>CM041721.1:18742615-21142615 GCA_023373845.1 Nibea coibor
TTATATTATGAAGCCCTAGAATCCGATCAAGTCATATTTAGGCAGAAATCACCTTTCATTAACTGCGTTTGGCCTTCAATCAATTTATGGCAGGTGAAAATGCCCATTTTCAGCAGGTGAAAATGCCCATTTTGTGATGTAATGGTCCTTTACAAGAATTCCAAGCTGTCCTGTGAGCTCAGATCTTTATATTATGAAGCTCTAGAATCCGATCAAGTCCTGTTTAGGCAGAAATAACCTTTCATTAACTGCGTTTGGCCTTCAATCAATTTATGGCAGGTGAAAATGCCCATTTTGTCTTGTAATAGTCCTTTACAAGAATTCCAAGCTGTCCTGTGAGCTCAGATCTTTATATTATGAAGCTCTAGGATCAGATCAAGTCATATTTAGGCAGAAATCACCTTTCATTAACTGCATTTGGCCTTCAATCAATTTATGGCAGGTGAAAATGCCCATTTTCAGCAGGTGAAAATGCCCATTTTGTGATGTAATGGTCCTTTACAAGAATTCCAAGCTGTCCTCTGAGCTCAGATCTTTATATTATGAAGCTCTAGAATCAGACCAAGTCATATTTAGGCAGAAATCACCTTTCATTAACTGCATTTGGCCTTCAATCAATTTATGGCAGGTGAAAATGCCTTCAATCAATTTTTGGCAGATGAAAATGCCCATTGTTGATGTAATGGTCCTTTACAAGAATTCCAAGCTGTCCTGTGAGCTCAGATCTTTATATTATGAAGTTCTAGTATCCGATCAAATCATATTTAGGCAGAAATCACCTTTCATTAACTGCATTTGGCCTTCAATCAATTTATGGCAGGTGAAAATGCCTTCAATCAATTTTTGGCAGATGAAAATGCCCATTTTGTGATGTAATGGTCCTTTACAAGAATTCCAAGCTGTCCTCTGAGCTCAGATCTTTATATTATGAAGCTCTAGAATCCGATCAAGTCATATTTAGGCAGAAATCACCTTTCATTAACTGCATTTGGCCTTCAATCAATTTATGGCAGGTGAAAATGCCCATTTTGTGTTGTAATAGTCCTTTACAAGAATTCCAAGCTGTCCTGTGAGCTCCGATCCCTATATTATGAAGCTCGAGAATCAGACCAAGTCATATTTAGGCAGAAATCACCTTTCATTAACTGCATTTGGCCTTCAATCAATTTATGGCAGGTGAAAATGCCTTCAATCAATTTTTGGCAGATGACAATGCCCATTTTGTGTTGTAATGGTCCTTTACAAGAATTCCAAGCTGTCCTGTGAGCTCCGATCTTTATATTATGAAGCCCTAGAATCCGATCAAGTCATATTTAGGCAGAAATCACCTTTCATTGACTGCGTTTGGCCTTCAATCAATTTATGGCAGGTGAAAATGCCTTCAATCAATTTTTGGCAGATGAAAATGCCCATTTCGTGATGTAATGGTCCTTGACAAGAATTCCAAGCTGTCCTCTGAGCTCAGATCTTTATATTATGAAGCTCTAGAATCAGACCAAGTCATATTTAGGCAGAAATCACCTTTCATTAACTGCATTTGGCCTTCAATCAATTTATGGCAGGTGAAAATGCCTTCAATCAATTTTCAGCAGGTGAAAATGCCCATTTTGTGTTGTAATGGTCCTTTACAAGAATTCCAAGCTGTCCTCTGAGCTCAGATCTTTATATTATGAAGCTCTAGAATCAGACCAAGTCATATTTAGGCAGAAATCACCTTTCATTAACTGCATTTGGCCTTCAATCAATTTATGGCAGGTGAAAATGCCTTCAATCAATTTTTGGCAGGTGAAAATGCCCATTTTGTGATGTAATGGTCCTTTACAAGAATTCCAAGCTGTCCTCTGAGCTCCGATCTTTATATTATGAAGCCCTAGAATCCGATCAAGTCATATTTCGGCAGAAATCACCTTTCATTAACTGCATTTGGCCTTCAATCAATTTATGGCAGGTGAAAATGCCTTCAATCAATTTTTGGCAGGTGAAAATGCCCATTTTGTGTTGTAATGGTCCTTTACAAGAATTCCAAGCTGTCCTGTGAGCTCAGATCTTTATATTATGAAGCTCTAGAATCCGATCAAGTCCTGTTTAGGCAGAAATAACCTTTCATTAACTGCGTTTGGCCTTCAATCAATTTATGGCAGGTGAAAATGCCCATTTTGTCTTGTAATAGTCCTTTACAAGAATTCCAAGCTGTCCTGTGAGCTCAGATCTTTATATTATGAAGTTCTAGGATCAGATCAAGTCATATTTAGGCAGAAATCACCTTTCATTAACTGCATTTGGCCTTCAATCAATTTATGGCAGGTGAAAATGCCCATTTTCAGCAGGTGAAAATGCCCATTTTGTGATGTAATGGTCCTTTACAAGAATTCCAAGCTGTCCTGTGAGCTCAGATCTTTATATTATGAAGCTCTAGAATCCGATCAAGTCATATTTAGGCAGAAATCACCTTTCATTAACTGCATTTGGCCTTCAATCAATTTATGGCAGGTGAAAATGCCCATTTTCAGCAGGTGAAAATGCCCATTTTGTGTTGTAATAGTCCTTTACAAGAATTCCAAGCTGTCCTGTGAGCTCAGATCTTTATATTATGAAGCTCTAGGATCAGATCAAGTCATATTTAGGCAGAAATCACCTTTCATTAACTGCGTTTGGCCTTCAATCAATTTATGGCAGGTGAAAATGCCTTCAATCAATTTTTGGCAGGTGAAAATGCCCATTTTGTGATGTAATGGTCCTTTACAAGAATTCCAAGCTGTCCTCTGAGCTCCGATCTTTATATTATGAAGCCCTAGAATCCGATCAAGTCATATTTCGGCAGAAATCACCTTTCATTAACTGCATTTGGCCTTCAATCAATTTATGGCAGGTGAAAATGATTTCAATCAATTTTTGGCAGGTGAAAATGCCCATTTTGTGTTGTAATGGTCCTTTACAAGAATTCCAAGCTGTCCTCTGAGCTCAGATCTTTATATTATGAAGCTCTAGAATCCGATCAAGTCCTGTTTAGGCAGAAATAACCTTTCATTAACTGCGTTTGGCCTTCAATCAATTTATGGCAGGTGAAAATGCCCATTTTGTCTTGTAATAGTCCTTTACAAGAATTCCAAGCTGTCCTGTGAGCTCAGATCTTTATATTATGAAGCTCTAGGATCAGATCAAGTCATATTTAGGCAGAAATCACCTTTCATTAACTGCATTTGGCCTTCAATCAATTTATGGCAGGTGAAAATGCCTTCAATCAATTTTCAGCAGGTGAAAATGCCCATTTTGTGATGTAATGGTCCTTTACAAGAATTCCAAGCTGTCCTCTGAGCTCAGATCTTTATATTATGAAGCTCTGGAATCAGACCAAGTCATATTTAGGCAGAAATCACCTTTCATTAACTGCATTTGGCCTTCAATCAATTTATGGCAGGTGAAAATGCCCATTTTCAGCAGGTGAAAATGCCCATTTTGTGATGTAATGGTCCTTTACAAGAATTCCAAGCTGTCCTGTGAGCTCAGATCTTTATATTATGAAGCTCTAGAATCAGACCAAGTCATATTTAGGCAGAAATCACCTTTCATTAACTGCATTTGGCCTTCAATCAATTTATGGCAGGTGAAAATGCCCATTTTCAGCAGGTGAAAATGCCCATTTTGTCTTGTAATAGTCCTTTACAAGAATTCCAAGCTGTCCTGTGAGCTCAGATCTTTATATTATGAAGCTCTAGAATCAGACCAAGTCATATTTAGGCAGAAATCACCTTTCATTAACTGCATTTGGCCTTCAATCAATTTATGGCAGGTGAAAATGCCTTCAATCAATTTTTGGCAGGTGAAAATGCCCATTTTGTGATGTAATGGTCCTTTACAAGAATTCCAAGCTGTCCTGTGAGCTCCGATCTTTATATTATGAAGCCCTAGAATCCGATCAAGTCATATTTAGGCAGAAATCACCTTTCATTAACTGCATTTGGCCTTCAATCAATTTATGGCAGGTGAAAATGCCTTCAATCAATTTTTGGCAGATGACAATGCCCATTTTGTGTTGTAATGGTCCTTTACAAGAATTCCAAGCTGTCCTCTGAGCTCAGATCTTTATATTATGAAGCTCTAGAATCAGACCAAGTCATATTTAGGCAGAAATCACCTTTCATTAACTGCATTTGGCCTTCAATCAATTTATGGCAGGTGAAAATGCCTTCAATCAATTTTTGGCAGGTGAAAATGCCCATTTTGTGTTGTAATGGTCCTTTACAAGAATTCCAAGCTGTCCTGTAAGCTCCGATCTTTATATTATGAAGCCCTAGAATCCGATCAAGTCATATTTAGGCAGAAATCACCTTTCATTAACTGCGTTTGGCCTTCAATCAATATATGGCAGGTGAAAATGCCCATTTTCAGCAGGTGAAAATGCCCATTTTGTGATGTAATGGTCCTTTACAAGAATTCCAAGCTGTCCTGTGAGCTCAGATCTTTATGTTATGAAGCTCTAGAATCAGACCAAGTCATATTTAGGCAGAAATCACCTTTCATTAACTGCATTTGGCCTTCAATCAATTTATGGCAGGTGAAAATGCCCATTTTCAGCAGGTGAAAATGCCCATTTTGTCTTGTAATAGTCCTTTACAAGAATTCCAAGCTGTCCTGTGAGCTCAGATCTTTATATTATGAAGCTCTAGAATCAGACCAAGTCATATTTAGGCAGAAATCACCTTTCATTAACTGCATTTGGCCTTCAATCAATTTATGGTAGGTTAAAATGCCTTCAATCAATTTTTGGCAGGTGAAAATGCCCATTTTGTGTTGTAATAGTCCTTTACAAGAATTCCAAGCTGTCCTGTGAGCTCAGATCTTTATATTATGAAGCCCTAGAATCCGATCAAGTCATATTTAGGCAGAAATCACCTTTCATTAACTGCGTTTGGCCTTCAATCAATTTATGGCAGGTGAAAATGCCTTCAATCAATTTTTGGCAGATGACAATGCCCATTTTGTGTTGTAATGGTCCTTTACAAGAATTCCAAGCTGTCCTGTGAGCTCCGATCTTTATATTATGAAGCCCTAGAATCCGATCAAGTCATATTTAGGCAGAAATCACCTTTCATTAACTGCATTTGGCCTTCAATCAATTTATGGCAGGTGAAAATGCCTTCAATCAATTTTTGGCAGATGAAAATGCCCATTTTGTGTTGTAATGGTCCTTTACAAGAATTCCAAGCTGTCCTGTGAGCTCAGATCTTTATATTATGAAGCTCTAGGATCAGATCAAGTCATATTTAGGCAGAAATCACCTTTCATTAACTGCATTTGGCCTTCAATCAATTTATGGCAGGTGAAAATGCCTTCAATCAATTTTCAGCAGGTGAAAATGCCCATTTTGTGTTGTAATGGTCCTTTACAAGAATTCCAAGCTGTCCTCTGAGCTCAGATCTTTATATTATGAAGCTCTGGAATCAGACCAAGTCATATTTAGGCAGAAATCACCTTTCATT
The DNA here is from genome assembly GCA_023373845.1 of Nibea coibor. Lineage (NCBI taxonomy): Eukaryota > Metazoa > Chordata > Actinopteri > Sciaenidae > Nibea > Nibea coibor. The sequence goes on from CM041721.1 coordinate 18,748,096, forward strand.
AACTGCATTTGGCCTTCAATCAATTTTCAGCAGGTGAAAATGCCCATTTTGTGTTGTAATAGTCCTTTACAAGAATTCCAAGCTGTCCTGTGAGCTCCGATCTTTATATTATGAAGTATTAGAATCAGATCAAGTCATATTTAGGCAGAAATCACCTTTCATTAACTGCATTTGGCCTTCAATCAATTTATGGCAGGTGAAAATGCCTTCAATCAATTTTTGGCAGATGAAAATGCCCATTTTGTGTTGTAATGGTCCTTTACAAGAATTCCAAGCTGTCCTGTGAGCTCAAATCTTTATATTATGAAGCTCTAGAATCCGATCAAGTCATATTTAGGCAGAAATCACCTTTCATTAACTGCGTTTAGCCTTCAATCAATTTATGGCAGGTGAAAATGCCTTCAATCAATTTTTGGCAGGTGAAAATGCCCATTTTGTGATGTAATGGTCCTTTACAAGAATTCCAAGCTGTCCTGTGAGCTCAAATCTTTATATTATGAAGCTCTAGAATCAGACGAAGTCATATTTAAGCAGAAATCACCTTTCATTAACTGCATTTGGCCTTCAATCAATTTATGGCAGGTGAAAATGCCCACAATCAATTTTTGGCAGATGACAATGCCCATTTTGTGTTGTAATGGTCCTTGACAAGAATTCCAAGCTGTCCTCTGAGCTCCGATCTTTATATTATGAAGCTCTAGAATCAAACCAAGTCATATTTAGGCAGAAATCACCTTTCATTAACTGCATTTGGCCTTCAATCAATTTTCAGCAGGTGAAAATGCCCATTTTGTGTTGTAATAGTCCTTTACAAGAATTCCAAGCTGTCCTGTGAGCTCCGATCTTTATATTATGAAGTATTAGAATCAGATCAAGTCATATTTAGGCAGAGATCACCTTTCATTAACTGCATTTGGCCTTCAATCAATTTATGGCAGGTGAAAATGCCTTCAATCAATTTTTGGCAGATGAAAATGCCCATTTTGTGTTGTAATGGTCCTTTACAAGAATTCCAAGCTGTCCTCTGAGCTCCGATCTTTATATTATGAAGCTCTAGAATCAAACCAAGTCATATTTAGGCAGAAATCACCTTTCATTAACTGCATTTGGCCTTCAATCAATTTATGGCAGATGAAAATGCCCATTTTCAGCAGGTGAAAATGCCCATTTTGTGATGTAATGGTCCTTTACAAGAATTCCAAGCTGTCCTCTGAGCTCAGATCGTTATATTAAGAAGCTCTAGAATCCGATCAAGTCATATTTAGGCAGAAATCACCTTTCATTAACTGCATTTGGCCTTCAATCAATTTATGGCAGGTGAAAATGCCGTCAATCAATTTTTGGCAGGTGAAAATGCCCATTTTGTGTTGTAATGGTCCTTTACAAGAATTCCAAGCTGTCCTGTGAGCTCCGATCTTTATATTATGAAGCCCTAGAATCCGATCAAGTCATATTTAGGCAGAAATCACCTTTCATTAACTGCATTTAGCCTTCAATCAATTTATGGCAGGTGAAAATGCCTTCAATCAATTTTTGGCAGATGAAAATGCCCATTTTGTGATGTAATAGTCCTTTACAAGAATTCCAAGCTGTCCTCTGAGCTCCGATCCCTATATTATGAAGCTCTAGGATCAGATCAAGTCATATTTAGGCAGAAATCACCTTTCATTAACTGCATTTGGCCTTCAATCAATTTATGGCAGGTGAAAATGCCGTCAATCAATTTTTAGCAGGTGAAAATGCCCATTTTGTGATGTAATGGTCCTTGACAAGAATTCCAAGCTGTCCTCTGAGCTCCGATCTTTATATTATGAAGCTCTAGAATCAAACCAAGTCATATTTAGGCAGAAATCACCTTTCATTAACTGCATTTGGCCTTCAATCAATTTATGGCAGATGAAAATGCCCATTTTCAGCAGGTGAAAATGCCCATTTTGTGATGTAATGGTCCTTTAGAAGAATTCCAAGCTGTCCTCTGAGCTCCGATCTTTATATTATGAAGCTCTAGAATCCGATCAAGTCATATTTAGGCAGAAATCACCTTTCATTAGCTGCGTTTGGCCTTCAATCAATTTATGGCAGGTGAAAATGCCTTCAATCAATTTTTGGCAGATGAAAATGCCCATTTTGTGATGTAATAGTCCTTTACAAGAATTCCAAGCTGTCCTCTGAGCTCCGATCTTTATATTATGAAGCTCTAGAATCAAACCAAGTCATATTTAGGCAGAAATCACCTTTCATTAACTGCATTTGGCCTTCAATCAATTTTTGGCAGATGAAAATGCCCATTTTGTGATGTAATGGTCCTTTACAAGAATTCCAAGCTGTCCTCTGAGCTCCGATCTTTATATTATGAAGCCCTAGAATCCGATCAAGTCATATTTAGGCAGAAATCACCTTTCATTAACTGCATTTAGCCTTCAATCAATTTATGGCAGGTGAAAATGCCTTCAATCAATTTTTGGCAGATGAAAATGCCCATTTTGTGTTGTAATAGTCCTTTACAAGAATTCCAAGCTGTCCTGTGAGCTCAGATCTTTATATTATGAAGCTCTAGAATCAAACCAAGTCATATTTAGGCAGAAATCACCTTTCATTAACTGCATTTGGCCTTCAATCAATTTATGGCAGATGAAAATGCCCATTTTCAGCAGGTGAAAATGCCCATTTTGTGATGTAATGGTCCTTTACAAGAATTCCAAGCTGTCCTCTGAGTTCAGATCTTTATATTATGAAGCTCTAGGATTAGATCAAGTCATATTTAGGCAGAAATCACCTTTCATTAACTGCATTTGGCCTTCAATCAATTTATGGCAGGTGAAAATACCTTCAATCAATTTTTGGCAGATGACAATGCCCATTTTGTGTTGTAATGGTCCTTTACAAGAATTCCAAGCTGTCCTCTGAGCTCCGATCTTTATAATATGAAGCTCTAGAATCAGACCAAGTCATATTTAGGCAGAAATCACCTTTCATTAACTGCATTTGGCCTTCAATCAATTTATGGCAGGTGAAAATGCCTTCAATCAATTTTTGGCAGATGAAAATGCCCATTTTGTGATGTAATGGTCCTTTACAAGAATTCCAAGCTGTCCTCTGAGCTCAGATCTTTATATTATGAAGCTCTAGAATCCGATCAAGTCATATTTAGGCAGAAATCACCTTTCATTAACTGCATTTGGCCTTCAATCAATTTATGGCAGGTGAAAATGCCCATTTTGTGTTGTAATAGTCCTTTACAAGAATTCCAAGCTGTCCTGTGAGCTCCGATCCCTATATTATGAAGCTCGAGAATCAGACCAAGTCATATTTAGGCAGAAATCACCTTTCATTAACTGCATTTGGCCTTCAATCAATTTATGGCAGGTGAAAATGCCTTCAATCAATTTTTGGCAGATGAAAATGCCCATTTTGTGATGTAATGGTCCTTTACAAGAATTCCAAGCTGTCCTCTGAGCTCAGATCTTTATATTATGAAGCTCTAGAATCAAACCAAGTCATATTTAGGCAGAAATCACCTTTCATTAATTGCATTTGGCCTTCAATCAATTTATGGCAGATGAAAATGCCCATTTTCAGCAGGTGAAAATGCCCATTTTGTGATGTAATGGTCCTTTACAAGAATTCCAAGCTGTCCTCTGAGCTCCGATCTTTATATTATGAAGCTCTAGGATCAGATCAAGTCATATTTAGGCAGAAATCACCTTTCATTAACTGCATTTGGCCTTCAATCAATTTATGGCAGGTGAAAATGCCTTCAATCAATTTTTGGCAGATGAAAATGCCCATTTTGTGATGTAATGGTCCTTTACAAGAATTCCAAGCTGTCCTCTGAGCTCCGATCTTTATATTATGAAGCTCTAGAATCAGACCAAGTCATATTTAGGCAGAAATCACCTTTCATTAACTGCGTTTGGCCTTCAATCAATTTATGGCAGGTGAAAATGCCCATTTTCAGTAGGTGAAAATGCCCATTTTGTGTTGTAATGCTCCTTTACAAGAATTCCAAGCTGTCCTGTGAGCTCCGATCCCTATATTATGAAGCTCGAGAATCAGACCAAGTCATATTTAGGCAGAAATCACCTTTCATTAACTGCATTTGGCCTTCAATCAATTTATGGCAGGTGAAAATGCCCATTTTGTGATGTAATGGTCCTTGACAAGAATTCCAAGCTGTCCTCTGAGCTCCAATCTTTACATTATGAAGCTCTAGAATCAAACCAAGTCATATTTAGGCAGAAATCACCTTTCATTAACTGCATTTGGCCTTCAATCAATTTATGGCAGATGAAAATGCCCATTTTCAGCAGGTGAAAATGCCCATTTTGTGATGTAATGGTCCTTTACAAGAATTCCAAGCTGTCCTCTGAGCTCCGATCTTTATATTATGAAGCTCTAGGATCAGATCAAGTCATATTTAGGCAGAAATCACCTTTCATTAACTGCATTTGGCCTTCAATCAATTTATGGCAGGTGAAAATGCCTTCAATCAATTTTTGGCAGATGAAAATGCCCATTTTGTGATGTAATGGTCCTTTACAAGAATTCCAAGCTGTCCTCTGAGCTCCGATCTTTATATTATGAAGCTCTAGAATCAGACCAAGTCATATTTAGGCAGAAATCACCTTTCATTAACTGCGTTTGGCCTTCAATCAATTTATGGCAGGTGAAAATGCCCATTTTCAGTAGGTGAAAATGCCCATTTTGTGTTGTAATGCTCCTTTACAAGAATTCCAAGCTGTCCTGTGAGCTCCGATCCCTATATTATGAAGCTCGAGAATCAGACCAAGTCATATTTAGGCAGAAATCACCTTTCATTAACTGCATTTGGCCTTCAATCAATTTATGGCAGGTGAAAATGCCTTCAATCAATTTTTGGCAGGTGAAAATGCCCATTTTGTGTTGTAATGGTCCTTTACAAGAATTCCAAGCTGTCCTGTGAGCTCCGATCTTTATATTATGAAGCTCTAGAATCCAATGAAGTCCTGTTTAGGCAGAAATAACCTTTCATTAACTGCGTTTAGCCTTCAATCAATTTATGGCAGGTGAAAATGCCTTCAATCAATTTTTGGCAGATGACAATGCCCATTTTGTGATGTAATGGTCCTTGACAAGAATTCCAAGCTGTCCTGTGAGCTCAGATCTTTATATTATGAAGCTCTAGAATCAGACCAAGTCATATTTAGGCAGAAATCACCTTTCATTAACTGCATTTGGCCTTCAATCAATTTATGGCAGGTGAAAATGCCCATTTTGTGTTGTAATAGTCCTTTACAAGAATTCCAAGCTGTCCTGTGAGCTCAGATCTTTATATTATGAAGCTCTAGGATCAGATCAAGTCATATTTAGGCAGAAATCACCTTTCATTAACTGCATTTGGCCTTCAATCAATTTATGGCAGGTGAAAATGCCTTCAATCAATTTTTGGCAGATGACAATGCCCATTTTGTGATGTAATAGTCCTTTACAAGAATTCCAAGCTGTCCTCTGAGCTCAGATCTTTATATTATGAAGCTCTAGGATCAGATCAAGTCATATTTAGGCAGAAATCACCTTTCATTAACTGCGTTTGGCCTTCAATCAATTTATGGCAGGTGAAAATGCCCATTTTCAGTAGGTGAAAATGCCCATTTTGTGATGTAATGGTCCTTTACAAGAATTCCAAGCTGTCCTGTGACCTCCGATCCCTATATTATGAAGCTCGAGAATCAGACCAAGTCATATTTAGGCAGAAATCACCTTTCATTAACTGCATTTGGCCTTCAATCAATTTATGGCAGGTGAAAATGCCTTCAATCAATTTTTGGCAGGGTGTCCACATGGTCACCTCTTTGTGCCTGTCTCCTGTGTCCACAGGTGATCCACTGGGCCCACACCTCACGAGTCGCGTGCCACCCAGGGACGGCTCGGACCATCTTCATAATCAGGCAGCGGTTCTGGTTGCCGGCAATGGAAAAGGAGGTGGGGGAATATGTGGCTGCCTGCCCTGTCTGTGCTAGGAACAAGGTCTCCCGGAAACCTCCAGCAGATCTTCCTGGTGCCCCATCATCCCTGGTCAGACATCTCATTAGACCTCGTCACAGGTTTGCCCTCATCTGATGGTAACACTACTATTCTTACCATTGTGGACAGATTCTCCAAGATGGTACACTTTGTGCCTCTCCCCAAGCTGCCCTCTGCCAAAGAAATGGCAGAGGTCCTGTTGTATCATGTATGCACCTCATTTGGGAGTATGCACACAACACACTTCCCAGGTTCTCTTCTGGTCTCTCTCCTTTTCAGTGTGCCTACGGACACCAGCCTCCAGACTCACACCATCCCCCCGGGCCATCGACGGGAGTCTTGTGTACACAGTTAAGTGGTTGCTGGCAGTTCGGTGGCGGGGCCGGGGATATCAGTATCTGATGGACTGGGAGGGTTACGGTCCCGAGGAGCAGTCATGGGTGCCAGCCAACTATATCGTGGACCCAACCCTCATCAAAGACTTCCATCGTCCATTCTCCAGTTTCCCGCCTTGTGTTTGTCACGCCCCTATTACCTGTGTATTTAAACCCGTGGTTTCCCCTTTCCCACTGCCAGATTGTTAGTGAACCATGTGTCCTACTCTCCAGCGTTTTTCCAGTGTGCTTCTCGGTTTTGACTCTCGCCTGTTTTTGGACCCCACTCTTGCCTTACTCATTTGGATTTTTTGCCTGCCTTACCCGACTGATTTCCTGTGTACCGAACCTGTTGTTTTAGGTTAAACACGTTTTTTAATAGATCAGACAATGAAGTCGTCCCATCACTCAAAATAGTAGCTCACCAGATTCCACACTTGTTTCTGAGGGTTGTTTTTCAGAGTCAGTAAAATTCAAAGCACCTTCGCTGTCATCAGCTGGATGTGTTGTTGGTGATTCTGTGCAAAAAAAAAAAGATAGATATAATGTATAAAAAATCAGAACGGTGCATGCTCATGGTGGGAATTGTTGAGTCTCTATAAATAATGTGAGAATCCGGTCTAGTCCTGCTTTGTATGGAAAGTGTCATGAGATCATTAGATATATAATATCAGATATAATATCATTAAGTTAACCCACCAGGTTTTGTCCATTTCTCATTGCTAGTCAAATTTAGCTTCTTGTTGTTCTGGGGTGGATATGAAGAATCTAAAGAAATGATAATAAGAAGTTTAACAAAATTATAATAGAAAATAATTAACATTCTCTCTCGTTTATTAAAATTATCAGGAAATGGGAAACATGCAACAAAGGCACCCTGGCTCTAACTGAACCCAAAACTTTGCAACTGTGACATGGATGACAACTGTTAAGCTACAAGGCACTTCAAAATCCATCGTATTTAGCAATTAATGCAACTATTATAAAATGTTTAATATTCATTTAAACTGAACCAAACTGTCATTGTAGTCTAAATATATGTAGATAAATATAAATCACACCACTACCAATGTATTAATTAAATTCATTAAATAAAATGAATAAATTAAATCTTTAATCATCATGTTGGGGATAGTGGATGGGCTTTGATGTAAGAAAAAAAAACACACTGAATCTAAAAAGACAGCTTCTTACCACTTTTCATGCCTGTATCTGAGATTGTTCCACTGTTATTGAAGGCATCACTGTTTTGGTCTGCAGAAAGTGGGACTGTAGAATGCAATTAAACATTTTATATAATGTTTTAAAGTTACAGTCACTTACTTTATTTGTAATTCAGAACACAGTATTTCCTACCTGTTAATAACTTTATTGGTCCATCTGTAACATTCTCTGTGTTGGAGTCATTCAGGGTGTCGGGGGTGAAGTCTTTATGAAGCGATGATGACTCTGTAAATTAAAAGAACTGAGCTTAACATGTTTCATAATTTATTTTATGGATCATGCATTCAGAAGAACACTGACATAGCAAACCATTAAGAACATTAAGAACATCTATGTGATTACCAGATTCTTTATGTGTATATTGAACTTTCTCAGAGTTGGTCTCATCTCTGGCTTCATGACCTGGATGTGTTGCTGGTGACACTATGAGTAAAGAAAGGTGAAATTTCAAATGACAAGGAACATTATGAAGATCAAATATGTGTGTACAAATACTGCATGAATGAGATTTTGTACCTGTTAATGATTTTGTTGGTCCTTCTGTAACGTTCTCTGTGTTGGAGTCATTCGGGGTGTCAGGGCCGAAGTCTTTATGGAGTGACACTAGTGACTCTAGAAAAATCAGAAGTACTGAGATTAACATGTCGTTTCACTTTATTAGAATCACTGTCAACATTTTTACATCCCTTCCTAATATTAAGAACGTCTATGGGATTAAAAAGGGGACTAAAATGTTGTTTACCAGATTCATTATGTGTGTTTTGAACTTTCTCGGAGTCAGCCACAGTAAAAACATCTCTGGCTTCATAAGTTGGATGTGTTGTTGATGAAACTGCGAGAAAGAAAGGTGAGATTTAAACAGCAACATTATGAAGTTAAGATCAAATCTGTGTGTACAAACCTGTTAATAAGTTAATGGGTGCCTCTGTAACATCCTCTGTGCTGGTTTCAATCCATGTGTCAGGTCTGTAGTCTGGACCACTTGATACCAACTCTGAAAGAAATTAAACAGAATTTAAAAAAGTGAACCAGCCTGTATGTGAACATACAGACATATTTCAAAATAATAAACAAGCCGTGACTAAATATGCAGATAAATTGGTCAATTTTGAAAAGGTGAGTAAAAATATGAAATTAAAATCTGTGTGTACAAACAATTATTATTTATTTCAAACCTGTAAATAAGTTCATTGGTGTCTCTGTGCTGGTTTCAGTCCATGTGTGAGGTCTGTAGTCTGAATGAGTAGATATCAAAAATGAAACACTATTTAGAAACCATACAACTTTACTTTAAACTGAACCAGGCAGTGTGTTACCATACAGTCTTATTTCAAGATAATAAATGTGCACAATATGACTCTTTACCACTTTGCTTGGTTGTATCATGGATGTTTCTGCTGCCATTGAAGGTGTCTCTGTTTTCAGTCAGGTCTGGAGGATGAAGCACTGTAGAATGAAACAAGACAAACATTAATAGTGTTGTAGGGCAGCACCTTAATTAAGATACAACAGACTTTTACTTGTAAAACAAAACACAGTTAATACCTGTTAGCAATTTATTTGGTGCCTCTGTAACATTCTCTCTGTTGGTATCATTCGAGGTGTCGCGGCTGTACTTATCATGAACTGATACTGACTCTAGAAAGTAAAATAAATAAGTAAAGAAAGTAAAAAACAAACATCTGATAATGAAGCTCTCCCATTCACTTAATATGGTCGCTTACCAGAATCCACACCCTGTGTCTCTAGGGTTTTCTTAGAGTCTGTAACATTCAATACATCTCTGCTATCATCGGCTGGATGCGTTGTTGGCGATTCTGTGGAAAGAGAGATTGCATAATGATAAATGAAAAAGACACAGCTTGTCTCAAACAGATTAAAACAAACATGGGTCATAGAAACACTGAAGGCGTCATGGCTGTACTCCATTCAACGGTTGCTCACCAGATTCCACGCGTGAGTCGCTGATTTTCAATACAGCTTTGCTATCATTGGCTGGATGTGCTGTTTGTGATGCTGTGGAAAGAAAGATTTGAGTCAACTCCAAGAGTTTGTACAGACATCACATATTATTCACTGTGGGGGAAGAAGACCCTTTAAGAAGACCCTTTAATTGAGTAAACCATCATTCATCATCTAAATCATTAAAGAGGAACTTGAAGCTCTAAGTGAGTCTATAATTTCTGTTATTTCTTTGTATAATTGTTGTAAATTTTTAATTCCTACCAGTCTTGTTATTTGTGGAGCTGCTGATGTTTTCTGTGTCGGTTTCATTGACATGCTCGATGAGCAGAGCAGGAGATAAATCTAAATATGACAACAGAATAAAATGGAAGGTCAACGATTGTCATCGCTTTTTAACTTTAAAGCTTCAACTACAAATTATATTTTTCAATGAGATTCTTCAATGCATATGAAAGCTGAATGATTAAACCAACCTAAAAAATAAATAATAAATAAAATAAATAAATACATAAAAGATTTATTATTCCCAAACCAGAATTGTAGTCCGGCAACGTGGAGACGCCTCTAAAAAATTTCATGTTGGGAAATTGAATAACTGAATCACATGTCATGTATAATAACCATGTCATGGTGAATATAAAACATGTTGATTCATTGCAGATGTTGATTCTCACCCATCAACATGTTGGTTCGATGGCTTTGTTCTCTGAGGGTCTTGTTTCTCACTTTACCAGAATGACAAGCAGGACAGGATGGACCAGGTGGGCCTGGTGGACCTGGTGGACCCCTTGGACCAGGAGGACCTTTGTATACATAGGATAAACATACAATAGCTGCAAGTCACACTGACCAAATACACAATATTTATTCATGTACTGTCTGTTTTCTGATTTTTGATCTGAGGTCCTGGGTGGAGACCTCTAATGACATGCAGGTTATAGAGGGAAGAGATCAGTAGTAAATCAACATCAAAATAAGACATCATCTGAAAACTATGAAACAAAACGATCAACAGAGGAACAATACTATGTTCCCGCTATAGGGAGCACATGAACGCAACTCAAGAAATTACCAACCGAACATTCAGTGATTATCCACAACCGACAGTGGCCACAAACAAAGCATTTTCACACATAGAAGACCTACGATTATAATTCTTAACCATACATGTATTACAACAATGATGAGAATTAGTTTCTTTAAGCTTGCTGTTTAAAATACAACAATACAATTCAAAGCAACAAGTCCCCAAGCTCTCACTGAGACTTGAACCAACCAAAGCCTGCCACCTCGTCACCATTAACTGCTGGATTATTGCCATAATATTGTTCAATAACACACATAAAATAACACATTTGAACAAAGTTAAAGTAGTAGTTCAGTTTGTGTGTGGAAAAAAAAAAAACATAGTGGGCATCTTGATATTTTTGGAATTTCATTGAAGATATATCAGAAAGTCTTGTAACGCTTGTAAAATCAGCTTTCCATATGTAATCACCGACTTGGTGAAATGCGATGTCGCCTCTCTGTTGATCACATTATTTGTGTCAGGTTTAAAGACGTTGTCATCTCTCACCCTCAATGAAAATGTCATTGTAGCTCTCGCCTTTCAGTCGAGGAGGCCCAGGGTCTCCTTTAGGTCCAGGGTCTCCTTTTTCACCTCGGGGACCTGGACATTTAGAGCATGCCATCATTGGTTTAAAGCACTGAGTTGAAGATGTAAAAGCTAAACTAGAAGCAGGATGATCATGGACAACCGAGTGGATTTATGATGCTGTCGAGAGTCACTGAAAAGTTCAAAATAACAGCAACATCAAAGAGGCGCGACTCAGTCCAGCAAACATTTTTAAACTACATCAGTCTCTGCGTTTCTGATGTGGCGGCGATAGACAAAGTCTCTTGTTGACAGCGAATGTAATTCATGTTGCATAACCGCAGCTGAACAATGAGGCACTGTTCGAAACTGACGTGACTGACTTCTGTTTCTGTGTTTTCGTCTGATCTGGTGCACGCTTCATCTGGCTGGACAGATCTCACCTCGTTTTCCTCGTCTCCCCTCAGGCCCGGGCACACCCTGTGGTCCCGGTGAACCGGCTCTACCGGGCAAACCTAAAAGGCAAAAGTAACGTGACTGTTCCAACAAATTCAGCTTAGTTTAAGGACACGGTGCAGCTGATTAAAATGCATGTTTTTACCTGGTGGTCCAGGGGGTCCTGGGAGAACAATAAAAAACACAGAATACTTTACACAAATACAGAAGAGACAAAAAAACAACAAAGTGCTGGAAAGAGGAATATTTATGAAGAGCACCTGTTAAACAAATTCCTCTGGAGCTGTTACACAGATCTACGAAGGCTTTGACCTGAAATACACATGCACAGAAAGAAAGAGTGAAGGTGAATTCAGTGTCGATTGTAACTACACCTGGAACATCTGGAAGCTCTCTAAAGTTTGGTGTGCTTAAAACACTTGGATACAAACTTTTGGATTTTTTAAGCCACAAATTAGCTTGTTCCAGCTTCTAAACTGTGAATGTTTGCTGGTCTTCTCAATCTTTTGACAGTAAATCAAACCTCTTTAGGTTTTGGACTGTTATTCAGGCAAAACAAGCAGCTAGATGCCTGTGTTTTGTGCTTTGGGAGCTTATGTTTGAGTATTTATGTTCTGATATTTCATATTTGAAACGTTTAATCCAGAAAATCATCACAGACTAATCTATAGAAATGAAAATCATTGTTAGTTGCAGCCTAATTATTATTGGCGATTACTAATCAGTTGGCCAATAATAAAACTTTAACTTTATTTTGGTAAATTTGTGATTATTGTACTAACAAAGAAATACAGTAGCGCCCTCTGAAGAAATGCCAGTTCCCAGCGGATGTGATTACAGTTGAGGGAGAAGCTGCCAACAGTAACACTCCAAAGTGCTCTAAGTGTTTATCCAGGGATCACTCAGTAAAAACAGCATAAAAAAAACAGACTTCTTCTTAATCTCTGCTGCAGACTCTTGGATTCTTTGCATTGCACAGACATGCTTCTGGTCCCCAAAGGGGAAAACAGAGGAAATGTTCCTATTCAACACGACAACAATGATTGTGATGAGTGGTTGATTGCCCCCCTGTTTTCGTCCATAATAACATAATGAATAATTCATAAATCTACCTTTTCTCGAACAGAAGTAAATGGTCACAAACATTCAAGCATTTTGGTGTCTTACAGGAACCATGGAGTATGTCATCAGCATCAGCATGTCCTTCTCGTCTTGGCTTTGTGTTGGTTTTTCGTGGTTTCTCCTGGTGCGGTGGAGCTTCCTCAGCGCTCCAGCTTCTGCGGGGTCCATAGGCAGGATCCCCGCCTGCAGCCTGCAGCTCTGCGACAGCACCTGCATCTGGGCGTCCAACCTGTGCAGCTCCTCTGTCAGCTCTTTCTGCCGGACTAGCAGGAACAACAAACCTGCTGAAATCAGGAGCAGCGACGCACAAATCCCCAACAGGAGCACTTTCCACAAGAGAGAAACTCCGGTCCTCTCCTTCATGTTTGTGTCGTGCTCCCCGGTCCTCCACTGAAGAGTGATCTGGGCTCTGAAATTCACAAGCACATACAGCACATATCTGAACACCTGCCAACAGATGAGTCGTCAGAGGGGAACTCGCTGTAAGCTGTTGGAGAGGAATAAACATGTCAAAATCTGTCTGTGGTACAGGGGGCAGGCATGATGTATTGCACAACAAGAAGCATCTGGGAAACAGTTAACAGCTAATAGGCCTTACTTAATTTAGAAGCTAATGGACATATTTCCAGAATGACATATCCTGCAGACAGTGGTCATTCTGGTGCTCTCCCCTCTCAATATTGTCAACAGTCTGTCCTACACAAAATTACATGGAAGTGGAATAAATAAGTCGTGAACAAGGGGAACATTCTTCACATCCACAAAGAGCTTTCAGAGCTCTTTCAGTAAAAGCCCGTGGGTGTGTGGATGCGCATGTGCGCATGTTTGTGTGCTGAAATCTCCTTTTAATAAATGCTTTTTTAATGTTTTTTATCGATTGCGCTCACGTATTTCCAAATATAGAGTAACGGACACATGTTTTCGGACTAGCAGGTGACATTTAAGTTTCTTTTTTTTCCAAAAAGCTTTAATTATACAGTTCGGTCTCCAACACGATGAGGAAAAGGAAGTTTTTCAGCCAACTTGGGATAAAAGCCCCCCACACGAAACTCTAAATGTGAGGCCAGCGTCTTAATCAACAGCATAGCAGCCATTCATTCGGATGGCGAGCTTGAAGGACAGCTCGTTAAAAGCACACAACATCTGCATGGACACTGTTTCCCCTCCTCAATCTTTCATCCATGTGAATTCTTTTGTAGTAATGTAGCGATTGTCCATTTCAAATTGACGTTACAAAGAGGACATTTTCTTCTTTCCTCTCTTTCCTTTGTTGAATTGCTGGGCAAATCCCTTTGACACAGGTCAGCCTGACCCAGCTGATTAATTTCCCCTTGAAAAGCCTCCTCGGTTAATCAGTCGGACAGCGGGGGTTCTTTCTTTTGAACAAAGCTAAACATGGAAAAAAAAAAAAGCCCATCTAAAAAATAATGATGCAAAGTGCAACTGCTGAAAGAACTCACATTTTTATGAATAAAAAAAAAACACTTATTTGTCGGTTTAAAGCTGCTTTGTGGGCCTGACGTGCACTATTATCTGGCTTGTAATGGTACTTGTAACCCTAAAGTGGCAGTGTCTCTAAGCAACCATTAATGTGAAGGCTTAACCGAGGATTTATAACCCCTTGAAAGCAGTGGTTAATTTGATAGAAGAATGTTGGTTATCTTTAAAACCAGCAGAGGAAGCACAGGATTTCTCAAACTGCACTCTAACTTGTCAGGAGTAGGAAAGGTCGAGACGCGTGAGTATTATTCTATGATCATTTGTTAATGAAGCTTAATAAAAGACACAAATTTAATGTTTTAAAGATTTAAAAACATCAAAGCATTTATTATGCTGAAAAAAACATTGATCCACTTTGACCTTTTTACTTCAATTAAAACATTTCACTAATGTCTCTATATGTCTGTCTATTCTGTCAAAACATTTCAAATTAAATCAGGATACATATTCAGGAATGCAATATTGCTATTATGGAGTTGGGATAGTAGAAAGATTTTTTTTTGTAATTGTTGATCATCACAAATCAGAAAGATAAACTTCAAGCAAAGTGTAAAATTTTAAAGCTTTAATGAAGATTATTGTCATTTTTACCATCATTTATGAAACCTTGATTTTTTTGAATTCCTCACTTTATTTCACTATGATGCACTGTGTAATAATAATTCCATAAATAATCCATTTACTTTTGCGTCTCACAGTAAATAACCTCAAAAGTTTGTAACGGTATTAGAAAATAAGGGAATAATCTGTCGCCCCACTCAGACAGTTCATCACAGCTTTGGCTAGAGCTTGATGTGGGTGTATTTTGTCCCTGTGCTGAAGGACAAAGGAATTACAAGGGATGAAAATGAAGGCTGTCCACAGATTAAGGTTTGTCTTTCTTTTTTTTATGATGATGATGATGAGACAGAAGCTTTATGAGCACAGGTCTGCTCAGGTGTTGGAGTTATGAATGAGATGCCGCCCCCGGACACACTCGCCACCGGCCAAACGGTGGTTAACACCGTGAGTGAAGTCACCGTCCTTCTGCTCTTACTGCTGCTGCTGCTGCTGCTCTTCACCACCCGGAGCCGAACAAACCGTTCAAATGTACCAGGTAAGAGATTCAGCTTCTGTGTCGTTTATAAGAGTGACAGTAAATCTTCATGAATTCAAATAAATATTTCTGCATCACAAGTTTCAGTTGAGTAGACTTAAAGTGAACTCTCTCAGCTTTAACGTGAGACTCTTCATGTCCAAATTGGACGAAAGGTTTTGGGATTACAGCTCAGAGAAGGCAGAAGGCAGTATCAGCTGGATGAATTCTCAAGTGTATGGAGACATACTGCTCAGATTTAGCCAAATTCAGCAAAATTGACTGGACAGTGCTTCAGTATACAGACAGAAAATGACAATTTTTAAGTAACTCAAGCATGCAATTCACATTTCACCAAAGACAAAGCTTAATGGCTTAATGACAGCTGCGATAAAGGCCTGGCAAAGCATCACAAAGGAGGAAACCCAGCATGTGGTGATGTCCATGACTTCAAGCAATCATTGCCTGCAAAGGATTATCAAATATTATATTTTATCAAATGACAAAATATTAAAAAAGCTCATTTTATTTAGCATTATGTTAATTTTGTCCAATTGCTTTTGAGCCCCTAAAATAAGGACATTCAGTCGTCTTTGTTCGTTCGTGTCACTGTCCAAATATTTCTGGACCTAACTGTATTTCCACACTCATCATACAGAGATTAGATATATTATGTCTTAAATCATTATCTGTTTCTTTCTACCAGGTCCTTCCTTCTGGGCAGGACTCGGCCCTATCCTCACATACGCCAGATTCATCTGGACTGGGATCGGAACGGCATGCAACTACTATAACAACAAATATGGCAGCATAGTCCGGGTTTGGATTAACGGGGAAGAGACCATCATTCTGAGCAGGCAAGTCCTTTAAAAGTTATTACACTCGCAGTTTATCCCGTGAATCTATAATAAGTCAAAGGCTGGCTGCTCTTGTAGGTCCTCAGCGGTGTATCATGTCCTGAGGAGCGACCACTACACAGCCAGATTTGGGAGTAAAGCAGGGTTGGAGTGTATTGGGATGGAAGGGAGGGGGATTATTTTCAACAGCGATGTCCCACTCTGGAAAAAAGCAAGGACGTATTTTTCCAAAGGTGAGCAGTTTCCTTACACAGAGCGTACAGAGTCAGAGTACTGTGGTTTCTTATTTCACCTCTCTTTCTACACAAATCTAACTACGTCATTGTATTTGATATTTGTTTTACAGCTCTGACAGGCTCCGGCCTCCAGAGGACCGTGGGAATCTGTGTGCGCTCCACAGCCAAACACCTGGACTGCCTGCAGGAGATGACTGACCCCTCCGGGCATGTGGACTCGCTCAATCTGCTGAGAGCCATAGTGGTGGACGTTTCCAACAAGCTTTTCCTCAGGGTGCCGCTCAATGGTCAGCTGCAACTTCACTAAATAATAGTAAGACAAATGACATTTCCATCTCCTGATTTTTTTGTTCCCCATGATTCAGAAAAGGACTTGCTGATGAAAATCCAAAGCTACTTTGAGACCTGGCAAACAGTTTTAATAAAACCTGATATATTCTTCAAGATTGGATGGCTGTACAATAAGCACAAGAAAGCAGCGTAAGAGCCACAAACATCTCAGTAAGCCAACATTTGGCTTGTGATTTTGTCAACTCAATGTTTGCATTGCTTTTTTCTGCCAACAGCCAGGAGCTGCAAGACGTGATGGAGAGCCTTCTTGAAATTAAAAGAAAGATTATAAATGAGTCTGAGAAGTTGGACGATGATCTTGACTTTGCAACAGAGCTCATATTTGCTCAGGTTTGTCTGTACTCCCCGTGTCACAGAGCTTGTGTCATGTATTTTCTGTGGTCTGCGTACCTCACGTTTTCGCTTTCAACAGAACGTCGGCGAGCTTTCGGCAGATAACGTCAGGCAGTGCGTGCTGGAGATGGTGATCGCAGCTCCTGACACGCTTTCCACCAGCCTCTTCTTCATGCTGATGCTGCTGAAACAAAACCCAGACGTAGAGTTGAGGATAGTGGAGGAGATGGACGCTGTCTTGAGTAAGTATATTTGCAACTGTAACCTCACTTTTCCCCTATGACAGCTAGAAATCATCCCAAGCACTCTTGAATTTTTATTTCCAGGTGAGAAAGGTGCCGAAAACATCAATTATCAAAGCTTAAAAGTGCTGGAGAGTTTCATCAATGAGTCTATGAGGTTTCATCCCGTGGTTGATTTCACAATGCGAAAAGCTCTGGAGGATGACATCATCGAGGGCACGAAGATTACAAAAGGGACCAACATCATCCTCAACGTTGGTCTCATGCATAAATCTGAATTTTTCCCCAAACCCAAAGAGTTCAGCCTGACCAACTTTCACAAAACAGTAAGTTGTGCAACAATATGTGACTCTAAAAGCAAACCGCCCCTCCAAGCAGTTTAATCTTTACCGCCTCTGCTCGGTAGGTGCCCAGTCGTTTCTTCCAGCCCTTCGGCTGTGGGCCACGTTCCTGCGTGGGAAAACACATCGCCATGGTGATGATGAAAGCCATCCTTGTCACTCTGTTGTCTCGGTATACCGTGTGCCCTCGCCAAGGCTGCACCCTCAACAGCATCAGGCAGACCAACAACCTGTCGCAGCAGCCCGTGGAGGACGAGCACGTTCTGGCCATGCGCTTTATCCCCCGGACAATGCAACCCCCGCAAAGTCTGGACTGAGACACTCGGTGCAATCCTAAGTATTGGCAGGATCTTTGGCAGAATGATTTACTGACCCATAGAAAGCAGTATGGAAACCCAGGGTGGGTGCAGACTACAACTCGAGGTCACAAAATTATTATTACAGCAGAAAATTGTTTTTTTTTAAGGAATATTAACATGGTGCCAACTTGTTTAAGACCTGGACTGAGACAAACAACTCCAGTTACATGTTTAATACTGTTGCTATTTTACATAGTCTTGTTTCTATAGGGATTATTGCATTAAACATTATCAGTGTTATCAGTCATATAGGAAGTAGTAGTTCAGCACACACGGGAAATGTGAAATATTAGTTTGCTGTAAATCCAGTTATCCTTTATCACATATATATTAAATCTCTATAAAAAAAAGGTTATCGTGAGGTGAGAATAGTTTCTTTTTGAAGTTTCAGTGAAAGAAAATGATGACACAGGCATTCATTCAAATGTTATAATTTTATGGTGTTTACTCAAGGTAAATTCTCCATAAATAAACGTGATGTTTAATAAAATAAACATCACGTTTATTAGAAAATAAAATGTTTCTTTACTGTAATCATCTTCTTTGCTTCAAGTCCAACACATTTATTTCACCATTTCGCTCTCACGGGTCTAAACCAGCAACTATTTCATGAATGATCGATGAGTCAAAATCAAGCGAGTGACATGTGTTGAATTTATTCATAAGTTAGCAGAATGTAGTGACAGGCACTCTAAGAAACAATGATTTCCTCTGTACCACAGGCACAAATCAAACACGCCACCTTGGCATTAGAACATAAGGCGTTAAGGTCAAAGTTTAGACACGTTTGTTAGCGTCACACTGTCAAATTAGGACATGTAGAAAACAAAAAAAAAGAAAAAACGTAAACTTTCCCTTCAGAAATAAAACGGCTGTGACAAACCAGATCCGGCACAGCGAGTTCAAACAGTACATGAAGCACAATGATTTTTTTTTTCTTTCAGAGAAATCAATATAAAATGTTTTCTGTAAGAATATAAATCCAATAAATATGTTTTTAATACTGCATTGATACAAAAATATAATAATCAAAGACCACTGAAATCCACCTCTCACCAGACCAGAAACATGAGTGCATAGATAATCATATCACACAGAAGGCAGCGTCTGCAAAACATGAGAGAGAAGCGAAGCGCTCCTCGTCGTGACGATGGACAACACAGACGTCGCAGAGCGAGATGTTCAGTGCTACATTTAAGACAAAATACTCTCAACACAGACGTAAGAAATGTGTAACCGCAGAGGTCTTAGGTTTATGTCAGTATGATGTAATCCTTCACAGGAGCAGCTTTCTGTAAATGTTAAATTTAGTATTTTAAGTACATACTAGAAACAATCTGTGCGTCTCACAAACCACAGAATAAATAAACCAGCCTAAAGCAGGAATTTGTGTTATTCTCTCAATTTCAATCAGTATTGCTTCAATCAGTATTGATGAGCCTGAAAATAACAACAAAATGTAGTTAATAAGATCGATTCACGCTGAGAAAATGCAGCTGAAAAATCATGTCACACGATTAAAAGCAGGACACAGTCTCTCTCGTTATTTAGCATGCAGACCTGGGACGCAAAAAAAAAAAAAAAAAAAATCAAGAATCATCATATCAAGAATATCTTACTCAGTTTTCATTTCACTTACAAAGAAATGTTCAATCCATTTAAGTTTTCAAGTCATCGTGGAGCCCTGTCATCGTTTTAAGACATAAGTGTTACTCTGAAGCGTCAACCAGAGGGTTAAAAACACAATCCTTTGGCCCTGAGGTTATTAACCAGCCATGACTTTAAAACAACTGTGATGCTGTTAATTATTCCACAAATTCATCTGTTAAAACTGGACAAAAAAAAAAAAAAAAAAAACATATCCTACTTTGTGATAGTGGAAAAGATGGTAAACACTGTAATAAGATGTGAGTTGCTCTGCACGGTCTCCTGTTTTGTTCTGCATTACTGCTCTGTGTACCTTCCTCGTCAGTGGTTGAGGGTTCAGGCGGTCATGCTGCTCAGTGGTGTCAGTGGACATGTTGCAGTCGCAAGAGGGGGAGGGGAGGTCAGTGCTCCTGTAAAGCTCTCTGGCAGTAGTACATCAGGCAGTCGGGCAGGTCGGGGACCGGAGAGCGCAGCCACACAGCCAGCGTTCCCGCGTGCACACGACAGTGCATCAAACACGGCTGATCCTGGAGGAGCCTGCAGGCTACAATGCCTTCCAAACCTGCAGGGAAGATGAAGAAGGTTTACTTACTAATGGTGTAGAGCACTCTTCAAATACATTGCACCTTTCATGTGGGCTTGTTCTTAAATATACATACAATGTGCTTATAGTAACAAAACCAATGACTTGATGAAAACTGCAGATGACAAAAATAAAACGCTAGAAATCTCAGAAACAAGTGAGTAACCAGTGGACCGTTTCCTGTAGGATCTGATCTGGAAAGATTTGAAAAGACTAAGCAAGGACTGGAGAGGTAAATCTGCTCAATGTTATACTATATATATACACATTATCAGTTACATTTCCACTCCAATGTAAATAAATAAACTAATAAACAACTAACTTGGAGTCAGGCTGTCTTTGGGAGGGGAATGCTGTGTAAGGAAACCTGAGGATACATGTAGCGGCATGTGTTTCTATATGTGTTTCATGTAGATCGATTTTTCTAGAGAGACGGGAACGTGTGCGGGCGAGTTTCCTGCCTAAAAATAAATGTATGTTCACCTATGATTTCCACGATGTGCAACTGGAGTTTCTTCTTCAGCACATTCAGCGTTGCCGCGAGAGATTCCTGGCCTTCATTTATCAGCGTCAGGTTCTGCTTTGTATCGTGAGAGAAGGCCAGCCACATTGTCCCGTACTCCTCCGTGGACACGGTCAAAGGTCTGATGGAAACATGCGAAATTAAAGTAAGCAACTGATCATCTTTGTGCAGCCACATTGTGGGAGGGGAAAAAAAGAAGAAAACATTTCACCTGATGAAGCTGGTTAGAGGCATTTTGTACGAGAACTGTGCTGACTGAGGCGACCCAGCAGGCAACTGGTAAGATACCATCCCACCCACTTCCACATGCACTGCAGGCCTCTTCACAGACAGTGAATACTGACACACGGCTACACTCTGGCTTCCCACCTCCTGCACTGGACTACCACACGCACCCAATACCTGAAATGAACGACAAGAAAAATCAACATTAAAGCAAAAGGAGAGCATAAGGCTTCACTAATTGGTTCCAGCTCAATAATTACTGTACCTCAAGATCATCTGAGTCAAGCTCTAGCAGCATCTGTTGAATGTCGGAGTCAGAGGAGTTGTACATGAAAACAACGAGCACTAAAGAATCCTTTTGCTGCACATGACAGGCTGAGAGATCCAGGCTTTGGTTGAAGCACAGAGG
Organism: Nibea coibor; assembly: GCA_023373845.1. NCBI lineage: Eukaryota > Metazoa > Chordata > Actinopteri > Sciaenidae > Nibea > Nibea coibor. The sequence goes on from CM041721.1 coordinate 18,769,515, forward strand.
TGCGATTTCTGAGTGGGAAAATCCAGAGAGCTCTGCAGGAAGATGAGAACTGAGACACAAGTCTTTAGGTTTGTCTGGGTCCTCATGTGGAGCAGGATCAGCAGCTACGGCAACACCGATGTCCCCAATGGGAGAAGGGTTACTTCCCTTTGTGCCAGTTAGCTCGACGTCACAGGTGCCGTTTGCAGTCGCGAGGCTCTGAGAGAGTTGAGACGTCTGTGTGGGTGAAGATACAGCTAGCTCTGAGGTGTTTGCGTCCAGGAGGTTGTCGCACAGCAAGTTATCCACTGTGCTCGGAGCAGAGGCGAGGGAGTTGGACATTTGCTCGCTGGCGCCCGAAGACGAGCTTGGACCTTTGGCTTTTCTTCTGAATCGCTGGGGTGCCGGCTCAGATTTTCCCATCTGTTAATATGAAAAGTTTATCACATTAAAATTACTTTATGTTGGCAGAAACAGATACAAAAGGACTGAAACAGCTCTCACCAGGCACACAGAGCTTTGGGTGCTCAGGCCGACGAACAGCGAAGAGGCCAGCTGCTGTTTCTCTTGTGTGGGCTCGGGGGTTGGTACTGGAGTAGGAGTCTGGCTGTGTGAGCTGTCAGCCTCTGCCTGCTGGCTGGGTGACTGGAAGGGGCTGGGAACCTCAACCTGGGCAGCCTCCTCTACAGGTTCCCTCTGTGCCAGGTAGCCCTCCTTGCCCCAAACCCTCTTCACACCATCCAGATTTAGAGTCGTCGAGCTGAAAGAAAGATTTAAAAAGTGTGAGGTCAAAATCCAGCAATGTGTTTGGGTGTAAAACTTTAATTCAGGCAGCGTTAAGTGTCCACATACCCTCCTTTGTGTGAGAGGTCGGTGCTATCGCCTGACAGACCAGAGCTCATGGACAACAGTGTAGGAGACTGTCTGTCTGCGATGCTGCAGGAGGATATGCTGATGGGCAGGGACAGGCCGTATGGCTCCAGGCTCAACGCTGAGGCAGACACAGTCACAGTCAAAAACAAACCAAAAAAACAAAGCAGTGCTACTGAAGCTGCCAACATCTAATATGTTTTTACCTTTTGCCTGAGCGAGTTCCTCCTGCCGTTGATGGGGAGGTTTGTATGGAGCGGCTCCGGCAGCCAACGCCTCCGACACAAATCCGTCAAGAAATGACAGAGAGGAATCCACCTGGGAACCAAGAGCAAGTTTAAACTTCTCCTTTATTGTCGACGAGAATGCGATACTGGATGTGAGACTTGTGCTGTAAGGTTCTGCGGTAATCCCAACCCATTTAACGTTTCCGGACATGCTCCAACAGCTGCCACTATAACAAATAAAATGATGAGCTGCCTGATTTTGGTAATTGGTGTTGTCAATAAACTGTCGTGGAGGGCAAGCGTGTGCAGGTTTTGCTTCCATCCCTCAGATCATGAACGCTTAATCCGCCAGAAACAACCACAAAGTGACCTCAGGTTGTTTTTAAATGTACAAAAATTACAGTGACACAATGCTGTACCGTATCGCAGCGCGTCTGTGCGTATGTTACCTCAAGGGGTTCCAGGCCGGCGTCTCGAGGTACAACCCTGGCTCGTAGTTCGGAGTCTTGGCTGAGGTGCTGCAGCTCCTGAGCCCTTTGTCTTAGTACCGTGTCCAGGGAGCTGCTGTACGCTTCAGAAACTTCCTGGGCTACAGAAACGCCTGCTGCGCCCTCACAGAGCTTGGTCATCGTCATCAGGACCCAAGTCTTGGTTTCACTGCTGGTGTTCTTTGTGTCCAACAGTTTGGACAGCAGCCTCAGGACTGTGGCTGGTTCAAGTTCAGCCCTCAAATGGGAGTATTCACCGAGGACCTGTGCATGGCAGAGAATGGACAAAACCTCACCTATATATGCTTGTATGTAAGGACAGGAAAGAGGAGCACTGTCATCAAATGTTTGTTTTGGATTCGTATTTTCACCTCCTCTTATACTTCACTGTTATTTTTAATGCCAGCAGACCAAACCTTGTGTTCACTTTCCTTCTCCTGCTTCTTGCCCTCATTACTATTACATAAGAATGACACAAACCGCTCACAGCACTCACCCAGCTGATGACTTGGAGGAAGCGCTGTGGCAGTTTGCCAGGCTCTCCTTGCAACAGAGACACATATGAATCCACGGCAAACAGCCTCAGCTTCCTGTCTTCCTCCGCGCTGTCAAACCCTGGGCCATTAAACAGAGCGCGCTGTTACGTAACGAACTGGAAGATCAGAGCGCAGGAACGCGACAGGATAGGTTTGTGGTGTGTAGCTGCGTGCGGTTATCTCACCCTCAGACAGCAGTTTAAGGAAACTGTTTGGGATGTCGGGCTGCATCATGTCTCCACCCACTGAAAACACGGTGTTCATGGTCTCAATGAACCATTCGTTGTCTGGTGCATATGTATAAATGGTTTATAGGAAAACTAACCAACACAATAAATAGGAGCAGACACAGTATAAGGTGTAAGATTTAGGCAGCCCGGTTTACAGAATAAGCTAGAAATAAAATCTAATATTTCTTAAAACTTTGATTTAAATGTTTAGCTTTAGGACAGAGAAACTGAGTGGTATAAGTCCATAAGACAGTTCAACAGATAAAAATAGTGTCTCAAATCATGCTTTCTAACACACATTACAGACCCTGTCTTAACTACATCTGTGTCAGAAGCAGGAGAACAATGACCCTTCATTTGTCAGAAGCAATAGGCCTGTTTGTCAAGGTTGTGATCTTCCAAATTTATAGAAAACAAAACTTAGCTTGTTTTTGAAGGCCTGAATAATTGCCTCTTTGGTCTGCTTATGCTCAGTGAAAAGCTGCAACAAAGGACAGTACAGTAAGTTTCAAGAAATGTAATACTTTGCCACCACGGTAAAGGTTGAAAAATATTTAGAGTTATATATGTGGTGATGTAGTGGGTGGAATTTTAAGCGCGAGTCTCCACGGCTCCTGCTCGTAGTATGATCAACACAGATGGAAGGATATTTTTCCGCCAGTTCTGCCACCTTCCCCACCAGGTCAATGGTGGTGTAATCATCTGTGCTGACGCGCAGAAAATCCAGCATCTTCTCAACGATGACTGTGACATTCTGGGCGTTAGTAATCCTAAAGAGCAACTCCAGCGTCTACGGGAAAACAGAAGAAAGCCCATACTACTGTAAACCTACAATTATACGACACCAAAAAAATACTACAAAGCCTGCAACAGTATCTGCCTCACCTCACGCTTGATGATGAGGTCGGGGTGATCGAGACACTCTATGATGGTCATCTGATGCTGCAGGGCCAGTTTAGGATCCTGCTGGACCACGTAGGTGAGGGCCTTCAAGCCTGCAGTCACATCAAATAAATCGATTTAATGAAGTGCAGATCGGGAAGTATTTCATTTAAAAGGTTTTCTTAAACTTACCAAGATATTTGAGATTAATCTTTGGTGACAGAACAAAGTTGCCAATGCACTTTGCAGCTTTTTCCAAAAGATCAGACTTGGGATGAATTGTGTAAATACATTTTACACACTCGTATAATATTGCTGAAAATAAAGAGAGAGATAAAGAATGTAAAATTACGTCAAACAAGCACAATGGCAAAACATTCTACTTTAAATTTGACATTACCATAGGTGATGTTATGATTCATCTCCGCTCTTCGTAAAGACTCGTCGAGGACATCGTACATGATTTCACTTGTGCTGTCAAACAAAGAACACACTCACAACTTGCAGGGATTCGAGCACAGAGCACAAACATCTGGTTCATCAGAGGACGGCATAAGCAATAATTACCTCTGGTCATTTTTCCCAAGTACAGACAGTATTCTGAGAAGCTGAATTTGCAGCCATGGAGCCGGGACACTGTGATAGTTAAAATCCATGGGCAGTTTTCCTCCCACCACTTGCTTCAGTATGGTGACAAAACTGGCCGTCAGGTCCTTATAACCTTCTGGATTCTCCTGCAACAAAAGAAAATATGTGACACGACTGAAATACGCCGTCGTAACCTGATAAATAATTACAGAGTCTAAAAAAATGAATTACCTGGATCATCTGTAAGTAGATGTGGAGTGAAGCTGTCATGACACCAGGATCCTTGTCGCACAGAGCATTACGAAACTTGTTATGGATGTGTTGAACTTGATTTGGTGCTATCAGGTAGAATTTATACAGTGCTAGGACCGCTTTTCTCCGAATGATTTCTCTGCAAAATATGCAACAAGAAACCTTTAAAAAAAACAGAATATTCAAGCTGATTTCCATCCACACACTTCATGGGCTTATAGGAGACTAATCGACTGCAAAGGCAAAGAGCATTTCTTACTTTGGGTGGTTAAGTTTCTCCTCGACTAAAGGGAGGATCGCAGGAATCATATCTTTGGGGAACATCTGGCTGACAACTGTTAGAGCCATGCACACTTCAATAAGGTTTGTGCTCTGAAGATCCTGGAAAGACACAAAAAAATACAGCATCAGCATCCCTTCTTCAGACACCAGATCACAAACGCTGTAAATACACAACACCCACCTTTAATACGGTGTTCACAAGGAGAAGAAGCAGCTCGTGACTTTCATTCAGAAACAACGACACAGCCAGATATCCTGAAAATCAAAACACACAGATTGTTGTGATGACAAATCAAATCACTAATGCTGAGGAATGAGCCAACTTTTCAATCAGTTACAACATACCGACTCTTTTCTCCAGAGCGGTGCCTTGTTGAGCCAGTTTGATGGCATGAATGTAGCTGAACGAGGCCTCATAGCCGAGCATTTCACAGTAGATCGCCCTCACCATGAGCTCCTTCATCTGCCTCTGGAGGAAGAAATCAACACATCAATAATTACAGGCATCGCTGAGTGAGATTTAAATAATCTGAGACCAAAAAAATAAGGAGAATCGTACCATGGAGGTGTTTGGGGAGGACACCTGTTCTTTGATAGATGCCAGTTCACGCTGAATAAGTTTTTCCTCCTCCTGAACAAAAGAAACACATTTTAGAATAAATGAAATACAGAGACTGTTAAAGTTGGCACCACCATGCACTGCTCATGTCAGATTAAAATATATAGACATATCAGGATCTCACAGACAAGTGCTTCAGGGAATAGTTCATGTAGTAACCATGTATAACCTTTCACAGAGAAAGCTCCCAATGTGCTTTACGAGAGCAGAATGTTTTAAATGAAAGCAGAGAACAATATAAAGATGCAGACCAGACAGAGGAGCACATCCACCCATTATCTGTAACCACTTATCCTCATCAGGGTCGCAGGGGGGCTGGAGCCTATCCAGACAGATAGAGACAAACAACCATACACATTCACCAATTAACCTATTAAGTGTATGTCTGTGGACTGTGGGTGGAGTACCCGGAGAGAACCCACGCAGACACGGGAAGAACATACAGACTCCACACAGAGAGGAGAACCGGGAACCTTCTTGCTGTGAGGCGCCAGTGCCGCCCACAGAGGGCTCATACAACTTCCCATTTTGAAATCCCGGCTGCATCGGTTACTTTATTTTAGATCTGATTTTAAGATTCTCCTTTTAGTTTTATTTTAAATAGCTGAACGTGCTGACACTGACCTATCTTTACGATATAACACATGTTCTGTACCGTGCAGGTAGTTACTGCGGCCCTGTCTCTGGATCTGTGGATCTGATCTTGATCATCGTACCTCTCCTCCTCTTATCTCCTGTGTTTATTCACCTCACAGGTTTCCATTCACTTTTATTATTTCATTGGTTTCATGGTGCAATAGCTCTCCTATGGGCTTTTATTTGTTACAGCATTTAATAAGTGTATGGCCTCTTTTAACTTACTTTCTTCATGCTTCATCATTTTGTCTGTTTGTGTTTATTGGTGCACTTTGAGCTGCATGTTTGCATGAATGTTGCTACATGAATAAACAAATAAAGTTTGAGTTTAACAACAAAGCACGCACGAGTGCTGTGTCTACTTTTAGGACCTGAAGTTAGCACAGCACTGCACGGAGTGCTTGGCACAAAGCGGGTTAAACATTAACACACCCTCTTTCGAGTTAGCATCTTAGCACGTATCTTTCTTTTCTACCTGAGCTCGAGCTCAGGTGTTTCAGCTCGGACTCACGTGTTTGGACGTCAGCTCGGTGATGCCTCTGATGAGGTTTGCTAGTTTGGAGGTGGAGGACAGTTTAGCAGACCCGGGCTGGGAGTCTAAAGACAGGAGGCTCGGCAGAGCTGTCAGTGTCTTCTCCACAACGTCGCTCATTTTGGCGGCGCGAGGCGAGGCCTGACGGCGGGCTTTCCTCTTCCACGGCACGCGCGTTAGATCACCTGTCCATCCCACCGAGGGAGTCAGTGGAAATCACCTGTTAGACACTCGGGGAGATCACGAGAGGTGAGACGCCAGCCTGACAGTCCGCCATTGTTTTGATTCAGCAGCAGGCTGACTCCGGGCTCGCTGGTGACGTCACTTCCGCCTGTGTTTGGGAAACTTTATTGGCAACCTTAAAAAAACAGTAGCTGACAGGGAGGTCAACAACACTAATACTAACACCTCTCACCTCCTGCATGAGACTGTGGAGGCCATAAACAGCTGCCACACTCTTTAACCTGCGTGACTTAATCACTTTTTTAACTATATTTCTTATTTATGAATAACTTCTTATCAATCTTCTCTGTGCAGGTGTGTGGGTCTATCTTATCTATTTACTGCTAATAGTAGAAAAGACTACACTTTACTGAATTCTTAATAGCAGAGTGTATGAGTACAGGGTTCATCATACGTTTAGGAAGCTTGGCATAAACATATTAGGTTATGTGACAGAGGGAAAATAAAATTAGAGGGGTGTCGATTAGTTCAGTTGGTAGAGCATCTGCCCCATGTACGAAGGCTGAGCAGCAGCCCAGGGTTCGAATCCGACCTGTGGCCCCTTGCTGCATGTTGTTGTTCCCCATCTCTCTCCCCACATTCCTGTCACTTTTCAGCTGTCTCTGTCAAAAATAAAGCTTGACAAAGGCCAAAAATAAATAAATAAAAACTAGAAAAATAAAATAGGAGAATCAAGTATGAAAGAAGAAAAAAATATAAAAATGGGGGAAATCCCGTCCAGAGAAGAAAGAAAGCAGCTGTCCATTCATCAGTCCTTGTGTAAGTCCAAAAAAGACCCAAAGAGGTCATCCCATCCTCCTTGTTAGCTGACAGTTTGTGAAGCATCATGACTCATAAGATGCGGTCTCCACTATTGCTTTCGTCCAGTCATTCGGATTAGGAGATACAGCAGTTTTTTTCCCAGTGTCTTAAAATAACCCTGGAATCTGTGACCAAGCCCACCGTAATGACAGAAAGAGTTCTTTTTGATATATTCGGTAAACATAGAGCAGGAGTCAGCAGAATCACTGAGCCTGACCAGTTACTCAAGACGTCCACAACTTTAACCCAAAATAGAGTGACTAATGCACATTCCCATACACAGTGGAGAAAAATTCCTGTTTTACACTTCCAGAATAAATACTTTATTGATCCCTCGAGGGGAAATTCAAATTTTTTTCACTCAATTTTTTACATGCATTTTACCTGAAGAATCACACACACACAAAGGGCTTATGGACATGAAAAAATGTGCAGAGATGGTGGAGTGATGGGCAGCCACACAGAGCTGCGCCCTGGGAGTAGTTAGAGGGTTCGGTACCACGCTCAGGAGAATCTTCCCACTGCCCAGAAGGTGAAACGGCACCTCTCCATCTGCCATTTGACCCTCCATACTTTGGTCCAACAACAACAACAGTTTTTCGGTGCAGTAAAAATATAGTGCTAACAGTTATACATGTGTTACAATATATTTTTTAAATTAAAAGAGATGCACAGTCAGGTAACATGCAAAGGTTCACAGCATGCGGAATATTTTAAATGTGCAAAAGATATATGCAGTATAATTGAAAAGACATTAAATTAATGTAATGCACAGAGTCAGTAGTAGACTCTATGTTAACGTAACATGTAGCGTCTGGCTGGGTGGAGGGTGAGAGTCGGTATCAGAGCGGGCCCGGGCTTTGTTCATTGTTGATGAGGTCCTCCTGCTGGAGGGTAAATGACAAAATGAGAAAGTGATGATATTCAAAACTCAGTTTATTATGTTTGTAATACTTTGATAAACAGTCCCTTGTATAACTGTACACTAAACTACAATAAAATAATTACAGTAAATGTGAAATTACAGCCATTTGACAACCGCATGGAAATGAGTACATTCTAAGAATTTAAACATGTTTTCATATAGTAGTATGTAGATATCTAGTTGGGGGGCGGGGGTACAGGTTCAGGGTGTCTGCAGCGACTGAACGTGGACATAGAGCGGAGGACAGAGATGTTTTAAAATCAAAGGAGGGATGGAGAACTACACTGTGTCTTTTACATTGACCTCTGAATGTGCTTTCCTTACATTGGTATAACATTGGCAGGTGGGTTGCTGTTAGGAATGGAGGGGTGCACAGGGTTTCCTGTCTATTTTTTATCTTTAATAAACCACAAATTTGTACTTTTGTTCATTATATTTTATGTAAATTCTCCTTTATATTATATCCAATATTATTTTTAGCATATACATCATCCTCATTATCCTTCATATATATTATCAAACATTTCTCATTTACGCTGTTCCTTCACTCTTCTCTCAGTCTGCGGCATAACTAAACTTTACTGTTTCCTTACATCCCATTTTCTTCCGCAGACTGAATTCCTCATTTATTTTTTGTGCTAAAAAAACAAATTAATAAACAAGTAATGTCCTTTATGTGGGCACATACAATACACCATTTTATTGTGTCACTTCTAACCTAGACTGATGCTAGTCACTACCAATGGTATTTTCTACAATATACATTTTACATCTTAAGTTGTAACCATAAGTACTTCTGTGCAATTTTCTTTCAATCATATTGTAATACAAGCGTGCCATTTGGTTTACTTATTCTCTGAAATATGTAAATCTACCCTGACCATAAGACTGGAGTATATACAATGCTATTGATATGCCCTATGTACAACCAAAAACTGAGTCTCTATCTCTGTGATTGTACTCTAGCAAACAGAAACATCGGTGTGTCTTCTGTAAGTCTGTCTACTATTTCTCTGTCTTCATCCTTAAGCCCAGATCTGGAAAAGAAAAAAAACAGAAACGGCCGACATTACAAGACGTCATCAAAAAAAAGGTCACCGCAGAGTGCAAAGTCGTCAGATCAGACACAAAATAACGGATATCTCATACCCGAAGAGTGTGGTCCCAGGAACCAGTGCTGAAGGCCGTCCCATCTGGGGAAACGCGCAGCGTGCTGACACGGTTCTCGTGTCCAAACAAGATGGAGACCCGTGTTCCTTTGAGAACGTCCCAAACGTTTATGGTGTAGTCGTTGTAGCCTCCAAACAGTAGTCGTCCTAAAAATAAAAATAAAAAATAAAAACACAAATGCTTTTAACAGGATAACTCTAAAATATAATAGTGATCTGACAAAGTGTATATTTCTTACCGCTCAGAGAGAAATCAACACTGGAGACCCCAAATATGATGCTCTCTTTGGAATAAATAGCCACTTCTCTGTCTGCCCTCAAGTCATACAGGCGGCACTGTAACAAAGGTCAGTGTTTGAATTTTAAAAGAGACTTCTCGTCATGTTTTCATCTTGCGTGTTTGTAAGTATCTGATTACTTACTGTAGCATCATCTGAGCCAGATGCAAATGCATCTCCACTGGGATAATACCTATTGAAACAAGAAGCAGGCGGCCAAAGTTAGGAATGAATTACCCTCTTTAAGCTTCTGTGTGAAACATTTGAATCTATTTGCCTGTAGCGACTCCCAGTGGTAACAAGAAAACAGACACTGTGGCTGACAATTAATGGACCATGGGCAACACATAGGTCGCACTAATTTCCCCTGGATTGTCTTATTTCAAATCATAGACTACTGCTCTTTATGTCTGAATGGTGTTTCATGATTTTAGGTTGTAGAAAGTCCTCTTTAAAAATAGATGTTTTGTATGAAGGGTTTGCAAAAAAAACTGAACCCCTCTCAACGACAGTTAAATAAGAATATAATCAGTTATTGATAAATTAATCTTGAAGCTTTGTTTCGTGTTTCGTGTGAGTAGTTTGCAGTAATGGCAGGAATTAACAGGCATGTTGCTTTAGCAAAGCTGTTCTTAAAACCTCAAAATAGAAGGTTGGCCGTATTTGAGTTATATCACTGAATAACAGCTGAACTATGGGCTGACAAACCATTTCAAGTCTAAGTGAATCTAACCACTACAGAGGGCTTAAAGAAAAATGTGTGTCCCACAATATTCAGACTTGATTTCAGGTCATAAACTCTTCTCAAAATCGAAGGGTAAGAACACTGTGTGACTAAACTGAAGATTTAATCAAAGCTAAATAATAACTTTGGTGTCAGACACAGATTTTAACGTCTGTTAAAACTATTAAAGAAGAGAAACATCAGTATAACAGCTGATTACAAACCTCTGAATAGTGGTGTACACATTTTAAATTCACACATACAGGATTTAAGACATCAGCTTTTTCTCACTAAATGATTTATACAAACATTATCTCTGCACTCAGTTGGACATGTCGAGATGATCACTTACCGCACACTATTTATGTCTGATTCGTGAGTCTCAAAGGACTGAATACACTGTCCTGAGCGCATGTCCCACACATTGGCCTTCTTATCACAGCCCTGCGGTGATAGAGAATCGTGCAGAATATTTCAGTTCAGGTTTAAACAGTCATAAGCTGTAAGGGAAAGCTGTGGAGGAGGAAGCTTTCTCACCCCTGACACAAACGTGTTTCCAGTCTCGGAGGGCGCCAGGTCCAGACAGAGCACGTCTGCTGCATGTCCGTGGAAACTCTGCAACAGCTGCCCACTCTCGACGTCCCATAGCGCGCACGTACCGTCCCCGCTGGACGTCAGGATCTTTAACACAGGCAGATAATCAGGAGGAAGAGTAACGGCTGTTCTTAAGTTCAATAAAAATGGGCTACCACACGGCTATAAGTGGATTGTCTTGGCTGAGTGAAACCCCACGTGACCAGGATATTAAACCAGGAGCAACCGGCGGCTGTGAATTATTAACAGAGCTCTTTTATGCAGGGAAGTGATTTCTGATTAATAATGAGAGAGGAATACTGATGAATAGAAAATCTGCTCTTTTTTTTTTTACATGAACGTATAACTTGAAATAAAATGTGTTGTTTTGTGCGCGGTGGGTATTCTCACCTGCATGTCTGAGTTGGTGAAGCTACAAGCAGACAGGTAGTTTGTGTGCATGGCCACTGACTTCTTCTTGGCAGCTAAATTCTCATTCTTGTCCAGAGACAGAGGATACACTGAGCATTTGTTGTCCAGACCCCTGTTACAGAAAGAACCCCAATTCGTTTAAACACAGAACACATGATACGCCACATTTGGATCATCAAAGATAGTATTAAGACACTCACCCACAAGCTACAGCGCAGCCGGAGGGGGCGTAGGCGCAGGCCATCACCCAGGTGCACGGCATTGTCACAGCATGCTCCTAACAGACATCAAAAGACAAAGCTGCATGAGCCGCACCGGGACAGAGAGATGAATCAGATTCATTAAGCATAATTAGAGCAGAACAGTAAGCTTCGAGCTGTTCGACATCAGCAATGATGCACTTTCAAAAGACATTTTTAGACAACTCTCAGTGCACTTCCGTGCCTCGACTGATCTATTATGACTACTGATTCGATTTTCTACGCGATATTGGGGAAAGTGAAACGCTCAATTAGAGGCTAAACAGATGGTTTTTTCTATAAGATGGCAACTCTTGCATTAATTTACAGAGACGCAAGCTGCAGTTGATGTGAGCTAATGATATTCACGCACCATATTTTAAAACGATACACTGTTCTCTCTCATAAAATGACTGCGACAATGTGATTCATTCTGGGCAGATAAAGTGTATCTTCTCAGAACTTTATTGATCAATCTCTTCCAAACATATCACCGTGAAAAATAAACCACTATTAACCTGATGTGTATAAACAGGAATAAAAAACCTAACCCTAACACTGATATCACATTTTCAGTTACTTGCAAACATTTGTTGTTATTGTATTTTTGTTAAAAAATGATTTAGATCAGTGGGTCCCCCCCCCCAAAAAAGTCTGAAATCTGATGAATGAGTCTTATCGTGTTGTTATCCTTCCAAATCGAATAAAATCCTTCAAATAAAACAACCGGAGACGAGCAAACATTTGAACCAAATACCTCTGAGAGTGTTGGAGTGTGTGTAATGGAGCCTCAGTGAGGAGGAATGCAGGAACGTTAAAGCATTTTACTAAAACGTTCTTAATATTTTAAACACCTGTGTGTCAGGAAGAAGTAAAAACAGTTACCTTGTTGGTAGTGAAAGCATCCCACACAATCACTTTTCCGTCCTGCATGGAGAGATCAGACATTAGTACGATAGAAAACACACATTTATCTGATGACAGGCCGTCTCTGTGAGATGGAGGATGAGAGCGCGCGGACCTGTGAGGAGCTGACGATCCTCCTCTTGTCCTTACACCAGTCCATGCACAGAACTTTGTTGCCATGTCCCTTCAGAGTCCTCCGGGTCTTCATGACAAACTGGCCCAGCCCCTCCACCTTCTCTGCCACCTGATGTACTACACACACACACACAGATATAATGCAGAATACATTAAACCCTCGACTGAATACACACTGGGTTAACATTCCCAGCAGCGATAAGGATTAAACTACAATAGGCCTGGAAATATAGTGAATTAATCTTTGATTAATCTGTCTTGTTCTCCCTTTTCAGCTCTCGTGAGCATGTCATAAATTACAAATCGTCCAGATTTTATTTTTAGTCAAACATCTCCACGGTTGCCATATTGTTGAGAGATGATTGCACTAAAACCAGTACATGGAAGGAATTCAGATGGAAGCACTGGGCTGTAAAATGGGGAGGCAAACAAACAGCCTGCTTGCAGCAGGTCTCCTGTCACATCAGAGGTAACGTCGGGACAAAATATCCCTTTCCACAAATTCACATCCCTGGAAATATTTTTTTCCACCCTCTCTCTCTCTCTCTGAAGCACGCTCGTCCGTAAATGAGACTGTTTGCGGCTATCTGTCCAGTCACACTGTAAACGCAGAGGTGCACCGAGGCCTCTCCATTTTCAGGCACTCACGCTCGACGTCGTGCAGCTTCGCTCTTTCCTCCTCCAGCTTCGACTTCAGCGTCTCCGACTCCGTTTTGAGGTGGGCCAGAGTCTCGTTCAGCTGTACCTCCTGTGTCGCCATTTCAGGGATTAGAGGGGATCTCATATATTTCCTTTGTGCAGGCAGCGATCGGCAGCGAAAAGGCTTAAAGCACAGCTAACAGCTGATGCTGCTGTCATGACGTCAGAGAGAGAGAAGATGCTCCTCCAGTTTCCAGAGGAGGAGGAGGAGGATGGAGGAGGAGGGGGAGGAGGGCCCTGTGTCCCCGTGATGCTGCTGTTGCTCCACACGGGGCCGCATCCTCAGCAACAACACGGCCCCGCCGCCCTGCAGCTGAATAATGCACTCATACACATATTCAACCCCGACATGTTTGTCTGTGGTGCACAAACACAGCACACAAACGTGGCACGTTTATTTAAATGCTTTCAACACTGCACCCTGTTTAACAGCCAACACACACACAAAAATATTTAAATGTTGCATAATGGAAATACTGTTGAATTTTTATTGATTTCACATTTTAACACTGAGGTCGTGTCTTTGTTGTTGCTGGAAGATGGGGGAAGTTCAAACACACATCTGGGTGCTGGTTCATATTTCAGTATTTTTAGATTTTATTTTAACGTCTTAAATATGATATCTGAAATATTTAAGCCCGCAAAATAAAAATTAAAAACATCAGGTTTCATTTCCGAGCACTGCAAGGAGAGTTTTAAAACTGTATTTATAGCTTGAAATGTCAAGAAATACAATTTAGAGCAGCCGTTTTTATATCGTTTTGTCTGACCTACAATTCAAAATCCAAAGAAATTTAGTTTGCAATGATTTTTTAAAAAAAGACACACTCGCAATGAAGAAGCTGAATTTTCTGTGAATCGACTGCTCCCATTAGTCCACAGTAGCTAGGTGTCTTACTAGTTTCATCATCCCAGCCCTTGTCCCTCTCCACTGGGGTCATGTTCGATTTTACTGATCACCTTTAAAGGGTCTGGATCCAGGTTACATAGCAGACATGTTGACCTCTTATGAGCCTGTCTGGCTCCCCAGTCCTCAGGTGGGTCCCTCCTGGCTATTATAAAGTCAAGGCTTAGATAAAAAGGCAGCCATGCTTTGGATATCAGACTATTTGCAATACCATGTTCTTTAATCTTAATTTTGTTAGTCCTCAGTTCCTGGCTCTCTGTTGAGTATCCTGCATGGGCTTGTCCGTCAAACCACTTTTTAAACAGTCTTTTTATAGGTGCTATATAAATAAAGTTATTTTTATTGTTGTTATGCAACTCTAATAAAATATTATAATAATCATATATTGGAGGTGGTGCGTTGGGGGTGTGACATGACCTCTGTACAGTACTTGAAAAATCTGAATTTTAAATATATGGCATACATACAGTAGTTTATTAAAAGTGTTTCCATATTTATATGTACAATAAGATACAGCCAGAGGCCACAGGACTGTGAGTTAGTCATGAGGAGTGAGAGAGAGGTCACACGCTGGCGGCGTCACATTCTGGTGAGGAAACCCAGGTGAAGACTGTTGGGCACCTGCAGCAGCTCCAGAGCCTGCGAGGACGGGCAGTAAGGAAACGTGACCTGGAAACGATAATCTGAGTCCAACATCAGCTGTGTGGACCCCTCACGATCTTGGAGTAACGACTGCAGAAAGGGATGCAAGAGATTGGCACATTTAGTTTTGTTCATGTACTGATTGAACGATTTTAAAATTAGAAAATGAACAACAGACACTCACCTGAACTTTCCGGACGAATGACGACGTCACTCTTTTCTCGAAATCGTCGATGGGTGTGTAGGAGTTCAAAATCTTGACAATCTACAGATTTGAACGTGAGTTTTGTTTCACATGAGTGTGAAACCTTTTTTAAAAATAGAAAATGCTGCGTGCGTGGCATAAATGGAGTACCTGAACGGGGTTGAGTTCGGTGCATTTTTCAGTGATCTCCTTGGCGTCGTCGTCAGTGGACTTGTTCACTTGCAGCAGCCAGGCGGCCTGAGATAAAGGTCTCAACGTGTCCATAGCATTCGAGCTTTGCAGCTCCTTCTCCTTCAGCCACTCCTCCAGGTAACTGATGTTGCACCTGAACAAACAGAGAAGCTATAAACTCACGTTTGTCTGCACAGAATGCTCCTTTATTTTTCCAAAGAACGACCTCAGACCTGATTTGCATCCCTTTCCTGCAGGAACACATATCTTTACGGAGCATCATGTTGTTGAGAGCGGTCGCACCAACTAGGAAGAACAACTGTTTGATGGCTTGTTTGATGAGGCCCTGCTCCATGCCGTGCTGAGTCATGGTGGAGTGGAAGACGCTGAGTTCCTGAATGATGGAGGAGATGGTGTACTGTGTCTCTGTGTCCTCGTAGATGCTGTTGGAGCGCTTCCTGAAGCCCGTCGGCTTCATGCTAGAAATCCCCTGTAAACTCTCGTGCTCCAACATACCAGGTACTGTCAGAGGAGGAAGTAGAGCGGCACATTTCAGGTTGCCTGAATACTATCAAAATCTGCATGTGATATTGGTGAACTTTGCAAAATACCGATTGCAGGGGTGAGGCTCTTCTGCATGATCGTTATGAACTGGTGGTATATGTGGATGGCCAGGTCGCTGAGAATCTGTCGGTGTTCGGACAAATCGAAATTCTGCAAGCAGTTCTTCTTCTGACGAGGAGTGTTTTGTTTCATGAACTCCTTTTTTGAACAGAAAGCAAAACAAGAGAATGTCAAAACATACCAGCTGCTATGCCAGACACTAGCAGCTATTTGGAACAGCTCCACAAGAAATACATCTCAAATGTCACAGCTTCTGCATCTCTTTTAGCAGAAAGATTTATCGAAAGGAGGAAAAATTCCCTCTCCCGTCTTTTTTAGCAATGACTTTATATTATACACTCACTTAACATAGGAGAACTTTGCTATTCTACGAGAGGGTATGCTCACAAATTTTATACTGTATGGTGACCATTTCTACCTGATGCCACTGCAGTTTAACATTACTGACCCCATAATGTATATTATTTTATGACTACTATTATTTTATTATTACTATCCATCCATACATTATCTGTAACCGCTGCACACAGAAAGGCTCCAGCCAAGCTTCAAACCAAGAAACCTTCTTGCTCTGAGGCGACAGTGCTAACCACTGCACCACCGCGCCGCCTTTTTACTACTAATTTAGTATTAATATTATTTATTTATTTGTTTGTATCGTTTAACTGCTTATCCTTATAAGGAGCAAATTGCAGTCCACATTGGGAGAGAGGCAGCGTCATCACCGGGCTGACACGGAGAGTCGGAGGAAGCCAGAGTACCCGGGGGACGCTGGGACGGAAACTTTCTTGCTGTGCAGCAACAGTGCAAAACACCGCACCACCGTGCTGCCCTTTAATCAGTATTTCCATTTTTTATTTTCCTTTTGCTTTTGTGTCTCACCTACAGTCACATGGACTTGCACGTTATTGTTTCTGGAATCGATTGTGTTCAGTTATAAAATGGTATAATTACGCTATAAAAGGGACGGGGCTGTGCTAGAGCAGAAACACAGGAGGGCTGTCTTTATCCAGCTGTGCTTTCTTGAATTTTGTATGATTTGAAATACCAATAAAATGAAAAGGCCTGCTTCTGTACATGAAGTTATAGCTGAGAGACAAATACTGACCTCCTCGCCGCTGTACTGCTTCAAACAGTTGAGCAGCTGACACGTGTTGGAGAGCCAGAATGAAAGCAACTCGAAGTCTTTGTGGTGACTCTGAAATGAAAGAAAAAATATGTCAGCGACAGTATTTGTTTTCATAGATGTGACATTTTCTTATATTCGTGCAGCTTATGTCAACCTAATCTTAGATGAGGTTCTGAATAGCTTTTGGATGATTTGTTTAGCAGATCGACAGCAGAGATAAAGGCTATCAGACGGAGAATTAACCTCACCATGATGACTTTTTTAACCGCGCCGATGGTTGCATTCATGAGAGACTTGAGTTTGGCTTCATCGTTCAGGTAGTCAACGTGGCGGATGCACATGAAGAGGATGTAAGCGGGCAGACCCGGGATCATATTGACCACCACACCTTTGGGCTTCAGGTCTGTGAGAACAATGAGTTTCATCTTGTTGCTTTCCCTGACAAACTCACACAAATCACAGCTTTAAAGTAACTATATAATAATAATAAAACAGCAGATTAATACCCAGAATGATGCTCTGGATGAGTCTGTGTTCATCATCTCTCCTGTACTCCAACATGCCGAGGTAATCTTTGGAAATTGCAGGCGTGGACGTTTGCTTCACTGCGTGAGAAACATTAGAGCGATGAACACGGAGGAGTCCGATTTATTTTACGATGCACCAGTACAAGCCACAGATCTACCTTTCTGCGATGTTTCCAGACTCTTAATTTGATTCTGCAGCCTCTTTATTAATCTGTCTTTCTGGTCGAGCTGCTCTTCAAAGTCCTGTAAGAAAGTTTGTCACCATCAGTGCACTCACTCTTTACACTGTAACCCTGTATTTGATCCACACACACACACACACACACACACCATATTCTCAGCAGTTAGCCGTGAAGTCTCCTGTCTCAGTTTGCTCTTGGCTTCGCTCTCCATCTGCTGGTGTCTCTTCAAGTGATCGTTCTCCTCTTTCAGCTCTTCTACTTGTCCTTGAAGCTCCCTCTTCAACCCCTCCAGCTCTCCGGCTTTCTCCTCAAAGTGTCTAAAAAGCAACAAGAATCAGGGCAGCTCGGAAATGACCAACACTTCTTCAATCAAGAAACAGACCCAAATCTGAGTGTTTTACCTGCGCTTTGAGCTCTCTTCTTTGATTTTCCTCTGAAGGACGCTCGTGATCTCCTCAGTTTTTTCTTTCGGGCGACACAGGCAAAAAGAAGACATCAAATACTAATCTGCGAAAGAGCAAAATCTGAAAGAGCTCAGGGAAAAATACACCAATCTACCTGCAAGTTCTGCTTTCTGCTCTTCTACATGGACCTCCAATTCTTGTTTTTGCCTCTGCAGTTCTGAAACCTGCAGTTTCAGCTCCGGTATAACCTGCGGATCACATCAAAAGCACAAATCACCGTATGTTCTGCACCTCGTTCATCCCGAGAAGCGAAATATGGAATCAAGAAAGCGCTGACGCACCGAGTTGTCGTTGCTGAGCCTGGACACCTCTTGGCGAATGTTCTCGTTGATGTTACTTTTCTCCTGGAACAGCTTCTGCAACTCGCTGTTCTCGTTTTGAAGGTGGTCCACTTTCAATTTGAAGCCCCCCACTTGAGTCTCGTAGCTTTCCTTCTGCTCCCTCTGGTGGTTTTCCAGTATTCTGACATCAAACAAAGGTTCGTCAAACAGGTACAAAATTGAACATTTATATGAAGTGAATTGTTGGCAGTAAAAACACACCTGGTGGCTTTCTGCAGGCGATCGAAGGCTTCCAGCAAATCTTCGACTTCATAAATCTTCTCAGAGTTGTCTGGAGCGAGCCTTCAGAGAAACAATGTGCGAGTTTAAATGCCAGACAAACTACAGGAAAAAATCTAGCAAGCCGAAATATTTGGATTACCCCAAAAGAACCTCCTCTTCAACGACACCGCCAAGAAGTTGTCTTGTAATATCGTTCATTTTAGCTGCAGAAAAATATTCAGGGAGCATCATCACCGTCTTTGTACATGTATAAGTATGTATCATATTCGTAACTGAAGGCATAAAAGTAAAAGCCTGTACCTCTAGCTTGTTCTGAGTGTTCCTTCATCCTTCGGTCCATGTTGCTTCTCTGATTTTGAAGGTTGCTGAGATCTCTGCGTAGCTCGGGGATGACCTTGACATGTTTGGTGAGCTGGACGACCTGTTCCTGCAGGTCAGAGTTCACCTGGCCCCCCTCCTCTATCTTTCTCAGCAGGCCGACTCGCTCTTCTTTCAGTCTCTTTATCTCCTCTTTCAGAGTTTCCACCTCCTTCTCGTGGTCCTGTTTGTGGATCTCAATGTTGTTCTCCGCAATCCTGCCAAGAATCATCTCGTCAGCTAACCGAACAAACTGAACAGCTGAGTCAGAATTTGGCTCGACTTGAAGACACGTCTGCTCTCTTACTTTCTAAGCCTTGCTTCATATTCTTTCTCTTCTAGAAGATTCCTCTTTATTTGATCGAAGCTTTCTGTAAGAGTGTAAAAATGGTCATAAATCTGTTATTACAATAAGAATATCATACAGTACATACAGTAGGAAACGTGCGTCTAACTATTACCTTTGGCCTCTTTGGTTGAGGCTTCAAACTTTGTCTCCAAGTCCTGCTTTTCAAGGTTCAATGCATGTGTTTCCTTTTGAAGCTGTGCAATTATCTGCAGTGAGAATAAAAACGTGCTTTTCAAAGGCTGCTTCATGAGCAAACAAACCGCAAACAACTTGATTCAATTTTAAACATCAAATTCAAGACGGACCAGAGCAGTATCTTCTTTCCCTTTCTTCTCTTTTGCCTCCAAAGATGCCTTCTGGTTGGTTAATTTATCCAGCTGTGCCTCCAGACCCTGAACCCTGTCCACGTTTTGAGCGTGGGAGTTGGCCAAGCTTGTCAGTCTTTCCATCAGTCCGCGGTTCTCTTTGTTCTGTGGGGATGCAGGGATTCAGCTACGTTCTCTATGTAAAGCCACAGCTGGACTCGCTTTGGGAAGCATCCTTACCTGCTCTTCAATCTTCTTTCTGAGCTGCTGCACCCTGTAAGAGAGCTGAACATTAATCACCAGCCGACGCATGGTTTGGAACCGCCGTCGTGCCAGCCATGCTCTGGCATACTTCTGCAGAACCAGGGCTTTTTGCTCCTCCATCATCTGAGAATGGAGACAGAGGGGCGTGAATCACGGCTGGCTGCATTTTGTATGACCGTCATATTAAACGACCCAAGTGGATAAGTAATGATTCTTCAGCTACAGACCTTCTTGTACCGTTTACGTGCCATCCAACCTCGTGTGAAGGCCTGGATGGTGATGGAGGCCACACGGACAACCAGATAGATCTGTCTCATGCGATAGCCTCTCCAGTGTCTCTGGATCACCACCGATGCCCAGCCCTGCTTCAGAGTCGCTGCACTCACTGTTT
This sequence comes from Nibea coibor, assembly GCA_023373845.1. Taxonomy (NCBI): domain Eukaryota; kingdom Metazoa; phylum Chordata; class Actinopteri; family Sciaenidae; genus Nibea; species Nibea coibor. The sequence continues at coordinate 18,789,840 of CM041721.1, forward strand.
TACTGCAGGTTAACGAACAAAACAAGTGCTTGTCAGAACCACAAGAGGTACAAGAGAGGATGCATGACAATAAAACTGTCAGGGAACGCCTCTAACCGGATTGTCCTCTTTCCACGGATGTACTCTTGGAGGATGATGGCTGCCTGTCTCATGCGCAGGTACTTCCTCCTCTGGCTCCAACCTCGGACATGTTTCTGGATGGTCACGCAGGCTCCTCTCAGCCGGTCCAGGCGCAGCTTCTCAAGATAAGCTACCTGACCGGCTCGGAAGAAAATCTTAGTCCTACCAAACTTGTACTGGTTGGGGTCCTGGAGATGTAGCCGTGAGGTCACAAACAAACATGCAGTGATTGAATGATACACAACCATGCAGTGCATGATAATAATGCATGACGCTGTTATAAAGGCAGCAAAGAAGGTGGCTAACCTGAATTAACCTCTGCAGGACGTTTTTGCAGGTCTGTTTCTTGTCGCTTCGGTCCGCCTCCTGATGTGACATCAGGATACTGTATCGGCTGTAAAACTCAATGTACGTCCACCTGCGAACATTTGTCATTACAACATAAGAATATGGAGATTAGAATATTGTAATCTGGCTCTTAATGCAGATGGAGATAGAGAATCACCTGGACGGATAGCTCTGTGCGCTGATACGAATAGTTTCAAGGACTCCACAGGCTCGCAACTGCTGCACCACCCTCCTGGAGTCATACCTCAAGGAACAAACAAATGCTCACTTAAACAGAAGAGACAGGCGGACGCCGAGCATCAGGCCAAACACAGATTCATCTGTACTCACTCGAATGGGAGCTTTTCATCGTTGGGCTTAATGCAGCGCACATAGTGAGGCGTGGTAGCATTCAGAGTTTCCATCAGTAAAGAGAGCGAGCTGCAGAACTACATTCAGCCACAGAGTTCATGAGAAAGGATGAAAATGCAAGGCGCAAACTCAGTTTTGCTCTATACATAAATACAGAATATTCTTCAATGAGAGAGGTCAATCTGTAGCGGGTGGTGACACAGCGAGTAAACATGCTCACCTTATCTCCCACGGAGGTTCTCAGCTGTTTATTGGCCGGTTTCACTCCAGGCCTGGCGGGCCTCACTTTGACACCTTTACTGTTTGCAGTGTGTCGCTCCTCCTCTTGGAAAAAGTTGGCCAGAAAAGGAAACTGATAACATTCGCAAGCAGAGGAAATGTGTTAAAATGAGATGAAATACAACGCTGCATGGCATACATTACATTTAGATTTTTAACCACTGTGATATATTGGAAAAATGAAACGCCCAAGAAAATAGGGCCTTTGGTTACCTTACTGGCTCTCATAATGTCAACCAGTTCTTCATAGAGAGCGTCTCTGTTCTTTTCAAGAAAACCTCTGCACTGATATTCCACCTATGTAATGGAAACATAGTTTAAAAAATGCATCTGTCAGCATCCAGTTATTATAAAAGGAGTCATTTTTGTGCAGTAAATGTGTCACCAGACTGCACCTTGTCTGCAAAGTGTTGAATCACAAACGCCTCATTTGATAACCTGGGCTTCTCAAACAGAGGATTGGCTTCCAGGTAGCTGAACAGCTTTTGCAGCCAGCTCTGGTCGGTGCCCTGAGGAAACTGTGAAGTAAAGACACACACACACGTAGAGGAAACACAGCTGAGGGGAACTTAAAACAGAAACGAAAGTGTCAAAAATCCAAATCGCTCAGTTACCAGACATTCTTCATCGAGCAGGTCAAGGATCCCCATCTTGGCCTCAATCAGGTCGATGACCGGCTGATTGTCGTAGAAATCAATCAGCGTCCAAGGGATGTCCTCTTTCATGTACTCCTCCTGCTCCAGCTTGAACACATGCTGATTAAATAAAGACAAGAGAATAACCCTCTGAGCCGATAATGGGGTGTACGCCGTGCTTTGCAATGATTAGGGACGACAGAGACGCATACCAAGTTAAACTGCTGTTGGAGCTTTTCATTTGCATAGTTGATGCAAAACTGCTCAAAGCTGTTGATGTCGAACGTCTCGAAGCTGAGGACAAAGGACATCAAGATCAGATTAAAGAATTCAGTAAAGAAAATATCTGAATTATCAAGCAGCTCGAGAGAAAAGTGTTGTATCCGCATCACCCATAAATGTCCAGAACGCCGATGAAAGCGTGTTGCTTTCCTGGAACCTGCAGCGCTCTGTTTATCCTGTTGATAATGCAGTCAAACAAGTGGGCATAGATCTGCTTGGCGAGGGCATCTCTAGCATTTACTGCCCGCTCCTTGGGCACCGGCTTCACCACTGTCTCGGCCACCAGAACGATCCTCCGATGGCACAGCCAACGCACCAACTCCTCTAAGCTCACATCCAGCAACTCACAAAAGACTTGCAGGTGTGGATCACTGGGCTGGAGGATGCACAGATCAAGGTTAATATTTCATGCTTCGGATCTAACATTGCATACAAAAAGCAATTTAAGGCGTGGCGGGGTCGAGACTCACGGGAACTGATGATTTGTCACCAGAGTTTCTGATTTCCACATTTCCCAAATGCAGAACGGCCGCCAAGACTTTGAACACGTCTAACTGGAAGTCCTCATTCAACCCTGGAGAAGCAGTAATACAGATGTGGACGCTTTAATGAACGCCACCAGATTGTTCTTCCATACTCTGTCTCATCACCTCATTTACCTTTGCACGTGCGACACAAAAGTTTAAACACTAAAAGAAAGTTAAAGTCAGGCAGATGAAGTCGTTTTTTTTTACCCAGCAGTGAGAAGGTCCGTCGAGTCTCCTCCATGTCTTTCTCATCATCTACGCCTTCAATAGTGATCTCTCCGCCCATGCAGGTGTACTGGAATTTATCTGCACTCACTACAGGTGAAAGAAATATACAATTAGGCGCACTTAAACTAAAATAATCTCACAACAAATGTGCGTACCATCGTAAGACTTAGATGTGAATGAGCACAAACACTCACACAGTCTTAGATTCTTGAACTCAGGCAGGTGAGCGCAGGAGCACAGCTGGTAGAATATGTGATAGTTTCGCTCGTTGTCTGCCTGTGTAAAATCAGAGCGTCATTGCTGTTGATTGGATAGAAGATTCTTACATATCTAAGATACCTTGATCTCGTATACTACCTGAAAAACGACTCTGGATTTCTCTAAGAGATAGGTCCTCATGTTTGCTCCGATGATCCGGTACCTCTTGTCGAAGCTGATCTCTGTGTACTTCCCAAAACGGCTGCTGTTGTCATTCCTGGTAGTCTTTGCGTTCCCTATTGCCTGAGAGAAAATCGCCTCATGTTATTGTTCTCAAAATAATATAAGATGTCTTAATGAATGCAGTCAGCGCATAAAAACAGCAGCCAGTCATATCATACCTCTGTAACTGGATTGGACGCCAGGACTTTGTCTTCAACTCGAGTCTTACTTCCAGACTTGCTTACAACAGCAAAGTATCTCATGGCGTATCGAGCAGACACTGTTTTACCGGCTCCAGATTCGCCGCTGACGATGATAGACTGGTTCTTGTGGTTTCTGAGAATAACAGGCGACGAACGGTGGGTTATAAGAGTGTAAATTCTACTTTACGTGACCACTTCAGCTTTTATTTACCTGGCCATCTGTTTGTAAGCCTCCTCTGCCACTGCAAATATATGAGGGTCCATGTCTCCCATGTTCTGGCCTGAGTAGGCATGAATGATTGCATCTCCATAGATATGAAGCTGTTTGTATGGATTTACGGCCACCAGTATGATGCCTGAAAATGAGGAAACAGCACACAATGAGCCGAGATCACAACCTGCACCTGGACGCTTAGCTGTAGTCTGACCAGCCAAAGATTTTCTTCCAACTGTACCGCAGTAGGTGTAGATGATTCTGGACTCCACAAATCGCACTTTGAGATTATGCAGGACTGCAGGTTCATGCAGGTAGCTGAGAGCGGTGAGGTCGTTCTCCCCGACCAAGATGTCCGGGTTGCGAAGAGGAGGGAGTTGAGGTTTTGACGGGTCAAGAGGGTAGTCGTGCTCCTGCACAGAGACGGGTTATGTAAGAGAGTCAGGTGCTGCTTCTCGCCGCCATAAATCCACACGTGAAAGTTTTATTAGTCACATTTATACTCACGGTGCCATCTTCAAGAAGTAACTGAAGAGCAGCGTCTCCAAAATGGAAGTCTCTCCTAATCTCGGCTGATTTCCACACAGATTCTGCATCTGGTATCCACACTCTGTTGTACTATGGGAGAAGACAGCAACAGAGACAAGTTATCAGTCTTTACTGAGTTATAGACCACAAGCACACACATGCATGACTTTTTCTATATATCTTTTTTATTTAGGAGTAATTTCTCATCCACCTTGTGTGTACGAGCTGCTGTGACACGTGTGGGATCATTAAAATCTCTCTTATCTTGTCTTATCTTACATAACACTGTACAAGTAATGATGCTTCCTGTGTGAATATAATCTATGAGGGCATTAATTTGTTTTTAATCAACCCCAAGTCATGATAGTCTTATCTAATCAGATTACAAACTGGCAATGAAGCTTTACATTTGAGAGGTTGAGTAAACAGGTGAGCATCCCTGTAACTTCCCTGAGCCTTGTCCAAGTTTCCATATGTCTCAGTGAAACAACCTGAACTCATAATTCTCTCCATTGTACCACTTGTTCTCTGCTCTTACCTCTGTGTATAGTTCCAACAAAGCCATGTTTGTGCATTGTTGTCCTCACTCTGTGTAAATCTGTTTGCCACCTGTTGTGTCAGTGCACTTTCCAGGTTACCAACGAATTTTCCTCCCCGCGTCCCAAAACTTATGGCAGAGTCACCGGAGTCAAAACAAACAAGACAAAGTTACATCGCTTTTCCGGTGGTGATTTTCAAAATAAATGGTTAATCATTTAGTTACTTTTAAATTCACGTTAAGCACTGTTTTACTGAGCGCATAACACATTAAATATGCATCTAAGAGTCTGTCTAACAGGTTAGGTTAAGCTTCACCTTCCATTTTATGTATTGGAAATGCTATACTGTGCACTTATACTGTTATATCGTGTTTCATAGACTGATTTGTGTCTTGCTGACATTGATATGTGACCATTACTACGATTGGTTGATCTCCACATAAGTCACAATAACCTCTGAGTTGTCAGTGTTTAATGTTTGAGCCAAATGGAAACTTGGAAACCAGGGATGTTGAGCGAGGGGCAAACATGGTGCTTTTATTCTGAAAGCCCCGTCACTCACCTTCCAGGTAGGTCTCGTGTCTTCCTGGTTGACTTGTCGCTCACCTGCTGCGGACTTTTGACTGTGTGACTCCGCCCTCCCGTCTTGTGACAGCGGCTTGACGGAGTGGGTGTGCTCGTTTGATCAAGGATTGTGACAACAAAAGAAACCGGATACAGTCCGCGGTCAGATCACCATATGTGAACGCAGGTCAGCCCCTGATTCACCACGAAAATGAGGTTTTTAAAAGAGAAGTAACAGCACCTTATACCAACTTAACCAACCAACACTGCACATGTGGAGTCAGAGGGAATGCCAGAGCTTTAAAGACTTCTACAAGGAAACACATGAACACATTCCTGGTGTGCACAGCTGAGAGATTAAACCAACAGATTAATCATTAAAGTTTTTTTTAGACATTTTCATACGTTGAACATTTGCAAATATGGACAAATGATGGGAAAGAGAAGATAACATGCAAACAGCACAGCATAAAGTCACTTAGAGTGAAGTCCAGTAAGACGGCATTTCTTAATCTGAAATTACAGATGAATAAATAAGGAAATAATAAATATAACAGAAATAAATATATATAAAAAGATATAATAAAGGATTAGATTGAATACCCCTTTTATAATATTTGTTATCTAATGTTTTTACCTCTATATGTATAAGAACAGTATGCTTGCCAATGAGAAAATCAAAATCCACGACACGTCATGAGGCCCACTCTGAATGACCTCAATGTAACCAGGACCCTGAAGAAGGCCCAATTGGTCCTGGCTGACCCCAACCGCCCCCTGAACTCTGATTTTGAACTTTTACCGTCAGGCCGCATATCCAGTCTCCCAAGATGCAAAACTAATAGACACAAAAACTCCTTTGTTCATGCTGCCATTGGCCTCCTTAACGGCCCCATGTGAGGCGTACACAATTGTTTTGATCATCTTGAACTTTGAGGCAGTGTTTTAAGCACTTCAAGCCGTTTTACTGAAAAGTCAGCCTTTAATGTGACCGACAACATTCAGACTTTAAATACATAGTAAAATGATTTTCTGCTCCTTCACCTCGTCCTGACATAAATACCATCGCCTGATGTTAGTAGATACAGAAATAAAACGCTACAGAAATAAAACAGTGCTCTTGAATTTCATCTCGAGACATTTCGGACATTTAAATCAGATGCATGTTAATATTTTAACATTGCTCATGATTATCCTCGCCATGGAAACAATCCACTTAAGACAATGTGTTGTGTATCTATCCCACTTATCATAAACCTTCCACTTGCAGATGTTATGATGTGAAAAGTCAAATTTCCTTACTTGTATCTGCGGCAAGAGATGACCTTTAAAAAGATTCACTGTTCATACAGTTAATACTCTTTGGTGATGATACATTCAAACAACCGATTCTGCAATAATCAGTGACAGCTGGTACAAACTTTCTGGAGACAGTCTGGTGTTTTTACTCTGGTAAACAGAATTAAAAGAGCATCAGAGGTCACTGCTCTAGATGCGTGTGAGGAATCCCAGATTGAGGCTAGCGGGGATCTGGATGGTCTCCAGAGCCACAGAGGAGGGTGTGAAGAGGAGGGTGATGGAAAAGATCTTCTTGGCGTCCATCATCAAAGCGGATGACTCCCCTTTGTCTTTCAAAATGTTCTAAATGAAATAAAATCAGATACAGTTAGAAAGGGCTGATAAGCACAAGACTGAGGATAAAAGAGCATTCTTGCCTACTCACTTTAATGGTTGTGATGAAATCTGTTGACACTCTCTCTTCAAATTCAATCACCGGGGTGTACAAGGTCAACACCTTTACAATCTGTCAAGACAAACAAACGATGAACAAAGCTCAAGCATCATATTTGTCTGCAGATTAAGAAGTCTGAACATTTACTGCTAATGAACCTGTGCTGTGGTGAGGGCGGTGCACATGTTGCAAATAGCCTGGGCATCTGCCTCAGTCTTCTTCTTTATCTGTAGGAGCTGTGCAGCCTGTACGAGAGGCTCCAGGGTCTCCTTGGCACCGCAGTCTGCCAGCTCCCTCTCTGCCAGCCACTCCTCCAGCTGCCAAACATTGTACCTGAAACCAGAGGCAACGGACAAACAACTCACCCATAGTCATGTATAGTGAGGTCTAACCTGACAGCTGCTCTTTGAAATGATTAGCTTTTAAATTCTTATAACTTCATATCTAGTGAATTAACATATCCTAGACCTGATAATGTTTATGAATCATCCATTTGGGGTTCTATGAACCAGAACATGAAGCAATTTATTTATTTACTTATTTGAACCCTGCTAGTGTTAACAGACATCAGTATATCTAGAATGGACATCTTGAGGAAAAAAGGTCTAAAAGGTGTAGATTTGATTTATTTGATGTTAATATCTGCAGGGTTTTGTAATAATTGCACCAGTGAGTGTCTGAGAAAGCTTTCTTCATGTATACAAGAACCAGCACACTTCAGTCTGCACTCTTCTGTCCCTCTAATTTGAGTTCATAAAGTACACTCAGTGCTGTACCTGATCTGCAATCCTTTGCTCCAGGAACACATGTCCTTCCGTAGCAGCAGGTGGTTGAGTGTTACTGCACAGATGATGTAAAACAGCTGCTTGACCACCTGTTTGATCAGGTCTGGGTCCATCCCATGCTGACTCATGGTGGTGTAGAAGTGGCTAAGGCGTTGCAGCAGGACTTCCAGTGTAACAGCTCCCTCCTCTGGGAAACTGGTGCTTCTCTTCCTCAAGCCTGTTGGTTTGGACCCCAGCACTCCCTGGATTGTCTCATGCTCCAGCATGCTTGCCACTATAAGACACAGATTCATGTGTTTCTGTCACGGTTAGGCTTCTGGAAGACTTCATGTTAGCTGTTATGTATAGTCAGATTATGTATCCTCACCAATCAGAGGCTGCAGGATGTCCTCCATGGATTTGATAAGCTGACGGTAAATTTGGATGTTTAGATCACCAAAAACCTGCTGATACTCCGACAGTTCAAAGTTGGTCAGACAGTGCTCGTTCTGCTTGGCAGTGTTGTGCGTCATGACGACCTATAGTATAAAGAGGTCGTACACACATTCAGGGTTAAACAAGGTGAACGTACAACAGTAAATATCACTCAGGTATCAAAGCTTTACCTCGTCTCCACTGTACTGCTTCAGACAGTGCATTAATCTGCATGTGTTGGCCAGCCAGAAAGACACCACTTCAAAATCATGTCCTCTCCTCTGCAGAAACATTGTAAAAATTAATTCAAACACACGCACCAGTCACTTTCTTACCACAGATAAGTTATATATTGTACCTTAATGACCCCTTTGATGCTGCTGATGGTGGAATTGAGCAGAGAGCTGACTCTCTGATCGTCGTTGACACTGTCTGCATATCGTACGCACATGAAGATGATGTAAGCCGGAAGTCCAGGAATGAAGCTCACTGCTACACCGCGAGGCTTCAAATCTGAGAAGATTAGCACAGTTCAAAACAAAATCCTCAAATACTGTCTCCACCATCTAGGAGAATGGCTTGCATGTAATTCCAACGCTTGAGAAAATGATTTCCTTGAGTAGAACAGGTTTGACGTACCTATGACCACATTCTTAAGCAAGTAGCTCACGTCCCCTTCCTTGTACTCCAACATGCCCTGGTACTCTTTTTCCTTGCGGGTGATGTTCACCGCTCTGACAGGTGCGTTCATCACAGGGGCGTTATGCCTTTGCTGAGCACTCGCTAAAAGCGACAAAGACAGATTAATTAATGATGTGCCGGTGTCATGTAGAAAATATTTGGTTTGAACACAGTGAATGTCATATGATACCTTCAATGTCTTCAACTTTTTTCATGTAAAACTTAAGTTGTTTTCTCAACTTGCGCATGATTTTGTCTTGTTTCTCTTGTTGCTCCATGAGTTCCTAAAATGATGTCAATATATTAGATTAGTGTGAAGGCAAAACAACCCACAATACATGAAAGACATCTGTAAATACCAATATGGAGAGAAGCTCTTCTTTTGCATCATAAAAACACTTCAGTTACTCCTTTCAGTTTGTACATTATCGTACATTTGCCTGTATGCTATTCTTTGTAGATCATCACAATGTGTCCTCATACATTTAATCTGATTTGGAAACTCTAAGAGAGCCCTTTTATTTTGAAAAATAACAGAAGATAAAGTGACAGATCTGGCAGACCCACCAAGTTCTCATTGGCCAGCCGTGCGATCTCATGCTTCAGGCTTGCATCGATGCGGGCTTCCTCAGACAGGAGGAGGCTCTGGGCCAGCAGGTTCTGCTGTTGCTCCTTTTCTTTCTTCAGTTTGTTCACCTCCTCGAGCAGCTTCCCGTACCTCTCATTGTGAGACTGCTCCTGCTCCTGCATCTGGTGCTCCAGAAGTCTGCAGGATAGAGGGATAGTATTCAATTCATAATGCTATGAATGTTTTTCAAGGCAACTACAGAATATTAATCCGTTACCTATTTGTCTCTTTTAAGCCTTCATAAGCCAGCCACAGCTCTCCGTCTTCATTCAGTGTGTGGATGTCAGTGGATCTGAGGCCCAACATCAGAGAAATGAAATAACTCTTAACTGAACCACATGATGGATTTAAACCTGTGTGTGCCATGTGGTCTTACCTGTTAACGTCTTGAAATGAAGGAATTTCCAGATCTAATTTCACACTTTCCCCAAGTGCAGAGTCCTAGAGGGCAGTTCATGTGTTGTCAGATTTGTGCTGCTTTAAATACAAAATACTGAATAAGCAATATTTTTTTTCACCTTATGTTTCAGAGCCTCTTGGCGGACCATATGTGAACGGAGGAGCAGCACCTCCTCTTTCCGCATGTCCAGCTCCTCATTGGAAGAAGTGAGCTGCTCCAGCAGTATGTTGTAGGGCAGAGAGCCGGGGGCAGGGGGCATCAATTCAGTGTTCTCAGTGGTCAAAGACTTCCGCAGCTCATTTAGATCCTGTTTCAGCTTCTTGTTCTCAGACTCTAGTTCTTGTCGCTACATTAAGACATTTAGAGAAACATAAACAAATCAAACAACTACAAACTCATTTTTGTCTCTATTCATGGTTCAGTATTTCACTACAAATATGAATTACAATAGAAAACTGCTTTAAATCATACCTTCAGTGTTTCCAAGTCCAGTTCTGCTCTGCCAACAGATCTCTGCTCCTCCACCTTCTTTTAAGAAAGATTCACACATAATGCCGATATCAACCAAAAATAACAGAGAGCGTGTTGATACAAAACTCATATGTATGTGTTGTAAGTGTAGTCCATACTTGTTCCTTTTCTTGTTGTACTTCTTCTTTCTTTTCCAGCTGCTGCCATAGTGCCTGTTTGTCCTGCTCCAATTCCTTCACTCTTCTCTGGAGCTTCAGAAGGACTGGCAGGTCCACCGTCGACTGGGTTTCATCCTAACAATGCAAGCAAGCAAGCATCACAAACTAGCTAGAATGCTGCACTAATAGGATTAAAACACAGACTTCAGCAGAAAAATATCTTCCAACAGCCATTAACAAAGGAACTGTTTGCAGTTCCCTGCAGATCTTCTGTAAATCAAAGCAGCCACTTGATTTCTCTTCACTTTTTTGTGGAACTGATAAAATGTTTCCTGTAGATGGCAACACATCCTTTTCAATAAAACCCCAACTATGAAAGAAATAATGTGAATTCACAAATTAGGAAAATGCAACCTATTCACAGTAATCAATTCACTCTTCATATGTCTAAGATGTAAGTGATAGGTCAGTAAAGCTGCTTAACATCGGACTTAACAGAGTGTGGTCACTCCACAAAACTGCTATTCTTTATCAACATTGAGAAAACACACCGGGGGTGAGAATATTATACAAACATTTTTGGAATATCACTTTGAGGAACAATGACTGTATATAAAGATGGATGACATTACAGTTCCCCAGAAGTGAAGCCAAAACATCCTCATCGCCCTCTGGTGGCTGGCTGCAGTATCGGTCATAAAGCCTGTGCATGTATACATGTATGGTCGCTGGTGATGGATGGTTTCTGTCAGTTTAGTTTTTAGTTTACATAAACTGTGTATGTTCAAGTGTTCATTTTTCTAAAATCGGATTTTAATTAGTTACTTAAAGCTATGAAAACAGGACTTCACATCATGACTGACAGCAGAACCCCGTTCACGGTTCGGGTCAGTGTGTATTTGGGCGGGCTGTTGATACATCAACCCAAACCCTGATCACCACGGCACAGAGCTCCATATGACATCACCAGTACATTATGACAGGGCCCATATCAGATATATTTCAGCTTCGTACAGTGGGAGAATGGACATGCATTGTCCATCTTTATAGGTCAATGTAATGCACTGTTGTATTATGTAACTTTGTACATTACCTCTGTTTGTACAGGGCTGTCTTCTCCCTCTGAGCCTAAACTCTGACTAAACTCAGATGAATTACTGCTGTAGTTAGAGTCTGTCCTCTTGTGACTGGATTTGTTCTGGTTAGGAGTGAAGGAAAAAGAACATATTACAGAAAGAATAAGTAGCTTAAAACTGCCATGTTGTTAAAATCCATAGATCAAAATATATCAAATGACAGCTATGTCAACACCATGATACCAAATGTACAAAGTATTCCTCACAATGTTGAGACTCATCTCTTCCTTCAGGTCTCTATGCCGCTCCTCCAGATGCAGGTGTTCACTCAGCAGACTCTGGTAGCGAGCGCGTTCTTCGGTCAAGTCCTTCTCCATCTGTTTTGTATTCTCTGTGTTGGTTTTAACATCTGAAACAAAAACAGTTTTGTACTATTTACTCATTCTAAAAGAAGCCATTACTCAACAACAGCGGAGGCTTGAGGTGCTCAGTACCTGTTATCTGTTGGGTTTGTTCCAGGATTAGTTTGTTCAGTTCATCTTTCTCGCTGTTCAACAAGCGGTTCTTCATATTAAGCTCTTCGACCACCTGATTGTGAGAGCAAGCAAAATCTTGTGATCTTCTTCTACTGACGTAAGAAAACAACAAGTGAAGCAAAACCAACCAACCAGGATCATAAAGTGGAACTAATTCGTGACAGACTGGAAAATGAACTGCTGTATGTGTGAGGTCCAGAATGATTTTAACTCAATGTCACTGAAGATACTTATTTATCTGGACTAATACTAAGTCATTAAATGAAATCTTTAATCTTTAGCTTTGTGTCATAACAAAATCAGTATGAATGAACAAGTATTAAGAACAAGTCAGCCTGCCCAGATCTTTGCCCATTTCGCAACAGAAATTCACAAGATGATGTGAAACAGCTCTGAGAACTGTTGTTCAAACTAAAAGATTTTAATTCCACATTTCTACATGCCTATGTAAACTCTGTGGACCATCCCACCTTTGCTATGGTGGGAGTGGGGGGCCTCACAAAACTCTGATCAAACTATCAAACAACGGCAAAACAAGAATGGCGGCAGGCTAAAATATGTTTTTGATAACATTTGAGGCAAATAAGGACTGTGTGTGAAGACAACAACCCAAAACCAGGCACTGTTCAACTCACAGTACATCTCCCACCATTTATAAGTCAATTGATTTGTTGTAGTTGTCCGATGTATATATCTTTTGAGTCAAAGGGAATACCACAGCCCTTTTCTCTGTTTTATCCAATCATGTGGCACCAATTACAATAACTGCATGCATAGATACCATCTCTCCACGGAAATTCCTTTTAAATTCCATCTATTACATAATAAAAGAAAGAGTGCTACGTAGAAAATTCAAGTGAAGCTGCCAGGTAGATAGCAGCTTCTAAATTTGAAATGGAGTGTAGTACAGTAGGCCTACCTGTTGTGTCTGCTCCTTGTAGACCTTTGTTTGCTCTTCCAGGTCTTCTTTCTCCCGGCGTGTGTTATCCAGCTCGTGTTGAAGGAAGGAGAGCTGCTCCAGCAGCGAGGGAAGTGTTTCTGCTTTGGCTTTGGTCTCCTGTTCTAATCTTTGTAGGTTTTTGATCTCTCTGCTCTGTTTCTCTCTCTCCAAAGCATGGGTCTTCTCCACAGCATTAAGCCTCTCACTGAGCTCCCTGTTTTCTTTTTGCTGTGGGGGAAGAGACACACACATGCTGTGCATGTGACATGACAACTCCCAATGACCCGATGTTTCTCCTCAACAGTCAACAGTAGATTTAAGAGTAAACAACTATCTAAGACAGATAAAAGTAGACATCTATACTCAGATATATCTCATTACTCACCTGCTCGTTTATCTTATGCTGCAACTGCAAAATCTTGTTCTCCATGCCAACGTTGAGCTTCTTGAAGTGCTCCACAGAGCGTGCCTCCACTTTCAGCTTCTTCAGTTCCTTCTTGGCCCTCATGCGACGTACACAGCTCTGCAGCAGGACGATGGCTGCCATGGTGCGTCTGTAATACTGTCTACACAGCCAGCCCCTCACCCATTTCTGGATGACCACAGCCTTTTGCTCAAACATCAGCTGTGGAAAGAATGACAAATATGTTGATGATATCATATTTATATATGAACTTGTAATGACAAGACATGCAACAAGTGTTAAGAACAGGTGAGGTGAAAAATCAACAGGCCGTGTGTGTATAGATTAGTTCTATATAAAAAGTGCTGATGTGTTTTTCTATACATTAAATTGCATTAACAATATGTATTGTAGTCTTACATAAATCTGTGGCCAGATTTCACAGTTACTAAGTAAACATTCAAAATATGCCCCAGTTAATTTCCTGTTGCAGAGTACTTGAATGACATCATCTGACAGGAAGTAAACATGGAAATCAAGCTGTTGCCTAGCAATATGATCTAATTATTATACATTGTACATACAATACAACATTTAAAAAGGTCCAATGAGGTCAGGAAATTCAGTGTATTCATATGACTTCATTATTAAGAATCGAACATAACAATCAAGGTCTAGGAAGTGCAAAATATTCTGCTGAACTGCTTCTACAAAACCTCACTACCACAACAATGTTACTACCGGAATCTGGCACAACTGGGCTTCCTGTGAGCCGGAGACTTTTGAGGCTGTTTGTTTGGTGGCACATATTAAATCCAGTTCTGAAATTTAACTATTTAACTCCTCATTCAAAAACTGAAAAACAAAAAAAAAACAGAAGTTCAACTAAATCAAGGCTATGTTATTATTGGTTTCTGGAATTGCATTAGTAAAATCTTGTTTTGACTACAAACCTTTCAGTAAAGGAGTCTTATCCGTCTAATCTAATATCTGAAACCCTCCAAACTTTTATCAAGCATGGTATTACCTCATAGTATTGCATTCTGGCCATATAGGCCCTCAGGAAACACTGGATAACGATAGCTGCAGAACGCTGCTGCTGGTAGTGTCTCCTGGTCGCCCACATACGAACATTGCGCTGAATGACAAGGGCTGCTCTGGTTCTTCGCAGAAACTTAACATAGCTGAGAAAAAATAAATAAACGTGAGAAATACGTTAGAGCGGCGTATTCTTATTCTGCTGTTGTTTAACGTCTCCACTCACCAGCGTGCCTGGTGACCCCGTACGTGTCTCTGTATGGTGATGGCAGACTCCTTCATCCTCAGGTACTTTTTGCGAGCCAGCCAGCAACGAATAGTCTTCTGGATGCGAACACAAGCCATACGCAGCTTGTCAGAACGCAGCTTCTCCAGGTAGGCCACCTGACCAGCCCTGAAGAAGATCTTGTTTTTGCCAAACTGATATTTATCTTGGTCCTAGATGCAAAACACAAAACGGCAGCATATATAAAATGTAATATTTTAGTGGGCCTGTGAAAGTTGCACTGTGGGAATACAGTATTCAGACATACCTGTATCAGTTTTTCCAGGACATTCTTGCAGGTTTGTTTTCTATCAGAAAGCACATCCTTTTGCTTCATGAGGACCCGATAACGTCCAAAGAATTCCTGATAGGTCCATCTGTAATATTCATATAAATAAGACAAGGTGTATAGATCATTTTGTATCTATATATTATAAACACATAAGCATGTGTACAACTCCCAAGGGTCTCTTGCTCTGTACCAAATGCGGCTGCTGATACTCTACCTAGATGGGAAGCCTGCTGCTGAGATCCGGATTGTTTCGAGGATGCCACATGCTCGAAGCTGCTGCACTGCCCTCATAGGGTCCAAGCTTTATGAAAGAAAAAATGCAAACACGTTACAAAAATGAATATGCTGCTCGTTCACCTGTGCTTGTTGTGCCACTTGTGTGAAACAGAAGAGCAAAATAATTCTTCTTACGTGAATGAAGCTTTGTGGTCATTTGGCTTGATGCAGCGTACATAGTGAGGAGTTGTAGCATTTAGCGTGTCCATCAGCAAATGTAGCGACTGTCGAAACTGAGTAAAAAGACAATAAATCCTTGATTAGTGAGCAAGGAAATACATGAATTATAAAATTCAAATTCAAAATCTTTTTGGAGTCACTTCTTCTTCTGTTTTTTTCATGTTAGACTGTCACATGCCACCAAATGCCATGTTGCCTGCTCTTTAGTCTCACCTGCAGTCCAACAGTCTTCTTATTTTCCCTCTGAGCCTGACCAGCCCTTCCAAGAACACTGGAGCGCTTGTTAGCAGAACTTGCCGCCTTCTCATCATCCTCAAACAGCTTCAGCAGCAAATCAAACTGAGAAGATGATTTTCAGAGATGAAAGACAAACTACAAAGTTATCATTGAACAGCAGATGGCAGTATTTTCAATCTGGAGTAGAAAAAGTGGGTGTATTTCCTCCAATAGTTATGGTTGAACAATTCTAGGGTGTGTGCCCAGGGACTTGCAACACAAAATATAGCCTACAGCCATTTGGTTTTAGTTGTATGATGTGTTGACATTGAATTCATCTGATGTCCAAAAAGAGAGGGGATGACTAGGGAGTGGCAATATAATAAATTCATTCAGTTTTTCACCTTGCTGTTTTTCAGCACATTTATCTGCTCCTCATTGACGGTGTCCTTGTTTTTCTCGAGAAAACCAACACACTGGTACTCCACCTAGACACAAAGAGTCAGATCACACAGTGTTCTTTGACTAAAATGCAAAAGGTCATGCTCATCAGTCAGCAGTAGACTGATTAGCACTGCTTTAATAAATATAATCATCAAACATTTGTAGTGAAGGCATAGAAGTCTGACTATGTAGATAAAGTAATTGCAATTTCACATTCAACATGCTTGGTGCTCTTCAGAAAACATGAGTCATTCGTCCTTCTGCTGACTACTAACCCCACCTTAGTATGAGACATGCAACTGTGTTTCACCTTGTCTGCAAAGTGGTGGATGATAAAAGCTCGATTTGATAATCTGGGTTTATCAAAGTGAGCATGTTGCTTCTGAAGGGTGTTGTACAGTTTCTGGGCCCATGTGTCGTCAGAGCCTTTGGGCATCTATGGAAAAAGGAAATGCTGACACATCAGTTAGTCATGGCCTTACTCATTACCTCCAAACATAGCACAGTGGAGATTCCTTCACTGGAAAGTAACTGAACAGAAACAGTTTTACCTTGCACTCTTCATCCAGCAGGTCCAGGACACCCAGCTTGGCCTCAATGAGATTAATGCACGGCTGATTGTCGTAGAAGTCAATCAGTGTCCAGGGGATCTCCTCTTTCATGTACTCCTCTTGCTCCAGTTTGAAGACATGCTGAAGGGAGTGATAGCTTAAAAATCATTTGCATGCTTTGTTTTGATTACAAAATGAACCTGTTGAGTAAGAAAATACACACACCTGGTTGAACTGTTGTTGAAGCTTTTCATTTGCATAATTGATGCAAAACTGTTCAAAGCTGTTCACATCAAATGTTTCAAACCTGAGTAAAAAAATTAAAACAACGCGGTCATGTGGTTATCTAGGAAACATAAATGGAAAGAACACAAACCTGAAGATGAAAACCTACCCGTAAATGTCGAGCACACCAATGAAGGAGTGTTGTTTCACTGCAGATTTTAAGGCACTGTTAATACTGTTCACAATCCGGCTGAAGAGTCTGGCATAGATGTGTTTGGCTAGGGCATCTCTGCCATTGATCGCACTCATTTTAGAGACAGGCTTGACATAGGTTTCTGTGGTTGTCTTGAGTTTTCTGTGACAAAACCAGTGGGCCATTTCTTCACAGGGAACCCCCATCAACTCACAAAACACCATCAGGTGCACGTTATCTGGCTGGAAATACATTAAATGTAAAAAGATATTAACATTCTCAATAAAACCTCCCGACAAAGCTAACAAAAAAACCCCAAACATTTTAGACAAAATATTCTTGTTGCGTCCCCGGGGAATCGGTGTTTACCAAGATGCTGCATCTGTCTGCTGACTGATCTTTCACCTCCACATTGCTAAGATGAAGAATAGCTGCCAGGATCTGGTAAATTGCCATTTGATCACTTTCATTGATTCCTACAATGAGAATAAAACAACAAAGCGATAAATGATGATCAACCATGTCAGGCAAATAGAAAAATATGCATATGTTTTTATGTCCAGTACTCTCCATTCAACATGTAAATGCAAACCTTACTGATATGCATCCAACACTCACCCAACAGGGAGAATGCGCTTCTGGTATTGCACATCTCTTTGGCATCATCCACTCCATCTATAACCGGGCTCTGACCCTGGTTAGTACAGTGGAAGTCATCTGCGCAACCTTCAAACATCATATAAAATGTTGTACTAAATAGTCTATCTGTTATGACTGCTTGAAAGCTGAATATTTTTTCTTCTAAATCCTGTTAAAATGATAACTGATATTTTAGTGACTCTCATACCTAACTTGAAGTCTTTGAACTCTGGTAAATGTGAAGAGGCACACAGCTGGTAGAATATATGGTAGTTCCTTTCGCTGTGGGCCTAAAAGTAGTGCAAACAGATGTAAAATAAACAAGCAGTGCAAACACGTTCATTAACACAGCTTAACCAGCTTCATAGCTCTTCTGACTGTAGTTGCATGAGCGGACTACAAGCACATTGCTAAACCCAGATTTACACTGAGATCGTCTATTCTTGTCTTGAAAATAGGTGATAGTTGCATAACTAAACTAAGGTGCTGCCATCTTACTGCGTCAAGGATCAGACAGGCTAAACTGTGCACTGTTTATGTGTTTGTTATTACGTTGCTAAGATACACGTGTTACATGTTACATGCATATGAAAGTGTTTTAAATCAATTAAGTGTGACAGATAGGAAGGGACACATTTAGACACTGAGGCTAACCACCTTAAGACACGCAAGTTAAGTCCATACCAAAGAAATCTACCTGAAACACAACTCTTGACTTTTCCAGTAAGTAGGTTCTCATGTTAGCCCCAATAATACAATGCTTCTTGTCAAACCCAATCTCAATGTACTTCCCAAAGCGACTACTGTTGTCATTCCTTGTTGTCTTGGCATTCCCGAGAGCCTAGAAGAAACACACAAAAGGCTTTCAGTAACCTTTGTCTTTTTGTAACTGTGTCTTCTTTCCCTGCAGTGTCAAATGTTACCTCCATGATGGGGCTGGAGGCAAGGACTTTCTCCTCAACATTGGCTTCACCAGAGGAGCAGCTGACAGTGGCAAAGTAACGCATAGCGTACTTAGCAGAGACCGTTTTGCCAGCTCCTGACTCACCACTCACAATGATAGACTGGTTTCTTTCATCTCTGTGTGAAAGGGTGTGTTGACATACAGACATCACATGTCAGCTAAAACAATTTTAGAGCGTATGCATGAAAGAGAGTGACCATTAAAAATGTATTTTGAGGTTACAAAACCTGGCCATCTGTTTGTATGCTTCCTCTGCCACTGCAAATATATGGGGGTCCATGTCTCCCATGTTCTGCCCACTGTAGGCGTTGATGATGTCAGCTTCATAGATGGGCAGGCTCTCATAGGGATTGATGGCAACCAGGACAATTCCTTGATACAACAAAGAAAAAAAAAAAAAAGCCTAAATGTATATATCATGTAATAAGTTCCAGTGTGTGTTTCTTTAAGAGCAGCCTCTGCCACGATAATCAGCATGCTGTACAGTAGATTATGTCAAAACGTACAGTGAGCAGGG
Source organism: Nibea coibor (assembly GCA_023373845.1). Taxonomy (NCBI): domain Eukaryota; kingdom Metazoa; phylum Chordata; class Actinopteri; family Sciaenidae; genus Nibea; species Nibea coibor. The sequence continues at coordinate 18,809,102 of CM041721.1, forward strand.
CTCCAAAGTCTACAGTGACAGTGATAATGTGAGTCAAAGGAGATGAAGCTCTTTACCACAGTATGTGTAAATCAACCTGGAGTCCATGAAGCGCACTTTAAGGTTATGTAGCACTGCAGGCTCGTGGAGGTAGCTGAGAGCAGTGAGGTCATTTTCCCCCACGAGGATGTCAGGGTTTCTTAGTGGTGGGAGGTTTTTGGTGTTGGGGTCTATTTTGTGGTGCACCTCCTAGAAAGACACAATAAGTCAGTGTTAGGAAAAATCAGACAAAACAAGTAAAAACAGACGATTAAGTACAAAGATCTTAACATCAGTTCATGTTTAAAACCATCTAACTAACACTGAGCTCGGCTTGTTCACTCATGATAATACTTTGGCCTCATTTCCATACCTGAAGTACATGCCCAAACTTGACAACACAGCTGCGGGTAGCTACGGCACTGAGTGAAAAACTTCCAACCACACTGTTCATACATCTTTATGCATCAGTCCACCTACTGTGAACCCTGGACACAACACTGGCTTCAAGCATTTGAAGCTTTACACACAGAGGGCACAAGATGCTGTGCCTCCAACAGCTGCCTCCAATAATCCCACAGCACACAGAGTTTTGTGTGTCTCCATTGCCAGCACTCTTGCAGAGAAATGTGTGCATGGCTCTCTGACAACATCACACACCTATTTCCACTTCAATGCCTCCCATCTCCCTGTGTGTGATGTTTGTGTGTCTGTCTGGGGTTTGCCTGTCTCACCGTGCCATCATCCAGCTGCAGAGTCAGCGTCAAGTCGCCTGGAGTGTAATCTTTGATAAGCTCTGCTGACCTCCACACCTTTTTGGCATCTGGGAGCCATACACGGGCATACTGATGGACAGAGAGGAAACCGGGTCAAACTTTATTTATTCATATAGCACCTTTCAAACTTGCAGCCCAAAGTGCTTCAAAGAGAAAATAGAAACAGAAACAGACAACAATGAATAGAATCCAGCAGAACCGCTAATCAATTTTTTTGTTTATTTAATCAGGATGGGTCCCATTAAGATTAAAAAAAAATCTTTTTCAAGGAAGTCTTGGCCAGGACAGGCAGCAGCACAAACTATGAACAAGTAAATTAAAACAGATACAAGACACACAGACAATATTACAACACATAGCAGCCTAGTAAAATAATGAAAGTACAGTACAAGCCATGAATTCAACAACATCAGTTAAAGGTCCAGTGTGTAAGATAATATTCATAGTGTTTTCATGCATGTATAATCACCTGAAAATAACAGATCTCTTTGTTTTTGTTACTAAATTTTCCTCCTCTTCCATGGAGGCGGCAGAGGTGTTTCTACAGTAGCCCAGAAGAGACAAACTAAATTCTGACTCTATACAGGGTCTTTCAAGTGTTGTTTCTCCATTACATTAGATAGGCAAGGGTGATTTGAGGAGATTGCAATGAAGCAATTGCAACTAAATCTTACATACTGGACCTTTAAAGCAATTTATATTTATAAGCATTCAAACCAGTAAATAAATTGAGGCCATACAACAATGACATTTTATAATAAATAAAAGCCAGTAAGAAAGAAGTTCAAGAACAGTTGCATAGAAATTAAGAAGCAATTCAGCAAAAAGTAAAACCAATAAAGTGTTAAAGGTAAATTAAAACCATTAAAGTGAATAAACACAGGGGGTAAAAGGTGAGAGAGGATGATTAAGGCTTAAAAGCTCCAAATAAATGTCTGTAGATGACTTAGTGTCATGTACAGTGATGTGTGCCTTGGGAAAATGGCAGGGTAGCTAACTTTAAGTCAGGAGACAGCGGTCATGCGTGTAATGTGGATGGTGACGGAGTATTTTAAGTGGCATGCAGATAAAAAAAAAAGAGACATAAATAAAGTTTTAAGCATTTTTAACTTGTCGAGTTATCATCTCAAAGTGACTGACACGAGTCAACGCAGGAGAGATTTACATGAACTGACGTTAGCTTGGAGATAACCGTTGAATGAGCTCGACACTAATTTAATCCGGACACCTACCTTGGAGTAAAGTTCAGAGGCTGCCATGTCTTTACTCTGCGCTCCGCGAGCCCTCACAAACTTTCTCTGCCCGTGGAGACAACTTTAAAACATTTTAAGGACTCCCAGGGCTTTGCTGAGCTCCTCTCCGGGACTCTGTTAGAGGAGCAGGAGGAGGTGGAAGAGGTGGAGAAGGAGGAGGCTTCAACCGCTGCTGCTCCAACAGTTGTCAGTCAGCTGCGCGCGCCTGCCCCGACACGTTTTGCTCTCGTGCATCTTGCGTGCCTCCCGGCGGCCAACGCGCGCATGTGCGCAACTAACGTGAGGGAGAGAGAGGGAGGGCTGGGGTGTCAACAGTAACGGTGGAAGAAGAAGTATCCAGATACTTTAAGTACTTCAGTAAAAGTATTAAAACCCACCTTCACTCCCTGTCTGTCCTCTTCTCTCACCGTGTTTAAAAAGTGTAAAAAGATATGTATAAAAAAGTACGGAAAATATAAAAAGATTATAGCAGGATGAAAAGATATAAATAGTGTAACCAGTGTGAATATACATGTAGATGTAAAAGATATAATATAATATAATATAATATAATATAATATAATATAATATAATATAATCAGTATGTGTGGCATGGTGGTGGTGGTGGGAGAGAGGAAGTATCATTTTACCCAATGTTTAAAATCAAAATGGGAAAATAAGAAATGCATCACATAATCTCATTAATTATATATTAAGGATTAAACAGACCACAATCAAATGTTAAAGGTCCAGTGTGTAAGATTTAGGAGTATCTATTGGCAGCAATGGAATATAATATTTATTAGTATGTTTCCATTAGTCACCTGAAAAACTGCTATGTTTGCGTTGCCTTATAATGAGTCCTTTATATCTACAGGAAGAGCAGGTCCTCTTCCACAGAGTCCATCATGTTGATCCACCGTTGTTCTACAGTGTCCTTGAGCAGACAAGAAGATAGGACCGTTTCTGTTTTTCACTCTAGTTTATCTATGTTTAAGTTCAAACCAGGAACCTTCTTGCTGTGAGGCGACACTGCACCACTGTGCTGCTCAGATGTGTAACAGCTGAAATTTTAAAGCAATTCAATAACTGAATCTTTAACTAATTAAATTACTTGGTACTAAAGCTTTTACTAGAACACCAGTCCCCATCGGTATACATACATACACAGAGTAATTTACGTGCACAATAAAATAGTAATTACTTGCGTTGACATCACTCATATAGCACTTTAGATGGGTGGGTATATATACACAGATGTATATTTTACTCTTCCTTCTGTTTTCAAAAATACTTTGCCAAAAAATCAAGTATCCACTGGGCTCACCTTAAAAGTTGTAATACATTTTCATATTGAACTGACTATTCCATATTAATACAATTCAATTCAATACAATATGGGCTAATACTATACTGTTGCTACTATTAGTGCAGGAAGATTTGTTAGTAACATATGGGTGTAAAAATAAATGCAAGGACACATTACAAGGGAATATGTGTACTTAGAAGATATTATGCAAAACTATTTTATTTACAAAACAAATGGCACAGTGTGACTGCACAGTAAATGCACATGCACACTCCAGACACGTCAAAGGGAGTTTCTTTCCATAAAATCAGAAGTGATTCCAGTCAGACAGTGACAGACATTTCAGGCAAAATTCACAACTAAGATTCTCACTGAGGGAGCAAATATTGCTCAAGAGGGTTCATTACTTTTAAGGCCATTTTTAGAGGTCAGGATGAGATGGAGACCAGCAGCAAATCTTTGCAAACCAATGTCACGCAAATGAATTAAAATACAACTGGCTACAAAGCATGTGCATGTGTGTGAATGTGTAATCTAACCTTCAGTGCTTTCAAAACACAGAATCAAACAGCGTCACAGAAAGAGGAAGGGACACACAATTGGAAAACAAAAAAACAACAAAAACAAAGCAGGAATACTTCACTTTTCACTGTTTAAACAGACATGCCTCCATGAGTGAGTGAATACGCAACATAGTTTGAAACTTGAAGGCATATCTGTGAATTACACTTCCACCTCACGCTTTCTCTGTGGTCATAACTCAAGTATTTATGACGCTGTGTATTATCAGCGACACGGTGGAACAAAGATGCCTTTGTGGTGACGACACCAGATAATCTGCGCAGGCATGGAGGCACGTGTCATCTTTAAAAGTGAAAACGTTCGGTGAAAGTAATACTAACATTCATCCATATTTACGAGTATGATATCATGTACAGAAATTAAGTACTACTCAGTCCTTTTTTTTCTTTTTTTTTTTCCAATCTTGAGAAAATTTTTCAGCTACTTCTTTGTTGGATTTGACTCACTGACGATTGAGCGCCTGACAGTCGCCAATTCCTCCTCAAGAATTTGAGTTGGTACATAACTTGTTCTTAGAGAATACATACAAAGGTGAAAAATAAACAGAAATGTAAACGGCAGGTAGATTATGACATGAGGGGGGTTGGAATGATAACAAAACAGTAAACATAAAACCATCAACCAGCCAGTTTGCTGGCCACAATTGAAGTCTTTCTTTGAGGCAGGTCCTGAGGCGTTGGGATGTGCCCGCCTGTGATCTCCGTCTTCTCCGTCGGGGCTGATGGCAACTGTTTATTCTTCATCTTTGCCTTGGCCATGTTGTAGTCACCGGAGTCAAAATACTTTTGCTGGACAAACAAGAAGACATGAAGTGAGACTACTACAAAATTTGGATTGTTTAACGCGAACAGCCAGCTGAGGTTTAATTACGTACCCCCTTCTGAAGAAGTCTTTTCCTGAGAAGGTCTGAGCCTCCAGGCTTGGCTCCAAGGTTTGGATACCTGGCCTTCAGTTTGGCCTCCTCTGCCTTCTCTGGACTGATTACTTTGTCCTCCATTTCCTGTTCAAAGAGCACACAGTACATGGATGGTGAGGTACCATTCAGATGATTTGATGAAGTTTCATTAAAAGGACATTAGTGATTAGTGAAATTACAGCACGTGGTATCACAGCAGCAGCATGCAGTTAAAGCTAGCATGACTTGTATTTATGTTGCATAATATGCAGGCGCCGCCATGAGGGAAATCCCAACTGCTGTTTGCACTAGCACCAATCTTGCCATTTAACTTAGCATGCTAAGCTACATCATAAACCAATGTTAGCCATCGACTTACAGATGATTGCGTCTGCTAGTCTGCTCGTTGCCCCCCGAAACAGCAGGGTTTTTCTGAGAGTTTTGCTTTACCAACAATCGCTGGCAGCTAATTAGCTCACTGCTTTGACGGTAGCATCGTTGATTACATTAGCATAAGTGTAGCTTGCTAGCTCCTGGCTAACTTAGCTCGCTGCTAGCCGCCTGCTAATTCACCAGAATTGACGTGCTAGCAGCGCCGGCTGAGTAGTTTTTCAATTTTCAGCTCGCCGTTGGAGTTTACCTGCTGTTCCTCAGAAGTCCTCGTTCCTTCAACCTCTTCGGACATAGTTGTATTGAATCCCTGCTCCGGTACCAACAAACTACAGATGTAACCGTCCAACCAGCTCTGCTGGAAAATGAAAGGTGCTACTGACAGCAGCTACTAGGCGGGCGAGGGCAGCAGCCTGTCACGCAGCCTGTCCAGCAACAGGCCGGTGAATCGATCCCAGAGATGCAGATGGGAGAGAGACTGAGACCATCAGATCGTGCATGCTTATATTTGTGTAATTTATTCAATATTAAGTCATTGATTCACTTTCCTTTATGCTGAACACAAAATCCTGTGTAACATCTATGAATGAATAAATAAAATCTATAAATATTCTGCATACTTCTCTGAATTGCCTGGCAAATATACATTCCTGCACTAACTGCACAGCTTTTTTCATTTTAAAAACATATTATGCATATAATTATATTGTTTATATGTCTTAATACTTATGTACTTAATGTTCTGCAACAAAAACACCAAGAAAGATTCATTGTATGTGAAAATCTACTTGTCAATAAACCTGATTCTTGAATATGTTTAGAATATTCTTCTATAATCTACTTTGTCCTGCAATATAAATATTTCTATTTAAAACTGTCCATACAGCCATCATTAAATCACATGCCTGTTTAGTCTGATTTTTTTTCTGAATCTCTGAGTCAAGCTTTTAATGCTGAAGAGGTGACAGCAATGTGGGGAGAGAGACGAGGAATGACATGCAGCAAAGGGCCACAGGTCGGATTCAAACAGTGGGCCACCGCAGCAAGGACTGAGCCCTTGTACACAGGGCAGATGCTCAACCAGCTGAGCTAACCGACACCCCAGTCCACCCCATAAACATACCTCCAGTTCAAATATAGCTGTATTTGTAATTATACGAGATATATAAAATGGGAAGGAAAACACTTTTAATCTTGATTTTGTGTCCGTGTGTTACAGAGCACATGTGGTTGATGAGTCACAGATGTGGAAATTATGAAACATAGGCAAATGTTTCAGCATACACTACATTTATGGTGCTGATAAGATGCAATATATACACATCATTTGTGTGCAGCTCTTCCTCCATTATGTTCATACTGATACAAGGATCATCACTTCTAACAAATGTTCAACCCACTGTCCATCTGTCATCAACGGGGTCACAAGAAAGAACAACAGAGGAGCAATTTCAAAAAGATGTCTTTTAATTATTCGTTGGTTAACATATGCATTATTGTAATACATTATATGTCAATTCTTTACAGCCCCAATTATCACTTGGGGGAGAAAGAATTAAGCGGGAGATGTGTCGTTATTTGCTGCTTCAGAGATCGTTCTTGGGTCAATGCTTTCGATGTTTGTACGGCAATTTAAAACTGAATGCAAAATCGTGTCCATCAGCCATTTGGAAATTGAATTCCAAATAAAGAAGTACAATATATCAAGTTCATCACATAAACAAAACCACTTTAGATATAAGTTTAGTTATCCTCATCTCCCATGTCCACGTCTTCTTGTAACTTCTGCACCATTTTGTCTTCCAGCTGTTTGGCCTTTCCTGTAACGCAGAGAGACAAAACGTGAACAATGCTGAAATCTGAAGACTCATTTTAACAACATTCATTTAACAGTGCTTTATTTGTTTCCCTGACTGGATTTGCATTTTAATAATCCAGAACAAATATCCATCGTCACTGAAGTGTGAAACTTGAGGTTTAATTCCAAACACCTCTAGTGTAAGAATGCAACAACTCAAACACACTCCAGATGTTTAACATCTGTTAATCGATGGTGAGAGGTACAGGATACTTCTGTATAACTATAACTCTTCTATTTGGTGACTCTAAATATTCTTACCTGCATGGGGTGCTTTGATAAGATGAATGTTTTTCTTCACTTCGCTGATGGCCTCCTCCTTCTCCAGCTGTTTGCCCTTCTTCAATCTATAAAGTGAAGGCAAAAACAGTAAACGTGAGTCAAGCCGACGATACTAAACTTGTTACATAAGAACACTTCAACTCAGTTCTTCAACTCAAAATGATTTGCTCACCTGTTCATGATGAATCTTGCCTGTCGTTTCTGTTTGATTTCTTCCACCCTCTTCATTGCCTCAACTGTGGAAATAAAAAGTGACCCATGAATCTTCAGTTAAAACAAATTAAATCAAAGCAACGTGCACGTGTCAGAAATAAAAGTACACATTACCTGTCTTCTCCCACAGATCCCTGTTGTATTTAACAGGTATATTTCTGCGTTTCTCGAACTCCAAAGCGTTATCCTGAATGAGACGAAGTTTGTTGGGTAAGTAACAGTAAAACTGATGAGGGACTCTGAGATGAGGCTCTTTAGATAAACTCACCACTGTCAGCTCCTTCCCGGACGCCTTTCTGAATGCTTTGGTCCATCTTGTTTTTCTTGGGTTACGCTTCTTCTTGAAGTTCTTGATGCATTTTGATCTGCAGAATCTGAATGTCTACATAAATTCAAACAGAGAGACAGAAAGAACTAATAATTAAAAACATTAAAAGAAACCATGGAGACCTCTGCAGAAAAGTTCTGTAGTGTTGAGGTGCACATTTGAAACATTTGCCATCACATTTGTTACAGTTACAAGCTCCTATTTTAATAGTGAACATATTTAATAATATCTGCCTGAATATCAGATATTAACTTATTACAGATACACTAGTATTGACGTTATGGAAAGAAACACCCCAAAAAGGTATGTATATTATGTAAAATACAATTTATTTTTCATCTACTAACCTAATAAATCTATATTATAAAAGAGGTTTTATATAAAGCTTCAAGAATGGCATGCCCATAATCCAAAATGTGACCAAAAAACACTAGTTAAATTCATTTTCATCTTTTATTGTGTGTTTTGTCTCTTTTCTGGCAAATTAATTACACTCAAGAGAGACAAATCAAGTGTGGGGAGGTGGAGAGAGAGTCTATGAACATCTGTACAAATAGGACAGTTACAGTGAGAAAGAGCCCTGGATTATTCACACTATAGATCATATAATACTTCCTCCCACGGTCTGTGGACACGCACTTAACGGGTTAATTGATGACTCTAAATTGCCTGTAGGTCTGAATGTGCGCTGTGATGAACTGGCAACTTGTGCAGGCTGTAGCCCGCCTCTCAGGCTCCAGCCCCACCGGGACCCTGACGAGGATGAGCGGTTACAGATAATGTATGGATCGATTATGCAATATTATCAGATGAGTATTATACCATAATCAATATTCAGCTCCTGGTGATGAGCAATAGTTATCACCAGTATCATACTTGTACATTGTAACAGCCCCGTAGGAGCCATTTGTGTGTGTATTTGAACATCGTTTTGTGTCACTAATGGCAGATGGGCAGCAGGTGTGTAGATCATTTTAGGTAAGTAGGTGAAAGAATGACACCAAGTACCAATATTCACGTAAAGTATTCACCTAAGCCTAACTCTCATTCCTGTTTTGATGGAAACATGTCAATAATCCACCTCTCACCTACCAAGTGACTGAAATCAAGTTGGACAGAGGCACTACTATTTTAATGATAAAATAAATAAATAAAATCAATGATAAAATAAAAATAATAGCACTTTTCAAAATGATTTCATAGTGATTTAAAATCTAATCCAGCTAAATATTGAAATGACAACCACTTCAAATAATTATTTTTTAAAATCAGTACAATCAGTAAAAGAAAGAAACACAAATAAATAAATAACAAAATATTAAATAATTAGCCCTTACATAAACACACTGAGATGTTTAATATTTAGTCCTAAACACATGTGGACATTAATAAGTAACTCATTGTTTAAACACATAACCTACACACACAGTATATTTGATAGCTGATGATCAGTCTGCAGCTCCTTTAGAGGGCGCACCTGCTCCACCAGCCACAAACGAGGCCCTGCTAGTTAAAGGTCCGGGCTCTTCGTCAGATTATTACAGGCGGTGTGGATTAAATATTTCAGAAATAATTACGTAAATGTGTTGTACTTGTGCTCCACGTTGTAATCGCTGCGTACATAGTCATTAAGTTGAGTTATTCACCGTCTGTCAGCTGATAATAAACCCTGTCTCCATCCCCACGTGAGTGAACACGGCGCGTTACGTTAGCAGGCTAGCTAACGGAGCAACACTAACAGCCAAAACACGAGCCTCCGGTCGAGTTACACGGTTATTAAAGCGCAAAGACACCGTCATACCTTACAGTCGTTCCGTACAAACATCGCCCCATGGCCGGGGTACACTGGTCCCGAGCAGAAATAACACTTTTCGATGCGCATTTTCACAGCGAGAGCTGCTGCGTGCGACGGCTGACACAAACAAGACCGCCCAGCCGGTGCTTCTTCTCCTTCCCCCGCTCGGTGCAGCCGCAAGCGCCCGTTGGAGGTCTGCTGCCCCCCGCTGGACGCTCTGGTACACTGCTTGATGATTCACATTCATGACGATAGATAGATAGATAGATAGATAGATAGATAGATAGATAGATAGATAGATATCATGTTGGCTTAATAATTATAAATCTCTAAAAGGTTACATTTGCTCACAAACACACGCGACAAAGCCAAAAAGACAAAGTGAAACACAAGATATATTTTTCAAGAACAATTTTATTATCTAGTATTTGTGATCATCTTGAGAGTATCAAAAATGTCTGTTGCAGCTTTTCAACACGTAAAACACTTTGTTGCTCACTTTGGTTTAAAATCTGTATTTTGGTATTCAAAAGCAGAAATATCAGAAAACCATAACTTAAATAATAACAGTAAAGTCTACAATCTAAATCTACATTTGGCACCTGAGTTAAGTCAGCAAAATTATCTGTGGCTTTCAAATGAACCTTCTCTTTAATGCATTACACAGACAAACTTTGAACTCGAAACCAAAATTATTAATTTAGTAAAATGTCACATTAAAATTGGAAATGTTTTTTTCTTTTACAACATCATGCTAAAAAGACAATCTAAATTAAAATCATCATTCAGATGAAGTGGTGATAAAAAAAAGACAGCAGAACAATTTATGACATCTCAAGCTTTAAAAAAAACAAAATGTAAAAATGCCTTTCTAGTAATCAAAACCATTGGAAATCATATCACATTTAAATGCAAATAATGTAAATGAAAACCAAAGAAAATCACTAAATAACAGAGACTTCACGTTTCTTTGGTTAGGATTATTTGTATTACAAAGATATAAAAATTGATTATGTTGCTCTTCACACATTGGGTTTAAATTTTGATAGTCAGAATCCTTCATTGTCACACCTGGACAGGAAATATTATGGAGAAAGAAAGTGAATTATTCCCCATACAGCAATATTGGTGAACAGTTAATAGATGATTCTCTAGACAAAGAATAAATACCATCATCTATCACCGGTAGGACACACTGGATCTTTGGCCTTGTGTCAATAATTTCCACCTCGTAGTACCAAGGATCAACTGAATTTAAAAGCCGTACCCATCTGAGGAAGGAGTCAACTCTTTGGATAATAGCATCGGCATCACCGCTGCGTTTAGCAATGGTCTAGAAGGCAAATGGAGCACGAGCCGGAGCAACTCGTGCTAAAGCTTTCACCAGAATAAAGCGTCAAGAAAATTTACACTGAGAAAAACATTGAAACCACCGTTCTAAGGGAAATTTACATCATTGGCAAGAACAATATTTTGGCAAACGCACCTTCAGTGTACATCCACTCTTATTTTTGGCTGCCTTAGAATATCTTTTGTATTATCAAAAACTCTTTGGGTACGTTTTTTCACGTCTTTGGATCTCGTCTTCTATAGTATGCAAAGCCCTTCTGATATTAAGGCCATGTTAAAGCTTTGAATTCAGTGCATTGAAAATGCCAAACGATATTTTTTTTTACGATAAAGCTCAAATAGTTTGACAATATCTAATGCACTTGTTATTTTCACAACATACATCATTCAAACAATGTGAAAAAAAAGCTCTTTAAACCGTGAAAATAAAAAGTTCAGAGAATTTAAAGCACAAGGAGCTCTTGGTAATAATAATAACGCCCCGCCCCTGCAAAAACAAAAGGTAACAAGACATGGCAATGAAATGTTTTCACCTTGTCCCCTGAGTCTGAAATTATACTGCACCATATGTGGTGAAAAAGAGGTAGTAATGTATGTACAATAACAGAAGAAGAACATGGAGGTAGATAATCAGTCAAAAGGGCTCAACTACACCCTCTGCTCCAGTGGAAAGTAATTAAATATAATGAAAATGTATCACAGTACATTTTTGACATTCTTTTTAACATTCATCATGGGTGAGCTTTGGTTTAGGACAGACAACGCCAAACACAGACAGGTAGAAAGTAAATGAAATAAAATGTTATAACAAACATTCATACAAAATCCTGAGGTTGATCTGAAGCTGAAGCACATGTCCTCCACCGCAGCAGCTGGCTTCCTGTTCCCTTGTGCCTCCGGAAATAACCGAGGGGCTCAACTCAGGAAGCGAACGAGGTAGAAGTGGCTTAGCTTCGGCCGCTGGAGATAGGTCTAGGCCAGGTGATGTCAGGAGCCGACTGCTTGGGACGTGTGCAGGGCAGGATGAGAGCCCTCGGAGGTGCAGCAGAGCCGGGTGGCATCAGGGGCGGAGTGATGACGGGGACGGCTGGGCATCTCCTCATTTTCCACTTCAAAGGACTGCTTCAGCTCAGCGACAGCGGTGATATCGTCGGACCCAAAAGATTCGGGTCTGGAGCTTTGGCTGGTCGAAGGGTTGCTCATCTCTTCGTTGCTTTCTTCGTTGGAGTAGTGTCCAGAGTCTCCCGTCTCTTGGCTGCCCTCACTGGTGTGAGAGCTCTCCGAGTGAAATGGTCCATAGATGATCTCCCGGGATGAAGGTGGCAGGGGCGCTGAACCTAAATGCTCGTCATACCTCAGAACAGTTTTGCCAGCCTCATACAAACTGGCTCTCGTCTCGGCCTAAGGAGATAGAGAGAACAGTATATTGAATTAAGATTTTTTTTAAAAAAGACTGAAAAGAAAGTTAATTGACCAGGATACTGTCGCGTCGCTTACATCACTTTCAGCTGGATTCATGGCGTCCCTCTTGAAGAGCAGCCAACTCTTGCTTTGACTCTTGCTTTTCACTGGACCGGCACTGTTTATGACCATGCTAGACCCACCCTGGAACAAATGAGAAAATATATGAGACATTTTTAGAGAGTACAGAACTCTTCTGAATATTAAACCTGCAACTGTGAAACTTAAAACTGTAGCATTCACTCCGTTTTGTTTGTCTCACCTTGGCATCTATAAAATGAGCACGGATCATCGGTATAAGGACCTCAACATTCTCTGTAAGGTGTTCGTTGGGCAGGGCCAAACCAGCATGTCGATCTTCAGCAGCTCCCACAGCAATGACTTTGTGACTGGAGGATTTTCTATTAATCATACAAAGATAACAATGCAAACAAATGTCAGAACAAAACTCGTCATTTATGTGCTGTGCTATAATTGTTTGCATTATTCCAAATGATTACAATCAGTACCTTGGTCTTCCCTTATTGATGAGGATCATGGCGCACATAACAATACAGGCCAAGGCGATGCTCACACCAACAATGATCCCTGTCATCGACTTCTGGTCTATGTGGTAGAGACCATCAGAGTACACTGGAAGATAAACACCACCGTGTGTCAGATGAGAAACAATTACAGATGATCTACAGTTAATCTGAAAATCCTTCACGTTCATCTACATGTTCATGAACAACACTGCGTGGAGGACTTGACCAGCATTACATAGTCCACGGAGCTTTTATCAGAAAAAACATATTCCTATCTTAAACATGAAATCATCATTTAACATCATTATCATTTAAATTTAATATTTAAAAATAAATAAAAACGACATTAATCAAACTCGCTGCACTCTGTACTCCACTGTTACACCTACACTGAACCGTTCTTTTGTTAGCTAGTGTTGCTGACCTACGCCTCCTAGTGGTTTGTTTCCTACCAGGGAGGAACTTTCATTCATTCACATGAAGTACAGCAATAAAGAGCAAAGTGTATCCCCTCACTATAAAAATGCAGTTTTGTCAAGATAAGATAGTCAGTATAGTAGGACTCTGTATTTCAAGTTAAGAAACCAGAAAGCACTGGAGTCTGTCGCCGCATAACTACCAGCTTTATATCCCAACCGAATCAAACTCATCAGCATGAGATGTCTGCAGTGTTTCATGAGGCTTACCTGTTCTATCCTGGAAGCTGTCAGAGTGCCTCGGGTTCTTGTTTCCACGCTTCAGTGGCAGCTCCACGATGTTAGAGAAAGGCCCGTCACCAACCTGGTTGGAAGCAGCAATTTTCACCAGGTAGACATTCCCTGGCTCCAGCTTCTCCAGCAGGGCCATTGTGTGGCTTCCTGAAAACAGAAACACATCACAAGGATTAGAAATACAGAAAATTGATACAGGTACATGGATAATTGTAAACAGCATGTATGTTTTTTCAGGTGTTTTCAAGTGTTGAGAGACTGCCCCCCATGCGGTTAGATACATTATTGGAGGTATTATTGATGAGTAACACTCATCCTCAGCATGTTTAAAATATATTCTGCATCACTGGCATGATAAACAGTGTACCACTCACCCTCCCTCTTCATTATTTGCCAGTGTCCAGCCAACCAGGCTTTCTGTGAAGCGTACAGGATGGTGTAGTGTGTAACCGCCACATTGGGCTCGGTGGGCTCCCTCCAGGACACCAGGGCAGTGTCATCCTCGATCATATTTGCTCGAACTCCCGCAGGCGGTTGGCTAGGTGCTGTACACAGAAGAATCACATTCATGATGACCAAATACGAAAATGTACAGTGATGACAAAATAATGTTACAGTGATGTTGATTTTCATTACCTGCTGGCAGAGTTCGATGGTAAACGACAGAGCTCCACGGGCTTGACATCTGGTCCACGTGGAGACGCACAACGAACTCATAGCGAGTGTTTGGAACCAAATTCTGAACCGTCACACTCTGTTTGGCACTGTGGACAAACAACATTCTTACATTACGGCCAAAGAAAAAATATTCAAGCCTTTTTTTTCCTGCTAAGTTGGAGGTAAAATACAGATTATTCTTTTTAGTTTTCAACTTACATTTGCACGTAGCGTATAGCAGAGGCGTTGTGGGTGCCCAGAGGTGTACAGCGAACTGTATAACTAACAACCTTTCCAGGGGGGAAAGCAGGACGGCTCCAGCGTAGGGACACTGTAGATGAATTGCTGGCTAACACAGCCACGTGATCTGGAGGCGGCGGGGATGCTGCCATTTGGTCTCTGGCCGCTGAATGATGCAAACAAAATGCATATTCTCATCTGATATCTGAGTTTCAGGAAAAGTTAGAACGATGAAAACAACTGGAGAGAAGTACTTACACACGCATCCCGGAGTACTGACTGTTTGGTCGGTTTGATAGCCATCTCCAGCTTTACTGACAGCCAAAATCTTGACATGATATTTTCTCCTTGGATCTGAAATACAATTTTTTTAGATTTTCAGTCACGTTGCTAAAACTGACATTACAATAACTACACATAGCATTTTATTTCAAATGACATTGTGACTGATCAAAGCCAGGAAAATGCAGAACAACAGTAATAATGACCTTAATCACCATTAAGTGATCCAGGAACAGTGATAGTGAACCAACCATACTGTTAATAAAACCATCAGGCACATGCAGGACCTCACCAAAGTGGAATGTATCTATCATTAATACACCTTTTTCTCCTATGACACGTCTATTGGTGCCAAATATTTGCTTAATAATACAAAAGCCTGAACGATCACCATTAAAATACCAAAAGTGATGGTTAACAAATATAGCAGCATCAATTTAAAAAAAAAAAAAAAAGAAAGGGAAAAGGCAGACACATTGACAATTAACTGCGGGGTAGTTGAGGCCTTCCCCATGCATGCACAATGCATGGCCTCCTGAGTCACCCCAACCTATCATTTATCATTTGCTGTCATATGTAAGGAGCATGAGAAAGATCAACCATCCCCAAGGCCCAGTATATATATTGACATGATCAATAAGCAATGAAAATCATCACAAAATGTTACTGCCTTTCCATTTTTGAAAGCCTATAAAGATTTTACAGCTATGAAATCTTATGATACTGTTGGTCAGGGGTACCCAAACTCTTTAATGTCAAGGACCACTACAAGACATGCACGGAGCCCCCGTCTGAGAATCTTACAGTTTGAACACAACATTTTCATGGATTACAATCTATAAACTACACAACATACACTACTATAAATTTCAATCAATACACTACTATAAATTTCTTTTCCCTTGTTGTTCCAGCTTCCAAAATGATAAAAGTGAAAATATTCAACTCCTCCTTTTGATGATCCCCCCACAACCTACTCAAGGACCCCCTGTTGGTCCCCAGACCCCACTTTGAAAACCACTGATGTAGGTTGTGCTTTAAAACACAATACAAACAAATCAGAAAGGGACAGAGGTGAGAGGAGATAAAAATGTGATCTTGTTTGAACTGTACACACCAAAAAAACGTATTATTATGGCGCACATAAGGTTGGCTTATTTTGAACATCTACCACTGCTTTAGCTCCTGAATCAGGACGTTTTTAGGGAGTGTTAAGATTTGTTTTATGCCTCCAGTGTGAAAGGTCGGCCTATGGGTATTGACCAGTGAGGGCAGTCCAGGCCTGATGTGGGGGCTGGGGCCACAGGCAGCAATCAGCTGCTGGGATCCTAGGCCCATGGGACTCGGGGGGGTTTGACTGGGGTCACCAGGTCAGGCCAAGATAGAACACAAGGAATCTGGGCGCAGGACTGTGGGAGCTGGGCCCCTTTTGTTCCCTCTTTCATGTTCTTCCTACTGCCCTTGTGTTATAGCCTTAAACTTGGGGCAACACGGAAAGAAACATTGCTTGCAAACAGAACCTCAGTTGAGATCAGTGATGTTGTGCAACAGCAGTTTGTGTGATGATGGAGTAACATACTGAAGGGTTTTATATTTTCTCCTTTTATTTTTAATTATACTACAAAAACAGTTAACATAAAAACAACCTACCCATTTCTGTTTCAACTTTCAACTTGAACTGTCTTAGGACCACACTGTGCTTGAAGACTCACATCAGACAAAATGATGCTATCAACAGTTTTGATTAGTATGGCCCTCGTTCATTTTGCATATAGATTGTTGGGGGTTATTTTCATGGACAGCACAGATGACCAGTGGGGGCAGGGTCCAAATCCAGGACTGCTGTCTCACGGCTAGAGGTCAGTGGCTCGGTCCAGCTTTGGCCAGTCCCAGAGGGACTTGTGTGTGTGTTCCAGTGTCCAGCTAAAGGGGGGTAGTGGCCAGGGTCTTACCGAGCAGGCCTGGCCCTGAGCACCACACAATAGCCAGGGGTAATTATGCAAGCTGCAGGATGGGAAACGGTGGTGGGAGGGACATCTGGACCCTGACCTCTAACCTGGGAGCCTGATCTCACACAATGACACAGCCAGACTGGAGAGGACCGGTGGTTAGGCAAGAGGGGTCAGCCCATATTGATCAGGACAGGGGGTGAAAATGCAAATGCACCGTCCAACTGCCCACTGAATTAATTGGAAACACCCATTTGAGTATGAACCCATCGGTCACTCCTGGGTGTCTGCACCAAAATCACAGGTCTTAATGGTGGAAACCCACTAACATGGTCAAATATACATAATGTTATATTTTTCATCTCCTCCACTATCACATCACCTCAAATTAAACTAGGCTCTGACAACAAACTGCACCACTCACCAAGGCCACTGATGGTGTAGGTGTAGGTCTGAGCTTGCAGCTGGATGGTGGGCTGCTCTGGCTGGCCTTCCTCATGGTAACAGAGCTGGTAACCTTGTACAGCTTCAGATTCTGGGGAGGTTTGCCAGCGTGCCACAATGGAGGTGCAGTTAAGAGGCACAAGTTGAAGAATAGGGGCTGAAGGCACTATGGGGAAGAGACAGCAGGCATGGGATCAATACACACTCATATTTAAAATACTGCTGAGCACAAAGGAAGACTAAACCTATGCACGACAAAAAACAGCAGGACACTGGGTATAGAAAAAAGATGGGTGGATGGAGGATCATCTTATTGACACAGTGGTTTCCCAGGACTGTCAGTTCAAATTAGAAAATTTGGGTGTGACAGAGTTACAATTTAGGCTGCATGTGTTGGAAAAAAATACACCACAACACAAAACATTTTACAGTTCATTAACTAGTATTCATGTTGTAGACCGTGTGCTAAAATAATATAATTTTGCCACCCGTGCTGCTCTACATCACATCAAGTATATCACTAAACTTTTGAAAACAAGAAATCCAGCTTTGGTGCACAAACAGCCTCCCCCAACACATCGGGTCATGAAAAGAGGCTATTCTTTGCCCCACATAGATGCCTGAGGCCCTCTCTTTATGACCCGTGACTGAGGACACTCTAACATCACTGACAGCGAAGGGCAAAGGTTCCTGGGTAACCAACACAAAGACTGTGGGACAATGCTACAAGAGCAAACTCAGTCATAAGCCGGTCACTCTGCATGAGCTCTAGTGATCCTCCTGGTATTCTAACAGCAACAAAATAGTGATGTGACCAAAGCAAAAGCGTAGCCAGATACAAGTTTGGCACCATGTGATTCTATCACTCTAGTTCATGCACTCGTAGAGAAGATGCCTGCTTTTGACTCTAGGAATAAATTCAATTACACATTAAAACAAATGCAAAAGTTAAGTGAAGTGCAAATGCATTTAAAGGAATAACATACCACATCACCATCTCTCAAATATTTGAGACAGCCTCTCCTTTTTTAGGTTTACCTTTGCCACTGGAGGTCTTAGGTGTACGGTGTGAGGTCCATGCAGACGGCTCACACCAGCCCGCACGGGTGGCTGCAGCCATGCGGAGCAGGTAGATGGTGTCAGGCTGCAGGCCTTCCAGCAGGTATTCGGTGCTGTTCTGTGGTATCTCCACAGAGATGACAGTGTTGTCCGCCGCTGTGCGATAGGATAGCCTGTATGCGGACAAACGGCCGCGGCTCAACTTCGCAGGCAGTGGCTGCCAGCTGACCTGGATATCTGTGGAGCTTTGGCTGGTCAGACTTAGCTCTGGGGTACGTAAAGGCACTGCGAAAAGACAGGGACATGAGGAAAAATGCTTGACTCTGAACTATTTAGCAAATTTATTATACACACACATTTGGCGTTAGGGAGTAGAACACACAAGAAAACTGTGCAAACAACAGGGCGCCCATCCCCCTTGTGTCCACTGAAAATGTGCTCTGTACACACATCAGTTGCATGCATTTTAGCTTAACTACCAGAGTGATTTATTGCAAGGAATGCTGAGAGTCTCAATGCTTACCATCCTCCAGCGTATGTTGACTGACTTGGTCTGACATACGACTGGCTCCCATTGGCATATAAGCCACAATGTAGAAGCTGTAGTTTCGCGCTGGCTCGAGGTCATCGATGATATAACTGGTTGTGTCGTTGCCAATAACAACTTGGTATTCTTCGTTATTCAGACCTGACATGCAAAAGAATAAAAAGTGGGTTAGAAAATAGGTTAATCCAGAGGAGAGACTCAGAGTTAGTGTTCATGACACTTGCTGAATGTTGCTCATCCTTTCTATAAACATGCGTAATGCAAGGCACAGCCACACAACCGCTTCCAGGCAGGTTAAAGCAAACCTAATTAAACATTTGTTTACAAAGGAAGACTTGATTTAATAGAGTTGCTTAAATGTCAATGTATTGGTTAACGTTAAATAAGTTACTGGTTTGCAAGACTACGAGGCTTTTAAGAAGCTACACTGGCCCTTTAACTGCAAGCAGAATGAGCTGGAAAGCGGACAATGGGCTGGCTAAGCCTGTTGTTATTTCAGCGAAGTTGCCATTCTGAGTCCTCCTTGACCTCTGCTCCGTGCAGCAACAACAGATGGCCTTCACCGAGGAAAGATGATCATATGTGAGAGAGCGAGCTACCTCATTGTGGTCGACTGTCATCTCACATCTTTTCACACCTTCATCCATTTCAGTTAATAACTGATCTTTTTTTTTTTTGGATCAAATGAAAAACCTGAAACAAACTTGATCTCACCTTCAGCCTTCATATAATGGATGGAGTAGGCAATGACTTTGTCTGCATTGTAGAGAGGTCTCTCCCAGGCCAGTAAGATGGCAGAGCTTGAGATGGTCTCAGCATGGATATTTTTGGGTGCACTGGGCCTGTCCTCAGACATTACAACAATAAGGCGAGCCAGGGACAGCACAGAACCCTGTCCGCTCTCTGCCACACATTGATAGATGGCATCATCCTCAGGGATGATCTGGGTGATCACCAGTTTACTGTGGAACAATGAACAAAACATTAATGATCAGTACTAACCATAGAAAAGCAACATCATAGGCAGTGTTTAGGTGATCAGTATTCCTGTTGTCCATTACCTGTTGTACATCTTAATCCTTCCATTTAAGTGAACCTCTTCCCCGTTCTTTAGCCACGTGATGCGTGGCGGGGGAACTCCCTCTGCTTGGCACATAAACCGGGCAGTGCCTGCTCTTGGACGGGTCTGACTCTCAGGCTTCTCAATAATGGATGGTGGCACTGAATCAAAGATGTAAGAGAGAAGCAATGAAAACACAGTCCATAGCAGTCCACAAGCACATATGGTCTATTTATTTACTTAAGAGTTTACCTTGAACTGTGAGGTTGGCTGCAGCAATAGTGTAGTTGCGGGTTCCAGGGGTGGTGGCCCTGCAGAGGTAGACTCCGCTATGCTTGGAACTGACATCAGTAATAACCAGGTTCCCATTGCCCAGCACTTTGGCATTGTACACATCAATGGGTTTACTGTCAGCACGGCTCCAGGAGATGATCGGCCAGGGATTCCCTGTGGCCACACACTCCAGCACCACAGTTTGGTGAAGAGAAACTGTGACGTTCTGAGGTCCAGCAATGATTCTGGGTCTCTGAAGTGGTTTAGGGCCAGCACCTTCACAAAAAATGGAAAATGTTAAAAATAAATTAACCGTATAAAATGATTGTTCCACGCTCATTTCTAAAATCCAGTTAATGCAGACTATGTACCTTGACTGTTGACTGTCAGTGTGGCCTCTCTACTCCTCAAACGGCTACCGATGTTAGTTGCCACGCATCGATACTGTCCAGCATCTTCCAGTTTTACATTCTGGATCTGGAGGACTCCATTGGGCAAAACCGTTATTCTGGGAACATTCAAAGATAACATTAGGGTCAAATTTTATTCAGTCAGCAACAGAATTTAGGAGCTGCTGCTAGGTTAGAAATAAGCTAAAATGACTCAAGGCGTGTGCTGGTACCTGTCTGTCTGTAAAGGTAACGTGCTTTGGTTTAGCTCCCAGGTGATGGTGGCAGGAGGGGTGGAAGTGACCGCACAGGAGAATCGTGCCACTGAACCCTCAGTCACCACCATAGGCACAGGATGCAACACAAACTCTGAGATACCTGTGGTGGAAAAACAAAAATTAGAAATCAAGGCATCTGTCGTCAGCAGCAAAACATTTCAGCTGCTTATCATGAAGTCAGTGGGTGTTTGTTTTGGTGGTGGGCTTATTTAGACTGATTTATTTATGTTTGTCACTTGCTAAATATAGCATTGTCTTTCAGCTCTGGTAAAATATTACACATTATGCATGCAAAGCCCTGACTTTGATGGATGTTAACTGATTCTATGAAAGGTATTGATCTTGTCTTGTGAGACACAATGATCTTGCTTTTGTGCAGATGAGCCATCCCGACCAGCTGGTCCAATCAATGGATCAATTGGAGAATGACACTGAATGACGCATTGTTATAGATAAAAAACAATCAATTCAGTTTGCATAAAGGGATGGCAAGCAAATATTTAAAACAAAGTTTAAATATATAATTCAACCTTTTCCTTGCAGAGATCTTTACTATACTATACTATATATCAGCAAAGTATACCAAGCCAATACCATATTGTCTGTTTCTGTTGCACATATTTTACAGCTATGCATATGTAAATGTTCCACTTAGATCCTGCAATGTAAAGAATGATTCAGCATAGACACTTGCTTTAAGGCTGTGTATAGCCGAGACACATTCTGTTTATGTGTATTCAAAAGGGTCTTTCAATAATCGCCACGAATAAGCAACCCCCAATCTGCATTTCTCCTTAGAATGCTCTGTAAAATATAACCAATGACCTTCATTCATTAAGGTGATAACTCTCTGCCTCCCCCCTCACTCACAGGAAGGAAGTCAATATCATGTTAAAGAAAATCAATCCCCTGTTCTCCCACTGAAACTCCACATTAAAGAGCAATCCTTTAATTCAAGACCTAATCTCATCAATATTACATAAATAAACTGCTAACCCTGCTTACGTGAAGTGCATTAGGGGTTTAGCTTAAACCGGGGTCACTTCAAATGATCCTTTATGGTTTGGTTGTGGCTTATTCCAATGAAATGATTATGGTTAGTATGTTGACACCCAAATGCCATGTCAAAGGGAATTTCATTATTTTGCAGTGGTCAGTATGATTATTAATCTGGAAAGATCTGCCTCTTCGAGCTCCACGAAAGGTCCTCAGGAAAAGAGGTTACATTATGTTGTTTACTCTCC
The DNA here is from genome assembly GCA_023373845.1 of Nibea coibor. Taxonomy (NCBI): domain Eukaryota; kingdom Metazoa; phylum Chordata; class Actinopteri; family Sciaenidae; genus Nibea; species Nibea coibor. The sequence goes on from CM041721.1 coordinate 18,831,250, forward strand.
ACTGAGAAATAAACACACCATCTTCACTCTCTCTCTAGTCAGTCACATCCGTGATGTAGATGGTGGGTGTGGCCTGCACAGACCGATCTGCTAATATGGCCACCTCTGTTGTAAAGAACAAATCAATGTCTAGGTCAAATAGCACAAAGGTTCTCTACAGAGGTCAAAGTTCGTCTCTACCCCCTGTCCATTCAATTTTAGGCCAAACTGGGAGCCAGATCGAAGTCAGTTTACCATTAGTCTACAAAAAAAAGAACCATGTGATTCTTATGTTGTTATCCTGTATTTATGTACCTATGATGCTACAGTAGTAATAAATTATAATATAAAAGCGCATATGTACTTGTTTTGCAAATATTTTGAGAAATGTATGGCAGATATCTAACACTGCAAATCTAAGAGGCGCTGAAACTAGTGATGTAGTTCCTACAAGGGACACACTTCCTGGATGTAAACATGTTTTGAAAGGATCCCCACAATTTACTGGAACTGGCAAGTTCAATCACATGACAAACTGGCCTTTCTTTTAACAAAAGGGCTCTGCATGACGGGGCAACAGAGCGGACTGATCCGGTGAAAGGGATTGTGGGCTGGGAGAGAGAACAGCAGGGCAGCTCAGCCGGCGAAGGCCTGTGACATCACAAAGCCTTTCCCTGCTGACCCCTGACCCCCAGGACCTCTGGACAGAAGGGGAGCACAGAGGAGGCCCATCCTCCACTCCATGCCTACAGCTGACCGAAAACCTTTAACCCTTTCACTAACAAAGGCCGGACGCCACAGCAAACTTGACATTACATTTGAGGGTTTTTATGTGGTCATCTTATAGGGAACTGATTTTTGTGTTGCCTTTTAATAGATACATGACAACAAGACTGTTCCCGCAGAGTTTGTGTGTCTATAAGTCTATAAGATTAGTTTGTATGTATATATTTTTATAAACATCTCTTCTTGTGTGCTAGTTCTTCATTGTTGTTGTGTTCTGTTGAGTATAAGCACATATTAGCCCAAAGTTTCTATCCTCAGTGTCAAGTGTCAAAATCAGTCTATTTCAGCAGGCCATCCTAGTTTCCATGACACCACTCAGAGGATATCCCTTCTAAGACTTGTGAAAAGTGTCCATGGTAGAACGGGCCCATTGAATAGACACAGCTGTCCTGTCCACTGATATGTGGACAAACAAATGCCCTGAAAAGCTAGCCTTTTCTTCTGGGGCGGTCAGGGTTACTCCAAACAAAGGCTAAAAGGCAAATGGCCTTTTCAGGGATTCCTCTGTGAAGCAGACCATTCAGCAGTTACACACAGCCACGGCCTGTAGTGACAATGCAAATCCTACCAACATAAGAAGAGAGATCATTTCTAACTTTTTTGCCAATGTTTCTTGGCCACTTTCTTGAGTGTGCAAGCGGTATTTGTCCTTAAAACAGGGAAAAGATACAGCACTCACACTCAGGGCTGCCTATTTATGGAGTATTTATGAGCTTTTAGATTGACTCTCCATCTATCTTTAACTGTCTCTTAAAATGATCCCATAACTGGTCTGACAGCTTTAAACTCAAACACAGCCAAGTCTGAACAACCACCAATAACATGGAAAAGCTAAACTTTAGAGGTCTTTCCTCAGTAAAGTAAAAAAAAAAGAAAAAGAGTGGGGTGGGGTACATCTGCTTCCCATCTCCAGGTTAATAACCCATGAACTTGCCACTCTGATGCCTGCATGTTGACACCACAAAGCACACATCACCCACAACTTTAAACCCATCTTTAAGAAAGAGGGATAAAATCCATGGCGGCTCCTTTCACGATTACCTCCATACTTACTTGCGATAGTCAGACGTGATCTTTGGCTTAGGATAGCTCCATATTTGTTCTTGGAGAGGCACTGGTAAAATCCTTCATCTGATTCCTCCTTTGTATGCTTTATCTTTGGTATGTACAAGGAGCCGTTGGGCAGAAAGTGCATGTGTTCACTTTCTGCCAAATGAACTCCATTTTTCAGCCACTTGATGGTGACTGGAGGCTGCCCGTGAGCCTGACAGTCCAAGACGGCGGCTTCCTTTGGTAGTGCAGTAACATCACTTGGCTCTGTGATGAAGGACAACTCGCTGAAACATAAAACACCTGCAGGGAAAGGATGGGGGCATTAGGTAAGGAGTTATCTATGCTTCTGGGACCACATATATTATGTACAACATAAATATTGCAATAATTACTGCATTAATATGAGAGGAAAGGATTTTCCTCCATAAAGAATGATGACTTTGTGTCCTGACACAAATGTTACACATAAAGCTATATTAGGATGGTTTCTATCCTGATAAAACAGCATTTGTATGTTTTTTTTCCCACTAATATCAAACATGAAGCCAGTTAAGTGACATTTAAAGTTAAAGTTTAACAACCTCCTCATGTTATCTCCTCTTATCCAACGCGGTTCAGAAAACCAACGTTGCCGTAACGTGTATCCAACGTTAATATAACAGTTAACGGTAACGAGCACGACCGTTAATCAACGGCAACATCAACAGTGTAAAACTAACACACTTACTTGACAAAGGAAGAAACAAAACAAAAATCAGCCATCGCTGGTGGTCTTTCATCTTAAACTTGGCCATTTATCCGGATTGTTGTGTCATTTTCTCGCCCCCGGTCCACACACACACACAACACACACACACACCGCTCTCCCTCCGGCGTGCTTGTCCGATTAGTCCCCAAATCACTTCTGCCGGCAGCCGAGGACCGAGCCGCTCTACAGGGGCGCCCCGTCCCGGACCCCCGCCTTCTCACGCATGCGCAGACTGCTGCACAGTGTGCGTGTATGTGTTTCTCAGTGAGGTCTGGGGGACCCCAGGGGCCATCGGGAGGAACTGACATAACACGTGGAGCAGGAAATTTTCTTTTTCATTAACGATGATGTGATGATCAGCGACTGTGACTGTTTACTGGAGATTATAGTCACAACTGGAGGTCACATTTACGACACTGTAACTCGATCTGAGTGGCATAATAATAATAATAATAATAATGTGTTTCTGTCTTCATATGTGGTTGTTGTTGATGTGAATAAGCAGAAGTTTTGCAGATTGCACTGCGATGCAGTCCTATTATTTCATTAATACTTAGTGTAGGCGTTCTCTGCTTTCTCTCTGCTCAGTTTTCTTATATTTATATATCATACTTTGTTCATGGCTCACTCTTCTAAAATATATCTTGATCTAAATGAGACTTCCTCAATAATTAAACGCTTAACCAGCCAACTTTGCCAGTACAGGTTTACTTGTTCAGCATTCTGAACCTAAAAGTTGCTTCTCACATTTGCACTTTATCTAACTATAATATTGTCATTCTGTTTCTCCATGTTGTTATTATTATGTTGTTATTTCACCAAAGTCCCCTGAGCCAAATGTGTGATCTCGGGCCTTATAAATAAACTTGGCTGGACTTGACTGTTTACATGCTATATAACACTAAAATGCACAATGCCAAGCTCTGATCAGGCCAATAGAGTAACTTTATTTACATAAACTGATCAGTAATCAAACTTTTTCCCATGTAGCCTCTTCTGTTCTGTGCATCAGATATTTAAGACAACAAAATAACGTGAACATAGTGAATTATCAGTTGCCATAGGCCACTGGTAATAAGGTCACATTGAACAGCATCTGCCTCAACCACAGAACCTGGTAATTATGAAGAGATATCGATGGCTGCAAGTCAGCTGCCTAATGAATTCAGATATTGATCCGGCGACCGTGCCTTTTGACAATGACCCTCCCGTCTCCCAGCCCTCATTCAATAGCAGCACAATGGGCTCCAGCTGTGAGTTTGGCCATGCTGTATCAGCAAAACACCCATCCATTGGTACAGGTAAATGCAGTCATCACGTTCAGACTGAGAGATGTGTTGTGCCTTCCAAACAATATTGTATCACAGTCACTCTCAACAATGTCTATGAATGGTTGTGTAATGATTTTAAGGGATTACTGCCACAAACATGCACCTCCACACTTCAATATCCAATCAGACGAGAAGAGCTGAGTGTAATTATGTATTGATTAGAGCTAACTATTGATTTAATCATCTTAACTCTCATAGTTATAATTCAAGTCGAAAAAACCAATAGTCAGGTTAATAGCATCCCATAATGTGTTTACTCAATAGTTTAAATTTTATTAATGATTCTACATCCACTGGAAACATGTGCATCTAAACTAGCATAGTTATTAACAGGTTTACAGTCATTTAGTTAGGCCATATAACAGTTATTTTATTTCTCTGCACACAAAATATTTTCTTCTTCACTCTTGCAAAACAGCTGATGGTTTCAATTTGAAGAAATGTCAAGATGTCACCGCATGAAGTAAACAAAAGATCTGTGTTGCTCCCACAGTTCATCTATACTCTCACGTTCGTCGGTTATTGATAAGTTGTATACAAACAGGGAACACGATCCGTGTATTGCTTTGAGAAATCTGTCGACTCATGTTGCCAAATGTTGTGGTGTGGAGGTTGAGGTTACCGCTGGGCTCCACATGGCTAAAGGTTAGGCTGCACGGCCACGATCAATAGGGTTAAGGTCATTAACATGTTATGAATAACACGAGGCCCTGGGAAAGTAGAGCAGAGGACCACCAAACTGGGCTCTGATTGGCTGGAGCTTGTCTCTAGGAGAGGCCACTCCCCCCACTGACCTTAGAGGTCATTTGAAGAGCTGATGACCTCTAACCTTGTGCCACGGGGGGTGATAGAAAGGGTTTGGGTTTGCATAGAACTCACTGCTAAAATATTATAAATGTGTTGTGTTTGACCACAAACAAATAAACATCAGTGTTGGCATAATGTTTGGAAAAATCAATATAATTATGTCATAATCATAGAACAGTCCAACCTAAATGTCTGTACTGGAGACAAACCCTAGATTTCTTTCTTTCTTTCTTTCTTTCTGCTCATTAACCTTGTGATATTTTAATAGTACTGGCAATAACATCTATATAATAAATGGTTTAGCTAATAACTCATTCAACTATTATTTCTTAATATGAATTACGGTACAATAACAACTAAGACCTGTAAGGTTGCTTCCCATGATTTGAAGCATCTTATTTATTTATCGCATTAAAATACAAAATTATCAGCACATGATCACACAAAAACATTCTTTAAAAAAGTTTATTGGCTTTTAAAACCACTTTAAAAATCTCACCAGTGAGTACTTTCCATTGAAAAAAGAAACAACGCGTTTGCAATATTAACAAGCTACTGTACATTAAGCAGTACACCAGACAACACCACAGAGGAGGGTTTTTTTTTTTTCTTCTACTGGTAGAAATGGACAAGATAGTCAAACAGAGTTGGTTCTGGGTCAGTCAAAGGTAAAGAATCAGAGTCACTGCTTGATGGAGCTCCTGTACTCATAAAGAGGTGCATTTCCTTCATTCAAATTCAAATATCAGTGCCTTATTGTTAAAGGAAAAAATCAAGAGAAAATGTTAAATTTCTTCACAAATGTATTTTGCAAAATAAGAAATATGTAAAACTGACAGAAAACAGTCATCAACATAACATATAGAACAACATTAACTTAGTAAACAGCACACAACAAAAGTAATGTAACTCATGAAACTAGCACTGCCAGTCTGGTTAACAGAACCTGCCCAAAAATCACAGAAGACAGTGGTTACCAAGAATACAAAGTACAACAGAAGTCATCACACATGCGTGCGTACAATCATTTATCAACATAATGAGCATGTAGGTTTTAAAAGGTTGTTTAACTTTTTTTTCCCTCAATGCTTTATATTCTCATGTATGAGAATGAGTAAGAAATGTGTATCTCACTGAGATTAATGCACATTTTGCTACAAGACAATTAGTCATTTTCTGACAGTTAAATTTCCCTACTCATCTTGTCATAAAAAATATTTTTTTTTTAAATTTTTTTTGTGGGCATTCATCGTTACATTTGTCCATAAAGATGTGGCAAAGCCATGTGTCATAAAAATTTAGTGCAATAATGTGAACCTCCAAAGTTTGTTGAAACATGAGTAATTTTTTTTTCCAGTGTCTGCTGAAAGGCTTTGAGCACAATGTCTGTCACAGAGATGTTTGCAACCAGCTAACAGTATGACAACTTTTTTTTTTCTCAATATACCATGCTATTGATCCTGCTCAAAGCACACATCACTTCTGCAACCGCAGAGACCTATTATCTTTGAATAGAAAAAAAGTAAAATAAAATCAGCAAGCGAGACCAGACAGCATTACTTTTACGACACATTGAGCCAGAAATGTAACACACAACATACAGTATCTTGCCGACTATAGATCTGTTAAGCTTTTTTTCTTCTTTTAAAATGGCACATACTTAGCTAGAATAATGGCCATAATATAGTGTCATGATACATCAATTCTCTATGTATCTATCCTATTTACAGATGGAGCTTAAACATGACTTATACAACATTGACAATAGCCAAAAACTCAAGCAAGCATCCTACTGTATCACATAGCCTACCTGGCTAGCAGTGATGGTTTCAACATGCTTTCAGGTCCATGGTTACCTATCAAACATAGGACAGTGACCATTTCACAAATTTACATACTGTACATAAGATTTATGCAACCTAATCCTTTTCCTCAAATGCAATAAAACTCTTTTATATCTCAGAGACTGCCTGTTTCTCGTTGTTTTAATGTTTACTAGAAGTGTCTCTACGTGTAATAATCTCGTATGTTATTAAAACAGATCATCTTTGGTATGGAAATAAGGCTGGATTCTCCAATTCCGCAAACATAATTTCATTTCCTCTTGATCTCGAGATGACATCAAAGCAAACAAGTCAGCCTCTAGCTTTCTAAGTTACTAAGCCTTCTCCATACCATTGATATTCTTATCCAAGCTGGGAGTATAGCATGCCAAAAACAAAGAATACAAATAAAAATCTCATGACTGAAAGTGTGCCTGCCATGGTTTTCATGAAATGACAGCATATCAAATTTCTCTAAAATCATTAAATCGATAAGGGCACACACAGTGTAGTTGTTAGCCTATACAATACGCATCTATATTGTAACACTGCAAAACGAAAACAATAAGAAATAGTACTGAAAATATCAGAGTAACAGCTGCCTTGATATGATGAAGCTCTGGATGGTTCCGAAGATTCTTAACATTATACTATATACAGTCACTCTACAGATGGCATAAGGCCTTGGACTTTGGGAATAAGGCAGCCAAGTTGTTGATTCCTTTCAATGTATAGTCCACAAAGTGGCCTGAATTCCCATCTTCTCCCCACTGATTCATCTACTCCCTTTATAAGATATTAAACAGTACAAGAAGTATAGGCTTTAAGAAAATTTCACTCTTGGACAATGCTCAGATGTGAATCAGTTTTTCACCGATTTGGTATATGATAAAGTATAAAGATTATGTCATAAATTCAGCACCTGGCAGCATAAGATACTACCCTTCTTAATATTCAGATATGGCAGGCAAATGTACTACATCTATTATGTGCATATACTACAATCCCAATATTGTCTCCTTTTGGTTGAACTTGAACTGCACGCACTGAAAATAGTATACAACAGCATACGTTTTTGGTCTTTTGTGCCAAATTTCCTACCCATCTCACTTCCATTAAGTGTTTGTTAAATACAAATATTGCATTATTGATTGGTTATAACATGGAAGATTATGTTTGTCTTAATGTTCATACCATACAAACCTGGTCTTTGCAAGTGCATGCTGCCACCAAGTACTCAGACTTTTTACTTGAAATGCTTACACGTCTAATTCCAGATGAGGGAGAAAAGTGGTTAAGTACTGAAACTCTGGGTGACAAATGAAAAAGGAGAGAAGTAACTAAACATCAGTAGGAGAGATTTTCTGGTAAGCCTGGCACTTTGAACAGAACGAATGGCAAAGTCCAGACAAATCCCAACAAACTATAGTTTTAAAAACAGATATACTACATACGCACCAAACAAACAACAGAGAATGGAAATCATACAGAATAAAAGGTAACATTAGCCCAGCATCTCTACTGTAGTAGGCTGGTCTTTGCTTTCTAGCCAGTCAAAACCAGAGTTCACAGTATCACTGCATATCTGCTGAAAAAGCGGGTCGTTCTTCAGTTCTTCCAGTGTTGAGTCTTCATATTGTTCCTGCTGTTGATTGGGATCAAACAGCAGGTTGGTGTCCAACGTGTTAAGGTCAGTGATGCTACTGGACAGATCTGAGGTCAGTCTGATGTCGTTTGAGAAGTCGGACGCCACAGCGTTGAGCTCTGAAGCTACCTGACCCACCAACTGGGAACTGGGGTTGAGGCCGTCATCCCCCAACAAGTCTTTGACAGTGTTGTTGAAGTCCAGCTGTTGCTGCTCGTCCTCCACCTCCTGCTGCTGTGTGCTCTGGAGGAGGAGCTGTGATTGTGTCTGCACAGGATTCTCCTGGAGCTGCTGCTGCTGCTGCTGCTGCTGCTGTTGTTGCTGGTCTTGCTCACCAGGACCTGCTTGTGCTTGGCTGTCCCCAGTGGAGAAACTCACCTGTTCTCCACTGCCAGCGGTGAGGTAGCCATGCTGCTGGAGCTCAAAGGCAGCAGGGCTGGAGCTAACAGGCAGCTGAGTCTGGTGAGCTGCTCCTCCAGTGAACCCAGGTGTGGTCTCCAGGATCTGTGTAAGGTTCATACGGGCCGTGTAGTTGGAAGGAAGGTTGTTTATGCCCAGGCCACGAACAGAATCATCACTATCGGCTTCCATCTTGCTGAGAAGAACATTGGTGATTTTGGCGGTGTTACTCTGACCCTGCACAGGCAGCATCTCGCTCTGCATCATGATATTCAGAGGTACAGACTGGCTACGCTGGACCATGCTGTGGACAGAGCTAACGGTCTGGTTGTTGGACAGGATGCTGAGCACCTCAGATGTGATGGGGGAGTTAAAGGGCGAGACCACAGCTCTGGTGGTGGTGGTGGTATTTGTGGTTGTGGTTGGAGGGCCGGTGTTTCCACTGAAGTTTCTCTGGCGCACTGCAGGGCTAACACTGCGGCAACGGAAAGTACTGGACGTAGATGAGGTTGATGCCTTGTTGTCTAATGGTGCAGGCACAGCGAAACTCTCCTGTTTAGTGGGAGTAGTTACAGTTGTTACCAGCTGCTGCTGGGGTTGCTGTTGTTGTTGTTGCTGCTGTTGTTGTTGCTGTTGCTGCTGCTGCACTGGAGAAATGGGGGTTATACGGCCAAAGTGAGCAGCATCCTGTCTCGACTGAGCCTGAAATGACTGGCCAGGAATTGCAAAAGCATGTGGTTTACGAAACTGGTCATCTACCAGGTCTTGGTAGCTTGGCAGAATGCCAATGCTATGGTTGGACAACGGACTTGCAGAGTTGCTGTTGTAGCGGTTATTGATCCACTCCAGTTTGGCCTTGTCAGGGTGTGTCGCCATTGGCCTCTGCATCGGCTTAACAGGGCTGCTGGAGACAATGCTGGCGTCGTGATATCCTGTAATGCTTGAGTTTATGGGAGTGAATGCAAAAGGGTTCCTGCACTCCACTGGACTCGGAGGTACACTGCTGCTGCAGTTAGACAGTGGTGTGCTAATGGGGGTGTGGCGACCCATGGCTCCATCCACAGGGGTGATGGGAGCCATGCGGGAACATGGGCTCTCTCTTGTCAAGCTGTGCCCAAGCGTCATTTCAGAGGTGGGGGTGGGTGTCGGGGTTGGAGTCGGAGTCGGAGTGGGAGTTTGGACAGGAGTGGTACTGCTGTGAGCAGAGTGGTAGAAGGTAGTGCCGGCTTGATGAGCGTTTAGGATGGTTCCTTGGTTGCTGGCTGACTGGCCTTGTAAAGAAACATCAACACAGCTACCAAACAGGCCCTTCAGCTTCATCTGCTCCTCCATTTGGACTAGCTCCTCCACGATGCTGTCCTGGGTCATGTCATCATCATTGAATGGAAAGTAGTCCATGCTAGGCTGAGAACCTGCAAAGTCAACCATTTCCTGCGTGAGGGTGAGTTGACCTGAGGCCTCGGGGGGTTGAGCTATAATGGAAAGTTGGTCAGTAGGGGCTTGTTTGTGTTCTGCTGGTATCTGCTGAGCAAACGCCTGCTTCCGAAGCTCATCAAGCTGTCCCTCCTCCCATATTGTGCTCTTTAAGTCACTCATCACAGAGGCTTCGTGTGCTCCTGAGTTGGCTGGTATGGCACGAGGGTCCCCGGTGATCTGCTGTAGCAACGCCTGATCAGACGTGTTGTTTCCAGCTGCTCTAGTGCTGGTGTCAGTGCTGAGTGAATGGTCTTCATGTTTCACCACCATGGTTTGGGAAGTGACAACAGTCTGGGAGCCCACAGTGTGTGTGATGGGCGAGTCAGAGAGGGCAAGGATCTGTGTGGGGCCTATGGAGGTGTGTTTCACAGTCACTTTGCAGGGGGCACTCTCTGGTCTGGCAGGGGTTCCTGGTCTGGGGATCCTCTTCACTGCAGCACTGACTCCAAGTCTGGGATTGTCAACTACAGCCAGTGGCTGCTGGGAAATGAACACCCTCTTCACGGGAATCACATGGGACTCCCCGCTTGAGCCTGTGCGCTTCCTGGGGCTCTTGGCATCTGAGCAGGGATCCTTCGATGTTGGGGTAACAGCGGAGGAGCCATTGGATGATGTGTTGCCATTGGAGTTCTGATTATCAACAGTCAAGTACAAAGTACTGTCATGGCAGTTACTGTTATTGCTGTCCTGAGTCCCAGCTACAGACACCGAGGTGGATGGGGATGTGGGGTCATGTTTTACCCTTCCACCTTTGTCTGGACCTGGAGAACACTTAACCAGGAAGCTTGGCTCACTGGCAGCCCTGAACTTAGCCACTCTCTCCTCTTTGGCCCCACCGGCTGTTTTCTCCGTACCAGAGGTGGAGTTATTGTCATTTCCAGATTCAGACACAACTTTGGTGTCAGTGGAGAGGGTTGGGGTCGAGGCTGGGGCACTGGGTCTGACTGCAGGAGACTGAGTGGCAACCGAGCTCACACCGTGCACCTGCTGGGAATCATCCGAAGCAGCTACAGTGTTAATACCCGCTGAGGCAGGACGCGCGGTTGCACTGCTGCTGCTGGGAGCCAGAGCGATGGCCGTCATCTTCACCACGTTGACCGAGCTAACGTGGGGAGTGGGCATCACAGTTTTTATGGGGCTGTTAGTGATGAGCAGGGTAGGGGGTGAGCGCAGTGTGATGGCACTGGTGGCAGAGGGCTTGGGCAGAATTTGGGCGTACCGTGTACCATGTCGTGCCAGCCGGTCACCCACAGGACTAGCGGAGATATTCTGGGGAGTTTTGGGGGACTGTTTAAGAGACTGAGTGACCACTTGGAAGTTCACAGGCAACACTTTCCCCTCTGTTGTCCCTACAGGGCTAGGCGAAGTCATCAACTGCCTACTTCTCTGCACCTGTGAGACAAAGAGAGAATATAAAATTACATTTAAGCACATTCATCAACACCATAGCTCAGCATATTCACAAGCAAAAACACTTACCGTGACTGGACTGGGGACAGCTGCTACTACGATGCCTATGGTGGGCTGAGGGGAGAGCAGAGCAGGGCTGCCACAGGGAATAGTGGGGCCGGGGGTACTGGCCTCAGTTCTTTTGATCTGGGTCTCACTAGGCAGGGGTGAGTGAAGCTTCTGCTCCTGCTGCTTCTTCTGGATCTTGCGCTGGAGTTGCTGCTTTGCATCAACAGAGGGAGAGGGCAAGGTCTTCACTTGGGGCTGGAAAGAATTGGCCTCAGCTGTGGGCACAAATGCAGAGGATGGAGTTGGCGTCTTCATCCCTGAAAAGAGACGAAAAATTCAAAGCGTTATGATAAGCAAAAACACAGTAAAGCACTGCAAACCAGGAGTGGCCAATAGCAGCAGTTTCAGTCGTTTTATAAGACGGGTTTAATCTTCAAGAACGATGACTGATTGTTGATGCCGCTCCTTTTTGAGGAAGCATAAAATAATTTTTGGATTTGATGTTTGGCAGGATTTAATTCGTGCTAAATTAAGCTGTGTCACGCTGAGATCTGACTGTGTCCACAGAGACATATTTTCTAGTCAGGATGATAACACATTTTCCTACAATATGCATATGCCAGTCCAGCCCTGAAACGAATGAGCATACACGGTTTGTGACACGTGTAGAGACTTGAAAATATTTGCAGAATCACACTATCAGCACGTGGAAGTGTAATCAATCAATCAATCAATAAGCACAAATGTAAACAACTTTCCAATTCTAGTATATGCCCATCAATACAATCAATACATACTTCACCAACATAAACACACACAGTAACAGAACAGTAGAAGTCCCCGATAAGAGGACATCTTTACCTGTGGGTGTTCCGGTCATAACAGTGAGTGCAGCCATGGATTTAGTACCAATGTAGTGGCTATTGAGCAGGAAGCGGGCCAGGTCCTCCACGTTGTCAAACTGACGACTCAGGACCTTTTGGGCCCACTCACACACCAGTCCACAGGCAGCAGATCTCATTTCATCTTCAGCACTCGGGGACTGACCCGTCGACTCCATCAGCTCACACTACAGCAGCAAAGGGATTAAAGGTCAGTCTGTACATTTAAAAGGTCTGACTAGATGTTGAATGTATGTTTGTTTTTGCAGTGGAACGTACCCCATCACCAGATTTCTGCAGATCCAAGTTGGGTAAGGAGGGCATGTGAACAAAAGCTTTCTTCCTTAACCCGCTATAACAGTATGTGAGGAGGAGTTAAGGTGCATGACACACAATGACTGTGGGTATAATATGCAGGGCTTATGTCAGATCTAGCCAGTTAAATATTTAGTGTTTTGGTCTCAAGCAAAAAGTTCTTCTCTGCCAGAAAGTGTACATTTAAATAAAATGCCTCAAAAGCCCAACAAGCTTTTCAGCTCTGTGCAAAAGGATTGGCTTTCCTAGTCCGCCTTTTTTTTTTTTTTTTACGTTCAATGTATTTGATTTCCAAAACCTTTAACTTTTTCTTTGTTTTGCTGCCTTTAGATACTTCTTCTCAGTAGTACAATGTTTGCATCTTGTGCCTCTTTATGTATTATGATGACAAAATGTCAGAACAGATCGCCCACTGTGCTCAAAGGAGAACACACTGCAAGCAGCATGGGCAATAAGCCACAAACTTATTCGTTGACAACAACAGAGTGTTATTTGCCTGTGATTGTCATGCCTTGCTAATAAATTAAATTTCAGGCATTATAAGTCTTTTTGTGTATGATACAAGCCATCAGTTTAGGCGATGGACAGTTTATTGTGGTTATTTTAATAAAGCCACTCACTGCTAGCAGAATAATATACAATCTTCCTTGTGTAGACAGTATAAATTGGCTTATCAGAAGTAAAGGATATTTGGATTTGCCTCTCATGCCCAGCCGACGTGCTTTCATGTTGGGAAAGACATTCTTCATGATCTTTCCAAAATCTGCTGCACTCAGTGGATTGTAGCCGAGATTGTCACAATAGCTCCTGGGAGAGAAGAGAACCAACCATTATAAGGCATACACAGACGCATACTGTATGTTAGTACCCTCTTCTGTTCCCCTGACACCACACACACTCACTTGTATTCATCATACACCTCTTGCTTTGGGAGGGAAGTCTCTGGGTGCTCTTCTAGGTGATTCCGTATCCAGTTGAATGCATACATCTGTTGAGTACGGCTAGATGACATGGAACTCTGATCACTGAAATTGGTAGACGAGAAAAATAAATCTGGTGAGGCAGTGTCTTCGACTTGTATGCATCATTTCTTGTTAATACAGAAACTTTAATACCATAATCCAGGAGTGGAGGACCCCCTCTCATTCTCAGTCCAAATGGGCAGAATTGGGGGGTTGGGGTGATGAATAGATATGGGGAAACAAATGAAACACAGACAGCTAGGTATAGCAAAAGTCTACATTTATCAGTGGTTTGCTTCATAATGATAATCAATCATACAGCTGAAAAATGAATGGTAATTTCGTATGAAGGAAAAAAAACTCACCAGTGACCAACGAACCCCCCAAAAAATGTCACGAAGCAAAAGTTTTAGCATTTCTTTTTAGCTAGCTAGCAGCCTAAACTGTGTCTGCGCACGCAGCAGCCTGCGGATAGCGACTTGAATTTTTTTGAACAAGCAATGAGACAACAGTGCCAATAATGTAATGAGAGCCATAACAAAGCAGCCATGTGTGTGTGAGACATAAAAAAAAAAAATAAGTGGAAAACTCGAGTAAAGAGTGTGTCTGTGACATACCTTTTGTCATTGCCACTGCTGGGACCAGAAGGCAACTTCAGGTAGAGGTAGAGCTTTTCGATGTCTGTAAACTTCTCAACATCTTGCTGCAAGAATAAAGATATCACAAGAGGGATTCAACATAAACACAGCTTGACTGGCAGAGGACAAATAAAAATACCGTAACGCAGAAAATTGAGTCTGTCCGGTTCAGAATTGAGCGCCCATTTTAAGACACGACACAGGTACGAGAGTTGCACACAACCTCCTCACTAGTGATTCCACCCCAACTGCTTTTCAATTGGTTTCTAAGAATGGATTAATCTTACCTCTTCCTTTTCTATTTGCCTCTTTGTTGCTAGGGGAACCAATACTTGAATGAATGAGGTGAGAGCTGTCAGCCAATGAGCAGTGAATGAAAATGCTATTTACTACACTCCGCTGCAACAAGCACAGAGTGAATGACCTGCGTCCTTCTCCCGGTTATACAAAGGTTGGATCTTTAGATTTTGAGATGTTTTCCTGGATTTTTTTTCTTTTCTTTACACCTGGCATTAGCATGTATATACAGGTAACCTAGGCAACCTCTGAGGCTTGATTTAATTTACATAAGTTGATTTAGAAAAATCTCCGATATGGGAAACGTCCTGTCAAGCCATCTGATGGCTACACAATGCTAGCAATGCCTTTTTAGTCAAAATACCAGCAACACAAACAGACCTAACATTTAAAGTCCAGAATACAGTAACGCTTTACAGCATTTGAACTGTCCCTACACTGGTTTGATTCACATATTTATTTATTTTTTATCCATACATCAGGAAATGTGCTGCATTTTTATTTTATTCAGAAGGATGATGTCAGAAAGTTTTTAGGAAATTTGAGCATACATTTGACATTAACTGTGCAGCTGCACAAAAAATTGAATTGAAATTGAAAATGTGGTTCGTTTGTTTCCATTTCACTCACTACTAAATAGTATTACTTTTCCTAATATTCCTTCTGTGCAGCTGACACTGTACACTAAGGTGATCCTGATTTTTACTTTTTTTTTTAACATTTTTACAATATACAAATCTATCCCGATGTCAGACACGTATTATCACCAGGCGTAAATGAGGTCTTTTAGATGTTTATTTTCCCCGGTCTGATGTACCGTGTGCAGCCGTGTCAGCATGTAAGCATCTGAAGTGCTAAAAGCTGGATATTTCATTGGGGACTAAACCTGCCTGCTGAAGTCTGTCAAGCATCAGACGGACGTGTTGAAATTAAAATACAGGTGGTTAACTGTCTGTAGTTTTTTTTATTTTTATAAGTAACATAAAAAGACAGCGCTTTATAACGGAGCTTTGATGTCACCTACATGGCTTTGTTGCTGAGCGGCTCAGACTCATGAGCCACATTACAAACATGTGGCATAGATTAATACACCATATTTTTTTTGTACATGCCACAAACGCAGCATTTAACTGAATCTACATCTATTTGTAGACTCTACTGAAAGACAAAACCCTCAATATAGTAAAAAAAATGTTCAGTCTAATATTATAAAATGCATCTGTATTAATTATTGTGATGTAAATTACAGCAGCAAACAGAACTGGAGTCAATTTTTTGTACATTTGTACATAAACTTGGCCAATAAAGACAAATGAACCTTTTTGTCTATAGGCACCAAACATTTCTATATTCTCTCTTAACGCGAGCTGCACACGTGTCCTCGTGATCTACTAATAAACAGTTACATGTGACCTTCTGATGATGAGACCGGGGTAGAGTGTTAACACAAAACAAAGTCTGTTATGGATACTCACCAATATGCTGTCCACTTTTGATTGTACAGATTTGCTGCAATGAGAGAGAGAGCAAAAGGCAGCAGTGTGAATAAATAAATAACACTGATTACATGCTGCATTATTTTATTATACCTGCTAAATGATGATACACAATCATACGTCCTGAAATATAAAATTTGATTAAATTCGAGACAATGTGACATTTTTGTTATCTGTATCAGCTCAGATATCATGCTATGCAGTGGCTGTGGAAAGTCTCCTTTATTTTTTGCACACTTTATTAAATTATAGATTTTAAAACATACAGAAATCTAAATCTCTCATTCACATTTACAGCTTCAAGTCTAAATTTTACTCAGGTTGGGTGTGGAGCGTCTCCACGTCTCTCTAGAGATGTTGGACCATTTCAAGGACATTCAGAGCCTCAGAGCACGTCCATTGTTGTCTTGTCTGTATGTTTTGGATTATTGTCGTTCTGAATGATAAACCTTCACCTTTTCTTCTACATCCTGCTTGTATTTGGCTATATTCATTCTCCTTGTTCCTGCCACAGAGAAGCACCTCCACATCACTTATTAGTCATATTGTAGAGATGGTAGCCAGGTGATGAGCAGTACCCTGTACCTGCACCCTGAGCTGAACCTTCACACCTGGTTACAGAGTTTAACTCTGGGAACATTTCATGGAGTCCACTGGGAGCATTTAAAGTAATGTAGCGGTGTTATACACTCCCATCTACTTTCTAACTTCCTTTGGTTTGGTTTTTGGTCTATAAACGTCCCATGGGTCCATATATACACTTCACTCCCTGTACAATGTAGTGTCACTTATGAATTATCATCATTTTGGGGTTATTATTATTATTAGCAAGGGCCCGGCTCTAGTTAACAGACCAGTGTGTAGGATTTAGTGGCATCTAGCAGCGTAGTTGCACACTGCAACCCCCTCCACTCGCCTTCCTGCCTGCGAAATGTTTAAAAAAAAACAATAAGAACTTAGAAAATGTTGGCTACTGAAATTTTTTTTAAGTGATTACACACTAATAACAACATAATATTTCATATAATGTTACATTTCTATTAAACAACAGCAAATAATCCAGCCAGTTTTAAATTAATCATTTACACCGACTGTGTCATCATTTTAAAAAAAGACCTATTACCTTAAATGTCAAATTCTGGGAAGAACTAGGAACTAGGACATACAAACAATACAATATGGTGGACAGTAAATATACTGCACCCTTTAGTTGACAGGGGTTAATAGAAACTTCAAACACAGCCCTAGAGATGTCTCAGTGATCAATCAAAGCAGGCCCACCAAAGGATGCAAAGCAAAAAATTATGAATATTTATGTAGGGGAGAGGTTTCACTTTTAAAAAATGGGTGTAATAAATGTGCAAAAACCTTTTAAAGACATATTTTCACTTTGCAGATGCAGAAAGTACATGTATTTATTTATTTTAAATCCAGTGTGTAAGATTTAGTGGCACCTAGCAATGAAACTGCTGTGAATACTCTCCCACGTCTCATCTTCTCTTTCCATGCGTGTGGGAAAAATTCACATAAAGAGCAAAAGGTCATATCTAGATCAGCGTTTATTTTGTCCGCTCAGGGCTCCTGTAGAAAAATGGCAGTACAACATGGCGGACTCGGTGGAAGAGGACCCGCTCTTACCGTAGATATAAAGGGGTCATCTTTTATATCCAATTTCTCAATAGATACTCTTAAATCTTGCACACTGGACCTTAAAATAAAATACATAAAGTGCTAAATAAAGTGAATTCTTCCCAACACCACCGCACAGTAATAACACACGAGCAGATATAGATAATAAAATGTTATTTGGAGCAATTCACTGGGTGGAAATCAGACTGAAATGAACTGAATATTAAAGCCAACACATGCACAAACTAAACCGCGGTCAGAGGAGTGCCTCTTATTGTCATTAAGAGCATTAAATCAGTGTCTGCTTTGACACCTGTCATCCCGAGCATCAGCACCACCGGAGGATTTGGTGTCATCTATCACATGGCCTCCTTTGGCATTGCTCGATGCTAATGATTATAGCTGCCGCTGCTGCTTGCTGCTGATGTGTGCACGTAACCCGACGTTAACGGGTTATATTCGTGCACAAACATGCAGCGGACATGTGCGCTGTCGTGTTTCGGGGTTAAATATGTCCGGTGAGCACGGGAACACTCGTGTTATTTTCAGCCGCTTTGTGCACGGCGCACAGCGCACACATCCTCCCTGCACACTCCAAGAAGCTAGATACGCTAATTATGAGGCTACGGCTAGCGAAAAGGACAGTGTGGGCTCGCTTGTAGATCGTTTCCATCCTTACCAAATTGAATTCTTTATTTTGAACTGTAACGCGTTAGCCTCGGGCCCCTGGAGTCCTGGCACCAACGCTGGAAGAGAGCCTAATCCCGAGGCAGGCTTCTGATCAGGTTGTTGTTGATCATCAGCCATCACGATGGAGGGGTGGTGGGGGAGCTTTAACAAGTAGGCCTCATCCCCGGCTGTGCCACTGCACCGGACCCACCGCTGCTGGAGCGGCTCAGTCAGCTAGGACAGCCCGCTGAATCCACCGCGGGACATGGCTACAAACACTGGTGATGTGACCCTCGCGAAAAAAAGCAACAACACGCCAAGTGAATCACACACACACACGGGAATACAAAAGGCATTTCGCAGAGATCTCTTCTTCGCTGCCGCAAATAGCACGCCTGCAGCGGCCAGCAGCAGCTACAGACGAGCTGCCTGCGTCAAGGTACACGCAGGTAGCACGGCGGAGCCCGGAAGTACACGGGGGTCGTTCCTTCGAAATAAAAGCACGGCAGTTTTTAAAAAAAAAACTTGTTTATTTCAGTATACTTATAACATATATATATATATATGATACCATGTCCCATTCTATGTTTTTATTTACCTACCTCAGTATTTTATTCTATTGTATTTTTATTGTATTCAAATATACTGCTGTAATGACCTAATTTCCTTTCAGGGATTAATAAAAAAATCTATCTATCTATCTATCTATCTATCTATCTATCTATCTATCTATCTATCTATCTATCTATGCAGTCCTGTTTAACAGTACTGCAAACTGCAACGTCATCAGTAAACATAACAGTTTAGTGAATTCCTCTCTGACAGTGTCAACAAAAACTGAAAAATTATAAGATTTGTAAAAGTAGAATTTGTTTTTCAGAGTTTTTGTATTGGATGTTTTGTATATTTTGGTGGGGAGGATAGAAGGGAAAATAATACGAAGATATTCAGTGTGTGTATTGATTTGCATGTTTGTCTTGTGCCATTTTTGGACATTTTATAGACTAAAATAATCAGTTAATCGAAAAAAATACGTGTCTGATCATGTTGAATTGTACAAATGTACCTAATGAGTTCATTGGGTTGTTCATTATCTTTTCGGGAACATAGAAGAGATGACGATATGAAGGTATTCAATGTACTGTCATGTTTGCTTGATTAATTTATAATAAAGTAATTAATTAAGTAATTAATAATATTGATTTGTTTTTTTAGTATTCCTATATAAAACCTGCAAATACTTTTAATTCAAGCCTTTAAACTTTAAATTTGAACAACATGAAATGCACCCTCGCTCTAATGTTTCCTCAAGTTGTTGATCATGTTTGACAGAGTTTTCATTTAAAAGTCCTGACGGGGTGTTTTCCTTTTTCTCTGCATTTCCTGTAACTTGACGCGGGTCTGCGCGCTGCTAGCTCGGCTGTCAGCCTGCAGGGGCGCTGCTGCAGGAAGCTGCTTCATCAGATAGTGACAATGACGGGTAAACAGCCAGGATGATATCACTTCACCATGTAAACTAGTCTTTTCGCCATCGCGTTAATCGATCTACATCTCTGCTCATATGTTTGCACTGGTTGATTGTCCGGTCAGAGAGGACGAGCTGCTGAAAGCGGCAAACAGCAAACAGCCCTGCACACACACACACACACAGATTGTTTCAAGATGTTTTCTTTGCTCATCACACAGCTTACTATTTTTTCCTACGGCTGAAATCTGAGACACAGCTGGCGGAAAAAAATAACCTCAGAGATGGAGACTGTCTGTAGCACATATATAAATATAACGTTCACTTATGTCACATCAGTAAACCTGCTGGAAATGACATTTATTACACACACACCGCCTGTTAATTAGATTATAATTGCTGTCTTTATCCTATGGATTAATTAGTAATGATCTATAGATCCGATCTGTGACTATATCCATGTGAAAATTCAGAGGAATGAAGGCACCAGGTCAAGAAAAACAAGACCTAAATAAATTCTTTCATCATGACTTATTTTATGCTGCCATCTTTTGATGGAAGCGGGTAATGTTACTCCACTGACACCGTGAAACATAATGCAAGGCAGCAGTACACGCACACATGCACAGGGGAAAGGCATGTTTGTACATGTATACTCGGTTGACCCCTTCAGATAAGAATAACCGGAACAAGAGGAAATAATAGAAATGTTGCTGCCTGCTTTGTGTTTTTGCTCCAGTTTGGTTTGCATGCGTGCTTATTGAACGTCCCTTGACCTGATTAAACACCACAAAAGAAACCACGCTCACACAGTGTTATATAAATGTTGTAATCTTCATGATATTTTTGGACGACTCTGTCTGTGAAATGTAGAATATTATCGTCATTACAGTCTCCACAGATGGATTGCTCGTCATTTTCCCTTTTAAACAACGCAATGATTTAAAAAAAAATACTATAAGAGGACACATTAAATAATTTAAATTAAATATTTTGGAATAAAATAAAATAATCTCTCTCTGACATGTGTTATTAGTATATTGTGATTTAATTACTTGATTTCCTCGTAATAATTGTCAGATTCGGTTTCATTTGTTTTCTTAAGGATAATGGATTTATAATAATAATATGTATCACTGGATATGTATTCCTGCATCACTATAACTATAAATGATACAAGAGCAATGAGACTTGTGTCCATAAAAACACATTAAACTCTTATAAATACACTGGATGTCTACAATATCACATCATAGGACACAAGAAGGCGGATATACTTTACACTTTGTCGAGTTGCGGAAAGGTTTTTTATTTACAGCCTGAATAAAGACTTTATTCTAAAACAAATGTAAATATATTTAGCTGTTAAGGCTCTTTAACACAAAAAGACTGAACGTGTTGGATTTTAATGATCATAGAGGTTTGTTTCCAACAGAGTGATGCAAGCGGTGTGTTCTTAATATGAATTACAATCCTAAATAAAATTTACAATCATGAATTACTGATAGAAACAAGACCCTAATCTCACAGCAAGTATTTATTCCTCACTATGCTGATGATGTTGTTTTATATTCATATTGTAAGTGTTTGATTTACATTCTGGTTTAAACACTGAATGTTTTGAATATTTGAAATTGTATGAAAATGCAACTGTAAAGAGCTATAAACTACAGACAGTAGTTTACAGACAGCACAAAACAGACACAAATCTCTCAGTAAGTGGACATATGAAGATGAAACCATACGCGGTGAGGCATGAGGTTAGCATGGAGCAACAATGGAGCAGGTCATAAATAATAAATTTATTACAGTATATGATATGATTACATGCTGAATATATGCTCTCTATAAATGACATTTGAATAAAACATTAATTTATGATACTATAGGCCACTAAAATGTAAATAAATACACAGGCCTGTTCAGCGTTTAGCTGTTAAAATTATAAATTGGAGTAAAACAGATGTGCAGCGATGTTAAATTGTGGAAATATGTTGCTAATTTAGCTGTAATGTGTGAAAGACTGAGATGTCTGAATGTTATTTCTCATTTACCAAACAGGGAAATGCTTTAATTTTAGTTATATGGCTGAAATGTCTCATTTTTATTCATTAATCAAATAAATCGTCGCCTCGACAATAACATATTCTTGCAAAATTTCTCCCTCTTTCCATAACTTATCACACACATCCATCAAACCATGTCATTTTCTGGCTTGTTAACAACACCGGAGGTGAGAAACTGTGACACTTCATCTAAATCTCAAGAAAATGTTGTTTCCTTGTTAGTCATTGTTTTCTCACTCTATTTTCGACCTTCGGTTGCTGGCTATTCTGGACTGATTTATTTTACTGTCAATCTCCTGTCACTTCTGATTTGGGCTGGAAGGTCTCATCTCAGCAGACTTTGCCCTTGCTCATTCCTCCAAATGTTAAGATTTACACAACACTCCTGCCAAAGTTGCTGCCATTTTTGTGGCCATGTCACGCCGCAGTAACGATTTACAATAGCTTCTCAATGCACCCTACTTAGTTCTGATTCATGTGCCGGCTTACATTGCTTGGTTATTAAAGTTTTTGGAGGAAATATTTCATATTATGCTGTATAATAATTACCAAACACATAAAAGAAAATTCTCTGTAATACTAAAATATAAAGACAATCTAGACTGCACGTTTATAAGATAACATTCTGCACCCTTTGCTGTATGTTGTGTTTATCATGATGGCACACTTACACACATGTATTGCCCCCAAACAACACTTTTATTTTGTTGTAGAGTTTTGATTTCATGACTTTCTTCCCTGATATTAACCAGGTCACACATCAGACTGGCAGTGACCCTAAAACCACCCGTCTTCTCCTTATAGGTTATGGCGAATGTGGGACAGCGAGGTCACCGCGGTGCAGAGGTCGGTAAGTCTGGCTCTCACGTGCATCGTGCAGCCATAGCTGCTCCAATCCTCTTACAACCCCCCACTTCTTACGGCACTCGGGCCAGACTATAAGATCAGCTTGCTGTGGTCAGGTCTTATCCTGAAGATACTGTAGCTTCTCAGTACAGAGTCACGCCAGCAGGTATCAAACACCACCGCCAACCTGCTTTTCTGTGTACGCATATAGGCCTGTTTGCTTTGAAGATGCATTCACTGACCTCTAAGTTACTTACAGGTTTTTGCTGTATGAATTGCTTTAGCATAAACAAGACGTCGGCGAGGCTCACCAGAGTGACACTTCAGCGGTTAATGTGCAGAATAAACCAAATTATTTTGGATAAAATCAACATTTCTTAATTTCTTTTCATTTGTCATTATAGATCCATCCACAGAAAATTAACTGACCACTATTTTGATGACAGCTTAATTATTTTCAGCCATGTTTTAAGTAAAAATGCCAAATTTGATGGTCCCAGCTGTTAAATTGTCAGGGAAAAAGTAATTTGAATACATCCCCCTGGGTTATGATAAATTATAATTAGAATGATATATTTTATGTATTTTTCTATAGAAAGAGAATGATCTACAGATGAATGAATAATAAAGAAAACACATTGGTCAATGCAAATATCAAGTTTTAGGAGTAAAAATAAAGATATGGATGATGGATTCCAAGGAGACCTCTTACAAGTGTTGAAGCCACTGTGACAGAGCGGAGATACGGACGCCATGTCATCATGAAGAGTGAAGCTGACAGGTCAAGTATTCAAGGGCACTCCATGCTTATCTTATGCCAGTTTGCTTAAGTGGGAGGTTTATCCATGACTAAAAGATTTTCTTCCTTGCAGCATATTTAAGGATGTGCCAGAACGAGCCCCGACAACACCAGCGTCTTGACTCAGATGTTCTCGGTGATATGCAAAACCTGACCATACTTTTTCATATCCTGTAGATATCCATCCATTATGTCCGGATTTAAGGACAGGACCAGACAAAATGAGTGTAGGCCTCTACAGATTTTACATTTTAAGCACATATGTGGAAGCTGCAGGTTCGTTTTATATGTTTTCTTGCAGGATTTTAAATCACAACATTGGTTTCACATGGAAACCTCCTTTGCGTAGTCCCATATCACATCCCATTCAACCTCATCAATATTTACACAAGCTCATTGTGCCATGTCATTTTGATATCAGATCCCAAAATAACACCGATAAGGCCAGTTGTCCATGTTTTCTCCTGGTTTATCAGTTCGATACCGGGATGAAACATGGGAGTCCCTGGCTTTGACGTCACTTACACAACCTATCCCAGGCCAGCCTGTTATTGCAGATTTTATAGAGTGTTTTTTTTCCTCCTTTTTCTTGGCGTCCTGTGGAAGAGCGGATGGGAAATTCTGATGTCATCAACCTTGGCACAGCGGGACAGAGGAGCATGCAGACCCTCAGGGTGCCACGATTTGTGCCCATGTGTTTGTGCCCCGTAGATGGTGAAATAGATGGTGTGGTGCTGCCCGCCTGTGCTGCACCTGCGTCCCAGCATGCTGATTGATCAGTTTGGTCATGTGGAATGTCACCATCTGCTCCCCAGTCCCACTCACCCCTTCTTGTGTGAATGCCAATCACTGGCAGGAAGATAGTTATTTAAGCCATGTCAAATCAGGCGCATGACGATGAGCAATATGCCAACAACACTTGAAATGTGTGTTGCAGGCGTAGTATTCAAAACATCTTACAGTAAAAGGACAACCATGACTTTGGTCTGCGAAGGGATGTATGCTTTCTTTTTGTTCTTATTGGTTGGCCACATCTATATAGATTTTTTTTTACTTTAAAGAATATAATCAGATTTTAAGCCTCTCACTAATATATTGTACATGAATTGAATTTGATAACTGAAATGTGTTTTCATTTGTTTGCATATGAAAGTCTTGGTTCCGCTCTTTTTATTTTGAGCACAGCTCCTTATTTATTTCTCCTCCATCCCCTTCAGTTGCTCTTTTTTTTTTTTGGCCTCTTAATGGCCAACAACGTATCAGGGGGCCATCAGGAGTGACATTCTTCATTGTAGAGCGTCATAACCAATGACATTTCAACCATGGGAAAATAAAGATATGCAAATTTGAACTCATTAACATTTGCATTACCTGTTTGAATAATCGCAGCCCTGACAAGACTGCAATTAACTAAGATTGATGCAAAGTTCAGGGTTAGGGGACTGTATATATTTGCTCTTGGATCATTTACCGAAGATGTGTGTGTGTGTGCGTGTGTGTTATGCATGCTTAGTATGTCAGATAGCAGAACTGATCTCTGTCAGAGGAAAAGGTCATTCACTTGCCACTGGTGTCCTTGGATTATTTGGTAATTTCCTGAATTTTGCGGTTTTAAAACTCCCGCATTGAGAACATTTCCTCGTCATAGCGCGCATCTTAACTCAATGAGAAAATTCATCTTTAGGTCAACGAATGATTGTCCTGATGAGACTGACCTCCTAACCCAGTTAACAGTAGCGTGGATCGTGAGGATTAGACTTTGACTTTAAGGAAGCTGCGCAGACCACACAGCTCACCTTCAGACAGACAGACAGCGTGATACCAACAGACAATAACTGTTTGCGTGTCTGCTCTCAGATCAGTTTGTCACAGTTTGGACTTTTTATTATGGTCCTGTTGCTTGAATTTGCTGCTTTTGTTGCTTTAAAAACAGATTTTAATACCAATTCTTTAAAATAAATTTTGTTCAACACTAATACTGTGATAGAAATATTCCAAAGCGCTGCTAGTTTGGCCACATTACACGCTGTCCTCTTTGGTGTAAATACTGGAGGGGTAGTGAGACAATGAGTTTAAGATTAAGACTCTGATGCTGTCCAAGTGGGAATTATTTGATTGGATTCTCTGGACATCTCTCTGGGACAAAGTGCTTTGCCAGGACAGTGTGGCACACTGCAGGTCGCAGCATCACGCCAACTGCGGTGTTTTTATCCTCTCTTGTGAATCATATTTTTGCAACATACAGAGAAACTGCAGATTATACAAAAGGCCGGGTCATCGCACACGTTTGCACACCCTCTGTTTTGTCTGTTTTAATGTATTATAATACGAGCAGTTTAGGCAGTACGCTTCCTAATGACAGTTTGTGGAGACATGATCCATAAATCACTTTGTTTGCTGGTGCAGTAGGCCACTGTCAGTGTCAGCTACCAGGGCAGCAGACAGTGGATTTTACCTCCCACAGGAAGTCTGACTGTTTAGGTGTTTTACGTTAGTAGATCACCCAGACAGACTACTGTATAAATAACCTTTAACCCAGCCTCTGGAGGAGCTCACCACGCCACACGTGCCTACAAATTAAGACTTTGTTCTATTTGTAAATGTAGGGCAGACAGGGGTGTGGTATCCTCTGTTTACTGCAAACCTCTACCTGTCTAACAGGAGATAATCTTCATGGCGTCATCACTGCTCTCTGGTCCTGAAGAGGGATTTCTCAGCTCGCTTGCGTATGATTTTACACAAACACAGGATGTCATAGGAATAGGATGACAGCCGAACAACAAATAACCCACACACTTGGTGATGGGTTTTTTTTTTTCTTCCCCTCCTCTTTGCTTTGGTGTGGTCAAGGTGTTTGTTTGCTTGTGCGTGGGTGGGGAATTCCCTGATTATTGCAAGTGTCAGTTATTTTCATTATGCCATTTTGCACAAACGGGCTCCTTAATAGCCAATAAACAACATACACTGACCGTGTCCAGTCTCTGACTAAATCATCTCTAATAAAATAAAATAATAAAAAAAAATGCTCATAACAGTCTGGACCAAGCTTGTAGTACAGTAATAGCATCAACTCTTGGCCACCCCTCTCTGCTGCCTGGAATGGTCCAGCCCTTATTTGCATAAGTTGTCTGCGGGTAGCTGCATGACCAGCAGGGGTAGGTTAGGGGAAGGAGTGCATGTGGACTACATACACATGAGTAGAGACACAGAGGGGACGAGCTGTGTGTGTGGACTGTATCGTGAGCTTTGGAGTCTTGCACTGAACCAGACAGAGTTATGTACTGTGCTCATCCTGTCTCCGGCACAGGCAACAACTCATTGATGTATTGCTACAACATGAAACCAGTGAGTACATTTCTTCTACATGAATATGTTTTCTCTTTTATTTTTTCAGGGGGGGTACGTGACACTGTCAGTGTGTTTGCTGTTGGATGCTGTTGCACTCTTTAACTGCCCTTTTTTCAGAGGTTGGGGTTTGTTAATGAAACAGTAGTTTTCCAGCTTAATCTGATCCCAGCTGTGGAACAGTGTGAACATTTCTTGCACAAGTTAAAGATGCATCCACACGTGCAACCTGTCTAAAAGTTAAGGTCATTACAAATTTAAGATCTTCTCTTTTGATTTCATCTTTTAGTCAGGCATGATGTGTTTGTGGAGATATAATGTTGCCTGATTTGCATATGTGCGTGTTTCTGTGTGTGTGTGTGAGAGAGAGAGAGAGAAACAGAAGGTGTCAGGGTTTTGTGTGCTGGAGAGGTCACGTCTGTAGTTTGTGCTGAATGTGTCATTGTCACTTCTTTGAAGAGTTGTCTGCAGCTTATTCTTGCTCAAACGTCATTGAGTGCAACTTGAACGTGAATGCAAGAAGTTTGCGTAACACAAGTTAAAAAAAAAAAATCTCTCCATTGTTTGTTTGTTTGGCTCCCCAATTAACAGCCCCCAAAAATCACACGACTCACCGTGATAATCAACGCCTTGCGTGCACACACTCACTCACTTTTGGTTTCACGTTGACAAACTTGTGTTAAAATGCACCAGTGGAGACTCACGCTTCCTGTTAAAGCTAAACACCGTGCAGTCAAGTCTGGCAGCAGAAAACATCTTGACATGAAGCAGAATGCTGTTATTTCTATTTGATTTAACCCCGCTATGTTGGAGCAGTCCCTCCACCACTGCAGTCATTATCAAAGGCAGCTTTGATCTCTGTGAGACTAACCATATCCAGACATCGTGGATCACAGAGGCAGAAAATTGGTTGCATGTGGCTGGAGTTGGCCATGGTGTAGCGCAGCATAGGCCCTGAATTGCAAGTTGATATTTCACTCATCTAGCATCATAATGCCGTGTGGAAAACAGGGTGGCTGTTTGTTCTGTTTGTGCAAGTTTCTGTGTGTTTTTGGATTCAAATAACTTTGGAAAGGGAACTCACAGATTCCCACACGTTCAAAAAAAAAAAAAAAAAAGATTATTTCAAGCACATATGAAGGTTTTATAGTATTTTAAAAATCTCTCTGAGTTGTGCTCTTTATTTCATTTGTGATGCCATGATTGATGGTTCCTAAATCAATGCTATGCTAAAAGAGGATGCCATGGTGACGGCCCCTCTCCAGCGGGGGCCAGAGAGGGCGTGCTGGGGCGGGGGTGTGACCATTATTAACGGGTCGCCTGCTATGCTGATGGTAAGGAGGACAATTGGCTTTATCCTCCGCCATATGCTGCCCATGGCGGCTCAGACGGGCCCGGTGTCGGCAGGGGCTCCTCTGTTTGGCCTAGCCCACAATCACCATGGGACTCATGCCAGCCAGGGTCACGGCTGCGTGTGGGTGTGTGCGCTTAAGTGTGTGTGTCTTTGTGTGCGTACGTGTGTGTGTGTGTGTGCTCTTGCACGAGCATACTCAAGAGAGTCTTTAATAGCCTGCTTTACAGAACTTGTCGTCCGGGTAACTGACACCCCATTGATGCTGCGCAGGGAGGTTTATTTTCATTTCCTGGGGCACATCAAAGCAATCGAGGGAGGTGCAGGTGCAGCCCAGACCTCTTGGTGTGTTTGAGTGAGTGAGCATGTGTTGGTGTGTTTTGTGTGCATATGTGCAGGTTTTTTTTTTTTTTTAGCTTTGTGCTTTACAATTAAAATAAAATAAGAACATTAACCAAAGGTACTTTGAGTCGAATCTGTTTTCTATATACAGTTTTTTGGTTGGTTCCTACAGGAGGAGGTCATTAGGCTGAGACTCCGTTCTCTGTTGGGTTTCTCTCTGAGGACAAAGTATGAAAAGGCCTGTAATTCAATTTTATTTGGATGGGAATTGTATCCCGGTCTCCTGAACCTGATCATGATTAGAGCTGGGATTTCTCATGGTGAATGGTTCCTAAATCCGGATGAGGAGGTGCATGGATCTACAGCTTATGGATTATCGCAATAGCTCTAAGTGTGCATCAGCTCTCTGCTTTGTTTTCGTAATACCGTTGCTTAAGCTCGCACTAACAGTATTCACGTTTGTGTCAGTGGGATTGTATTGAATGATACAGACACGTGAAAATTATTCTTTGTGTACGTTATTTTATGTTTTAAAGTTATGTGGGGGTTTTTTCCCGACATTGCCTTAAACAAACTGTTCTCTTTAGGTTTACGGGCAGTCTCCCACCAATGACGACATCAACCAGAACTCATCCTTACATCCATCCATCAAGACCCCCAGCAATGTGTTCGCAAGCACCTTCTTTGGTGAGCTCAAACAATCCAAGATGAACATAATTATAATCTTGCTTTAGTTCAGTGTTCACTCAAACCTGCTGTACATTTTATTCAAAGAAGTTTAATCAAACAAACTTACCCGATGAGCACACCAATGACCTGCTTTTCATTAGTTTTGCGGGTGATAAACCAAAGTGATCAAGTTTAGACTTGATGGTGCTAAAAAAGCGGAGTGTGCACCATTTTCCATCACCATTTTGTAGCAGTTGTGGAGATATAGTGTCTACCTCATGGTGGCACCAGAGGAAAAATCAGAGAATTGCTAAAGTCAGTTGGATTCATCCTCAGTGCATCATGAATGTTCATGCAAAATTTCATGGAAGTCCATTCAATAGTTCAAGGTTTTGGCCTCTTTTCCTTGCCAATGTTGCCGGGTGCTCGATCGTGGTGGGAATTGTTGGGTACAATCTAAAACTGCGTGCCAAATAAAAATTGATTCAGTGTAAATAGTTAATTAATAAGACTGTTAAATTACCTTGATTGATTGATAGGACTTCTATAGAGGCCGCTGTAGAGCTTCATAGCTCGACTGGCTAATTGAGATGCTGTTCCAGTGCAGGCTATAACATGTCGTTATCCATTTTAGAGGGGACGAGCAATTCTCCCGACATCTGGAATGCTGTAAATGGGCTGAACCAGCAGGGCTATGAAGGTGCGCTGGGAGCAGCCACAACCCACCAAACACAGCCGGGGAGCTACAGCAACCTGCAACCACCACACAATCACCTGGTGAGATTTACCTCCAGGTCCTTGGATGTTGACAGCACAGCACTTTGTGTAATCCCCGTGGATTAAATGGGTGTTTGTTTTGTCCATTCAGGACTATTCTCCACATTCAGTGATGGCTGCTGATATGAACAGGGGTCTCCCACCGATGTCCACTTTTCACCGCAACAATACAGCGCCACGCGCTCCTTCGGGCAGCACCACAGAGAATTCAACAGGTGAGGAAATGGAGAAAATAATTTTCGCCGCTTATGTCAGCTCAAATTAGTCGGACTTTTCTTGTGATATTTCAAAATTGGGTGTCTTTTTCAGTCTCAGGGAGCCAGAGAAATGCGTCAGGAGGGTCACAGACAGGCGATACCTTGGGCAAAGCTCTGGCCTCTGTAAGTATTCACCACCTTAATCCCATTAGACCGGCTCATCTATGCCTTGTTATGTTCAAACAGTCAGACCAGAGCATAAAACCAAGCTCCGAGAGCCTCAGCGGTATAATGCGAAAGGAAAATAGTTATTTGCCCCTGCCAGTAACAGACTAGTGCATAATAATGAAGTGCTGCTGGACATTTTACTGGCTGCTGACTAGTAAAATGACCAGAATTGATGAGTTTAGTTCAGGTTACGAGCCTGCTTCAAAGGCTGTGGCAGCAGCTGTAAAACCTCACACAGAAATGACAACTTGTGCTTTTAAAATGATCCATGCCCTACTCCCACTCCTGCCCCTCCTTCTCTCTCACTCTCTCTCTCTCTCTCTCTCCCTGTCTGCTGCCAGATTTATTCCCCCGATCACACCAGCAGCAGCTTCCCCTCCAGCTCGTCCACACCGGTGAGGTCTCCGTCCCCGCTGCCAAGCGCAGGTGAACCTGCAGGTAAACTTGAGTAACACATGCCGCCGAAGGGGCTGCCCGCTGTAACATGTTGTGTCACATTCGTGGTCTCATTTGGTCGTTTTCCTCCTCTCAGGTACCAACATGTGGCCCCGGAGTTCAGTTCAGGCACCAGTTTCACCACACTACGAGTCTTCACTCATATCATTGGTAAAGATCTACTGTGATGTCCCTGAAATTTAGTTGCTTTATGGTGTCATATAGAAATAATAGATGGATGGATATATAAATAACAGGACACAAGAAGGTCACTGCACCTGGCCAGGAAATACAGTCACGCTAGCTGTTTCCCTCTATTTCCAGTCTTTATGCTAAGCTAAGCTAATCTACATGGTATCAATCTTTTCAGCTAACTCTTGACAAAGAAGTGATTAATACATTTTCAGAAACATTGACAGGTCTTTTAACTCACTCGGGATAATAAAGGCGCTAAAACACTTTTAACTTTTTGTCTCTCTTGATGTTTGCAGTCTCAGGTGGAGGACCGACTGGACAGACTGGATGATGTGATCCACGTCCTGAGGAACCACGCTGTGGGCCCCACGGCCGGTCTACCCTCTGACATCCATGGCCTGCTGAACCAGGCCCACCACGGTCACCCGGGATCTGCCAGCACTCTACCGCTCACCTGTCACACTCCAGCCATGGTTAACAACCATTTCTTTGAAGTATTTAGAGAGGGCAACGTGTATGGAAACTCCATGTTGTGTGTGTGTACAGCGTGTGTGTGCTGGTGTTCAGTTTCAGGAATTTTCCATGCGTTATGTCTGCATGTTTTCCTCATGTAAAGGTTGTTGTCCTTGAAATAGGAAACTGAGCACAATGGGAAAGCGAGTCGCCCCTTGTATGGAGAGCGTACAGTATGTGCGGACTTTAATTCCACTGTGGGCTGATGGGGGACGCCGGCATCGCTCACTCCCATTCCAGCTTGTTTCCTTTTCAGCAGACCAGGGGATTTTGGCCCAGCTGGAGTGGAAGTATATGCAGGGGAAAGGGGTTTTTAATCTAATCCTCTGGGGGAGGGGGGGGTATTAGATTCTATCACTTTTATTTTTCAGATGATGTCTCGGTTAGACGCGAATCACTCCAGAAGAGAATTAGTGGTATGTTTAGGGAGTGTATAGTAGTTTTAAGGGACGGATTAAGATACTGAGATTAAATTAATTCTGTAGAGAGAGAGATCTACCCACTATTGCGCTGAAATGATGGGGCAGATGTTGGGTTTGTGTCTTATTTGTCATTGGTTGGATCTAAGAGTCGCTCGCTGTCTTGTGTACACATGAATACTGCCCGCATCTCATCCCGTTTTCTTTTTGTGTGTGTGTGTCATAAAGGTTGAAGCTGTCAACATGAACAACAACCACTCAGCCTTGCAGAGTCGCACACAAAATGGCCACCCGTACCCGGCCAGACAGCGAGCCACGCTCCAACCAATGGAAGGTGGAGGCAGAGGCGAGTCATTCATCTCATTTATCCACCACATCATTTCACCTCCTTAATCTGCAACTAATAAGAGAATTAAGAGAAGTTTCTTAATTGTGTGCGATCTCCCACAGGGGGTCTGGGAGTCCAGAGTAATATGGAGCTGAAGATGGAAAACAGGGAAAGGGAAGAGATGATGCACACCAATCACAGTCACAGCTCTGACAGCCAGAGATCAGATGAGGAGAGTGAACTCAAAACACAAGAAGAGAACGGTGGAGGGAACAGGTGAACAGCCCCACTCTCCTGCTTTCCTCTTGTAGCCTGTGTATCATCTCTATATGTAGATGGAGCCCCGAGCCCTTTATTTCAATTAACCTTGTTAATGGTCATTTATTATGGGTAGAAATCATATACCTACCAGATATGATGCAATCAATGTACTAACCCATTTGCACCGTAGTCTAATGTATCTAGAGCAGATATCCTTTAAATATAAAATTCAGTGATCATTTTTATTTAGCTGTAATGCAAAAAAAAAGAATAATAACTTGAATACTCTGTACAGAAAAAAAAAAATCAGCTGCTGGCAAAGAAAAACTCAACGCGCTGTGCACGATTAACAATCAAGCAATGAAAATAAAAATGAATGCAGCAGAAAAAAACATTTAAAGTCGGTAAAATAGCAGATTCAAAAATACCAAGTCCCACACTCAAAGGCAAGCGTTACAGCCTTCTTGCCGTTCGGTTACACTAATTTAAAATACTGTCAGACCTCCTGCTGTGAAGGGCAGCTGTGTCCAGGCCAAGCCTATTTAGCTCTGCCTCATATGTCTTCTTCATGTTGCATTCAGTTGCTGTGAATTAAATGAGGGGGGAAAAAAAGAGGAGCTGTCAGGACGTACAGTAATAAGACATCAATGATAGAAAGGTGTATTATGTTGTGGGGGAGGGGCAGAGGGGCAGGGGTCCCGTTTTTAGTAGCCATTCAGAGTAAAATACAGTATAGGCTGAGTTATCAGGCTATATAACAGTATACATTTATATATATTATATATATTTATTCTAAATATAAAATCATCTGAGAAAAGCAGAAAATCCCAAGAGGGTGGAAATAGGTTGTGTTTGAGTGTTTGCTATTAATAATATAATAACCTATCAAACGGTTGCTGATTAATCAACAAATTGTGCCACCTCCTTTTGTGACGTTTGTGACTTGATAATTGATAATTAAGAATTTTAGACTCATTTAAAAATGTAAATTTATAGCCAGTGATTTAAAACCATTATCTTTAATATTAACGTTAATTATAGTGTGTGTCCTGGTGTCTCTCGTCTCCGAGGTCACTTCGGGACAAACCTCTTCAAG
Organism: Nibea coibor; assembly: GCA_023373845.1. Taxonomy (NCBI): domain Eukaryota; kingdom Metazoa; phylum Chordata; class Actinopteri; family Sciaenidae; genus Nibea; species Nibea coibor. The sequence goes on from CM041721.1 coordinate 18,864,974, forward strand.
ACATCGGCTCTTAATGCCTGAGTGCATCTTTTCTACTTGTCTATAATCTAGTTGAGCGATATCGATGTTGACGTATGCGGATGACCCTCCAGAAACAGTTTCACCGCTGGACTTTTTTTAAATGTATTGTTTTGTTTTCTTGTTCAAATAGAATGAGACAATGATCGAAGAGAAAACAAGAGTGCATCTCCTCACTGTCTCATTTCAAAAATAAATGCTCCCATGCTTTAATTATTCATAAATGTGTGCATGATCACATGAGCTTGTTGTCACTGAACTATGTAAGCCCTTTTCACAGAACAAATGAGAGTATATCAGATATCATCAGGAGACTCAGTGACATGATCAGCTCAGTGACCAGCAGAGGGCAGAGAAATCCACAGTATAACTCAACATGAGCGATCCAACATCCAGACAATAAACTCACCAGTGTTTTCTCATCTCCACCTCGCTGATGTTGTAGTATCCACGAGGATGAGGACCTGAGCCCGGAGCAGAAGGCTGAGCGTGAGCGAGAGAGGAGGATGGCCAACAATGCCCGCGAACGTCTGCGTGTGCGGGACATCAACGAGGCTTTCAAGGAACTGGGTCACATGTGTCAGCTGCACCTGAAGAGCGAGAAGCCACAGACCAAACTGCTGGTGCTGCACCAGGCCGTGGCAGTGATCCTCAGCCTGGAACAGCAAGTCAGAGGTCAGTGCGTCGCTGCTGCAGGCTGTGGTGGTCCTGTCTCAGGGGGGCATGCCAACACTGTCTCTCTGTGGGAAGGAAAAAGACAAATAAAGGGATAATGTGAAGACATATGATACAAGAAAAAGGATTTCCCCTCGAGGGATCAATAAAGTATCTATTCAAACATTAATTCATTCATTTTCATTCATTCACAAACCAACAACTAGAGCTTTGGAGGTAGTGGTAGGTAGAAAAATATCTGTATCTGTCATATATGTCTTAGTTAAACATGTATTAATTGACTGAGTCCATTATTCTCTTTCTTCTAAACTCAGTTTTGGCGTCCATCCCCTGAGGGAAATTAAGCTAGTTCCCTCAGGAGATGGATACCCAGCAGATGCGACACGAGTAGGAGTTTAATGCTGCATTGTGTTCTGTTGCATTTTCTGGTACGCTCTGGGGTTTTAGAGCTTTTTCCAGCAGTCGACTGCGCCTGAAAACTGCCGTACGCTGAAAGAGTGAACCAAAACATTAAAGTTGTAAAGCCTAAAACAAAAACGATGAGCTGAAAGACGATAAACGCTCCAAAGAGCTGAGAGGAGTGTGGTAGAAATTGTCCACGTGTTCACTACATGTAGTCACTTAATCCATTATTAATATACAAATATTTATATAACTTTGGCATGTCTATATCTTAATAATGATATTGTGGAGTGCACTCACTTTGCCACAGTGATAATTAATGACACACTGAGATCCACAGAACTAAAATACCTGAATGTACAATACACAGGGGATGGAAATGAGTAATATCCATGCCGTGCCACACATCTCCAGTTACTTTATTTAGTGAAGCGCTGACCCATTGTTTGTTGAACTCCACAGAGAGGAACTTGAACCCGAAGGCAGCGTGTCTGCGGAGGAGAGAGGAAGAGAAGGCGTCAGCAGTCATGACAGATCCGCAGTCCATGCATCTCGCTTTTCATCCCAGCCTGACGGACCCAGCAAACCCCATGGGCCACCTCTGAGCGTCTGATAACGACGACATCAAATCCAGCATCAAGTATGTCACGCCGTTTTTTTAAAAAGATAATATTTATATAAAAGGTCTCATTTTTGGCATTATCTCTTACTGAATTGTGTCTCTGACGTCCAGATGTTGTGTGAAGAGCATCCGGCTGTTTCTGGATGTCCAGCATTTCCTCTGAATTTGGACCAGACCCGCGGCGAGGTCGACCTCTCTGTTTTGTAAATTGTGATGCAGTTGAACAATCATCTCCTCACTTCCCGGAACGGACTTCTAACTTTGTGCCTAAAACTTTACTTGTAACAGACAAATGCATTGTAAGCTGCAGATGTTTTGTACATATTTTGTATATTTATTGATGATCTGTCTGTTTTAAATACCTGAAAGGATGAAACCCGGTAGTGACAAGGTGTCATCTGCAGAGCCAGATATGTTTCTGAATGACTTTTACAGTGTATCACTATTTACCACGTACACTCACTCGTGATTTCCAGCGGGGCTCAGAGGACTGACATTCCCACATTTGTGTGTTCAGACAATGGATTTAATTTGTCCTGTTGTGTGTGTGTGTGTGTGCGTGCGTGTGTGTGTGTGTTGCAGGAGTTTGACCATTCTGTGAATGAACAGATCTCCAAGAATGTTCTTTAACGCGTGGGCATCATCTGTTATTTGTATATTTGTTACAAATTTGTGTTATAGCACTGTCATCCCACTTGATGACACGCTGGTGGATGAGTCCCTTCTTCTTCTCAGTGTAATTATTGCTCTTCAGATGTAGTCGAAGCTCTTTGCATGTCTGAGTTTTTAATAGAAGCTTTTTTCTAAGTTATGTAACTTATCTTTTATACAAATATTGTGAATTTCATAATGTCTCTATTTACTTTTATCGCTCTGATTTTACACAGGAAAGCCCCTTTTTTTGTGCAGTTTTACTAGACGTAACCATATTTCATGCTCTGAGCAATACAGTATTACAGAATAATTGTCTCGTTTGCTTATCACACTGCTGAACAAATAATAATCAAACATAATAATACTCCTATCATAACATGTACAGTATGTGTACAGTTTGAAGTAGCCCACAGGCATGTGTCAAAACGATAATGTAGCAATAAATGTCTCTTTTCAAATAGTCGGAGTCTGTACGTTTGTGATGTTTTTCAGAGAAGTCATACCTGCTGTGTATACAGTGTAGTTCAGTGATCCGTCCATCCATGTCCACCTTTGGACAAGTTATCAGTTCATCACATGACACACGGAGACAAACGACCATTCACACCTACAGGAAATCTAGAGTCACGAGTTAACCTGCATGTCAGACACTGTGTCTCCCTGATACATGATAATACATGACATTATAAGATTAGTTATTATTAGATTATTGTTGTCTACTTTTAGCTCCTGGAGTTCAGGCCAATCTGTTGGTGTAGGAAAGAATATATGAGTAGCTCCAAAAGAGACAAAGTAGCTGGTAGTTACTGATCACAAATGAAGAAAACTACACAAGCCAAGCTAGAACCAAACATCACTAAAGCTAAAGAGAAGCTTGCTTGCAGAATTGAGAGTAAAAAAATTGTGAATTGTACTGGATTGAAGTTGGTATAGTTGTTCAGATGTTTAAGGTGCTGCGGCCAAAATGTTTTGGGCCTTGTCTGGCAGGCCAGAAGAAGTAACTCTGGTAACCAGAGTACAGTTGCCATCTCAGGTTGGAGTCAGCTTTATCACCTGTCACCACTGTCCCGCCCTCATTTCCTGTCAGCTTTCTCCTGTCAGCTCTCCAGTAAAGGCATGAAGTGAACCTAAAAAATCTAACATGCTAAACCAGCTCAGATCCAAATGTGTTAAAGGCCAGCGTACTATCACACAGAGCTATTTCCTGGTGCAGGAAGGATCTAAATCACGGAGCATTCCTCTCATAAACATGTTTTTACACAGAGTTCATCTTAAATATGTCACTGGATAACTACAGCAGCCTCTTTGCTTTAAAGTGTTGACTCTTCCAGGCTTCCTTACACTGTTATGAACGCCTTGAACCTCCTTCATCCGTCTTTGATAGCCACATTTCCCATTACACACACACTTCTGACCATATAACAGTGCGATGGGTGATCCTATTATTAGTTTTCCCATAGATTCATTATGTCTCATCACATGAAGCACTGAGCAGTCATATGGTTTGAATATCTGGCACAGAGGAGGCGGTGAACGCCCCTCCGCGCGGGACAGAGGGATCGTGTCAGGGCGGAGGCAGGACAGGAGGAGGAGGTGGAGGAGGAGGAGGAGGAGGAGGAGGACTCAGTTTAACACTCAGACTGGACACACAGCAGCGGGTAAGTTTCAGCTCAGATCGATGTCTTTCTAATGCATGTTTCCGTAAAATAAGAAACACGACGTTGCTCCTTGTAGCGTGTCTGACTGTACTTTAAACACTTTTTCCGTCTGTCTCTCCTGTAACACTTCACTTCAACTCTCTCGTCTGTCCTGTACCTGTGTATGACTCCTACATGTAAACTGTGGTGTGTTATATCGCTATAGCGAATAATAGATGGATATTTTGAGGTGAAGTGAAGTTCGTCAAGTTAAACCGGATAAACACAGATCCGCATTTTCTTAACCAGCTTGTACCCGCATGGGATTCAGTGTTTAACACTTTAACTTGGATTCTTACACTCTTGGTTAGTCAAGTTAAGAAGTGTGATGACAAATCAATAACTAAAATCCTCATTCATCCTGATCTATCGGTAAAAAAAAGTACAGGAACTGGCTTGGGCTTTCTAATGTAGCACAGTTTATTATTAGGGGTTTATAAGCTGTAATTAGCCGCCTTATGAATGATTAATTGATCATTTACTAATGTTAATGGAACATTATTGGGTTGCCAGGTTCTAAAAACAATCCTCCTCCAGCACGACACCTGGTTTGTACTTTTAACAAGCTCCTGAGATGACTGCCCCTCCAGTGACCTCTTTGTTAGATGATCACCAGTTAGTTTACTACAATGACTGACCGATGCTGGAGAAGGATGTCCCACAACCTGGCAACCCCAAGGTTATTCTTGTTCTTGTTGGACTGATCTATAAAACATTAGTGCATTATTTTTTAATCATCATAATAAATCAGTATCAGCATATGTTCCCTGAGCTACCTTAACCGTGAAGTGGCCACGCTCGGCGCGGTGCTCTGAGCTGCACAGCACCTCTTGTGTTCTTGTGTTTCAGCCTCACAGTAACACATTTGTTGACAAACATTTTCCCCCCAAGTGTGACCCCGTTACGCTGGTGACGACACCTCGCGGGGGTTGGGGGGCGCCTCGGTCAGTTGCAGTCGTCATGGCTCAGATTTGGCTGCACAATAGTACGCTGTCACGAGCACACAGAAGGGGCTCTTTTCGTTGCGCAGCAATATCAGGCTCTCGTCAGTGTCCGTTTATTCTGTGTTTTTACGTAGGCTGAGTGCAGCTGTGTGAGGAGCTGCCTGGATGCGTGTCATTGTGGCCCCGGCGTGGCTCCGACCCAGCTCGTGTGTTGTGTAAACACTAACCGCGGCGAACCTGATGCATCAGTCTGCAGTTCTCATGCAGGATCCTTTAACGTCATTTTTTAACATGCCGGTTTGTTTTTTCACCAGTTTCGGTCAGGATGGAGTCTCACAGACTGAGCTACATGCAGCAACACGGTCCCAGAGGCAACCAGGATAACTTGTTTGGAGTCAGGGTCCAGGTCCAAGGGATTAAAGGTCACCCCTTTGTAGTTTTGAACAGTTCTGGTCAGGAGAGTCACCGGGACATCTCTGTGATCACTCACCAGGCAGGGTACAATCCAGGCATGGTGAGGAGGTCTGTGGATGGAAGACACTCCCCGTCCCCAACCTCCTCCGGGCTTCATTATCAGAAACACCCAGAGATTCTGAGACCTTATGACCCTGAAAGTAATAACCTGAACCTCCTTCCTGAGACAACCCAGACTGCTAATGGGAACAAACCCAGGATCCCTCTGCCTGCTGAAGGCCCGGAGGGAGACGAGGGCGACTTGCCCCAGAAGAAGGTGCTTCCCTCAAGTCGACAACTCCCTGCAAGATCCCCAAACTCTGTGGAGACAGACTCCATCATGTCTGTAGGAAAGCTAATAAGCCAGTTCAACAGCAGCCAGCGGAGAGGAAGGGGAGGCCCAAGAAACAGATTGGACCCAGAGCAGTGTCGGAGGTCACGAAGTGTGGACAGCGGTCGAACTTCAGACTCCTCGTGTTCGTCCTCTTCCTCCAGCAGAGCCTCGTCTCTGAAGGGCATCGGGGGTGAGACCCCAGGTGGGATATATCCTCCCGGGTCAGCCAGGGCTCGACTCCTCAGCAGCGAAGCCTCTTCGGCGAGCCGAGGGAGGGAGGAGAACAAACCGAGCACACTGCTTAAAGGACATAACGGAAAAGAGACAGTTCCTTCGCACGCTGCAAAATTGCTTCACAGAGCAGAGAAACCCTCTATTTCCAGATCATGTAGTGACCAGACCGATGACTCTGATGAAAGAGACACGCAGGTAAAGAGATTTACACCAGGGCACAGTTGTAATTTAAAAGGGTGTATTTATTTGCTGTATATTCCCTAACCAGGTCACTCCTGATCTTCTGAAAGGGCAGCAAGAACTCTCAGTGGATCCACCTGAAGACACAACAAAACAAATACTGTTCACTTACCTCAAGGATGGGTAAGTGCCCCTCAGCACTGAGTACTCCTTAGTATAGTTGGACATCGTAGGAAATATGGCTGAGAGCAAGTTGAGGCCTAAAATATGAAGCCACAGCGAGCAGCTGCTTAACTTAGCTTAGCATAGCACCTTTATTTGTATTGCACATTTTAAAAAAAGAAGTGTCTTATGGAAATAACATGCTCTTATCAAAAAAACAGTTAAAATAGAAGAAATTTTGATTTAAAAATGGGTACAACTAGTACGAATTTGGCCAAATGGCTACAAAACCAGCACCAGCACCTTTAAAGCTCGCCAAATAACATGCTAAATGTCCAGTGTGAAGGATTTTGTGGCACCCAGCGGTGAACTGCAACCAAATAAATACTCTCCCATGTCTCATCCTCCCCTTCCAAGCACGTAAGAAAAACTCTGGTGCACATTAAAAACAAAATCTCCATCCGTGTTTGGTTTGTCTGCTCAGTGCCGCTGTAGAAACGCGGTGGGTCGACGTTACTCTCAGCAGAAACATATTTACTAAAACGTCAAACTATTCCTTTAGAACAGCTTCATACTTGAGTGTGCGCTTTCCGTCTCTGTCTCACATCTTTTTTACCCTACATCCCCTCATTGGGCGATTAGCGTGTGGTTGTGATCATGTAGTGTTAGCGGACACAGTCAGATAAGAGGGTGTTGCTCCAGCTGTGTGAGCTCACGCAACAGTCAGGAATGCAGAGCACGAACATTTTTTTTCCAGCTGATAAAATAACTTCTTGACACGGAAGGTTTTAAGATCCATGAGTGCTTTTTGTTTAATAGAACATGTGCTGAAGTTGAGTTATTTTGAGACAGATTAACTAAAAACTGCCACGTCTTTGATTAAAATTATGCTCTCTTGGTTCTGTTAATGTGTTTAATGCCTATATCTTTTTTCTTGCGTCTCAGGACAACTGATGACGACGCCACCACTCAGAAGAAAGTTGCCTTGCTGCTGGAAAGGGTCAACAAGATCAAATGGAGGACTGCTGAAAATGTGGAGGAGGAGGAGAAAGTGTGTGTTGGGATGAGATGTTTGATCCCTGTACACGATGACTCAATGTTTGAATCTGACAGTCATACCACGTCGGTGTCTCCTTCTTATGTAGGACTGTGAAGCTGAGGTGAACCTTCTGCAGGAGAAACATGCAGCGCTGGAGAAAGAAGTGTGCGACTTGAAGCAAAAACTGGAAACCGAGATGAAGGTGTAGTGCGGTCGCATCCTGCTGATTCACTTCTCAAACACTCACTTCCTATTCCTGTGACTGATGCTTTTCCTTTCTGCTGTTGTGTTGGGCAGAATGAAAAGACTCTAGCCAAGGCTTGTGAAAAGGCCAGAACAGAGAAGAAGAAACTTCAGGACGAGCTGGCCAAAAGTCAGGAAGAGCTCTGCAAACTCAGGGACAGACTGGCTGACGTTGAGGCAGAACTTCAGTCTACCCAGCAGGAGTAAGGATCATAAAACTGCAACAGAGAAAAGAACATAAACGCTCACTGGCTAAATTTTTGCAATATACTCATATGCTGTAGAGTAAACAAGAAGTTGGAGCCAGTACTTAGCTTAGCTTAGCTTAGCTTAGCTTAGCATGAGCTTAGCATTAAGCTTTACGAAGTCACTGAAATCGTCCAGCACTTTTTTTGTCTGGCTCAAATAAATTAGATATAATGTATGAATTAATGAGCTTGTAGGTGGAGTTTGAATGGACTAATTCCCCGTCTGAGTCCAGCTCAGATAAAGATAAAGATGTAACGAATAGAAAGCAAATAAGTGTACTCCTTTCCTTAAAATAATCCCTAAAGTAAAGTTTGATGTTTTCATAGCTAATGAGATTTTTTTTAAACGCAGAACTAAACAGAATATACATCCACGTTAGCTCAGTGCCATGCTACACTTTCTTTACCTAAGCTTCTGCCTCATACTCTAAGGTCATTCAAGTGAACTGTGATGTATGATCTGATAATAGCCATTTGACCGAACACAGAGTCAAATACCTTTTGGATTAACTGTGCAGATATCGTTTTTTTTGTCAGTCCTATCGACTTTTCCAAAAAGGTAAGGAAAGCACGGAGATCAAACATATCTGCGTGTTTTTGTATGTCGTCAGGCTGATTCAGATGAAGGTGGAGCGAGGGAGATCTAAGACAGAGATGAAAGACCTTCAGCAGCAGCTCTCCGAGATGCACGATGAGCTGGACCAAGTCAAGAAGGCGGAGGTGATAAATACAGAGAAAGAAGTCCTTCTGAAGGTAAATGAAACCACATGGACGAGATGCACGTCACAAATCAACAGCAGCTGTGAAGCTCCTTCACCGGACTCGAGGTAGTGACGTTGTGTTTTTTGTTGGGTGTCTGTCAGGACATGGCGCTGCTGCGTTTGGACTTTCAGGAGATGCTGCAGGCGAAGGAGGAGCAGGAGGAGGTGTTGCACCACAAGGAGAGGGAGCTCAATGCCCTGAAGGGGGCACTCAAAGAGGAGGTGGAGACACATGATAACTACATAGCTGCCCTGAAGGAGGAATACGAACTTGAGCTTGAAACGCTGCACAGAGAGTTAGACCACACTAAAGCGGTAAAAGTGAAATCACACATTTCTCATCATTCCTCCAAAAGCTTTGCCTGTCGTGCTCATCATTTATTATTCCAACGTGTCTCCCAGAGCAATGCCGTGCTGGGTCAAGGGAAGGTCGAAGCAGAGGAGGACAGAAGTGCAGCTAAGGTGCAATTAAAGGAGCTAAGCCAGGAGAGGGATCAGCTGAGAGGGAAGGTGCAGGAGCTGAACAACAAGGTGGATCAGCTGAGTCACGCTATCCAGGAGTGTAAAACCACAGAGCGACTGCTGGAGCAGAGAGCAAAGCAGCTGGAGGTGCGAAACTTTACAGAAAGTTTTTCAGTGTTTTAAATCAACATTTATCAAACTAAAGTGTGAAAGTGTGAAAGTGTAAAAAAAATGTACATCCCTGTTTTCTCCTGGTTGCCCAGAGGGAAAAGCAACAGGTTGAGGAAGCGCTGAGAGACGTGAGGAGGAATGAGGAAGAGATGTGTCAGTCCAACCAGTCGCTGCTCACGCGCTTGGAGGACGTGCAGGTAAAGAGAGGCCGCTGTTTGCTTTTAGCATCTAACTGCTTCCGTTGTTGCATCTCATCCCCTCGAATCACACGTAGCTCATGACTGATATCATGACCTGAAGCACTTTTCAGGCCTTGTGGAAACTCACTCGCCCTTTCCTGTGTTTTTCTTTTCTCTCAGAGTAAGTTGACCAAGCTAAATCATGAGCACAGGGACCTGAAGGAGAAGCTCAAGGAGGAGAGGAAGCAGATAGAGGAGCTGTGGAAGACAAAAACTCAACTGGAAGATGAGAGGAGGCTGCAGGACAGAGCTGTGGAGCAACTGCAGAGGAAGGTGAAGGGTGGACCTAGACTATTTATAGGCCCCTACGGTCAAATCCAGCATTTTGTTTGAGACAAATGATATCTGAAAGTATGTTATCTCAACCCTGGAGCCACATGAGATCAGCAGAAACAGCTGATATTTCTTACGCTTGAATTAGATGAATTACGACCTATTTCCTTGCAACTGAAGAGCTCCACTTATCTCACCGTTGAAGCTCTTTGTTTATCTCCGTGCTCAGATGAATAACATCATGGAGGAGTGCGAGGCGTCTACAGATGTGCTTCAGAACCAGGTCGATGAGGCAAGAGAGAAAAATCAGAGGGAGTTGGACGAGCTTCGCCGGCAGCTGCAGGAAAAGGGAGCAGAGCTGGAGAAATCCCGACAGGCGGCCAAAAAACTGCAGGAAGAGGTGTGGTGTCTCATTGTCTCTGTGATTCATCAGTATGTGGGTTCAGGCGTCGTAGTCACCGGTACAATTAAATAAAAAGTTGACACCGGGAGGTAAAGGAGTTATGTCCCTTTGTTTCGGCGCTGAAACAAGTTTTCAAACGCGATAAAGAAGAAACATTAAAAGAGCCTCAGACATGTTACCAGATTTGATTAACTCTGCGTTCGTTTGATAATGTCTGACTGTTTGACCTAATAACAGATGTTGCCTGTTACCTTATCTTACAATGTGTGTTTGTTCCGTGGCCTGCTCTGTGTCCAGCTGCTTCCTCTGGAGGAGGATCTGCAGCAGTGTCGTGGGGAGCAGCAGGAGGCCCTGCTGAGGGGTCGGAAGCTGGAGCAGAGGGTGGAGGAGCTGGAGGAGAGGAACGCAGCCACGGTGGGGGAGAGAGATCGGCAGGTCAAACTCATGGAGGTAGGTATCTTGGCAACCTGAATTTGGGAAGTTTTGGAGTAATGTTGGGGGACTTGTGAGGGACAGAAAGAAAATCGTTAAAACTGATGCGGCGGAGGCGAGAGAGGAGTTATCCTGAGTCTTTCGAGTACAAAAACACTGGATCCTAAATTTTCCATGGTACGACTCAATAACGTGTCTCATTAGACCTTCCTTTGGCCGGCCATTCCCAGTTCTGCAATGCAAGATTTCTGTTATTTGTGGCCCCAGCTGACTCCTCAGACTTCTTCCAGAACCACAAAAGACATTATACAACTGTTTCCACAGGCTGAGTGTTACAACCACAACTGCCACAGTTACATTTGCATCGGCATGAATGTTAATAAATTATTGCTTGTGGGTGAAAATAGAAATTGTTCTCCCATTACCAATTTTTCTTTTACCGGACGTGACAAAACTGCGACTACAAATTAATTTATGCAGATTTATTTTACTCAGCTTTGCCCTGCAGAGTTTTGACAATTAAATCCATAAAAACCTTCCCACTGTTAATCTTCCCGCTCTCACAGTCAAACTTACTTCATTTTATCAAATGTTTCAAAGTGTTTATCACTTCAGGTGCCAGTATTTGGGCTCTCTCCCGTTCCTGTGAACTATAAGGGCTCTGAAATGAGCCGTAGCACACAATAACATCTCACAGCTCAGCACTGTTTGCCTTGCTGATGACAAAACATTACACAGTGATACCACAGTGCACACTGTTGACACTGCGTATCAACCGAGGAAGCTCGTGTTTACTGTACAAAGTTATCAGACCTGTCTGGGTGTTTTCTGGAATCTTCTTTCGCTCTTTCTCAGCTTTAACGTCGAAAACACTCACAGCGGCTCAGCGGCGAACAATTACACAAACTCTTTACTCCTCCCAAGTTTCAATCTTTGCCTAATTTGTGCAGTTTTCTTAAAAATGATTACCCTTTTAAGGGAAAAAAAATCTGTTTTCTAACCACAGCCTCGAGGGATAGATTCATCATGTCCTCTGTTCCTCTTAAACACGACAGCGTAATGCAATATATATTAACTTGATGATGTTTTGACACATTCTTCGTGTGTTCCTCTGCTCGCAGGGACGCATCGGACAACTAGAAGAAGATCTTAACGATGAGCGATGCAGCGCAGACCGCCTGATGGAGAGATTGGACAAAACCAAAGTGCAGGCAGGTTTACTCGGTCATTCTCTTTGTTTTTCTTCTGCACAAATTTGAATTATCTGTTTGCCAACGTTCATAAATTCCCCACTATGTGAAGGGCTAGAATTATGCCCCATCTTAAGTTTGAACCCCGGGCCCTACATCTGTTTTTAACATAAACAGATTAAGGGCTGAGCATTCACATTTCCCCTCAGACACTGATGATTGGTGTTTCCAGCCTGGCCGTGAAGCAAGTCTTGTTTATGTTTCTGAACTGTCACTTCGTCCAGAAATATGAGCGAACCCCACCCACGTCACGTACGTTTCTTCATCTCTGATGTTGTCATAAGAGCCTCTTATCGTCAGTGGGCCTGCGAAGTAGGCCACCATTCATGGTGGAGCAAAGCAGTGCAGACTAATTGACACAAAACACTGTTTTGGGTGCAGTGCAAAGACAAAAAAAAAGGCAAACTATTGTGAGCAGCTATTCACACGCCCTTCACTGGGCCTCTGCATGTTATTAAAAAGGAGAGAGCCTTTAAATCTGATGGTGGCTGCTCAGACCAGACCACCATTTCCTCGGATTTTAGGAATTAAGCTGAAAACTTTTCATTTAACCTGAATGTTCTTGTTGACAGGTGGTGCCCTCAATAAGATTCAGTTGTGTTTTCAGTCAATATGAAAGACAGTACAAGCCAGTATTTAGCTCTATGGTTTGAAATTACGCTATGTATTTTGACTGAATGCCAGCGGTGGAAGAAGTATTCGGTGTGTGAGTGAGTACTTCATTTCAAGTAAAAGTTCCTCGTAAAGTAAGAAAAGCACAACGAACAACAGAATGTGTTTAAAGCATTAAAAAAAGGGTCATGACAAAGACAAAGTCAGTCAAGACAAGAAGTTTGGTTTAATGTGATTATGTAAAATGTTTTTATCTGTTCAGTACTAAAACTGTCATGAAAAATGTTGAGTCATGAAATGTAAATACTATAAAAAGTATTCCCTCTTTATGTGTGACAGATGGATCAGATACGGAACGACCTGATGCAGGAGAGAGCGGTCAGACAGGACCTGGAGTGTGACAAGATAAGCTTGGAGAGACAGGTACTGACACCCTGAGACAGGTACTGACACCCTGAGACAGGTACCGACCCCCTGACCCGCACCCAGTGCCTGGACAACAGATCTTTTCAACGCCAGAGATCATGCAGCATCATTACTCTCTGCTGACATGTAAATGTTAGTGTAAACGAACTTAAAGGTGCTGGTGGGGAGTTTCTGTTTACATTCAGCGTTACTCACCGAAACGCGTGTGTTGTGTGCATCCTTGACCTGAACGTGCTGAGGCTCCGTTTAGCGTATAATCACCTGAAAATAAGGATCATTGTGTTGTTGTTAACTTACAGTAAGACTTTTACGTCGTGAAGCCCACCATGCTGAACTACCAGGTTTCTACAGTAGCCCAGAGCGGCCAAACCAAACGATGGCTCCACATAAGGCCTTTCACTTTTCACGTTTTTCTCCAGTGTCTCCTTCAAACTTGGAGCCTTAGCACGTTCGACTGCTTTTTCTGGCACACTGCTGTATTTCTTGCCGACTAGTGGAATAAAACATTGGCTGGACTGTACATATCACACCACCCACCTGCTTGTGTGTGTCCTCATGTTCTTGCATTGGAACAAACAAAAATGGGACTCACTCATAAAAAAACATTTCTCCATAGCGCAACTAGTGGTCAAAACCTTGTCCAGGGTACCTTTAAGTTTACGACATTGTTCTGTTTCATTTCCTCTGTTAGAATAAAGACCTTAAGAGCAGAGTCACTCATCTGGAAGGATCACAGAAGACCAACCAGGACTCACTCCTCTCCAAACTTAACAGCCGCATCCAGGAACTTGAGGAACGGTTGCAAGGAGAAGAGAGGTGACCACCTGCACGTTAAATAATGACCTTATAGCGATTAAAACAACACTTGCAGACATAAATGTATAGTTTGTAAGTGTAGAATAACACTTAGAAGACACTTTGGACAATGCTTCCATCAGATACTCGACGTTAGCTGTCGAGCAGTGAACCTACTCATATCACTTTCCCTCTGGTTGTAAGAGTGAGAGTATCTGTGGTCTGAAACACGCGAGGAAGGTGTTGAGTTACAGGAAGCTGCAGCAGTGATGTGATCTCTTGGTGCTTTTCTCCTTCAGAGACAACAACAACCTGCAGCAAGCCAACCGCAAGCTGGAGCGCAAAGTGAAGGAGATGAAGATGCAGTGGGACGAGGAACACGTAAACCTGCAGAGCGAGAGAGACCAGGTTAGACGTAACTTTAACCGCAAAGGAGGAAAAAAAAAATAAATAAAAAGTTATCAAGTATCAGCAGCACTTGACTCGTGACTCAGTATCTCACTTTTGTGGACTGCAGCTGACTCAGAGGCTGAAGACGGCGAAGAGGCAGATGGATGAGGCGGAGGAGGAGATCGAGCGTCTGGAACACGCTAAAAAGAAGCTGCAGAGAGAACTGGATGAGCAGATCGAGGCCAACGAGCAGCTTCACGGCCAACTGAGCACGCTGCGGAATGAGATGAGGTGACCACTCACCTTCTGCCGCCGAGTTTCTGTGTTTTACCGTACGTGCAGCGTTACATCAACTCATGTCGTCCTTTAACTCGAGTCATTCCTTTATGCGTTAACAGGCGTAAGAAGAAATCACCTCCCCTCATCAGGGTGGTGGAGGACGACGTGAACAACGCGGACGAGTTCGGATCTGACTGACCGGGGTGACTTGTGTCCAACAGTGATTTCTGGACTTTGTTGAGGTTGAACGTTGGACTTGGACTGACTGGAATCCTTTATATCATAATTTAACAAAATTCATTAACAGCTCAGGTGTGATTTCATAATGTTTCCAGCTGTGACACCAGCATGGCACCTTGCCAGCGCTGACCTCTTGTGGCAGCACGTATAACTGCAATATCTGACAAACTGATGTTTTACACATGCAGCCGCCAAACCGGCTTATTTACGTGCATTCAAACTGATTCATTAAGTTATTCCTTTGCGGTGTGAGTTAATATGATGCGAACTGATGAATAAATGTATTAAAATGTTCACTCACGCCTCTAGAAACTCTAAAACTCTTGCAATAAATTCATCTGTACGACGTTTCTGTAAAGTTTGTAACAAATAAAGATGTGACGTGCAATACGAATCGCACCTGTCAGTCGCTGACTGTCCTGCTGCTCCGCTGTGAAACTTTGTGCGTGTGCTGACAACAGGAGTGTGACGGTTTGTACGGATGGATCAATGGTCTGTGCTGAATGGCTGCGGTCGGGGTAGAGGTGGAGATTTGACACGAGAGCTCTGAACTCCAGAAGTTCACACTGTCGGACATCAAATAGTTGTACCAGCGCTTTGGCACGGTGATACATTGAGATACAACACAGGAGAAGCATGAGGCAACACTGTGCTCTCAAACATGGAATACTCAAGGAATTCCTGGCAGAGTTCCTGGGGACGTTTGTCTTGGTTGTAAGTAAAACCTCCTGATACGAAATTGTTTTTTTTTCCCACTTAACACAATATATTTACTTTAGAAGTCGTTTCAAGTCTTACGTCTCGTTCATATGTTCTTGTTTGCTCATGTCTGCTGTTCCTTTTCTCTCTCTGCTTGCCAGTTGTTTGGCTGCGGCTCGGTCGCTCAGACCGTCCTCAGTCGAAACACCCTCGGCGAGCCTCTCACCGTCCACATTGGCTTCTCTGTTGGACTGATGATGGCGGCCTATGTGGCTGGTGGAGTGTCAGGTAAATATGGTTTCGTGTACATCTTTAAATGTTGAGTAGAACTCACTAGCAGTGGTGCATTAACGGATGTTGTTAGGATCAATTACCTACTCTGATTACCATTATATCAAATCATCAGTTTTAATAGCTGTTGCTAGTTTGTTGTTTGCACATTCAGCTTCTTCTCTGCATTTGATCTACCGCTCAGCGCTGCAGACTCTATGGTGCGTCGCAATATTTCACAGTTAATTGAAACAACATGTGCCAGAACATATAAACCGTCGGCCACAGCTCGCTTGTATCTGTCGTAATGAAAACACTGTTCCTCGTGAGGCTTGCAGCTTGTAATAATATAACTTTATGGCTTCCTGTCCAGCCATGTGCCACCTCCACGGCTCCAGTGTCAGCAGGAACGTGCCAGCTCTCTGTCCAGATTCAATGAATGTGTACCGAGCATTGATTTGTTAGTGCCTGTGCACAGCCTCTCTGGGGTCATATATAACCCTGGGCGCTAAATGTCCTGCAAACTCCATTGATCATAGGCTACGTTCATCTGTCTGTGGCCAGACTTTAAACTTGCCTCATCTGAGCAGCAGCTATTTCTAATTTTACATCAAACGGACCAAATTTATTTTATTAGGACCGAACACTGGCAGATTTATAATGTGTTTTTAAATTTTTAATTTTAACAAGATGTGGGCACAGCTTGATTAAAAGAGGGACAGAATAACTCTCCCTTTGTCTTCTTTTTACTCAAAGGTTGAATTTCTAATATGTGACCATTATTCTGCCTCTTTGCTTGTGAAAATACATAACAAAACCCTGCACCGCCCCAGGGGCCGCTCCCCTTCTGCTGCCCCTCGTAAATGTGACGGCCCCCTCTAATGATGGAGAGGATATCATGCCAGCCACCCCCACCCGCTGCACCCCTTCTCTCACTCTCTGCTTTGTCCTCCGTCCCAGGGGGCCACGTGAACCCTGCTGTGTCCCTGGCCATGGTGATTCTGGGCAAACTGAAGATCTGGAAGTTTCCCATCTATGTCATCGCTCAGTTTCTTGGTGCTTTTGCTGGAGCTGCCGCAGTTTTTGGGTTATACTATGGTGAATACACCTGAACTTTCCTCTCTTGCACGCACATATTGAACCATAACAGTTGGTAATGCTCTTCAAATGTGATTCAGCAGTGGGGATATCTTCTTTCAGCTGTCACAGTGAAACATTTCATCAGTGGGAGATATTAATGGATCCCTGTGCACTGTTAAAAGTGTCTATTTGTCCTCCCCACAGATGCTTTCATGGACTTCACCAGTGGCATCCTGTCAGTGACGGGAATCAATGCAACAGGTCATATTTTTGCTTCCTACCCCGCGAGACACCTGTCAGTCCTCGGCGGCTTCGTCGATCAGGTGAGCTCTGGTAGCTGCGACCCGACGACCTCCCATTATATCGCGCCACGCCGCTCCCATTCAGGGGTGTCCAAATTGTGCGAAGTCTGGCAAATGCAGCTAATGCAGAATTGATTGCCCCATTTAGTTTGAGAACATCCCCCCGTTTTGCTCAATTTTGGGTCTAATGATCCGTTTCCTGGCATTCACCGGAAGGTCAAATCTATACTTAACATCATTTTCCGTCTTTTTAGTCGGTGCAGTGATCCGAAAAGAACGCGTCTACCCAGGTTAGAGTGGTTAAAAACCACATCAGGTGGACCACAGAGATAAGTCTAATCAGTGCTGGGCTTATGTTAGTGTTTCCTGTCTGTTTATCAGTGGTGCTGGACATGTTGTGGTCCCTAAATACTTTTTGTTCAAATATTTTATGGCAGTTAAAACCATTAAGATTAGACTTAATTGTTTTTGTGATACATATCCAGGAGACACAGTCACATATGTCAAATGATCACAGTGAAACTGTGACTTTAATGCAAGAGAGGAATCTGTCAGGATAAGATCAACGCTGTAACTGTGAATTTGATCATGTTTGTTGACATTTACCTGCCTTAACTCCAGAGTTTATCCTCCTGCAGGTGATAGGGACAGGTATGCTGGTGCTGTGTATCTTGGCCATCATTGATGGCGGAAACATCGGAGCTCCCAAAGGTGTTGAACCACTGGCCATTGGTCTGATCATCATGGCCATTGGTGTGTCGATGGGACTGAACTGTGGCTACCCACTGAACCCTGCCAGAGACCTGGGACCCCGTATGTTCACAGCTGTAGCAGGATGGGGGTTGGAGGTCTTCAGGTAACAATACAGCAAAGATAAATCCAGTTGAACAGTTATTTATTAATGAATTACTTTTGATGTTTATACTTCGCTTTATGTAGTTTTAGTGCCCGTCGAATCTCCCAAATTGGATCCTTTGAAAGTGTTGTTGAAGTAAACCGATGAAGACCTGAGCTGCTGACATGAACCACAGTCTTACATAATGTCACATGCACTCGACAGATGCAGTCGATACCTGAGAATGATCCAGCGATGGCAGCGGCGACCCGCGGTGGCCTCTGTGCCAGCAGCTTGTGTGACATTCGTTTAACTCTTTCCTCTTGTTTCTTTTTCTCTGCGTCTGTGCCGACAGCACCGCAAACCACTGGTGGTGGATCCCCGTGGCGGGGCCAATGGTGGGCGGCGTGGTCGCAGCCGTCATCTACTACCTGCTCATTGAGCTGCACCACCACCGCGATGAGCCTGAGAAGCCCCACGGGGAAGAGGAAGAGGAGGAGGACGAGGAAGAGGACGATGACAGCAGTCTGAAAGACAAATATGAGATGATCACCATGAGCTAAAATAAAGAAAAAAGACATTTACTTTCAGGACTAACTGGTCCGTTTCAGTCATTTTACTGTCAGTCAGGTAAAGAACAGCCAGCGCAGCTTCTATGTGTAAGGACAGGCTTCCTCTGTCAGTGTGCTCTCTTTGGCAAACCCGTTAATAGCAGGATAGGCTGTAGTTACTCTCATGGTTGACTTTATGCTCTGCAGAGACAAGCTTTTCAGCTCGGTGATGGCAGCATTAGAACATTTTTACAAAGTGAAATAAATTAGGAAATGTTTTAGATAGACAAACTATGCAGCTATGTTAAGTTTTGGTCTGTGCTGTGGGCTATCCGATTTAACTTTTTATGTTTCATGTGTCATAAACACGTGAAAAAGTCCCATGTGCTTGACACTGTTCTGACTTTTCATGTATTTGTTGTAAATACTGTATTATAGATATTAGATGAAAAATACCCTTTATGTGGCTGTATTCACTTGATACTGGACTAATAGTTGCATGTTTCTTTTTAGGGTAGCTCCCATCGTGATGAGTGGTTGTTATAATATTATCTGTATATTCATTTAATCTTTTTTTTTTTTGTTCTAACTTCTTTTGCAAACTGTGAGGAATCCTCCCATCTGCTCATTATTAATATTGTATTGTTTTGTCTACATTAAAGTTTCTACAAATATCGATTTCATAAAAGATATTTCACTTCAGGGACTCATAGCAGAGACTGCATCATTTATTGCATTACTGAAAACTGAGTTTCTTGTTTGTTCCGCATTAACGCAATAGATCCTCATAACTCTCTCAAAATGTTGATCAGGCTCTATGTGATGAAGCTAAAGAGGACCGTAAGAATAGACAAAAAATGTATGAAAGCAGACATGCTGGAAGAAGTATTCAGATCATTCACTTGAGTAAAAGTATCAATACAACAATGCAAATTTACTCTGTCTTTAGGCTGCACAAAAAATGTAAAATATAAATCCTAAAACCGCATTTACTCACTTTAATCCAGAAACTATGACCTTGAACAGTTCTGCATCTGCTGTCAGGTATATAAAGTGTAGCAAGAGGGAGAACATTTCACTCTTTAATGGAGTAGAAGTACTGTGTGTATATTTATCTCAAACTGTACTTGAGTACTACTTGAGTAAACGTACTTAGCTACTTCCCACCACTCTCTCTGGGTCTGCACATGTGAAAAAAAGGATCTTAAACACCTTCAGACACATTCAACTCCAGGTGAAGAGGATCTGGCTAGATCGCAAAAATCCCCCCTTGAACATTCATGCTAACAAACATGCTAATCTGGCGAAAGCTACTGGCACCAGCAGGCCAGCAAAAGCCAGCCTGGAGGAGGAAACAGCACCACAGCACATGAGGCCGCCAGATCCTCAGTGCTGAGCAGGCAAGTAGCTAACGGACTGCATTGGCGGGCTACAGGGCGACTTGATCTGACCCCAGCCTGAGGATCAAAGTACAGATCACGCTCTTCATGTACACATTGCATGATTGCGTACGGAGCAGAGAGGAAAATCAGTTTGTATAGACTGACTGGCTGATCGATAATGATACATGTGCAGGTGCATGTGATTCTCCCGTCTCCCACCTACAGACAGTAACAAGCTTTGAATGACGTAGGATGGCGTTTCTGTGCTGGTTCAGTCTGCTTTGAAGAAGCACCGACGGGCTTCTCAGCATAAACAAGTAAAAGTCTTCTGAGAACTGGGTCTGTGAAATCACACGGACACACCAAATCAGCTCAATATGAGGAATGCTGCTGTGGAACCTCGCTCTGCTACAATACATTTATTTAGCCAACACTTTTATCCAAAGAGTCTGGAGCCAGGCACCCCTTGTAGCGAGCATGTAGCAAGTCAGAATAGTAGACAGTCCTGGATGTAGGTTGGACCTGAGCCATTCACAGCACAGTAGGCAAGTACCAGTGTCTTCAAACAGATTCGAGCAGCCACCAGTTGCCAGCGCAGGGTGTGAGGAGGTGTGTAGTATGGGAGAACTTGGGTAGGTGGAAGACTAGCTGGGCTGCAGGGTTTGGATGGCCCATGCCGGCACACCAGCCAGGAGGGAGTTACAATAGTGTAGGCACAAGATGACCAGAACCTGCTCTCCTGATGTCGTGGAGGATTAATCTGCGTGAACAGGCTGTTGTAGCAAACTACAGTTTCGTGGTTCCTCGTAGTATAAGCCAGAGACACTACAGAGCTCTCAGTGGTAATAGAGACATCGTGGATATGAGATGCCTGCCCTGGAGGGAAGAGTGGTAAAAAAAAATCAATGTGAGTGAATAACAAGAGTCGAATGACTTGGTGTAAAGAGAAAATTGGAGGAGATCCAGAGCAGAACCCTGAGGGACCTCAGTAGTGAGACTTCAAGGTTCAGACAGGTTAAAAATACACAAGATTTGAACAGATGGAGTTTCCTCCAACTCACATACTGAAATGATTAGTCATTTTATTACCCAGCTCAGCCAAGGTTTTCATGAGACATACAAACTGCACAGACTGACTATATATAGGGGGACCTTGATAATCTAGAGGGCATGATACTGGTCAGTGAACTGGGAGTTATATTGTTTGCAGCCACTGTGTTTCCATCCTTTGTTTTGCGGTCTTCAGGGTCAGCTGCTTACTGGAGCGAGCGTTAAGTGCCACTCAGTTCAGCCTGGGCTGGTGCCACTTTTACAATCATGCTTTGTCACCGCGCAGGGAGACAAAAGGTGATGCTCGCTTATCTGCAGTGACGTCAGCTCCTTGCACAGAGCTGAAACTCTAAATGCACAATATTGATCCGGGTTGAGTGACATCAGCTCAAGGAGAGCTACGAAGAGGAAACAGACCGGAATACAACTGTTTGCCTGTGTTACGTAGAAACGATTGAACCAGAGCTCTCGTTGTGGGTGCTTGTTCATGTCACAACACTGCAGCCGAGGATCATCATTGAAAATCAATACCAGGCCACATTTCATTGCACGTGCCAATGCATGCTTACAGGATCCGCCAAACACGTTTCTATCATTGTTACATCATCAAACAGACTCGTGAGATAAAAAGTCATCAATATGTATAGGCAATGAATAATAAAGTGTGTATGAAACACACGGGTTATACTGGGATTAAACGGTTTTGGCTAAGTGAAATGAAAGTGTCTGAAAGTGTATTTGCTTCTGCCAATCTGCCCACACAACATTTGGAGTTGTGTTTGCTAAAGGACTGTTCTGTGGAAACAGGATGAGATGCTGTTTGCGGCTTTGCGGTGCTGATGCTGGTGACTCCAAAACCTCTGGCCCCAACTCTTCACACACACACACACACACACACAGCAGCTGCTCCCTCTGCTGTGGA
This sequence comes from Nibea coibor, assembly GCA_023373845.1. NCBI lineage: Eukaryota > Metazoa > Chordata > Actinopteri > Sciaenidae > Nibea > Nibea coibor. The sequence continues at coordinate 18,886,703 of CM041721.1, forward strand.
CGCCCCTCTACTGCATTCAGCAGAGAGAGCAAGTTTACGTTACAGGAACAGGAACAGGAGCAGGATACAGCTTCCAGAGCCCAACAACAGAAGGAAGGCAGATCAACAAGCAAACGCCACGTCAGGGTCATTTCTTTCAATTTCTGCAGTTCATCTGAATAAAACCTGACATTTCTTTATCAGGACGGATTTAAAGGATAAAAGAAATGTTCGCTCATCCATTCTTCATCCAACATTTCATGCTGTTTTTAGCTATTTTTTATTTATTTCGCACCATTAAAATTACATAGAAATGACAAAGATAACAAATAATGTAACGTGCAGGGAGAGGCAGAAAACCCAGAATGCTTCACTTTTAGTTGATCAATGTCCAAAAATGCTGAAACCTCCTATAATGTAACTTTTAGACCTTTCCTGAGCATGTTAAACACCCTCAATATGTCAAACTCCACAAGTTTGTAACAGACTTTGAGATTAAGTTTTAAACATTTAGGTTTCTGAGGATGAGATTTCTGAGCTCCGTCCTCTCTGTATGCAAATTTGGTTAAATTCCTCTTCAAACATCTTCATCTTCAAAAACTGCAGCAAAGGAATAAGAAAGCCAAAGAGAGCACACATCCAGACAGTAAACAGGGGTCTATTTTATTTTGAACGAGTCTTTTAATTAATGCATTTCAAGTACTCCAAAAATTACATCTCTTTGCACAATACAATTTGAAATCTTTTTTTTTTTTTTTTTTTAGTAAAAATGTTCAAAGTGAACAAAAATTTCCGATACTGTATAAAACACAGTGAACATTAAAATCAGACAGTAGTATTACTTTTTAATCTTGTGTTCTTTCGGCCTACATCACCTACAACATTTCAACTCAATTTGGACATTTTCAGTGCACGTTTATCTAAAAACTTTTACCAAGACTACGAAATTAAAAAGAAAGTAAATTTACAGGCATTATTCTTCTGCTCTTCTACCCAAACCATGCCACAGGATAACGAAGACAAAAATGAGAATGTAACATTAAGTCCATCACCCTGAATTGTTTTTAACCATTGATGATGGTGGAGAAAAGTATCATAAGCAAACTCCATTTCAACTAGCACATATAAGAACATAAATAACTTAGAAGAAAGGAAAGTTTGTCACATATGAACATCTTTGAACAACTTACTCTGGAATTAGAATACAAAAAATGAAACAGATGTATCAAAATGTAATTTTCATTTTCAAATGAAATGCAAATTCTTTTTTTTTTTTTTCCGAAGTACTGTACAAGTTTACATGTAAATTCTCCAGGCCTGAGCGGGTGTAATCCAGCCTGGAAGATGAAATTTAAAAAGAGCTCCATTTTGTACAGACATGAGAAGTTTAAGTTGCCGCCGACCCGCCTAATTTATCCGCCGCGTGAAGTAAACCTTCAACTGTGAGACACGCGTTAACTTTTAAAGTCCCCTCCAGAGCACATGTGTGATTAATACGACCATCAGGGACAGTGTGGAGAGATATTAGTTGAGATTAGTATCACATGCATTTAGGAATAATAAAGCCAGAAAACGTGAAAGAAAACGTCCTTAATGCAAAATCTTCTTTTGTCTGTGCCAATCTTTCAACTCACCAACCAGTGGGTGAAATGTTTGCACTGTAAATTGGGTCTTTGCTTATATATATATATCACATCAGGACCAGATCATCGAATCCCTCCGGCTAGTGTTATCACATTATCCAAAATGTGAGGCCCTCGTGCTGTGCAGAAAGGGGGGTGGGTGGGTGGGGGAGCACCTGAGGTCAGCCCATCTCTTTCATTTCTTCCATTTAAAGTGGCTCCAGAAACTTTACAGGTGAATTCTTTTTTTTTTCTTAATTCCTTAGAAAACCTGCGCGCAAAAATCAGCTGTATAAAGTTTTATGGCACGCTGATGTAAACTCTGACACTGACGCCTGCACTCATGAGCTCTTAAGGGGATTTAAGTCCAGGAGGAAATGTGACCAGGAGATAACTGCAGGTAAGTTTAAAAAATAATAATAAAATAAAAAGAATAAACATTTAAAAAAAGAAAAAAAAAAACATTTTAAAATCAGCCGCTCGTCTCCCGTGAACGTCGTGAACACACCGAGGAATGTGTGAATAGTGTGACAATACTGCTGCGTTACACTGCTCCTGTTTAAGACTAACGTTAATAGCTGTCAAAGTAAATAGTGTTGAGTGACATACAAATATTACAGACCTTGGTCAATTAATAGTCACATTTAATAAATGTGTCTGCATGCCCACATTGAAAAGTTCTTAGATTCGCTATCTGAAGAATAATAGAATGATTTAATCTTACAATTGTTTTTTTTGTTTTTTTTTGTACATCCACACCGGAGTCATTTTTAAATTTATTTCCACACTCATGTAAACTAACTCTGTAACATGATACACTCTCACTTCTAAACTAAGCCACAGCAGCCTTCACTTTCCTTTGTCTTCATATCTGAAACAGGTAGCATCATCATCATCATCATCATCATCATCATCAGCTTCAGTTAGTGGTTATTCATTCTTCATTATCAAAAACAATTCGGTAAAGACGATAAAAGGTGTATCAAACTAGGTGATCATCCCTTTTCTTGTTCCCGTGACTCTTCACCTCATCTAGCTTGTTACACAAAATACGCAAAACATGATGTTAGCAAGACAATAAAATAAAAATAAAAAGATGAAAAGGGGGATCTTGAACAAAGAAGGCCTGAAAAGTGAGATATGGTGACCTTGTTGTTCGAATTCAAAATCTAGCTATCTAACAGACGTGAAAGAGATCCACCTGACTGAACGACCGCGCCGAGGACGTGATGGCGTCAGACCCTCGACAGCAACGTCCACGGACCTCATCACAACCATCCGTTCCTTCAGTTATGTGTTAAAGAGTCCTGAGAGCACTAACCGAAAAAATCAAAAGAAAAAAAGTGAAGAATTACACATTTACAGTAGAAGAAATAGTTTGTTTTCACTTATGATACACTAAATATGTACAGTCACATGCAGAAGACTGTCTGCACGAGAGACCGGAGCCTGTGTCTTTTGCCGTTTGACATGTGTAAATCACAAAAGTGCCGCAAAATCCCCACTGAGTGTCTCTCAATCCTGGCTAGTATGGCGAAAAGAAAAGCACGAAACAATTCACCGGCAGCCACGGGCGTTGTCACTCAAGAAGACGTTGCAATAGAACGAAAAAACACATCACAGAATGTACTAAAGCTACACATGATTCCTTAACTCCTTGGCACTCCTTAAAAAAAAAAAAAAGGAAAAAAAAAAGATGCTGGAAAAAGATGCTAGATCACACTGCATTGGAAATGGCTGATGGTCGAGTCCACTCCACAAAGAGCCAATAAAGTTGCTAGATAGTGTTTTTTTTCTCTTTTTCACGTGTCTGCTTTATTTCTAGATGTTGGATATGATGATGAGTAACAACCATGTCAGGCTTTTCTTTGGATGGAGTGACGCTTTTGTTTCCCACTGTAGGCACAAGGAGGAGCCAAGGCATTGGGGGGCGGGGGGCGGGATGCGGGGTCTCAGCGTCTCATCTGGCCCATCTGATAGTTTTCTCTGGGCTGACGGTGGTGCCTCTGGGGCTGCGCCTGTCGCTGAGGCTGCCTCTGGGCTTGCCGCTGGCCCCCGTGCCCGCCGTGTCCGCCGTGTCCGTGCTGGTGGGAGTGCGGATGCTGAGACTGGTGCTGCACCTGGGAGTTGGCGTGCTGCTGCGCTCGCCGCCTCTTCAAAGTGCCTGTCGGGAAGAGAGGCAGTTAATCGAGCTTGTTGAAAGGAAGAAGAGCGGCTGTGGGCTTACGCCAAACTAAGCTGCACCTTGTGATGCTCTGCTACTGGTGCCTACGCTGCGGTAACAACAATATGGTTCACCGCATGTCACACTGTGGGAGAAGAGTCTAATCGAAACGTGGCCGCAGTGTGTCAGGCTGTGTAATATCAATCTGGATTCATGTCAGATGATGTAAGCCTGGTGAATCACAGCGCTCTAACATGAACAGATAAAATAAAAGAAGCAGACGCGTCATTGACTTGTGTCGTCCTCTCATGACACCAGTAGCAGCTCATGTAGCAGAACAATAAAACAAGCTACGGCCATGCTTTCTTCATTCATTTCAAACCAAACTAAAAGAAGAAAAGATCCAGTGAAGAAAATATCTAATAAAATATAATAAAACCAACCCTGTTCAAACACATTCACAGGCTTTGGTTTACAGCAACCAGCTTATGCAAATATGCCGGCTCCCGCTTCTTTTGGAGTATAATTTAGACAGAATTTAAAAGATTAAACGTGGAAAGTTGAAGCCTAGAACTACTCTGAGGAAAGAGTTTCACAAACACTGTGACCGCTGTAATCCTTGCTAAAGATTACTCTAAACAGAGTTTATTCCACTGCAGTGGTCATTATCATCATATTTATTAAGAATTTGGTTGGAAACAGCAGCTGCTGTCATCTCAGAATTTGGCATCACATCTGGTTAACACGATATCTGCCTGATGTTTTCTTTTATTGGGGCATGTGAACATTGTTAACAGATGCTTTTAAGGTTTTGTTGCATGTGGCTCAACAGATGCATCAGCGGGATATTATATTTTCAAGAGATCGGCACAATATTAGAGGTTGACTAGTTTATTTTATAGTAGACGACAGCTTGGACAAACTGGTGGATCAGTTGACAACGCTGCGACTGCTACTAAGTGACAAATATATTTAAAAGAGGTCATTTGGAAGAGACTAACAAGGTTTTCTTTAGACTCACCTGGTAGTGGTTTGGGAGGAGGAAGCTTGGGGTTACTGCTCGGTGTGTGCACACTACAGATCTTGATGAAGCCAGCCATGAGCATGATGAGGGCAATGCCCATCAACAAGACTGCCCACCAGTGGGCCTAGAGAAGAGAATGAAGCACAAATCAGGCACAATCAACACGAAAACACGTCATGATAATAATAACCTATTCATGCAGTCAGAATCAAGAAGTTCATACGTACCACAATCCACTCTGCAATGTTCTCATACAGCTCCGGGTTGAAGATGGCCTTCTTCAGCCTGGCCAGCGGCCCGTCTGCATCCACCAGGCGGCACTTCATGAACACGTCACAGTATCCCTTGAAGTCGTTGCAGGGCGAGCCGGCCGGCAGCGTGGTCACCTTCTTACTGAAGAAACGAGCCAGGCGCTCTGATCCTGTGCTGCTGCACGTGTTGGGATTCACTGCAGAGATGAATCACCCAGACAGACAACATGATTCACATTCAAGACAAAATATATAGTGCATTTTATTAATAATAAAAGAGCGAACAAGGTGGGAGAAAAGGTAAATACTCACTCTTCTCCATGCAGCACACGTGACAAAGCTCAGTCTCATCCTTGCCATCTTGGCTGGCACAGGTGCACGCCTCGAGCCCATACTTCTCACAGATGGAGCCAGAGCAGCCCTGCGGGGGTAAGAGCATGAGGACAGGCGAGATCAGACGCCGACTGGTGAATGAACACAAAGTTGCTATAACAACCAAGTCTTCCAGGTTTAAGGTCTTCAGCCACTTACCCCGTTGAGGCAGACTTGAGTCTCTCCGTGGCAGGCGGTGAAGTTGGCCTTGGGCTCAGACGTGGGGCACTGGGCACTGATCCCGTTACACATGCCCTGGTGGGCGCACTCTGACTCCTCTCTGCACTTCTCGTTACGACCCTTGTAAGAGCATTCGGCGGTACAACACGGACCCTGGCTGGGACTGGTGGGAAAGAAGTGTTCGGTCAAGAATTATCACAAGCGGGCTGAGCAAAGTGTTCAGGCAAAGATAAACTGAGATGTGACATTCACCTGCAGACTTTGTTGGGCTTTAATTTGCACTTCTTGTTGTCAGGCTGGTTGGCGTCATAGCAGCACTGGTCTCTGCACTGATCACTGTAACCACAGTCGCACTCCTCTCCGGGCTCCACCAGGCCATTACCACAGATGGGCTGGCCAGACTCTGTTTAGAGAAGGAAAAACAAACATCGAGTCTGATCCCCAAAAACTGGAACATGTTGTTTCAAACTTTGACTTCTTGTGCTCGGGGCTAAAATCAGACGTTTAGTATGAAAACTGTTATTACAAAACCAAACCAAACAAATACTGTTTTGAGAATGACGAACGAGTTGGTTACTAAATGCTAAATTTTTTCCAGTCAATCAGCTGGGACGGATATGTAAAAGACTTTAAACAGTATGTGCAAAACAGATTAAAGAAAGAATAAATATGTTTTGAGTTTATCAGGCAAAAGAAGAAAGTGTTATTAACTAGAAAAGTCAGATTGGAATGATTAAATATGTCGACAAGTTTATGAAATTAAGGCGTTCAAATAGGGTAAAGAAAAGTATTCTCAGCTCCAGGACAGTCGCCCACTTGTGGTAGCATTCAAGCAGCAGTTTTGAAGCGACTGAAACGTGTGAACTGAGATCAGAAAATGACATGACTGACTCCGAAACACAACAACGGCGAGATGAATTAATCTCTGTCGCTCTGCTAGGGGTGCAGGGGTGTGTTCAGGATGGCGTCAAAGACCACCCAAAAATTCCTGGACTGAGAACTTTTTACATGTTTTCAGCAACTATTCAGAAATTTCAAAGAAAGAATTGCCTTTACATGGACTTGAAGCTTTTTTGGCAATTGTTATTTAGATAGTGACAGCTGGAGAGAGACAAAGGTGGAAAGGTGAAGAAAAAGGGGCTGACATGATGTGAAATGTCCCAGACTGTCCAACCCAGGCCTCTGTGGTAAGGGCTTAGTATATGCTCTACCATATGAGTTGCCTCAGTTAATTGACTAATTAAGGAGGTGGTGGGGTTAAAAAACCTCCCATGCTCATCATCAGTAAAGAGAAAGCAGAATAAAATTGTGGTTAAAATAAAAAAAAAGAGTTGGAGAGTTAAGGTTGTCAGACAAAAGCAGTAAAAACCTACCGACAAAACAGTTGCTTCTCTTTTTCTCCAGGACCTGGCTGATGTTGCGCACGCTACAGATGGAGAACTTATTGTTGTTGAGTTTGTCTCCTGATGTAGCTCTGGCATACATGATATAATTTCCCTTCTCCTTCTTGTCTTGGCTCTTGGATTCTCCCGGGGTGCACTCAGATCCAGAGTCATGCTGAGAGTGAGAAGGGAGAAAAAGGAAAAAAAATCACAGGTTAAAAGGGACAACGTGTGAGAGCTTAATAAATTCTTTCACACTGTGCATGAATGTGGCACATCTAAGTAACTCACCGGGGAGCCAAAGTTGTGTCCTACTTCATGTGCAAAAGTGATATGGGAGACTTTTGGAGGTACGTGGGAGGCATAGTTCTGTACAGTGATTATACCAGTGTTGAGAGACTTCTTTTTTCCATCTGAGTACAGCTTGCTTTTTTCACAGATGCCTCCGGAGCTCCCTGAGAATGAAAAGCACAAGTAGAAACAAACGCTCTTCCAAACCGCAGCCACAAAAAATATGAAGGATTTAGCTCATTGAGGAAGAGACAATCTGATTAATGTCACGTCCACACGATAGAGCGCCTTACTTCAAAACACAAAGCGCCTGATTTATCAACATGTTTGTGGTGCGTGTTAAATTTACTGTGGGAGATTGCGTGTCATCTGCTGGCAATGATGAACAGTTTGATTTAAGAGTGCAATATTTTTCATTAAAACTTCAGATTAAGAATGTCATTGTGTACAGAAAACATCTTAGTTGCTATTTCACGTCAGTGACAGAGCACAAGCGAACCTCTGGGAATCACCACATCTGCATATTGCCTGAGTTGATATTTGAAGATGCCTGAATTAATCTGCACTTGAAATCACAAATACCACGAGAGTTTGTGTTGTTGTAGCTGCAGTATACGACAAAGATAAATCACAATTAGCTTCCCTAGAATAATCAGGATTGGGTCTCTCTGCTGACAATGTGCCTACAATCCAGAACAGAAATTATGATGCGTTGGTTCAAGAATGTCAGCGTCAGTTTGTTACGGATGTATTCATGTCTTCCTTTGCACTTTGATGATCACAGATGACAAACAGATTTTCTTTCAGTACCTGAAGGGGCTCCGACCCAGGCCAAACCCAACACCCCGTCATCAAAGTCTCTGTCGGTGAAAACATAAGCCAAGCAGTAGTCGTCATGGTTCTGCTCCGAGTTCAGCTCCAGGAACTTCTCCACCCCGATGTTGGAAAAGCGGAACGGGTTAGACTTGTCTCTCTCGTCACTCGTGGTGTTTATCTACCCAGGAGGAGGAGGTGGAGGAGGAGGAGGATGATGAGTTCAGACGGGGGAAGGAAACACATCCAAAATGTAAACTTAAAAACTAGCACACGACTTACCCTGATCCTTTTCACCATGAAGCTGATGTTGCGAATGCCCATGAAGTCTGTGCCCTGATAGATAGCATCAATGGCCTTGACATGACTGGAGATCTGAAACAGGAAGACACAAATTCAATCCATACGGTCCACAACTACAGTGCAGAGAACACAGAATATACAGTATACATGTAGACTAAAGAGGTAAACAAAGTGTCCAGGTATTGGGCAGATTTTGATGGATTGGTATCGGCTAAACACACATCACACACTAAAAACCAGTGTTTTCTTTACTATAGTGTGCATCAGTCTGCTTCTCTACAGTACAAACTTCATGTCACCATGCTGAGTTGGTGAGTAGATGAGAAGATCCACGTCAGTCTCATGTTTTCACTGTAAATATGAAACCATGCCAGCTGCTGGTTAGCTTATCTTGGCATAAAGACAGAAAACATGAGGCTCAAAGGTCCCGAGGTAACAAAGCATGCACATCAGCACCTCTAAAGCTCAATAATTAACATGTTATAGCTCGTTTAACAGGGTGGTATCAGTCTCTGAGGTATATTCATTAACTGCAGCTCTGAGGAGCGCGTACAGTATGTGTCACATAGGATGAAAGGGATCAAATTCCCATGGAAAAAACATTTCTGTGGGAATAATACTCCACATAAACATTAGGTTTTTCCCCTTTGATTCCTTCATCTAATTAGCCGCATAGATGACCATTATTTGAGCTTCAAAAGGCAATTCTCATCATGGTGAATAACTAACATGTTACTAATTAACCTGTCAGTTTATCGGTGGACTTGACTCCTCGAGCTCTTTCCACGGGAGTACATTTGTAATGTATAATGTAACACACCTGCTGCGTACTTCCAGGCTCTAAGCTTTCCATTTTAAAAACAGGAAACCAGGCATTACTGCCTACAACCCTAATTTAGAGTGGTGATATTTTTATAGTTTTGTCCCTCCTTGTAATCGTTGTCTCACCCTCATGCATAATTTGGTTACAAAACATGCCTCTCCACCAACATCAGACAAAAAGCCTAAATACTTGACTGTAAATCCAATTCTAACAGCACCTCTGCAGCGTGCGTCATGCCAGCGACACTGTCTGTGTATTACCTGAGCGATGACGGCCTCTCTGGTCTTGTAGTACTTGTAGAAGAGGTGGTCAGTCTGAATGAAAAGCTGGCAGGTGTTTTTCTCAGCCTGAGTCATCCTCTTCTTCCTCAGCAGCACAGGGTCATTAGAGTCCGCCTCGGTGTTGAGCTCCTGGTGTGAGGAGATGGAGAGCAGGGAATAGACGGTTAAATAGAACATATGCATTTTCAACCAAACGGCGGGTAAATAAATAATGCCTGGTATTTTTAGGTTGTGGTTTTTTCAGCTGCAGGATGTTCATTAACTGCTCACTCTGAAGAACAGGTGCTGTATACGTCACATACGAGAATATGGTGGGGAAAGGACTGAATAATAAGAATATTAAATGTGCACATTATATATATATAAACTAGTAATACATATTTTTCATTTCTGACTCTGTCGGAGTTAATTAACGTTTGTTGAGTTAAACAGAATTCAAGCTTAATTGGACAAGCTTACTTGTTGGATATTGTGTGGTTCATGGATATACTTTCATGGGAATAACCCTTTCATGAACATCAACGTTTTACTCCCTCTTCTATTGAGATGAGCTTCAAATTAAATCGCAGAGATGCTTATTAACTGAGCGGCAAAAGGCTATTCTCGTCAGTCCGTATAACTTAGAAGTGTCTGCAGAGACTTAAAATCTGAGCCCCAACAAAGCCAAACTATCCCCAGGCACCGAGGGTTTACTGTGGTGTGTGGTGACGTTCACCTTGGGTGGCTTCTCGATGGCAGTGGCTTGGTACTTCTTCATCCTTTCAAACACTGTGCTATCAGCGCAGCCTCCCTCTGGGCCGTACTTGTGCGGATAGTCTGAGGGATAGAGAGAGAGAGAGGCAGACACAACACTGTTAGGATTATGGGAGACAATGTTAGCTACTTAACCCCCTGAGTCACTCTATTTCTAGCGCTATTCATGATCAGCTAATGGATGTACTTACATGCCACTTGAGCCTAGCTTTGCTATGTGAGCTGTTGCTCTCCTGTCGCTCTCATTAGTGATTCCTCTCACATTTCTGTTTAATTTGCCCCTTAGCCACATACTATATGTACACAGATGATTTTAAATTAGGGGGTGCCAGCGCAGTGAAGTACGCATTGTGTTCACTATCAGTACCAACATTATAAAGACTGCTAAAATGAGCCAGTAGCCCGAGAGAAAGATCGTGTTACTCAGCTAATGAGCACCTTGGGTGTCAGTGCTCCCGGGAGGGCGATCACACCAGTCTGCCTCAATCAGCTCAGCTGCCCTAACCTTGCACTTTCCCGTCACACATTTACATATCTGTGCATCCGATTACACATACTCTATGATTACAAGGAAATGGCCTGTCAAAGCATTTGTGTCTCCGAAGCTGCTGGGGACTCACGTATGTCGTCTTCATGATAGATGACAGAGTGGAAGGGCACGTCTTTTCCTTCCAGGTATCTCTCAGCGGGCTCCACATAGTAGGTGCCATGGTAGCTCTGAATGAAGCCCTCAAACTTACCATCCACAATGGCGCCGTGAGTCAGGGTACCTTTCTCACCTGGGAAGCCAAATTAGAGACGTAGCTCAGAAAAATAAGATAAAAACAACCGCTCGAGTGCTGCAACACATAAATATACATGAAAATAAAAAGGATGGTCTTACCATAGATTTCTCCAGTGTAGATGTGAGAGGTGTCATATGGAACCTCTTCCCCTGAAACGTCCACTTTCAAATCTTGGGCAAACAAAGTGGTATCCCTCTTCATTCGTAAATTAAAATGCCTGTGATCAAAGACATGAAACGAGACGTTTGAATGTGATACCACAAGTCACGATGTGGGACAACAGCTCTATGTATGCTGCGAGGAGTTTGTTTCTGTGATGTCCCAAAACTGTCTGCTGGTATTATTCATGTCAGAGAGTGCGAGCATATAGATTTGAATGTGGCCAAGGCAATATGCATGCATCCTTTGAGAAGAGTGAGAATGCAAATGAAAAGGGGGGTGAAAAGAAGGGCACGGCTTAGCAGAGAGGAAAACATCAAAGCTGCACATGGGGAAATGCAGCCAGCATCTTGTAAGAGAGGGAACCAAAAATCAGGACATCTTGAAACAATGCTGTTTTTTTTGTTGTTGATCATACATACGGCAGGAAAAAGACATTATAGTAAAGCTTGGGTTTCATATAACACCCACACGGCACTATTATATTGTATACTTGCATCGCGTATAAGTAACTGTTCTGTGGGTCAGACACAGCAGTAAAATCAGATCAGACTGATTTTACTGCTGTGTCTGACCCACAGAGCGGTAACTTGACACGAAGACACAGAAATCTGGTCTTGTACGTGTGCAGATCGGATCACAGATGTTTTCAGTTACGATCTAATCTCGGGAAAACTGTAAGGTATATTAAAATTCTGTCCGAGAACACGTTATGCACAAAACCAGCGAGTGGAAGATGGATAGAGTGCCGCAAATTAAAAATAAGAGTGCGACTTGTGTCTCTAGTTTTGTTATGAATTCAAAAGGAAATGAAGCTGCTTCTTAAAAAAGGAAATCACATCTCTCTTCGTATGTTTGTTTACACAGCTCTTATCGTCCTCTTGCCTATTAAACAGCATCAGTTAGGGAACAGCAGGCCGTGCTACGGGCAGGATGATAAACAGCCTTTGACAAGCTCACGCCCAGATGGTCTTGACTTCAACGTCATGGAGAGTGTAGACACGTTCTACCCAACAACACCTAATCTTCAATAGATTGGATGAAGAAGCACAACAGGGACTGTGTGTATCCGTCAACACGCCTTCTGTACCTTGAGGCGGTTCTCACACAGGTATCAAGTGTACAGAAACACCCGGGAAACATCTGCTCCATCGCAGGGCTAACTGGCAAACACATTAACAGCTCCTACTTCAACTGACCTGCATGTATTTAGATTGTGGCAGGAAATCAGAGCAAACCCAACTGGTGGGCCTGCAACATCCATTTTAATTATGAATTCATCTCCTAAATTAAATCAATTCATTGTTTAGTTGCTAAATTGACAATAAAGAGTAAAAAAAAATACCCATTAGTTGCCTAAAGCTCAAATTAATGCCGTGAAATAGCTTGTATAGTCTGACCAACAGTGCAAAGCCCAAAAATAAGACAGAAAATCTGCAAATCCTCACAACCGAGTAGCGGAAACTATGTCTAGTATTTCTGCTAGTTAACGTTTGGCCAAACACTGGACCGAATATTTAGTTTGAGCTCTGATAGAGAGCACAGAAAGAACCACAGCTGAGATTTAAAATCACCACAAAGCCAGGTTTAAGACTTCATAAAACAGGATTCAATGTAAATAAGGCTCAATCACGCAGCAGAGACTGTTACAGCTGACCTTAAACATAAACAATGCAGGTATGTGGGAGGAACTTTGCAAACAGAAAAGGCAGAGAGTTAAATAAAAAAGAGATGGGGACACCTAAAAATAGACAGAGACGCAGACAGAAATTTCCCTTCAGGTTAATATGTGGAAAAACTGACAAACCTTCCGTGGGCATGAAAATCTAAATGAAGGAACTTGTCTTCATGAGAGAGCGCCCTCTTGGCCCTCTGATGATTGCCATGCACAAGCTCTGTGTCGTAGGACAAGCCTTCATAGTGACGGATGTACTTGTTCAGGGGATTTCTATAGTGTCCTGTGTGGAAAGAACAGAGAAACTCCTGTTAGTAACTTGGGGAACTTGATGAAATGCACAAAGTAAATGACAACACAGGCATGTGTTAGATATACATATAAAAGACAAACTGAACACTACACGTGTATACGTCCGTACCCTCTTTAATACCACAGCATGGCTGCCGAATGGACAACTTTTAGCAGATATGAATGACTTGTTTTGCATGTTAAACAATATATTTCAGGCAATTATGAGTCTTTAAGGTGACATTAGCACACGGCAAATCCATTTTAGAGTAAATAACTGAGACCTGGTATATGTTAGGAGAGTTTAGCTGCCCAAACAATTGATGATCAGCCAGATATTTGACTGTCAGGATTAATATAATGAAAACTGACAGTAAACCAGCGTGGTCTGGGTTTTTTTTTCTAAATCTATTTAAATTAAATGGATGCCAGTTTTGGAGCTCTGCTCAACAACAGCCCCCAGCGTCACAGCGTTATTATTTCGCCACCAGAAGAGTGGGTGGTGGGCACGAAGGGAAGAAGAAGAAGAAGAAGAAGAAAAAAAAAAAAAAGATTCTCGAGCCTCCACCCATTTCACCAACTGCTTCACAGTGAACGGCAGTCAGAGAAACTCCACTTCGAGAAAACATAGTAATTTTGTTTCTATGTTTAGACTGCGCATACTGATGCATCTGTACGATCAGATCTCTGCTCCGCACTATATAAAAAAGAAAGTGCTTTGTGTAAATACAGTATATGTAATTAGTAGTGTCTGACAGGTAATTATGCCTGACTATTGAGCCAGAAATTACAGGATTCAGTGTAGCTACTGTACGTAACAAAGCTCTGTAAGTAGACCAGGATTCAGCTAGTTCTCTGTTCGTGTGCAGTATGAAATATTTAGGCGCTGACATTAAATTTTTTATTGAGGCGACTATGACTAGTGAAGCCCATGACTATCTCGCAATATCTATAATTCCTCACAACCTGTAAGAAATCAGATAAAGACAAAGATAGATTTATGTGATCACACAAACACACACACACACACACAGCATTAGATTGATAGGATTACATGGTGAGGCACCGTCACATGAATGTTTTGACCACAGAAAAATGCTCCCATTATGTGAAAAGAAAGAAGAAGAAAAAAAAAGTTGTGACTGCTACTTTTGACAGTTTGATAAAGGATCCATCAATAAATCTGATATATGCCAAATATAAACAAGGACTGCACAAGTGAGTGAGACTTCACAGAAGTAGATGTGAGCTGATTTAATGTTACTAGATATGAGATATAAATGCTATATACTGCTTTTTAACGGTGTATAGCAAGTGTATGATGCTAATGCATCACAGTATTTACGTAGGGGGGCGATTTCAGTCCTTAAAAGTAATACAAATGGAGGACGGGGTGAGATATAAGCACAGTTATTGCGGATTTTAGTACGTTGAAACAGAGACTAGCGTTAGCAACAGCAGCATAAGACACAGCACAGCCGACACTGGAATAAACCAGCGCCAGCCAAGCTAAAAACTTGTGTCATATAAACTGTAAACGCCGAGGTGTCTTGTGTAACATGAACTCGGAGGCTAAATATCTTATTTTTCGTCAGAAACCGTTGCGTTAGCGGCTAAAGTGTGAGCTAGCGCGGAGCTAACGGTCCGTTAACCCAGTCGGCATCTCCCGTTTTTTTTCCCCCCCTCATAACAATGGCTGTCGGCGCTATTCGCACGATAACAACAAAACCGATCCAACCCCCGACGACAAAAACGGTGACAACACACGGGAATAACTCGCCGTGGTCGGTTTATTTCAATCAGCCAGGCCGACACGAGTCAGCTTTGACGCCGTGTTTCATTTGTTAGCTTGAAGTAACACGGCAAAAAGGGTGCAGTCCTCTTCATAACAAGCAGGCCGCTGCTTGATCCGTTAGCTCACGGTGCTAATCAAGCCTTTCTGCTGCTTCCCTCTCTCCCTCTCTCTCCCTCTCTCTCTCTCCGAGCCCGCTGCTTCACGGATTCAGCACAACTTGTAAAGGGTTTTTTTTTTATTATTATTATTATCCGGATGCCTCACTCACCTTGGGTGTAGTTCAGTAAACACGCGAGGAGGAAAACTTTGAGAAGAAGCATATCTGCTAAATCCATTGTTGGAGCATTGATGCCGTTTTCACTTTATTGTCCTACTTAGATAGGCGCAGACGCCCTGTGTGTTTATTGCACCTTCCTCTCATCGCCTGCTCGCTCTCTCTCTCCCCTGCGTCGTGACGTCAGACGCACGGCAGCTTGGCATCCCCCCCCCCACCACAAGATGCGTCCATGATCCAGGCCTGCATACATTACAGCCCGCAGCACGCCCAGGCACGCAGATCACCAGAGGCAATGTATGCAATGTATACATTTTTTTTTCCCCAAACACATTAGCAAACAGAATGTCCTTTATATAACATTAAAGGTGCAGTGTGTAAGATTGAAGGCCTTTATTTTCAGAATAAGACAGACATGAAATATAATAATCATAACTATGATTTGATGCATGTATAATCAGCTGAAAATAACATTTTTTTTATTTTTGTCCTTTTACATCTACGGTGGGAGCGGGTCCTCTTTCACGGAGGACGCCATGTTGAAACACCGTGTTTCTACAGTAGCCCAGAACAGACAAACTAAATGCTGACTCTAGACAGGTGCCTTTCAAGTGTTGTTTCTCCTTTACACTAGGAAGGTGAGGGTGATGTGAGCAGCGATTACACCCCTAGATGCTAAACTGGACCTTTAACAGTTCAGTTCAGATCTCTTTGAAATGTTTTTCATGGACTACATGGACCATACTTATATATCACCTTTCTAATTTTACACAACATATTTAATTCATACACTGATGGCTGCCATGCAAGGTGCCAACTGCTCATCAGTCTTGCACGTTCACACACCAATGGCACAGCCTTCTGGAGCAATCTGGAATTCAGTATCCTGCCCAAGGACACTTCAAGATGCAGACTGGAGGAGCCCGAGATCAACCCGCCAATCATGTGATGAGTGGACGACCTGATCTAACCCCTGAGTCGCTGGTTGTCGGCAGTCAGTTTGATAATCAATGAATCTTTTGAGTCATTTTAAAACAACAGCACTTGAACATTCACAGCTCCAAGCTTCTCATGTGTGAGAATTTGCTGCCTTTGTGTGCTGTATGTGTTGGAATTTGGGTCTTGGACTGTAAGACTACTTTATAGACCGTATCTTAATCAATAATGAAGTCTGTGGTGGTTTGCAGGTCATCTTTTCTTTGAGAGGAGTTCAGTGTGTAGCAACTAGACTAGAAGACATTTCACCTCTCATCGAAGAGTTCTTTTCTTTGAAGAAGGGGGTGAAACTTCTCTTTGGATCTACAACCAAGTCCAGTTCCTCCAGATTTAACCCTTCTCGAATAAATGAATATTGCAATTGAAGCCACCTTACTTGATTTCCCTTTTTTCTTTCTTGGTACCAAGCTAACGGTTTTTTCTGGCAGAGTACAGGCAAAGCTGTATATTTATAGGCATATTATTACAGTAATTACTTGCACAACAAACCCGTAGAGTTGTCATACTGATAAGCAGCCAACTAAATGTGAGTTTCCGTTGCTTGGCAACCCGAGATCCTGTGAATATAGTGTTTCCAAAGAAAAGGAAACACCATCAGTTTGGCGTGGTTATTGGATCCTGTCATGCATCAGTTCTGATTATCTGCAAGCAAGCTATTTTGGGTTCTGGCAGTTCTCAGTGATGATCTTCATCCCATAATGCACCTCTTCCTGTTGAAGGCAGCAGTTTCCGTGGCGATAACGATACATGTCACAAGGCACATTCCTTGCCATGACATTCCCAAAGCTGAAACAGGATTAAATTTGTGATATCTCGAAGATAGATTGAGATTTTGATCATCTGTTCTTGATGACCAGAAGCAAGAAAAACACCCAGATATTTTTGTTCAGAGATTCTGTCTGTTTATGTTTATTATTTTGACATCACTCTGATTAATTAGCAGCAAAATCTCATCAGTCAGTTTATTCCAGACGGGCTCCTCTGGCTCCAGTAGCCACTACATGACACACTTCCACATCAGCACCCAGTTTCTGCAGCTCATCCAGCCAGATCTGTTGCTTCTGTGACAGCCGGTCATTGGGCCCCTTCACCTCCACCAGCTACAAGAAACAAGAAATCACATGTTACATTGCATGCTGCAGTATGTGTATACCATGTAACCAGAGTTTAAATAGTCAGGCGCCAAAGAGTGACTGAATCCATATATAAAGAAAAATGTTATTCAGAGCCAGGATGTGACTCACCTTGTAGTTGTTATTTGACGTGTTCCACACCACTAAATCAGGCAGACCTGCACGGCAATGTCTGTAGTCTTTTGACATTCGTGCTATCATCCCTCCTAAGAAGGCTCCACCCAAGCATGACACAAGAGACTGCAAAAAGAGTATAAACAGGTAGTAGTTAGTGGTGGTCTTGTGGGCTGAATTATATTAAAATATTAATCTCTGCTAATGTTTGTAAATGGGAAGGGAAAAACATTACAAACAGATCTCAATATAACAAAGTCCACTTCAACACCGCTGCAAACTATAACCTCAATAATAACCATTTAATTAAATAAATACCTGGCTGAGCTGCTGCATTACATTGATTGGACTATACAGGTGTATCTAATAAAGAGAGTGTAGTGACAGTCGATACCTGTGCCTGTTGAAGGGATGAGAAACGCTCCCAGCTGACCAATGAACACACTTTACCCTCCTGACAGGTCCAGACATCTTTCAACATGTCATGGAGCGTCTCCACAGATGCCTCGCTAAGTAACTGCACGCGAGAATCGATCGCCTCTCTTCTGTTCTCATAGAAACAGTCGGTGTAAAGATCCAGGGGACACGTCTGTGAGAAGAAAAAAAGATGAGATGGGACAAACTGGTACAGAAACCACAAATATTACATACGCAGAGCTAACGTTACCTGGTATGGATTTCTGAAAACATCCGGAATACCCTCCATAAAAATGATGTCCCACAGCAGAAGAGCAAATAATGTTGAGAATGTTGAGCCCTCCCCGTGAATCCCTATTATGCCAATAAAACGTTAGGGTGATAAAGGATACAGAAATGTTTTAACATGTGAGGCAAATCTGCTTACCTTGGTCAAAGCCTTGCTGGTGGTAATGTGCTAAAGACAGCTCTTCCACTGAGCCTATTACAGTAGCATTAGCACTCTCTTCACCTTCTCCATTTGTTGGTATAAGAAACACAGATTTCCCCATACCCCCCTCATGGGGGAACAGCTGTCCCCGGATGGTCACCTGCAGACAAAAATACAAACATGAATACATACTTCTATATTTGTACATACACCCAATTAACATTGACATATTGTGCTAAACTCACATGTCTGACATCTTGGACTTGGATAGTGGGCAGGTCTTTTAGTAGCAGGCGATACTTCTTGAGGCTGGCGGACTCTTTCATCCGAACGGCTCTCTGATGAAGAGAAAGCTTATGTCCAGTTCGCACTAGAGGGTCTGAAAGCCCATCTCTGATAGCACAAATAGCCTAGAAATCAATAAAAGCACAGTACTTAGCACAATGTCACGCCGGGAAATAAATGATGATGTCTTAAATAGGAAATCACAGATACTGGCGCTCACTTGCTCGGGTTTTTTTAGGTGCTGGTGAAGGTTTAATGCTAGTCTATCCCACCATCGACCTCGGCTGTCAGGACAGTAAGTGGACTGCAACAGTAAAGACCGCAGCTCTTCTATGGCTTCCTGCACCACAGGAGTAGACCCACAACATCTTTAACTGGGACAACTTCATTTATGAAGCTTGAATTTGTGTAAGAGTGTGAAAGGGTAAAGTCAGTAAAACCTCATAGCGACGTAGCCTCTGCAAAATCTCCACGCCCCTGGATAAGATGCGACTGTAAGCCCATCCTGTTGTGAAGCTTCGCAGGAACACTGGCAGCTCCTCCTGGTAACTATAAAACACAATTATAATGTTTTTTTAAGGGATATTTTGGGGAGTATCAGGTATTATGACAGTAAAAATTATCCAATGAGTCTGTATCTCTGTTTTAGTCGGAAGCAAATAAATAGATTTGTGTCACCTCAGGTCATGATTTTTCCTCAGCTCCTGCCAGTCACTTTTGGCAGCAGTATAAAGCTCCATGGCTTCTTCCCACTGACCTCCCTGCATAGCTGAGGCTACCTCTTGCAGGGCTCGCATGGACGCTTCATATCTGGTGTGATAGATGGAATCATGAGTATTTAGCCTGAGCTATACATAAATAAAATGCAATTAATTAAATCTAACTCTTTTTCCAGACCATCACCTGATAAGATCCTCTCTGTCCTGAAACACCTTAGCTGTACGCTGCACTGTGTAGTCTGGGAAAGCCAGGCGTCCCGAGTTGACCAGCAGGATGGTGAAGAGCTGGTTCTGCCCACCAGCCGCCATCTCCTCCTCATCCATAGTGTCCGTCAGAGAGAAGAGTAGAAGGATGCGAGAGAAGACGGCTCGAGGACCTCGACACAGATGCACACAGGAACCTGCGAGCTGTTTTGCCCTTTAATGTTAGAGAGGGGGGGGTCAGATCTTCACTGCAAAACTTGCACTATAAAGGAACACTGTATTTTATTATCTCACCGTTTGAGAATGACAGCCCCAATGTTGTTTTGAGCAGAGGACATAGAGAAAAGGGACTTTTGCTTGCTGAGACGGAAAAGTCCGTCCACTAGCTGCTGTTTCTGAGTCCCAGAGTTGCCCAGATGGAAAGTCTTAGCCAGAGCTTTGAGTTCAGGAGCAGGGAGAAGATCCAGAGCCTCCCCTAACTCCTGGAGGTCACTCTCTGTGATTTATAAAAACAGGACAAGAGGGTATGGAAATTAAAAGTTACACGGCACATAAAGACCTCTTGAACATTTAAATGAGGTTACTGAGGTAAAAACACAAATTTGACCCAATATTTCTACAAATTCAATCAGTCTGTTCATTGTCTGAGCAGTGGACAATATTGTGCAGAGTATCAGGGGGGCAGAAGCCAGTTAAAGCATACATTAGGTGATGTATGTCACATAGTATCTCCTCTGTTTCCTTTTGTTAGGAAGTGGATCCTGATTTGAATTCAAACTGAGCTGATTCTCAGCTAAAGCTGTGTAGATGTAACCAGCACAGTCCTCATTAACCGACAGTCATGACAAAGAAATAAAGGAGGAACATGAAAATGCAGCTTTAATAAGGATAATTATATATATATGTGAGTAATACTTTCCAAAAGATGCTTCAAAATGTCAAAATATATTATTAGCATCATTTACCTGACTGTAGAAAACCAGCCTGAACCAGCTCCTGAGCAACAGGTCCCAGATCACTGCATATCTCTTCATAATCCAGTTTATTTACCTGGAGCCACTTCAGTTTCCTCTGAAAGAGTCTCACATAGAGCTTCTGCCCCATGACTTAGAGAGACAAAAAAATACACGTGAGTGATGAGGCCTTACTTATATTGAACGATCACTGGGTGTTATTTTCTTTTAGCATACAGTACCCGAGAGCTTCTCAAATGCGTGTATGAGTGACATATCATGCTGGTCGAACAACGCCCTGTCGTCCTCATTCTCAAGGACAGCCTGTAGTACGGTCCGGAAGTTACGGAGGTAGTAGGGAAGCCACGGGCGATGAGAGCTCTCAGCAGCCTGGTCATTAGTGCTGTTCTCGGTACCACGCTGTGCCAGTGAATCACTATTGATCACTGCAGCAGTTTTCTCATACGTTTCCTCTGAAGTCAGAGGGAGGTCACAAACAGTAGTAGTAGTAGTAGAAAGAACCTGAGTTTTAGGCTGGTCTGAATCAGTCGCCTCTGCTACACTTTCTCTGCTGCTCCCCTCATGTTTGGCTTTCTTTCTGAAACCATACGCCTTAGCAGCGGGAGCAGTTTCTTTTTTTCTTTTAGCTAGTTTGGTGGAAGACGTCTGCAGCTTCGGAGTGACCGGTTTTCGTACAGTCCCTGATGCTTTAGATGCTTTGCGTTCGACATTATGTCCTTTGTCTGAACATGGCAGATCTCCCGCTGCTGTTGGAGTGTCCACACTGGATGCTGTCAGGTCAATGAGCGACACAATATCTTTGTTGTCTTCTGAACTCTGAATTAGAAGATTTTCTTTCTGCGAGCTGCTGAGTGCCTCTGAATATATTTCCTCTTCCGGTTTATCCTCTATCCGTGTCCTCTCCGGTTCCTTATGACATTTCCTAGATAACTTGGAGGAAAGACTCCCCAGATCGATCGTCCTGACCACACGTGTACTGCTTATCTCCCGCGGTGCCTGCTGCGAGTTATTCTTTTTGAAATAAGGACTTGTCTTGGTCTCTTTGACCTCATCGTCCCTGTTTGGATCCAGCTCTGGGGACTTTGGGGGATTCCTTCTGGGTGACAGCTGGCTGCTTGGCACAACACTATTACTTGCTGAGGCTGCACTGCTGTCTCCTCTCTCAAAGTTCTGACATTGCAAATCAATGTGCTCATTGATCTTGAATCTGGGTACGAACTGACCACACAGAGGACAGGCCACCTTAGGCGGAGGCTGGCTGCTGAAGAAAGAGGTGATTGGAGTTGTTGTGGTGGCAGCAGCAGCAGCAGCAGCAGCAGCAGCGGTACTGGCAGAAATCCCAGCTTTGACACTGCTTTTCTTCTTGTTTTTGGACAATGACAAACGCCGCTTGAGTTTGTCTTTGCTGGCTCTTTCAGTCATGATACAGGCGGAAGAGGTGCTGCCGGCTGAAAACGTTTTTTAGACGCTTTTCTTTGTCGCATACTGTGAGGAGGACTATGCTATTTAGCGGTTTAGCTCACCTAACTTATCTCGGGTAAAAAAAAACACTTGAATGTAAAACTGGCACACATGCGTCGCTTTTGTGCGGCGGGCACTTACATATCATGACTAACAGAGGGTCAAAACATCGGCTAACATACCGGCAGCAGCAGTGTCTCCAGTTAACAGGAGAAGAGGAGGCAGCACGATGATAACAATCCCGCTCCTCAGGCATGATCAGCGGAGCGCAGAGCGCGTCTAAAGGCGCGTTAATCGATCGCGAACCGCATCGATTGTTTCTCAATCGGCTAATAAAAATAAAAAAATAAATATCTGTCTGCAGATGTAACGCTTATATGTGCGTACACGTGAATATTTTCAATTCAAGTTAATTTCAATGTAAAACAAAACATATGTAAAACACACCCTTTATAGCGATATTGTTAAATCAATAAGAAATAAATATTATTTAAGCGCTTTAAACTAAAACGTAGGCTGATTATGTACTTGTTATGGCTCTCACTGTGTTATATGTTGGGGATCAGAGCAGTGAGCGCATGATGATGATGATGATGATGATGATGGGGGGTGTATTTTTTTACACAGGTTCCTGGGCTGCTGTGCGGCTTTTATTCAAAAATCACCATTCCGGAGAGCGATCTGATCTGATCAACACACACGGGCATTTTACAACGAGGGCCGCCGACAGGACCGATGCTGGTAAGTGCCACGCTGACACATTTTTTTCTAAGCACACGTGTAAAAATAATAACAATAATAAAAAGCTTGCAGAGATGCATAGGAAGGGGGCCTAGAAGCTGCAGACAATGCTGGATGTGCTCCTCTGGTACAACACCAGCCCATAAGCTGGATGTCAGCATGGTGCAGTCTCGATGCTTCAAATCAAGGTCGATGTTGAACTGCAGCAGCAGGATAATATTGGCTTGAAGATGGTGAAACCTTCAGTGTGTGTGTGTGTGTGTGTGTGTGCGGGCGTGTGTGTGTGTGTTTGTGTGTGTGTGTGTGTGTGTGTGTGTGTGTGTGTATGTGTGTGTGGAGGCAGATCAGCTCCATTACTGTTGTGGTATATGCGCAGGAAAACCATATATCCGATTATCTTATCGATATTTAAGCAGATGGGAATGCGGCGTCCACTCGTGGGGGAAACCGGAGCAACCACAACAACCACTCCTGCAGCTGCGGCAAAAGTTCAGCGTAATGGGTTTATAAAATACCACCACAAATACGCCAAGGGCAGGGCAAAATGCGTGAATCCCCGCAGGAGCCTTTGATGGTGGACATTATTGTTTTTAATTAGCACTTCAGCACCATGGAGAGGTCATGATTAAGTCCGCGTGCTGTTATGCTGTATCGACGTGGGAGGATTATGTTTTTGTGCTCATAATACCATAATCTCGGTTGCATTATCATCTGATCACCACCGTGGATGCTCTGGATTTATTGTGCTCAGCGCGCCGAACGTAAATCATACCTGAAAGCTTGAACACAAACAGTCGAGTCAGTCCAAGCGAGCTGTTTCTGCCTCAAGCTGGTTCATGTTTAGATGAGAGGGTGTTGACATGTTTAGACTGGGCGGGTATCAGGCCACAGTGTTTAATGTGATGATAGCTGTAACACAGTACTAATCAAATTACTTCATTGCCAGGCTGAGACCATTATCACATTTCAGGGGTGTTATTTGTTTGAATTCATCAACTTCATTAGAAAATAGTCGGTTTAATTCACTGTTTTTGGTCCTAAATGTGTAATCGATAGGATTATTTTGCTGAATTGAACATTATCCCTTTGTTGTTTTGTTTTGGTGTCATATATATATACATATTTGTATATGTAGGGCTACAAATAGCTATTATTTTCATTATCATGTCAGTGTAGCAATCATTTCTGATGTAGATAAAAAAAATGCCCATCACATTTTCCCAGAACCCAAAGTGTCGACTTTAAATTACACTTTTTTTTTGTCTGAACAGTCCAAAACTCAAAGATGTTCAAATAACTGTCAAATAAGCAAATGAAAATGTAAAATTATTCACATTTTAGATGCTGAAAGCAGTGAATTTATGCATTATCAAAATAGTTGCTAATAGATTAATTTTCTGACTCGCCACAACAGATCGAATGGTAAATCGACTCATCAGTTCAGCCCTAAAGAACTCTATGACCTGAAGTTAGACAATTTAATTTATTTTCATCACACCAATACATGGATTTTACAGCAGTTGTGTTTGCAGTTTTATGACATTATCTGTTCATTTGCCAACACATATTGTCTTGGTTTGTGCTTAAGTCCGGGGCAAACATCCATTCAGAGATGCTACACAGCTGTCACAAGAATGATGTGCTATTACACATAACGGTTTCCTCAGAGGACATAAGTCACAGGCCATAAATCTGGCACCCACGTTATCCGCGTTACATAAATGTTTCAGGGATGAGTTTGTATGCGAGGGTATACTTCAAGTAGAAAAGCTAACAATGCTTTTTTAGAAGCGCATCACATACTACTGGCCTGTCTTCTTTCAAACAGTTTTCTCGTTCTGCACAATGTCAAGACAAAATTAGAGCAGACACAACGAGATGACGGATAACAAACAACGTCGGCAGTCACCGCAGACAAAAGGAGGACTGAGATGTGGGTGTTAGACGTTGCAGAAGTAATAGATTAATACTGTTTGTGCACAAAGTATGAATTGTGGTCTCTGTGTTTGTCGAAGTGTGAAACAGACATTTACTGTGGTGCAATAATAGATCGCAGTCCACATTGTTGTGTAAGTGTGGAGAAGAATATTCAATCATATGTTATTTAAATCTGGTAGAGTGTGAAGTGCTTGAGAGCTGCTTCTGGTATTGTGTTGTTGGGTTGTATCATAGCTTACAGGGAAGGGAAGAGGTTGTATTGCAGCTGAAAGTGATTCTTAATGGCTAAAACTTTATATTTTTTCTGGTAGCATGTGAAAAAAGGTATTAGGAGATTGTTGAGAGTGTGAATCGTGTTAGGATTTACAGTGAGCATGCTGCAAGCGTCTCAAAAAATCTAATTTTGGTTATCTATTACTGTTCACAGGGTTGAGAGTAGTGGGCTTACAGGGCCAGTTATGGCTCATGGAAAGAGGCCAGGAACCATTTCCAAAATATTGGCTCCCAGCCCTCCACCCTGCCCCAGTCCAGGACTCACTACAAATAGCCAAGAAGAGCAGCGAGGTTTGGTGAGCGAGCATCCACCGTGCACTTTGAAGGATGATGACAATGACCAGCTGACTCCTCCTGTTCCTGCAAACCACTATTACATGAGTTGTGACCCTAGTCCTGAGGACATGGAGGACACCTGCTCCGAGTACGACAACGTGGGCTCTGATGTAGAGCAGGACTATGATGAGGTGCTGCATTTAAACAGAGAGGGCGTAGTGGACACAAGGTACTACAAGCAGTACTGTCCCGAGGACGGTGGCTATATAAAGCATTCAGTAGGTGATAATATTAATGAGAACAGCACTGCTGCTGACCAGTTCACTTCCAGGCCTCGTCATGGCATGGAAGTATGTGAGGGCTCGCAATCAGACACTAAACCTCACAAGACCTGCCATCGCTATAGGTCGCATTGTGCTCCGACTGTTGGAGATGAAGCAGAGAGAGATGTGGAAAGGGGCCAGGAGAACAGGTTCTTCTTCAGTGACGGAGATGAGATAGAAGAGGTGCTGGACGGGGCCAAATTTATCGAGGATTTAGAGGAGACAGAGGACAGTGTTCAGAGGCAGACTAGCATTTATCAGGACAACGAGAATGAACGAATTAGAAAGGCAGGCGATCAAAGGGAAAGAGAAGATGACACTCGAGTTGCAAGAAACCATAATATCCAAGGGGGCAGTAGGAAGTGTGAGCCGTCTCATGTGGGTTCAAAGGAGAAAGAGAGGCAGGGTAAAGGACGAGGGAGGAGGGGAACAGGAGAGGACGTGGAGCACGCTGTCTCTGGGATCAAAGGATGCACGACAAACAGCACCGAACAGCGTCCGAAGATGTCATCAAAGGACTGCAAAAAAGTGGCTGTGCGGACCAAAGCTAGGTCTGGTTCCGGTAAGCAACATCCTCCTCCGCCGCCTCGTCATTCCCATGCTCAGTCGCCTGCCGACACCCAGAAGGCCCAGCCACGCAGAGAGACTCCTCCTGTTCCCAGACCTAATCCCTCCTCTGCTGGCAGCCGGGAGAGCGAACCCAGGGTTATCAAGCCATCCCTGGCTCCTCTTCACACACCCGAACAACAGAGGGAGCCTCATGAGGAGAGGCAGAGACGGCCAGAGAAACCCCAGCAGGTAACCAATACAAATAGGCCAGGTCTTTGTCAGATCTCGTCCCCTGTGGCTTTTATTTGTTAATGTTTCTGCACAGCCTACCATCACTGTGTCCCAGAGTGAATTAAGTAAGATTTTAATTACACGCTTTGCCAGGAATAGTCTTTGTGGCCTATTCCCCATGGGGTTATCATCTACACGGGACAACAAGAAACATTTGAAACAAGGCTCACCAAAGTTAAAGCAGATGTTTATGTACAACAGGTTGAGAAGCCGAGCACAGCTGTGATACCTGAGGACTTGCCAGAGCAACCGGTGAGGCCTCAGTGTCCAGATCTGGTCCCTGCAGAGGAGAGCGACACACCCAAGGTGATGCTTATTACACAACAGGCACTTTTAATTTATGACCATGTGGTTTTTGCTAATTAATCTCTTATTTTTCATCACACTGGAGTTTGGTTATGCTTATGTAAAGACTATATGGGCCACAATACTCACTTACAAACATTTGTTGTGATATTTGATATGGTCTGCTCGAGTATCATTACTATAAAATCTAATTTATAAACGTGTGATCTTATTTTAAAGAAAACGCAGGAAGCTGCTGCTTTCCCCAGCTTTGAGGACGGTAATAATCTCACAATATCTTTAACACTTTGTAGTTTACATAACTCTTTACAATGTTTTACAATGAGAGCGTCTTGTTTTGCTGCACAGTCCCAGGTCCCTGTGAGCCAGAAGATCTTATCGATGGGATCATCTTTGCTGCTAACTACCTTGGCTGCACTCAGGTGTTGTCTGATAAAAATCCATCCAAGTCTGTCCGCATGTCCCAGGCCCATGAAGCTGTCAGCCGTATCAAGGTATACGATATCATCCACTGATTCGGTTCAGAAACATTCATATCTGTCAAAGACATGACTGTGCCGCAGTTTCAGTGTCTCAGAAGGTTCCTAAGAAGGAGAAATTGATTAGAAATTGATGCCGATCTGGATCTGGCCATTAGGCAAGTTGCCTTTTAAGCTTTAGCCATCAAACTAACAGAGATATAGCTGTTTCCAAATCCTTAGGGTGCGTTTGCAGCAAGAATGGAAAGTGTTGTCTCTGGGTGTAACAGCAAGGTACTGGTTCAGCACTGGCAGAGGCCTGTGCTCCCAAAGTGCCTTTTACTTTACATTTCAATGAATTTATGGAATCTTTACGTGTACATGTTCCTGTGCTGCCGGTAGACTTGCAGCAGGGTCATTTTCTTACCACATGATGGAGCTGTTGCCTTACCTGTTAGTGTCCTGATAACGAGATATTGTACGGTGTGATTTAAAAAAAAGAAAGAAATAGAGATGAGAGAAAATAGAGAAAAATGTCTGATTAAAAACAACATGTTGTTTATTTCAAAGAGCCAAGATGAAGACTCTCAGATGATGACAGAGGTGGACTTGTTTATCTCCACTAAAGCTGTCAAAGTGCTGAATGCTGACACACAGGTTAGTAACTCCTGGTGCTCTTTTGTGTGTTGATTCAGCTTACTTTTCCTGGCTGCACTTCAGGGATAAAAAAAGATATCCTTGATCCTTTTTGTGTTTAGTCACTGGAGCGAATCCATTTTCAGATATAAATAGTAATGATTGTCTTTGTGTCGGCTGCACGTAGGAGACAATGATGGACAGTGCCTTGCGTACCATCTCATATATCGCCGACATTGGCAGTATTGTGGTTCTGATGGCTCGGAGGCGCATGTCTCAGGCCTCATCAGAGGACTTCTCAGAGTCTCCTGACTCTGCCAGCGACGGGAAGAGTCAGTACAGGATGATCTGCTATGTCTTTGAGTCAGAGGATGTAAGTGTTTTGCTGCACGCACATTTTTATCTTCATTCTATCGTTTCGTTTTAGATGTTTGTTCTGTGCCCACTTAAACCGTTATGATCTGTCTCACCTCCTTGCTGTTGTCAACTTTCATAGTCTTTCTGCTGAGTAGTTTTCCCCAAACGCTCCCCTTCCCACAGGCACAGCTCATTGCACAGTCCATCGGTCAGGCCTTTAGCGTGGCCTACAGAGAATTCCTGCGAGCCAATGGCATCAACCCGACCGACTTGAGCCAGAAACAATACAGTGACATCATCAACTCCCAGGAAATGTACCACGATGACCTCGTCCATTTCTCAAACTCTGACAACTGTAAAGAGGTGTGACATTTTTTTATTTGAGCACAGGTAAATTATGGATGATGATTGATGGATTTCCCTCAACTCAAGTGATTTTTTCTCCCCCCTCTGCATTCTAGCTGTATGTGGAGAAGCAGAAAGGGGAGAACCTCGGTGTGGTGATCGTAGAGTCCGGTTGGGGCTCCATTCTGCCCACCGTCATTCTGGCCAGTATGCTGAACAGCGGCCCTGCAGCCCGCTCTGGGAAACTCAGTGTTGGGGACCAAATTATGTCCATCAATGACACCAGCCTGGTAGGGCTGCCGCTTGCCACCTGTCAGGGCATCATCAAGGTACAGAGCATGCCAGGCAACTCCAGCTGTCACACATTCAGTGTTTATTCTGTGTTCACTTAGATAAGGAAATAGGTGAATTGGGAATTGGCACAGTGGCTTAGTGGTTGGCACTGCCACAGCAGAATGGTTTATCGCCATTTCTTTGTGGGTTTCTGGCCAGACTGCAAAAAATTCCAGTAATCTCAATGGGAAATTACTGCTCACTGCATACTGAGATAGCCTCTGATGACCCTCAAAAGGATAGACAAAATGGATGAAAGAATGTTTGATTTAAAAATGAAACCATAACATCCTAAGATATTTATTACATCTGCACAATCATGCAGATGTAACTAAACATTGAAGTCTGGCAGCTCCAAGCCCATTGGTTCATATTATTAAATGCACATCTTATAATTGTGTCAGAAATATATATTTTAATTTTAAAAAAAGGCTAAATAATCCAAGCAGGTGTGCATTTTTTAGTTGTGGATTTGATGCACTAGTCGATATTTAGCAGGATGATGTATGTGAGACTGAATCAAAAGAAACTGCAGGGTTTTTTTTTTACGCCAAATAGGAATATGATAAATTCATTCATGGTTTTGACACAAAATTCACTACTCTTACCTTTAAGAACGACTGTAACGTTAACGTGGGTTTTTTGCACACCCTCCAGGGGCTGAAGAATCAGCTGAAGGTAAAGCTGAGTATTGTGAGCTGCCCTCCTGTCACCACCGTCCTCATCAAGAGACCTGATCTCAAGTTCCAGCTTGGTTTCAGTGTGCAGAATGGCATTGTGAGTAAGCCTTTGTCTGCACGAGGAGTGACACTGGACTTTAGATTGAGGCTTCAAATGAATGGCTGCCAATAAACGGCATGTACTATGCATCGCATATAAAGTGTCTTTTTCACGTCCTCAGATCTGCAGTCTGATGCGAGGAGGCATAGCCGAGCGAGGCGGCGTTCGTGTCGGACACAGAATCATTGAAATAAATGGTCAGAGTGTCGTTGCCATGGCGCACGAGAAGATTGTTCAAACGCTGTCTGTCTCGGTCGGTGAGGTAAGGACTCCTCATGCCACAGGATGGCAATTTTCACTGATTACCGCACCACACAAATCACCGTACCATACAGGTCTTTTAAAGATATACATACAGATTACACTACTTTGAGACTGGCTCCAGGCCTGGATTATTGGAAAATGAGGTTTTAGTCAAAAAATAAAATCAGTGGATGTCCTTGGTAAAAGGATTAAATATTTAAATGTCAACAAAGCGGCAATAAAATCAAGCAAGCACTGCAGAAGATGAGAGGTGAAAGAGAAAGCTTGTTAACTTTAGGAGCCCTATATAATTCATTAAGCTCAGATGTTGTCATAGTTAAACAGTTGCCATTGTCATAGTTGTACAGTAAAAGTGAAACCACAACAAGAAACTATTTAGCTTGGCATAAAGACTGGAGACAAGGGGGAAACAGCAAGTCTGGCTTTGTTCAAAGATAACACAATCTTCTTGCCAGCAAGAAAACTCCCAAATTAACACAACAGTGTCTTGTTTGTTTAATCTCTACAAACACTAAAGTTTGAGTGTTTAATGTCTACATATGTTACGTGTTTATGTAGCTTTTGTTTACCAAATGCGGTAACTTCCTGGCGCGACAACAAAATTGCAGGAAGTTACCGCACCGGGCCAGAAAATAGAAAGATTTTATACCTTTAACAATGGCTTCAGAGGTGCTGGTAAGCACATGTTGTTGCCTCTGGAGAGAGCCAAGCAAGCTATTTGCTCATGTTTTCAATATTAATGCCAAGCTAAGCTAACCGGATATAAGTCTGTTGTGTTTGACTTGTGTCAAACTATTGCTTTCATTTGTAGGTTGAAGCCTAATCTGTTTCTTATATTAACAACTTCACAATTTGCCTAATTTATGGCCATCTAAGTTTCCCTAATCAACAATTATGGTTACTTGCTGTTACCAGCTGTTAACATACTGTTATTTTGTAT
This sequence comes from Nibea coibor, assembly GCA_023373845.1. Lineage (NCBI taxonomy): Eukaryota > Metazoa > Chordata > Actinopteri > Sciaenidae > Nibea > Nibea coibor. The sequence goes on from CM041721.1 coordinate 18,917,463, forward strand.
TTGTGTTTTCCCAGTTTCTCCCAGTATATGTCTCCTTTAAAGCCATAAAAGCTTATTATTTGTCAGTAATGGATCTAAGGTCTCTTCTGTCTCTCTGGTGGCACAGAAGGGAGTAAATTAGGCCTGGATTCAAGTGATGTGATTACGGCTGTGCCTCTATAAATGGGCTCTTAAATTGACAGTGTAATCGTCCCCGCCGCTCTCATCTCTGCCTCTCTTGCCAGATCAACATGAAGACGATGCCCGCTGTGATGTTCAGATTGCTGACAGGACAGGAGACGCCTATCTACATATAGAGAGAGACAGAGAGAGAGCCTGCATGGATCAGCCCACTGTAGTTCTGCATGTCTGGCTGTGTGGAGGTGATGGACAGATGATGGACAGGTGGCTCAGTGGGATGAGGAGAATTTATTTTTCTATCATTTTATTTTTTCGGCCTCTTGTTGCAATGCTGTAAAGAACATCCAGTTCTCATTTTTCAGGTTTTATCTTGAATTACATTGTCATAATGGCCTTACTATGTGAATACTGTCTGTAGTACTGTACGTGAGTTTCTGGTGTTGAAGAGAAGTAGCTTTAAGGTCATGATTATTTTCTTATGAAGAGATAAATTAGTACATTTATTTTTTATTTAGTCATTTTTATAATGTGTATGGAGTTTAAAAATGTACTTCTACTGTAAATACTTTGGATTACTCAAGGACTTGGTTGGAAAGGCCATATTACTCCTACAGTATATGCATGTTATTATAAAGAATTACTGACCAGGGATTAATTCTCAATCTGACATGATAATCTATTACATTAAGTATTAAAAAAACTATAATAATATGCTGTACAAAGGCACTAAACTATGTGTATTATGGTGATGCTGAAGGCCAAAGACACATCTACTTTTCAAAGACATACAGTGTGGGTGGTCATTACCTTTACCAGAGAGTACAGTACAAGAATGTATCAAAATATACATTACTGAATGAATGTAATGTTACAACACATTAAGAATACAATTTCACTGCTGAGTGCTTGTTGTTGTTTGTTTTGTTTTTTTATTTTATTGAGGTGTTACTGCAGCAAAAAAAAAAAAAAACAGACAAGATTTAAAGTTCATTTGCCTGGATTACAGATAAATCGATTATCAAAGCAGTTTTGGTTTTTCATTCTTCCTCTTTTGTTGTTTTCACATTTGTTTGGATCTCAGAAGCTGCGAGGATACATCGGCCACTGACATCGCTCAGATTTAACCAGGCTTTGTTGCCACAGCAACGCGTTGCATGTTACATCAAACATGAGAGAAATCGACATCAGACTAATAATTATTTTGTCTCATTCTTCATTTCTAATAAAGAAAAAAAAAGAGTTGCACAGTGACAGATCTATAATCCATATTGATCAGTGTGTATATACATTGTATGGATCCCATACAACTTTATATATTGTACTCACAACTACTGCAGCAATGAACAATGAACTTTACAAATACAACTATTTACAGTGAAATCATTTATAACACTTAACAGGCTCACATGGATAATTAAAACACGCGTGAAATTAGACACTCAATCTGTAACACATTCAGCAAAAATATCTTCAAGTATTGGCTGGGAAAGGACCCTGAGGGAAACCAGGACAGCTTCATATATGTGCCTGAAACACAGAAACAAAACGATCAGTCAGTGAACGAATAAAAGTGCAACACTCAGGATTCAGGATTTATCATTCTGTGGTGGCCATAACAGCAGTGATTCATTACATTTTAATCTTGCATCCTTTATTAATAACGTATCCAACACATTTTACGAGCTGAATATGTATTTTGCGCCAATAAAGGTATATCAAAGTCAAGTTTCCCAACGAATTCATAAAAGGACGATGAATGAATGTATGAGTGCTGCTTGTAAATGAATGACTAATCCATTTACAAGCAGCAATATGTTACTTGAATGATGTGTCACCTCTCAGCGTCACCAACTTACCGCCAGGACTTTTTTGGACGTCAGCGGTGAAACTGTCACTCCGTCAAGGAAAACTGTATTCAGGTAGCCCTCCCCATAAGAAACGTCGTCATCTTCATCGCCGCCGACGCTGAAAGCCTCCTTCATCTTCTCTGGCATCGTACAGTTGAGCATCACCACCAGAATGCCGATGATGGTGCACAGCACGCCTGGAAATCATTCTCAGTTAGTAGAAAGTCTCTGCCGTTCAGCAGGCTTCATTTGCCGCTTTAAAGCCCAGAACAACAAATGAATGTGCAGCTTCTGAACCTCATCTTTACCTGTAGCCAGAGCCAGCCAGAATGAATGGCTGTACGTGGTTTCAAAGGAGTCGGTGCCTATGGAGAAAACGCACTGTGGCACATTCATGATGGTGGAGAAGGAGGCCATGGAGAAGAAGATAAAGGCGGCGGTGGCCATCATCATGTACCCGGCGTACAGAATGACAGGCATGGAGAAGAGGATATTGGCGAGCATCCAACAGCAAAACGCCGTCCTGTGAAAGTATACAGCCATTTAGATTTCTGCCGCTTTTAACAACCATGTGCTGAAACTACAATACACTTATTTATCGTGTTACCAGAGGGTTGCCGAGGCGTAGCGTCCAGAGTATCTGTACTGAAAGATGAGTCCACACGGGCTGCTCAGGGTGAATTTCTCAGCGATGTACAGGATGGGGTTCGGCAAACCTTTCTCTAGAGCTTCCTCATACTGTTTCTCAATAGTGTCGTGCCAGCTGAACATCTCGTTGTAGTCAATAGTCTCATTGAACTGTACAACAGGATTCCCTAAGAGAGAAAGACAAGACAATTTTTTTTAAAAAAAGTGAAAGATGCACCTAAAATTCACAAACAGGAGTTGCAGTTTTTTACTTTTTGTGAAAGAATTTGCAGGAATATCATATCAGACTCTCAAGCCGACGTCTTAATCATTTAAAGTTAAACATTCTATCTTCACATAACAACCGCAGCGGTGACTCACCCTTTAGTGTAACATTAATGCCATACAGTCCAACGTGCAAGCCAATCTCGGCGTTAACCACTGCGTTGCTGAAAGACTTGTAGGTGGCATTAGTGGTCATTTTGGCCTCAGCCCAGTCGTTAGTAAAGTTGAGCGCTGCAGGGAAAAAGGGCGACGACAACGGTGAATGACGGGCGCAGGAAAAGGGAAAATCTTTATGATTTATTCAACAGACGGCAAGAATGCAAAACTCACCCACTATCACCACACCTATGAACAAGCTGATAATTATTCTAAACATCCAGAACAGCCTCTGATAGGGAGAGAAATAATGAAACAAATTTAGAGTGAATCATTCAGAGGGTTTCTTTTTCTTTATATGACTGCAGTGAGTAATATTTTATCTGATGGGTTGCACTCACCGACTTCCCTCGTATCCCAGGCAGAATGAGGAGAAGACTGACTGCTAGCACAAGGAAGACCAGAATAATGGTGAGCAACCGTCCACTAAAGATGAAGGAGGTCCTTTGTAGCGAGTAGAATGGGTAAATGTCATCGTAGAAAGTCATCTTAGCTCCTGTTCTTGGGGACGCAGCTGAGACCAAACAGTGTAACAGAGAAGACAGTGTTAGTGGCGGGGTTCTCAGTTTCCTCCAGATGCAGAGATAGCTGCTCTTGTCCCTTACAGTAGATAAGGGATGGGACATTATTAGTGCTGTCTATCATGGCACATGATTAAGCACAACCATGTTTGAGTCATGAAATACCATCCAACATTCCCTGGAAGCAAAGAAACACATGCATCTGTAAAAAGGGCATGCAATTTTATACATCCATGTGACCACTTCAGTCAGTGTTATGTAAATAGGTGCTCTTCACTTTGCTCCGCGCTGTTTTCAATGCATTAATTCAAGCCCAAATGAAAAGGAAGGATTTTAAAAAAACAAACAGAAAGCGGTTAAAAATCCACAAGATCTTTCTTACCTGAAAGCCGAACGATGAGGAGGGAGGAAGAAGAGGAAGAGAGTGTGAATGTTGAGGGGAACATACACTTCTTTTATACCACCGGCCCCCTTTGTGTCACCGAGGAGGAGGATGTATTGACTGGAAAGTTTTGGAAAAGAGGTGTGATCCAGAGATGATGACCATTCCCATTGGGGCAACACGGGTCACGTGCAGTTTGTGATAAGGTGTGCAACATATGTTGGCTTTAGTATTGCACCATCCCTCACCTGCACTCCTGCTCCTGTGCCACTTCTGCACTACATTTCAGCCTCTGCACTGGGTAAGACTACTTCATCCTTTCTTATATAGACATTAAGTGATAACAGGAAACAGGACACTGGCTCTGAGTGCCTGCAGCTTACACACACACACACACACACACAGACACACAGAGTTTGAAAAGTTTTGCTGTTCAGTCAATCAGACAAAAGGCGTCAGCTGCAGCAGCAGACTTCCTGGCTTTTCTTTCCAACCACTGCTAAACCAACAAGGTGTATCACCTCGAAGTATGACAGGAATATGAAAGTATCTAAATGAGTTACCTTCACCTTGTGTTTTCTTCACTCCTCTTGGCTGAAGACTGAGCTAAGGAGCATCTCTCGCATCAATGGATTTGCGTAAATGGGTTTGGAGTATCTGTGCAGCGCTTGGTTTGGTGCTCTGTGTCAGTGAACGTGAGTAGACGCCACTTTATAATCAGGCACGCTGCACCAGATTTACAGCAAAGTTTAAACCCGATATGTCTTGAAACAGATTCACGCTGTGAGATAACCTGGGAGGTCCCTCGCTTTGACGGCTGGTACAACAATTTGGGATATCCCAGACGCGGAGCTGTCGGTAAGAGTTGCCAAAGTGTGCGCCAGACGCAGCAGCAGCAGCTGCAGCGGTAGTAGTAGCTCAGCCTGCCAACACCTGGTCATCGGACTGTGCTTTGTGCTCGCGCAGGTTCTCACCTTGTGCGCCTCGTGCCCGCGCATTACTGGGATGGAGTATACCAACCTGTCCAGGAGCCGCTGCTGCCAAACCCCCGCAGACTGAGCAACCTGCTGGCGAGGGGGCCCTCTGGTCTGCCCTCAACACGCAACCAGACCGTGCTCTCTCTGTTCTTTGGTAAATATATGACTCATGAAGTGCAGAAAATGTTGAATGTAGAAGATGCAAGTTAGAAATTTAGCCTGATATTAACATAAAAGTGATGCATTTAAAGATTAAACTAAAGACTAAACATATCAGTTCTATATCTGTATTTTATTTAGCATTTCTCACCCAGCAGAGACAAAAAAAGGTAAATGTACTCATGTTTAATTGTTTTACTTCTCAGGTTATCATGTCGCTTTTGAAATTTTTGACTCAAGAACTCCTGGGTGTCCACCCGAGTTCATGAACATCCCAGTCCCAAAAGGTGACCCTATCTTTGACCCTACTGCCACCGGGAAAGTCCTGCTGCCCTTCCAGAGAGGACCATGGGACAAAGAGTCTGGTCAGAGTCCCAGTAACCCTCGCACACAGGTGACCTTCATCAATATGAATTGATATTATTTCTAAGATGTATCCTCCACAAACAGTTCAGCTCCCCTTCCTGCAGTGCAGTAATTTGAGAAAAACAAATGCAACACGCGCAGGTTAACTTGGTGACCGCATGGATAGATGGCAGCTCCATCTATGGCCCCTCCACGTCCTGGTCTGACTCCCTGAGAAGCTTCTCTGGAGGGCTCTTGACTTCGGGCTTTGAGTGGAACATGCCAAGTCAGGCAAACGGACGCAATCTCATGTGGAGCGCTGCAGACCCCTCTACGGGAGCTCATGGATCTCAGGGCCTTTATGGTGAGGCGTTTTATACTTGATACTGCAGATCTGACCTGCACCAAACACACACTTAACTAAGAATTCATTTTATTGTCCAGACAATGGGGTTTACAGCAAATCGTCAGGAGGAAATTTAAAAATATGTTAGGCGAGACGAGTTCAACACAGTTTCCTCCTGCCAGTTGTTGAAGAAATGTTGGCTGGAGCTCAACCCCAAAACAGTGGAGCTCAGTGACATTTAATTTATGGTTTTTAAAGCCCCAAAGCTGAACAATAATGCCTTTGTTTACAACCCTGTGAACATTTCTTTTCTTTAAGACAGTAAATTTCACTGGAAGGAGGTGAAACCAACTTTAAATTTTGCAGGTGTAACTTTGTTTTAGGCCTTTAAAGCAACATAAAGTAGTTGCAATTTCACACAATTCATCTCTGACACTAAATTATCTGCATGCAAGGTTAGACTAGAATATGCGTCCTCTATACCTTTACACAATCTGGTATCTGTTTTTTTAATTCTGCGTGTGGCAATACCGACTCAATCAATACTGCGAGCCGCTGAAAACAACAACAATAACAAGCATTCCTTGCAAATATTGTTTCACACACGTCGGCTCTGATCAGGGTTGCGGCCTTTGAGTCTGAGTCAAGAGAGGCCCCGTCTGACGTGAGCTATGACTCTTTAATTATTGTGTAAATGGCTTGTCACCCTCACCGCAGTAAATCCCTCTCTGTATAGCGCAGAGGATGCCGTACAGGTGTCATGAAACCAGTGTTTTGTTGCTTGTTTTGTTAAAGGTGTGTAGTTATTATCTGGGGCGGAGACAGAGGATCTTCTCCTGTTGTTGCAGCGCTGTTGTCACGTCCTTAAAAACAAACAGCCAAATTATCTGTCCATTAGTGGTCAGAGATGCTCATCAATCAAGTTTAATGGGAGTCTGACACTTTGTGATCAGATGCAGCATTTTGTGTGACACACAAGCACAGCCTCTTCTCTGTTCTCTGTGTTGTAGCTGTAGTGATGTTAACTCTCGTGATGGAGTCGCAGAATTCCCTATAATTTGTGTCATTCTCTGTATCCAGTGTTGGGAAATGCATGGGCCAATGAGAACATGTTCACGGCAGCAGAGGGGATTATCTGGTTTCGCTACCACAATTATGTAGCCTCCAAGCTGCATGAGGAACACCCAGAGTGGTCAGACGAAAAGCTGTTTCAAAACTCCAGGAAGACCGTCGTGGCCACATTCCAGGTAGAAGGAAAAGTCCTCACGTAATCCTCTCGCTGCACAGGTGCTGATTTAATTTGCACTCTGGAAAGACGGAGGTTGCATCAACACCGGGTGGTCGTGATTTTATGGATGAAATTGCCAGGTTTTAGTTTGAAGGCTGAATGCATCATCTTTTCCATGTGTTTGATTCGTCGAGTCTCTGCAAGAAGCACCCAGAGCAACATTAAACACGTGTTAATTCCCTTTTTACTTCAATTGAAAACAATGTTTGAGAAACTGTTTACGGTGATTACAGTCATTTATTTGCACATTTAAAATCTCCAGAAATGAAGCTACAAACATAAAATCAGGTTTTAAAAATCTTGCAGGATATGTTTAAACTTTTATCCGTCCTTTTCCCCTCGCACAGAACATTGCTCTCTATGAATGGCTGCCTGGATATCTTGGAGACAAACAGCTTCCTCCCTATCCAGGTAAGAATCATCCAGAGTGCATGTGCGTACAAGCGGAGGAGAACAGGTAATGCACTGGTGCCCATAAGCCGTGGTGAGGTGAGCTATCGTTTGTGCTCCGTCAGCAAAGCATGGCCCAGAGTCTTCTTACTTCTGCTGAATAAGCACCCACAGCTGAAGAAAGTTTAAAGGGACTACGGTCAGATGACCCCATCACCTTACTCATCACTCCTCATTTTCATAGCTGTACTGTTTTTGTTGCCTCATCTTTGACCATTTGGATGATGCTAAAGAGTGTTTGCAGGCACGAGGATTGTTTGCGTTCAGCTTGTATTTTATTTTTTTATGTAATATTCCGATTTTTCTGTATTCAGGTTACCAGAAGTTTGTGGATCCGGGGATCTCTCCTGAGTTTCAAGCTGCTGCCATGCGATTTGGCATCACTATGGCCCCACCTGGTGTTTTCATGAGGTACTGTTCTTTTTTCTTTCCTCCAGCACACGGTTAAAGATCAAAGCTCGCTGTGTTTACTGGGCTTTAGTTAAGTCTAATCTCATGACATGCTGCTGTGCACAGTGTCAGACATCAGACAGATTATGTACAGTATTAGAGATAAAGCCCCCGGCATTGACTCTCCATCTTCTCACAGAAACAGAACCTGCCATTTCCGGAAGATTGTCAACGTAGATGGCAGCTTGTCGCCAGCATTGCGTCTTTGTGACAGCTTTTGGAAACGTCAGGTACATCATGATCATACGTCTTTAGAGTTTACAGCCGATTGGCCGGCATGCTTATTTAATGTATTTATCACCACAAACCTTTTCTTCAGCGCTCTCATTTCTGCTTCCTTTCTTTTAAGTTCTGGTATAGTGAGCTCTTTCAGAATCAGAGCAGGCAGTGGAGTCACATTTAGTACAATTGTTTATTTATGGAGACAGTGGAAAAGTACAGAAGGAGAGCAGCGGAGCAGCTCTGGCAGGATGTGACCCAGGATCTTTGTGGTTTCAGAGGCAGGAAAGTAAACCACCGTGTGTCTCTGAGCACAAATGGGGCAGTTCATAGTTTTGTTCTAATAAAAAAAAAAAAAAAATCTCTTTACATATATTTCAATAGAGAAAGGTTTTTGTGGGGTCTGAATGCCTTTCTCCTTGATAAATATTGAGTTAGGTAATAAATGCAGCAATAAATAATATTAATAAATATAGATCCTTCGAGGGTTTGGTGAGAAAATGCTTTCTGTGAAGGATGATGATGGTTTCTCTACAAATCATCTCGCCACAGAGACTACACTTACTTTAAGATTAATATATGCAGGTGCTTTTTGAATGGCCTATTATGAGAGAGAGGCTATATATCTATGCATTGATCTGTATATTACATATTAATGCTTGTGTAATTTTATTTCCAGAGTGTCAATGTGAAGATAAGCCAGGACATAGATGACCTCCTCATGGGCATGGCTTCCCAGATTGCAGAGAGAGAAGACAACATTATTGTGGAGGACCTGAGAGGTGTTTAATCGTTCCTCTTCCACCTGTGTCAGAAATAAGAAACATGTTTATTGCCGAGTGGGTTTGCCTTAAAATATACACACTAAGAGAAAATGCAAGCACCACAAAAGTCAAGTAATTATAAATATAAACTAGAAATTACTCTGTATAACATTCATACTGAAGTTGTGATCTCATTTTCACTGCTCTGATCTGATTTGCACCCTGGCAGACTTCATGTATGGACCTCTAAGGTTCACACGGTCAGATCTGGTAGCAATGACCGTCCAAAGAGGGAGAGACTTTGGCCTGCGTAGTTACAATGAGATCAGAAAAGCTCTCAATCTGTCACCTGTCAAGACATTTGAAGAAATAAATCCTGAGCTCAACAGCACCAACCCACAGGTAAAAAAAAACAAAATGTCCATTCGAACTGTGTAAAAAACACTAATGTGAATTTAAGTGTGTCTTTTGTTATGCGCCAACAGTTGCTCCGCGATGTTGCAGAACTGTATAACAGAGACATCTCAAAACTGGAGCTCTTCCCAGGAGGACTGCTCGAGTCTCTCGATGGTCCAGGTCCAGTTTTCTCTGCGATAATCCTGGACCAGTTTGAACGAATGAGAAACGGAGACCGTTTCTGGTTTGAGAACAAACAGAATGGGTAGGCTCCTCTTTGAAGGACATCCAACATAAAAAAAAATAGCTGTCATAGCTGTTATATATCGTTATCTCATATTGCTGTTTGTGATCCAGTTTGTCGTCATTTGTGTTTTCCAGTTTGTTCACAGATGAGGAAATCCAGACGATCCGCAATGTGACCTTTCACGATGTCCTTATTGCAGTCACATATGCCGACGCTGCTGACATACAAGCTAACGTGTTCTTCTGGAGGGACGGTAAAAAACGTGGCTCTTACATGTGATTCATAAACAAACAAAGATTTATTTAAAATCCAGGATATGATATTTAAACAATGGATAAAAATAGTCTCTCTGTTGCCTTAGGTGACCCTTGCGCTCAACCCACACAGCTGAATGCATCAATGCTCCATCCCTGCACTAATGCCACCAAACTTAATTACTTTGATGGGAGCAAAGCTGGCTTTGGGATATTCATCATTGTCCTGTTTCTCTTCCCTGTCGGTCAGTGTCATTCTCACAAATCCACCTCTTTTTTGCACAGCAATAATACTGATCACTCATCTGCGGTTTTGTTCACAGTCAGTCTTTTAGTGGCCTTTATGGTGGCGTATCTCCGCAAGCACAGGTACAGGAAGTTTCAGGGAAGAGGAAAAGCCGGTGACAGAACAGAGGGACCAGCTGTGGGAATCACTGGTATGAAATCTGTAAAAATGAATGCTCTATTTTCAGTGTCCAGATGTCAGTAAAAACATCCATCAGTATCAGCTGCAATGATTCACCGCTACACCCGTCTTCAGCAACCAACATGTCGCGTCATGTATGATATATATCACGCCAGATACGATACTCAGTTTATAGTAGACGAACTGAACTCAACTCAGTGAAGGTGTCTTCCTCGTCTTCTAAAGTCCTTTTCTCCTTCTGATTTTGCTCTCCAGCCTACGAGTGGCTGGGCCGCAGAAAGCCTCTGCATCCCGTCAGCGTGGAGGTCGACGAGAAGAGGAGGCTGCACGTCTTTGACAGATCTGGGTCCGCTCATCGCTGCCTCAATCTGGGTAACCAGAACCACCTTGAGATCCTTCTCTCCAACGACCGTTGCCATAAAGCTCTGCTGCTCAAAGTGTCAAAAGAGTATGACCTGGTGAGTAACTGGAAATGAGAGGAGATGACCTGATCTGAAAAAAGCAGCTGCAGTCTGCGGTGGCTTCTGCTGCATCTTGTGTGAGCATTTCCGATAAAAGCCTGTGTTCACACTGCGTTCTGATCGAGTAGTTCACATTGATTGTTTGTTGTTTAAGCACATTCAGCCTTTCTTATTTCTCACCTCAAGCATGATTCTGCAGATGCACCTGATGTACATCATGTTGAACTTCCCTGCAATCCTGTTAATCTCCTGATGCTCCCTGTTTGCACGTCCAGGTTCTGTTTTTTGATGACGAGAGCAAACGTGCAGCATTTGTCAAACATCTGCGCCTGGGGGTGACAGACATCGCGCAGGAGATCAGAGTGAAGGAGATGAGGGAGGATAAACTGCTAAAGGAGGCTTTAACCAGAGAGCAGAGGGCTCAGATTGTGGAAACTTTCATTCGCCACGCTTTCTCTAAGGTACTGTCAGCCTCTGGATGTTTACCTCATCCTCTGCTCTGTTACGGCGGCAGAAGCTTTAAGCTCGGCCACAAAATGTCGTCAATCCTTGTTTGAGGTCAAGGTAGGTCTGACCTCCAGCCAAAAGAGCTAATTGTTGGTGGTGATGGTGACCTCACCCGTGATGAACATACAGTGACCTCAGTTAACGTCGGAGATATTACTAATGACACTATGGTGACATATAATGACACTGTCCCTCGCTCTCCCTCTGGTGCGCAGGTCTTGGAGATCGAGAAGTGTGACGCTGGGGACATGAGTGGAGTTTCCCGCAAGAAAGCCAGAGAGGTCCTCCAGTGCGAGCTGACGGCGTCTGAGTTTGCTGATGCACTGGGCATCAAGTCCGACTCCTTATTTGTGGACTCCATGTTCACGCTAGCTGATAAAGACGGAAACGGTTACCTCTCCTTCCAAGAGTTCCTGGATGTGATGGTTATCTTTATGAAAGGTAAAATCATGTCTGCGAAAGGCTATAACAGTTTTATTAATCAAAATGCATATCATATGTACACACATCAAATCAAAACAGCTGCATTTGGACAGTTTATATTTAACCTCTTAAACCTAGAGTGGCTCCGCAGCAAGAAGCATGAAACACTGCACAAATCACGTAACAATACAGTCACATTGCACATTAAATTTAAACAGGAGAAACTCTGCTGCCTCCACATGTAAGTCATATTTACACACACCAAACACAACTCCAACACCAAGCAAAGTAAATCTGCATAGCGTCATAAAGTCGACCCCCCCACCACATTTCCATTGCAAGTGCTCTCTAATCAGTGTTGCTCTTATTAAGACACCAAAATTATTCAAAAAGTTGCAGAGGTACACTCTGTTCGTTTGGCTGGGACTTAAATCAATAAAGAAAATTAGATTTCACTGAGTTTTTATAGTCTTAATGTTGTTGATGATATGTGTTTTTATTCAGGCTCTTCTGAGGAAAAATCCAAACTAATGTTCTCTATGAACGACATCGGTGGAACTGGTTACATATCAAAAGAAGAATTTGTGAGGATGCTCAGGTTTGATTGAGTTTTCTCTCTTTTTAAAAAAAAAAAAAAAAAAAAAACTGGACCTTTTTTTAAAGTCTGATGGTTCCTCTTCACCTTTTTTATGTGCTACAGGTCTTTCATTGAAATCTCCAACGGCGCTCTGTCAAAGAGCCAGGCAGAGGACGGCATCCAGGCCATGATGCAGGCCGCAGGCTTTGATGACAAGGATAAAATCGCATGGGAGGACTTCCATTTCCTACTGCGGGACCACGAGAAAGAGCTGCAGTTTGCTCAACTCAATGTCAAAGGTCGGACAAAGTTTTGTCTGAGAAGGGTTTTTTTTTTAAATTCTAATTTCTCACATCGTGTCTGATAAATCTGTGCACACAGGGATGGAGAAACAGGGGAAGAAGCGGCTAAGTCGTGACCAGAGAGTATCCTTCATCTGTCCAGCAAACAGGTTAGAAAACAAGACGCGCTGGCTGTAATCATTCTGATCACAAATGTAACAGCTGTTGCTTGTCACTATAAAGATAATGATCCCTTGTGAGAATCGTTTCCCAGCTTACAAGCTTCATTTTTTGTTTGCAGTAGCAACAAGACCGATGGACAAGAGATACGAAGACGGAAAAAGTTTGTTCCTTGTTTAATTTTTCCTTCAAGTGTTCCTGTAAATTACTTTAGATAAGATGTCTGTCAAAGAACCAAAACCAGAAGTTAAACAGAGTACTAGTTCTGATTGTTTTCTTACAGCATTTACTGAAAACTTCCTTCGAGTTCCTTTTGCATGAGTTTTATACAATGCAACTGCCCTGGAGTCCCTCCAACTGCATGCCTTACGGTACAAAGTTAAAGTGTGACAGCCTACTGCTTCTTCTACTGCTTGAATGGTCGAAAGCCCCGCAGCTAAATGAGACAGGGCAAAGAATATTCACTGCATGAACTCTAATGGATTCGCGTATTTTCAGGTTAACTGTCAACACCCCGAATGTGTACGTGAAGCCGAAGCGAGAGCAGTACATAAGGAACCCGATCCAGCAGAAGATCCAGCAGTTCAAACGCTTCATTGAGAATTATCGGCGTCACATCGTCTGCTTCATCATCGTCTACGGCATCACAGCTGGCGTGACCCTTGAAAGATGTTACTGTGAGTAGAAGCCATTCTTCTCCTTGTTTCTCTTCATATCACGTTGGTGTATCTGATGTGACCCTTGTTTTCCAGATTACAGTCTGCAGGCAGAATCTACAGGCATCCCTGAGACTTCAGTGGTGGGCATCGTCGTTTCTCGCGGGTCGGCGGCCGCCATCTCCTTTCTGTTTCCCTACATGCTCCTCACCGTCTGCCGCAACCTCATCACGCTGTGCCGAGAGACTTTCCTCAATCGATACATTCCATTTGACGCTGCCATTGATTTCCATCGCTTCATGGCCATGACTGCCATCGTCCTTTCAGGTTTGCAGACCGATCGCAGAGAGCAACGGTGGAAACTTCTTCTGTTTGCCTTCGTCTGAGCTCACTCCTGTTTCTGTTCTCACCGCAGTCGTTCATAGTTTGGGCCATGTGGTCAACATTTACATCTTCTCCATCAGCGACCTCAACATCCTGTCTTGTCTGTTCCCCAAAGTCTTCTCCAACAACGGGTAAAGTATCTGTCAGATCATAGCAGATATTTGTAGACATTGTACAGAGAGTTATGTTTGCTTATCTGCATTTCATTTTAGGTCTGAACTCCCTCTGAAGTGGTCGTGGTGGTTCTTTGAAACCGTTCCAGGTATCGCTGGAAAATGATTTTACACTTTCAGTGGTACATGGACTGCTTGTTACATTCATCTACAATTGTTTTTTTTTCCTCTCTGCTTTGTCCTTTTCCTAGGAATGACTGGCGTTTTGCTACTTTTTACTTTCTCGTTCATGTATGTTTTTGCCTCACACTACTTCCGTCGCATCAGTTTTCGTGGATTTTGGATCACACATTACCTCTATGTTGTTGTGTACATTCTAGTAAGTACTTTTCTAGCTTTAAAATACCCTAAATGCACCCTGCGGTCAGATGGCTTTAATAGGCTTTGCTTTTCTTCATCAGACTGTTGTCCACGGCAGCTTCGCCCTCCTCCAAGAGCCCCGTTTCTACATCTACTTAATTCCACCTGGGTTGCTCTTCCTGTTTGACAAACTCATCAGCTTGAGCAGGAAGAAGTTAGAGATCCCCGTGGTCAGAGCTGAGCTGCTGCCATCAGGTCCTTAATCTCTGTCTCTCTTTGATTTTAGCCCTCGCTAATTAAATTTCTCATCGCTAAAATCATGTTTTCACTTCGCTTGACTTCGCTCTTCCCTCGGCTACCCTACCTGCAGGTGTGACACATCTGGAGTTCAAGCGACCGCAGGGCTTCGTGTACCGTTCAGGCCAGTGGGTTCGCATTGCGTGCCTCATGTTGGGCACAGATGAGTACCATCCATTCACACTGACTTCCGCTCCTCATGAAGAGACTTTGAGCCTGCACATCCGAGCTGTTGGGCCCTGGACAAGCAAGCTCCGAGAGATCTACACGGAAGAAAGCTTGCTCGAGTTTGGGTCCTATCCAAAGGTATTATTTTCTGCCTGTGTCTCCATTCGTTGTCTTTTTATTTACACTGATATTCATCTTTCATTTCATGCTTAGTTGTACTTGGATGGCCCGTTTGGTGAGGGCCATCAGGAGTGGACTGACTTTGAGGTGTCTGTTCTGGTGGGAGGAGGAATTGGAGTCACCCCATTCGCCTCCATCCTAAAAGACCTGGTCTTCAAGTCCTCCATCAGGTCCAAGATTCAGTGCAAAAAGGTGCAGCAACATACAGCCTAAGAATCCCTCCCTGACACTTCATACATCTGTGCAAGAAGCTCACTCTGTAAATTGTCTCTTGCTAACATGAACTGATTATTTAAAGGTGTATTTCATCTGGGTGACACGAACACAGCGTCAGTTTGAGTGGGTGTCAGACATCATCAGGGAGGTGGAGGAGATGGACACCCAGGAGCTGGTCTCGGTCCACACTTACATCACTCAGGTGGCAGAGAAGTTCGACCTCCGCACCACCATGCTGGTGAGACCTCGTCATACGCCGTATCATATTACAGAAAGAGTTCAACCCTTTTTGGAAATGTGTATGGTAAAGCACCAAGTTAGCTTAGCTTAAAGAATGGAAACAGGGGGATTCAGCTAGCCTGGTCCGTCGTGAGATCTACCTACTAACTGTAATTATTTACAAATTGAACAAACAAGATTATAATGTGTTGTAGCTGTGCTGGTAAGCGTATTCTGTCAGACTTACTTTTTCTTCTTGATGCCAAGCTAACCAGCTGCTGGCTGCCGCGTCTTATTCAGCATACAGATATTACGATCTTGATTCATTCATTGATTCATTTAACCGATGGGAAGAATGAATTATCCCAAACTGCTCCTTTAATATTAGATCATTTGAAAACCACTAATGATCTCTCACCGTTGTCTCTGCGTCATGTCAACAGTATGTGTGTGAGCGCCACTTTCAGAAGGTGTGGAACCGCAGCCTCTTCACTGGCCTGCGGTCCGTCACCCACTTCGGCCGTCCACCCCTGGTGTCCTTTTTCAGCTCATTACAGGAAGTTCACCCTGAGGTCAGTCCTTCATCCGTATTCATTTGCCTTGCGTTTCTCTGCAAGCCTGCCCAGTCCATTAGCCTGGACCAGATTTATACATTATTTAAATATTTAAATTTGTTTTATATTCTATAGGTTGGTAAAATCGGTGTGTTCAGCTGTGGGCCGCCTGGACTGACCAAGAATGTGGAGAAAGCTTGCCAGCAGATGAACAAGAGGGATCAGGCCCATTTTAAACATCACTATGAGAACTTCTAACTCGCCCTCAGCACTGGACTGCACGTTACAGGACGGAGATGAGCCACTTCATGCTGGAGAATACAAGTTACTGCAGAGAAATATTAGACAATTAGAAATATGTTTCCACACACTCACAGCCAGTGTGAGGAGTTTTGATTAACAGGCGTCTACTTCTTTAGAGCTTTATTCTCTGATCATGAGTAACATTATTATTTTCATTCATTTCAATCAGTCATGGGTGAGAAATTTTATCTTATATAACACCAGATTACTTTTAATCATCATGCTGCTTTGAAATAAAAATTGCTGATTAATTTTATGTTATCTGTGTCTTGTGCTTTCGTGTGAAATATCTGGAACAAATAAACAAACATTTCACAACAGATTTGTAACAGTGTCATGTCTAACAGCATCATAACACCCAGAAATATTCCAAGGTGCTTACAGATATGACAGTAGCTTTAAATATTACGTTATGTTGTAGGAGCTGTGGAAGTTCTCTAATCTTGGCTCCAGGACTACATTTACACTTGAAACTCCTGAATTTGATTTGTTAGTTGAGTAATAAGACAGCTCCTCCTGTATTCAGTGCTGTCTGTACAAATGTCATGCTATCGCACAGTTCTCAAACAATTAGCTGCACACACTTGTTTGCTGATCAAACACATTTGAGATATGAAGGGTGTATGCAGATGTTTTATGAACTGTTTGAATGTCGTGGCGGCCCAGTGAAAGTTCAGAGCAGAAAAACAACAAGCTCACTGGACCACAGACTGACTTGTGTTTGCATATTTTGTTTAAGTGTCTTTGTGTCTATGGGTAATACATTCAAACACTAGACGCTCCATAAGCACTGTGCAGTTTCCCCATTTGCAAAAAGAAGAATTACCAGTAATCCTGGCTGCAATTACAGGAGGCAGCAGATGTAAATGAAGCAGATTGTCTTACTTTTATTTACTCAGGGTAGTTTACCATGGAGCAATGTGATTTTTTATCAGCAACGCCCTGCTTCAGTAACTTTTATCACAGTTGGAGGCCTTGACCAAGAGCACCTCAGCAGCTGCAACGAGGGAGCCAAACAGTGCTGTTCCGTTTTTTGCATCCAAAATTTTGACAGTATGGAGCTTGTACTGTTAACTTTCTTATCATAAACTCAGTAAATTCAATGATATATGTTCTCATTATGAACATCACTGTTATTATACCTGGGTTTCAGATGTTTTAACTCATATAGTGTGTGTGTCTATCTTGTTTTTTGCATGTCTCGTGCACTTCCCTTATTTGCTCCGTGTTTTTCTGAGCCCGGCAGGGAGAGATAACTCTAAATTAAGAAGGACAGGAGAGACAGATTAGAGAAGTATCATTTGGATAAGGAATGTCCTGCTCATTACTGAGCAGGAAACCAAAAAAGGACGTCATGATATTATCCGTATCCGAGACAGCTCATTAAAAACCAACTGTTAGAGCTCCACGAGGAGCCTTTTCTCTGTAAGCCCTTTTGTGTGTTGCACTGTTAAACGCTCTTTCTTGTACAAGAATAATACATTCAACTTAAACTTTGATACTTTGAATCCAGTCTTCCTTATTGAAGGGTCTTTCTTTAAAATTCTCAGACATACCTCACTACATTAATGCGATTTAGGACTTAAAAGCGTACTGCTACGTCAGTCTGAGGCAAAAAGAGTTGATTTCACTCTCTCTTGTCTTGTCTTGGCTTGGCTTGTGCAGAATGCCGACAGGACTGAGACTACCAGGAATCTGGTGCAGCTGTTGAAGTGATTCAGCGGCATGAGTTTATAATCTGTTCCAATAATGTTAATATTAATATTGTATTACAGTAACACGGGTATTGTGTCACACCTGGTATGTTTGTCTGAACATTCTCTTTCTGTTCTTATCTGTTAGCGAGTCTCCCGTGCAATAGCTCTATTTTCTGCGACCATTATGATCTTGTTTAATCCAATCTAATCTGTTGCAGTAACAGACAAACAAATTAGGTGAGGCAAGATTTGGTCATGCCGGTTCATGGAAGTACCAAGTACCTGCCCTTTGTTCAAATCTGGTCCACATCCATTCCCACACACGGTAAGATACATTTGTTTTTCACTTCCTCACTTCCTTCCTCACTCACTTCCTTCATGAGACTGTTACAACAGACTGCTATGAGTCGGTCTCTATTCTGCCCAACTCATGCTGGTGGTCAGATTTTTTAGATGCCTAAAAAATGTCAAAGGTAATGTATTTACCAGTGTTACCGTCAGCATATTCTAGTCAGGAGCCACTGGAGCCACTGTTGTCTGTTTATGTTAGTGAAGCATCAACGGCTAGCCATCGCTTATGTCTGGGAGGCCAACATTCAGTTTCTTTGAATTTGGTCACCAGGTAACACTGAGATAGGCTGACACCTGCACTCCTCCAGAAATCCAGACAGTGGCTACACAGTGTCTTGTCTGATATGATTTAGTGCTGTCACTGTCTACGACCTGAAGGCCCGTGCATGAACCTGTCTAACATAAGGACAGAAAACTCCATAACACCCCCATGTAAGAAGGAGCACTGCCACAGGTGCGTCACTCCAACAGCTGTCAGACCCTTTAACGCCAGCATGACTTTGTGACATTTTTCTGTATATTTCTTACTTATATTTCTGATACACCTCGTGCATATGAGCTGATGAAATTTCATCACAGTTTATCTTCTCTTATCTTCGAAAAGCAGACACTTGTTGCGTGACACGGCTCCTGCATTGAGTCACCTGCTCGCCCTGCATAGTCACTTTTTCTACTTTGTACTGTTGCCAGTAAGTCGCTGGCATTACTGTATGACTCGACTTCCAAGTGAAAAAAACAAATTAAAATAACATTTTGTGTCATTGTGCCAGTACTGATAAGAGCTGTGGAACAGAAAGGGATTTTACTGTCAGCTGCATAATATGAAAGCAAATATGAGAGCCTCATTTAAACAATACCGAAAGTTGTATTTAACCTATGATAATAAATATTCAGACATATTCCTGATAACTGATAACGCTTTTGTTTATTTTATCAGTGAATAATCTCTTTAACTTTTATTTGGAAATCTGAAACTAGACATCAAAGTGATTACATGCACCCATTTGGAAAGACTGAGAAAGTGTCTGCTGTGATTTTTGTTACACCTCAGATGGGAATAAATATGTTTAACAATGAATTCTTATTCTCAGTTTATAAACTATATACTATGAAGGCTGTCTAATAGAAACAGAAATCTCTATTAGACAGAAATAAACAAAATGAGACAGTTGTTAAACCTTAATTTTATTGCATTTAAATAAATTCTGCAATCACATGAAAAAGAACAAATATTAACAAAATGTGTTCCTGTTTCTTCTTTAGCTCTTTTCTCCATTTGAATGAATTAGCAACATAAAAAGCCTTTTATTTTTTTAAATTTATTTTCAAGCTCTTGCCAACGACTAAAAGCCAGTCAGATTTATTCTTCTCCGGTTGCTTCTTGGTCACTCTCGCTCCTTTTCTCTTCTTATTTTCCACCATCTACATCCTCTTGGTTCTCTCAGCCTCTGGTCCTTGCTGCAGTGGCTCTTTTGCTGCGTGTCATCACCCCTCTCTGTGCTTTCGCTTTCAAGTAAAGCTGAAAAAGTCCAAAAAAATATCTGAGAGCAGCAAGAGCACGTCAGAGCCAGGAAATATTTTCCGGTCTTGAAATGAATGAAGCTGTTGTCCGGTGATGATTTGGGGTCTCTGGGGTCTCTTCAGGGTTTCCAGTGTAGCCAGCTGATATCCAGAAAACAGATAATGGATATCTGCACCAGGACTTCCCCTGCAGTCCAGTCAGGAACTTGATTTGTAAGAGTGATGAGAAACACATTTTGAAAAAGCAAAAAAACCCAGAACCATCATCATACCTTAATCAATCTGTCTTTAACCAAATCTCTGGGGCCATGTCAGTTTGTTCGTCATTACCCAGCCTGTAAAAACAGTTAGATAATGTCTTCTGTGGCTTCTGGGGAAGTTTCCTGTAATCTGAGAGGAAAAAAACAGACAGATGATGTCACCAGGCTTATCTCAGGTGTTTCACAGGAAGGACGAGTTTCAGCAATAAATTTGCACCTATTGGTCTTAGATAAGAAAGACTTCATTATCTATGTGACCTCTGACACACTGAACCAGACAGATATCTGTTTTTTAAAGGTGAATGATATCATTCACCTTTAATATTAAACTCTGATGTAATCCTGCATTTATATGGACACTTACAATGACATTTTTTCACCGTGCATTTAGCAATATTAAGGAATGTGTGGGCATTGAGATAAGGAGCTTTGATTAAAAAACGACAAAGATAAAAGTTTTAGCAACTGATTTATCTGTATGTGTGTTAAAAGAAGCACACTGATTAAAAAAAGGAGGTGACCAAATGAATCCAACCACAGGAATGCATTTAAGAGCCAAAATTAACTCATGTACCTACGTAATGTGATTAAATATGATTAAAATATGACTTTTTTTTTGGTTTTCTGTTGAATACGTTACAGCACTGTGGCTGACTGCAAATCTGGTGGGGCCTGGAACCATTTTGATAACATTAGTAGCACTAAGTCTACCCTGCTGTTGATGTGGGGAAAGGGACCATGTTATCTTTCCATTTCACTAGCAAGGAACACGCCATCAATGGATAGGTTTGAAAGATTTATTACACCAAATAATAAAGAAGATGCAGATAATGAATGACGAGGATCTCTGATGGCGGCTGCGTTGTGGGGAAGCTTCAAGGAGGGAATCTGTCGTAGCTCCCAGGCACGATGAACCCCTATGGCCCTATAGAGATTGGAAGAAGTTAAAGTAAAGGGATAAAAGGGGTAGGGTGGGAGGGGATGCAGAATGCGAGAGCGAAACGGAGGACAAGGTTAGGCATAGGCTTATGTTGCTTTCGGTAGGGTGTGGTTGAGGCGTGTTCCTGCTCCTGAAACTCCGCTTTAAGCTTCAACTTTGGAGGTGACAGTGTCTGCTGGTTGTTGAGAGACAACAGGAGGGTCAACACTCTCATTCTCATCGGATGAGAATCCGTCAAAATCAGGGTCCACCTCAACACAATCCTCAGTGTGAGTTCAGATGATCACACACACACCTTCATGTCCATGTCCACCTCTGCACCTGCAGGTGTGGGGTTATTAGGTCACACACAGAGACAGACACGTTTTACACAGCTAAAACAGCTTGGGGTCAAATTGACCCCAGAGGAACACCAATGTGTGTAGTATGTGTTCAGCACATTAGAAAAATGTCATCATGAAAATGTTATGCTTAATCAGTTGTCCCTGTTAAATTAGGAAAAGTCATGAAATATGAAGCAAAAAAAAACAAAACAAAGGCAGCTGTTATTTTTTGAATGATAAACATTGAACGGGGTCAAATTGACCCCAAGGAGAATAGAAATTAAATGCATTCCTGTGGTTGGATTCATTTGGTCACCTCCTTTTTTTAATCAGTGTGCTTCTGTTAATCCACATACAGATAAATCAGTTGCAAAAAGTTTTATCTTTGTCTTTTTTAATCAAAGCTCCTTATCTCAATGCCCACACATTCCTTAAGAGCCAAAATTAACTCATGTACCTAAGTAATGTGGGTTATTAATGCTCTATACCTCCACCTCTCGCACCACTCTCACTCTCAGATTATTAATACAATCAATGAATACAGAATAATCTATTTTAACAAAACTAAAATGGAACAGGTTCAAGACAACACTCACATGTCCACACTGACTGAAGTCACATCTGTCGTCGGCAACATAGCCGTGAAACGCGGCCTGCGGCCTGTGTAGTGTGTTGAAGGACGTTCAAGAACGCAATAAAAACATTGCACACAAACTGGACACGAATTATTCAGTCTTAATGACTGTATATGATTAAAATATGACATTTTTTTGGTTTTCTGTTGAATACGTTACAGCGTTTCTGGTTACTTTTAGCAGAAGAATAAATATAAAAATACGAGTGTGAATAGTTGTTTGTCTCTTTGTGTTCAGCCTGTGATGAACTGGGAACTGGGAAAGACTCCAACCACCCGTGACCCTGATGAGGATAAGCGGTTACAGAAAAAGGATGGACAGTTCACATATATGTACAGTACATGTCATTTAAATAGCTGTCAGGTTGTTTGCAAGCTGTCTGTCCTCTAGGCATCAGGTAAGGTTGGAAATTTTGGACGAGCTTTGCACTTCATGGCCACTCACTCTATATTTAAGATATTATTATATCAGCTGAAATTTTAAGTTCAGGTGTCGGTGGCAGCTTGTTTTCTTCCCTCCTTTATTCACTTCACTTTAGGTGTTGATGTCACACTTTAATGACACTGGTCTGTGACTGTGAGGCTGACTGGTTGTACTGGTTAGTGCCGGTACATGATTTACTGTATGTGTGAGACTCACTGATCAAATGGCACCCTCTTCTGGTAAAGATCCTCCATCCTTTTACACAGCAGCTGGGTAAAATGTTATTCAAGGTCATCCCGGTTTGTGCTGCATTACTCTTTTTTTTAATAGATTTTCAGTACACTGCATTAAGCTCCCCTTTAAATGCCCTTGTTCCATTCTATTATATGTTAATGCATCTCCTCAATGAGAGCCTGACATCTCAATGTAACGGGTCAACGCCCATGAAAAAATGTTTAAATCTCGCTCTAATCAGGTGTCACATTCACAGCAATGACCAGGAAGGTGAGTTGGTGGACAGCTGATCAGCAGAGGGCCGAATGGCCCCAGTGGAGCAGCTGGAGGTGAAGTGCCTTGCTCAAAGGCAGCTTAAAAGTATGTTTCATTCACATTACACAGCATGGGTAGTGGATTGGAGCCTCACAGGCCTTCTTTTGTAACTAGCTGATTAATTTAAGGCCCGTCAGCAAAATAGCATATAACTGTAGTAGCACGTTGTTCTTTAAGGGCCTAACAGAAGACATATAAGGAGGTGCACATGGTGATTAAATGACAATGGAAGTAGGTTGAAATTTTTGATTTTACAACATTGCATGCAAAATAATGTAAAATATGTCGAGGATGTCTGCGCAGTGGTGAGCAGTTTGCATTGGTGTGCTTAAGGGTCCAGTAATCTTCTTAGTCTCGGTAAGTACCCGGCTAGAAATCAGCTACTGTCCAGATTGTCTCTTCCTGCCCCAGATAAACGACTCAGACAACAACAAAGTGAGCCTCCAGGAAATATGTGGCATGGTCGCTTCACTGGCGTGAAATATGCACCTCCCCTCCTTTGGGAACTGTGTTGACAGAGCCGTGGAAGAAGTTTTGGTGGATCTCCTCAACTTGAAGATGTTTGGCAGCGGCACCAAGAAGTGGTTTGTGAAGAGGCAGAAGAGGCAGCAGCACAGGCCTGGCAGGAAGCCATGCACCAGGAGGAAGAAGAGATGGGCAGCTAAGATCCTCAAACAGCACAGGCAAAAGCTCCTGAATGAGCTGGATATCAACGCTGTACTTCCCTACTTGGTGTATGATAAGGTTTTTTCGCTGGGGGAGTACAAAGAGATACTGGGACAGGAGTCCAGCAAGAAACGGACGGAGATATTCTTGGACCATCTGTCCTCGAAGGGGCCTGCTGCATTCTGCTCATTCTGCTCTGTTTTGGAGGAAGTGTGTCCCCACCTGCTAACCTGCTTTCTGTTAGATGGAGAAGGTACATCCGTTTTTAATTAACTGTGTTAACGAATAACACAATAAGATCATAAACGGTGTGTGTTCCTGCTGTCTTTGAAAAACATTTCAGTGTGCGTTAAAAAGGAGCCCAGAATAGAAGCTACAGCTCATCGATCTGTAGCTGCTTTCCACTTATTTGTCCAGTATTTTCACTTATCTTGTGTTGCGTTTAATCTTCTGTGGGAAATTGAAGACAAAAAAAAAACAATATAAAAGGAAGGAAACTACTTTGCAGTAAGCCAACGTCCACAGACTAAGAGCCAGCAAAAATAGCTTCTTAAATCTGTATGGCTGAGGGGATTAGCGAGCCGCCAGCGCGCCTAACTAGCCTCTGACAACATATGGCCTCAACGTGGCCGCAGTCTGCAGGACCTTGTCTGCGTTGCACTACTACGGATCGATACGCTTTACTTACATTTACATAAAACTGGGCACTCTCGAGAAAATGACTCGCACTTACAGCTCAGCGAGCGTCTGCTTTATCTGTGCGAGAACTTGTGAATCCTCCTGTTAACTCACCCGGTCACGGGACGGGAAGTGTAAATTAACAGAGCTGTAAAAAAAAAAAGTGGATAACGTATTAATCTGTCTTTACAGATAGTGTCACAGGACTGGGGAGGAAAGGGGGGCTCCCGGTGCCTCCAAACAGTCCAGCAGAACAACCTCTGTGCCCCCCTCCGATGTACAGCGACCCTGTGTTTGACTCCAGGTGAGAGGCGCTTTACATACCACTGATGTGTACTTGTTCTGTTGTTGTTGTTGTGTTTCTAAACCAGTTTAAACAAAAGATGGCTGGCTTCTTAGATTACAAAAAGTTGACACAACACTGGGGTAGATGGAGTGGGGTTTTTTTTGTAAAAATGGTGCTATTTAGGCATCTGTGTGCGTGCTGAAATTGAAAAAAAATCACTGTCCCTGCTCTCTTATTTTCCAATAAATCATTTTATGATGACAAATTAAAACTAAAGAAACAACAAAATGGCCATAGGATGTGAATCACAAGCTATGGCCTTCATAGTTGCCAAATCTTAACCTATTTGAGCACCTCTAAGAGATTTTGGGCCGCTGTATGCTTTAATTTATCTGTCTTTGTATTGTCTCTGTCTCTGTATTGTCTTTTTGGCTGATGTTTACAAAATGTGGTCGGTAATAATGCTGCTCATTTGTGCTCCGTTGCCTGTCGTTTTACAATGATTTACGCTGAAGTCTTCAAATGTAGATGCGGGTTCATCGCTGCATCCAGTATTTGCTGCTTCTTGTTGCTTTGCATGATGTCGGCACCTGACTTGTGTGTTCACATTTTTCATGATGCTTTTGTCATCACACTGTTTTAAATTTGTATTTCTTCACCTGTCACTGCTTTGGTTTTAGATCATTTTTCCAATTTTTTGAAAATTAGCTGGCTGTCACATGAACCCGGCACATTTACAGAAACATTTGATGGTTGGTGTGTGTTCTCACATATCTTATGTTGAACGGCATCAAAAGAGCGAACATGTTTTGGTTCTAGAAACTCGCACTACAATAGTAAGACGTTTTACGCTGTCTTTTTCCTTTTGCTACCCATCTTCCCATTTGACTACAGACCTGATCGTACTGAGCTGAAAGCTCACAGCTTATATATTCATGTCTTAAAACAAAGATACTTGGCTACAGACATAAATGAGATTATATCTGCAGAGCTATTCTTTTGTACATGATAGAGCGACCAGAGAAATCCAGTGCACCAGTGCAGAGTCCTTTTTTGTCACTGTGTGTCAGGCCCTGTGAATGCATCATGACTGAGTGATGGTGTCTTTCTGGACCCCCAGAGAGTACCCTTGGCCCAGCTGATATATTGGAGTGGGGGTGGTGCAGGGAAAAGTTGACAGGGTGTATGTGTGAGAGAGAGAGAGGGAGAGACATAGTGTGTGGATGTGATGCCTGAAGTGACAGGACAGACAAGCTGATATGTTCTCCAGACCGTTAAGAAGGCCTCTTTAATATATGACAGCTAAGTCAGCATGGAGACAGTTATCCCAGTGGTCTGGCCGTGGGCACTGACACACACATTCACACACACACACAGATGGGCTGACAGAAACAGACCAACACAGCATAGCAGCACACACAGTCAGAATGGTCACAGAGCTTCCCCAGAAGATGCACTACGCTGACAACACAACGTAAGTCCTCTTGAAATGTAATTTCAGAACGAGACTCTGTTTGTATGTATGGCGAAGACTCATGAGCACAGCTGTGTGTGATCCTAACCTCTCTCACAGTGGATATTAGGAAAGGCAAAACTTAAGGAGGATGCATGTGTCGGGCAAGGCTGCCTATATGTGCATCTAGATAAAAACTGCATAATCTTTTGTTTATTTCCTCTCAGGAGAAGTAGGACATAAACTGCCTCAAGTCATGGATGCTTGGCTTCAGAATTTGTGTGCCAGCATGTGTCCCTGCGTGACAGAGTGAAGCATGTCTGCGGCCGCGCTTGTTATAAATATGGAATCGACCTGGGAATATCTTCTTCGCGGTGAACTGTATCTTCGCACAAAGTCATGTGCGTCCCCCCCCCCGCCCCTTATCATCAGCACACCTTCTGTGATGCACAGCAGAAGAGCAAGATTGATTGTCAGCTGTTTGGGTTCAAAGAGACACTGTGTTTATTACTTTGGCATTTTGTGTCCGCCTCTGGTCAGTATCCTGCTGACTGAGAGTGAACATGCAGCATTTAATCACATCTCTTGGCTTCTTTCTTAAAGGGTACAGAGGACCTGTGTGTAGCTGTAAGAGCAGCGCGGAAACTGATAGAAAGCTGACTGAATCCAGTTTAAGGGTCATTGACTGCCATATTGTTTTCATGGGACTGTTGTAGGTTTTTAAACCAGCACATAAAACCTCTAGAGAAGTCATCCCATTCTGAGGTCTCAGATTAAAGTGCTGATTTAAGTGCATTAAATGCATGGTTGTGCAGAAATATTGATTGGATAACTGACTTTTTTTTTTAAACTGCATGATTTATCATTTTCTCCTACAGAGGACGAGGGTGTTATTCACCAGCATGTGTTTGGATCTGTGACCTTATATGTATATGTGAGGCTGCAGCGATGATGTAAGTCACCGTGCCTTCATCCATAAGTGGAGAAAATGAGATGCTGGCAGGTTGGGAAGGAGGTGGAGGAGGAGGAGGAGGAGGAGGAGGAGGAGGAGAGGAGGAGAGATTAGCTGGAGCTGTGAGGTTATGCTTCTCTGTGCTGATGACTCACCTCACAGCACATAGAGAGAAAGCACTGCGACAGCACCGAGGTGTGACTGCGTGCGTGTGTGTGTGTGTGTGCTCGCGCGTGTTTCATTATTCTTGTTCTTCTTGGTGCAGTGCATTCATGTGAAGAGGACTTTCTCTGTGAACTTCTCCTCTTTGTTTGGTGCAAAAGTAATAAATCACAGCGTTACAGCAGTAGTGGTTCTTGGGGCTTTCGTCCAGGTTTGCCTCCTCTGGGAGCAGCCTCTGAGTCCTACAAACCAGCTTTGATTTCGCTGTACAGAATAAAGTGGACAAGAGAGTCTAAGGACACGAGAAAGAAGGACAGCCCCGTCTGTCCTATTTACTCGCTGGGAATAAAAAAAAAAAAGAGAGAAAGCACTTTAGTGTGTTATTAGCACGCACGTGCGCCCGTGCGTCTCTGCGTGAGCGCGCCTGTGCGAGCGTGCGGCGGGCGTACAATAAAGGATGTCAGCAGCGGGTTCTCATGTGAGAAGGGTAATGATGGGGCAGGCTGCTCTGAGGCATCACTGTGGAGATGCAGGGGGGGGGGGGGGGGGGGATGCCAACGTGAAATCAAAGTGCTGCAGTGGAGTGTGCATGGGTATGCAGTGGTCTTCAGACTGCAGCAGCACAGCCACTGACCCACTGCTGTCTCAACGCTTCCCCACTGACACACTACTACTGGTTCCCTTACACTCTCACTGTAACGTGTGTGTGAGCGAGAGAGAGAAGAGGAGGAGGCGGAGGTTTGTT
Source organism: Nibea coibor (assembly GCA_023373845.1). Classification (NCBI taxonomy): domain Eukaryota; kingdom Metazoa; phylum Chordata; class Actinopteri; family Sciaenidae; genus Nibea; species Nibea coibor. The sequence goes on from CM041721.1 coordinate 18,945,243, forward strand.
GTGTGTGTGTGTGTGTGTGTGTGGCAGTTTTCCCATCCCAGTAATGTCTGCCGTGTCTTACATGCCTGGCAATGATGATCCGTTGTGTCTGATTAATCAGGGGAGAGTCATCTGAATGGTGTCTGAGCGAATGGGAGGTGACAGAGGGCATTGCTGGTAGGTTTGTCGGAGCACAGCTCTGCTCTGATGATTCCATTAGTGGTGTATTTGTTGAGTGTTGACTGGATTCGAGAGGCTACTAACAGGAAACAGGGACGTCACTGACAGCGTGCAGCCAAGACATTTTCTGGAAGGGAAAACCGAATCATCCAACACAACATAAATCTACACCACGCTACCTAAACTAGTTTATCTAACTATTTAACTGTTACACACAATGTAGTAGAAATGTTTGTTTTTGTGGACCTTTCAGACCTTACAAAAGATTTTTAACTTGTACCAGATTACATATTTCTTCCAGTTAAGTAGGGACATGTAAAACGATGCATTAGCATTTGATTTTTCTGTTAACTAAACGTCTGATGTACCACTGAATCATTCATTCATTTATTTTGTGGGCCTAAAAGTGATCAAATTTGAAATGTATGAATTAAAAACACTTGAATCAGCCCAAAATATATGCAAAATGTCTGTTTTTCACTGTAGTAGCCTATGTAAACTATGAAAAATAGATCCACGTCCTCAATGGTTGTTACAACCCTGCTTATTTCAAACTCAGAGACCTGCGTAGAAACCATGCTGGTTACGAGTGTCGTTATATTGTTTATTTTAAAATGATTTTTGATTTTCTTTTATTTCAGTACACATGCAACAATTGCAGTCTTCTCAGCTGCGGGTACTGCATGGAAGGATTTTCGGACATGTACGCACTCGATGAATTTAGCTCCATTTAATGGCCTAAAGGAAACCCTTTCAGTCACCAGAAGTAACAAACAGATTTCAGCTCACTTGCAGTATATCACATTAGGCTTTGTTGTAAAATGTTGTAATTCATAAAATAGCTCATTGATGTTGATTCAAATAGGAACATTTATCAATGATTTAACTGACTCAGCTCATGAAATTAGATCTAGTCTCACTTTACATAACCACACACTGTGTGTTTAGAAGTACAGCTCTGTGTTTGAGAGAGGTTTACACTGTGTAGGTTAGTACAACACACATCATATGAAGGATACTTTCATCCACGGAGCACTACAGTGTCATGAGTTCATACATTTTTAGCAACACCGACCACAGCGGGATTTGCTCCCTCGACACACGCAGCGGTGGCAGTGCCATGTTCTGCACGTTTAGCTGTATGATGGGAATCTTCTGTAGGACACAACAGTTCCTAAAGTCGATTATTTTCAAGCTCCACTTCTGTCCAATTTTACCTAATTAACAAACCAGATAATCACTTTATCACAACAGCTATTTTCTCCGTTGTAGTATTTTATTGCTCATGGCAGATAATTATGCGATCATCACTTTCCGTTTATCTGTCCCCTCCTGTGCGCCGGCGTGCCGTTCAGCATCTTTGTTTAAGTCTGTCTGGTCTAGTGAGAGTGAGAAGTATGCTTCTCTACTCAGGTGAGAAGGCGGCTCTCTCCTCTAAGTCTTCAAAGTCTAGACTAATCGACTTACTCTGAAGCTTAAAACGTCACCGGTGTGTCAGTCTATTGACTGAAAAACAACCCACGCCAGCCTCTGTTTGCTGCTGATGACGGGTGGTGTGGGCACAGTTCACTGAAACAGGAGCCACTGCGCGCGGCACCTTGTTGAATTTAACTGTGAGAGTTACTGTGTAATCTGCAGCGCACATAAGAAACTGTTTTTTGTCGTATTTTTGTGTACCAAATATCAGTTAAACTTTAAATCACTTAGTGATAAACAAACTAATTTTAATTAATTATGATAAACTACTATTTTGTTCTTTCTGGTGCATGTTTATTGTTGCACTAATACATCCTAGAAGCACCGTACCTTGATTGTTTCCATTTTTCTGTAAGTTGCTTTGGATAAAAGCGCCAATCAAAATGACTTAATCCAATGTCAAAAATGTAATGTAAATTTTAATCCTCATAAACAAACCTTAAGCCACAAAATCAACAGTTGTCCACAGAACCCAAGCACTCCAAGAAGAAATCTCATGCGGTGTAAATGTCTACGGACAGCAGGGTGTAAAATGGTGTGCAAGCAGGACAAAAAAGACACAGGTCTAACATTATTGTAATAAATCCAATAAACTAATTTCAATAAAATACATACAAGAGGTGTCTCCAGTGAAAGAGTCTAATAAAATTAGTTCAGTAGAATAGATCCAATTAATATGTCTCATAGCTGCTGTGCCAGGTAGGAGCAGCAGGGGGCCGGCAGGCATGAAAGTTGTAATTTTGGCATCATTTTCTTTTTTTTAGCGATCCAACATGGAGTATAAAAGATAACCGTACAGTAAAATTAGACATCAGCAATATTGGGTCTGCTCAGTCTCAATCTCATTTAATGTAATTGACTGGGGATATTTGAACACATGCAAGACGGTGCAACTTGCAGTTTCTCGTGACATGAAATAAACTGCGTGTAACAAATTTCAAACCAGTGAGATTTGGTTTATTCAAAATGCACCAGGGGTGTGCTTGAACCAAATAGCATATTTTATTAAAAATCCGCCTTTCTGTGTTCAGTCCAAAGATAAAAACAGGTTAAGTAAATAAGCAGCTGGAAATTGGTGTGATGGTGTGTCTGTTCAATGTGAGTAACACCGGATGTATTGTGCGTCTGATGCACAGAATTAAAGCTTTCTTTGGCCACAGTACAATCAGGAAAATGTGACATATGTTGTGTGACATTTAAGTTTAATTAACCACCAACTGTATCCTGTTGCCATCTGCCATTTTTTGTATCACTTAAATAAAGCCAACAGAAAAGGACAGCAGAAGGTTTCCTATCTGTGGGTGTAGGTGTTCTGACTACTACTTAGTTTTATTCATTAACATGAGCTGCAGAAGTCCGTATTTGTTTGTTCTGCTAATTTACGAGAGACCTAACAAATGTCAGACTCGGGAGATTAATCACAGAAGTTTAAAATAATAATCTCACTTATCTTTCACTCACATTGTTCTGGGGATCCGAGTACAGAGGCTCTATAACATGAAGATGAAGGCTCATAGAAAAAATAAATAATAATAACATAATGTTCATTTACTGATGAAGACAACGCAAGTAAAATTCCAGTAAGTCAAGATTTCTTATAGCTGTCACCAGCAGATGGATTTTGGTCCAAAGACAGATAAAATATCTGGGACTGATGTTACACAGTGACTTCATTTGCTAAAGAACGCCACGAGACTTTAGATTTCCAGTAAGTGGATCCCAAATTCATTTTTTATTAATTATATAAATTAAGTTTTTTTTTTTTTTTATCAAACTACAGTACATGTGGTATTTTTTAAGTACTCAAATAACCACTAGACCCTCTTCACAACAGATATTTTGATTTGTCATAGTAGGTGTAACTAACAGCATTAATGCTGGCACCAGACAAGATAATAACCTGACAGACGCAGGACGAAGAGAACAAAATGGACAACAGCTAACCTCTGTAGTGCATCATCGTGGACAATGACCAACACTGCCTCGGGACATCCAAACAGAAAAATGTGTTTGACTTGAAAAACACGTGTACCGAGACAGTGCACAAAAATACAGAGCGCTCTTCTGTGCACAACTGCAAATAAGCAGGAGGTAAACGCATGAAACACTTTAAGCTATAATATGCAATCTATCATGTTTCACGGCAAGAATTTATGACTTTATTATCGCCTATCTCACACGATGATCATCTTAACGGACAAAAATATGATGTAGGAAGAGTTTTTTATATCTGTAGACGCAGCAGGTCCTCTTCCGTAGAGTCTGCCACACTGCACCAATATGTTTCTACAGCAGCCCACAATGGACGAACTAAAAACTGACTGTAGATGGGGGCTTTCATGTTTTTTCACGTGTCACTGTAGCTTCTCCTTCATGATAGAAAGCGAGTGTGAGGGGCGAGGGGGTCGCAATCAGCAACTGCACCACTAGATGCCACTAAATCCAACACACTGATAAAACAACTGGGGTTTTTATACAATGAAATAACAGATTTTAAATATTTCTGATGCTCCATTGACTAATCAGGTGAATGGTGTCTCTGTCATTCTCACTTTGTGTCCCTACATAACTTTTCTCCGAGGACGATCACGGACAATAAGTACAGTATGTAGCGCTTTAGGGCAAGAATTTGCCAGAATCTATTTTGCTCATTTTGGTACAAATGGATCATATTTTATGGAGAAAATTCTGCTCTGGCTGCCGGTGTCGTGCCAGAACTGGAGCTGGGCGGGTGTGGCCATGTAACTGTGCTCAGCAGCCTCTACGGGCATAATGACAGAGGTGAAAAGGGGACTTGGACGGAAGAAGCTGAGAAGAGAAAAAGAAAGAGTGACCAAGCAAGAGGACGCCGGACAAGAGTAAATATGGGACTGAAAGACAGACGCTGAGATGGGCTTCTTGCTGTTGGACGACTAAGTTGGCTGGCTGCTAGTTTTTTTGTCACAAGTCCTCACTATTGTCATAATTGCAGTTATATAACAACATTAGCGGCTGATAACAATGATTACTTTGCATTTACCATTGCAGATTTTCAAGTAATTTGGTTCACCAAAGCAGCTCAAAGAAATATAGCCATTATTCATTTTCTTATTTATGGCTGCATTCTTGCTACAGTCAAACAATAACCCACGTTTTTAAAATAAAAAGGTGCAGGTTGTAGATTTCTGGTTAGATTTCTAGTTACGCCCCTGTTAAAGTCCCCACTTCTTCCAGGAAGTGTTACGTAACACAAAGACACTCCATTTCCCAGATAAGCGACCATTCACAAGTAATTAAAGACAAACTGTGGACTTCCTAAAGAGATGCTACAACCGAACACCTCCAAATGAATCGCTCCCTCGCCTCCCTCCATCCCTCCCTCCCTCCTCGTCCTCCTCTTCCTCCTCCCTCTTCGCCCTCTCTCCTCTCCCTCCTCCCCTCCCCTCGCAGTCGCTCCCCTCTGACTACACTGTACACACACACACACACTCTCTCCCCTACCTCACACACGGACGCCTGGACGCTGCAGCGTTTTTTAGGAGAGTGTTTCCAGCTCTGGATAGGAGGGAGGAGGCAGGAGGAAGGAGATAATGTCCAAATCCTGACCGTATAAAAGAAATTAAGAAATTCAAAAAATATATATATACAACTACCTATCGGATGGATCGGCGATCTGCTTGCGAGCGCTAAAACACGGTCAGAGTGTCATTGCAGACATGGGTCGCAGCGGTACGGCACCTTTCGCTCAGCTCCTCGGGGAGTGTTTTCACTGTCAGTCCTTCAGCGCTGGAAATGGCGTTGTGATGCCGAGCATGGAAGACGCAGCGGAGGCGGATGCCAGGGAATAAAGAAATATATGATCACCTGTGCTTTTCTTTGGGTTGGATTTTTAGTAGCGGTGGACAGTACCATGGTGAATTACCAGAAATACATTACTGTAATGCAGCTGGCTCTGGGGGTGACCGCCTCCAACAAAGAACATTGTCTTCCACCCAGGAAGCGTATGTGGTGAGTATGAATCTTGGTGCGGATGGTGATGATGATGATGATGATGGTGATGATGATGATGATGCAGGTTGGAAAGAGGGGGGGGGGTGAAAAAAAAAATGGGGGGGTGCTGCCGATGAGCTGTCGCCTCCCACATCTCGTCAAAAAATGATGAGCGGGGTCACGGAGCCACGGTGTGCCCCGATCACTCTCCACAAAAAAAAAAAAGAAAAAAAAAAAAGACATAATATCGCTTTGAACCACTGCAGACTGTCTGCACCATGTTGCAACCATCACACACCTACTGTGGTCGACACACAGTAGGGTAAGGCAACTACACTCCGCATGCTTGGGAGTTTGTATGCGTGCGTGACATCCACTGGCTGTACGTCCTTCCTCTTCATCAGTTTGTAAAGTTGAATGCGTAGGGATGATGTCATGGCCTCATCATTTGTTTCTTTGCCTCCAACTTCATGTGCTTAAATGTACTGTGTGGCCTCCATTGTTACCGGAGATGTCATCATCAAAGCTAACCATGTGGTGAACCATCACTCTTCTTCCTCCTCTCTCTCTCTCCCTCTCTATCTTATTCCCACTGCTGTGTTGTTACAACTAATTAATAAAAAATAAAGCATGAAACATGATCCTCTCCTGTTTTTATTTCCGGTGCTGCAGCCAGGCCTCTGTACACCTCTCACCGCCATGTCTATTAAACATTTTCTACCATTACTCTGCTCTCAGCATGTGTTTGTGTCCGTCCACCTCTTCCGTGTCCTCATTACTCCGTGTGCTCTGTTTGCTCACTGTATATCGCAGTGACCACCTCTCACACTCTCTTTCTCCTCCTCCGGCCATGTTCATTTGTTTACTTTAAGACAAGTCCTCCTTTCATTCCTCTTTTCCTTCGGTGTAAGCAGATTGCTGCCGAGGCTGCAACGCGTGTGTGACATAGTATCCCTAATTACAGCCGGATTACCATCTTGTTTGAAAGCAAAGGCGGTTAATTAGGAGTCAATAGGCTCAATGGCACTCTGATAGCAAGTGTCTCACACAAACTCAAATGTACCTGCACGGTGTGGATCATTTACCCACATAATGCCAGTTAGACTGGCTTGGCACCATTGTACGCGAGAGGCTTAGCTATTATCATCAGCTCTTTAAAGACAACCTGAACCGTTTCCTGTGACTGAAGCGAGGACAAAACAGTGACGCCAAAAATCTCTTGAGCATCGTTTTGTCTCCAGAAAGATTATCACGACCAAAGAGATTTGCAGACATCCACGCTGGCAGTCTAAAGGATGCAAATACGTGTACGACAGGATGTTTTTACAGTGTAACCAGGTGTTCTCAAATGATTTTACTATATCTTCTGTTTTTGTTTCGCTTACAAGAACATGACTACAGTCCCATAAACACTAACAGGAGTGCTGCTGTAACCTCAGCAGGGGTCAACACTTATCGCACGCTGCTTTTGTATCTCCTGGTCTCCTTGGCTAATCATATTCCTGAGTCATCCCCTTATTAGCCTAATTACCCCCCTTTGAGAAGATAAGGCATTAATTAAGACAAACGACTTCTTTCATGTTTCTCCTGATATTGTTGTTTTGTTAGTCAAATCTTCATGTTTAATTCAATTTTGGAAGGAGCTTCTCGTCTTATCTACAGCACTGCACTGATACGAAATGCTAAACTAGTTATGTAACTCATAGAGCGAGCTCTGACCTTGTTAAATTGGATTTTTTTTTACAGCTAGAGTGAAAAGCAGTTGCACCAACTATCGTGAGAAAAAAGTGATAAGCTCTTCATGTCCATCAATAATCCACCAATAGTATTTTTGCGTCTAAACTTTGTATCTTTATATCATGACCGAACAGTGATTGCTGCATTTTGCCCTCAATTTATAGTGTTATCCTTTTCATTTACACAAACCATTTCAACAGTCATGTCGCTGTGTTGTAGATATTTCAGCATATTTTCTTTATAGCTTTTAAGCAGGCATTGTTTTCCATCGATCACAGCTGAGATTTGCGTTGCTTGTGTCATCTATCAAACTGAATGTCACGTCTGCGTTTAAAGTCAAATCATTACGAGACTATGCAGTGAAGACAGACAAAAGACACCGCAGACTTCATAGTCACTGTGGTAGATTACCTGTCTGTAGCAGTTTTTTAAGGGTCTGTTAATTCCTGCTTTTATTTCGTAATATTAGACAGAAACATAAAGAATGAAAACCAAAGGTTGCTCAGAAAGGCGGCCAAATGGTTACATTTCATTTGCAGAGTGTTGAGCTGTAATGCAAAAATGCATTCTGAAACTCTGCATCGTGTAGGCTATTTAAAAATCAAGAGTACATGATGTGTAGATAAGGACATAATGTTTGCAAAAACGCCCGGATAATTAGATGATCTCATCTAAAAATTTTGGCAGAACAGGAAAAGCTGCTAACTGGTCTGAGAAGTAACTGAATCGCTGTCAGCTGCAACGACACACCAACCACTAAAAATGCGCAATTTAGTTTGATATTATACATAACATGGTGATAAAATACATGGAATAGTGGTAAAGGTTTAAACTCATTGTCCTCCTCATTGCAGATAAACACAACAGTTGTAGTTTCAAGTAACTGTGATAGTATTAACCACAACTGTACTAGTGGTAGTACTATTAAATGGCTGTCCTTGTGGCTCAAGCTGCCAAATGCCATTTACAGACTGTGTGTAAATGTGAGTTATAGTTATTGCACTCCTTCCTCATTCTTCTTTACTGTTTATTATATAAGAAAATGTGACAAGAAGCGCGCACAGATCTTTTTGTCACCTTGGACCAACGCGTCCGCCTAATGAAGGCGCTGTGATGAAATGTAATTTTACACGCTGCACAGCGGCAATAGGTTTGCGTTAATAAAAAAATATATATATGTATTGTTTTGTGTGTGTGTATAATAAGAAACCCTGTAAAACATGGAGTGTCTGTCCACCCGACTGAAATGCAGCATAGCGACATTGTCAACTAAATAATAACTTTGAGTTTCAGGTCAAGTACAGCAGCACATTTTGACACCTCATGAATCAAAAAGCACAAAAAAACGTCTTGTAATGATAAATGTGCGCAGTAACTATAAGCCTTGGGGTTGTGTAGTTCCTCACTGTTATGTCCCTCGTCTTGTCTTTGCAAGGATTTCAGAGAAAGAAGCTCTTTTTGGTTTAACCCTTTCCTACAAATGATATTGATAGGTTGATTAAAGTGACCTTTTGGATCAATACTCGTCTGTAACCCATTAACACGTGTGTGTGCGTGTCTATGTTCATAAATGTTAAAATAACACTCCAGATACACACCACTGGAGCTGAAACAATTATTTGAAAATAAATATAGCACTATTGATTAATCCGTATCAGGTAGAAACGCATTTTCTGGTTAAAGCTTTCAGAATGTGTGCATTAGTTTTTATTCATTGTGTTTCATTTAAAGAAATCTCTTTACACAGTATTTTTTTTACTTCCTAGAATACAATAAATTTAAAAGAATATTAGAAAAAAGAGTTCCTTCCATAAACAAAGCTCGATGTACTCCCTGTTAAGGATGTGACATTCATATTCCATATTTGCACGTCACGTTTCCATTCACAAATACATTTAGCATTCAGATGTAAGACAGGATGTCACATCTGAAAGACACACAGCCAAGAAAAAAGGCTTGATTGCATTATATATATATATTCGTGTACTGTTTTTAAGGCTGCTCTTTACATAATTGCAGCGTTAATTCTGCCCCGTTTCTGGTCAAATGGTCAGGGCTGCTTCCTGTTCTGCTGATCTCTCAGCGTGTGGCGGTGAGATTACACACCGCTCTGACTGAACACAAAGACCGTGTGTGCCATGTGCATCGCATTCTCCCAAAATTAGAGGAGGCACAGCTCCGCTTGCCTTTGATAAAGACTATAGCAGCAGCGGTGGCGGCGGTAGCAGCAGCGGTAGCAGCAGCTCTCTAAATTAGGATTAGTCTTTGCAAACAGATGTTTCTCTTGCCTGCAGTCTTAAAAACCCATTTCCCCGCCCTGCACACAACCAAAGATTAGCATTAACCTGGCTTAATGAACTTTACACTCTGCTGCAGGCCTGCAGGGATATTACAAGTCTATTGTTTATGTAATGTTTCCTTTTATTTTTAACCTGCACATTTTCTCCAAAACAGGAAAACAAAAGCAACATAGTGCGGCTACAGCAAAGAGATAACTCATTTGGATTTGGGCTACTGTTGAATTAGATTGTGAATTAGTTTTATTGTGTCTGTCTGCGTGAGGACTGCTGCTCTTGTTAAGTGTTATATTGTCAGTGGCCAAGATGGGAAGAATGAAGCGTAACATTGCCTATTGACCTGCTGATTAAGCAGTAGCCCTTATTGCTTGAACTAATCGTACCTGATGGGTCCTCCAGGCAGACTGAGAGAGAGAGGGAACCGAGGGACAGCATAAAGTCCTGCAACTGATTAATGTCCGTGCGTGTCCCTCATCCTTTCTTTGTAATAGCATCAGGAACCTGTTTGACCTTACCTTATCTGTAAACTACATTATCACACTCTGTAATGGACGGTGGGGGCCAGCGGATCTTGGCATCGATCTAATTACATTTCCTTTTGAAGTGGATTTTTCTTTGTTCACAGAGACTTCAAAGGGTCCAGTAGTCATCATATCAGGGCCAGGCATACGCTTATTGTATTGTGAACTCGCCGCACATCAAAACTGCCAGCCTGTTTGCTAAAATAAGACAGCAAATGAAGGATTCAGGCTGCTAATGTAGCTCATTACTGATGAAGATCATGTATGCTCGGTTACCGCCGCTTGCCTCATGTCTGTCCGTTAAATAAATACTTGTAAGAGAGAGAGCAGCTAGCCTGGCTCTGTGCTAAAGTTAACAAAATCTGCTTACCAGTACACAAAAGCTCTCTAATCACTCAATTGTATCGTTGTCTGTTTAATATGTACAGAGACCAAACTTGAAAAACAGACAAGTTGAGGTTTTTTACGGGGACTTGGAAATATTTCGTGGCCTAGAAGACTGACGGCAGTAATAACAGGTCACTACGTTAGCTCATTTTGTTGCTACCTTTTGGTTTTCATCAAACAAAACAAGTCCTAACGTGTTAATTAGCTTTAGAGGCTAATTTCGTTAGCTTCCAGAGCTAGGTTAGCTCTTTCGCCATGTTTCCAGTCTTTGTGCTCAAACTAATAATATCTTTCATGCCTGCATGCAAAATACGAAACCCCTATCTCTCGGCTGTAACTTTATATTCAGCATACAGACATAAAAATTGTATCCATCTTCTCATTTAACCCCGAATGTGCAAACATTTCTTTAAACTTATTTCATGAGATCGTAAAAAGTACAAAACTAAACGGATGGTGGGCGTCGTATGCCGAAGCTGTTCATCCTTGTGGCGTTCGAACTGCACAAACAAGATGCTAACATTCAAGTGAAAACACATTATACCTGCACATTTGATAGAGCAGAAGAATTCAACACGTAAGCGATGTGAAATCACTCACTTCACATTATATCTGAGTCGGCACAGTTGCTGGCACTATGTTACACTCTGCCTTTGTGGCCTGAAGTGATTTGGCTGAAATCCATTTTAGAATCAACATCCAAGGAATGAGCTTCTGAATGCGCAGGACTGCACCGGGCCCGAGATACAGTCCAAGCAGCTTTTCTCATTAGTCATGTTTGCTTTATTGTTTATGAGAATAATCTTCGGTCGCTTGTAAATGACTGCACTCATTGCCAAATGTTTTTACCTGACATTTCCAACCAGTAAGCACCTTACACCGCTTTAGGCAACTATTGAATTAATGCAGAGAGAAAGTGGAAGGTGATGTTCTCTCTCCTCCCATCTTTGTTCATTCCTTTCCGTAATAATTTCCCTTGCTGAGTCTCCAAACCTCGGGAGCTCCTCTGGGCCTGCTGCTGAGCATGCTAATGGATATCTACTGTTCCTGAGCCGCACTGTGTTGACAGGATTTTGCCTCATTGAATATTGTGTTAGGTAAATCCTCATTAAGAGTGACTGTCCTCCATGACACCGAGAGAAAGGACTGGAGTGCAGAGAAGAAAAGCGAAGGCAGCAGTAACAATAGTACCAATTTGAGCTACACTGAGCTGTACGAGTGCTGAACATTTATGGGAAACAGCTTTTCTGTACAAAACTAAGCAAGAAGGAAGTGAGTCACAGCAAAATGTTGTACTGTTTTGGTCTGCAAAATGTCAGAAAATAGTGAAAAATGCTTGCCACGAAGTCCAAGGTGTCCACTTTAGATTGCTTGATTTGTCTGGCCAACAGTCCAAAAACCAAAGATATTCATGAATGGTATGAAAGACAAAAATGCAGATAATTTTACTGATTATTAAAGCATTGATCTTAAATGCATTTGTGACATTTCTGACTGGACCACAACAAAGCAGGGCTAGACCAGTCTTACTGAGTGATAACAGAGTTACAACATTGGTCGTTCGGGTGCTGGAGCTTCCCCATTGGCTGCTGCTCATTCAAAATGAAATAAAAAATATAAACTTACTATTAATAAATTGGTTTGTTGTTGCATCTTTACTAACTACTAATATAGTAGTAGATATACTGTAGATATAATACATGTTACACCATAAACGTGGTTTATAGCTGTAACCAATTTATTTGTAGTTAATATCTAAAATCTGCAAATATTTGGACTAAAATCAAGCTCTTAAGAACATATTATTATATTGATGTACAACCAAGATCCCAAAAGTTGATCCTCCGTACTCCTGTTGGGAGTAATAAAGTACAAAATAACACGTTACCCTGTTTTCTTTTGTTGTGTATCAAGTTATTTGAATATGTTTTCAGCTAAGCAGTCCATTGCTGTTAAAATTTTAACCACAGTTCCCTCTCCAAAAAAGAGACAAAGAAAAATCCTTGCACCTTTTCTGTTTATTTCCTCCTTTTTGGCTAATAGATATGGACGTATCAGTGCGCATGTATAACTCAGGAGGCAGTACGTTTCTCAGTAGGTAACACTGTAACATAGCATTACTTTTAAATGACAGAAATCTTGTAATGGCTTAAAGTTACTATTAAAAGTGAAATTGCTCAACATTACTTACAACTGATCTCCAAAACATACATCATTTGGAAGAAAGGGTGCCTTATTAGAAAGTGGTACAAATATAATTTAAAGGAGATCGATGTGGCTCTTCTAAAAAGGTAACCCTGCTGTAGATGGATTGATAAACTAAATTCTCAGTTCAGCTTCATTTATCCCTACAGGGACAATTAATTTTGTGGCACAGCAGATTACACAGCAATTAGGCGACGAGCACGGGAAAGACAAAATGAAATGAGAGGCGGGGGGCTTTAATGTGGTCAGCAGGACTCCAACGGTGCTGTCTAAGTATGTCATTTGTGAAGGGTAAAACACTTCCTGAGAGTGCTGGTGATAGGTCAGCCAAGTGTGCCTCCTGCCCACATCTCACCATGACCCAGCTACAGTTTGGCTACTGTGACCTACAGAGCTGCACATGCCCTCTGTGTTTGAAGCTGCAGTGCTTCCTGAGCTCGAACCAGCTCCCCTACAGGGCTGCTGTGACATTAAATCCAATTATAGATTTCTTTAAATGCCATTTCCTCCAGCGGGGGACTGTGGCCTTTTGAAAATCAAGAAACGTGACCACTGTGTTCTTCCACGTCTTCTTCGGTTTCGCCTGTGGCACTTTTGTCCTACTGTGATACAATAATGCTAGATTTGTACTTACTTGCCCTGATGAAGTGCTGTTGTTTTTCTTTGTCTTCCTCCTCCTCCTCCTATCCCCCTTTGACCTCAGGATACACCCCAGCCCGACCGCTGGCTCTGGCACAGCAGCCTCCTCAGAGAGCACTAATCAGGGCAAACCATCACTCCGCCGCATCAAGGGCCGCATTCACAGGAGCAAGAGTCTGGACAGCATTGATCTCCTTGACTCCAATGTAAGTAAACTGACTCAAAGGCAAACACATTGAATTAATGAGCTGTATTACCTAAGTGCAGACACTTATGCATGGAACAAACAGGTCAGCAGCCTGACAGTAGATAGATTCAAGGCGTGAAAGAAATCACAGACACTGTATTGTTCAGTGTCTAAAAACTATTCACTGTACACCAAATCTGACACTAAAAAAGGGTGCACAAAGCAAGTAAAGGTGTTTGTCTTGCATAAAAACTTGTAAGCGGTGAGATCAACAAAATCTAACCATTTTAGACCGAAGAAGAGATGCAACATATGTGAAATTGGCACCAGGGGCCCGTTGCACAAAAGTGATTTGTGAGTGTTGCTTACACACAGATGGCGAGCGGTGACAGAGTCACATTTCACGAATGATCGTCTCTCGCAAATTGCAGATAATTTAGCGAGTCCTGACGGACCCGTGCATCCTCATGCCGGAGCCGCAATCTTGGGATTCGCTTTGATTAGTGAAATGTGTCAAAATTAAAATAAATGGAGAAATAATGCTGCAAATTTGCAGCTTGCGTTATGCAAATGAAGGATTTGCCAACATTTTTAACAGCAGTCCTGAAATGGTTTTGTTGCACCACACAACAGAAATGTGAACTATATTTGGACTTGCATTGTTGTTCTTGTGTCATGTCATTGTGTTTCCTTAAATAAAGGAATTGTCTGACATTTTGGGAAATATGCTTGTCACTAACTAAATATGAAGCATATTGTTTAATCTACACAAAAAAAAACACTTTTGTGCAGATAAAACCAATGAAATATAACATGTTGAATAGAAGTGTGCTGAGGCAGATTTTTTTTTTACCTTTGTAGAAAGTTAGGTTATATCTTTTCCCCTTGTTTGCAGTCCTGCTTGTGCTAAGCTAAGCAAAGCTAAGCTAACCAGCTGCTGGCTGCAGCTTTGTATTGACCACATAAACACGAGAGCCGCGTCAGTCTTCTCACAAAACGCTCTGCGGCAGAGTGAAAAAGTGGCTCCCTAAAATATATGTTCATGTCTACAATTAACTTCAGAAGGAAATCCTGAATGTCATCACAATCAGTGATATTTTAGCTCTTATTTTCGACTTCTTAACCATTAAAAATCTCTTCTTGGATGAAAAAAGTTAAAGAGGCTGACGAACGTTTGCAGTCATCAGCTGCCATAAATAACAACTGCCATAAAAAGGTTAACTGTTCAGCTTCAGTCACTATATTGGGTTTCAAGATTGCTTTTTTATTCATAGACACACACACTTTCATCTTTCATCCATATTCACACTGTGAAAAAAACGTGTATCACTATCCTTAAATACCTTGAAATGTTCCCAAACGCTCAAGGTGAAACTCTCTTTCGCATTCATAGACACACTAAATTATCATGAAATATCCTTTGCTGAGCGGTTCAGATACAAAGGGGTTATTAATTCAAAAAGCAGTGTTTTAAATTCAGAGCTCTGATGTGCATAAATCAAAGCACACTCAGTTGTAAGACACACACGTACTTTGTTGTTTCCAGACAGAGCAGTAGACTGCTGGAGGGCCTCAGCCACAGGGGAATTATATCGTGTTGACAGCTCGGCTATGACCTGACTGTGAATTCAACTCAAACGCTCCATCTCATTAAAGTATATCCCAATAACCACCGAGCCGGTGGAATTATGGAACAAGTGTTGGTCAGCAATTGCAACGAAGACATTTGAGAACATTAGTGCTGTGACTGTCTACATTACGACATTTATCAACTCTCGGCTTAGTGGTGTACAGGCATGCTAACTATACAATGACATCACTGATGTTAAGCAGGTGCAACGTTGTTCACTAATCTTTGTTAAGCATCCTGAGGAGTCTGTCTATTTTTATCAGTGTCTGAATATAATTTCATGACAATTCATCCAACGATTGAGACATCTAATCAAGGAGATATCAAGGAATTTCTTGTGCCAGTTCATTCAGTAGATTTTGAAATATTTGACCAGATGATGCGTTAGAAGAAAGGTTAGGAAATCACCAAAGTTATTAGGATTTATCCCCTGGGCAACATGGATGTCTTTTTCAAATTACATGGCAATACATTTACTAGTTTTTTTTGCAAGTAAAAGGCAAAAACATCATCCTGCCGGTGGTGATAGATTAAAAGGTCACGGGGTCACCGATCTGTACCAATTTTGTGCCCATTCATTCAGGAGATGTTGAGAAATGTACACAAAATTTCATGGCAATCCATCCAACGGCTGCTGTAATATATCAGTCTGATCCAAAGTGGTGAAAAGGCATCGCCATCCTTAGACATGCAGGTAACATGGATTCAAATAGAGAATCTGGCAACACTTATCAGTCATTGTCTCGGCGAACAAATGACTCGTGACTGATTGGACAAAAGACCTACATTTAAAAAGTAATTGCAAAATCACCGTTCAGTTCCCATCTAGTAAACCTGACAGTGAAAAGCCGGAGGTGGTTGCTTTTAGGCTGTGAGTGACAGATTAGTGGTGGCCTTGATTTGGAGCCATACACAACAATCATAAGCCTTTATCTGAATGGAAAAGGCAGTATAGTGTCTTCTCATATTCCCTCCTGCTCTGTAAGTCATAGAGGGCGGCTCACCACATCGCTGTCATTTGTCTTTATGGCCTGCCATTCGGAGGACGCTTCAAACGGCTCGAGAGGCCACTATCTCAGCAGAGACCGAGAGCTCAGCTAAGGGCTCCTGGCCCTTCCATGGTATATTTCTTTTGTACAGGCTGTGTGTGCACTAGAGGAAAACTTGCTGACTTGCCCAAACTCAAATGCAGCTGATGGAAGTAACGGTCCGCCTTACAGTGAGTGATGAGACTGCAGGATGCTGAGCTGAGGAGCTGTTTCCATTGCATCCTACTAAAATGTCACAACAGACACAACACTGCCTCCGAGCCACTGGATCATCTGCAGTCGTATCCTAACGAAAGAATCTCGCCTGATTGGCTGTTTCAACAGAAAACTGAAGATATTAATCAACTGAGTGTATGAATTTAGGTCCATAACTATCATTGCCCATCAGCGTAGAGCTTAATAATCAATAGTAGTTAAGACTTTGTTTATATCGATTGCTTCTTTTGATTGCTTTTCTCTCTTGATAGTCAGGGGAGGACTTTGGCCTCTGGCCCACTCCCGCTGTCATTTGTGTTGGCAAGCAGCGGACTTGTTCACAGAAAGCTTGAATCAGATTTTAGTGCTAAGGCTGCAGAAAGCACAACAGAGATGGAGAGGGGGGCAAACTACAGTCTTTTATGCACCCGATGCCTTTGTGTACAGCAGGAGTTATTTTTCTGCGTTCATCAACAACACCTTGTCCCATTTCAAAGCAGCGGTGTTTACAGTATTTCTTAATGCTTTAGGGAGATGCATTTGTCCGTCTGTTCCTAACGTTACACTAAATCTCATTCTCTTCATTATTTACACAGCTAATCTCTTCATCCAATAACTTTTGACTTGTATTTGTTGCTCTAGAAAAAGACCACCTCGGGGATTAATGAGAAGAAATAGTAAGCTCTCTCCTTTGCAGGGAGTTTTGCTGTGTGTTTCTATACGAATTAACGGTGATATGATTCTGAATATACTGCTTATTTTTGTGTGCACTTCATTGTGGCAATGGGAAAAATCCTCTTTTGCACATGCACAAAAGCCCACAGTGTATCCCTGGTGCAGCGTGGATGCTAAACTGAGCTTTCTGTTTCCGTTTCATGTGCCTTGATTTTGGGAAAGATCTGTTTTTATGCAGTATTTTTCCTGCCCTCTCAGCTGTTTTGGAAAAATGTTAAAGGAATGTTTGCTGCAGAGGCTATAACCAGGTGAGTTGCAGAGAAACTAAGAGTGCATCAGCAGGAGCAGATGCAACTAAGCCAAGATGAAAAGCGCAATTAAATTAATTACTCCTTAACAGATCAGGATCAGTCACCAACTAGGCCATGAGCTTTGCCTTGGTCAAAGTCTTAATCTCTTATTAGTTCTGCTCGCCACATCCTGCTACTAAAATCCCATCCTTGGCTGCAGTCTGCCGTGGACAGAGGCACTCCCCCCTAACCACCACCAAAAAAACCCTCAGCGTAAGCATTTATTCGCTGCTCAGTCTTCGGAAAGTGCTGCAGATGCATTTACGGAGAGAGCAACTGCAGCTGAATTAACCAATCTGCATATTCAGGGCCTGTTAGAGCGAGATTGTTCCCGTGTGATGAAGGCTTCGAGGTGCACAAGGGGTGGGAGCTGTGGGCCGAACCTGAGTGAGACACACCACAAAGGCTGTGGAAGGAGATGGAGAGAGGGAGGGAGAAGCCGAGTGTGGGGGGTGGGCGCAGGAGATTTATCACGACTAACACTGTAGGAAGTCTTATTGGAAGGAGGAGAAGGCGGGGGGGAATGAGGGGAGGCACTGGGATCAGGGCAGCAGTTGATTTTCTCTAGGTGAGACAGGTCTGTTAGGTAAGAACAGAGTCGAACGGTGGGAATGATTGCTTTTTTGCCTCTAGGTGATAAGCACTGGGGGATGGTTGCTGGTGATGGAGAAGGTCTGTGTGTGACAATAAGGAGGAGCTGGCCGTGTGTGATGCATGTGAAGGTTGCGTGTGTGCTCCCACAAGAGATGGCAGATGTTTAGTGCTCTTCTGGAGGCTATGACTCAGGAGCAAGGCCTACCTACGCGTCCTCTGATAGGACATATGGCAGATCACTGTTGGCCTTCTGCACTGTGTGTATACCATCATGTCACTTTACAGCCTCTGCAGCAGTGATTTGCGTCATTTTCCCTGCTCGTTTCTGAAAACATTTCACAATTATCCGTCTTCAAAAAAGACGGATAATTGCTGCGCTAATGATGCATTTGTTACCGTATAATGTGTGATCAGGGTGTTTTATCGTAATCGTTCCGTTTTATTATATCCATAAGACAAGCTGCCCTGAAATGGATTTCCTGTAGTTCTTTGCAACACAATTGGATAAAAATACCCACCTTGTCGGTTTCTTAAAGGATGATTGGTGAAGATTATAAACAGCAGAGACCTTCGTTGTCACTGGAAGATTTGAAGAAAATGACTCATGCCTCGGAATTGTTTTTATGGTCGGGCTCGTGTCCCTCATCTACAACAAATCATTTCAAGAGAAGAGACTCAAACCCACATAAATCCCAACAACTCTATTGACTTTCCCGCATGATTTATGTCACAAGGAGAGACCTGGACAGTAAGCACCACCAGCAGCGAAAAGGAGAGAAAATGTAGCACTAAACCAACATCGCATACTAATATTTTCCGTTCCAAAAATACAGTCTGGATCTATTAATACCACAATAACAAGCTTTCATGATAATTTTGGCTTATTTTCAAGGAGGGCTTGATGTGCATGTTACCCACCCCCCCTATTTGAGCACTTGAGCGAGGGGTCAAGTGAAGGACAACCAGCAGGATGATGTAATGTTTGTAGGAATCAAGATGGTGGCCATGGTGGGGAAGTCAAGCATTAAGAATGAAGCGGTGGGAAGGTTGTGCTAAGACAACTTGCGGCAATCAATCACGCGGTTTGATGGACGTTTTGTAGATTGCATTGTCTGACGATTGATTATCGTGAGATGAACACGTTTTCTGGAGATGACATTTTGTTTTTATCCAGTGCAACTAAAATGAGATTTTACCGGTTTATGTGTCACTGTCTAACACACTCTGAGGATTTCTGAGGAGCTGTGGTGTTGATAAATTATTATTTGAGTTGCAACTAACAATGAATCAATTAATCTGGTGATTACTTTCTCAAATAATTGATCAAAGAAATTCTAAATGAAAATACCCGTTATCGTTTGACCCATAGTTCTATAAAACTGAGAAAAGCAGCGACTGGAGAATTTGGTATGAGCAAATGGTTGATCTTCCTAGATATCAAAATAGTGTCTGATGTTGTTACACTGTAACCTTTATCAGCAATAATAATGCCATAATTCAGTGACAACCTATCCTTCACTTATTTACACCCGCAATCAAGCAACCTGCACTGAAAGCTGATCACACAGTGCAAATCATGTGAGTTTTAACATGTCGCAGCACAGCTTGGATTATGGTCAAAGAAACATATCAAATAAAAAGGTGTTTTCATTTCCCACATAAAGCCAAAAATATCTACACTGCACACACTACACTTTTTAATGAATGAAAGAAAAAAATGTGTGTACATTTTGTATTTAGAAGTGTGTGTATTTGCTGTATCCGTGGTGTGTGTGTGTATCACGCAGCCTGCTGTGTTGCTGGCTATGTAGGATGTGTGTCGCCAAGGGAGGCACCATATGCTGTTTAGACTCAGGAGCATCCTATCACGGCAGACCCGTGGGTGAACAACCCCAACTCCTTCTTGTGTCTCCCTCCATCAGCTCACACGTCAGCCATCAGCCAGCAGGGAACGAAATCACACAGATCTCTCCTCACGCTTGTTTTCACGCCACCATGAATAATTATTCAGATAGATTTCCTCTCGCAAGGCTCGAGACGCTCACGCTTGACGCAGATGAATAGTGTTCAGCTGGAGTCCTGCAGAGGGCAGAGTTTTACTACCTAAATGCACAGGAACACAGTGAAACATCCATGTTTGCATAGCTGTCGCAGTGGAGAAAGGAGGGGTGGGATGTGCACTTTGGATGTTAGTTTTGAATTAATGTTTAGCTTTCTGTATGTGGTGATAGAAAATGGTGTAGTAGTTGCTAAGATACATTTTCTTATTAAAAACAATGGGCAGTGCAGCTACTAGAATGGGAACAGTGTCTGTTGATGCTCACGTGGTTGGTCAAGTTAAGCAGGCAAAATACAGTTTAACCCCCGCACTTGGAGGATGTAATGCCCACAGGTCTGCTCAGGGACCGTGCACTGTTTCCTCCGTTAAAAGAAAATAACTGAAATAATTTCTCTTTGGGATTTATCAATGAGTACACCTGTAGTTGTGACAAAATTAATTTCCAGTTGAACTGAAAAGCGGTGGAGATTTATAGTATCATCTGGCTTCTTTCCGCAGTGCGGTAAATTACCCCTGGGTCATTTTTCTCCCTTTTTCTATCCTGTCTCTCTTACCCCCCCCCCCCCCCCCCTCCCATCATCTGCCCTCCACAATACCCCTTCGGCCTGGTCCGAAGGGAGCACCTGATCTCACACCACCAAGGCCTCTAATTGCTTTACTCTCATCCTGAGCAAGGTTGCTCTCTCGGGAAAAAGCCATGAATAGACAACCTCTTATGAATCCAAATTAATTTAAAGGTCTACTTGACAAAATCTTTTTTTTAAAACAGCAACTTCCTTAATAATTTAACTGGTGGTTCACATCAGAGGTCACACTGAATTGCATTTTTTATGATGTATTTTTGAACAACATTGTAGAATTCAGACAAATGAGTCTCCCTGGTCTTGTGTGAGCAGACTATTTCTGGTTAATTAACATAGATAATTAATCTGCCGTCATCACGTCCAGCTGTCTGCGAAATAACCAATTGAGTTGATCAGGATCCCGCTGCTTTAAAAGCCTTTATTTACCCGCAAGGAGTTCAGCTTAGTGGTTTGCACGGCAATCTATGACGTGGTGTATCAAAGAAAAATAATTCCACTCACCATTTTGGTATTATTTCACCTCCCTGTCATACACACATGCACATTAACTGATTGGAATTGTTCATCTTTATTAGCATTAGTGCTCCCCTTCCGCGATAAACATACTTAGGTGATTGCTTCTTTGCGACTGTACATGATGCTGTAGTTTGATCCAGAGAGGATTTGGATGTTGGTGGCCTGTTGTCACATGATCCGCAGGGGCCTGGGGATGTGAGGTCATTTCATGTCACCTGATAGGTCTGAGCTCTCAGCTGGTGGGAAAAATGAGATGGAGATTACAGGTTCATTTAGGGAATCTTGAAAAATCATGTATTTCTCTCTCCCTGTACATGGGTCCTGATTTAGCTTTGAAATGGATGAAATCAGTAAATCCGGGTTTGTGCTTTGTCAGTCAGATCCTGCTCTCATGCTCACAGTGTCAGGTGGTGTTTGTCTCATTTGTTTTACTGCTTGTAGCTCAACACCATTATGTCACTTTTCTTACCGTTGCGTGAAATACCTACCTTGCACACTAGGTGCACACTATACCTATAAGATGCAGTATGCTCACACACGAGACCGAAATGATTTAGATGTTTTCTGCAGACTGATGTTTTGAATTTAATCATTTTTTACTGATGTAGCTGATGGAGTTATTTCATTGCAGCTTCTCCTCCGCAGCCAGTGCAACGCAGCAAATGTTACACACGGCATCTCCTCGCAACCAGTTGACAATACAGTTGTTATCGAAATATAAAAACTTAATTGCTTCCATTTTAACTGCAAAGAACTACATGAGCGCCCTGTAAAATCTGCTGTTTAATTGCTTTAGCTGACCCTTACATAAAAGCTGAGTACACAAAAGACCAAAGAGGAAAGCCGGCCGCGTTATTATCATCAAAATTGATATCTGTATTGTAAATGCTGAGTCTGAATGTTTAAAAATGAGATATCTCTTCTTCTTTTGGGGGGACAGGTGTTACAATCACATACCGTGCGAACAGCTGCTAAAGAGCTGGATCGAGATCAGGAGGCTGCAGCGAAACTCCTGCATGCTTTAGCTGCATTTTACTGCTGCACATCTTCAAGTCAGCTTCACAGAGGTCACACTTCATTGTTCTATAAAGCACCCTTTTGATACATTTTTTTTTAAACTGCTGACTTTACAAGATATCTCATGCTTGCTATATCATGGACCCCTGTCTCTTTCTTCGGCTATGAATGCGCTGCAAAGTGTAAAGCGTTATGAAACCTCGTGTAAGGAATTTCTATCCTGAACTAATGGGTTGGCTGTCAAGTCAGTGTGCTGCTTTCTCATGCTAGAGGTCAGTGATACTGACAGAGGACGACACAGAAATCACAGATATACAAGCCTCTGTACAGTAGCCAGCTCAGTCCATTATGAGATTACACTGATGTAGACCAATTTGTAAAACCAAAGACTGGATAACAAGATAAGAAGCACAAAGTTTTGTGTACCATTTTGACAACACGTTGTCACATAGTATCATCTTTTCTCTCATGCCACTATTGGACAGATGCATTTATTTGCCTCTGCTGCAGTGCTATGTTTAACGTCTGTCATGTCATTTGATAGCTGCAGTCATTAAAGCTCACAGATAGCCACGCCAACCTTTGCTTAGTAGGCTGTTTTCCTGACCCGTACGGCTGAGAGGTGACTCACTCACCGTAAGGGGCAGTGCACTCTAAAAGCCAACCTGCTGTGAATTTCTAATTTGCTTTTCCACTCGTGTGATTTGTTCCTGCAGTCATACTCTGGTTTGGATCCTGTCTGCGTGTGTCTGAATGTGCTGATGGGAAGAGAGGGCCGTGCATAATTCTGTTGTGCGGCATGTGAAACTCCCTCTGTGCTGTTGGAGCCAGTGATGCAAAGAGTGTTGTAGCATTAACAGAGGGTATTTCAAGGGCTTCAACAGAGATACGTTAAGCAGCATAAGCTTACATCAAATCCAATTTAATCAGATGGTGACTATAAAAAAATGTTTACATTCAAGCATTTCCAGAGGGGTTTGATAGCTTGATTACATTTTTCTGCTTCAGTACTTTGCCTAATAGTGGAATACATGATTATAACTAATGATACCAATTACCATCATCTAACCATCATTCATGTTTAGTGACATATACTATCTTGACATATTACCAAAGGTTATGACTGTCAATGGACTCCACGGAACTGTAGAGGTGCAGGTCATAGATTCATCGACTTTCTTTGTGACGTTTCCTT
Source organism: Nibea coibor (assembly GCA_023373845.1). Lineage (NCBI taxonomy): Eukaryota > Metazoa > Chordata > Actinopteri > Sciaenidae > Nibea > Nibea coibor. Next base: position 18,968,684 of record CM041721.1, read on the forward strand.
GCTCCATATTTATGACTGCTATTCATCATATTTTGTTTTTCCACAGGATATATGTGACTGCCCTTGTTTATCTAATTCTTATGACCTTGGCCAACTCACATTCTTCGATTCAAGATGCACCCGGCCGCCCCTCAGCCCTCCGCACACACACCCCCCCCTTCTCCTTCCCATCCTCCAATGGAATCTGCGACAAGTCTCCTTACGTCAGCAACATTGCGGGACCTCTGTGCTCCTCCAGCATTATATTCAGCCCCTATCTTCTCCTGCGCTCATTAGTGCCAGAGGTAGAGGTGACAAGAACGGTCACACAATCTCAAAGTGATAAAATGCACAACAGAAGGTGCTGCAGAGAATTAGGTAGTTCTGGAAAAGCCAGCACAAAAACTAAAGTGCATGCGATAGAGTCTTGAGAGTGTGGTTTGGTGCAGTGCACAATTTACATTCTACTGTATATTGATTAAATCTGTATACCCCATGGGAAGGAGTATTGAGCATCGTGACTGTAGGGTGGATTTTAGTTCTATCCTCTGCATTTTAAATGGCTTCATGCAGCATGTCATTACTACTTAAGAAGCCTACCTCAGCTTTCCCTGTAAAGAGTTTATGTTTACTATAGTTAAAAGTGATTCCCAAATAGATTTTCCATACCGTCCTTTGCATACAAAACAATATATCGATTTAAAATATCTAATCTACATCATCCAAAGAATATTTTGCAGAAAGCTATGCTTTTGAAATAAAAAGCTTTCTTGATTATACACTTAGATACATAGACACAGAAACAGAAAGGCACAAGAGATATGTCATCGTGTCCTTGTATTTCATTAGGATGCCTAATCAATCAAACTAGTCATTTTTTTTTAATTGGATATGCCAAATCAATATTGACTGAACATGAGACAAGTCTTGTCTTTCTTGTACATTAGCATTCGGATATATTTTGCTCTATTGTATCATACTGTTAAATCCTAAACAGAAACAGAAAAACCTTTCCTATATTTTGTAAAAGTGATTTAAAAGTATCTGGTAAGTCTTGCTTTGAACACGGCTCACAGTTTTAAACACCCCTCTCTTTAGGTCCATGAGGGTGTTGTAGCTTCACTTCGGCGTAGCTCTTTCATCTTCACACGGATTTATTAGCTCTCTGTTTGATCAGGATGCTTGTTAAAAGCTCTTTAAAGATGAAACTGTAACCTTACGTCACATGCAGCAAAGGCAAAGCTTACAATGCTCCTTGTGTGGAAAGGTCTGCTAGGCCCACTGCAGTCTACCTGTAGAAGTGGTGCAATAGGGAAATCATATTACCTGCAGAAGGAATAATTTGGGTGGCCTATAGAAAGCTCCAACAGAGACATTAACTGTTTCTAAGAGGGTTTTTCCACATTGCTTTGCTACACTGCCAGGTAATCTTCTGTTAAACACATCCTAGTGATGTTTTGTTTATTTGGACATCAAATCTATATGAACATTTTTAGACCTAAATAAAATCTAAATCCATTTTGTGATCTAACTTTCAATTCCTGCTATTTATTATCAACCAATGAACACCAGAAGGAGCTGCCTACAGGCGTTTTTAAAGTGGCAGTGTGTAGGATTTAGTGGCATCTAGCAGTGTAGCTGCTGATTGCAACCCTATCACCTCTCCTTCATAAAATGAAGGAGAAACTATGGTGGCTGCAAAATGGGCCAATCCAAAATACCTTGTGGTCAAATACATGAGCATCTGTTTCTTTTTAAGACCAATAAACCCTATAAATAATAATATAATGGTCAGCATTTTAATATTTCTATGAAATTATGTTAAATTTAATGTTGAAATTTGTCAGAAATTTGGCAGTTAGCATGGCATCATTTTGGATGATAATCCTATTTTGGGACTTTTCTGTGATAACAAGGTAGTAGACTTTTTTCTTTTTCAAAAAAAATTAAAGGTCCAGTGTGTAGAATTTAGTGGCATCTAGTGGGGATGTTTTAAGTTTCCTCTCTCTCTCTCTTGGTTCCAGCATGAAGGAAAAACCTTGTAGCTTAAAAAACAAACAAACAAAGGTGAAAGATCCTATGTAGAGACAGTATTTGATTTGTCCCTTCTGGGCTGCCGTAGAAACAAGGTTCAAAATGGCTGACTCCGTAGAAGAGGACCTGCTCCCTCTGTAGATAGTCTCATCCTACAGTAACATAACAATTCTTATTTTTAAGAGATTTTACACTAACGAAAATATAGTTATAGAACATGATATTCAATTTCTGTCAATTTTACACACTGGACCTTTAATATATTTTGGTTAACTGATGTGAAAACATGAAAACAGTCATATCCATTGCTCCAAATATACATATCGGCCACTTTATGTTCATCATGGGTGCATTTTCACCCTCGTCGCCGACGCTGGAATGGCGCTTGGTGCTGCGGGATAGTTGGCTGCTGCTGCGGCTGCGGCTGTGGACAGCCTCTGTCTGTCTCCGTCTGCCTGCATCCCTGCCCTCCTCTCCTCTCCTCTCCTCTCCTCCTCTTCTCCTCCTCTCCGCTCCGCTCCCCTCCCCCGCGGACAAACCGGAATGGTTTCTTCCAGGCGAACCTGTCACTGTCACCGCGGCGGTGACGGCAGCCGAAGTGTGCGAGCAGAGAGAGGAGAGGAGGGGAGGGGGGTGAGAGAAGGAAGGCTTCATCCACTGCCTGCCTGCCATTGCAGTGCGGCGGCTGCTGCTGCTCTGGAGCCACACCAGGAAGACCTTTCCCAATCCTCTTCTCTAAGATTTTCACAAGCGACGCCGTGAGGACCATTGCGTTCGCGAAGGTGAATGGGTTTCTTGATTTATCCGTGAGTACGCTGTTTGTGGGAGGTTATTTCGCTCTAGCCGCAGGAGCTTGACTGGATGCGTGTGTATGTGTGTGTGTGCGTGTGTGTGTGTGTGTGTCCCTGCGGATACGAGCGAGCGATAACGGTACAAGCCGAGGTAACTTGGCTACCTCACCGCTAGCGAACTGCATCTACGCGCTATGCTAAGCGGCTAGCCAGCTGCCCAGCCAGCGTGCTAACGTTTATCCCCCGGTTGAAAGCGTGAATAACGATCTCGGGTGTCCCATTTTTCGCGGAGCTTGCATAAGCGACGGTATCGAGTCGCGAAATGCCTCGCAGTCGAGCTGTCATCGGGCGGACGGGGGTTGCTCGCACACGTCAAGTGCGCGGAGCGTCCAGGTATCGTTAGCTAGGATGAGCTAGCCCTTAGCCGCTGGAACAAAATGTCGGCCAGCTAGGGGGTTGATTTGACCAAGAGGGTGTAAAAGGGGGCACGGAGGTGGAGGGGGGGTGGATTCATTAAGTGTCAGGCAGCGAGAGGCAATGACGGAGGAGTAAAGTGAGGTCAGCTGTTAGATATACGACATCGTTTTTTTTTTTTTTTTTTTTTTAAATAAATAAATTACAGGGAAGGTCAAGCGGTGGCTCACCTTGTTTTGATTGTCCGCTTGTAAAAAACGAAGAGGGTCTTTGGCGGAGCTAGGTAGCCGTTGGCTAACGTTAGCCTGTTAGCTGGCTTTAGGTTGGTGACACTGGCATGAATACACGTTCACATCCTTTATTATTTACCCAGCTGTCATAATACTGCCATGTCAGCTGTGTGTGTGTGTATTTGACATGGCTCATCATGAGCTAACTGTTTTCATCTTCGTATGAATGGACGGACCTGCTGCTAACAACACCTGTTGAACGTTGACAGCATCGTTTTTAGTTCAGGGGTCTTCAACCTTTTTCAGCCCAAGGACCCCTTTGGATGAGAGACAAGCAGAACAGGGCCCCCCACATGTAATTCATTTGAATAACTTTTATATTCAACTTTTATTTCACCTTATTAACCTATTTATATACTTTGTTATTAGCCTATATGTGTTTATGATTGATTTAAAAAAAAAAGATCATGCATAATTATTATTGGTTAATAAACGCCAAGAGCTGTGCGTCCACTCATTCATCCAGTTGGATTGTAAATGCGCCCGCTGTTTGTAGTTTCTCAATCATCTGCACCCTCACGGTCACCATTATTTTGCTGAAAATTCTCAAATATTATGACAAAAATTTTGAGTTTGTTCTGTCAGTGTACACATAAATAGTATATGGATGGACAGATGTGATTTGGTGTGTGCAACGATAGTATAAACTGGGATTATCGAGGGTTCAATCCTGATTTGGCAAGAATGAATTGGTTTTATCCTAAAAGCTACCTAAGTTATAGCTAACTATTACAGTCTGCTGAACTAATATTAAATAATAAAGAAGTCTCGGTTTAGATTGGACATTAAATGCAAGCATCGCTAATAATGGCTAACATATCTGGTTAATTAAAGGTCCAGTGTATAAGATTTAGAAGTATGTATTAGCAGAAGTATGTATTAGCAGGAATCTTTTCATTAATTTATAATCACTTGAAAATAAGAGATAAGAGTGTTTTTGTTGTCTCTAAATAATCCCTGTAGATCTACAGCGAGAGCGGGTCCTCTTCCACAGAGTCCGCCATGTTGATTTTTCTACAGTAGCCCAGAGCAGACAAACCAAACAATGCTCTAGATACAGATTTTTGCTTTTTATGTGAATTTCACAGCCTTAGTTTTTCCTACAGGCTTGGAAGAACAGGGTGAGGCATGGGTATTCATTTGGTTGCATTCTGCAACTTCACTGCTAGGTGCCACTGAATCCTGTATATGTTCTTAATGTGTTATTATCTTCTAGCGCTACATTCAGGTTTTAATTATTTACTTTGGGAATAGTATGAATGTCTTTGAAAGACTGTTTAAGCATGCAGGAATATCACACTTCTATATAACATGAATATTTAGTCCATAATGTGCATAGTCTGTCAGTGTTCAATCTTGCGTCTTTGACTTAAACACGTCGTCACAGGCCACGTCACTGTTGTAGAAAAGGCTTTCAGTTCAGATGTTATATAAAATGGCAGCTAGACACAGAAACAGATTTGTCAAATGAAGTGAGGGGGGGAGGCACAGTACAGTTGACATTTGTCATTACGAGATTAAAATGAATAATTTTTTTTTTTTTTTGAATAATTCAGACGGCAGGGTTGTTGCAGGGGTTGTGAGTCGAAGAAAATGTCCAGCTGCTCAAGGGCAGCCATACATGTTGGCCTGTAAATCATGTTGCCCTAAGCTGTCATGGGAACAGCAGTCATCTGAGTCATTGTGGTTTTGGAAGGACGAATATATCTGATATTCTGCCTACTTAAGTTAAATTTGACTGCAGTTGTGTAGTCCTGTGTATTTGTAGAAACTGACTGGGCGAATGGGCTTATCCAGTTTCGGGTTATGACCTACGTGACAGCGGATATACAGTACTAATGATTGCATGACTGTATTAATATGATGTGTTGACATATGGAGAATCTGTGTAATGCACAACCAAATGGCTTATTTTATTAAAAGTATATGGCCACAGGTACCTCTTTAAAGAGATAATCTGCAGAGAGAGGATGCTGGAAAAGAAGAAATGGTGCGAGATTGTGAACATAGCACGTGTTTCAGTGTTAGTGATAGCCTCGAGGTGCCACTAGAATAAAAAGGAAGATGATTTAATGAGTTAGCCTGCATTATCCTGAACTACTCTATCTCTGCTTACACCATGGATTAGTTTGTATAATTAGTATCATTGTGATATTTTCATCCTTTGAGAGGTGTGACTCCAGACTGAGGTGGTCATTACCCTTCACCCTTCTCTCGAGCTAATAGATCTAATCCTTTTTGTCCTTTTTCAATTCAGGAGGGTTTTCTGTTCTCTGCTGCAGCCCAGTTTAGTCTTTTCTGCCTCAGATGGTACTTTTGCTTTTTTTTGTCTCGTCTGCATTTGGTCTTCACAACCGACTGTATCCACAGACAAATTATAATTAGTAGTTTGTATCACACTCACTGATGGGCCTCATCATTGACTTGTGTATTAGGTTTTTAATCGCTCCTTACATATTTTTTACTACCTAAATTTTAGGCTGCTTTTTGGAAATATGGGAGTTGGCAAGTGAATTGATGGGTGCTGTGGACATTGAAAGGTCATTGCTCTGATACATGGCCAAGCTAAGACTTACTAGCAAACACTCCTTAAAAATGTGACATTAAAGTCCATGTTCCCACAGTGCACTAAGTCTCTATGTTAACAAATGGCGCGTTTACATTAAGGTTACAGCTTCAGTTATACAGAGCCTTCCTTATATAAATCAAGTGCATCATAAATCCCTGTTTGAAAGGGGTGTAGAATTATCAAGATGGGGAGTCTTGCAAAATCTCTCATCAATCACATTTCAGCACGAACCTCCTTTTTCTTGTAGCGCAGCGACTGCCCTTATCATTACTGTTTCTCATTGGTCCTGATTTCAGTCGCTGTGATGGAGAGAAGGCAGGGTGCAGGTCAGTGGCTCAGCTTATCAGCACATTCCTGCCCTCTTATATGTGCTCTGTATGGGGCACTGATAACTTCCACTGGGCTGATTGAGTTCAGAAGCTGATTTCGTAGTCTGTGTGTTCAGAACAGGCTCTGCTCATGGTCACTTACTTCAGCTGTGGGAGCCTGGAAATACACTCTGCTCAGCTCTCCCGAGCCAATATCCCAGAAAGTGAGTATCAAAGGATTGAATTTCAAAAAAGAAAAAAACGATCTAATAATCTAAAACTATAATTGAGTTCTTTCTTTTTAATTTTATCATTTGCATACCTTTTTATTAAGATGTAACAAGGTATTGGATACTTTAATTAAAGCGTCTATAATCAATAGTTTTATAACAACGTATCATTTTTTGATTCATTCTTGTCGCACTTTTTTTGGCTGCACCTGGCAGCCCTCTGTACGCTACCTGTACTAACAAATATTTTTCTGTTTTAAAACATGCTAAAGATCCAGTTTCTGTAAAAAGCAATAACATCATGACAAAGACAGTTGAAGTAAATGAAACATAAGAGCTGTAACAAAAAAACAAGTTTTCAAGTTATATTACATAAAACTGTGCTTCCAATTTGGGTGTTGCCAGTCTTTAATCCTTTTGTATGCTAAATATATTCTAAGTATAAGCCTCATAAACGAAGACAAAGGAGTGGCCGAACTGCTGACTTGTAGCAATGAGCAGCTCTGGTTCCCGACATGACTCTTTTGGTCGATATAGAAATAATTAATTTGGAGGCTGGTAGGCAGAAGGTGGTGGAGAGAGTAAACTATGTGTGGAATTTGTTGCCGCTCTCAGGCTCCGCTCTGAGGGATGTAAATTTAACTCGTCCCCTTTACCAGCCGTGACTGGGCGTCTCTCTGGCTTGTCAAACTCGATCATTATCCTGACTGATACTTGGGATGTCATGAGCCACATGGCCCTGGTTTGGTGTTAGAGCTGTGTTCTACAGTGATGATGAATCTGGGGCTAAATATTTATAAAGATATGCGCAAACGCTTTTTGTGGTTTGAAATCTGTTGAACGTTAACTGCTTATCTTCCTTCCCGTTACTGCATGTTGTGTGTTTGTTGTGTTGTCTTCGACAGTCACAAACGAATCTGTGACAACACATGTAGATCCGCTCTCGGCTAAGTCACCCATTTACTTTATCTCGATGCACAGTGCGTTCATGTCAGTGGTCACCGCTGGTGTGCCAGCCCAAAGAGAACAGGACAGAGACAGAGTATGCAAATGATGTCCTTACATAAAGTGATATCTGGAGCAGTAGCAGTCTCATAAATGTCAGGATTCTGATAACGAACAATCAGTCTTTTACAGGCGGCGAGGGATGTTCAAGTGCATGACACGGAGTAGATTCAAAGCTGAATGTTAGACTAAGGCACCCTGAGCTTATATAGGTAACCTTCTCACCGTGTCATGCAATCAGAGGAAGTGCAGCATTTATCTGATATAGAAGTACAGTAGTTTCTGTCGCCGTGTTCTCTCAACGTGACCCGGAACAAAAGTTGCATTGTAATGACGAGCCCCCGCCTTTAATAAAAACTCTGTCCGCCATGTATTTCCTGTTGGTGGCGAGGGAAAATGTTGTCCTTCATAAACAAGGAAATCCTCAATGTGTGTGTTTGTGTGTGTGTGTGTTTTGTTGGCTCATACTACAGATGGTTGAAGTTGCCTTAGGATGAATTCACATGTTTGTGCAACCATGCAGCATGCCGCTCTGTTGAAAAAACTGAACAGTAATGAGATAAAATGATTCACGACTAAAAACAAATATAAACACTTCAGACCGGTTGTCTTACTGTGTCCTCTGAATGCTGCTTTGTTAGATACACATTAGATGGGGTTTTTTTCCTCCACAGGACAGAACAATGTCCTTTAGTTTTATTTGCCTTTTTGTTGCACACTGCCGTGTAGCTATGAATACTCCTACTTAACATCACCTCCAGGTGATCATCTATTAAGTGCAGACTGTCGAGTTAATTTCATAGTTGATTTTAATGAACTAAGATGACAAAATAACATTGGCAGTTTGAGCGTATCGTGTCGTCTGTCCTACCCTGCCTCTGTTCAGATGTCAGAATTTCCTAAGCGACCTTGGTCATAGCACGGGGGGATGTTACACAAGTCACACATGCGTCTTTGCTTCCCAGCCTGCCTCTCTCTCTCTCTTGGATGTCCCTGTTAGGATTGGTTTTCTTTTCATTTGCTTGATTACCAACCTGTTAAATTAGGCAAAACTTTGTGTTAGAGGTGAGGTTCGACGCTATTTTGTGTTGTCTTTGGCTGCAGCACAAAAAAGTGTCCTCGTGTGTTGTCGGCAATCTAGTCAGGTTCCTCCGTGGGATGTCACCGACAGGATGAGCATAATTTATGCATGCAATGCAGCACACCTGGGGGAGGAGGGGTGTAATAATGTCCCACATGCAAAGAGAATTGATGGATTTCTGCTCCGGTTCAACACGGCACCTCTGGGGTTAAATCCGATACAGCAGTTTACACTGCGGATGGATGTTCGCTAGTACAGAGGAGTCCCATGCTGTAGCGGAACTGCAGATCCCACACAGATCGCTGCCAAGCTAGAGGGGATTTGCTTCGATCCCATGAGCGCGTAAGACGACAGTTGGAGGGAGGGATACATTTTGAAGAAAGATGCTGGGAGAGGACGTAGACGTGTGTGGGGCAGAGGAAGCATTAGGGCGTAGCTGCAGGGAGTGTTTTCCTCACCTGTAGTCATAATTTCAGCTGTTACGGAGCTAAGAAAGGAGAAAGGAAGGTGGGGGTCAGTCCCTCCCAGCAGTAATTGGTGCGGTTATGCACTAGAGCTGCCGAAGTGCGTGTGCAGGAATCTCCTGCCGGATTTACAGAGGAGTAACTGGAGGTTGAAGACACTTCTGTCAGTGTCCTCTGTAGCGACCAGGATGAACTGATGTAAGTACCTCTGATCTTCTATGCATCCAGCATCTGAATACTTAAGCAACAAACCGAAGCGGTGAAGGGAATGAAGTGGACGTCTGTCTGTACTATAGCCTTTTAAATAATTCAAGAGTGTGCATTTCACGGCTGTAATGGCTGGTAATTAAGTTTTATGTCAGAGTTAATAGGTTTCAGCTTTTGACCTTCCTATCGCGCGTGCATTGCTGCATCTCTCCTGCGATCTCCCCTCCGTTAGAGAGCCACAGTACGGTGTCTGTCCATGCCGTATGTGTAGAGTGTCACTTGTCTCTCATGGGACCTCCAGGCTGGTGCTAAGGCATGGGCCCTCATTAGCATTTGAATATGTTTTCCGAGGCAGGGGAGTTTTAGCAGTTGTCAGCACTCCCCAGCACATCGTTTTCAATCTCTGAAGTGATCAATCATCTTATTCTACTTGTTTGCTGCTTCACTGCCAGCAGCCACAGCGGAGTGTGATCCTGTTATTGTTGATGTTTGCTGTCTTTGGCCGCAGTGCAACTGTTCTGAAAGTATCCTCTTTGCAATTTGCTCGCTGCTGGTGAGCTCGTCTTTATTTCAGCGTCATTCCTCGTTTGATTTAGTGGCTGTAAAACAAATGAAGAAGTGTTTCTTCACCTGCTTCACTGTTGCTTTTAATCATGTGTGGACACATCTGCAGCTGGACTGAGGAAGCTCATTCTGGGCCCCCGAATAGGGAGTCTCTGTCTGTGTCTCTGAGATGAGAGCTGAGAATGAAATTATGGATTATAAACTAGAAGAATGCATTGTGCTATTATCACGTCTTATTAAATCATTCAAATTTAATTTCCTTAAATTGTTTCTGTTTCAGGATCAGCAAAATTATCGTCTAAATTCATTAGCAAAATGTCATTTAGTTCCACTCTGTGTGACATGTGAGTATCCCGCCATTAGCCGTAAGCGCCCTCCTTTGTAATACTCGTTTAAACAGCCACTTTTTCACTCCCCTGGTGCCGTAAAAGCTTTGTGAAAATGAGCTACCTCTCTTTGTTTTCCTCAGGCCTTACAGAGAAATCCAGCAAATGGGCACTAGAGAGAAAGTAAATGTATTTCCTATGCTGTATTGCATCATTTGTTTCAGTCAATCCGCCGCATTTAATATAACAAGAGGTTATTAAATGTTCTCCAGTGTTCATGCTGCAAGTTTCCCTTAAATCACTCCGTTGCAGCATCACAACGGCAGAATTAATGAGGGCTATTTTTAGCTCCTCTGGTCCCCGAGTGGTCAAAATTGAATAAGGCTCTGCCTCACCCCTAAACCACGCTACAACACAAAATCTCTTCCTCCAGTCAAAGAATTGAACACCATTTTGCATCAGTTCCCTCCTCAAAACATTTTGTGTTTTCTGCTGACCAGAGAGTCGGGGAGCCAGCGCGCTTTAATGTTAATGATACACCAAAATGAAAGGCCGTCTTTGCTTCGCTCTTCAGGGGTCGACTTAGATTAGTGTAGTGATGAGTCACTGTGTATAAAACATTTTTTAAAAGGCAGAAGGAGATTTCCTTCTGCCTTTTTGGTTCAGGTTTCTGATGCGTTGTATTCATCCATGGATGAATACAGCACATCGCTGCAATGCCATGATTGGCTACATCATTTTGGAAACTCCCATTTCTGTTGGGTTAGAGTTTTTGTGATAGCGATGGTTGGGTCGGGAAAGGGAAACAGAGGGTAGAGATGTAAGGCTTGCTTTGCTATTTTGCTTTTTTACTATTTCGACTGCCAAATTGATATTTGGAATTGAAATGAACTGTCAAAAGTGAGACATGCGAGAGTCCTGCCAAGGCGGCTCGTGGACTTGCCAACAGTAGCCAGAATTTAAAAATATTCCATTTTACTTGATTCAGAGTTTGCTGCCAGGTCACACGAGGACTCATTTTTGTCATTCCTCCATTTTTATTTCATTAGACAACAGATCTGTTTTTGTATATTTATAATACACGCGCTTCTGTGGCATTTTGATTTTATCGACGACACAGTTTGAGAAAGAGAGAGGGGGATGACATACTGCAAAGCGCCCAGGCCAGACTTGGACGTGGACTCCTGCTGCTAGGACTTGATACGTGCTCCACCCGGTGAGCTACCAGGGCGCTCGGCCAATAAATAACCTTTAGGTACTGCCAACACGTCTGCCCCCTATACTAGTAACATTGGCCATATTTGTCACTGAACTTTCAAATAACTGAATTAGAGCCAAAACATTTTTCCATCAGCCAGTTGTAAGACGTATAGTTTGTCCATTTGTTTAGTTGTTGGTTCTCATTGAGGTGTCTTAAAATTTGTGCTGCAATGATTATTAATTATTTGATTAGTCAATGAACAGTTTTGTATTATTGTAAACTGAATATTTTTGTTGAGCCAAAACACGAGACATTAGGGGATTAGACGACATCAACAAGGACTGTCTTTTTGATTAATCCATTATTAATCAGGGTAATGGTCTGCAGATTATTCGATAATGAAAATAATTGTTATTTGCAGCCCCATTTCAAAAACGTATACATAAACTTACAAAGATGTTTCATTTACTATCGTAGATGACTGGAAAACTAGAAAAATTCTCAAAACACCAATTACAGGAAATTATTTATCGATTATCAAAATACTCTGTAGATTGATTAATCGACTCCTTTATTTCTCCTTTATTCTCTTAAATCTACAATAATGCAGAATAATCATTAGTTGCAGCCTTAAGTGTCATATCAGGAAAGTATTAGCTTAAAAGAGAGTATTCCTTTGACAGAGAGACTTTAATAATTGCTCTGATTCTTGAATAATTGTGTCATTTACCATTTGTGTCCACATGGTCCATTCTGACCACCGCTTTCCGGTCCTTTCTCCACTCAGCTGTGTGATCCATCTGTGTTGTAGTCCATCTGTGTTGTAGCGCTCGCTCCCAAGTTACCCGGTTGTAATCCCCCAAGCATGACCCAACCAGCATGGTGCGTCTCCGCTGTCGAGCGGCTGCCAAACCTGGCTCTGGCTTGTGGCATGAAGCTTCTCTTGGCGCCAGTTGTTTGTGGCCATAAAGGGCGTGCACGACAGTGTCACAAATAGTCGTAAGTCACTGTGTGCTGACGTACAGGAGCAGAGCAGAGTCGACTTAAATGATGGGACACTGTTTCGCTTTTCATTCTTTTATGTTTGCTTTGGAAGTTAGTGTCTTTTTTCACTGAATAACACACTAAGATATATATTTTTGTTGTGGTTGTGAGGCTAAATCTGCTCGTACTTGTTTTGTTTTATTGTTCTGCAAAGTGCTAGCTACAAAGAACAACACTTTTGAGGTGTTCTAAAGAAAGGTTACCATGTTTGTTTTTGACAAATGTCAGGCCATTAGTGCAGTGAGCTATTAATTCATACAGCTCATCGAAAATGTAAAAAGAGAAAAAATAGCTTCTGTTTCTAAATTAATTCAGCTGTGTGTCTTTTTTTTTTTTTTTTAAACCTCCCACAGTTGAGAAGAACCTTCAGACACGGCCTGAAAATGTCAGGCCACTTGAACAACACCACACTGTTCCCCCCTCTGTTACCAGAGCAACAAGCTCTGCAGGAGGAGAAAGCAAAATTACATCCCTTCAAAGTGAAAGGTGTGTGTGTGTGCACGCATGCGTGTGTGTGAGAGAGACGGGGAGGGTGGGAGAAGGAGAGATGCACACTGCAGGACTGACTAAATCAGTTTTTGTTTTTACTCCATTTTAGATTTCTCCTCCTCTTTTGCGCCATTTGGGATCCCGTTTAATTTTATGCTGATTTATTTTGTATCGGATCAGACACAGTAAGCATTCTCTAATCATATTTTCCAGACAACAAAATCTCGCAACCCACGCTGCAACACAGGCCGTAAACATCAGATGCTTCTGTGTGTGTATGTATGTGTTCGTGTTCCTTGTAGGAACTGGAAACAAGTGGCTCCCATAACTTTGCAGTTTAGTGGCAAACCGTCTATAAATTTCGACAAAATGTTAAAGTTCTTTGCATCAGCGTTTTCACAGTGCTGATCAAGAAGACACGGGCATAAATCCTCCTCCCCCCAAAGAGCAAACTTTCCAGTGAGAATTCATGCCTCTGTCTTCAGCAGTCTTGTTAATATTCAGATGTCTTTTTTTTTTCACTCAAGTGCAGTGTATTCAACTTTAAAAGGCCAGGGGGAGTTCCCCTGTGCAAACTTTTGTTCACCCTCCTTGTGTGTGTCCCAGCATAAGCTGCTTGAGGAGTCTGTGACTGTTGCTGCCAAGCCGAGAACGTCTGGGGCCACTTGTGGCGATTTATTCAGCTGCCTGTATTCCCAGACAGTAACGTTTGGCACTTGGCCGACAGGTCACGACGGACATAAGGATGCTGTTTTGAAGGAAGCCTGGGTTAAACAATAAAAAGGGACGGCAGCTAAAGTACGAGGTCAGCTTTATATCATACAAAAAAAACAGTCTCCATAAAACTTAAAAAGATGTTTTTCAAATTGTAATTGTTCGCCTGTGGCTCATCCAAAAATTTAAGCATCATTATCACTTTTAGGAACTTGATAGCCGCACAATTAGCAGCTTGTCACGCCGATGAAGTGCATATTAATCTCCTGCATGAAGCTGGACCGACAGTCGTTCGGTGTTTTGGGTTTGAAGCTGCCAACAAGGTGGCGATGGTGTCAACGGAGGGTCCAAGCGCTGAAACTAACGCGCCCGTTTAATGTGAGATTCATCTCCCCTCGCTCGTCTGTCATCTCGCTTTAATGTGCCGCAACATGAGATCACTCTTCCCAATGAATTCTCTGCCTGGGTGGCCGCACTGTAAGCGTTTGAGGTGTCAGAGAAATTACCAGCAAAGCGGGAACAAAATGTGTGATAGTCTCACCTATTAAGGTCACAGACCCGGGATCAATTTACATGACAAATCGGGGTTATTGCATTAGGTGCTGTGATGTGGGTTGTAATTTCCCCCCAAAGGAATGGACCTGATAGTATTTTATACGCAGTCATTGAATGTCTAATGTGTCGTGAGATTGTGGTGGAGGTGAAATGTTACAGAAGAGGAGATAAGATAAGAAGCGAGCGGCGGGGCGCAGAGGACGGCGCTGACCTCACAGCTGAAGGAGCCGACCTTCATCTCCTCCACGGCGGTTGTTAATGTGACAGAGGGTGTGCTTTAATGTCAAAGACTTACTGTCAGTGCGGACTCATTGCACCTAGCAGGGTTTTTTTTTTATCGCTGTATAATTGAATTCAGCTCACTGTAAACACGGGACCTCACGCTGTGGACGCACTACAAAGGAGAGTATGTTGATAGCGTGTGGTCCGTTTGGCAATGTGTGTGTGCGTGTGCTGCGAATATAACCGAGCACAACACAGTGCTGTCTGTATTGCTGTGAATAGGCAACTGTGTAAAAACTTGAAACAAACCTAATAACCCACTGGGTGCAGCCTTCTGTGTTTGTAATGGCTGTGACAGTTTCCTTATTAAATTTCACCAGTGTCGAGTTCAGAAACACTGGGAGTGCTTCCCTCTTTTAATAGAAACTCTCACTTTAGTAGAGGAAATGAAGTGGATATGTGTTTCAGTCAGTAAGTTATTATTGTCTTTCAAAAAGTGTAAAATGTGCGCTTGTTTCCTGAAATTGCGTCCATTTCGGGAGCAAACTGGCTTCAACACTGACATGTTTACACTTTAACCTTTTGTCCATTTAATAATCATCCTTGCAAAAAATAAAAGATGGCTTATGTAGCGAAGATGTTAAATGGATTTGAATGAGGGCGTTTGGTGTTTACCCAAGGAAGCTTTGGCAAGACACATGACTTCTCTGTTGACTGAATCCGTGTGTGTCGCTTTTGTCACAAGGCGGATCAGGCCACCAGTATGACCTGTTGCCTTATTTTGCTGAACACTTTTTTTTCTTCTGCTGTGTTGATCACACCGCGCTGTATTTCTGTCTTCCAGAGCGCAGCAATGGAGGAGACTGTCATTTGGGAACAGCACACAGTAACACTACACAGGGTAGGTATCTGTTATCCTCCCTCAGATGCACTTTACATCAGTCTGTGTCGCGACCTGTGCTGCGTCTCTCTCGACCCTGCCTGTTTTGCTATCTTTGCTTCCATCCCCCCATCCCTGCCTCAAAACAAAAGTGTTGTCAGAGCTTTCACCTGCACCATTCTCTCCCACATTTTTGGCTGTGGAGCCTAAATAACCGACACGAAAGCTGCATATTTTTTCATATGAACTACACCAAAGATCAGCCAGTGAGCTTGCTGACAGTGAAAAATTAAATTTTCTAATCTGTTTAGAGAAGAAGCAGCAATGTAGGCTCTTTCTCATTCCACGCTTTTTATAGTTGTGCGGTATTTTGGTCCACACAGACGGCCAAATCAACATCCTAATCTTTGTTTCTCTGTGTGCAGGCACCAGGGTTTGGCTTCGGGATAGCCATATCAGGAGGTCGGGATAACCCTCATTTTCAGAGCGGCGAGACCTCCATTGTCATCTCGGATGTGCTGAAAGGAGGCCCAGCCGAAGGCCTGCTGCAGTAAGAGTTTGTTCCATTATTGACGGCCTGGTCAGATTTCGAGTTATTTGTATTAAATTACACTGCCCGTACAGAAAGACTCCACCATGTCTGTTATCTCCGTGTCCCTCTCTAGGGAAAATGACAGAGTGGTTATGGTCAATGCCGTCTCCATGGACAATGTGGAGCACGCGTACGCCGTCCAGCAGCTTCGTAAGAGTGGAAAGATTGCCAAAATTGTAAGTACTGGCCTCCCATTATAATGTTTTTTTGATATGTTTTTAAAACTAAAGTCAGGAACTCCATGTGTAATCATATCTATACTAACAGGTTCTGCATTTAGATATTTATTTCTAATAGAATTGCACTTGATCAATGGACTGATTCACCTTGCTGTGATTGATTGGTTGTCCGGATGATCTCATATCTTATTTCCTTTGACCAGACAATCAGGCGGAAGAGGAAGGTGCATGTCCCCATGGGCCGCCTAGGGGAGAGAGAAACTATGTCAGAACACGATGAGGAGGAGGATAGCTATGATGAAGAGATATACGAGACGCGGAGCGGACGCAGCGGTGCTTACAGCGGTGTGGGCGGGGCCATGGGCAGGCGCAGCGGCCGGAGTAGTGGGCGAAGGGACAGGGAGCGTGAACGCAGCGGCTCGAGGGAGAGGAGTCTCTCCCCACGCTCTGACCGCCGCTCACACAACCTGCCCCCACGTCCCGCCAAGGTCACACTTGTCAAATCGCGTAAAAATGAAGGTGAGGCTCACAAAGTCGGGGATTTAAAACAGGCGGGAAGTGAAAGAAAGTCTTCCGTGGTAATCCAGGAAATCACCTGCCATTTTATTTACCCAGCAGTTATCAGACAGCCAGACTTTTAGAAGACCTCGAAATCAGCATTGGTCACCTGCCAGGATAAACAGAACTTGCCAGCCACAGCAAAATCTAAGTTAACTCAAGTAAATCTAAGTAAAAGAGCAATTAATCTTCTTTAATCAGTACTGTTAATCCCAGCGGGAGCAGCGGCTTGACAGCAAAGCTCGGTGAGTGCGGCGTGGTCACGTGAACTCTGTGCTAACATTGTCTTTGTTGCTGTCGTTCACTTTGTAAGCAGAATATGGCCTGCGCCTGGCCAGCCACATCTTTGTCAAGGACATTTCCCCCGAGAGCCTGGCAGCCAGGGACGGCAACATCCAGGAAGGGGATGTTGTACTGAAGGTGAGGGAGAGGGGATGGGAGACAAACAGCCTGGTGAACATTTGATATGTATATATCATAAAATATTCAACATGAGCGAAACTACTGTAAACTATTGTACATTATTTCATTTTCTCCACTTTTGTTTTGATGGAAATGAAGAAAATAACTGATATTTTTTCTGGAACTCTCGTATTTACTGAATGAATTAACCTAATCTGCTTTTGTACATTTAAGTCTTTCATATCTGGAGAACATAAAGTAGCTCTTTGTGCATAACAGGTGCTTTTATTAGCTGTAACTATTGTCAGTCATTTCTTACTACCAAGCCCTCTCACATATTTTTCCTTTGAATGCCAGCTCTTAAGAAATGCAAGGTTAATAAGACTGATGTGCAAGTTAATGCTGTCCGGCCCTTTTTAAACCTGAGTAATTATTCCTTTTTTAGGCTGTCTCATGTACAAATTGATTTTAACCTGCCAAACATAATCATTGTTGCAGTTAATTTACATCTGGGTTTGTGCTGATATGACTGCTACATTGCAGCTTTGTAATGTCGTGGCTTCTTTTTCTGACTCTCTCAGATCAACGGCACAGTGACAGAGAACCTCTCCTTGATAGACGCCAAGAAGCTGATAGAAAGGTCAAAGGGCAAGCTAAAAATGGTTGTGCAGAGGGACGACAGGGCGACCCTGCTGAACATCCCTGACCTTGATGACAGCATTCCTTCAGCCAACGCCTCTGACCGGGACGGTGAGAGTGATGTGAAGTGTTGGGTTTATCTGACTGAAATCAAACTTGTCAGCGTTTTATTTGAGGCTGCAGTCGTTCAAACCAGTGGCTTTTGTTTGATCAGACATTTCAGATATTCATTCGCTGGCATCCGATCATTCCAATCGATCGCATGACAGGCATCGTAGCAGCCGCTCCCGCTCTCCGGACAGGCGATCTGAACCCTCAGACCACTCCAGACACTCACCCCCGCAAATCAGCAATGGCAGGTAAAAAAAAATCACCCATTAACTAAATTATATTTCAGACTTTTAGCTGTCATGACAAAAATGCAACAGAGGGATAAGCGTAAAATTGTAATCTGCCATTTTCATATCGCTTAATTCAGATTTTCTAAACCAGGTTAATCTAGACAAACAATTAAAGGTAATCGGGATCAGTAGTCATTATATGTATGCAACAGATCTTGTCATAATGTCTCTAGCTGTCAAAGTTTACAAGACAAATGAGACAAGCTTGTTTTTCTTTGTAGTTTTTGGTTGTGAAGGACTTTCGATTTTTTTTTTTTTTTTTTTTTTACTCAGGTTCAGCACTCAGCACTTCTTTGACTGTAATCTTGTTTGAAAGTACCTCATTAAGTCTTTATTTAAACTCAATAGAGCACCGGAGTTGTTCTCCTTTCACGCTGCTCATTGACCCGAGAAAAATAAAAGTCAACTGCTAAGCTGCGAAACAGTAAATCTTGGTCAAAATTCGGGTTGAGAGCCAGGTCAGAACTCTCTGCTCTGCTCGGTGTAAAACGTCAATGCTCGACCTGAACTACTGTGTGTGTCCTCTGCTATTTTTAGACATTATTTTATAATTACATGACGTGCCAACTGAAAAAATCTTAAACATGATGCCACATGCTAAACACAGGAAAACTCCATTAGCAAAAATAATGTGATTTTTCTGCCCCTTTTTATTCTCTCTGTACTTCAACAGCTGGAGAATGCCGTAAGTTTGACAACATTACCCCATGAGAACAGCAGCTAACACTAGTTGTAGTAGTAGTAGTAGTAAACTTACCTAACTAACTAGATATAATGTCGATTAATAGATAAGTAGGTCTAGTTTTAGGTGTTAGGACCTTTACAAAGAACTTGAACCCCATGGAGAAATTCTGTATCAGGAAAATCTGTTTTGTCTAACAGCAAATTCACACCTCGTGCATTTTAGCTAGAGTGATAAGTGATGTTATACCGCATCAATTATTCAAGGACACGTCTTGTTTTGACTTGAGATTCGAAAGTATCACAGGATCCCTGAGTCTCTTGAATGTTTTGTTGTCGGGCAAACCACATGATGGAACAAAAGGCCGTCACCAACTATCAGTGTTAACTGTCTTCTCTTTTATACACGTGGCTGATCTTTTGTAAGATCTTTCTCTCTTTACGTGTCGAATTTTGGCTCGTTTGGCTTTTTATTTTTATTAACCAAATTGTTATTATTCACAATTCTGTATCGTGAGTGTTGTTGTTGTAATAAGTCACATCTAGTTCACTCCTATTTGACAGGAAGTAGATTCTGGGACAAGATGTTTGTTATTTATCTGAACCTGGTCTGTGACCTTTTCTCTCAGTTCAGGAAGTTGGCAGTTAAAAGTCGAGCCTCCTCCAGGATGAGTTGAAAAAGAAGTTTGTTCCTTTGCAGCCATTTCAAACAGGGTCCTTCATGGTTACTTGGGCACACAGCCTGTGAATAAAGCAGTATTTTGCCAGTGAAGTTGTGCCAGTGAGCAGGCATGTGACCAGGAGGTTGGAGTTAGAGCCATGAAGCTGCACCACTGAACAGCCTGCTTTGCTTACTTCTCTTCTCTTTTTGATTTCACATAAACCACTTTGGGGATGTTAGCGCTTATCAAAACATGGTGAAATATCTGTCACCATTTGCAATTTACGACTCATAATTGGCCGGGGTCACTGTGTATCGGTTTACACAGCCGTGCCATTTTAAAACTGGCATGGAAGTCAAACGTTAGCTGGTCTAAAGCCAGAGTCACGCAGCGAAATTCACCTGGAGGACAGAATCCACTCCGACACTCTTAGATAAGCTGCTCTAAAAATAGAGCACAAAAGAGTGGAAAGACAAAGTGGTGACCTTCAAGACTAAGATGCAGCCTCAGACTCAAGTGCTACTTTTCACCTGTTTTCTCAGCTAGCGCTTGTCCGCCGCAGTCAGGAGAAAGTTTCATACAGTCTAGGTCATACGTTAAAATGTCGCAGCCTTAAGCTCTCCGGTCGTCTCCATTTATGATCTCACATGTTCCCTTTCTAAAAATAAAATGTACAAAAGCGTGTATCTTTGTGCGCAGTCACAGAAGTCGTGATGATGAACGGATGTCGAAGCCGGCTTCAACACCAGCGAAGCTACCAGAGGAGGTTCCTCTGCCCAAACCGAAGGAGTCGGCTATTGCTAGAGAGGAGAAACAGCTCCCACCGCTCCCAGGTGATACAACAACGATCCATTGTGCATACGTGTGTTGGTGTCTTGTATCCATAGCTATGTGCAAACACAACACGTTAGTGTAGGTTTTTTTCTGTCCACGATAGGCAGTAAAATTTAGTTTGAACCAGTCGTTTTTGCCCCTTTTTTAAAAGCACAGCTACTTTAAAAAAAAGTTAGATGTTAGATGCAGACGCCTGCTGAGCTTGGCTGAGTTTGCCCAAAGCCAAGTGAAAATAAACCGTATGAGTTGATCTAGTCTGACGTTCCTCCCCAGCCTGCAGCATTCTGCTGACTTTCTATTTGACCTCCCTGCTCAGGACGACGTGTGCCTTGAGTGTGCCTGTGTTTGTGCATAAGTGTCTGTGTGATATGTTGCCCGCGCGTGTGTTTGGAGCAGCTTTATCATTTGTATACGTCGTCTCACTTTAAGCTGTGTATCTGCAGCATTCTAACAGTACTGAGGAGCATACTTTTTCAGTTTTACGTGTTCATCATCTGTCTGCATTCATTATGTGAATTTGTGTTTTTTTTGTTCAGAGCCCAAGCCAGTGTATGCTCAGCCTGGACAGCCAGATGTAGACCTGCCAGTCAGTCCTTCTGATGCCCCTGTGCCAAGCGCTGCCCACGATGATAGCATCCTACGGTAATATAACAGTATAAGTCTTGTTTCAGGTCTCTCCTGTGGTCATACTGCCCTCGGCACAAGTCATTGCTCTCAATGCTGTTAAGAAATGTGTGTTTTGTGGCATGTACTGGTTTGGTTCTGTTTCTATAGAGCGACTTTACAACTTTGCTTTTGTAAGCTCACCAAAGAGTAAACTGTGTCGACAAAAGAGAAACCTGGCCGGCATCCAAGAGTCACGCAACTATTCATAACGTGACGTTCGCTTTGGAAAGAGGGAAATGCCTTCAAATGGTGTCATGTCAAAGTGTTTATTCACCCTCCTCAGGCCAAGCATGAAGCTGGTGAAGTTCAAGAAGGGGGAGAGCGTGGGACTGCGGCTGGCTGGGGGGAATGACGTAGGCATCTTCGTAGCTGGAGTGCTGGAGGATAGCCCAGCTGCTAAGGAGGGCCTGGAGGAGGGTGACCAAATTCTCAGGGTGAGATGCTTTATTTTTAACATAGCATGTGTATGACCTGACAGCTGAAATCAAGTAGTTGTTTTGAAACTGAAGAGGTTGTCTGCAAATTTGCAAAAAAAATTAACAGCGTGTACCTGACAATGTGTGTGAACAGCCATGTTTTATGAGGTATGCATCCTCAAGTCTTTCCCTTTTTTATGCATGGTTTAACACACTGGCTGCTCCAAAATTCCTGTACCTTCAGGCTGGTCTCTTAGCAATGGCCCAGAGGGAGTCAGAAAATACAAAAAACTGTGTTTCCTCTCTCTGTGTTTGTCCCATTTCCTCAAAGCCATATATCTCACTGTTTGTACCTCCTCCTCCTTTCTCCACGTATAATGACGAATGGCTCGAGTTCTTGCAGTGCAGTAAAACCTGCAGTTACCCAGGCAATACTGAGGACAGGAAGGGCTATGTAAACCTTTATCGAGAAATAAAGATTTACACTTTACACCGTCGTTTTACTCTATGGGCAATAAAGCTGACCCCTTAACTTACACTTAAGTCCTAACAGTCAAGTTATTTTGTGGAAAACATGAAGCAATAACCTCCATCTTCCCCGATTCCAGGTAAATAATGTAGATTTTGCAAACATAATCCGAGAGGAGGCGGTGCTGTTCCTCCTGGACCTTCCTAAGGGTGAAGAGGTCACCATTCTGGCCCAGAAGAAGAAAGATGGTAAGTGAAGTGAGTAAGGAGAGGAGACGAGACAGGAGACGGTTTCTGTTGGTCGCGTCGGCCCCCATTCTCTGCTCTTTCCTTTTCAGTGTACCGGCGGATCGTGGAGTCAGACGTCGGTGACTCCTTCTACATCCGGACACACTTTGAGTACGAGAAGGAATCTCCGTATGGCTTAAGCTTTAACAAGGGGGAGGTGTTCCGTGTCGTGGACACCCTCTACAACGGCAAGCTTGGGTCATGGCTGGCTATTCGCATCGGCAAGAACCACCAGGAGGTGGAGAGGGGTATCATCCCCAACAAAAACAGGTGACAGCTTCCTAATAGACGTGCAGTGTGTGTCAGTCATCTCAAAGAGTGACTTGCGGGTTAAACGCTTGTCATAACAGTAGACAGATGTCATTTATTATGATTATCATTGCCATGTAATGTCCTTAGGTATTGGCAATGTTGAGGTTAGCTCTGCCAAGTTTATGACAAGTCCATTATCGTGTGTTACATTAAGAACTGTCTCTGTCTTTCTGCCATTTGTCAACAGAGCGGAGCAACTCTCCAGCGTGCAATACACTCTCCCTAAAACAGCAGGGGGTGACAGGGCTGACTTCTGGAGGTTTCGTGGTCTTCGCAGCTCCAAGAGGAACCTGAGAAAGAGCAGGGAGGACCTCTCCTCCCAGCCAGTCCAAACAAAGTTCCCAGCGTATGAAAGAGTCGTACTCAGAGAGGGTGAGGAATCTGACTGAGTGGACTTGCTGATATGTCAACCTGTCAGCAGTGCGTGTGTGTTGTCGAGCCTGTTGCTTTTCATTTGGGGCGGCCAGGTTAACAGCCCATGTGAGCAGTTCTCAGCAAAAATAGACAGTGAAAATGATCTGTTGATAGAGATCACATCATACCAGCAACATGACACCTTTCCTTACAGTTTAAATGTCTATATTTGTTGAATATGTCATAGATAATTCCAGCATTTCTGTGGACAGTCTCATAATTTGTTAACAATTGGCTTTTATTGTGAAATACTTGCAGGATAAACTCAATGCAGAAATGCAGTCTTTTAATTCTTTTGTATTATTGTGCAGCTGGTTTCCTGAGGCCTGTCGTCATATTCGGGCCCATCGCTGATGTTGCTCGAGAAAAACTCTCCAGAGAAGAGCCAGATTTGTTTGAGCTTGCAAGTATGTTTTCATACCTTTTTTTTTATTTATATATATTTACACGCACACATTGTAAATGGTGAGCCTGTTTTCTACATTAATCCTTCTAACCTCATTTTCAGAGAGTGAACCGAGAGATGCAGGAACGGACCAGCGTAGTTCAGGAATCATTCGCCTTCACACCATCAAGCAGATCATTGACAGAGTCAGTACGCCCTCTTTTATTATGTACAATGCAGTGTCAATTTTTCAGTTATTTCCTCACGGACTCCTTTTTCCTGTCTTTATCTCATGAAGGACAAACATGCTGTGTTGGACATCACCCCAAACGCTGTCGACAGGCTGAACTATGCTCAGTGGTACCCGATTGTTGTATTCCTAAATCCTGATAATAAGCAGGGTGTGAAGAACATGAGGACCAGACTGTGTCCAGAGTCCAGGAAGAGCGCCAGGAAGCTCTATGAGAGAGCCATCAAACTGAGGAAGAATAATCACCACCTGTTCACCAGTGAGTGGGCAGTGAGCTTTAAAACACAGTTCATTTCAAGTGTATTCTCTTTTTTTCAATACGTTTTATTCTTGATGAAGTGATT
Organism: Nibea coibor; assembly: GCA_023373845.1. Lineage (NCBI taxonomy): Eukaryota > Metazoa > Chordata > Actinopteri > Sciaenidae > Nibea > Nibea coibor. Next base: position 18,992,542 of record CM041721.1, read on the forward strand.
CTGAATATTCTCTATTCTCTCTTAGCCACCATCAACTTGAACAATATGAATGACGGCTGGTACGGCGCTCTGAAAGAAACGATCCAGCAACAGCAGAACCAGCTGGTGTGGGTGTCAGAGGGCAAGGTGAGAGACGGGCAGGGTTTTTTTTTTTTTTTTTTAATTCCGTTTGGCTGAACATTATTTTTTGAGACCTGACTGAGCGACACATGAGATGATAACTCCTCTGCTCTTCTCAGGCGGATGGCACTACAGAGGACGATTTGGATATCCACGACGACCGCCTGTCCTACCTTTCTGCGCCAGGTAGTGAATACTCCATGTATAGCACGGACAGCCGCCACACTTCTGATTACGAGGACACGGACACGGAGGGTGGCGCGTACACGGACCAAGAACTGGATGAGACTTTGAACGACGAGGTGGGTCTGCCCACAGAGCCCGCCATCACCCGCTCTTCCGAGCCTGTGCGAGAAGACCCGCCTGTAATTCAGGACACCCCTGGTTACCCTGGATACCAGCACCCTGTACAGCCTGAACCAGCCAGTCGAATTGACCCCGCTGGTTTCAAGATGGCCACTCCGCAACAGGTAAAGTTCATATGTAGCATTGCAGGCAGGCCTCCTCCGGCTGCGCCTGTCACACATGGACGTAAAAGTATATGACTGCAGAGCAGAGGAATAGCTCCTTTGGCTTCAGTGTTGTGTCCTGACCTTTGTTAATATTAAATGTCCTTTGCTAAGTAATAAACATGTTTTAGAAGCTACTGGTACGTTATCTATTCTAACCTCATTTTTGCAAGTGCATTGTCTGGCTGGTGTAAAACTGATCAATGTAAGGAAGAAGATCATGGTGTTGGGCTGAGCTGTACTTTGTGTGCCCTTGGCAGGCTGTGTTATAAATGTCTCTTAACAATACTTCACAGCAAGATGAGGCTTCTCTGCCCATGCCCTCGTTGCCTCCGACGGTGGTAACGCCCCCTGCTGTTGAGCAGCCTGTACAGCTAGAGGGTATGCACCTAGAGGAGCCGCCTGCTGCAGCCGCAGCTCCTCAGGCTGACTCACTTAGCAGCCCCAGCCCTGCCCCTGAGCTTATTCAGCCCCCACCACCACCACACGAACCCCACCCGTCTGGACCGCCTGGTCCAGAACCAAAGGTACCCGCTGTTTCACCAGCCACTCGGACCGGGCCTGGGCCCCCAGCCTGCTGTTTTAACTGCCTGTCTTCTCGCACATGCTTTCCACTCCGCTCTCTGCATGACATGCCCACACTGTGTGACTCACTGAGCCCACTGTGTGCCTCTGGCTCCCAGAGAAATGTGCGACAGACTAGTCCACATGCACCACAGTGGGCTGGGAGACCAGAAGGACTGGTACATCTGAGTCTTTGACCAGGGTGAAGACATCCACAACCAGCCCTAACTGTTGCCTCTTACTTCCTTTGCATGGCTCCTAATGTTTTTGGGTTCCTTTCAGCTTTAACTCTCTTCTGTAGATGAACAATAGTCGCACACTTACAGTGGCATCTTAGTGGTAGATGTGTCGTCTGTTGTAGTGGCAGTAGTTTGACGTTGCATTAGATGCAAACTGAATGTTGGTTGCATGATGAAAGCTAACCTGCAGACAGTACTCTTGGTAACGATTTCCATCAAGCAATTCTCCCAATGGACCAAAAACTTCCATCAGCACACTGCATTGTGTCGTATGTTCAGTAGTTTTGTCCTGAGTAGATGCCTTCAAATCAACCTTCCTCCATAGGAATGACTCTAACCCGATTTGCTGTCTACAGGCTACACATCATATGTTTGAGATGAGGCCTTTCAGAAATGCACAAATTGCTTGTTAGTTCACTATTTGTAAAAAGCGTTGATGTGTAAAAACCAGTTGTGCTCATACAGAGTCTTATCATTCTTGAAAGGCGTCTTGTCAAACAGGCATTCAGAACTGTTATTGAATAATGGACAAAGGTTTGCTTGTGTAATTGCACTTTAATTGGTGTTAAATTGAATGGTAGGTTTATTTTCTAATGATTTGGTTAATGTTATACATGTTCAGTTCCTCAAGGTTTCAGTTTATTTGCCAGTATTGGATTGAATATTGGAGTTTTTGTTAACCTGATATTGGGAAAGCATTTTTTCCCAAACTGCTTTCTGTCCTTTTAAACATGGCGGTTGTTAAAATCTCAAAATGGTGATGACGATGTGATGGATGTATTAATTTAGTGTTGTTTCTTCACAGATGTACAAGAAAGATCTGTACAATATGGAGGACCCCGTGCGAATCAACCATGGCCTGAAGCAGTCGTTGAGCTACAGTCACCAGCCGCCGTACCAGGACAAACAGCCATACCGCGAATACGACCACCCGCCTTACGGATACGATGGAGGCGGCTACACAGAACCAAAGCCTCACAACACTGACTCTCACCTGCACTACGACAACCGTGTGCCTCATTATAACGAACAGTGGTCCCCCTATGACCAGCAGACCTCGTCCTCTCAGCCCGCAGGGTACCAGCCGGGCCACCAGCAACCCATGGGCTACAGCCCCAGGTCCCCCTACGACGACGGACCGGGGAGGGACTACAGCCCCCCTCAGCCGCGCTACGATGAGGCCCCACCAGTGGGCTATGATGGCAGACGTCACAGTAAACCTGGGCCCATTCGTTATGATGAACCCCCACCTCCACCCCCAGCTAGCTACGATGCCCGCTCTCCCTATGAGGCAGAACCTCACGGCTTCCCCATCAATTCACCTCGATCGCCGGATCCCCCAAAGCAGTATTACGGTGACTCTGGTCTGAGGCCCACCTACATTCCTGGACCTCCAAACCGGGGCTATAAGCCAGGGATGCACGACCCTATGATGAACTCTGAACCCACGATCCCCCCTCCTCCTCCAAAACCAGAAACCCTCTCGTCGCCAGGTGAACCAGCGATCAGTCCAGGCTCCAAACCTTTCCCTCCCCCGCCCCGGGAAGACCCGGATGAGGACCCGGCCATGAAACCACAGTCGGTGCTCAACAGAGTCAAGATGTTTGAGAATAAACGGTCTGTTTCTATGGACAGGGCTAAAGAAGGAGAGTCATCTGCACTGAGGGTAAGTTCCTAACAGAGCTGTGCAGCTGTCACCTCAGTGGGTCAACATTTGTGTCAAGGGTGTTACTGCACTGTATTTAGGCGATAGATGAAAGAAATGTAAACGCCTCGTAACTCTGCATCGTAAACCCGTCACGGAACCTCCAAAGTAAGTCATGCACTTAAATAGTTAGATAAAAAAACAGAATAATTAATAAGATAAATCAGTAAAAGGAACTAGAAAATGTAAAACTAACACAGAAAGTGTCCGGTACAAGGACAAGCAACACAAGATAATTAATAAAGCTTAAAGGGTCGGTCAAAATCTGCAGAAGTGCAAGACTTAAAACAGCAAGCTTGTTCTTGTGAAATGATCCTCCGTTTTGGACTGTGAGAAGTCAGGCAAAGCACGAGATATCTATGTGCATGCGATTCATTCACGTGAACAAAAATCTGGATCAGATGCAAGAAGCACTAAAGAGACACGCACCCTCTTTGCTCTTCAGCCTGCAGATGTTCCTAAACCTGTGAGTGCACCTGGCCCAGTCCTCAAAGCCAATTCCCTCAGCAACCTGGAGCAGGAGAAGTCCACCTATAGGTACGTAGTCCTCATTACAGCGCCGCAGGCTGCAGGAGTAGGTGGGTGAAGGACAACTGTGAGATTCTTGCAAAGACATCTTAGAATGAAGTTATTGTTGTGTGAGCTCCACCTAGTGGACACAAGCCACCGTGCATCAAACCAGACTGGTGTGGCAGCAAAGATGCAAAAGGCATGCAGAGGCCAACCAAAGCTACCAGTTCTGGATGTCAGCGAGCTCATTACGAACCTCACTGCCTCCAGATTGTCTTCAAATATACTTGTCATTGAACTTCAGGATATACAAGATGTCTTTCTGCAGGCTTCAGGCCAATCATACCGTCTGTCCTCACTGTTTAAAACTCTGCAGCAATTTAACTTGTTTGTTTTCGCCTTCTCTGCAGGGCTCCTGAGCCACAGAAGCCCCACACTAAACCTCTGGATGATGTAATGCGCTCCAACCACTATGACCCAGATGAGGATGAGGAGTACTACAGGAAGCAGCTGTCCTACTTTGATCGGCGTAGCTTTGATAGCAAGGCCATGGGCCAACCCAGTCCTGGTATCAACCGCTTCCATGATCTGCCCAAACCGGCTCAGTTGTCTTACCCATACAACAGGTATAACAACACGCCTCATGCCATGTGGCTGTATGAAGTTTCACAGGTTTTTTTGTTCACGCAGAACCACAACTATTGTTTGTGTCTGCCTCCTGCAGAGTTGAGTCTGTAGAGAAGGTGAGTCCAGTGGAGAAACGGTACGAACCCCTGCCCCAAATCAGCCCATCGTCTCAGTATGGGCCGCCCGCACCTGCAGTACCACCCAACACACTGCCCAAGCTCAGCCCCAATGACGGTAAGCTCTCTAAATATTGCGTTAGAGACGAGTATTTTTGTTAGTCTTCCAATTTGACAAAGACTTATTTAAGTGATTGAATCCTCCTTCATTTGTTTCTAGCTAACTCCATACCCGAGCCGTTGACCTCACCAAATCCTAAACCTGAGCTGGCAGCTCTCAGGCCACCCAGCAGGGACGAACCCACACCAGGAGGCTACCTGCCCCCGAGGGGCCTGCCCGACAAATCCCCCGTCAACGGCACTGATCCAGCACCCCCAAAGACGCTGCCGACTCCCGCTCCAACTAGCTACAACCGCTATGTCCCCAAGCCGTACACCAGCTCAGCCCGGCCCTTTGAGCGCAAGTTCGAGAGCCCCAAGTTCAACCACAACCTGCTGCCCAACGACACACAGGTGAAGACGGACCTCCTCATTAAGCCCAATGTGGTGAGCAACAGCGGCGGGAAGCCTCAGCTGTCACCGCAGCCTCTGGACCACGACAGTGGCCTGGACACCTTCACACGCACTATGGACAACAGGCCCAAATACCAGCACAATAACATCAACGCCATCCCCAAGGCCATCCCTGTAAGGTACATAGCTCATCAATTTTCAGCAGCAAGTTCTCTGAGGATAATTACTGAGCTGCGGAAAGACAGAAAGGGACTTGTTTGTTCACGGGGGATTTGTTTTTGTGTCCTCTGCTGTGCATTATTCTCTGCCAACACTGTTATGACTGATGATGCTGACTTCTGTGCCTCCGTCCCTCAGCCCCAGCACGCTGGACGACGACGACGAGGACGAAGGGCACACAGTGGTGGCCACCGCCCGGGGGATCTTTAACTGTAACGGAGGCGTCCTGAGCTCCATCGAGACAGGCGTCAGCATCATTATCCCCCAGGGTGCCATCCCTGAGAGCGTGGAGCAGGAGATTTACTTCAAGGTGTGCCGGGACAACAGCATCCTGCCCCCCCTCGACAAGGAGAAAGGTCAGCCACTGAGTCTCTTTGCATACTATACAAGTCAAGGAACAGTCAGTGTGTAGATATATAGTGCTGGTGTACTTAAAATAAAAAGTTTCAGCAGCATCTTTAGCAAATTTGTAGACTTGACAATGTATCGGTGTCAGCAGGAGAAGAAAGCAAAGCAAAGGACTCTTCATATCTTTATGATAAGAAGTATAACCAGGAGATGGAGGAGCCCTAAAGGATTATTTTTAAATTAACATTCAGCACCGGGGGATTGTGGTCATTTAATTAATCTGTCAAGTGAGTTAATAGTTAATTCTGGTTCCTAATGAAAGGCTGGCAGCAGCCTCCATTTTGCGTCTCAGCTGGGTGATAGATAATCTCGTTTGCTGTTCAATTCCTGCGTGTTCAATTTGTGGAATTTAAATCTTCTCGTCTGCACAGGAGAAACGCTGCTAAGTCCGCTGGTGATGTGTGGCCCTCATGGACTCAAGTTCCTGAAGCCGGTGGAGCTGCGCTTACCTCACTGTGCGTCAATGACCCCTGATGGTTGGTCTTTTGCTCTAAAATCCTCCGACTCCTCGTCGGGTACGCTGTCCTCTCTCTGTCCTTTGGGGTCTGTGGGCTGGCTTTGGTGATTTAGAGAGAGTGTCGTGGTGTCTGAGTCATTTTTGACCACTTCTTCCGTTTTCCCACATTCCCCTCACTTCTTCTTCACGCATGTGCTGTTTGTTGTTTTCTTATTTTCATGCTTTATATATATACGCAGCAGAGCCTTTTTTTTTTTTTTTTTATTGAGAGCTATGATGCTACAAGAGCTGAACATTTAGTGGATTAAATATTTGACTTTTGATTTGAACTGAATATCTTTTGGATTTTTGATCACTGATCAGACAAAACAAGCAATTTTAAGAGCTGACGCTGCCTTCATAAAATCATGACAGCCATTTTCACCAAATTAGTCGAACGAATATAAATAGACTGTTATTTATCAGTATGACGACGTTTACATCTGACCACCAAAAACAGCCGCATGCATCGTGTGCTTGCGTGTTGATCAGAGGTCTGAAATGCCCTTTTCTGTGTGACTGGATTCCAGATGATTTGGTGGCGAATAAATTCACGTGTGAGCTAACTGTGAGTTAACGTTCAATTAAATTAATGATCCATTAAACACGAACTAATCACATAAACTCACGGTGAGCCACAGGAGTTCATTCCCCGCATTGATTTATGCATTAAATCATCATATGTAAGCATCAGTCGTACGGTTTTATTGAGATTTCTTTGATTTACGATGCATCCATCAGAACAATGTACTGTTTTTCTCCTGTATTTGAAAGAGGAAGGAGCTCCAGCAGCTGACATGATGTCTCTGTTCCCCGCAGGTGATCCTAAAACCTGGCAGAACAAATCTCTCCCTGGAGATCCAAACTACCTGGTGGGTGCAAACTGTGTGTCTGTGCTCATTGACCACTTCTGAAGAGGGCAACAGCTGGCCTGTTACTGAATGTGATAAACAGGGGACGTCGGTTGCCCCTGCCGTGCTCCCTCCGCCGTGGCGGGGTTGCACAATGCTCAATGAAGTACGAACTCGATGCTCTCACGTTGTTTACTGTGCCCAAAATGTAAGAAAAAAAAGAAAAGAAAAAAACAACACACACACACACACACAAGGAGAGTCTGAGGAGTCCAGCATCCCCAAGGCTGCACTCTTGTTTTTTCTTTCATTTTTTTTCGGTGCTTTCAAGGCTTGCAAAAAATAAAGATTAAAACAAGTTATTTAAACAAAGGAACTGAAGTTGGAATGCATGACCAGTGCCACAGACTGAATAATCTCATTTTGACGTTTTTAGCTAATTTTGTAAAAGGTCAGAGCAGTGCAAGAAAAAAAAAGAGGAGAATTTTGGAAACTTGTTTAATATTGCAAATGGGAATTTTTGCGTACTGTTTAAAAAAATATTTAAAAAAAAAGAAAGAAAGAAGAAGAAAAAACTCACAAACAGCAAAGTTAGTATATGCAAAACTTTTGTTTGTGAGTTGTGTGGTCATGCGTTTCACTCTCGAAGGATCTCTGAGGACTTGAGAAATGCCGAGCCTGACTCACGAAGGAACACGTAGACTTAAAGATGAAAAAAAATAAAATAAGAAGAATGACGGTTAAGTATTAGTATGAGGCGCCCTGTTTGTTCTGACGGGGGCTCTCTCTCTCTCTCTCTTTAAAACTGATGTTTTGTAGCAATGTTTTACCGTAGATAAATATACTGACTTGATTTTACAAACTCCTGCTGTCTAGAGATCTATGCATGTGCTATGACTCAGGTCCAGAAGCCTGCTACTACTAAGTTCAACACATGAAAATCCCATCGTACACTGCAAGCAGTGATGCCTTATCTGCATATTAACTTTTCAGTGAAACTTTAAAAACATCGGATCCTTCAGTTATAGCGATCACTACGGAAGATAAAGTTGTCTCTGCATTTTCTCATAAACAGTGAACTTGGATTTAGCACACGAGAATAATTGAGGCTGACGAAAAGGTATGCTTTCTTTTACTGCTATGCATATGAAGTCTGAGGAAATACAAAAAAAGCTAGAAGATGTTTAAAATTGTGGCTGTACATATTGCTAGTATATGGCCTTGGTTCTCTGTAAATGAACTTTTGTACATCTTTGTTATTTTGTATAAAAGAGAAAACGTTTGTTTAAAAAAGAGAAAGCGGTTACATGGGTTATGTTTGTATTCTGGTTATACCCCTGAGCCTTGGAACTGACATAAGCAGTAATAAGTCCGACTTTTCTACCAACATATACACACACACACACACTACTTAAGGCATTTTTAACAGTCAGAAAACTTTTTATTCTTATTTACAAAATAGAGAAGTGCTTGGTTTAAATGATTTTAAAAGATGTACTTGAGGGGGTCTGCTGTGAAGAGTGGTCCCTTCCTTTATTTGTGATACTGGATGCTGTATTGTGTGCCCTGAAATGTATTTTTGTACTAATAGACAATTTATTATGGCACATCAGTACTATTTTCTTTTGATATGATAACACTGCTTCAACCCGACAGTAGTTTATTTTCCCGTGTGGCTGACATTCTTTTTATTTATTTTGATTTTTCTTCGGTTCGACTTTTATTTTTTCCCCCCTTTGCAACACATTTCTAAGTATACCACTGTATTAATAAATAAATTCATTTTTAAAGTAACTGCTCCCCGCGTTAGTGTGTTCATATCGATCCAAACGTCCAGATGTTCTGCACGTCGACACAGCCAGACTGCGCTTCTGCCAGAGATTCCTCCGTGGGGGTTGTGAAGTTGGCGTTTGTGTTGTCAGCATGCTTGATTTAAGTTTTTCTACCATCACAGCTGCTTCCCACTTATGAAATCAGTAAACCGAGCTGTCAGCTGGATTATTCTGCACACACAAATGTAAATGTAATGCAGATGGTCTTAATTTAGAGACGGTGGCTCGCACCCTCTTAGTTTATTTACCACAGCTGCATTTTCTGTTCCTGAAAATGAATTTCCTGGTGTGTTTGTCTTAATCTGACCTCATCTAGTTCACATATTTTAAGACACGCACATAGTTGTCAGTTTATTAGGTACAGCAAGCTAAAACTAACATACTCTAATACAACAGTCCTGCAGTGAATCCTACTTTGATGAGGGTAATGTAACGTTTCAGCAGTTTTAGTGAGGTGCGGGTGAGGTGAGGTGCAGCACAAACCTCAGCCTCTGAAATGGTTCATGGATAGCAGCTAACCCAAAGGTGGTGACACAAACTCATGCTGAGATTGAAAATGAGCACAGAAAACGTCTTGTGTCAGACTCTGCACGGTAAAAATCAAACATTCAAGTTAATGAACAATAAAAAAAAAGAAAAAAATTGTGTCATAGAGGAGACTTTCACTTTAGGCAACATTAGAAACCAGCTGATTTTGACATTTCTGCTGCATTTGTCACATGGCTGAACCTGTGACCAAGTATCATTTCATGCCAAATGTTGTTCAGTCACCACACCAATCAAAAAGTTGTATATCACTTGAGGGTAGAATACCCTAAAGACCAAAACACCACCTCACTTATGTAACACGACATCTTTACAACAGTATGTGTCTGTACTACACACGAGCTGCACATAACATCTGTGCAAAGGTTCGCTGATAAACTCACCACAGATTGTATTAAATGTGACACAACTATGTTGAACATCCCGAGTTAATGTACGCCTGTGTAATATCTGACCTCGATCTTTATTATTTTTTTGCATCATCAGTCTAATGCAACAAAAGCTCAAGAGAAGAGAAAATTTTGGCTTGAAATGAAATTTTAAACGCTACATCATTCACATGCTTTATCTGGCTGATCACAATTTGAGAGTCGCAACCAGAGTTCAATTATTAAAAATACAATCATGGCAATAAGATCACATACTGTCTGCATTATGAAATACAAAACCTATAGGGATCCACGGTAGCTGTGTTAATTTAAAAAAAAGTGGTCTCCTTAACCGTTAGGTAATGTTTCAAAGTCAGTCTGGTCCCTGAGATTAGTTGATTGTTAAAAGATCCGTGGATAAGCTGCTATGCTGTAAACAAACGGGTCGTCTGGTTCGCTGACTACGTAAAGTTTCCGCGTTAGAGTTTTATTTCCCGAGAAGCGATCGCCCTGTAGATCTCCTCGGTCATGGGGACGTACGTCTTTTTCTCAGGATCTAAAAAGTATAAAGAATCTTGGATGTGAGCTGGGTTGAATCCCTCCTGCACCAACCTCACTTTCTTCATCTTGAATGTCCCCGTCATCTCCAGGCACGCCTACAAAACACATATTTTGAATTTTAGATGTCAGGTTTGTCCTTTCTACCTGTTTATCTTCAAAAAATAAATTTATTAGGCACTGGAGCATGGCTACTACACCAAAGTGTTTTGCCTAAGAGGCAAAATCCAGGGCAAAAATCTGGGAAAATGACTCACTACTGCTTGTAAAGCTTAAACGCTGGCAGTGCGTGGTTTTAACTTATGTACTCAGATGTTCTCCCATCTGCAATTTGGCGGTGGGACAGTAAGAGGACACGGTCCAGCGGTCTCTTAGTGAATGAACCAAACTTAAATAAGAAATGGGAGCCGAACAAAAATAGGGGTTTCAAAGGGGACAATCAAAATCTCAGTAAAACTCTGACCTGAACTGAGCAAAGTGGTAAAGAAACGTACAAATGAGGTGCAATCAGAGTTTACTGCAGGGAATCAAAAAGAAGCCTTCGAAAATAAGTGCTGAGCTCCAAGCGATGCAAGGCTGCAGGCAGACAGTATGTGAAAATGTCTTTTTTTACCTGAATCCTGATGAATCGAGGTCTTGCGTAAGCTGGGAGGTAGTTGGTGACCTGCTTGTAGGTGCCTGAACAGTCAAATTCTTCTCCTTCTTTCAAAATGACAGCGGCCATGCCGATCCGCCCCTCATGACCTGATCAGATGATAAAATTATAGACATATAAAAAAAACATTAAAAAGTACAAAACAGCAGGATTATTTCTGTCCTCAAGCGGTTTTACCTTCAACTTTAACACCATAGACGTTTGCCTCCAAAATGCAAGGAGCCATTGTGAGAATGTCCGCGACCTCTGACGTGGCAACGTTCTCTCCTTTCCATCTACGGCAACAAACAGACACAAGTCAAATGAAAATCTTCAGCTCTGTGTCCTCCAAGATCAAAAAACGGGTGCCTAGTTCTCTTGTCCAAAACTTCACAACCATAAAATATGATCTGAGTCACAACTTGCCTGAAAGTGTCGCCAACTCTGTCCTGAAAGTACACAAACTTTTCGTGATCGAGCCGCAGCAAATCTCCGGTGTTGAAGTATAAGTCGCCTTTTTTCAACACGTCGCGAAGCCTCTTCTTCTCGGTCTGTTGCTGGTTGCCAGCGTAGCCAATAAAAGGAGACCTCTGGGTAACCTTTCCCACCAAAAGTCCGGTCTCACCTGACGAAAAGACAAAAAGAAAAACGTCCATCAGTTCCCCCTTCGAGGCTTCAAGTCTTTGAGTCGTCAACCAGCAAACCAAAGCCTGGCTATATTTAATTTACAAGAATTCAAACTGATTAAAGAAGTCGCATCTTCATCGCTGAAAGGCTGGAACCAGTTAACAACACAGTTGTCAGGTACACAGGTACACTCGAGGTATTACTGACTCACCTGGGGATGCCTCGATGCAGAGACCCTCAGAGTTCCTGACAGGCTCCTCTGTCTCAATGTTGAACTTGATCACAGTGTAGGGGAAGAAAAACTAGAAAGGAAAATATGTTGTTTTAGCTCATGGGACGCTGATTGGTCCAAATCCACTGCGCTCAGATCCTGAAGCGGGGCAAGATGGATGATCGTCTGATCTTGCGAGTCCAGCTGCCTCTCAAGGTCACCCCTACTTACCCTGTGGACGAAATTGACTCGTCCCACCGCACCGATCTTGGACGTGTAATTGATGAAGCCGATGTTTCCCTCCGTGGCGCCGTACAGCTCTCTGACTTTAATGTCCCCGAAGCGATTCAGAAACTCGGTCCAAATGTCCGTGCGGACTCCGTTGCCGATGGCGATCCTCACCCTGTGGTTCTTCTCGTTGTCTTTCTGCAAAGAGTCGACTCGGAATCAGAAACAGAAACACGCAATGCTTCATAGCTCCTATCAATTTATTAATCGAGTTGGTCAGGGTTCCTTTTACTTTGGGTGTGTTGCAGAGGTAGCGCATAGTTTCACCAATGTACTGCATCGCTGTTACGTTATACTTCCTGCAGTCGTCCCAGAACTGAGAGGCAGAGAACTTTCTCCTCAGAAAAATGGTCACACCTGCAATTAACACCATATTTATTATTCGTAAGTATCCAAACCAGGTGTGGGAATGCTTTTGTCCTTGCTCTCGTGAGAAGGTTCAAGAGATTACCTCTCTCGATGCCTCCGGTCATCCCGATGAGGAAGCCTGCACTGTGATAGAGAGGCAGATTGATGTAGAAGATGTCCTCTGACGTGACTCCACATGCCGCTTGGATGAAGGAGGCGGCCCAAATCCTCTCATGAGTGACAACAGCTGCTTTAGGCAAACCTGCGAAGGTCGGAGAATAATAAATCACCCCAGATTCTCGCACTCATCCTGCAGGTTCCCCCTGTTTCTACACCCCGTAACTTTACTTCTTCTGGCACTTTTTGGTAAGGTAAGGCGATCACGTGTTGATGTTTGCAGCTTCTTGCACTGCCAGTAAGTAAAAAGTCATTTCTCGCAAACACCCTGTCGACCTTACAAGTAGACACATTTGTTAGTTTGTGTTTTCTCCCGTGCTGACGGCAGCCACTGTTTCTCTGCAGTCTACAGTGTTTCATATTTGTGGGGGACGTCAATAACAGAATTATCACAGAATCGGAATGAGAGCATCAAATATTTTGGTGCCTGCAGACGTTCCTTTAGAGACAGAGTTTATAACGCACCGGTTGACACCTGCAGAAGAAATACTGAACATCTTCATAGAACTTTGCACCTCTTTAAGTTGAGTTTCCTCTCAAATCTGGTGAAGCAACGCCTCTTCAAAACTTCTTCCACACAAACTGAGTGTTCTCAGTAAAGGTAGCCTGTATTTCTTTTAGCTAGTTTCTCCTGATAAACTGACACCTACGTGTTTTTTTTTCCACGGCACTTTCTCCGAAGAGTTTTGTACCTGTAGTGCCGGACGTGTAGATGTACAGAGCAGTACTCCTGATGTGGATGTTGGCCCTGAGGTCCCGGGACAGCGGCTGATCTGAGGCCTGTGAGATCTTGTCAGACAAAGTGTTCATGCCCTGAATGCTGCAGGCCTCTGACAGGAGGTACACGCTGATACCCTGCTCTCTCAGCGTCGGGAGGACCTCCTCCACAGCGTCCTGCAGCTCTGCAAATACAGAAAGGCATTCAGCTCTCTTCACAACATGTAAAGTGGTCTGTTGCGTAACGCAGCACATGTAGGCCTCTATCATGTTACCTCAGGTCCCACTGGGATACGAGCACATGGTGCAACGAGTTCAGCCCAAATGTATGCATTTCCCAGTGGTGAAATTCGACCGCCAAAATGGGAGTGCAGAGAAACAAGTTTTCAGAGTGCAATGTCCCTTTGTTTGTTCCCCCGAATGAACTGAATGCACACTGACTGAAACCATGTGAGAAAAGAAGGGGATTAAACCATTGTTCCTAATAACTTTTGTTGAGAAAGCTGTTGGATAATGGTAAAATGTGACGCCTAAACTGTCCTGGCAAACATTTCTTCTTGGATCTACCTTCTAAGAAGTGTTTCCTGCTTTAAGATAGTTTGGTTGGAATCAACAGATCAGACTGTTGATTGTTGATAACTGTTGGGTTATCTAAAACCCCAAACCTGTGGAGATTAGGACAGGATGAAATTATCATCAGCTGCTGTCTTACCATGTAGTCATGCTGTGATGAGATTTTCAGGTTGTTTACTCCTGTCATGCGTGAATGTTGGAGGACTTACATTATACCACATACCTAAATGCTGGTTTCTTAAAACAATAAATAAAACTGTCCATACTACACTGTAACAAATTAATCATTAACAGCCTTTAAGTGGCAGAACTTGTTAATAAAGGCTATAATTACTAGCAACATGTAGCCTGATAATTGGAAACTTTGCTCTGTAAATTAAGTTTAAATAGCAGTACAGAGCATCAACCTACAGTATAAAATGTATTTTAATGTTGCATCTGGTGCCAAGTCGCCCTCATACTTTAAAGCAACATGATGTACAATCCAGTATATTTTGTGATTTGTCGCCTCCAGTTTCTGGTCCGGCTGCTGTCATAAATACAGACCGCACACGTGCTTTTGTTGGCGGTGGTGTGTGAACGTACCTGGGACTGAGAATGACAGAAGCACCATTCATCCTATTTCAGGATGACATAATTTTGATGCCACACTGTTATTTATTTATCAGTTTAAGGTAGAAAAGTTGCACAATGTTGTGTTAAATACTCTTGGATAGTTTAATCTAGGGCAGCCAAGGTTGGATTTCCAAACAGGCGAAGTGGACACAGGTTCACTGTGTGGCAATCAGTCCAAGCGCCTGTAGATTTATGTGGTTATATCTAAGTATGTCCCATGAAAGCAAACTACAAACTGAAATGACAAGAACATTAAGGCAGGTAACTTATCAAATACTTTATGTTTAAACTGCATATCTACGCGGTCATTACCTGCGAGGTACATTTAGCCCTCAGGTGAATGTATTTAATTAGTAAAAAAAAGAGTTCAGATACTTTCTGTACCAATAAAAAAGAAAAATACCAAATACAGATATTTGAAATCCTACTTGAGTAAAAGGAGATTATCAGATTATCATCAGATTATTATTCACTGTATGATATTATTAGATTAATACCGGTGCATTCATGCATGAGCAGCATTTAAATGCTTTAGCTGGTTGAGCTGGAGCTACTTTTAACTACTTCAGAGGTTGTTTTTTCCCCCCTGTGGATCCCAAGATAGGTAGATATCACCAGATAACCCTGAGGGAGCTGTTGAATGATTCATGATTAAAAACTCTGCTGTTTGTACCTGTTCTCTAACCTTCGTTTTTGTGTTTGACCTTTTTGGACCTTGAAAAGTTACAAATGAAACCATATGAAACGTGTCTTTGTTGGAGCTGGTAACAGCTCACATCAGACGTCATTCATGACGAGGAGGAGCCCCAACACACGTTGCATGTGTGGAGTCAAAAGCCAGAAAGTTTGAGAGCCAATGCTCTATTTTATTAGCTCATGTTAAATCTTAACCTGCACCCAATAAATCCAGATCCAAATAAAACTAACGGAGTGCAATGTTTTCCTCTGAAACAGTGAAGTAGAATAATAAAAGCATAAAAACAACTGCCTCTGAAGTACAGTAAAAGTACTTTCCACCACTGGAAGCTGCACAAAATGGACATGCCACTGGAAGAGTCAGTATCTCATAGTTGCACTTTGAACTTTGCACTCATGTGGGTAACAAGAATACTGCCGGAGGCCACGCAGAGCTGCAGACCCCCCCTCCTCCTTCTCCTCCTCTTGTGTCTTACCTGCAGAGGCGATGATCACTTTGGCCCCGCAGCAGGAGAAACAGTGCAACAGAGACTTGGATCTTATGTTAAAGTTGAGCAGAGCTGCCGGACAGCCCAGCTTGGCCAAACCGAGCCAAATCCATATGAAACTGGGTTCGTTGGCCAGAAACAAGGCGACAGTGTCCCCCTCCTTCAGCCGGGCTGCAGCCTGCAGAGCTCTGGCCACCTTGTTGCTCCGTTTATCCACCTCTCCATAGGAATACTCCCGACCCTCAAAGTGCAAAAATGTCTTAGCGGGGTGCCTCTTCACTTTGTCCAAGAAGCAGTCCAAGATGCTGTAAAAAGGTTTCTTTTTCTTGTATATGAAGAGCCTGGCACCAAGCTGAATGCTCCTCATGATGTACACGAAGTCCTCGCCAAAGTAAGGGAAACATGACTTGAGGAATGGCAGGGACAGGATGGCCAGTCCGGCCAGAACAGTGAACCAGATGTACATTTTGCAGAGCTCACAACACCGCAGACATGTGTCAGTGAAAGCTTGCAGAGGGAGGAATAATGCAGCTCCGTGATATTTGTGACAAAGTTCATCCCCTCAGCTCTGGGCGGTGCTCAGCTCCGACCCGACCCTCCCTCACTCCGGAATGTTTGAGTTGCCAGGTCCGCTTTTTTCTTCAAACACCCAAAACTATTTTTTTTCCCACCAATTTTATTGCGTATTCATGTCATCCTCATGTTGCATTAAGCTCCTGTCATCCTGCACGCGTTTATCCGTCGTGCAAGAGTTTAAACTAAAGTGATTAAATAACCTGACGAACATGCGACACCTCCAGGATGTGGCCATTAACTGCACTTCATTTCCTCCTCTGTTTTTCTTCGAGGACATAAAGTGCCGGGGGGGGGGGGGGGGGGGGGGCATGCAGACTGAAATCCGCTGATTTCACTGTCATAAACAACTATGCACAGTGGCAACCCCTCATCACAAATTGTGCAATCCGAGCAAGTGGTGGGCGTGCGCTCCCGCAAACTGCGTTATTTGTCCGCTGGATTGTGGGGAGGGGCGTTCAAAAACACTTATATATCAGTGCTGAAGCACTTTCACTCGGAGATGTTGTCTATCTAAATGTGTGACCACAGCTTAGTGTCCCATGAAGTGGTGAGGGTCTGTGTTCTTGTGTCCTTTTTTCAGTTTTAAGCCTTCAAAAATATCCCAGAATCCAATGCCAGGTCCAACAGTCCTAAAACTAAATAAAACAGTAAAGGAGCCCGAGCTGTATGCTCACAAAACTACCCCAAGACTTGACTTGGACACTGACTGATTAGTGAGACTTCACCCCAAAAATACTTAACATGATTTAAGGACTCAAGAGAAGAGAAGAACACAGTCTTTAGTTCCAACCCAGTAAACAACAGATATAACAGCAACAGGTAGGCCTCACAGAGCCACACGTTTATTTTCAAGGCCCACATCTTCAGCTTTATGAAAACATATGAAATGTTCAAATCACTCAGAATTCCTAGAGCTGTCTGCGTTAGCTCTGAGACAGGCTGGAGCCTGCAAATGGTGCGAATGAATGTCCAGGACACGAGTGTAAGGTGTTCGCATGCGAGGGCCTCGGCTTGTTTCCCAACAGGACTGCTGAAGGTGGTTGCAGGATGAGAAGTGTGGGGGTTGGGGGCCCCTTGAGCTCTCTCTCTCTCTCTCTCTCTCTCTGAGTAAGTTTGAGCTCCTCCCTTGAGGATGTTTGGTTTTCATTCACTGGTTCGAACCTTGGGTGGAGCCTTTCCATGTGGACTGTACACGTTCTTCCATGTCTGCCTGTGTGGGTCCTCTCCGGGTACTCCGGCTTCCTCCCACAAAGACTCTAAATTGCCCGTAGGTCTCAATGTGAGTGTGCATGGTTGTTTGTCTCTATGTGCCCTGCATGAGCTGACTACTCGTCCAGGGTGTACCCTGCCTCTCGGCCTAAGTTGGCTGGGAATCCAGCCAATCCCCGCCGCTGCAGTTGATGTTTTATAGCAGGAAAATTAATATCATTAAAGATGGCTTTGTTTCTAGTAAACCATGTTAGTGTGCCAACGTTTACACACTGATACTAGTTAAGCTAAAAGGAGCACAGTCTTTATTGTTGTTGTTAATGATGCATGTAGTTTTCCTGATATTTCATGTCAAAGGTCATAAAAAAGGACTATGGATTAGTTTAGACAGTGAGTGTTGATATCACCACACTGTACTCATGATTCACTCAGCAGTTTATTAACAGTGGCCTAAATAAATAATAATAACCAGCTGCATTATTTCCTCTTATTTTATTTACCAGGATGAATTCATGCTCATTATTACAAACAAACTTGTCAATCTTGTTTAAAACTATGCAGCATATTATTCAGCCCCGGAGAGAAGGCGGGACAGAACAACAATCATACAACAAGTAATCTATTGTACAAGAGGCCGAGCTGCCAGCTCCTACAGTGACAACAGCCTAAATAAACCAGAATGATACGCAGTGAATCGCCTGCATGAGGAGCTCACAGCTCTTTAACTGGAAAAACTTGCTTTCTTGCTCTGAGGAAATCGCAGCACTTATGTAACATATACGTGTATTCTGTCAATCCCAAACTCGCTGCAGCGGAATATAAGTCATCTCACGTATGAAGTTAGGGTCAAAAACGTAAACAGAGGACGATAAATCAAAAAACAACAGGCGGCAGAGAAAGCCACTTTAAATTTTGACCTTCCCTGATGTAACCGAGTTGAATATGTGCGCTGTAAGTGGGACGTAATTCTTGACTTTTTCATCCAGAAAGTAGAGCGGGTCGGTTATTCGATTCGGGTCAAAGCCCTCCTCCACCAGCTTCGTCTTCACATGCTTGAAGGTGCCTGTAACGTCCAAGGAATTCTGCAGATAAGGTCCATTTAATTGTTACGGAGGGGGGACTGACGGGTGGTCGAAATGTTAAGTAAAAATATAAGATCACATCAGCAAACATACCCGAATCCTGATAAAACGTGGCCTGGCGTAGGCCGGCAGGAGGTTTTCAACATGTTGGAAAACATCTGCGGAGTCAAAACTCTGTCCTTCACTCAGGTTGACAGCAGCCATCCCAACTCTCCCCTCCAGGCCTGCAAAGCAACATTAAAATCACAGAAAGTCTGAATTTTGAACTGTGAATACCTGATTGTTTACTAAGCAGAGAGTTTTTTTTGTTTGTTTGTTTGTTTTACTGCATTATGGGAAATGTAGGACTGAGCTAGGCTGCAGCATGCTTGAGATAAACTAGTTCATACATGTAGTGTGGACACAGCTAAAAATGTCAAAGCTGTTCTGAACACCTGAACTCATGATAGAGAAGAGAAACGTTTAATTAAGGTCAGTCTGGATTTTGTTACTTCTTACTTATGGCCGATAATCATCTGTTAGTTCGGGAAATAAATAGTTTGGAGGCTTTTGGGGGGTGTAATGTTGATGTGAGCTACGTTTATTTACACCAGAGGCAACACATGGCCTGCAGGCCAGAACTGAATCAGAAAGAATATACGAGTCGAATGAGTGACTTGTGACTCAGAGAAATGATCTTTGACACATCTTGTGTCACAGTCACTGCTGCTCTCAGTACCAAGGTGGTGGTCAGATGTTGACATCAGTGTTCAGCCAGACTGAGCGTGATTCACCGGGAGTTGCTGACATCCGCCACACTTGGCTACAACAAACAATCATTTAGAAAGAAAATGTAAATGATGAACAAACTATTTAGACGTACATGTCTGTATGCACTTCCACGTCCACTATTCAGACTTGTACACATACTAATGGTCAGTGTGCAAGTAGACGTAGAAGTCCATTTGCAATGGATGACCTATAGACAGTTATCAATGCAGGAATTCGTGAATTCATGCAGTTCCAAAACACTTGCATATGATATGACGCCTTGTATTTTTGGAAATGTCATGAATGAGTGTGCCAGTCTGCACCCTCACAGTGTTTCTTTGAAACAACACCTGCTGTGGTTGACGTAGTATTTTAGTATTTTATGATCAGAAGTGTGTGTAATGTCAGTGTGCAGCCATCACACTGCATTCCCGACACTCTGCGTGGCTCCACGTTAGCCCGTTTTGTTGCTAAGAGACCGCACATAACAACCGAGGGGAGACACGGCTAAAGCCTTCTCCTCTCCATACGCCCGTCTCCGACGTTGTTTCCCTCCTCTGCATCCCCGGCGCGTATTTCTCAGCTGGTGTACCTGCAGATGTCGCTACTAAGTCGGCCGGCATGAGCGCGATCAGGTGTTGAAACAAAGGCAACGTGTCCCGGTTTTAAAAAAGTTTTAAAAAATGCTGGAGCCGCGTAACATCGTGCAGCGCGCATGCGCACTGGATAGATTCGAATCAAAACAAAATCAAATGACGTAAATATTAAGATCAAAAGAACACGTGATCAGCTCCAGATGAAAGGACTGGATCTCTAAGTTTATAAATAGGAGACAGACAGCCCTCATCCCACATGACACTCTGTTTGTCACAAACACTTGAAGTTCGAGACCATTTCTGGAATTGAAGGGACGAAAAACTTTAAGAAGAAGGAATGGACTTTACAACGAGCGGGGTAGATTTTTACCTGAGTTCTCTCGAAGAAGAAACAAGAAGTGAAACCGGAGACCTCTTGGCGTCCCTAACCCGAACCAGCGAGGGGAGGGTTAGTGTGAATATCTCCGAAGATGTGCTGGAGGATTTCCTCCGCGGGCTCCAGGCATTGAAGGAAAAGGCCGACAACAACAACTTGACCCAAGAAACGAAGCAGAGGCGCCGAGAGGTGCACAACCTCAAGGCCAAACTGAAACACACTCAGGCCAAGTATGATCTCCTAATGGTGGAGACCAATGACCTGAGAGCGAATATAGAAAAACTCTGCGGCACCATGAGAGAAACACTCGAGCACCAAACATCTGAGGGGAAAAACAAGTTGGACCAGGCCAGGGCAGAAAACAAAGCCCTTCGGGAGAAAGTTGAAAAACTTGACAAAGTGAGTGAAAAACTTAATGAAGTGACGGACGAGAACGAAATCCTCCGTAGTCAGCTGGAGGCTGTGAAGCTCGAGCTTCGCGTGGAGAAGCATCTCCGCGCCACAGCCGAGAATAACATCGAGCTTACCGCCCATTCTCTAACGATCCAGTTGTTCGACAAAGACACCGCCGAGTTTGAGGCTCGTTCAAAAGCGGATCAGCTTGAAGCTGATTTGGCTTTTGAGCGGGCCCAAACCCAGACGGCCCAGGAGAAGCTGAAAAAACTTCAGAAGTCTTTCGCTAAACACCGCGAGGATGCGGAGAGGTCTGCCGCCCAGGCTCAAGACGCCTACCGGGCCCAGCGGGAGGAGCTGACGAAGATCTCGCTCTCCCTGAAGAAGGCAGAGAACCTCATCCAAACCAAGATGGCTTGTATAGAAGAAAAACACAGCCTCTTGGAAACAGCGACCAAAACGAAAGAACTCTACATGTCCCAGTTGGAAGAAGAAAAACGGGAACGGGAAAACATCCTCACAGCTTTTCAAGAGGAACGCGTCCAGTGGCAGGAGGAGAGATGCTCTCTGGTCCAAGCCAATGACTCACTGACTGAGACGATGCAATACAAAGAACAGGAGTGGGAGGAAACAAATGAGATAATGCACGTTCATTTGAAAGGCCTCAACGCGTACATCGCTCAGAAAATGAGGAGGAGGAAGTGGTGGGAGAGACTGCTACCGTAGGCAGTCTCCGGGTGCGTGGGTTCTCGCCGGGTGCTCCGGCTCCCACGATTAAAAAAAAAAAAAAAGACGTTGAGCCACAGAAAAAAACACCATTCTCTGGGCGAAACGAAGAAACGTAAAGCAGGTACACATCCATCTCCTTGCCTGCGTGGGTTCTCGCCGGGTGCTCCGGCTCCCACGATTTAAAAAAAAAAAAAAAGACGTTGAGCCAGAAAAAAAAAAAATCACCATTCTCTGGGCGAAACAAAGCAGGCACACGTCCATCTCGTGCCTGTGTGGGCTCTCACCGGGTGCTCCGGCTCCCACTATCAAAAGACAAAAAAGAAAGAAAAAAAAAAACCCCAAATAAAAAAACAAATAAATCAGGAAAAAGCAAAAACAAATATATATGTATACTTGTTAGTTTGTTATCAGGTGTCATTTTAAATATCTGATGTGTAAATCAGAGAATTTGTACATCAGATCAGTGAGTTCACAGTTTATAGTATATAATAATATAGGAGGTGAAATCTATTTCTACATAATGAACAAAAAAGTGAATTTCTGTCTAAATGTGACAAAGGTACAAAAACAGAAAATATCCAGAGTTGTCCAACAACAATATATATATATATATATATATATATATATATATATATATATATATATATATATATATAAAACAAAAATAACAAAAAGTGTATTCTAATTTTTCCATCTCAGGCATTGTTACAGGTTGTTATTATTTGTCATTATTTCATGGTATGATCGGATAAAAAAATCATAAGAAATTATCTGAAAATCTCACAAAATAGTGGTGTCTTTAAATCATTTTTGAAAATTTAGAATATTTTCAAAATGTTTCAAAATGTCAAATTATACAATTCTGAAGCCTGATTTAGCTCAGTTGGAAGTGCATCCACCCTGTGTTGAAAGCTCAGTCCTTGCTGCAGCGGTTTAAATCCCACCTGTGGCCCTCTTTCTCATATAAACAATTTTTAACATTTTGAATATAAATTACCAACAATGAAAAAATAATATTAAAAAGGAAAACATCGTAAAAAAACAAAAGCAACAAACTTCATACCAATGTTCGTAAAAAATATCGTAAAAAAATTCATAAAGAACTTATTTGACCTGAAATTGTTACAAGAAGTTTTTATTTATTTCTATTGTTTAATCAATTTTTGAGACATGGAAAACTGTTTGCACTGGACAGATGAATCTAAAAGCCATTCTGTGAGGTGCCACCAGTGTTTAGGCTGACAAAAAGGAAGGTGGATGACATTACTGAGGTCAGACTTTTATTTTGTTTGAGTTCTGTCTGAGTTTCTCTTGTTTCAGGTCGATGTGAACACACCAGTGGAAGGCGTAAGCTTTTTCCACAGTATCTATTGGTCAGATACTATTGGTGTGGCAGCTATGATACAGACATCTTTCTTTCTGTCTTTTCCATAGGACTTGGTTGAAGATCACGTTCTTCATAATTGCAAACATGCAGCAGAGTGGGTTGAGGCCAACAATCCGCTGTTCTCAGCTAAAGTGGACCTGCCTGTCGTTCTGAGCATGGGGGAGGAAGAACAGGCAGAGGCTGCTCTGCAATATGGTAGGTTGTGGAAAGAAGAACTGGATGACAATGAAAGAGAATCGGTCCTAATTGAAACAAATATATATAAAAAGAGCATTGCAATAAAGTCAAAATTAAATGATAATGAAAAGGCAGTGAAGTTCTCTGTATCGTACACAATAAAATGTATAGCCCTATGACATCTTATGAGATGTTGGCTTATGAATATGAGTAAGAGCTTAAGAGAAAATGTGTGCAATGACAAAAAAAAGTTTACTATACAAATAAAAACAATATATACAATACACTATGGTATTCACTATGGAATTGATAGATTTTATGTCATTGTTTACTAATTAAGTCATTTACGAGGAAAAAAAATTCAACCGGAAGTGCATTCGCAAATTCGTGATTTTTTTTTTAAATGCATTGCTTGCATTTACGGGCCTGACAGTGGAGGTCTGAAGCCAGGACCTCTTGGTCAACCTCCCTGTTTTTGTCAATTGCCAAATTCTGGCCAAAGTTTATGACCGGGGCACTGATCTCAGCTGACCGCTGGAGTGTAAATCCAACAGGGGAACTGGGTGAAGTTGCATGATACTCGGGTTTAAAGTCCAAGTTGTGCCATTTTACTTCAACACATGATGGACTGCTGGCAAAGAGTGTGTCTGGTTAATGGTAGATGTATTCATTCAAAACTTTTATTGCTGTGTCGCCGCTTTTATTGCCCTTTGATTTTGCATACCCAGACTGCAAACAGTGTAGTTATGATATCTGACTGGGCATTTTATGGGCTTAGTTCAATAGACCAGTCATCTGAGGATGAACAAGATAAGCATGTCACGGTCACGTAATGTTTACTTTAACCAGAACAATCCTTTAAATAACCCACTGACAGAATATAACATGTAATACTGAGGCTTCAACAGACAGACCGTGACAGGCTGTACCTGTTGGGTCTTGCCATGAGATAATTAAAACCAGCGTAACAAAGACCGCCTTTTACTTGGAATACTGAAAGCTTAAATGATTAATCAGTTTGCCAACTGACAGACAGTTTAATGGTTTATGTGATATTCTGAAGTGTCCGTCTCCGAAGTGCTGACTTTCTTTGTTTTCATGTTATTGTCTTGGGCGGTCTTTCAAAATAAATTCATCCCTACGTTTTGACATTTATAGATCAGTTGATTGAGCATGAAAATAATTGGCAAATGAATCATGCAGGAAATAATCCTTACTTGTTCGTTTGCCTCATTATTTCTGCTCACACACTTTCTTCTCTCTTTTTTTGTCACAGCTGCAGCAGCAAAGAGAAAATGTACAGTGAAAATTACCCGGCACTGTGACTCCGTACACGTTGGCTTCTTTAATGCAGTCGACCAGTGTGATGACGTCTGCCACCTCATTTGTGGACACGTTCTCTCCTTTCCATCTATTCACAACAATAATAATAATAATAAAAAAAACAACATTAAGGTTTTGTGCACTCAGGTTTTTAAGCTGAAACACAAGATGAACTCACCTAAAAGTATCTCCAACCCGATCCTGAAAGTAGATGAAATTGTCTTCATCGATGCTCAGCAGGTCACCGGTGTTGAAGTACAGGTCTCCTTTCTTGTGGACATTATGCAACCTCTTCTTCTCAGTTTGCTGTAAGTCTCTTACATAACCACTGAACGGCGCATTCACTGATATTTCACACACCAGAAGTCCGGGCTCACCTGTGTGAAAGTTAATACAAGAGGGGTAACCTTAAACGTAAGCCGATTTTGAGATCTTTCTTGAAAAATCTTGACATTTACAACTTTTTTTACAATTTGGTACACACACGCAAATACTATTCTAACTTTAAACTATAAAATCTAAACTTATATTAACGCACCTTTGGCAGCTTCAATGCAGAATCCAGCAGAATCCCTCACAGGTTTTTCTTGAACTACGTCAAATTTGATCAGAGAATATGGAAAATACTTCTGCAAGATAAAAAGAACAAAAACAAATCTTATCAATTATCAATTATCAATTACTTATCACTTATCTTTTACTTCATAATATGGAATGAAACAATGACGTTCTTGGACTTTCACCTTGTGGAGGAAGGTGTCTCGCCCAACAGCCCCGATCTTGCCGGAGTAATTCAGCAGACTAAAATTTCCTTCTGTTGCTCCATAAAACTCTCTGATTTGAATGTTTCCAAACCTGTTGATGAACTCTCTCCAAACCTCTGCCCTGATCCCGTTACCTATCGCCAGTCTTACTTTGTGCCTCCGATCGTTGAGTTTCTATTGGGAAGGGAAATTGTTGTCAGTGGCGGTTGCTGTTGCTAGTACAGAGCTGTGACGTACAGTACATACCCTCGGTGTGTTGCAGAGGTAACGCATTATTTCACCTATGTACTGTATGACGGTGACGTTATACTTTCTGCAGTCATCCCAGAACTGCGATGCAGAAAATTTACTTCTCAAAGCCACTGTGATACCTGCACACAGCAACAAGATGACAAAAAACATTAAAACATTGGCAACATCCAATATTTTACTTTTCCTCAACAAATACATGGAAAGACCAAAAAAAAACAACAACAATGAATTAATCTGACTGTTTGTTTTGCATGTTTCAACTATTTATTCATGACATTTGGCTTCTTTTGAACCTGTGCGTGTTTGTGGTTTGTTATTAATATCTATGTGTGATCTTTATTTGCATCCTAAGCACAAATATGAGGAGCCCTCGCTGTTTTCTACATCACTATCTTTCCAAGTTTCCCTTGGCAACGGGGAAAGTTTGCCCTGAATGCCAAGTGTGTATTAATCCACAGCTGAAAATACTCCTCAACGAGTGCGTTATTAGTATTGTTTCGGTGTACAGTTCAGCTGTTTATGTTCATTTTTTGTTTTACAGATCTATGCTGAGTGCCACACACAAGGTGAGGGTAGCTGGAAAGCATTGAGAGGCAGACGAATGCGCTGTTGTTTTTTGTCTTTTCATCGTATTTGCTGACGGTAAGAAAATCATTTTCTACCAGCCGGAACAAGTTTACTGACGCTGTTACACCCTTTCCCTCTCAGCTTATTAAAAATAGGCCCACTTGTGTGCATACCCATCTCAATAGCTCCAGTGAAACCCAGAAATCCAGCGGTGTGGTAGAGAGGGAGGCTGACATAAACCACATCTTTGGAGTTCACACCTGCTGCAGGCGGGAGCAAAGAGAGGCCCCACAGCTTTGAATGAGTGATCACTGCTGCCTTAGGGAAACCTGTTAACGAGAAGCCAGAGACGAGTGTGCTGTTAGACACATACTGTTTCACTTACTGTTAAATCCTGAACACCTGAAGTAGCTCACCTGTTGTCCCCGATGTGTATATGTAGACTGCTGGATTCTGCAAGGTCAGGTGTGACCGTAAATTCTTGGGTATAGGCTCAGAGGAGGCCCGGCTCATTTTGTCTTTGAAGCTGTTGAAGTGTGCAGATGTGCATCTATCAGCCAGGATGAAAACAGAGACCTGCTGCTCTGACAGACTGGGCAGGACCTCCTCCACAGCATCCTGTAACTCTGGACACAAACCAAGCACACGTGTGATTCATCTTCATTTTTAAATTCTAGATAGTTTCTTTGCAAAGAAATGATTCACTCTTCAGCGTAACTACACCCACTCAGCTTTACACAATCATCTTTAATCAAAGTTTCATTATCACTTTCTCTTGTATTTTCTGTCATCCAGGATATTTTAAAAGACATTATCATTATGATGAAACTACAATAAATTGCACGTGGAAGTAAATTCACACTGACTTACATAAAAACACTGAAACTGAAAGTTTAAGCCTTTTTATGCTCAATCTTATCATATGTTGCTTTAAGCTTTCCCGGAGTGGAGAGTAACCAACAAGTTTAAGGTGTTTGTACTTTAGTTAAGTGTTTCTAGTTTATATATTATTATACTCCACCACATATTCAACTGGAGTATTACAGATTTAGATTTGACACGTTATGAGCTCAGAAAATGTGATGTATGGTAAGGATTAAACTGCCACCTGTCCATGAAGTGGAACTTAAATAAGTTCCTCCTCTACCAGCTGCAACATTAAAACACTTGAATCAATGACAATAATTTTAAAATGTTATATTACAGAGCTAATCAGAGCGGTTACTTAAGCAGCGCCACTAAAAGTACAAAATTATGATACTATAATATGAAAAGTAAAAAAGTCAATATGCAGATTGGGTACAATGTATTATTTGTAGTGCAGTAATGCAGTAAACAGCTGCAGTGTGGTACAGAGTACAACATTTAGTGGAGTAGTTTATAGGCTGATGGTCAACAGATTACACACAACAGAACCAAATGTAACACAAACACAAAGTTTTTGCAACTAAATGCCGCGTGTTTGTTTCTAAACGCTGCCATGTTGTAAAGGAAATGTACACCGAATACTCTGACATACTTTTGACAGACATGAATGAGTGCAAACCTTCAGCTGCGATCAGAGTCTTGGCCCCGCTGAGGTTGAAGCAGTGCAGCAGAGATCTGGATCTGAGGTTGTAGTTGAGAAAAGCAGCTGAGCATCCGATCTTCACCAGCCCTAACCACAGCCACAGAAACACGGGCTCGTTCCCGAGGAACAGCGCGACGGTGTCGCCTTCTTTAACAAGCCCGGTGTCCAGGAAAACTCTCGCAGCTTTGTTGCTGAGTTCATCAGCGTCCTGGTAGGTGAAAGTCTCATCCTTAAAGAGGATGAAAGGTTTGTCCGGCTGTGCCTTCACCAAGTCTGAAAAACGGTCCAGGATTGTGTAATTGACCTGATAGTACTTTCTGACAAGACGTCTTAGTTTTAATTTAAAGAGCACGTGGTGGACATCCTGGAAAAAGTAAGGATTGTGGAATAAAAGTGCGAGAAATAGAAAAGGCACAGCGGCCAAGACGATCCAGACAAACATGTTTATCATTGAGAATCTTCAGCAGCAATGTGGCAATCGAGTCTGGAATTTAAAAAAAAGAAGTCAGAGCTAAAAGATATGAGGAGGAGGAGGAGGAGCAGAGACACCATATCAGGGGTTAGACATGTTTACATACTAGTTATAAAATTACAGATTAACCAAAGGAGATATAATCAGTGACTTACAGAATAAAAGAACACTCATGAGGTGACACTATAAGCAAAAGAAACATGAACTCACCACAAACACCCCTGAAGAAATACCTCTTCTATCACATTTCGCTGATTGTTGAATTTCTGTCACATAAAGCACGACTTCTCCCAGAAAACTGCTGCGATCACAAACACTTTGGTGGTTTCATGTTGATTTCTTCTGTTTGCACTGAAACAAAACTCAAAAAACTGACTGTAAAAAATGACCTCCTTGGTAGTTTTAAAGATAGTAAAATCCAGATAAAGCACTGAAAGCATTGATGTGACGTTACGTCTCTGTGTAGAATGTGAACTGTAGTATAAACTGGCTGTAAAGTTAGTGCTATCTTGTTATCTTGAGCAGGCGTAACTCTTTTTCTTGAACATGTTGCAGTTTCACAATCTTCAGTCTGAGCATGTTTTACTCTGCCTGACAACCATCCTGCCAAATGCCCCCAAAGAACTACACCCGTTGGCAGACACACCCCTTAGAATGATTATTTATTATGATTAAATTATTGCATTCACTAAGGGCGTTGTTGTAAAAATCACTGTAAATGTGTCTTGGGGCTTTATTTCTTAAATTTAGTGAGACAACGTGGAAAAAAGTGGGGATGATGGAATAAAACGACAAGAAAAAAAGTGTTTATCTGTGGAAAACTTCAGATCACATCATCAGGGG
This sequence comes from Nibea coibor, assembly GCA_023373845.1. Taxonomy (NCBI): domain Eukaryota; kingdom Metazoa; phylum Chordata; class Actinopteri; family Sciaenidae; genus Nibea; species Nibea coibor. Next base: position 19,021,163 of record CM041721.1, read on the forward strand.
TGTAGGTATCAAGTCAAAGTTTAAGAGGTCAGGGCTAAAACATCTGAGGAGAAACACACACTGTAAATGTTTACATACTAGTTATAAAGTAACAGATTGACTAAAGGATTTATAATCAGTGATTTACAGAATATAAATCAGTTGCTGTGTTTCCATAGAAGCTATAAATAGTAATAAAGCGATGGAAGAACAGGACGAGAGACTCTTAACAGGAATTATTATTTTCATTATCGAGCTGTAAAATATTTCCTCCATTAATTAATTAGCCTATAAATGTCTGAAAATGATAAATGTCACTAAAACAAATGAATTGTGACTTCTTTGTTTGTCATAAAATGATTTATTAAAATGGATTAAAGCAATATATAAAAACACATGTATAATCTATGCACAGCATATATCATTAAATATTTCAAAAATATAAAAAGACACAGACACACTGAAATCTAAATCGCAGAGAGAAAACCGAACACAGTGTGACATAAACCTGCACCACTTCATCTCATGCTCACAGTGGGCTTACTGTATAAAGGACAACTACGACTCGGGACCTGCAAAGTGCACTCATCACTAAACAAACACACGGACGCAGAAGAAGAAACACTCGCAGACATCGGCGGAAAGATGGCAAAATTAGCACAACTATTCTAAGAGCACAGTATGGTGATGAAAACAATATTTTCACACAGACGTTTACTAAAATATACAGCTGTAAAGACAATGTCAGTCTTGTTGAAACATGCAAACCTTAAGGCGAGTATGAAACGCTATAAGGAAGATAATGGAGTGAGAGAGAGATTATCTCAACCAGGAGGCGCAAAATGTAAACAGTGTTTCTTTTATCAAACTATGCATTAAAGCAGTAATTTGATATTTTGGGGGAAATACTGATTGTCTTGTTGAGATTTAAATGAGAAGATCGATACCGCTCTCATGTCTGCGTGTAAAAACGAAGCTACTACCAGCAGCTGTTAGCTTAGCTTAGCAATACGACCGCTAGTGGCTCAGTTTGAAAATCCACCTAGCAGCACCTCAAAACCTCACTTACCTCACTCCAACAATGCTCCTGGAAATAGTTGTTTTTATGTTTTTGTACAGATTAAACAAATGAATTATAATTAGTGAGTTTTAAGGGAGGTGGTAGGTGGATTTTATTAACTTTGGGCATTGCCAGGCTAGCCGTTCAGACTTTATGCTCAACTAAACCATCCATTCTTTAACAATGTTAACACAACACACACACACACAACACACACACTGCAAGCAGCTACGAAGGCAAAGATTCTACTTCATGTAAACTTTGGACACTGTTAAAAAGGCACTGTTTGGTAAGCTACCTGAAATCTCCGGGCTTCAGACCTGCCCTTCGCGTTCACATCATTTTTGTTGGTAGTACGGACTATCGAAGCCGCTGTCCTGCTGGCGCTGTCTCAACTCAGAGAACAGAGGCCTGGAACAAACTCCATGCTGCTGCTCAGCCTCAGAGCCAGGGGTGGGCTCCCTGTGTGTACTCCTCTTTGCATAGTTCAAGGTCTGGGTGTGAGGAGTCGTCTTGGCAATTTCGTTATAAACGGTCATGTCAGAAACATCCGGGGTGAGGCCACCAAACTCTCTTGAGTCACTGGCTGATGCAGCAGATACAGAAAATGGCTTCACTGGTTCTACTTTCCTTCCCGAGTAGGAGAATCTGGAAACCTGGAAACCCGTTTCGGAGTCACTACTGGTCATACTCCAGTCAGTCCGTTTCTCTTCCCTGACAGGAGCCTCCTGGATGAGGAAAGGTTTGCTCTGTCGTTCTGCGTCGGGGCAGTAGTCTGCTTTGCTGGAGTCAGCTCCCTGCAGATACATCTCCCTGTTTTTGCTCCTCACGGACCCACTGACAAAATCCACCTGGGATGGAGTAGCCATCTGTTGAGATGGTTTGCTGGATCGGAGGTGCGTGGGAGCAGCAGTTTGAAGTTTCTGCCCTGCATCTACAGAGGCCTCTTCCTTCCCAGAAGCAGCATTGTCCTGGTGACTCAAAGGTTTAGTCCTTGCTGCAGCAGATTGTTTCTGCTCTGAATCAGCATTAGTCTTCTCCCTGTGGGATCTGTCCTCTGGCCTGATGTCAGGAAGCTCAGTTAGTGTCGACAGCTTCTTACTAAAACCTGCGTTTCTACCTGGAGGGCAGTCGGCTGTGGACACAAACAACCTGTCAATACAAACCACTAATTCACACCACGCTGACGTTTTGAAACAAATAAACAAAAAAAAAAATCACAATCTGACTCACTTTGTAAACTGTAGTTCTTTCCAGATTTACTTTTGATAGGCGTCTCCAGCACTTTAGCCATGGCCGCCAGCTTGCTTGCAGCATTCATTATTTTCTTTTCAGCCCTGCATGGGACAGGAAGATCAATACAATTAGCCCCAGGAGCCATGATGAAGCAAGCAAACAAGTTTAGGACAATTATGGCCTCTTGCCCTGTAGTCTTTCCTCCGTCCTCCAGTAACTCCTGCAGACAGGTCAGATAATAGTGTCGCATCTTTCTGGCAGTGTCCTGCCTCTCCCTCTGCACCTCCATGCGGATCATCTCTGCTGCTCGCTCCCGACTCTCCTGGAGGTAGCGCAGCATGTCTCCTGCCATGAAAACACAGTTGTGATCCGTGCTTTTCACTAGGTGTATGTAGAGAATTATATGGCAAGGCTTGACACATAAGCATATAAACACAAGTATCTAGTTTTGTCTGCACTGCTTCCTTCCTCGACCCTCAAAGGTCACACATGTATATCAAAAAAAAATGAACACCATTACAAACCTCTGATCTTTTCTACGGTCATCAAATATTGCTGTTTCATCTCCTCAAGCCCTTGCTGAAGACTTTGTTGGTGATCAGAGCTCCTGTAAGCAAGAACAATTCATTTGTTAGCATTGTATTGTTGTAACAGTGTACTGTATTGTTATTATTTGGCTGTACTAATATGAATCACTGATAAAAATACAGCCAGGGAAACAGTATGTTATATTACTGGAAATAGAACTAAAGGTAAGGAATTACAAAAACAACACACACCCTGAGGATTCGTTGGCTCTCTTCACCTCCTCTAGCTGGTGCAGATGCTCCTCTTTGGCCTTTTGTAGACTGTTTTCATGCTCATCTACAATAAACATTGTTGGAGAACATCAACACAGACACTGCGTCAGATGAATAAACCTATTAAGACATTCTGAGTGCATTAAGTACCTTTTAGCTGCTGCATTGCAGCTTTGTGCTCTCGGACAGTGTGCTGGAGTTGACGACAGGCTTTCTCTAAATGTCTCTGGAGCTCCTGGTTCTTCTTCTGCAGCTTACTTACAGCCTCAGCGCACTCCTTCCTGCAACGGATTTGTTCCGTCTTCTGTGACAAAGAGCCTGGAAACGGTGGACAAAAGATATTCACGTACATTCTGCCATAGCTTCAACAAAATAATAACTGCTGCATGGTACAACATGTTTATAAGAGCACATTACATACTTTGCATTTTGTTGATTTCTCTCTCATGCTGTTGCTGGGTTTCTTTTAACACACAGGTCAGTCTCTCTTCACTTATCTGTGGGGGGCACAAATAAAAAAGGTAAAGGGCAAAAGCAATTCAAACATTGTACCCAATAAAAGACACATCTTAAAAAAAAAAAGAATCTGGCACGATCAGACAAAACATAATTTAATACTAAAGTATTTATACATGGTGGTGCTTGTACCCGTGATAAAGGAGAGGCTGTCCGTGCACTGACTTGCACATTGCAGGTTGAAATGTTGCATTCATTAAAAAAAAAATAATTGGGTTAGCTTGCAGATTTCAGTGTGTGCACAGCCTCTCCTTTTTCTTTGTTGCCCTGAGCTCATCTGGGTTTAAATATGAACACCTTTTGTGCTTTGGGTACTTCTTATGTCACAACACTGTCACCACAGCCAGTCCTCCTAAACGCTTAACAGATAAAATCACTTAGTTCATCTTTAGGCAGTAATACAATAACAACTCACTTTCTTCCATTCCTTCTTGGCTCGTGTTACTGCTCTGCTGACGATGTCTTTGCAGGATGCTTGGATGATATGTGTTATTGTGCCCTCTGACATGGCCCCGCTGGTCCGCCTGATGTCTTCAGTGGCCCGCTGATCTGTTTTGGGATCCCTGAGAAGTTGTGCCTGGAACTCAGCCAGAGCAGTCTGCAGCTCTGCGAATAATTCCTCTCTCTGGGCTTGCTCTTTCGCTGAGTATTGACACCTCCACTCCTCTTCTCGGGTCGCCAGAGTCTGCTGAATCTTGGCTTCCATCTGCAGGAGCAGCTCATTCTTCTGGAGGTTAGCATCCTCTCTGGCCTGCTGCAAAGCCTGTTCCAGCTCTGTGCGCTGCTCTTGCAGCTTGGTTTGGTACACCTGCTCATTGCGGATCTGGATGACAGAGATCTCCTGTTGTTTGTCCCGGTTCCAGACTGCTCTAGCTCCAGCCAGCTCAGCCTTCAGCAGGGCAGCTTGCTCTCTCCTCGCTTGCTCCAGCCGAGTCTGGAGAGTTGCCACCTCCTCTTGGAGCTCCTCCGCCCGTTGGTTTCCAGAGCTCTGTTCCTCCAGCTGGTTCCTTTGCTTCCTATGCCACTGCTCCTCTGCCTCCCTCAGGGCCTGGGATACCTGACACATTTACATGAAAATATACGTCAGAAAAGAAAAGCCCACTGACAACAGTGTGATGTTTTCTCACGTCATGTCATACCTGTTGCTCTGTGTGTTTTTCTTGTTGTTCCTTCCATTTCTGCCTTTCTGCTTGGAGAGACGCTTGATATTCTGGTAATGAAGTAAAATCTTCAATCCAGCGACTGTAGGCTCTTGTTACTGCACCTTCAACCTGAAACACATTTACAGTTGTCTACCCCTGCTGAATGCAAGATTTTGAGGAACAGAGAATGTTGGAGAACAGTTGTGCAACATTTAATTTAGATGGACTACTACTTCCCAATCATTTAAATAATGGAGGCATGAAGCAGATAAATCTAAAAGTCTAAGATTTGTATTTAAAGAACCCACTGACCTGATTGGCCATGTCCTCCAGGTGTTTCTCGTGTAGCTCTCTCTGGGTGTGTTTCCTGGCTTCTTCCACAGCTTTGCGTTTGACTTTGTCAGCTTCCATTTCCAGCTGCTGTTTCTGGGCACTGAGCCTCGAGTCCAGCTCCTCGACAGTAATTGTCACGCTGCTGGCCTCAATATCATTTACCTGGCAGGACGCCACAGCAGTCTCTCTATGTTTCTCTCTCCTAGCCTCCTCCAGTCTCTGGACCCAAGTCTTCTCCATCTGAACGGAAGCAGTAAAAACTTTAAAATCTGATGTAAAATGAAGGAGTTCAGGTGGCTGGACAGCGATTATGGGAAATCTAACCTGTTGTAATTCCTCTTCCCAAGCTGCCTTGGCCAAGGCGACATGAGAGTTCACCTGCTGCTGGATGTCAGTCTCCTTTTCTTTGGACCAGCGAGCTCTGAGCTGGTTTACTGAGGCCTGATGCTGAGCCTCAAGCTCAGCCCTCAGCTTCTCGACAGCTGCTTCACTCTCCTCTCTCATGTTTTGCTGGTGATGAGAAACAAATCACAAATAATTCTCACTCCACGGGTGATCTATGTTGGATACAGTCAAATTCAACACTGAGAAGCTACGAATATTAATCTACATAAAATAACAATCATGTGTTTTGACTCTGTGTACCTCTCTCTCTCTGATCGAAGCCTCCTCCTTCTCCCTGTTGCATATGCGCTCTTCAAGCATGTCCTTCTCCTTGCAGACAGATATGTAACACTCTTGCACAGCCAACATCTTATCATTAGTCTCAGATAACTGGGTCCTGTGGAGAGGTAATAAATACTGTGAATGAGCTGCAAAAGTTTCCAGATAACCCAGTTTTCAGTGACAGGTGCAGAGGACTTACTGCAATTGTTGGATCTGCTGTTGGTGCTGTGCAGTCAGCTCTTCGACCTGAGCGTCATGTTCCAGCATGAGCTCTGTTCTGATCTGGTTCACCACGTCGTCCCTATACTGCTGATGAATTCGCTCAGATCTTCATGAGGAATCAGAAACACATTAATAAATACACACCCACATAAATTAGGACTACACTAAATTTAATCTTATCTCCCTCCTCCGTTCTTTACCTCTCTGATGCCTCCTGCTTCTCTTGGTCCAGTTCCTGGATCATCTCCCTCATCTTAATGCAAAGCTCAGAGTTGGCTGACCTCACCTTCTCTTCACTCTGTTTCAGCTCTGTATACTTTTTTTCTAACACCTAGAAATCGGATAGAACATTAATCTTTTCTTATAGTCTGAAAAAAGAACATGATTAATTTGACGATTAATTACAACCTACCTGCACTTGTTCCTGCAAGTGTCGGTTGTCCTCCTGTAGTCTCACGAACTCTTTCTGAGACTCTCCGGTTATGTCAAGTTGTTTCATCTGGCTGGCGCCTCTGATCTGTGAACACGCAGTTGTTTTACAATCACTGTGTGCATTAGTGCCATTTAATCTCTTGTGTATTATTTATGCATCATCTTATGTTTGTTTTTATGTCACCACATCTTGTTATCTTGCCTAAACCATTTGCATGTTTCCTTTCTCCATTTTAATTAGCAAGAAATCAAATGGGCTTAATGTACCTAAGTCTGAATAAAATATATTAGACAGTTAATAACAGTACAGTGTCAAAAGCTTGTGTCTGGTTATGTAGAGGAGTACTCACCGAAGAACTGAGCTTGGCTTCATCTAACTGGGTCTGCAGCTCGTTCACTTGTCCCTGACAGAGTTGGAGCTCCTCCTGCAGTTGACTGATCTTCTGCCGCTTCCCCTTCAGACTACCCAGACAGCGCTGCATCTCCACTCGCAGCAGACGCAAAGCTTCATCTTTGGGCAGCTTGGAGTCTGACAGGTGAGCCAGGGCAGTACTGACCAAAGAGTAGTAAAGTTAGAGTTTGTTGGCTATTGATGGATGTGGTAAATAATAAAATAGAAACAATGCAAGTTGACAAATCACTCATGGTGAAAAGACAAGGACACAGAGCAGAGTCACTGTAATGAGGATAATGACTTTGCTCTATAAATCATGATATACCTGTGAAGCAGACCATTCTTCTTGTTGGTTTTCTTTAATCCTAAATCAATACAGGACTCCGACAGCTGGTTCTCCCAGTCACTGCTCAGGTCTATTGCAATGACACCATGTTTCACAGCAGATTCATACAGAGTGATCTGCTCCTTCAGATCAGCCAGATCCTCCTTTAGGATATAAATTAAAAGATAAAAAGTTAAAATTAGCCAAAAGCTTAGGCACTTTTTGACTAATGTTTGGAGTGTGGTCTCATTCCGAGAGAGAAAAAATAGAAAAGGAGCAAACCTGTAAGACTTTGTTCATGTTTTCACTCAGTGCCTTAGCTGATGTAGCCTGTTGTAGTTTGATTTGCACCTGAGTCATCTCCTGCACTGAACCTAAAGAAAAGAGGATTCAGAACTGAGCATATTAAAATGTGTAGAGAAGTTGCTCACTCTGTGATTTCTTCTTGACACTGTTTTGTGGTTGCAGTCTGCATTCAGCCCTTCACTCACTCGTCTGCAGCAGCTTGGCACATTGTTGCTGACTCTCCTCCAGACGCTGAGTGAGGGCGTTGACGACTCTCGCTCTCTCCAGCTGCTCCTCTTCTCTGTGGCGCTCCAGCTGCTTCACCTGCTCTCGTAACCTCTGACCAACATCGACCTGGAAGCAAAACAAAACAAAAACAACCAACACAGGAGTGAACTTTTACTTATATATTACACCAATATCTGGATTCAAAAGCGGATAGGTTGTTTAAAAATGTATGAACAGTTTTTCATTGTGACAGTAACATTACAGACCTGTTCGGTCAGAGCATGAGAGGTAGAGTCCAGCTTCTGCTGTAGTGTCAATAGTGCAGCGTCATGCTGCTCCTTTATAACAGCGAGGTCTCTGTCGTGCTGCTCCCGTGATCTGGACAGCGTGTCAGAGCGACAAAGCTCCAACATCTGCTGCTTCATGCTGTCCACTGCAGCTTCTGCCACCCTCTGCTTCTTCATGTTCTACAAACAAAATAAAACTACTGTATATCTGCAGTATATGTACTGCAGAGTGTCTTGTATTCTGCTCCATGGTACAAGATAAGAAGACGGAAAACAGGAGTGTGTGTCAGCACAGGACTTACCTCCTGGTCTCTCTCAGTAAGGACCTTGAGTTGCTGCTCCATTGCCTTCAGTTTGTTTTGCATTTGAGCCTCTCTGCCCTTGGCCTCTTCAACCAATCGACTCGATTCCTTTAGACTTACAGCTAGGCCGTCCTTTTCATCTATTGATTAAAATAGAAAATGGCATTATGTTTACAAAAGCAGCACATCCAACAAAGAGAGCCAGGATACAAGCTTGAATTCTAGCTTTTAATGAATATAAGTAATAATAATTAATCAAAACATGCAATAGCATTTGATTTTTAATCCTTAAAGCACCACAAAAATAAGTAAATCTATTAATTTACATGTGCATGAAAGTAAAAACTGTGTGAAACATACCTTTTACAATCGCCAGCTGATGCTCAGCATATCTCATATTACGCCGTGAATCCTCCAGTTTTCGCTCCAAGTCTTCAATTTGCCTCTGCTGAGCCTTGTTTAAAATCTGCAGCTGGGCAAGCTGTTCCCTATCAGCAGTTTCTGAAAAACAGCACACAATTCATATTCAAAACATCAATCACTGCACCTTATTTAAAGTGTGCAAAGACGTTTTAATTTTCAGAAATGTCTATGAGAGCGTGGTTGTGATATAATAACACTTTAGGCTTCCAGTTTTGTAGTAGTAAAAGGGTGCAGTCCACTGAGGGCTCTATGTTTTGACATCTTGATGGATCATAAAATCCAAGAAAGGTCAAGTCGTAAATCTATTAAAGCTACTTAACAATGGAAATTAACACTTTCCTGCAGTCTGGCTGAACACATCTCAAAGAAATATAATATAAACTAATTGTTATTCATACACAATACTGAAAGCATGTTTCCTGTCTGATTACAGTGCAGCAGCTGGAACCGGACATTTGCTGGTCTGAAATAACACTGTTAAACTAAGCTTCATGATGTATGTAGTTTGTAAGCTTGTACATGGACCTATGCAGCTCATTATTTTCACCCCCCTTTCTCATTCCATCTTAGTTAAAGCAAGACCGTCCACAGCGGACAACAACCAAAGCGGAGCAGCGGAGAGTTAAGTGTAAAGCTGAACGGCACTTTGCCAGCAGCTGTTGTAAACAAATAACAAACAGTACTTCAGATTATTTGTGCAGCATTGTAACAAGATATTTACATGTCACTGTATATCCCTCCAGCAGATAAATGAAGGCTTTAAAACTCACGTTGTGTTGAGTCAAGGAATTCTCTTTGCAGATGATCAAGTTGACCTTCCTGGTGAGCTGCCTGCGTGTTAAACATCTTTGGCTGATGGGGAGGATGGTGAGGATTGTAGCTGGCCTTGTACTGATCCACAACTCTGTCTGCTGGGCCAGACTTTGTATCCTGAGGATCAAAAAAAAACAAATAAACTGAAAAAATCTGTGTTCAATAATGAAAATAAACCATGTCAAAACTGCAAAGTTAAACTGTGATCTCTTTCTTGAACGCATAATAAAGTTGTACAACTTGCTGGTGGAGATAAGAAGGTGTTCATTTCAAATAATTAAAGAAAATCGCTGTGCTGATATTTTGGTACTCTTCAATGACAAAGTCGACCAAACATAAAAAAACTCACATGAAAATGGTTTCTGGCATTGTTGTGGTCCCCGTAGTTCTGGTTGTCTCTGCGTCCTCCCTCTCCATTGTACACTACAGCGTTATTATTGCTTTGAGGGTATGGTTTGGGCTGATACTCGTCTGTGGAGAAATCATTGGTCTCCGTAGAGTGTTCTGTGCCCATGCTGGTGTACGTATAATCGCCCTGGGCAAACTGATCCTGTGGCTGCTGGTTCCAGGTGTGAGGGAGAGGTTGACTTTGAGGGTGATGTCTGTTGATTGGAGCGGCTCCATCCTCATAAGCGTACTCAGCTTGAGTGCGCTGATCATAGTCAACGTCATAGTTCTTCAGAGAGAAATCAACAGTAATTAGTGATTGATTTTATTCCTTTAGTTCATCAGTGAAAACACCCTTATCAACCTACCTGTTCATGAGAAGCTGGCCTTGGATGAACTGACCATTGTGGAGTCCATGCAGACTGAGGGCTGAGTGTCAAAAAAGCATAATTTTATGTGCGATAATGTCTAAAGCACACGCAGGGCGCTTCAAATATGAGGTTACTAATTCATCAGCAGCAACGTGTGTTACCTGTTGCCAGTGTTTTTATTGCTGCAGGTAGAGTACTCCAGCTCCGGGGAGGAGGAGTCTCTGCTGTCCTCCAGCATGTCATCGGGCAGGTCTGTGAGCAGCTTCTGCAGCTACGGGAAAAAAAGCACGTGGAAATGAGTCACCAAGGTTGCTCCGCAACCGAGTTATAAAGTACACAGAGTGAAAAAAAACCCAGAATACCTAAGCAATCACAAACAGCATGAGAGAAGAATGTGTCAAGTGATACATTTATAGAGTCCTGGAAATAGGTTAAACACAAATGATGGAGTCTTAAGAGGAATAAGACTCAGTGTGGCTGATGAAAACATTTTGCTGTTTTTAGTGTTCATGATCATTTTGTTCTAATCTCATTCTTAAGTATTAAACGTATCAATTAATCATTTAAGGGAGTTATCAGGCAAAAGAAACCCATACAGGTTTAAGCTTCATAAATGTGACAGTTTGACACCTTTTTTCTGTATGTTAATCAGTAATGAAAATGAAAATAATAGATTTGAAATGAGGCATTCATTCTCTCTCTAACAGCTCTTACCAACAATTCTTTTGGTAAAGACAAACACAAACAGAGAAACAAAACGTTCACAAAAACAACATATTTATCTGAAGATATAGATTTTTTTGAGGGAGCAAATCACTCTCAACGACTCAAAAACAACAATGCAAATCCTCCTCTGTGTCACTAACAGATTGACCGGACTTGCTTTACGAGCAGCCATGTGTGATGGAACAAGCAGAGCCAGCTGGACTTACTTCCAACAAGGACTGTTGAATATTCCTCAAATCCTCCACTGTGTCCACAACCGAAGGACCCATATTATCCCACTTACACATTTAACAAAGATTTAAGAGGCACTCCTGCTTCGGCGGTGAAGCCTCGTGATAACCTCCTAGCCTAATCTTTCTGCAGAGAAGACCTTCTGTGTGAAACATCCAAAGCGTGGCTGGCATGTTGACGGTCCTCTCTGGTATTGCTGTGTTATGCTCCCAAAGAACTCCATTGTTTAGACAAAACATATAGCAAAGTTAACTGGAGCAGAAACATTCCAATTACTGGTGGCAAACACTTTCCACTTCACCAACTTGCATATAATACAGTACATAGACTAGACCATGCACCAGTGAAAAGAAAATCCATTCTCAGAATAAATATTCCTTCAAAATCCAATCCCTCTGAGTGTTGCAGCCCACTTGGAAAACAATCAGTGACAGTGTCATGCTCACTCCATTAAGTAGGAGAGAGTTCAAGGACAGAAACACCTTAAATAGAAAGAAAATAGGAAAATCACAGGGCAGAGCTAGTTTCAGTGACACACCTGGAAAGAGGCCTTTCCCATGAGCCAATAATAGCTCAGGTTAATGGTGCAACAGATTGCGGTCGTGAGTAATAACACAGCATGCCTGTCTGGCTGTGAAACAGGCGGTTCTTGTGAAAGTCAAACAGCAGAAACCTTAAATGCTTCCCAAAGCGACAACAACACAAATACTCAAAAGGACCGGGCAGATTTAAAGCTCATAAGGGAGCATGCATATTAACATAAGAATACGAGCCTGGTTACAGCACTATGCCTGCCACAGATTATTATTTAATAACTCAAACATGACCTGAAAACCAGCAGTAGGAAAAATGGCAACAGACACAACAATGTCCAACAGCTAGACACAAATTATCCCTATTCTCCAACACTGCAGAGATGTGTTATACCTCTTGCTCTCTTGCATAGTCTTCCTGGTCGTATTCCTCTTCATCATGCTGTGTCTGAAGAGCAGCACTGTCAAAATCAATAGACATGATGCAGAGCCCGTGTGCGGTTTGCTCTCCTGTGAAGAGGTGCAAAAACAAACTTAAGACAAACGAAAAACAACACGTATTTGTTAGGTTTTGTGCTTAACTTCATTACATGCTGGCTAAAAGCTGCCGCAGTCAAAACAGACACATGACGTTAACTTTACCTGTTCAATGGGACGTTTCTTTTGGCGAGTTGCTTATTCCTTTATTTAAATAAGGGTGGTATTAACTGCTATTCAGTTAGCAGAGATGCTACCTCATCAAAAGTAGCCTCATCTTGTTAGCTTCCCTTAGCTGCAACGAGCCCGACAAAAACTTACAAACAAAAAACGATCTTACGACGAACACGTTTGATTAAAGACGTCGGTTTGTTAGCTGATACAGACGCTTAAAGATAGTTTGCGTGTAATTTAGACTAGCAGTAAACTACAGTGAGGTACAATGCTAGCTCCGGGCTAGCCGGTCGGACGTCCTCTTTAAGAGCAGCGGACTCGCCCACTTTGAAAACTCGCGCGCATTAGCAGCGCCAAACCGCTACAGACAGCACAGACACACACCGACACACACACACGAGTCTCATATCACCGCAACTGACGTTAATTCACACACAGACACGGTTCAACATCCACTCGTTGTAACAAAACATGCACGACAGGAGCTATTTCATAACCAGTATTTGTTGTTTTTGATACAAACCCCGGAACTGAGAAGCTAATCACGCTTCCATGGCAACAGCGTCTGTGGGATTATGGGAAGTGTAGTCGCTGCTCTCGTCGTTTCTCAGAGGTTAACGGTGCTTTTGACCCTTCGAGTGCTACGAGCCATACTTTAACCTAAACAAAACATATAACGATAACAAAAACTTTAAATTTTAAAGCATGGTGTCAACTTAACTATGAATTAAATTCAATTAAACTGCATTATGGAATACCTAAAGTCCTAAAAGCTGTTATTTTTTTATCTTGTGCACAAACCTCCTGTTTATTTTTCACCATACAAAAAGCACACAGTATGTACTTCCACTGAGATGTTGTTCGGGTTGGTTGTCGATTACATTAAGTGGAGAAGCCAATCACAGTTTTGTTGCATTACAATATAAATGCTGTTGTATTCAATCATTTAAAGTTTAGTGGCCTTTGGGACTTCATTCTTACTTCATTCTTTACTGATCCCACAAGGGTTACTCAGGTTTCTACATGTATTTTACCGAAAACACATACACATGCACATATGTACAGTATATTAGTCAAAGTGAAAGAATAATTAAACTTATTGCAAGGTCTGAAAATACAAAGGCTGAGCTGAAACCTCTTCTACATGCTTCACAAGTATGCAGCTTCTAGCCTGTAAGGACTGCAGCTAAAACCTCCATCCTGCAGCTATGGATTCATGTGACCTTTAAAGTTACTGCTAGATTTCAAATCTCCACAAGTACATGGTCTTTCACCTGAGTGAGTGCACACCAACACATGCATGTAAGCTCCTGTGCACACAGAGACGACATGGTTGGCTCTGCATACCTTTGGGGCATGTATGTATCTCTATATAGCGCACATACAATAGGCACTCTTTGGTCTGAATCTGGACTCAAATGTATCATTGTTAATGTCTGTGTAGTAGTACGTGCATACTATCAGACAGATTTATATTAGATTGCTTTGGTGTCTTCTAAAAGTAGGCCTAAATGATCTATACTGTTGTACACCTGTCCTGTCTAACAATAGCAATATATGGGTCATTTTAGCTTTAAATTTAGTATTATGTTCCCATCTTGTGGTAAAATAGTGACATGGCAGCAGCAGTGTGCTGCAGTGAAGCACGACTGCACCATTATCCTGCAGGTACACTTTATTTAATTTATAATCCGAAATCTTTAAATGTAAATGTAAAAGATATTTAATTATTAAGATTATTATTTTAATATTTAATATTAAAAATGAACATGTATTATATGACACATATGACATGATCTGACATGAATAACATTCTTATTCATGTCACATCAAAAATAAATACGTAAATAAATATGTAAGTAAGTAAATCAAGTTAATTGTGAAGTTTTTATGAAACCAAATGCATCTTAAATATTACAATTATTTGATTTTGTTGTCCCTTAAATCTTCGAAGAACTGGATTGTAATGTAGGCGTCCATTTAGATTTATGGAGGTGAAATTTACGATTAATTATCAACTTTAAAAAAAGGGATAAGTTGGACGTCAGGATAGCGTCAGGGGCTGTTTCTTTGACCACGCCCCCGGACCTGCAGACACTTCCGCGTTTCAGCCGCTGCAGCCTCTAACTGTTCCAGAGTCAGCTCTCTCCTCACAAAGGGGAACTCACCGCCTCTAAACTGAGCTGAACTCGTGTCTTTAGAACTGATCTCAGTTCAGGATCCGGGATTCAGAGATCCGCTTGTGACAGTCACCTGATCGCGGTCAGGATATTCAAGGAAAAAGCTCTGAGCTCTCCTGTGTGACTACAAGCGGTGCCTTCATCGTTGCTTTAAAAGCGGAGAAATGGCCACGAACCCACCCAAGTTGAAGACTCCGATTAGTGCCAATGAGAGGTGAGTGGCAGTGAAATGTGCAGACTGTCAGATGAGAAACGTGTCTTACACTGTCTGCATGTGCTTTTTCGTTACAGGCTGCAAAACTTGAAAAACACATTTGAGACAAAGCATGGAGAATCTCCTCTCTTCTATGCATATGCACCTGGAAGGGTAAACTTGATAGGTAATTTGATTTTATAGAGGATTTAACTGACTTAGTGGACTGTAAGTTATAGTATACTGAGCTGATGTTGCCCCAGTTATGTTATGAATAAAAAGTTCCTCTGTGAAGAAGAATGCTTTAAATGTTTGTATTAATTGTTAGATGAATCTCTGCTGCTAATAAAAGGGTCCTCCATCATGTATGTACAGTTCAAAGATGCAGTTTGCAGCTTTAGTCCACAAATGTTGGCACTACTGCTAAACCCATCATTTGTCTTATTAATCAACAGGCGAGCACATCGATTACTGTGGCTATTCTGTCCTTCCGATGGCTATTGAACCGAACATCCTCGCCGCTGTCTCGGTGAACAACTCGGGGACAATCACGTTGGCCAACACAAATCCTCAATACAAGTGAGAACGCCCGTGATCAAGTGCTGAATTTTTTTTACACTACACAGCTCAAAATGCATGTGCAGTATCATCTGATGTCACTTTGCAGGGATTTCACTGTGTCATGTTCAGAGGACATCGCCATAGACAGAGAGAATCCAAAGTGGCATTATTATTTCCTCTGTGGGGTTAAAGGTATTCAGGTATGATATGTTCTACATATTCATCATCCACAATAAGGGGTAAGATTTAGTATGCAATAATGTATTTAATTTTTTTGTTTGTTTGTTTGTTTTTACAGGAGAAGTTTGGGATCGCTCAGTTAGCAGGGATGTCCTGTGTTGTAGATGGAACCATTCCTCCGAGCTCTGGCCTGTCCAGTTCGAGTGCCTTAGTTTGTTGTGCTGGGCTGGTAACAATGGAGGCAAACCAGAAGTCCCTCTCCAAGGTAAAACACTTCACGACTAAAGCATTTCATTTAAAAGTTCTCTCTGAAGGTTTTCAGGAGTTTTTTGAAGGTAGAGAGGGACGCCCCTGATCTGGTAGGAACTGGTAGTGTGTTCCACCAACAGTGAACAACAGATAAGAAAAGTTTGGATTGCCCTGAGCGTACAGGTGGCAGAGCCGGGTAACATATATACTATATGTAACAGTAAATACAATCTACAGTTGAGTAATTTAATAGGGCTATATTAAAACATGCAGGTATATAAGAAAGTTGCTCTTTTTAGTAATTTTCTCTTCCTCCAGGTGGCGCTGGCTGAGATATGTGCCAAATGCGAGCGCTACATTGGCACAGAGGGAGGGGGCATGGACCAGTCCATCTCATTCCTGGCAGAGAGAGGAACAGTATGTAGCTTTCCTCTCTGCACATAAAGTCCAACTAGATGAGGGTCATTTGTACATCGAAACCTTTTTTTTTTGTCTGCAGGCAAAGCTGATAGAGTTCCAGCCTCTTCGTGCCACTGATGTGAAGCTCCCAGATGGGGCCGTGTTTGTGATTTCCAACTGCTGTGTGGAGATGAACAAAGCTGCTTCTTCTCACTTCAACATTCGCGTGGTGGAGTGTCGAATCGCCACAAAGGTACGGTGACCCTTAGCTTAGGTACTGCACACACAGCTGTACTTCAAGTAGCTTGTGTGTGTCTGTGTGTGGGAGTAAAAACTGTGAACTACTTCATCAACTGATTAAAAATGTCTGTGTGCTGTGAATTCAGATGCTGGCTCAGGCACGGGGTCTGGACTCAAGCAAGCTGATGAAGCTGGTCCAGGTTCAGACGGAGCTGAAGGCCTCCCTGGAGGAGATGCTCGCTCTGGTGGAGGAGGTGCTGCATCCTGAGCCATACAGCCGAGAGGAGATCTGCAAGGCGCTGAACATCAGCGCTGAGCAGTTTTCCACAGAGCTGCTCAGTGCCAACACTCAGCAGGGTGAGTCGCATGACACAGCCATGTCTGCGTGTCTTTATATCTCAGAACTGAATTATTTCTAATGAAGAAACAACATCTCACCTATGAACTTTAGCTGATGATGACAAACGGCACATCCGCATCTTCTCTGTCTCTCTCAGAGACGCATTTCAAGCTGTACCAACGAGCCAAACATGTGTACGGCGAGGCTGCGCGCGTGCTGCGCTTTAAGAGCGTGTGCGACTCCGCACCTGCCGACTCCATACGGCAGCTGGGAGACCTGATGAACCAGAGCCATGCGAGCTGCAGAGACCTGTATGAGTGTAGCTGTGCTGAACTGGATCAACTGGTGGACATTTGCCTGTGAGTACAGACAGAGTCTTATATTGTATACAGTATTTTATTATCTATATACAAGAAAACATGCTAAGCCATTGTATGCTAACAGGAAAGGATAGAGTACTAACCAAACTGTAACTTTAGCCTAGTCAGTAGTGATTAAACTTGACAAAGAAACAGTGAAATCTTTTCACAACATTCAAATTCTTACCTCTGAATTCCTGTAAGTAGCATTTCGGTTTCCTTTGTGCACTGCATCATGGGAGAATATTGTGAATCAGCAGCACCCTAAAGAATAATTTGTATTTTGTCACTTTTCCAGCATAAACACTAAAAATCAAAAGCAGATTAGAGGGTAAACACAGGTGTTAGCAATGATACTAATTAGGGTCATATTATCATACATCATACATCATATCATACATATTATCACATGATTAAAGGTATTGAATGGTGTACTGTAATACAGACTTAACGGTGTCTTCTTCTTTCTCTTGGTTACAGGAAGTCGGGGGCTGTGGGCTCCAGGCTGACAGGAGCAGGTTGGGGTGGCTGCGCTGTCTCCATGGTTCCCGATGACAAGGTCGAGTCTTTCTTACAAGCAGTGAGGCAGTCGTACTACCTCCCTGATCCACGCAGAGCGGCGATGGAAAAACAGAGTTTGTTTGTGTCAAAGCCGGGTGGAGGAGCTGCAATTATCCTCGAGGAGTAAAACGTATATGTCTGTGTGTTTATATCTTTTATACGGCAGTATAAGATATAAATACAGGGTATGTACAGGTCTCGCCTGATTTCAAATGCACTTTTGCGGGGACATAAATTTACATCACTTACACGTTGAAGTCAATGACACAATGTAAACATTACTTTGCTGTTTTATTTAACCTCTTTGCAGATGATTCTGAGAAATAAGGGCCAAAAATTCATTAACAGTGATGAATTATTTCTTACAAAGGGAATATGCTTTTGTTTTGAACCTGTTTTATATAATCGTGAATGCTGGGAGGTTTGTAATAAACAGATTTTGTAGCAAATTCACTGTCTCACTTTTCACCAAAGAAAAGGACAAAGGACAAATGAAATAAAAACAATCATCTTTAATTTGTGCTGCTGTATAAAATCCACCCACTTTAAACATACATGAACATAATGTGGTTAGCCAGGGCAAAAAAAAATCATGGAGAATGAAATGCGCTGAATATTATAACAGCCTCACTCAGACATGACTTCTCTTAGCCGTTACAGTGAGTTCTGTTGAAGGTGTGTGAGACTCAGGGAAATCATCGATCAGGACTAAGGCACATGCTCCTGGACTGAATGTAACCGCAGCATTCTTCATTTGAATCTGTTCAGCCTGCCGGCTCACACAGTTTTCCCCTCTCACTCTTTCTGCTCACAAACATTTTATAGATACAGAGAGAATATAATTATTGTTGGCTTAAATACTTGAGGTTTTCAAAGCTATTTTAATTCCGTGTATTATGGGAAGTAATGTTTGGTAATGATTAATCAAACAACTGCACAATGTTTAAAGTCTGTGTAAATTAAGAATAAATTTGTGTTCTGAGTTTGTCCAAAGATGAAAGTGTTATTAACCACCCAGCCAAATTTGAATGATTAAAAATATCAACAAGTTTATGAAATTAGGAGTCAAAATCGGGTAAAAATGAGCTCAGCTCCAGGACTGTGGGGGCGTGTCCGCTGATTTGAAATGACTGAAACGTGTCAGAGGGGTTGAGAAAATGACCAAACTAGCTTTGAAACACTGAGCGAGATGAATTAATCTCTAACTCTCTGATAGAGGTGCAGGGTTATGCTCAGGGTGGCCTCAGCGTGTCATCGAGCCAGCCTTTTGGACCGCCCCAAAAAATCCTGGACTGTAAAACTGGTGAAAAACTGTTGACGTCGAACTCCACATTTCAGTAATATATTGTTCAAAGTCTTTTCACGTGTTTTCACCAACTATTTTCCAACATATTTAATGTATTTTGAAAGAAATCTTCTTTACACAGACTTTAAAGCAAGGGATATATTAGTATTTTAAATTTGAGGATATCCCAAATTGAAGCCATGCATTGAAGTTTCACTAAACTCAAGCCAAAGAAGAATATCAGTCAGAGAAGATGAATTACCGCTGACAGGAACCATACAAGGCACAGCACGGGGGGGAGGACTTAGAATGATTTGAGGTTTCTGGTTTGTTCAACGGCTTTGTGTGTAATTAAGTAATTAAGTTGTGCTTATCATCGCATTCAGCATGGATGAGGAGAGTTTCAGTGCATAGTGTGTTTACCGATGGAAGTCGTTACTGCTTTTTGTACTGGTGCTCGGGCTACCTTTATTTTTGCTTATGTCATTTATATATTTGTAGATTTTTTTGTGACAGCTAAACGTTCCTCTTAAAGTACCGAAATGTACCAACCTGTCTTTATTAATCAGTGAAATAATATCGATTCAATGCACCAATCACTTCAAGATTCAAAGATCGAAGTAGATCAGTTGACGCAGGATGACAAATATTCCTTTAACTTTAGCAACTCATGCATAATATACTAAAATATACCTGCTGTTGCTGACTTTGCACAATAAATAAATACCTTGCACAATAAAGATTAAAAACCTCTAGATAATCACGTCTTGTTTGGCCTTTAACATTCAAAAGTCCACGAGTCCACATAAATAAAAAAATGAGGTACGTCTGCGTTTTGTTGGATTTGAGCATAAATTCACCCAAATGAAGGACACTCCTTGTGCTTTGTCTGTGTGATCCATGCTTATGGTAAGTGTGTATCTGTTAGTCAGTCTGTGTGCCGTTGCTTTGGAGTCTGTTTTGCGCCGTCGCTGCTTTCTGGTCCTCCTGCGCTTTCATCATTGGCACAAGAGACTTCGTTTTTTCTCTTCAACACATTTTCTATCCAGGTGGAGCTGGGTGGTGTTCGTCCGGGGGATGCAACAGAAGACACTGTGCTCATCCTCATGTTTTTGCCTGAGGTAATCAGCTCTCCGAAGCCCTGCTGGTGGGAGAAGGCGTAGGCAGAGCGACGGGAGCTTGTCCTGCGTACTCGCCTCAGGTTCTGCTCTTGAGGTCCTTCCCTCTTTCGCAACTGTTGTAGATGACGAACCTGCCAAAATACAGCAGCGGGGCAAAGAAGAAGTTAGATAATTTACTTCAATAAAAGGACCAATAACACAAGGTAAGAATACTCCATTACAAGTTAATGTTTTTCATTTAAAATCCTACTTAAGTAAAAGTAGAGATGTATTATCAGGAATGTACTTCTGTCTGATATATATGACATTATTGGATTGTTATTAATGATGCATCAAAGTGTAAATAGTATTTCATTGCTGTAGTCCAGTGGTTTCCAGCCTCGGGGTCAAAATATAACTTTGAGGTTTCCTGAGAAGTTTCACTAGAAAATATGTGTGTTCATTATTTTGACTTTCTATCTTTGCTTTTTTGAAATATTGGATAACTAGACCTCTTTTGGTCTCTAAATCTTATTTCAATTAAACTATCTGAGGGGTTTGGAGGAAACGGTATCTTTGATCAAACTACTAACAAACTGTAAATCCTCAACTCACCACTGTGAGCTTTCCTGTTTGGATCTTATATGTCTGTTTTGTATTTATTTGTTTTAATTTACTTGTTCTTATTTTGTGCTGCTGCCTGTCCTGGCCAGGATTTAAAATGGGACCTTCCTGAATAAATAAGGGCTGATAAATAAATAACAGTTACATGACAAGGTGTTTTTAGAAACTTTTGTAAATGTCAGTCTGTTAATGTTGTAAAAGTAACTTATTACAATACAGTGGCTGTCAAACAAGTGTCGTGAAGTACTGAGTACCTACTGAAATGTAGCAATTGTATTGTATAAAGCTGTATTAAATGAATGTATTTTAGTAAATGTACTTAGTTACTTTCCACCACTGAAAAACAGCCGTGGTAGAAACATTGATGAAGTGTTCACAAACACTGAGTACGTGTAAAAGTTACTTTACCTTATCTGTCAGAGTTGGGAAGAGGTCTGCCCTCAGGAAGCTGACCGCTAAGCCAGGCACCACACATACCACAGTGGTGAGCAGAATGACCAACCACACACTCTTCTCTGACAGACAGTTATGTGCCGTGCCTGAGGACACACAAATCTGAATTCATTCATCCTCAATTTCCATGCATCAGTCTTATTTCACGACTGAGCCAAACTTACCAACGAATGGGAAATTCCTCGGAAAGATGCCAAACATGCCATCACTTTGCATTGCAAATAATATGGCAAAATACACTGTCAGGCTGCCCCATATGAAGAGGTGATTGACAGCTGTCCAGTAGTGTTTGTCAAGTCCAATCTAGGAACAGATACATGCATCATAAATGCGAGTATAGCATAATCTTTCAGATCATCTGGGCTATTTTCGTCTGTTTTGTTCCATTTATACTCTCACCTGAACACTTACGACAATGACCAAGGATGTTGCTATGGTGACAGCAAACGTTTGTTGGTCAGAAAAGTGGGAGCCACCTTCTTTCACCATGACGGAGAAGGCTCCATAGGGAATAAAGAAGAGCAGGAACGATGTGCCTATCCCCTGCAGCGTGCACAGGAAAAACTGACGCTTGTTGAAGAGCAGGTTTTGCTGGCCCGGTTTGTACAGGCACGGGTAGCGAAGGCTGTTCTGATCATTGACATCCTTTAAGAAACAGAGGTATTATTAGTGATATGTGATATGTTAAGTATTATTATATATAATGACAGGGTGAAGTGCAGAAGTGTTCGATGTTAGTTGTATGGCAGACGGAAGGATGAACAATATATCGTTGATATGGGTTGATTGGGTTAGGAGGTCTAATCATACATAGACTAAATTTACTGTAGTACCTACTGTTAGATATTTCACTACCTTTGGGAAGTTTATTAATCACAACAAAGTTAAAGAGCTCTACATTAACGAGATATTCACCTGCATGACTTGACAGTATCTTCAAAAGAAAAACAAAAAGAAAAAATATAAGATGTCTCAGGAGGTTGCCATTGGAGACTGCTGGAGTTTCTTTACATTTTCACATATTTAATGGTATTACCTGATCAAAAAGTCCCATCGCAAGAACTGGTAAAGACGTGTAGACTATATTGAAGAGCGTAATGAACCACTGGTCATACACAGTCTGTGGAAAAAAAAAAAAGATTTCCGACTGACTTACTAAAAGGAGTAACTAAAAAAAAAAATCATACTGCCTTCATGGCACATTATTCTTACCTGCGCTGAGAAACCACAGAAGAAACCGTACCAGAAGTGCACCAGCGTGAAGGCAAAGTTCTTGTAGAAGAAGTAGCACAGGAAATTACACATGCGGAAGTAGGACCAGCGTCCGTGCACCAGCAAAAGCCGCTGCAGGTACCGAAACTGAGCGAAGGAGTAATCTGATGCCAGAACAGCCTGCATGCCCTCCTGACCACTGATGCCGACACCGATGTGAGCAGCTGAAGGAGAAAGACAGATTTGGATCACTGCCCTTTGACAACTATTGAAATGTTTACCACATTAAAGGTTGAGGTTGAGAAACTGACACATTTATGTGATCAAAAAGCTGCTGAATGGGCTTTCGCATGAGTAAATTGTCTTCTTGCTTGCACAAATTCAGTAGAAAACACAAGTCCCCGCATGAATATGATGGAGCCTTGTGAAATAATGAAAAACAGACAGAGCGCTGCTGACTACAACAGAATATTAGCATCTGCTTTCTACTGTGTGACAGCTCGAAATAAAAGTTTCCACAGGAGAATACATAACAGCAGAGTCTGACGACACAGAGCGGCTTCGGCTCAACTCGCTGTTGCGCTGCTTCAGTTTGCGCCTCACCTGTCACTGGTTTGAAGCTGAAAACCCGGAAGGTTGTTGAACAACACCTACGCTGTAGAAGCTAGGAGAAGCGGTAGCTGCAGCAGTTTTTTTCAATCTAGCATTTCTTCCTTTAATTCCAAAATTTGATATGATTTCATGATGATCTCCCTGGAAATTGGATTTTCAGAGTAATGCTGACCTCACAGTTTACAGACAGCATTTTTTTTTTTTGCCTGCACCTTTATTTAAATGACTGCAGGGACATCTCCAGCACTGATGACTGAGCCAAAGCTGGTTTTACTATTACACAGGATGGAGCTTTAAATGTATACTGACCACTGGGAAAATCATATGCTAAGCTCTGTGACTCTGTTCACCTGTTCAAGCGTGCCTTGTTTGCTCCTCTCTTGCAGGTTGTTGTAATTAGTAGTTACTACGTAGGGCTGTCCAATTTGGGCGACTGAGAACACCTGGGCCCAGTGCTCCCAGTCACTATGTAAGCTGCCACCTCTTAGGGAGACTCTCACCATGTGTGAGCTTGTTCCTGATATCCCATCAGCAGCTGTACACCATACTGTTGCCAATGGCCCTTTGAGTCAGTCAATACATAGGAAGTGTGCTTCATGCTGCTGTTCCTGAACGCATTGTTTCATCTCGTCATACCCTTGGGGCTCCATGAGTAAGAGTGATCGATCCTGATACTCACTCTTGATCATGCTGACGTCATTGGATCCGTCTCCAATAGCGAGGGTAACGGCCCCCTTGTGCCTCTTCACCAGCTCCACCACCTGGGCTTTTTGCAGCGGAGTGACACGACAGCAGATGACTGTTTTACACAAACAAGCCAGGTCCAGCAAGACGTGCTCCAGCTGCGGCTCCAGAGCGTGAGCCTGCAGGGAAAACGTATACATACCACCTATTAGACCTCATCATTAGCATCCTATAACGTCAACCCCCCGCAAAGATAACACCACTGGATGTAACATTTACACCGAGCTGCTGTGCATCATGCACACGGCTCAAGGCACAGCCAGGGAGCAGCTCCTCTGTGAGGAAATGGATGTTAATGAAAACCTGTAATAGAGCCGAGGGCCCTCAGCAGCGCAGCAGCTCTCTGCTCATTACAAACTCAGCACAGTCAGCAGCCAGCAGGTACAGAGACGCCAGAGTCAGCAACACACCCTTTTAACAAAGTAAAACCTGCAGGCACCGGTACCAAAATAAAAACAGAGGAACCTTTGAGTGTCTTACCAAACTGTGTCCATTGATAACTAAGGCGTACTCTGCAATGATGGTTTCTTCAAACACAGAGTCAACGGCAAACATATTTGTCTTCTCAACATCTCCGGTACTGCTAACTCGACTCAGGCCGAGAATGTGCTCTTTAGCGCTCCTGCAGAGAGAAACCGAAAAACATACATGTCTGGTGTGTTTATAAAAGCATTAAAGCACCATTATTAAAGAGTTTTACACTTTTATATTAATTTTGTATGCCAAGATTTTCAGTTGCAGCTGTTGTATGGATGAAGGTGAAAGTAAAATATATAGCGAGTCACCTGAGCTGTTGCTGCACCTCCTGTACTGTGTGGCCGGAGATGACAAACACCTCATTCATGTCATCTCGCAGCATGTTGCAGGAGTACCCAATGTTCATCGCCGTCTCTGAAATGTTTTACACAGTTTACAGCTCAAATATAATTTTTTTCTGGTCAGAAAAGGTCATTTAGGTAATTTTTGCTACCTAGTTTGTCTCCTGTGAGGACCCAGATCTTGATGTCAGCCAGACTTAGACAGGCGATAGTTTCCGGGACGCCTTCCTGAAGTTTGTCCTCGATTGCTGTGGCTCCTAGAAGCTTCAAGCGGGACAGGAGTCAGTCTGAGGATACTAAATGAGTTTGAGCACTTCAAGGACGCGAACAAAAAGTTGTTAATGCTACCTTCAAACCCTGCTCGATCTCCTCGTAGAGAACAGCCAGCTGTTCCTCGCGGTTCTCAATTACGGTGGAAGCAAACAGAAGCTTCTTCATCCAAACGTCAAAATCATCTTCGTCGAGATCTTTGTAGGCCAGAGCTAATGTTCGAAGCCCTTCTCCGGCAAATTCCTGCACAGAAAATGATGCACCTATAACAACTACAGTCAAAAGTGAATCATTCACTCAACTGGCAATAATACAAACCGAACCCAGATATATCTGAAATTTGAAAAAAATCACCTGCAACAGCTGATCCACACTGCTGCAGGAGTCATCAGTATTATGTAAGGACGTTGACATTTTTGGTAACTTTGTCTGGTTTATTGATTTTTCTAAGACTATAAATACAGATGCATAGTTTAAAAATGTAGCCACGGAGTCGTATAACACTTACATT
Source organism: Nibea coibor (assembly GCA_023373845.1). Classification (NCBI taxonomy): domain Eukaryota; kingdom Metazoa; phylum Chordata; class Actinopteri; family Sciaenidae; genus Nibea; species Nibea coibor. Next base: position 19,046,396 of record CM041721.1, read on the forward strand.
GAGATGTTCTGAGGTAGTGTACATGAGGTCTTCGTTGGACGGATCCAGGCGGTCAAATATGATTGTGTCAGCTCCTTTTGAGTAGAGTTTAATCTGGCCCTCTGGATTTCTCACTATAAAAGAGCAGGAAAATGCAACTTTATTTTTTTATCCTATTGTAAAATACTTACAATAAACACATGGATAACAGACTGCAAACAGAAGCGTGTACATACAGGCCGTAAACTTCCTGCTATACGTAGAAAATAAAAGATTTGTTACTGATTGTCAGAGGTATTAACAGACGATTGTCGATTTTGATTCATGTAGTAATCATTTAAACACTGACTACTTGTAAGCTGAAGGAAGCATTGCTCTTATAAGTGAAGACCTAACCAATGACACTCATTCTCTTGCGCACGTTGTTGAAGTCCAGTATGGCCAGCAGCTGGTAGGTGACGGCTCGTCCCATCTCACACAGTGTGATGGTCTCGGGAGTTCGGGCCCGGAAGACAAACCCAAAGTTTCGTGCTGCGGTGACCAGGGCTCCCTCGTCAGGTGACTGTGCCTGGTACACCAACTGTCCTTCATGTTAACAGAAGAAACAGAAATTCATGTGTTGATTTGCTTCTGTTATACCCCGGAGAAACTGCTGGATCGTGGGCACCGTTTACCTTCACTCTTCTCCTCTGGCATCACGGTGTGGCACAAGGCCAGCAGTCTGAAAAACTCCTGCACTGCAAGATCTTCCAGTTTGATGGCTTCAACCAGGCTGCTATCATAAAACTTAAACCTTGGGTCACACAGGGGGTTGAAGGAAAAGTCCACGCAGGCTGTTTTCTGAAGAGACACGGACCATCAACATAATCATTACAGTTACAGATTTAAAGCAACATTTCCTATGATAAAACGACAGTTTTAAATCATTTTGAAGCTACACTGACTTGTAATCAGGTGAATAGTGTCTCGTATGCCTGTTCCTACACTATGTAACTTTGTGCTCCAGGTACAATCACCCATGAGAAGTATGCAATGCTTTGCTCTATGATTATAATGGCAGAGGCAAAAAGGATGTTGACAGAGGACAGAGTGATGAGCAAGAGCCCGAAAAGACAAGAGTAAATCTAGGACTGACTTTTAGATGTTGGCAGGAGTTGAAAGACAGGCGCCGAACTGGGCTTCTTGCTGTTGGACTAGTAAGTAATATTTGCTGGCTGCTATGTCTTGTGTTGTTGGACTTGCTTGATGTTTGGCTGTTAGCAAAGTTGTGGACTTTGTATTTTGTATTTATGTCCACATTTGTGCTCTTAAGTAATACAATAAGAAATAACATGGGATGTTAAATTGCAAAAATACCAGTTCCTACTCAGTGTTGCTCAGTGCTTTAAGAATATGTGTTTGTTCAGCTTTACTTACTTCTGTAATTTCCACCTTCTGGTCATATTCATTATAGATGTCACCTGAGAGGAAGAAAGACAAATGAATGACTTAAATGTCTTAAAGATATTGCTCTGACAGGTTATTACTTCTATATTCTTATATTTTAGTATTCTTAGAGTGAAACTGTTGATGGTAGAGTAGCAGTAATTTCTTAAAATGGTTAAACCAACTCCAGTGTGATCCACTTAACTGTGCAATAAAAAACAGTAGTTTAAGAAAATAAATATAAAGAGAAAAATCTATTTTTGCAAATGAATTCTGAAATCTAATACATTAAATCTGACCTTTTTCACAGCAAACATAATTATGGTAATTAAGTTTCTCACAGAGGTATAATTATAGAATTTCATGGCATGATGGGTAAACTGTATTTTTGCTTAGTTAGTTGGTATCTTAGTAATGATTTAGTGGTAATACAAAAAGCTCCATACCAAACATCTTTCCGTTAATGGAGCACTTGCTGAAGACCATGATGTTCTGGGTGAGGGTGCCCGTCTTGTCAGAGAAGATGAACTCCACCTGGCCCAGCTCCTCGTTCAGGGTGGTGGTGCGAGCTTCTGCCGCTGTGTCCGTCTGACTGTAGTACATCTTCCGGTCCCAGTTAATGAAGTAACTGTGACCGAGCCGCAGGACCTCCACACTGAAGGAAGGTTTAACCACGAATTTAATTGTTTTAACACAATTAAAGGAATTACTTTGAGAGTGAAACACTCATAGCCCCATTATTGCTACGAAACATAAACTTTACCTTACATAAAGTGAGATGGGTACCACCGTGTTGAAGATGATGATGTAGGACCAGAATGTGAGGAAGCCGGAGAAAACAGCACTTCTCTGAAACTCCTCCCATGGCAAAAATACCTGGAAGTTTCTGCCAATCTGGCTCTCCCAGATCGTGTTTCCAATGGCCAGAATGACTCCCATACAAATGAGGAAGGCAAAGATCTGAAATATAGATCAATTTATGTTAATTTTGAAAGATGTGTCTATTTTTATATTAAAAAAATCAACTTGGTCATTAAGCATCTTTCATTTAAACTACACATCCATGGTGTTTTCACGTCTTAGTTTTGTGGCATCTATTAGGGTGCACTTCTGATCTAGCTCCCCCCAATTTCAATTTTGATGCTACACTGATGTGTAATCAGGTTAGTCACACACAACCAACTATTTAACCGATTTTGGTGAAAATTAACCATATTTTATGGAGAAAACTGCAAACTGTAGCTGCTGTTAGCTCAGTTTGTTAGCAAAGCTGCCTGGATTGTGAGCTCAGGGCAACGTTATGTTGCTTTAATCTGAAAAAATATAAACATCTGTGTTCACAACCTTTAAAGAACTAACTTATAAAAGTGCTGGAGTAAAAATAAATAAATAAATAAAAATTAGGATAAAGTGCGTGTGCTGTTAATTCCCATATAAAAAGGAAAAAGTCGCTTACCCATAAAACCAGAGTGTTCATCAGTTTGTCTATACTTGTTCTTTTAAATGAAGTCTTTCCACAGTTCTGCATCAATTTGGTTTGCAACCCTGTTGATGTTGGATGAAGAACTATCAGTAAACTATTAGTGAACATCAACAACAAGAGGGTTTATGAGTTGGTCAGAGAAAACAAAAGAAAGATGTGCAGATGAGGCTAATAGATTACGAGAATGAGCACATCAAAATAATAAAAAGAAAAATCATACCGGCAAAGATAACCAATCCAAAACACCATTCCGTGTTTCTGAGTACACAACCCCGCAGAAGCATTTTTTCATTATCCAGGGGGTACTTATTGTCTCTCCAGTATAACGTTCCTGTAAATTTATCCAGCTTGTTGTTTGGTGGTTCACAAATGACTTCTCCTGGGGAACAAAAGAACAAATGCAGTTTTACCAACATCAGCCATCACAACAAGAACAAAACTCACAGACAGGCGTTCATACAACAAAATACTGATACTAATTCTGAGGTTAACATACAGAAATGCTACAGAAATGAGTGATTTGTTACACAAATGTAAAAATGAAAACATCATCTCACCATCAAAGTCCATCAGTTTTGTGATATCTCCCAAATCTGAGGTGATGGTCAAAGCCTGACGAACTTTCAGGTTCGTTTCTCTGTTTGGGCAGAAATGTAAAAAATAAACTTTTCTTCTATGACATAAAGGTTTAACAATAAACCAGTTTTGTAAGAAGGGTCATAATTTATATTTCAGTCTCAACCATATAAACCTAAATCTGAAAAACAAATAAAGGAAATCATAATCCTATAGTTTCCTTCTTGACACAAATGTGAGTGTGGACTTTACATAACCAGTGCAGCACTTACCCATCTAGCTCTGCAGTCTCAATATAGCACAGTCCGTACGGCTCGCTACTACAGAGGAGGAGGATGTCTGCCTGTGTGTAAAACCAATATGAAACCCTCAGTAGTGAGAAAAGCCAATAAATCAATCTCTGCACCGCTGAACCCCGCCGGGAACAATCAACCTCTGCTGACTATTTTCCCTCTTATATGTGAACATAAAAGGCAATTAAAGAAAAGCTGCAACAAAATAAAAAGACTCTGTACTCTAAATGAATCAGAGTCCAATTACAGCACGATTTACTCACAGCAACGAACTGATTATTCTCCAGTTTGATGATATCTCCCACGTGAACGTTCATCCATTTCTCATTCTGCAAACTTGGAAATTAAAAACTTAGAATTAAAGCACATAAATGTCCTTGAACATACAGTATATAATCATTTGTGCACATGATTTGGCAGCAGGTGTACTAAGCATCTAAAGTGATGAAGTACCTTCCCCTGATGAGAACCTGAGACTGGCGGTTGTTGACCTGCTGGTCGCTCTTATGTCTGAACTGAAATTTAGAAAAAAAGGGGCAACAATTTTACTCACGTGACATAAAAGCAGAGCATTCGAGGAAACTGTAAAAAAAAAAAATTGAACTAACATAATCATCTGTGGCGTCCTTTACAGCCGTGATTGCCAGCACCAACACCAAAGGCACGACGGTTGTGAACCAGGACAGTGAGGAGATTTCAGGAATTATCTACGTGAAACGAAAAGCAGGTTAGCTCATTCAGTTTAACCGTGAAAAAAACCTCAAACATAAAAGTAATGCGTTGTATAAAGACAGATATTTCTCCTACCTGCAGTATCAACAGGACCACAAAGTAAGCATTGGCCACCCTCTGAAACTGCTCAAACAAATTGATGGGCAGGAAGGTGAAGACGTTGTACTTTGAGGTTTTAATGTGATTGTCCTGAAAAACAGCGCATTAAGAAATACAGCCAACACTTGTAAGTGAAGCGAACTCATTTTGAAGTCTACGTATACTTACAGCATAAGAGAACTTGTCATTGTAGTCCCGTGCATTGGCTTTCACATGGCGTTCCTTCTCTGCGTACAGAAAACACGTGTTAATAAAAAATAAATGTAAATAAATCAGTCTAGCTAACATGTAACACACGCTCAAAATACCGAAGATGTGTCAGGATCACCCATAAACTCCTGTATTAACTGAGAGCAGAAATTTCTGGAGGCGCACAGGTGGACCACAGTGCTCAAATTTCCACTGAGGGAAACTTATGTACTTCTTTGTACCACTGCAATACAGAAGAAGTTTTTTTTTTTTTTTAATCCACTGAAGCTGCACCCTCTCCCCAAACTTTCCTATTAAAATCTATTAAAAACCTATTAAAAGTCCACGGAGAGAAAGTCCACAGAACTCCAAGACGTCTTATTCTGAAAGGTTTATTGAAACTTGGCCAATTTTAACAATACACTTGTCATGACATGATGCCGCCTCAAATCTATCCCCTCTTGCTCGTCCCCTATACTCTATGTCCATCTACAAACAAGGAACTACAGTATGTTCACCTTTAGAGGTGGTTAAATGAGAACGCCCTATCATCTGACCTCGGTTACCATAGTAATGATCATGGTTTCTTACAGTATATGCAAATAATCATGCTGAGAAATGGAGGTGATGTGTGTCAATACCAAGCACAAAGTATGTGTTATGAACCTTTCTCAGCCGGTCGCTGATATCTCCTGTTATCTCAGCACGAGTCATTTCCTTCTCGTCCTGCAGCGTGTGTTGCCACATCACCTGACCTCCTCACCCACCTACACAACTGCTCCCAAATCCCCCATCAGCTGCCCAGTATACACACCTCCCCGACAATCTGTTCTCCCAGCTCAGTTGTGGCAGTCCATCCAGCCTTTCGGTTCCCGCTTGGTACGGCCTATTTCTTGCCAGACTTTCCCTCTTGGTTTTGGTTACCTCTTTTGACTGCCTAGCACCTGTTGCAGAGCCTTGCTTTAAACAACAACACTTGTCTGCAACCTGTTTTACTGATCCTTTATAATGTAAATGGAAACTCTGGCAATCTTTTACTGCACTTTCTGAGACAAATTTTAAAAAATAAATCCAGGGTATCATGACTTTAGTCGTATTATGGGTGACACTCATGGGTGAAACATTGCATCTTATATTTCTCATGATGCAACTTGATAGTGTCCCCTCTGCCTCGTATGCTTATTTCTCTCCGCAGCTCCAGTTTGTAACCCACGCTCATTTTTTCAATGTTTAAACAGCTCCCTGTGGAGCTACAGAAAACACTACACATCTTTTATTTCACGGGCTGAGTCATACTTCTCATGAAGCAAACTGAATTGTTTTGAAGGTTTGGTTCCACATTTTAGAATAAGGCGTATTCACTTCCTTGCAGAGAAGACTAAATATGAAGCTGCAGCCAGAGGGACATGTTTCTACCACCAGTATAAGATGTTAAAATAATATAACATCTATTCAGCTACAGTTCATTTTGTTTATTCCTCATAGGAAGAATTTTTATTGTTGACTGTTGCAGAGCTACTTGAGCAGAAAAGGGGTACACCTGATCCTTTTCCTTATTGTTCCCATTTAGAGTCAGTGTTTTTGTTTCATTCATTCATTTTACATCCTCTTACTATCTCCCCGTCACATTTTAACTCATAACGAATCACGGATGTTTGCGCTCTACGCGCTACCTGCATGAGCATGACTGTGGAGCAGACAGTTAACCAAAAAATATTACAGGATCTCATAGTTTAAGGAATTGTATTCAAAATTGTGCATGACTGATTGTATTGAATGTTTCTACATTAATTTATTTGATGAAAAAATTATTTCTTCACGTACCACTCAAGGGAGCTCACGTACCACAGTTTGAGAACCAGTGGCTTAGCATGAAGACTGCATATCATGTTTATCTCATGAAGATAAAGTTGTGGGCTTATATATGACTATTGCGTAAGTTCCTCTCTTCACCGGCTGCCTGGCAACCCCACATGACAACAAGATAAAAGGAACAAGATATCACACGCGAGCTTTAGAGGTGCTGGTAGGTCATTTTAGCCTGTTTTTTGGTAAATCTATTTTGTGGGTTTGATATGAGAGTGTCTGGGCATGTGGACTCTGTCTGAACCTGATCCCTTTTCACCCACTGAGAGAAGACCTCATCCGCAGTTTTGGCATTTATCTCATGACTCGCATGTCAAAGTGACGCACTGTTATGCCCAATCATGCTTTTTAAACAGCTTCAACAGGAAACATACTCACTCCCAATGAACCCCACCCACCTGCAAGATGATGAGACCGTTTATCAAAAGCCATCTAAACTTTTAACACAGAGCAGTGCCCGAAGAAACACTCTGCTAGATCTCTTGTTTCCAAATGAGGTTAAATCATTGTTGAATTATGCATAACACACATGCACTGGGCTGCAACAGGATAGACCTTCTCACACAACAGACTGGCCCCGTCCTGATATCGGTTACTATGACAATTAATTATTAAGAAAGGCATTTGTTTTTCAAAGCCTTGGGTCTATTTAAACATTTAATTAGAAAATGTGTAAATGCAACATTCTTTTTCTAATACAACACAAGTTATCTTCAGGAAGAGGAGGAGCTTTCTTTTCCTCAGCAAGCTCTTGCCTGCAAGTTGGAGCAGCTTACAGTGAAATCATACGGTAAAATGATTCACATGCGCTTCAGGGAACACAGCACACTTTCAGTATCCGTAAGTTTCAGTAGTTACGTTTAGTTCTTAATTCAAAAACACTACATCAACTTGACTGTAAATATCTGTAAGTGGTAAGCGCAAGGTCACCTCCGCCTGTGTGTGAAGCAGATACTGATCCCGGGATACTACAAACGACAAGCACATGAACAACAACACAAGTCCAGAGAGAGAGCAAGAGAGGCTACTGTGACACTTTATCTCTCCAAACCAGTGCTCCACATCGTGACAACGTGAAATACACACCTCAAATATGCCACCAGTTCCCCTCCTCAAGGCAAACTACCGTTTCCTGTTGTTACATCTTTTAGGTGTAAGAAATTCTTACCAACGTGAGTATTTCTCCTCCAGAATGCCATCTTCTCCGGGGACCTCCCGAAGGTTTCCCTAGACGAGGAGAAGAAATGAGAGTGTTTTTACTCAAGTAATGTCCTTTAACACAACTCACTTTACTTATTTTATTTTTTTTTTTTTAATTTCGTGACATTTTATGCTTCTACATACAATCATGTATTGTACATACACAACATTCTGCATGCTGAGCCGGAAAATAAGATAAAAAAAATCAAATTAGCCCCACATCAGCTAACTCACACATGAAACACAGGGGTTTCACCTGTAATAGAGTATTTCCTCTTCCTCTTCAGGGATCAATAATCTAATAATAATCTATCTATTTGATATTGTTACCTAGGATCCGAATACTTCCTCCTCCACTACAACAAACCACCACTAACATCAGTACAGTAGAAATGTGGAGCTAAGTATTTACAAAAAGGGGTAGTATAGCAGAGCAGGGTGTGAATGAGGTGGACTGAGTCAGTGTCATAAATCTACCTTAGTGTTACATCTGAACGCACACAAAACCAAAGAGACACTTTAATTAAACTCTTGGTGTGAGCAGGTGAATCCCCAGTGATTTCTGGTCTCCTTAGCAAAAGATCCCAGGTGAGAAATACACAAGGTGAACATAGTTCTGCAATATTCAACACAAATACAGTTAATGTGTGTCTAAATCGTGTTTTCTTACCTTGCACAAGTTTGTCACGGGCGCAGTCTTGTGTTGTCTCCATGTATCCTGTCATTCAGTATCGATCATTTATTTCCAAGCAGCACATTCTGCAGGTTTATCCGCAGTAAAACGCTGTTATCCTCCTCCTGTGTGAAAATCACCAGGCATGGATGGACTCATGGAAATGAACGGCAAAGCCCGATCAGCTGAAGAGGGGAGGAAGAAGACTGCAGACGGAGAGAGAGAGAGAGAGAGAGAAAATCACGGTGTTCCGAGAGAAATGTATGGAGAAAGAGTGAGAGGCAAACTGAGAAGGGGCGACGTGGAGCTGAGGCTGCTGGAGCTTTTCATGCGGAGGGATGCGGGAGTGTGTGTGCGTGGGTGTGCGTGTTGAACATCACCTCTCTCTCTCTCTCTCCCTCTCTCTCTCTCTCTCCAAACAATCATACACTTATGAGCTTATGAGCACTTATGAACATTTAATAATGGATTTAAAGTGCACTAAAGTGACGAAATATAGATTAAATTTACAAAAACAAACAACCAAAAGACTAAATTATGGCCCTGGTAGGTTGATTTAAATAAATAAATAAATAAATAAATAGTGCCCTGGCTCAAGTGCTGTAAAACTGTACTGGGCTAAAATGTTGCTATAACGCCCCCCTGAGGACCCAAAACACAATGCAAAGGTGCCCCACTAGTTCAAGTCTCATGTGTCTATGCAGTGTGTTTGGTAAAGGCTCTTACAACACTGGTAAATATTTTGTTCACATGTTTTATTTTAATTTATTTTATGATCTGCTGTATTACTTTTTAATGGCTTCTTCATAGTTTTCTACTACTGTATGACTGATGCTGAACATGAGGCAGAAAAATGTTCCTGTGAATGTTTTTTTTTCTTGCATAATATTTATTCTTAAATAGTATTCTGGTAACGCCTCCAGTCGTAGAGATTAAAATGAATATTTATTCAGTATTTCTGTCAGCCAACGCTGACACTGGTGGGTGCTGTTGGTCCGTTTGTGATGCAGCTGCCATCTGGAGTGAAGCAAGTTAATGGAAGTATTTCGTATTTACTGTATATTACCTGCATTAGTATTCAAATTATTAATAGTATAGGTAAATTAACACTAATGAAAACAAAGTCATGCATGTTATATTCTATTTATGCCATATTCTATAAATAAAGCCCCATAAATCGTACACACTGGACCCACAAAAGCATTAATTAGTATAACAGAATATGGAACATAAAGGGAGCACATACACACACACAGTTTGTTAGGTACATCTAGCTTAAACTAACATTTACTGTACCCTCACTGACATAAAAGGAGTAAAAATATTCCGTACAACTAAATTCTTGGTATGCAATAAAAAATGACCAGCATCAACACAAACTACAGCCTCTAAAAAGACCTTGAAGTTGAATCAGTCCTATTAGTTAGCAATCAAAGAATAAATGTATGTTAAATCAGTATTAGCTTTTGATTTATCTAACTCATAAAGTTAAAGACGTGCGCCATGTTCACTAACTGTCACATGGTGACCAAAGTCTAACCAGAGGGCTTCAAACTTATTTAAACAGGAAAAGGCTGTGATGAAATTCCTATAGCACCAGATGGAGATGAGCTGAATGCATACTTTATTCTGAAACGCACACTGATGCAGTCCAGTGTATTAGAAAACAATGTTTTTAATGCATATCTAATCATCTTGGATTCACACGTTCATGCCCAGAATAACATTGTCTGTTTTGGAAATGCACATGTGTGCAGATATAAACTTTGTAGGCCGATCCCAGGCTGCCACTCGGTGAATTCCATATCTTAGATGTGGAGATGTGGTCAAAGGTCAAAGGTTAGCCCTTCTCAACTGACCCACATTAAGCTGCCTGTTGTCATTTTAATGTATACTGACTCCAAGATCTGCATGCCCATGTTGTCCAGGGCCCATGCCAAAGGCTGCCACTGCATCACAGATATGCTGATTCATTGTATTAATAATAAGATGTCGTCCTCAGTCACAACCGAAAGGCATAGTGGTTTCATTACATTTCAAACAGACAAGAGGGAGACAATGTTTGTGAGCGTCACATCGATCCATTTCACCTGTGTCTTACTAGAGAGACACACGATCTGTAGGTAGATCGTTGTTTTTATTATTGTGTGAATTGATCTCTGATCTTATGAATATTCAACTCTACTGTTCAGTTCAGTCTATCTTCCTTCATGGAGCCTTGAATAATATAAATATTCATTTCTAGGAGACAGGGTTGGGCAGTTTGTGTCCTGCCGTCACACTATTATCAGTGCCATGCTTGCAGTGCCTCAATAAAACAGGATGAACCAGACTCCACTCATCTTTATACGAGGTAATACTTCCAAAAGCTGTAAACTGAACAGCCACTGGGCTCCTTGCCCTGCTTTTATAGTTGCCCAGACTCCTCTATTAGATTACACCCACAGGGTAAACCAGTTAACAACGTGGGCAGGGAAGTGAAGTGAAGCCCCGCTCTTGTTTTTGTTGTAATGAAGCACACATCTAGTTCTCCGTTCATGAGTACTGCCAACTGTGTTTGACCACAATATAGCGACTAGAATATACATTTTCTCGTGTTTCTTTGTTGTGTAATATGTAAACAGGTGTTCAGAGGGCGAGGCTGAGCCTGTGGGGAATATAAAACCACCTGATGTTCTCTTTACAAAGGGATTAACCTGCTCCAAAGGACATGTTTATTCTTTATGACACAGTGGCTCATTCTCCAATAATGCTGCATTATGTCAGGGGTAATTAGTGTGAATGCTGGAGGCATTTTTTTTTCAGAAATATTCAACATTTTGTGGTCATTTTTCTCCATTAAAATGAAAAGACAGAATCTTCAAAAGTGCCACATTCACACAGATTTTCGACTCTTATCTACTCACTCATACTTTCTGACGGTAACTCCATTCATTCTCAAATGTTCTACATCTTTCTGACATTTTAGCAACTTTCAAATACTAATAAAACTTTTCAGAATATTCATCTTTCTTTCAAGTTTAGTTGTAAGTCAAACCCATCTCATCTTCAGCCTTGGGGGGGTTGCAGGGGGAGCCAATCACAGCTGACATTGAGGGTTTGGGGGGTAACATAGGGTTAACACATTGAGACAAAGAAACTTCACACCAATGGACAAATTAGAGTCACCAATAAATCTATTAACTGCATGTCTTTGGACTGTGGGGGGAAGCTGGAGGACACGTGGAGGACGTGCAAACATGCCCAGTGTCAGGACATTAGACTTAAGATATATATGAACCAGTAAAACCAGCTTGATGGGAACAGTTGAACAAAGTCATGGTGATGAAAACCTTTTCTTATGCTCTAACTGTAGTGTGAAAAGTTTTCTTATATTCAATGGGTATAATATGCACTAACTGGCATAAAGATTTCAAACCCGCTCTTACATGTTGACACGACAAGCCAGGTTTCATGATACAGATTTATCTGGGCATGTACGGGAAACTGGCAAATCATAAAAATAAACTGCAGCTGTGGTTAGTAGATGATTAAAGCAACAGACTTTTCCTTGTAGACTGACACTTTCTGTCATAAACACATAATATTTAATTGGAATTTGGAATGATGCATTTGCATAAACTTTATGGCACTAATGCTGCATTATGTGTGGAGTACTTGAAAATGTTTCTGTTGTGTGCTGCAATGTAGAAACTTGACTCAGCCTTTAAAATATTTAACTCACAGGACTCTTTAAGGACATTGTTACTCAGTCAGATCACAGAGACTGCTAAGAAAAGAGATGCCTCACTGACACTGACAAAGTATATTTACAAAATAAACCTGATCTTGCCATCTGTAATGCCACATACCTGTCTATCAAATGCTCTGAATCGTGCATAACTTCACCCTCTCTCCCTCAGACTGTCTGCATTACATTAAGACACGGCCTCATTTAACATGTTTGGGACTTCCTTGTTTTGGTAAAGACCTGCACACACTGTGAACATTTGCACATTACCTAGCAGATATGTGTGTATTCCTGCACAACCGTACAGTTCCTTTTATTTTAAAACATAAGATGTTTATATATATATATATATATATATATATATATGTGTGTGTGTGTGTGTGTGTGTGTGTATATATATATGTATGTGTGTGTTATTTTTTTTTAATCCTTAATTTTTAATGTATGTTTGCACACTTAATGTTTGTTATGCACATGAAAAACCTGAAAACCTACTGGAAATAATAATAAATTTGATTCTGATTCTTCAAGCCTTAATATAATTTAGATGGATGAGTTATGTAGAAATTCAGATTCAGTACAGTTGTCATGAACATTGAAATTAGTTATCGAGACTAAAACAGTTTTTCGTACCAGGCTGTAAATGTGTTTACTTCTTCTGTGGAGTTGGACATTTTAATATGGGGGCCTATGGGGGATTTACCAACATCTAGCGGCCGCTTGAGGAACTGCAGTCGGTGTCACTTCCGGCCTGACTTCACTTCACAGGCGCACAGAGGTTCACCACTCAGTTCATATCGGGTTAACTCCTCTTACAGGTTGCACTGCATGTCCTGTTAACTCCTGCTGCCTTTTCCTGCCGAGTGAAAGTAGGTCGGACTGAATCCTCCTGAGTCATTTTTGAAGGATTTTGTTCGCAGGGTTTCGTTTACAGCAGAGCTGCTCGGGACAACTGTGAGTAACAGTCTCCTTTTACGACATCACAGTGAGAAAACTGTACGTACATTATTATTTTGGCAGGTCTACGCATGCACAGGAATGAATGTTATGGAGGCTCGGCCCATTACGCAGCATGCAGCAGTAACAGCGCGGCTCAGACTATGAGCCCAAAATAAAGTCACCGACCTGAATCGTTATTATAACGTGTTAGGTATTTGTGTTTAGGACACAGATCAAACAGCAGATGCCTCATTATTATGCTACATTACATCCAGCAACTTGTCAAGTACTGTCATGTATTTGCTCCTGCAAATCTTCACTAGTCTGTGTGCTTTGTAAGTTTATCTGAGGTGGTTTTGTAACAGCTGTGGGTGAGGTTCAAACCACAACCTTCACTGTATTCATCCTATTGTCCTCACAATGTAGGCCAGAACACTAAATATTTAAGATTTCAGAAACATTAAGGTGTTTAAAACCGGCTGAGAGGGGTCATCCACCTCTGCCATGCTCCTACGTTGTATTATTTAAATACTCCTTTCTGTAAAAGTACTCTGTTATGTCACTATGTGAAATGTGAAGCAGCAAAAAGTGCCGCGCTGTGCACAGATTTTGTGTATTACTGCATTTTTGCCAACCTAAAGTACTTCTTCTCATTGTTAAGAGGCAGAATGGCTGCACTGCGTCGTCTGAGGCAGTGCCACCCTTCGGGCTTGGCCATCTCTAATCTTCACACGAGCAGCCGAGCCTCTGCCAAACAGCATTACAAAATGCTTGTTCTGGGAGGAGGAACCGGGGGCATCACAATGGGCGCACGAATGAAGAGGATGATGGGAGCTGAGAATGTGGCTATTGTGGAGCCCAGTGAGGCAAGGATTCAGTATTCAGTTCATCTCCACTGATAGATTACTTTATTGATGTCCAGAGTGAGATTCTAGTCTTGTAGCAGCAGGTACAAGTATGACAAAGACACAATACAGGCACACAAAAGGCATGAGGTAGACAAAAAAGTATACAATAACTCTAAAGAGGAAGAACATGTGGTTCTACCATGTAAAAATATACACAACGTGCACTCACTTCGTGCAGAAATGTGCAGAGTACAAATTACCATTATTAAGTAATATATTTTTTTCAGATGCATTACTATCAGCCAATATGGACCCTGGTTGGTGCTGGAGCAAAAACTGTGGCCTCATCAGGTCGTTCCACCGCGAGTGTTATGCCGTCTGGAGTGAAGTGGGTGAAGTCTTCAGTTGAGGAAATAAACCCAGACACAAATACTGTCCGCACAGCCGATGGAAGTGAAGTATGTTTGCTTTTGGAAACTTAGCTGACACTGTGTAAATTTAAATTACTTAGTCATAAAGTTACTTTGTCATCTACACTGTTTGCACATGGTTACCTTTACATGATTTTGCCATACTTAGACTAGTTTTTTTTTTTCACATTTCAGATCTCCTATGAGTATTTGATTGTGGCTCTCGGTTTACAGCTCCATTATGAGAAGGTGAAGTAAGGCTTTGTTGATTCAACTCGACCGAGTAAGCTCTTGCCATTAAATCTGTTACATTGCAGGAAAATCACACTCCTCTTGTATGTAGATCAAAGGGCTACCGGAAGGGTTCAAACATCCAAAGATTGGGTCAAATTACTCAGTCCAGACTGTGGAGAAAACATGGAAAGCACTGCAGGACTTCAAAGAAGGCAACGCTGTGTTCAGTTTCCCAAATACTCCTGTGAAATGTGCCGGAGCTCCGCAGAAGATCATGTACCTGTCCGATGCCTATCTCAGAAAGGTACTTCAATTCTTTCAGAATGTAGTATAGTGTATTATTTGTAGGTTTGCAAATAAAATGAAGACATTTTTATGTTTCACTCTAAGACAGGAAAACGAGCAAAGGCCAACATAATATACAACACATCTCTCCCCGTGCTCTTTGGGATAAAAAAATATGCTGATTCATTGTGGGATATTGTGAAACACCGTGACCTACAAGTGAACCTGAGACAAAACCTGATAGAAGTTCGGGCAGACAAGCAAGAAGCCGTGTTTGAAAATCTCGACAAACCAGGCGAAACCAAAGTGATTGAGGTAAAATATGTTACTGCACCTCAACAGAACTTGTACATAGTTGTATAGTATTGTACAAATCAGTATTTCCTGATTTGTACAATTGCCAGTGTACTTCAGCATGTGCCATGTCATTTCCTACTTTAAAAATCATGAGATCTTCTGTCTGTTGTGCATTTGTTCTGCCTTTGTGCCTGACAAATCAGGAAAAGAAGCAGTAAATAACTCTTACACATTGTTGTTTTCCTTCATTAGTATGAAATGCTTCATGTCACACCACCGATGGGACCCAGTTTGGTGGTTAAAGCCAGTCCATTGGCAGATGAGGTTGGCTGGTTGGATGTCAACAAAGACACCCTGCAACATAACAAGTATCCAAATGTATTTGGCATTGGAGACTGTACGAACCTGCCCACAGCCAAAACTGGTGCTGCTGTCGGTGAGTCATTGCTGTGTCATTAGTTCGAACGTTGTACACAATACTGGAAAGCATGTTCTGCATACAGTCCAACTGATTGTTCTTTTTGTAAGTTGAAAGTCACTTCCCCCAGCAGATGTATTACACAATAACCTATTACACAAGACTATAAAACATAGTCTTGTGTAAATGGGTTGATTCACCCTGTGAATCTTGTAATTCAGGGACACGTTTCATCTCACAGATTGCATTATTGACTTTGATTGTCTGTTAAATGATGGGAGCTTCCTGGTCACATCATCATTAATGATGACTTCAGGTTATAAATCGGTACTTATCACAAATTGCTTCCTGTATGACTGCAATCTGTCTGTTGTGATGAATGTAGCCTTATCAATCTCATCGTGTTTACATTCAGTATACTCGTGCTCGGAATGCCTTGCTAGAGATATTTTTACTTCACATGTGGGAAATTAGGCGCTGTAGGGCTGATATTATCAATCACTCTAACTAACAACGAACAGTGAATAGCTGTAACATGTGGCACAGATATTTATGATTCCCACAAGATTAATCTTCATAATTTCAGTCACACATTGCCAAAGCATGTATACATGCTAACATTGTGGTGTGTTGAGATGAGGGTGCATCGTCTTCCCCTAATGTCCTACTAAAGCAAGCCCCCTAGTGATCAAATGTGTTACCTACATCGGTCAAACTTATAATCAGATAGCTGTCTCATGCAATAAAAATACATCTTAACATAACTAACTTATCCTAATTAAAAACGTATTTTAAATGCTTTAGGCAGATCAAAATTTGTTTGTTTTGGTCTGGACAGTCTCAGTCTCAGACAGTCCGAAGCTTATTAGATCCATTTGTCGAGGTGGTTCACATATTTTGACCACGCCTTATGATTTGCATTTGTTTCACCGTGCGTGTGCGCGTTCGGCCTCTTTTACCTGCCAAGATAAGAAGCAGATTGTGAAAAATGTAGTACCAGCAGTATGCCCAGACTAAAGGACAAACGTCATAAATGTTGCAAAATCATTTGTGGCCTCTTCATAAATTCAGCATTAAATGCAAAACATGATGTTGTTTCTTCCCATAAAAAAACTTTTCAGTGTCTGCTCCAAATGCGTGTCACCTGAAACATCTACACTAAATTCATGAAAGAAGACATTTTAGCATTTTATTGATGGTGACATAACCAATGTAGACTACTTCTTTGTTGCCTGTAGAGAAAGCCTCCACACTCCTTTGAAAAAACAAGTTATATTAAGTTAGAAGTCGGCTGAGATTGATGTGGGGATGCATTCTAATACCAGGCATAAACTGACGTATTTATTGCTGAGCAAGACCCGTGTTTTCACCAGGTGTGAACAGGCTCTGTGTGTCAGCTCAGTGATAGACTGGTGGCCTGTTATGTGTGCGCTCCAGCCCCCTGGAACCTCACACATGATGAGTGAGTCGTGAATATGCATGAACAGATGGTAAAAAAACATAACATGTTCTTTTGCACGATCATGCCACCAGTGTGCCTGTACAAACTATACGCTGTATAACATGAGCATGTAGTCACAGTTGTTCTTAATTCCTCAAAATAAATGCATAAAAAGCTTATCATTTGTTTTCTCGTTCTATCTTAGCCGCACAGTCTGCCGTCTTAAACAGAACCATCAGCAAAATACTGAAAAATGAGAAGCCAGATAAAAAGGTAAGTGGCACATAAACACCAGTTATGATCCATCTTTTTAACGCTCTAACTTCTCTATTGGAAGACATGAAAAATATGCAAATCTATAATCAGTAATCCCTTTTCTCACAGTATGATGGCTACACCTCATGTCCACTGGTAACAAGCTACAACACGGTGATTCTGGCAGAGTTTGACTACAATGGACAACCTCTGGAAACATTCCCCATTAACCAAGCAAAAGAAAGAAGACTCATGTACCACATGAAAGCTGATGTGATGCCTCACCTCTATTGGCATGGGCTTCTAAGGTGTGCACATGGTTAGGTTACTAAGGAATTGTACCACACCTCTCACCGCATTTTATTAACATTCTTTTTCTTTTTTCTTACATCAGGGGCCTGTGGGGTGGACCAGGACCATACAGGAAAATCTTCCATCTTGGGATGAAATGAAACCTCGCCATCAGTTTGCAAGTTAATCATTACATATCCTCTAAAGGGGAAAGAGGTAGCACCTTAAGGAATAGCAGTAAGATCTATCATTCTTAAAAAAGGGTGGACACATACAGTGGCTAATCAGCATCCAGACACCATGACAAGTTAATGTCAATATTTAAACAACTATGGCAACATGGAATATAATGAGCAAGAGTCGTTTGTGGTGCAGAAACCAAATTCTGCAGCTTTATGGTCTTGTAGTTCTTTTTGGCGACACACTGAATGTAAGTTCTTGCTGCTTTCATCAATCTCATTGCCCATCCAGCAGTGAAATGTTTATAGAAGCTGAGAACAAAAGTCTGTAGAAGTTTGTTTGATTTGCAACCGCCCAGTATGCTTTTAAAAGCCAGTAGGTTTAACCCACAGAAGTTAGCCAGGCTCTACCAAAGATTATTGAACCTCTTGCTCCAGATTATATAGTCCATTTTATCCCAATAAACTCATGCAAATTAGTCTTAGTTTTAAATTGCGAGTTTAAATGAAGAATTAAACTGCTCAGGTTTTTAATGCAACGATTTGATCACTTGTTTTTGCAGGATATTGGAGGGACTTCACAGCTGTAATCACTCATTACAAATATTGTATCACCGAAGTGATAACTGTTAGTTGGCGGAAGTCATTTATTACTATTGTGTGTACTTTCTTGTCATTGTAGGATTTTAACAGTCTTCAGGTCTGTCTCCAGCTAAAGCACACAGTCTGTGAAATTAACATAAACTACCAAAAGTGGTTTTCTTACATTTAAACATTGATGTCAAAAATTTTGGTCAGTGATTATTTTTATACTTTTATCACTTCACTGAGTTATAAACATTGGTGGTTATACAGCCAGCCAGCTTTATTATTGTATTAAAAGTTGAATTACTCTTTAATCATTAAACTGATTGTACTCTGCTACTACTGCTGTAAATATACTATTAAAGTTGATTAAATTGTTGATAAAAAAAAATCTTAAATTTATTTTCAGTATAGTTTAAACCTTTGTTTGTTTGTTTTTTTTTTTTTACATCCAATAGTGTTTCAAATGTTATATATGACTTAGTTTTGCTGTGATTTTTGTATAGTGTTGTTTATTGTCTGATGTCCCTGATTAATATAAACACATATAAAGAGAGTTCACATGGTGCACATTCAAATTTGAGATGTGTACACTCTTCTGAAGTGGCTGTAAAAATGTGAACCACGAGGCTGACAGGGTTCTAGGGAATGTTTTTGCATGTTCCTGCCCACTGTGCACTTTACATAACTGAAAATTCCCACAGCTTTACCAGAATGAAGAATGTATTTGTCTATCAAAAGTTTTGCAGGACTGCGCTTTATACAAATTAATGCAAAATGAAAATGCCGTCTGTGTTTTTGCAGGGGTTTGTGGTGGTTTTTGAGGAGGATTCAATACCCATGTACATAACAGGGTTGAGCATGAGTGGTTTAAAAGCTCTTAGTGTTTCAACCTTGCTTGAGAATTTGTTTTATTGATAATTTAGTTGAATGCAAAGTGTGTGTTGTCAAGACTCTTAATTGCTGGTGCAAAATTTTGGACATTCAGGACTTCCCAGCAATTTGGGGCTTTTTTTATCATTGATCATATGATCATTGCTGCAATTTCCCAAAGGGGGTGACACTATTTGAACTGCATTTAATCATCTTCTTTCCAAGCTGAAAAAAAATATTAAAACTTTGGCTATGAAGATGCCATCTGCCTGTTCCTAGCAGATAATACACACATGCACCACTATTCTTAATATTCATATCTTTCTTGTAGTCGCACAACAATACCAGCAGGGATAAAGTGTGGTAGTGAGCTCGGTCCAGCTGCTCTCACACACACACACACACACACATCATAGCCATTTTCCTGTTGACTCCGCGCTCCGCCACGTTGGTTCCCTTACGTGTGTGTGTCGCATTCTCCTGCGCACCACCAACGTTATGTTTGTGATGAGGCGGGAAATGGCGTCCGCAGCAGACATGGTCGATCAGTGACTAGCTTACCCGAGCGACAGACACAGCTGGCAGCAAACAACCACGGCCCCGACCTCTACCGGTGGCCGCCACGGTCGCGGCCGAGAGCTGACAACGCTGCGGCAACTCGCGAAGAGCTCCTTAAATCACCGGTAAGCGACGAACGGCGTCAACATGTAAACAACAAAAAGGGGGGAAAAACAGGTTTGTCCCCTTGGTAGCTTGTGGCTAACGTTAGCCGAGCGAAGGGGGCGTAGTCTAACGGCTGAAAATAGTCATGGAAGCGGGCACTAGCTGCTATGTAGCATTGTTTAAACGCGGCTACCGGTGTTAAACACATATATGTCTGCGGGGACGCGTTTGAAACGTGTTGTGGCGACTGACGTGGATAATGTCACGGCCTTGCTTTCGCTGCCATTGGCGTTTTTCCCCCCCCCGAGCAGCTAACTGTAGCCGCTCGCGTTAACTAGCCGCGGACAGCATCTGGGTTAAGTTACGTTAGGTTTAGGGTGATGAATTCCGGCTGATAAGCAGATGAAATTAACCAGACAAGTGCCAGTTTGTGTGGCCGCCACACAAGCTCGGGTTTGTCCCAACACATGTGAGACACACCGGCGACAAACCACCGGTGCGAGAGAGGGAGATACATAGATAGAGGGGGGAGGGAGATTTATGCTAAACACCAGCAGCTGGCTAACGTTAGCGGTAGCTGACGTCGTTGGTGTCTGTTACATAACGGCAGTGAGCGGTGCAGTTACGCTACCAAATCTGATTTACCGACAATTAGCCGATAAAGCTGCGGCGTAACGGAGCAAGCATAAACACAGGGAGGGTTTGCACTCAACACCAGCTCAGTTTGGACTCATTTAAGGCCTCGTATTTTCCGATTAGCGGCAATGTTTATCACGCAACGTTTACGCCGCCCACTCCACTCACCGGCCCGCCTGACAGTCATTCAACAGGGCTGTTGACACCAGAGGTCAAATATGAGTCGAGCTTAAGCAGGGCTGTCCAAACTTCATTTAAAGAGGGCCAGGTTTGACAGTGTGAAGAGGCCACTGATAATGTTTAAAAGCTAAAAAACAAACAAACAATAAAAGTTGCATGCAAATGCACTGTACAGTCATAAATATATATATATATATATATATATATATATATATATATATATATATATATATATATATATATTTCAAATGAACAAGGCATGAACAAATCTAAAAACCAGTTCTTCTTCTGGAGTCAGATAACAAAGAATACATTGTATGTAATACGTTCAACTTGGATGAAGTTAGAAGCATTAAATGCAAAAGATAAAAAAAAGATAGAAATCTTCATTTTAAATATGAATTATTATGAGTAACAGTATAGTCTGTTAACATTTAAGAGTGGCTGCCAACATCTACTATTATTATTATTATTACATCATTATCATTTTATAAGAGCAGAAGTGGAAACAGGAACTGAAATAACATGATATGATACCTGTGTAACTGTTACTCAGGAGCAGAGGCCAAACCTGACAGCAACATGTCTGTCACTAACCATCAGTGTTATTGTATGTTTGAGGTAATATTAGTTTCTTTGTATAAATGTCTCCGGTCATATTTTTGTGTTTTATTTATATTAAAAAAATATACATATTATATTTGATATAATATAAAACTGTTGTATTTTAAATCACCAATAAGACTTTGAGTCAGGGCACACTGATAGTCACTTTAACTCCACTACAATGTGAATCTAACAATAACAACTTGGACACAAGGTTACAAGAAGCCCACCACCCCTCAATATAGTGTTAAAAATGTCAGACCTCTACTTGTCAGATTTTTTGTTTGTTTGTTTGTTTGTCCTTTGTACTCAAGTTAAATAAATAAAAACACACTCATATCTGTGTGTCTGTGTTTTGCATTAGAACTCCAGTATCTGACGTGCTGTATCGAGAGTTGTCCATGGCACCAAGTGTCAAATACTGACAATTACTGTAAGTTGGCGTCAAATATTTGATTTTATATACATAATTGTTTATTTGGTTCCTGTAAAGCTGCCTTTAACACTGTGTAACAGTGTAAAATTCTATATATCTATTTATGAGTAAGTTATTTCATCATCTGCAATGTTTCTAACCGTGTTTTTCCTCCCCTCTGTATCAGATTCTATGTGACGGTGGAGCATGATGAGGCTGAGAGTGCGTAAAGCTCCTCAGCAGCCAAACTTAGGCCGTCGAACCCACCCGTCCCAGGCCAAGCGGAAACACTGTGAAGTGGAGCCATCCCCGGTGAGAGGTCGAGGCAAAATGCAGAAGAATGAAACAGGCCTGTTGTCCACTATAAAGAAATTCATCCGAGGAAATGCTGTCAAGGTGGGCTTACATCAGGACCCTCAGCTGCTGTAGCCTAATGACACGCTGTAGGAGCACACACTCTTAATGCACAATAAAAGCAATGCCTCGGCTGCATTGCATGCTGATAAACAATGACTCATACATAATGGCTAGGGGTGTTTTTAGATGCCAAACAGTCTCAACACAGCTAACATAAGCTCCTTTCACACACGCACTGCAACCCTGAACTTATCTAAACATTACCCGGAGAAGCTGTACAAGAGAGATGTGAATGTTCAATCAGTTGGACTGGACGTTACGGCAACTTTACGCAGCCAAATCCCCAGTCTGTACATGAGCAGGTCATTGTATTCACAGCAAGCGAGTGGGCGAGTTGATGACGTTGCATGGTGTGTAGCTGCTTTGTACTCTCCTGCTTGCCTGTCTATTTCTTTCCACTCATTTGTTGTAATGTTGATATAAGTCCTCCTCCTCCTCCTCTTTCGACACTCTACCCAAGCGCCACTGCTCACCTAAATCAAACTGTGAGAACACAAACTGTTTCACTGTTAACTGCAGTTTAAAACATCATAAAGGCTCAGCTACAGCACGTGTGTTGTCACTTACACAATGTAGTGGTTGGTTAAGAGTTGGGCTTTCAGTTTGACGTAAACCAATGGCAACAAAGCAGGAAAAGGGGAAGTGCACCGTTTCTAAATTTAACCCTCACTGAAATGGCATGTAAAGGTCATAAAACCTGCAAAAAACCTGCTCTCAGAATTCATCATAGTGTTCAAACTTTAATCGTACTAATAAAATCTATGACCGCTGCATCACTACTCAACAGTCCAGCCCTGACTTTGTACACAGTTGTTGTTGTGAAATAGCGATAGTGGTAGTATTTTTCTATATTTCAGTGAACTTCCTCTATTTTCATTCTGACAGCTGTTGCACATGGCAATGATAAATATGATAATAAGCTCATACCGTATGTTAATTAGGAGTAGATCATGAGCTTTTCCTCTAAAAATCATCAACCATGTCTGAATAAGCTCCTGAGTCTCTTTGCGTAGAAGTCTTCGCAGCAGCACTAGGTCGGAGTAACATTTTCATAACTTATCAACACGGCACAAGTCTTTATTGAATGGCGTCACATTGGGAGGGTGCGGCAGCACAAAGTAAAGATGCATTCATTCTATTCATTGTATGTCGCATTAGAATAAACTCACTGGTTCTGTATTCCTGTTTTTATGTTTCCCAGGTGGAGCAGGATATTCCCGCCAAGAGGAGTCGTATTGATTGTAATTCTGATGGCGATCTAATTACTTCAACACCACAGACTAGAGGCCTTTCCAACAAAGCAGTTTCCAGAGTTTGCCGGAAAAGTCCAAATAAAGGTACGAACGACAGACCCAGTAAGATACATGGATATTTTGGTTTTGGGTTGTCATTAAAGAGTTGTGTTTTTTCTTTTTAAGATACAATGACATGCAACAGTAAACCCATCAAACCAAACGGTAAACTCGAGGCCCCCGTCGACGCAGCGAGCAGCCCACCACGCACCACCCTGCTTGGAACCATCTTCTCTCCGGTCTTCAACTTTTTCTCACCAGCAACTAAAACTGGTAAAACAAATGAATCCTTTGACATTAATGTTTTAAAAAAATCTATCTAAAACCTTACTGACTGCTCTGATTGTCGTTTTCCTCCAGCCACGCCTGGTTCAGACTCTCCTGGCCAGGCGATGGAGGCAGAGGAAATCATGAAACAGCTGGACATTGAGCAGGCAGAAGAAATGCCAAGCAGCACTCTCACATCCACAGAGGGCATCACTCCATGTCACACTGCCCCGATGTTACCGCAGAGGCTACAGATTACCTCTGATACGACCGTAGAAGAAGGGGAAATCGTCACTGAAGCTGACATGCCACCATTAACGGGTATGACCGCTCTCACATAAGCCCCATTCTTTAGTTCAGGTTTCATTTTTACCAACAACACACGTTGAATGAGTGATTATATCGACGTCATGACTCTGTCAGACTTCACATTTTAATTCCTTTTCCATCTCTCTGTCCTCAGCAGCTCCTGGTTGTATGCCAGACGGTGGTTACCCACACGCGTTACCTCCACCTCCCGCAGAAACCTCGTACGATGAGGACTGGGAAGTTTTTGATCCGTAAGTAGATCGACATTAGTTAATCAAGCGTTTAACAACCACAGCTGTTTATTCATAAAAGATCATTTAGAAAATGAACTGTACACAGAGACTTTTATAAATAACTATTGATTTTGGGTCGAAGTTTTTGTGATCAGAAGTGAAATCACATCCAAGGTGACATTGCATGTTGGTGTCT
This sequence comes from Nibea coibor, assembly GCA_023373845.1. Taxonomy (NCBI): domain Eukaryota; kingdom Metazoa; phylum Chordata; class Actinopteri; family Sciaenidae; genus Nibea; species Nibea coibor. The sequence goes on from CM041721.1 coordinate 19,070,910, forward strand.
GAGCTGAGGTTGCTGCAATGTGAAACCTTCAACCACTAGATGGCAACAAAAACAAGACTGTCAGCCTGTGACACCACACCACTAAGATTTTAGTTCAGCTGATTCATTCATGTTTTAAAACTGAACTTACAATTTGAAGATGATAGTCGACTTCCTTACTATAACATTCCTGCTCTTTGTAGTGACTGTTTTGCCTGCTTTGTTTAATGAGTGTCTCTTTATGGTTTCCCTGCTGAAAGGTACTTCTTCATCAAGCACGTGCCTCCGCTGACAGAAGAGCAGTTAACACGCAAACCAGCGTTACCTTTGAAAACACGCAGCACACCAGAGTTTTCCCTCGTCTTGGATCTGGTAAACAGAGAGCGTCTTCCTGTGCTGCATCTCATGCTGAAATAAACCGGACTTGAGCTGACTGATTTTCTTTGTTTCTGCTCTCAGGATGAAACTCTGGTCCACTGTAGTTTGAATGAGCTAGAAGACGCAGCCCTGACATTCCCTGTGCTCTTTCAAGATGTAATATACCAGGTACTAACTGTTAAACGTCATTCTCTAATGGAAAGGTCTCCACCTTTTCACTGCTGTGATTAAATTTCTTGTTTATTCTGTAGGTGTATGTTCGGTTGAGGCCCTTCTTCCGCGAGTTTCTTGAGCGGATGTCTCAAATGTATGAGGTGAGATACCCTTTTATTTCTAAGTGACTTCAGACAGTATTTATCTATTTTGACCTTCACATGTGACTCATTTATTGCTGTCCATTCAAATTTCAGATTATTCTTTTCACGGCTTCAAAGAAAGTCTACGCTGACAAGTTGCTCAACATCCTGGATCCCAAAAAGCAGCTGGTCAGGTCAGTGACGACACAACGCAGCTTTTATAAAAATGATTGCCTGCTTATCAAGTTTGCTTGTCGTAGCAAGCCAGCCAGAGATAAACAAGCAGCAACATATGTATTGATGTCTTTCTTTGTCCTCCACACACGCCCATTCTTTCACATCTCTGACTTCTGTGTCGAAATCTCCAGCCATAAATACAATATGTAAAACAGTCTGGTTGGACTCTGCGGTAACTTCCTCTTCCTTCTATCAAATTAGTAGGAAAAACCTGTTTGGCCTATAAAAAGCATACATTTACATAACTGGTAAATGTCTTGTGCAGTTTCCATGAAGTGGTGAAGAATTGTGCTTTTCTCAAATGAATGATTATCACCACACGTGTTGTATTCAACATGTAATACATGTTTTGAATCCATTTGACCTTTTTAAGTACCACAGTCTGCTCTGAGAAGATGTTTTATTTGTGTCTGTTTGTTTGAGACGTATCATATTGATGTATTTATTGTCTCATTCTGCGTGTGGTTTTTTAGACACAGGCTATTTCGTGAGCACTGCGTGTGTGTTCAAGGAAATTACATTAAAGACCTAAACATCCTCGGACGGGATCTTTCCAAGACGATAATAATCGACAACTCACCCCAAGCCTTTGCCTATCAGGTAAAACCAAGAAGGAAACCAGTTTCTTAAAACTTTTTATGAACATAATCAGTGTTTCTGTGTCACAGTGATGCTACAGCAATGATTTTTTTTCTGGGTGTCTTTTTCAGCTTTCCAATGGGATCCCTATTGAGAGCTGGTTTGTGGATAGAAATGACAGTGAGCTTCTAAAGCTTGTTCCTTTCCTCGAGAAGCTTGTGGAGCTGGTGAGTATTTTCTAGTTAGTAACAACAGTCAGCATGCAGTCCTACTGATAAATATAACACACATCTGCTGCCTCCATGAAATATGTTTCATTATGATTCAATTTCATGTTTGTGCCGGCTGTTTCTGTGCAGGCAGAACTGTAATAATTCACTTAAAAGCCACTTTATGAAAAACAAAATGAGATCCTAAGACGTAAGGGTCACGGTGTTTCTCCTCAGACTCAGCTTATTAGATACACCGAGCTAACTCTATTGCAGCAGCCCTGCAATAAATCCTATTTTCATGAAGGTAATGATGATAATGAGATGTTTATTCGACTGTATGATCAATTTGGGGGGTGCAGTTTGAGGTGCTGTTGAATTGTGTTTAATTCTTCTCTGATATAAATGTGGTGCGCTAAATATTAGAAACATCTCTCAGTATAATGTAATGCATTTTAAATTGTTCTGAGCTCGAACAGTTTCAACATTGCAGGAGACTCGACTGCTTTTACTTTATTTGTTTGTCTGCAGGCTGATGGACGTCTGTGAACTGCAGATAAAGTTTTTTTTTTTTTTTTTTTCCTTTTCTGTCTCGTCATGATCAGCTTTTCGCACAGCCACCAATGCTGAGCCTTTGAAACGATTCCAACTTTTCTCTCTCTCTCTCACAGAATGAAGATGTCAGACCGCACATCCGTCAACAGTTTCGTTTGCACGACCTGCTGCCTCCAGACTGAAGACCTCGTTTAACCTCTGAACAAGACGGTACCAACATTGGAAAAAAAAAAAAAAAAGAAAAAAAAAACTTACACCCCGAAGGAAATATTCAGTGGATTTCTCTTTACAAAACATTGCCATTATAATTATTCTAATTAAAATATTTTTTTTAAATCATGCAGAAAAATTGGAAAGCTGTGTTTGAGTGAAAAAGCTCTGGATGTTTTTATACAAACACTCAAATCAGACTCAGAACAAGCAGACCAGACGTTTCTTTTTAGTGCGACTTTGGAGACGGCCTCCTGGAAGGTATTTTGTCTTTTTAAGAACCATTTTGGATTGACAAAACTGAATGTCATGCAGTGTTGGATTTTATGGACCTCGGCGGCTTCAGCCTGACCTCGATCGGCCAGTCAAACCTGTATAATATTCGATCTATCTACCTGTAAATACGTGTACATAGTTTTTTTTCTTCGAGGTTTTTAAGTCATTTTATTTTCACTTGAAATTTTAGTATGTATTCTTTGATTCGGTTGCTTTTATAAACCAACAAAATGTTAGTGTGTTTTGTTTTGAAGTTGTTGATGAACAGCTGCTTTTCTGTTGTATGCCTGCGTTATTCCTGTGATGCTTTACTCCATTACATGCAGTCGTCTGTAAGGTGCAGTTTAAAAAAAAAAAAGAAGAAGAAGTATCTTTGGGAGGAAAATGTTTCTTATGTCATGTAAACTAGAATAGAGTCTCAACTGAATACAAAGCCATAGTGGCTGAATTATAATTTTGGAGATTTGTAATCAAGAGTCCATTTTCTGATTTCGACACCTCCATCGTCCTCTTTAATGAGAGCTGAGGTGAGCGTGGGTGGGTGAGTCGGGGGGGGGGGGGGGTTAAGGCATCTTGCACTTTGACATCCAGCCCTTTGTAAGTTGATGTACAATGTTGTCACTTTTCTACACAGGTGTACATCACCTCGATTTGTTATGTGGGGGAGAAAAAAAAATGAAATTGTAGCACCAGCAAATTGCCAACATGTTCGCTTTGAAATCTTGTTTTCCAAGACTTGTCTTGTATGTGGGATCTTTATGATGTAGGAGTCGCAAGTTTTATTGACTATTGAATGATCACTCCTGTTGTATTCAGTGTTACTTAATGGTTTCCTTGAAAATAAATACATTTTTATACGACTTAGAGCTTCCTGCTAATAATTGCAGTACGTGTCCTTGGGTATATTTATGGTTAAACAATTGAGCTTGAAAAGTTTGCAAACAAAATCACAATTTAACTGAAACAAAATTGTCACTTGTCAATGTGTCACCATTCAAGAAAAACTTTCACAGGAAGATTAAGCTGGAGTGTTGTAAGGATTTTAACAGAGTTGTAAAATGACCTAAAACTCATGTAAAATGAGTTACCAGGAGATAAATATCTTAAACGTGTTATTTAATGCCACTTTTAATTTGATTTAATATATTTTTTAGGGCCTCTATACATTTATTTGTAAAGCAGAGAGTGAGAGGGGACATGACATGCAGCAAAGCACTGCAGCAAGTCAGACCTTGGTTGCTGCTGGCCTTGGCCTTTGTACAAAGGTCACACGCTCTACCAGGTGAGCTACGAGGGTGCCTCATTTTAGTCTTTAACATGCATAAAACCTTTTAAAAATGTCTAGTGCACAAGTTTTATTGTAGGTTATTGCATGTTATGGATAAGGATGCACTGAGATGATGTGCTGCAGGAGGGATGGAGGGGTAGAGGAGGAGAGGAGGAAACAGGGTCGTTGGTAGATGGAGGGGTTCAGAGACTGACCAGTGCTGGCTGTCGGCAGGAAGACGGGAGGGAAACTGGAGGGAGTTAAGACTCTAGATGGGGAAACCATCTCTCTGTATCTCTGTATTAGAGCGCCATGGTTTTTGTATTTGAATGAAGGGGAGAGGATTTTGGAGAGGAGTGATGTGAAAACTGAGTCAAAGAATGGATAAGGTGCATTTAAGTACTTGAGATACAGAAATGGGATGAGTTCAAGGCGTGGTCCTTGTTCCTGAACTAAGTTATAAAACTCATTTTAATTAGGTGTGCTCGTTCCAAGGCTGGCATTGTGCATGCTCACTAACTGATATCTTATTAGGACACTTGACAGAATTGGGCCGTCATGAATTTAGTTATTTATACTTGTGCACCTTTTTGTCAAGTCACGGTAAACGTTTAAACATATTGTTTCATCTTCAATACGTATTCCTGTTTATACACATCAGGTTAATTGTGGTTTAATTTTCACTGTGGTATGTTTGGAAGAGATTGATCAACAATGTTCTGAGAAGATCCGCTTTATCTATCAAGAATGAATCACATTGTCGCGGCCATTTCATGAGAAGTGGTAAAAAATATTTTATTCCAGCGTCATGGGCAACAGTGTGCATCTATCTAAATTAAATAATCAGCTTTACTTTTTTGGCCACATAATGGCCACTGACAATTATGTTTTAAACACTGACATGAGCAATATTTCAAGGTCAAATCTGTTTTATCTTTTTAGAATTTGACTTGTATTAAAATGAGTTTTTTGAGTTTTCTAGTTGCGTGGTTTGCAAACATTTCTAAAGATTGCTAAGTAGGAAAGAATTATTATCCCAAAGTAAGACACAGGCAAACTGTGAATGCTTTTATTTAACTTTTATAATCTGAAGACCTAGACCTGTACAGAGCATTCATCTGGTGTGACGTTTCCCGATTACTTTGATTTAAACATCAGAAATAGTAGATAAAGCTCTGCCATGCTCTTAATGTTTAATTTATGTTTAGTTTCTGTGGAAATCACAGAAATGATTCATTAAATTTAAATTAAATCCGGTAATTATTTGGTCACCTTGGACCTGAAATATTAAAGTATGACTTACGAGTTCTCCTCAGCAGCTTGTCGCCTTGTATAAAGGCAGCCAAATAAAAAAGCTATTTATATTAAACCTCCAGTGTAACTTGAGAGATATACAGTGGCAGTGGCCATCTTTTATTGGCATGTACACAACCTGCCAGACTTTTTATTCAGAGATATGAAAATTACGAGTTGTCCTGATCAGATAACCTGCTAATGTCTAAACCTTTTGTTCTTTCGAGAAATAGGTCATTACCTGATTGTAGGTGTGCACTGAATTACCCTTTCCAGAGGTCATGTGACTCCAAATACAAAGGGGGCCAGTCTTCCATCAGACTTATCTAACAGTCATCAGAAGGAAGAATTATTTCAAAACAAAATCACTCTGTTGATAGTGTGAAGATAAGACGTGGGGATAATTAACTGTGTATTTAGACTAAATCCACCCTGTGAAAACCCCCCTGCCCTCATCTATTGGCTGCTGGTGGGGGGTGGAGGTTGTGGCTCATGAACTGTGAAGCATTGCTGGTGTGTTATCGGGGTGGACGTATATAAAAGGTGCTGGCAGGTGTTCTTACCCCAGAATAACATCAGGTCGACCAAGGATGTGGATACTCTTCTTCTTGAGTGCCTTGTTGGGGGCGTTAGGGTCAGAGGAAGCTTCCTCTGGAGCAGCTCAGCAGCTTCAGGCTCTCCACTGCCCGCCATGTGAGCAGATACACTGCTCCTCCCGGCGTGCGCTCAAGCTCCAGTGCAAAGGTGGTGTCACGACAGGTGTCTGTGGCTGCTGCCCCGTCTGTGCCAAAACAGCGGGGGAGACCTGTGGAGGAACGTGGGACTATCTGGGCAAGTGTGATGAGGGGCTGGTGTGTGTTTACAAGGACGCAGCAAGTGACAAACCAGACGCAGAGCGCAAAGGGATCTGCGAAGCTGGTGAGATTAAAGTTTATAACCTCAATTAGTATCATGCAGGTAGTGTGCCCTGGATTACTGATTATTATAATATGTCACAGGGAGCCAAATGTTTTAATACTTTAACCAACAAATCTAAAAATAGATGCAGCAGTCTGTATTTTGAATAAAAAAATGTAACTTAATGTAAGTCACAATTTTACTTCACATGTATATATATTTATATTTGAGCTGATTATCATTATGTTTATAATTTAGCTTAAAAAGTGCTTTGTGTGTGTATAGATATATGTATGTTTCCTTTCTTTTAAGCCTGTTTTTGTGCATAAATCATTTTTTAATGCAACCTGCATGTTGCAAATTCGATTGAGCATCTTTTCTTAAAATAACTCGCTGTGGTTAGCAGTACCACGACATAAAACACTCAAGCATTACAAGTAAAAGTTGTCAGAAGTATCAAAAATAAAAGTGCCTATCATTCAGCATAACTGCACCCATCTGTGTTTTTATACATCTTTTATAATATTGGGTTATTATTAGATTAATTAATATACAAGCTGCTTTTTAAAGTATGTATGTATATGAGTGTATATGCATGTATATGTATTGAAAAGGAGCTAGTTTTGACACTTTTTTATATACTGTTGGTAGTTTAACCCATACGATGCATCATATTTTGCAAACTGTTCATAAGATTTGTAAGATTTCGATCTGAAACTATAGCTGTGAAATAAATATAATATAGTTAACAGTACCATTAAATGGAAATACTCAAAATTGTACTATAACTTGAGTTATAGTATAAGTCATAGTAGTGGGAATGGTGCCTCTGTAGTAAATGTTGCTTATGGGTTGTGAAGGCTGATAGCGTGGTCAAGGCTTCCTTTGATTCAAAGGTTTTTGCTAACAGTTAAGCCATAATTACACCTCTTATCTCTTCGTGGTAAAAAGAGTTGTCACCGTTATTGATACGGTATCAGACGTAGTACGAGATTAGAGATTCTCATGTTTTGTTGCTGCTCGGGGGAAAGATGTAAATATAAAAAGTGGCATATCTAAATGTGAATTTCTCATTCAGTGTTTGTTTAAAATGTGTTTCTGTGCAGTCATTCAAACACTGGATCCAGAGACCTGTCAACCAGAATGCACCCAGGAGTACTGTCAGGCAAACCCGTCTGAAATCTGCTCTGCCAGGTGACTGAAATAAATAATTTAAAAAAAATAGACATTTCCTTTAATGTCTCCTCGTGTTGCATATTTAACAGAAATCTGAATTTCCTGATCTGCAGGTTTGTGTCTCTGGAGAAGACAGAGTGCCAGGGCTCCTGCCAACACACCTCCTGCTCAAGCTGTCTGCTGCTGAAACCCCCTTCATGCTCTCAGACCTGCACCAGCTCTGATACTTCCTGTCTACAGCGCTTTGGGAAGTGTGTGCACAATCACCTGACGACTCATAATCACGCATGCAGCAGCAACCTGCAGGTAAGCGGGAGAAAAGCGCCGGAAACTGTTGTGCCTTAAAACACTTTAACCCGCTCATCAACCGCTGTGTTTCTTTCTTTCTCTGCAGAGTAACCAAGAGGGACATTTTCTGTGTTTGGTCCCGGCCTGTCCGAACACAACCCAGTAACTCCTGACGTGAACGAGAGAAAGCCCAGAGGAAATGAGCTCATGTAGCAAAATGGAAAAAGGCAGCTATCTGTAAACCTTGTGTATAACTTGAATATTCGTCATCCAGCGAACACATTTTGTATGCGATTTAAACCTGAATAAAACATTTTGTGTATATAAATAAATGCATGCGTGTTGTGTTTGCTCTGTGTTGTATCTGGCTGCAAGACCACTTTACTGTCAGGGACACAAAGGTCATGTTTACCTGTGTGCAAACATCTGAAATGATTAGCAGTTCTTTATTCGAGCTGCATAGATTCAATAATAAAAATAATTACCCTCTATGTATTGGGACTACCTAAACAATGTGATGCTTTGCACATTTCCGGTGTAAGACATGATAAAACTGGTAAATCCACACAGAAACATCTTGAAAAAATTGGATAGATTCTTGAGAAATGTGGTTGTACCATTCGTGTTCCCCTGAGGATAAATCCTTTGAATACTTGTAGCAACAACATTGCGTCAAATGTTCATTTGTTTAATACTTTTAGAGATAATAAGCAGATGTTAGCATGCTGATTAAGAACATTTTAAACATTATCACTTCTCTTCTATAAATCCTTTTATAGTGAATGTTGAACCATGAAATGAGTGAATCAATTTGGACACCTGCACTGGAATAAGTAGCAACAGTGCAGTAGATTTTAAAGAATAATATTAACCTGAGGCAGAGAAATGGACTGTAATGCTACAGCTACAACATTGTAGTAAATGACACGCTCATGTGCGTCTCTTCTAATTCAATTGTTCCCATTTTGGGAGTTTTTTTTTTTTTTTGCTTTACAGATCAGGTGAAGAGCGAAGCGTCTCGAGTCCCCTCTGCCATTGCTGCCCCCTGACTTTTGATGGTTATTGAATAACAGACGGTTTATGAGGCAGCAATAATGAAGCTTGTACAGAAAGGGAATAAAGTGTGGACCAACAATGGACAGTTTGTTCTGTGTCCTTCAAATGCGAGTCGTTTCTGTCGAGGAGAACGGGTTTATCTGAAAGATTTCGCAAGAAGGACACGGTTTTTATACCAAAACAAAGGCCTGTACTTTCTTTCATCTCCGTTTAACTTGTGAGTCAGTGGCATCATGATATCTAAATAATATCCGGTGTTTAATCAGACAAAAGAGACCACTGTGCAGCTCCTCGTCCAGCTTGGCTTGGAAACAAACACTGCCACGAGAGGGTATCATAAGGACATTAATGAGACATAGTGCCTGTGTTGTCAGTATAAGCACAAGCAATTCTAATCTGGCTTAATAGACCTACCATATAATATATATAATATTTAATGCTAACACTTTCTAAACATTTCTAAATCAAGTATTTCATAATTTCAGTTAATTGGTTAAATTCCAAATCACAAAAAAGCCAAATTTTTCTTCCTTTTCTACATTTCTTGTGCTTCTATCTATCTATCTATTAGGACGACAGGATCTGTCACCAAAGCGGGCCGCCTCTGTTATCAATCCGATATAGCCGTCTCACTTTTTTTTTTTTTTTTAACTGATAAAAACAACGGATAACAAAGGACTGTCTGCGTGCCAGCTGTAATAAATGTGCCCCTGTCAGGAGAAACCCATGTTAAAGTTTGAATACAAGACAAAACCCGGGAACAATAGAAAAGTTCAAGAGATTACTCTGAAGGAGTGACCTTCGAGTGGATTTTGCAGTGCGGGAAGCAGCTGCAGAGATCTCTGCGTGATTATCCTCTGCGTGTGTGAATAACGTGTGACGGCGCAGACCTTCTAAAGAAGCATGACAAACGTTTAAAGTCTCCCTCAACACTTCTTCAGATGTTTAAATCTCGGAAGGGTTTGAATCAAAAGTTCAGTTTTATTCATGTCAAAAATTGTAACAAATCTTATGAACCTTTAAAAGGATATAAAAGCATATTAGTGATCCGCTGTTAATTAATAACAATATGTCAGCACAAGTATGTCCGCCTTCATTAAACCTAATTATTATATTAAAGTTACACTTAAATCATGAGTTCTAATAATATAAAAGTCTCTTCTCATTTATTTCTGAAAAACTAAGCGACACAATGTCACATCATCAAAAAGCATTTATACTGAACCATTGTCATTTATGTCCAATCAACAGACGAACACTATATGAGTGTCCGTCAATACGGTGAGTTTATGTGCCAGAAATCTTCAGTACCTAAAGGGATAGTTCAGGTATGTTGAAGTGGAGTTGTCTGAGGTACCTCATACAACCTCATTATATCCAAACTATCCCTGTAAGACCTAACAAACCAAAAAAAAGACGTCTCAATGCTGATCTACACAACAGGATGTTTACTAAACCATATAAATTACAGATGAAACATTGCATAACATTCTTAAAATGCAGAATGGTCTTTGTACCCATTTCAACAAAATGAACACACAAAAAAGTATCCCAACATCTGCTATTTGAAAATATATGTTATCTCGGAATAACAGTAATTGTAGCTCCAGTAAAGAAAAGAATGATTGCTGAGAGAAAACAGTATAAAGGTGCATAAAACTTTATCTTTGCTCTGGCCTCCAGTCAGTCTCTGATCAGGAAGACACTGCGGATGACGAACATCCATGGCCGTCTGTCCTGTTATCTTGTCACCTGAACAGTCTGTTCCAGAAGGAGACGAAGGTGTTGGAGTTAAAGGCACCGATGAATATGAGCAGCAGAAGGTAGAGACTCATCATGATGGCAAAATGGTGTCTGAGCAGCCAGGAGGTGCTGCGGGAATGTCTGAGGAATAAACAAGAAACATACATACAGGATCTTTTGTTATATCACAGGGAATTATCATCACCGCTGATCACATTAAATGTTCCTTTGTGTTTAAAATGACTTTCCTATTGTTGAGTAAAGAAGAAAATAATCTTAATGTTCTGTGAGTTCTGGTCAGCAGCGCTAACCCGTTTTTCAAGTTTCATGTTATAGTGAATGACATCCTGTCACATGTTCAGTGTTTAAACCTACGCTAGGCGCCTACGTCCGCAGCCAGCATTACAATGTAATGTCAAGCTCAGGACTTGGGCATGAAGCCAGAGTAAAGAGGCCGGTATCATCAGAAAATAGACGGCCAGGGCACACTCCAAACTTAGGCCAAATTTTGATGAGTGAAAAAGTTGCAGAGGCCCCGTTCCCTTCATCTCACGTTATCTGAATTAAACGGGGGTTTACATGTACCCATGAGTCTCCTTTAATCCCATTCTGCGTTCAGTATACTGAATAGGTGTTCCCACTGCAGTCCCTGAACAGCAAAATTGGACACAAGTGCCTTACTGTATTCATGTGTTATGATGTTAGTACCCATACACTCTATTTCATTGTAGCAAGATTGCTTAGAGCAAAACTGCGACCCCCAAAGATTATCACAGGTCAAGCGTGAAAAGGTGTATTCCATCTTTGACTCACAGGTGTTCTGCAAAATTACATTTGATTCGTCGGGAGATTCTTACCTGGACAGGTGCCTCCTCTGCGAGTAAACAAGCAGGTACTTGACACGCAAAAGCTGATTGTTGGTGACTATAAAGTACTTCTGCGGTACTTCCCCTCCCTCGCTGTTCTTTGCTCTTGAGCGCTGACGGTCAATGATTTCAGAATCTGAAATTGGGAAGTAAGTGGCTTGTTTTACTACGAAGCACCGATATAAAACTTAAAACTGTTATTCTGCGTGTGCAGTGAGTCGCGTGGTTAACACACCTTTTTTCTTCACCTGGCACTTAACATCTGGGTGATCGATGACTTCACACAAGGCAACGCAGCTGAGCAGTGGACCCAGCAGACTTTCTCGCCAGCCGCTGCTGTGGGGGCTGTAGAGGACAGCCATGCTGAGGTCACTGGTGAGGTAGGTCCCCTCTCCAAACACTGAGTTCTGCACACAACATGCCGAAACAAAAGAATATCTCAGATTTCCACTTCATCCTTGAGAAATCTCTGCACTACAACACTCGACAGCGCCCGTGACATCTTGTTTATTATATAACATGAACAGCGGAGACTGCAGTCACCTTGTTGAGGTGACAGTGTAGCCCATTGTGAATGATAGAGTGAAAGTTTTCCAGGCGGCTCCCGTGGAATGCGTAGAAGACGTCTCTGCCCGCCCTCGTCTTCTCGAACCTGGCGTTCATCTGATCACAGTACTCGAGCTCAAACAGGAAGTCTGGCACAGGCGCGGAGATCCCTTCATTTTCCGTCAGGTTACAAAGCTTAGCGTACTAGTAGACAACAGAGAAACACGGTACTGTAAACAAAGAAGAAAAAAAAAAAGACACTGTGCTTTATGTTTTCAGACTCGTGGTCGTGTACCTCATCTTTCTGTAGTGTCTTCACAGCAAAACTCTTTGAAGAGAGAATCCAGTGTGTGAGCGCCAGATGATGATCTCCCTCTCTGGGTCGGAGTCTTACCAACTCTCTCACACCAGGCAAAGACTTCACGTCTGCCAACTAGAGAAGAAAACACACTTAATTTGATCATATTGTCACAACAGATGTAGACACGTGTGTCTGTAGTATGTCTGGTCAACATGTTGAAATGTTCAACACTGACAGTTTTTGACGATTTTAATTAAATGTTAGAGATCAAACGCCCTTAAATGATGAAATATGACATCCTACGACAGCTAACACATAACTTAAAAGAGCTCAGATCTTTGAATCTTAATTGAAATGTTTTTATTGTAGATAAATGAATGTACTTTCAGTGTTTCTCACCAAAATTCATGTTTCTATATTTCAAATATTTACAAAGCTATTTTAATGTTTTGAATCTGCATGTTGTCTTTGTTACTGACACACCTCTAACAGCACATTACTGCCACCAAGTGTATGTGGCGTAACATATATGCCGCACTAGAGGGTGTGAAAACGCTTTTGAGTGTCACTTTATCTCACCAGCTCCTCAAAGTCCTTATTGTCACCGCTTAGGTATCGCGGAGGGAAAGGTCTGAGCAAAGAGTCTCTCTTGTAGTTCTGCGCGGCGGCGACAAACAGGCTGCAGCGGAGGTCTGCTGCTACCGGGTCTCTGTGCAGACAGGAGCACACCAGCTCTCTGACCGCCTCAGGTGGGAGCGGTGGCTGCATTCCCAGCACTGCAGACAGAGAGGTGATAAGATAGCACAGAGGTGAGCACAGCCAAAAAAAAATGAAGTTGGGTGATAACAGCACAATAAACACCTCAATATATTAAGGCGAAGAAAATGGTTAAAAATCAAAATCAGAATCTCTGTTCCCCCTAATGACTATATTTGTTACATTTAAAGGTCCAGTGTGAAGGATTTAGTAGCACCTAGCAGTGAACTTGCAGAATGCAACAAAATAAATACTCCAGGACTCTCGTAGGTGTGAATGTGAGAGGGAATGGTTGTCTCTATGTGCCCTGTGATGAGCTGGCGACTTGTCCGGGGTGTTTCCCGCCTCTCGTCCAAAAAAAAGTCAGATGAGACAACCTCCAGATGAGGATGAACAGTTACAGGTAATGGATGGATTATCACTTGGCCTTTAAAATGCATGCATGTCATAAAAATAAATCCAAATCATCTTCTCTTACTTTGAAGGTAGTTTATTAGAATATTTACACCGATGCACCATCAAATATAAGATCATTATTAGGGTGAAGCTCTGTTAAAATGCAAACCTGAATGATTCCCAAGCTGTGTGAGAGAGAGCTAACAGAATTTGGGGGTTTAGTGACACTTAAATACCACTGACATATTTTATTTTGACTGTAATATGAATGTATAACATGCCCTGTAGGTAGACAGACAGATTTTGCCACAAAGACACAAGCTTAGCAAGATACTTGATGATGATACAGTGATACATGCATGATAACTATTTATACTGTTGTACGGTACATATCATGCATATAGAGTTATCCTGTGCCACCAATTATACTGTGCATTCATGTGCATATATTCATCTCAACTTGTCCATGCTGCTAATGCTGTATATATATTCTATAACATTTGTATACTGTATATAACCCAGAGCATATGGGACACTATCCTTATCCTGTTCATTTGTACATACTCTGCTCTTCTGGTTAGATGCTAAACTGCATTTCGTTGTCTCGGTATTTGTTACTCTGTGCATTGACAACAAAGTTGACTCTAATCTAATCTAATGTTAGTGGCTAATGGCCTCTTGGTAATATGAAACATGCAGTCTACCCTTTGGAGCTGAGACATTTCCTGGCTGCACTGGTGGTTTTTTTTGCAGACACCCAGCAGGTAACTGCCTCAGGTTAGCCTCTTCTACTGATTTAGCAACACTCTGAAGCTACAGCCAAGTTGCTTTAAACGTCTGCTGTAACTTCTATGGTCAACGCAACAGACAGTAACAGACACTTGAACACAAAAGCCCCTCACACTTTACTGTACTAGCTCTTGTATTTGCTTAACTAGTCGTGTCTATCCCTGATAACTAGCACAGGGAAGCTACGTCAGCTAACATTAGCTGAGCTACAACAAGTGAATATACCTGTCGTTACTGGTGACAAACACAGCGCTATCGGACTAATGTGAGACCCTGAAGGTGTCAGGAATACACACCCGTGGCGCATACACCTGTATCACCTAACACACAGTTAGTTTTATATGATTATTCGTCGTTACCTTCAGTCTTGCTCAACTCATAGCACTGCAGGAAGAACTCATGCTAGCTGTGTGGGGACTGCTGCTGCTGCGTTCATGTGCTGTGAAAAAACGGACGGAATTACGAGACTCTCGTGTAAGGAGGACAAATGTGTAAACAGTATCGGATATATTAGCGGGTGGAAAGGCATAGGAGGTCGTGTCAGTAAATGTACACAGGGGAAACATCGTCAGTAGGTGTTTGGTGTGCATTTTTCATCTTCATTCTACTCATTCAACAACGATATTGGGAAATTTACGATGAACCTTGAACGCCTCTGCCCAGAGCAGAAATAAACAGCATTTTTCTGCCATTAAAAAGAGAGAAAGAAGGTACAAACATGCATACATGCATCAGTGTATCATCATCAAATACCTTGATAAGGTTGTGTCTTTGTGGCAAAATCTTTACACCAATGGGAGCAAGCAATCAGCTTGTTACAGGGCATGTTATACATCCTATTAGTATTACTGCAGTCCAGTCAAAATAAAATGTGCCAGTGGTTTTACTGTAACTAAACCCTAAAAACTACTAAACTACTAGTTTGCACAAAAGATTTAGGCTTGAATTTTGACTGTGCTTCACCCATGGTGTGTCTGTTTAAATTTTGATTTTAAAACTCAGCAAGCATCAGCAAAATAAGATGTTTTACAGCTGACTATTACCTACATTCAGAAAAAGGCCTTGATAAGTCAAACCTATTGTCACCTCACATATACCTGCACAGGCGAAACAACTCAAGCCTTCAAGGATGATAAATGTGTCCAAACATTAGTACATTAAATTAGGTTACGTAATTAGAGGATTTATGTACTGCCATGAGTTTGCAAAAAACAGCCCATGATTTCAAATTGTCACTATGCTTTTAATGGTTTATGCTGTATTTATTTAGGACCAGTGTGCAGGATTTAGTGGCATCTAGTCACAAGGCCTTATTTAGTGCTTAGCTTGTGTTTAGCTTGCTCTGTGTGGGGTACATGGTGGACTCTATGGACCAAGTGGCAACCTCAGTGGCTGGGAAACAAAATCAATTCGGAAATGCTAAAAATTGTAATTCCAAGTTAGTCAATCTCTACAAGCGACCGTATTAAAATGTCCAACTTCACAGGAGAAGTAAACATGTTTACAGCCTGGTACAAAAACAGTTTTGGTCTCTATAGTTAATTTCCACATTCATAACAACTGTGCTGAGGGTGATTTTTTTTTTTTTTTTTAACTCACCCGTTCAAATTATATTAAGGCTTAAGTTACGCATAGTTAACAATGTGGCTGCTTTGACTGACAGGTAAGTGCTGTTACAGCTCTGTTATTTTCAGCTTAAAAACAGCTCTTCGGAAACCTACAGGAGACGTCACTCATGTTCAGTCCATTCTTTACGCTGCCATTGGAGAGGTCTCATGGGATCTGGAGATATATAAAGGTTTATTGTAAGGTAACAACAACATTATTTACAGATGTTTACACACCAGAAATTCCATTTCTGCCGTGCTCTGTAAACAGAGCCCAGATGTTACACACTGGACCTTTAAATTTGTTCTTTGGGCTGAAAAAGAAGTAAATATAACTCATCTTTACCACCTGTCTCGGGGTAGGACTATCCTACGTCCACTGTGATGTTTGTATTATCGCGTGTTTATACGAACTGGCAGCCAATCAGATCAGATCCTCTGATTTTCAGCACTGTGGACAGCATCTGGAAGGGGCGGGGCTTGTTGAGGTATTTACGCGTTCTGATTGGTCCTTTTCAGGCCAGCTATAAATCGTCTGTCCTGGACCCTGATCCTACCCGGGCGGGTAAAAAAAAAAAAAAAAAAGAAAAACAGAAGCGGGCGGGGTGGTGGGTGGGTGTGGGTATGTGCGTAAAGAAAAGACCTCACGTCACGTGACCGCCTCTTACTCCCAGCCCCATCATTTGAGGAATAACGTAACATATTTCCATCTCAACGCCGCCGGATCTGGATGTTTTATTTTTTTCCTCCAATGTGTTTTAACGCCCATTAATCCGTAGGATGCTATTTCAACGAGCTGGGCTGTTGTAGCGATATTCTCGGACTAAATCGGAGGTAAGGCGTTTTTTTTTTTTTTTTTTTTTCTAAATTTAATCGGTGCATCTTCATTCATTACCCTCCATCTAGGCGAATAAATGTAATGCGTGTAAATCTGTAGACTGATTATTGTGAGGAGTTTCGGAGGGGCTTGACCTGCTCGGTGTCCAAGAAAGAAGCAGCTCCGTGTCGCACAGCCTGAAGGACGCTTCTCCATCGCTCGTGATCACGATGTACTGTGTCCTACTGCAGCATCATTGTCACCCACCGACACGAAACACACATATAAGACACCTTTGGCCTCATAATGCACGAAATGAACTATCGTCTGCGCGTTTCACGAGGCGGAGGTTGCTTGCTTTTGTGGTAGAAAGATGCCCTTCAGAGCTCAGACTCACATCCACCATGAGATGCGTTGAAATGTGGGCTACAGCTGAATAATGTGGAAGGTGGGTGATTAAGGCCTAAAAGACCTAAAAAGCAGCTCCATATAGTCTAAAATACTCTATTGTAGCATCCCTATCTTCCCCATAGGTTATGATTATAGTAGTCGCGACAAGGCCACAGTGTTTCCCACCGTGCATTCACACAGCTGTGGTCAGATAAACATGTTTATCTCTCGATAATGAGTGATGCACCGTTATGGGTGGATACATAAGCAGGGCTGGGCACCACCTCTAAACTGATGATTTAAAGTCTGTAGTAATGAAGTGTGTGTGTGTGTGTGTTAATGCATCTCCACAGGAAGGCCTGTGTGTGCATGGTTGTGGCCTGTTGTCCAACAGTGTGAGATGTGATGTTGCACTTAACAAAAAAAACCCAGCTCCCTTCCTTCTCTTGTAGTTTGGCTTTCAAGCTTTCAAGCTCACGTTGAAGTCTGTGTGCCTGTTTTGCAAGTGGAGGAAAATACTGACCGGTCATCATGGCAGGTAGGCTTTCCTTCAGTGCACAGTGCTGGCTGCTGATGCAAACCCCATTTATAAAGGCTAAATTGTGATCTGGCATGCAGCTGTCTTGACTGACTGATTTCTTTATGAATTTTTGGTGTGTGGGCAGCTGCGTTGAACTGTGTCTTTGTGCCCTAGAAAACAACTTCCCTCCCCTGCCTCGATTCATCCCCCTCAAGCCATGTTTTTACCAGGACTTCAATGAGATCCCAGACCAGCGTCGCACCATGTGCAAGAGGCTCTACTACCTATGGATCTGTGAGTGTGGCAGCGGGGAAAGTTTGTGCGCCGATTTGAACTCAAGTTTCAGCGTTTGTTTGCTGCTTGCATTATGGTTTACTGTAAGCTGTTAACCTGTGCAGCGCTGCCCTGTTGTCGTGTCGTGTCACTTTGTTTTACCCAAAATATTGTGAGAGCGTCTAATGTTACACATTTCAGTATAGCTGTGAGACCAGACTGACCGGTTTCACTGTCTGGCACAGAGCCAGCTTCATCGTTTTTTCACTTTCTTGTACATTTTTATGCATAGTTACTGTGTCTTAAGTTCGTTTTACACATTTACTTCATGTGAACACGTTTGAAATCTGAGTTGAATAGGACAAAGTTGAGTAATTTGATTATTATTTTCAAACAAATTTTCCTGTTTCCAGCTTCTTAAATCTTATAACAAGTGAATTGAGTTTTTGGTTGGACAAAATAGGATATTTGAAGGCATGTCTGCCATCTCTGAGCTTATTTCACTGATTTTTTTGTCAATATATAGACCAAATGACAGATATATTAAGCGAGAAAACAATTAGCACATTTACTGTTAGTCGCAGCACTTAGCAGTAACAGTACATAATGTGTCAAATTGTAATATTCACATGGACATCACGGGCATCTTTTTCATCATCACATAGGTTCTGCCATTTGAAAACAAGAATGTAAGTCTGGTGAAAAAGTAGATGAGTTTACACAACATGTTTGGGTACTGGTAGAATAGAAACTGCGTGCTATGTGTGTTCAATCAGTCGTAGCTCTAGTCTAAATTAAGTTACTGTAGCTTTAACATAGAACTGAAAATGTGGTGCTGAGTAGTTGCTGAGATGATTCAATCCTGCTGTTTTATGAGTAACGCAGCCTTCAGGATGTTCACCGTAAAGGTTTTGGTCATCCTTGCTCCTCTGCGATGTTGACAGTGAATAGCGCCACACTGGCTGTCAATCTGATCGGCTGTCTGGCGTGGATGTGTGGAGGCGGCGGGGCGACCAACTTCGGGATGGCCATCCTGTGGCTCATCCTCTTCACCCCCTGCTCCTACGTGTGCTGGTTCAGGCCCATCTACAAGGCCTTCAAGTGAGCCGGATACACTCTGAGCATGCTCAACGTTTTGCACCTGCTGTTCTGCTGAATCGCATCGAATCTGCCGTTTTTCCTTTCTTCTCTCTATGCAGGACCGACAGCTCATTCAACTTTATGGCTTTCTTCTTCGTCTTCATGGCCCAGGTGGTGATCAGTATTATCCAGACTGTTGGCATTCCAGGTTGGGGAGTGTGGTAAGGACTTTGATCTGAAGTGTAAATACAGCAGCATAAAGTTGTTTAGCAAGCCACCACACATGCTTTAGTGGTTCTCTGCATCGATTCTGCAAGTTTAAACACCATTATTCTAAAATATATCAACTCATTTGGATATTTGATAATCACAATGAAGAGCGGTGTCTAAAGAAATACCAAAATCTCCTACAGGTGTTCAGTTGGGTTAAGATCTAATGGCTGTAAGAGCCCAAGAACACATTTCATATAACTTTCCTACTCAAAACATTCAGTGACCATTTGTGTCCTGTATTCAAACATGTTTCTCAGCACATCTGTACCCAAAATAAAGAGCTTGAGTTACGCATACTGCTATGTCATCATCATCCATAAAGAGCATTTTAGCTTTTAAGAAAGCCCTCAAGTAGCGTCTCATGTTACCTTACACCAGGGCCTTTCAAGGTCTTCACCTCAGACAATACTGAGATAACTGTCTGCGTCATATTTTGGCAAACTAGCACCATTAAAAGTTTGCAGAATTAGCTGTTACCACTTCCTGTTTGCAGTGTCTATCACATTACTTTGATACAGAGTCATAAGGAGGTAATGATATCCTCAGGAAGTATTCCAAATCTAAAAATATGTCATTTTTCTTTCTGTCGTTTCCGTCAGTGGTTGGCTGGCTACCATCACCTTCTTCAGCACCAACGTTGGCTCAGCTGTGGTCATGCTGATTCCCACCATCATGTTTACTGCGGTGGCTGTACTCTCCTTCATCGCTCTCACAAAGGTGACCCACGCATGTCTACATTTCTTCTTCACCAGATGCATTTTACTTGCATTTTTTGGGGGGTAAATTTAGCCCCTAAAAAAGTTGAACTGAAATTTGAATTCTCCTCTGTCCTTGAGTAAGGAAATATAAACTATCACCAAATTATACTGTTGCTGTTACTCTAATTCTTTAAGAGGATAAGACCAACATCATCTAAGCTTCGAGCCTCTTGTTGAGGACTGACAGACATTTTATGTCAGTTGTTGAAGAAAACACGCTCTTAACTTCTGTTTTGTGCTTACTGCACTACATACACAGATATAATACATTTCACCCTTTTCATGAAGCCATCACGATGTTGAGTTTGTATTCTACCCGAATAGAGTGGAAGCTGGCAAACTAGGCTACGTAGCTTCAACTCGGAAAGCTAATGCTGCGTCAGATGCTCTTTTGCACTTGTGTGTGTACTTGTATGCACTGTGTAGTGCATTGTGTAGACCATGTACTTCCTGGGGTAGTGCTTTCAGCAGCGTAGTGTTGTCTCGATTTGAGTACGGCCATTTTGCACTTGATTGAAATGACGATTTCAACATTTTCCGCTTCTTCGCCTTCGCCAAATTGCAACCGAGCGCCAACATTTGACTGCCAAAATACAACTAGGAAACATATGGACAACTTATATTTGTATATTGTGGTATTTACTGCAACCACTTCAGCTCCAGCAGCTTCATCTGCCGCCATTTTCACAATGCTGGTGGTCCCTCCCTTTCGCTACACTGAGGGCGAGAAGTGTCTAACGTTCCACTCTCAACTTCTTGACCATCTGGGTACTCACTCACACTGTCAGTCGTGTGGATTGTGAACAGTATACAGTACAAGTAACCTAGCTTGCTTCATACTGACTTTTCATCTTTGATATCTCAACACCTGCTAAGTCACTGGCTGCTCCCACACACTTGGTGTTGTGCCACATTGCACAAAAGATGGATTCTAGCTAGCATTACCTGAATCACCAGATCTTCAAAACATACAGCTACAAGTTAGCGCTCTCTACATTAACCAGTGATTTAAACTATGTCACAGAGTAACAGATGCTGTGTTCATGTCAAGTGTTATCCTAACTATGCATTTCTAGCTTGTAAATAGTGTTCATGTAAAAACTATACCTTGTGTGTGTATACCTCGTTTGACTTCAGAAAGCTCTGATATATTCGACCTAATGCACTTAAGAAGTGCCTGAAAAATCGAACCAATGCTGTGCCCTCACATCAGCCAAAGAGCTTTGCTGCAGGGTGAAAAAAATAAAAAGGGCACCTGCTGCAAGCGGTGGGACATCAGCATGCAGAAAGATGTGTAGTGGCTGCAGCGACTTCTCAGGACACAGGACCTCATTTAGATAACATAAGTTTATTACAAACTCAGAATAGTACAATTACAGAATGCTAATGGCGTGTCGTGTTAGACCTCCAGGTATAAGAGACTCTCAGGACTAACCTCAGTCTCCTTTTATTTCTCTCGCTCTCTCCTCCTTGTGTGATTTGGCACATAGTGGACACTGTCTGGCACAATCATCTCATCATTTAGCTGGAAGATCAAATGATGATGGCAACATCCTGGAAAGTTCTTATTGTTTGCCAGTAACTGCAGATGTCATGCATTTATGGTGAAATACTTCTAAACCATTAAAAACAAAAGAAGGCGCACAGATTGGACTATGGAGAGCAGTGTTGATGGTTGATATAATGGACTATTTTACATGGCCATCCACACAGACGTTACTACAATCAAATTATAGTCAGTGGTATGAAAAATTTGTGAAAAACTTCAAAAAATATTCAAATTTCAGTCCAGACTTTAATTACGTGGAACTTTTTTTCACCCTGACGCCCAATTATGATGATAAAATCCCTTGAATTACTTTGCAGGTTCATAACTTTTACCGTGGCAGCGGTGGCAGCCTGGGTAAGGCCCAAGAGGAGTGGGCCACCGGGGCCTGGAAGAACCCCCACGTACAGCAGGCAGCTCAGCAGGCAGCCATGGGGGCCGCACAGGGAGCCATGCAACAGAACCAATACTCAGCAGCTCCAACCTACAACTACGATGACCCGATGTAGGACAGAGGAGGGGGCTGCGCCGCCGTGTGGGAGAGATAAAAAGGGATCAATTTAGAACACAATTCAGAATTAGGTGCCCTTCATTGTAACACTGTACAAGCTGAATTCAAACAGAACAAAGTCATATTTTTGGTCGAAGTGTACTTTCATTGACGTGGGAGTAAATCATTTAAGTCGCATTTAAATCAGCAGCCAGTTACAAAGAGGCTGCTGTTTGTTTTGGTTCTTTTAAATCTGCTCAATTTCAGCTGGGCGGTGCGTTTGTTGCTTTCCGACGGAGACACACAACACAGTTAACACCACTTCCCCTGAGCATCATCAGTTTATTCAGGTAGGTGCGTCTGTGGTCAACACAGTGACTCCTCTGCCTCTGCCTGTGTCACACTTTTAAAACTTGATTTAACGACCTTTAATGTGTTTTAATGTACATACATTAAGTGTTTACTTTCACCAACCTGAAAGGTCACCCAGCTGACACGTTTTGTCCAAAATGTCCAGAAAAACGGTTAATTACTGTTTTGCTGAGTTAGATAAGATGACGGATGTCGCTCTCTTATCTGCACGATAAATGTGAAGCATATTATCCTTCTAATGCTGGACGAGATTGTCTTTTTCTTACTCTGTATGTAAACGTTACTTTTTTGTTGAAAAAGAAAAAGCTCTCGACAGAACAGAATCAGCATTTCAAAATACACAAAATGTTCAAGTTTGCAGGATGACGAATAAAAAGTAATCAAGTAATTTGTCTCTAACATAATTCAAACCCGACGACGTTTGCTGGAAGCAGTCTGAGTTTATTAGTGTTAAATCCCGAGAAAACCTTTTACAATTCATGTTTTGGTGACCTGATCGTGTGTGTTTACTGATGAAAAGTTTCTCTGCTTCAGTGAACCTTTCAGTCGTATTCGACGTCTATTCACATTCTCAGGAAAGGTGTGTTAGCTGGTTTTAAATTCTACCTGTGAAGCCCTTTGATTGTCACTGTATCAGGCTTTTTTTTTTTTTTGTCTCCGCTCATTAGCATTATTCAACCATTTGGGGTGTTTGGTTTTTCATCATTAACACATGGGTTATGTGTTCAGCGGGTTGATTTCAGTGAAATAAACTCTTCTTACATGTTAAAATGAAGCACATGCAGTATTTAGGATTGCTCTTTATTGGATAAAACATTCCAAATCAACATTGTACAGGTTAAAAGTGAAAGGAAAAACCAAAACACTTGCAGTTTGGACATACGGTAAATATTACTAATCATTGTCGTAGGTGGTCATAGCATTGTATGAAGTGATGGATGTTTCCCCAACCCCTTGGCAAATTCTCCCACTCACCCCTCCATGTAAACGCTTAAATGACTACTTGTTTCTGAAGCTCTGGATTTCAGGCCTTGGTGTGTCATTCCGTGGCTGTTGGTGTTATTCTATGAGTAGGTGTAATATGACATTTATATAAAAGAAAATAGAATATAAAATAATTCAAGACAATTATTTCTTTATGACGTGAACTCGAGAGAGAGAGGAGATATTCGTGCGCAGCCCTCCCCGCGAGGCCTGACTGTGTCATTGATTTCGGTGAAAAGACTTCAGTAGATGGTTATTTACAGTAATACAGTATTAGACTTGAAACAGATGTGAAGATACGTGTCCGAATGCTCGTTATTCCAAAAAAAAACCTGTGCATCGTCTTGTCTGATTGTGATGACGTGGTATTTAATAGGCTGTTTGTTGTTTTACTTTTCAGTTGTTGTTCTGTGTATTTTTTGGACGACGTGTGGATGAATCACGTATGTTGTGTCTTTCTTTCCATGGCTGTGGGTAACAGATTTTTTTTATTATTATTATTTTTTTTTTATTATAATTTCTTTTGAAACTTTTAATGTTTGCATTGGGTCACATGTGCAAACTAAACTCACAGTGAATCACAGTGGAGCAATACTAACATAAATATATATATATGAAACATTAGAATTAGGATCACGTGGGGGGAGGTCCTGTTGAGCAGGTTTCAAATATAGACACGAATAGTGGTTATGAATTGGAAGAAAAAAAAAGAAAGGAAAAAATTGGGCCTGTTTTCAACGAGTATAATTTAACAACTGCATAACATTCTCACCAGCAGATCCACGTACGGTAGTTAAGATGTTTAACCCTGTGAACGATTCACGCGCTCATCCGTTAGTAAATGCACTAAGTTTAGCCGGTCAGTTCTAGAAATGAAAGTGTAAAGAGCGCACAAGCACGGACGAACAATCTACTTCTTCCCTGCGTGCAGCAGGTCATCGTGATCTTTTGGTGTAAATACAGCACAGTTAATGTGATTTACGGGACTAACAGCTGTATAGTTACTGTGTAGCAGGAACTGCAGTGCTAATACTCTGCATTTCATGTTGCTGTATCAAAGCTTCTGAAAGCCATTTCCCATGAACCCCCCCCCCATGTTCCCACATGTACTGTATGTTGTTTGATATGTATTATCATGTACTATATCATAATTAGATATAAATATATAATTACTTGAGGTGAGGTAAATATTTGCCATGGATAAAACACATTCAGTAGAAACATGCTCTAATTAGGTGAATGAAACGTTTGAGGAGGCTGTGTCTCCATGAGTGAAGTAAACGAGGAATACATTTTTGTGTATTACTTTTTGTATTATTTGGTCTTTACCCTAATAGATATTAAACAGTTCTTGTTGCATCTCGTTTTGTTATTATTTGATGAGTTTGCGTGCGGATCTTTCGCACACACCAGCCAGAACATCTCACACACCGCCGTAAAGGCAGAACCGTTCATCTTGGGTGATTACTTCACTTAGTTACATAGATCTGACACATTACACTTTTATACATAACCAGATCCATGTCATCAAGACAACAGTGAAAAATCATATTTATATATATATGTATGTAAAGACAGTGCCCGACACCTGTCAGAGACCTTCCATCTTTAATGCGGACTCTCTCATTTTCAGTGAGCTCTTCAGCTTTGTCAGAAATTAGTCAAGGAAACTAATTCCTCTGTTCAGGAATGCAAGTAAATAACTATCATTTGATAGTTTAATCAAGAAATAATAATATACTTTTTTAGGTTAGTGTGAAAATTCATGGATGTCAATAGAAATTATGTTTTAGCATTAAAAATATCATTTAGGTTAAAGATCTTCTACATACTATATAGTTACTGGAGTATTAACCACTAGAGAAACACAAAAAATGATTGGATTAATAAAATTGTTAAGCACTGTATATAATCTAATGACTCAAATAATACACAGGGAAACCAGTAAAACAGCAATAACCTTAAAATTCTTTATTCATAAACTTGATGCAAGTTTACAAATTACTGTACATGGTCAAAATTTCTTCAAATGGAAAAAAACAAAAAAACAAAAAAAACCCAAAGCGAGGCCAACGGTGCCAGACTCGATAATCTGTTTGTTGGTGCCAGAAAAATGAAGTGAGATAAATCAATCTTATTCAACACACAGTCCAGTTAGAGAAGCGTGCAAGTCTATTCGCCACAGCATGACTATCGAGCTTCGATCATCTCTTAAAATCCCCTCTGACCAGAGTTTTGGCATTTTTGGAGGGAGGCGATCACACAGTTGGATTAAAGGCTGTGTGAGAGGGACGTCGTACGTAAAACTTTTTAAAGTTTTATGATCCAACTTTCCTGTGCTTCCAGACAACATGGGCTCTTTAAAAGTTGAGGATCTTGATAATGATAAGTCCCCCGGCCTCTCCTCATCTATATCGAACATGTAACAAGAGGATGTGAAGCTGGGAAAACAAACGTTTTTCCTGATTTTAAAATATGTCAGAACGTGTTTGTTATAATAATTGACCTCTTCAGGCACGTTTGCCAGTTGTGCAAATATCTTTATCAGGAATATTTAAAGTACACACACTGAAATTAAATCCACTTCAGTATTTGGGAGGAAAAGGGAAAAAAAAACTACAGGTGGGTACTGGTGAGATATTACATATGTGGTGGTCGTCATGCCTTTGCAAGCCTGTTCAAACGTCATCTTTCTGTAAATGTCTTTCCTCTTACATCACATAAAAGAAACATGTGGCCCGTATTGACATCAGATCAGTGTGTGAGTAAGCCTAAACATCAGCCGTTACAGAGCGGCCGGGAAAACAACCCAAAACCCAACATGTACAGATTCCCCTCCTAAGTATTGTTTGTTACCTGAGTTGCCATTCAAACATACTTTTGCAGACAGTGTTAACAAATAAACTGCAAAAGAGCCAACAGATACAGTGTGTGTCCTGTAGTACGGGGAACGAGTAGTACTGATGATGTACTACAGTGTATTGCATGGTCAAAGTTAAAACGTACAGAGTCTCAGGTCAGTTATTATCCCCCTACAGATGATCCTTCTTGTTACACACCAACAGCAACACTGCAACACATCTGTAGTTATATTGTGGCGAAGGAAGCCCTGTGAGTGGTGGATGTTTGGCCCCTGAGAGGCGGGGTGAATCCAGCTGGATGTGACGTTGTGTGATGCAACGGTGTCGAATCTAAACGGGACAATGGGTGAACGTCGGGAAGATGGGACACATTCGGTGCTGAACTGGACAAAAATCGCTATGAGAAAATAAAAATGACATCTGAACACCCTTCATTTGTACCCTCTGTAAAGCCCACCCAAGCACGGCGACTATAATCAAATCCAATTATGTTTCTATAACAGGCTGGGATGGCTCTTGTAAAACATGCTGTTAACTTTGCACACACACCGGGCTTCATTTTCAGCATCAACCTCTGTGTAATCAACGGACAGACTGAGCACTTGTGGGCCTGATGTGTTAACAGAAATAAGGCAAAAAGAGCTCCTTAGCTTCAACATTAAATCTGTTAGAACTTCCAAAATGATGCCATAATGCTCATCGTATCATGTTCCGGTGAAAATATTTCTATGTATCCTCTTTCCAAAGATATGCAATGTGCAGACTCTGAGGTGGTATTATCAACCCCTGGTGGATTTGCTCACCGACAACAGTTAATCTTAGTTCACTAACATTTTAGATTCTGCTTGGCTGAATATCCTTCACACATTTCAAAAAGGGATAAAAGATGCCGAGTAGCAGGTCGTCTCAATTTAAAGATAAGCTTCCATAATATGAAAATTGGCTCATTTATTGTCTAGTATGCTCAAATAATAAAAACAATTGCCAGATAATATTTCTAAAACAATATTTGCATTTATGTACCAGTTAATTTCCAAAAGAAAGTGAGAAAAAACAAAACAAAAACAATAAAAACAGGTGCAGTGAGGTGCCACTTCAAAAGCTTCAGTATCAATCTTTTTAAAATTCCCATTTAAAGAGGAGTAACTGACTGTTTGTGAAGCCCACTTTGTCAAAGCAGCTAAAGAAAAAGCATTTCCCCACATTAAAAAAGGGAGGAAAAGTTTTTTTTTTTTTTAAAGACAAATGAGCATATTTAGAAAAAAACAGGACTAGTGATACCCTCACATCATCATCATCATCATCATCCTCCTCCTCCTCACTAAAACACAGAGGAGAGAAGCCAAGTGATACCAGAATAAAAGTCTTTCCTGGAGCGGGGCGAAGGAATACTTGTCAGATGAGCCAGCGAGATGGTTTCCGTGATAAAGATGATATATCCCCAAGTTAAGTCAGAGGGGTGGGGGGGGGATATTCCAAAGAAAACAAGATACTTTGACCCAAAGACATGTTCTCAGTGCATAGTGGTAGTCGCTCCTTATCCGTCCTCTTTAGGTGGTGTGTACCAGCCTGTAAAAACAGAAGGAGAAACCCTTTTTTGCCACTGGATCCATACCACCGCGTGTCCACTGAGCCCCCAAACAGTTCGAGATATTTACTCACCATTCTTTTCATGAATCTGCACAAGGGATTTGTACGACTGTTGTGCTCTGGCAAGATTGTACTGGTTCTGAAAAACAAATAAAGTTCTGTTTGACTGCTCGCTGCTACAGCATAGAAACAATCAATCATTAATCAACCAAATAAATCACAGTGTTCCCAGTTGGTATCTGGCAGGGGAAGTGATCATTCCTAATCTCTCTGCCTGCCATAATTTTTTGTCATCTTTCTACTACTGGCTCCAATAAACACATAAAATAACCAGAGGCAAAGCAAGTGTGACTATGTCAGTAAGAATAGCCCGACAGGGTCAGTCCCCTGTAATAACACCAGAAGTCATGCGACTGAAGTGACGGGAGAATTAAAATGCATCTAGACTTTATCGAGATAGGAGACACTTGGAATGATGAGTGTAAGAATTACCTGTGATTTCATTTGTCATGATTTTTTAAGGTGTCTAACGGGCTCGGCATGCTTCAGAGTTCATGTATAACTGCAAAACAGCATCTGACTGAAACCTCAACATGAAACCTGTAACATCGTTTTCATGGATGTGTGCCTGTTTATCCCCTTTACAGAAATAATCACATCTTCCAGCTCCCTCTCTCTCTCTGCCAGCAGGCTTTACGCCCCATTGGAAACACATTTGCCTTCAGACCAACATGCTGAGAGCTGACTGATGACATCGGTTACCTTATTGGCTCCAAACTGCACTCTGGCTTTTCCTTTGACCAGAGTTGCATTTATCTGCATAATGACAGACTCTATGGAATAGGCACTGCTCCAGCCCTGAAATAAAACACAAAAAACAATAAATTACCATCAATTCTGTTGTTAAAGTTGAGGAAAGAGACATTATATGATCACCAAACCTATTAAACGCACCTGTTTTGTGAGAAGCTCCATGCACAAGGCTCCTCCTCCTAGAACGTAACTGAGATGGAAAAATAAAAATTCAGTATCAAGGATGAGTGAGCAGTAAAATATATTATAGAAGAAGAATCAAGAAAGTGTTCACTTGACCTTTTGCAAATTTGTTGTGCTTTCAATTCACAATGTCTTGATTTTGGCTTGTGGGAGAGATTTCGAATTTCGCAAAGAGGAAATTTGAATACAGAGACTGTCACAGATGTACTGAGAATTTCAAGCAGCAATTTAGGCAAATTTGATTATGCTTCTAATTAATCATCCTTAAACCCTTAAAGAATCTGGATAGTTTGAGATGCATGATGGAACTGTACCAGAGTATTAAAGCACCAAATGAATTGCCCAAATGTCTAATTGCACTGGTTTATGACGATGCCCTCGGTGAGTTGGAGATGGTAATTTGCAGCCAGTCATAAGCAAACCACATAGCCTGCATCACGCAGTAGTAACAGCATAAAATAAAGTCCACCCTGCACCTAAACGCATAAAGTGATTCATCATAAGAATGTGACATCAGCAAAGAACCGTATCACGAAACAGCTGCGAGCACAATGTGAGTTAGCACTTCATTTGTGTTTTTCAATTTCCATCCGTGAATGTAAAATCTCTCCCGACAAAGTCCAAAATCCATCTCAAAATTTGTGCACACAACAAAAGTGGACCAAGTTCCCAATGAGTGAATACTTTCTTTAGACAATTTCATACAGGGGGAGATCACTACACACACTCACCCTCCGGAGAGCACAGGTGAGACAACCCGTACAAAAGGTGGGTCAAAAGGAAAATTATCCTGTCGTATGAAGGAAAAAAAAAAACTTTGAGTCTCGAGAAAACTCTTTTCCCCAAACAATTAACAAATAACATCACAGGACTCACTTTATAAGAGAAATTGAGCAGAATGTAGTCCACTCCTTCTTTTTCTTTTAAGACCTGCAAGTCACTATGTAATGGACTATCTGGGTCTACCCTGAAATAAAGAACAAGTGAAAAGTGAAAAAAACACAATACTTGCAAAGACAGAAAATCTGAAAAGCAACTGAATGTGAGAACTTACGTCCTTAACTTGACGTGCCATTCATAAAGGCTGTCGCTGACTAGTTCGACTGAATAAATACCTGTGAAATAAGTGACAGGGACACAGAGAGTTTTACTTCAATCCGCTGATGAGGTGTTAAAACAATAATAGTCATCACTGTGAGGAAATGTGGCAGTGTAGTCACCCGTCTTGTAACTCTGTGATCTGTAGATCTCCCTGAGCTCCTTCATTAGGCGGTCTGAGGCTTGCACAGAGCCAGATACTGCACCCTGCAACATAAATCACAAAAGGTGATTCACACTCATGGGAGGACGCCGGGACAGATGAGAAGATACAGTATACTTTAGAGGTGGGCCAGAGATCCTGCAGTGAAAGTCCTGTTCATTTCTGTCTGTTGACAAGGTTACACTTGAACATTTGAACACTTAAAAGGACGACCGACTCTCTGTAAGTGAAACGAGGTGACTTACTCAACTTTTCTACTGTAATCATAAAGCTCGCATATGCAGTAATGACGCCACCGATATTAAGAAGGTGACCTTTATAGAATGAGTTCATTAAGTTTGGATCACGTCTGGCACCTCTCTCCTTCACTGACAACGTTGGAATTGGTTGACAGCCGACTAAACTTTTTGCCGGACAGTTTAGCATTTTATTTTGTGTGCCGGAGGCCTCTGCAGCAGCAGCAGCAGCCACACTGTGTCAGCAGCAAAAGGAACGATGAGTCTGCGTTTTGGACGCAGTGCTGCTGTTGATCTGAACGTGGAGAAGGAATATAGGAGACGAATTATGTCCAGTGGCTGTAGTATAATCATATAGTGCGCTGGGCTACAATAGATGGTTCCATTTTGGTTCCTAGTTGGCAAAATATTCAGATTTCAACACTGAATCGAACTCCTTGCCTCTTTTATTACTTAAGAGCAATTTGATCCGTGACAGGAATCTGATGGATAACATTTCATATCTAACGCTGCTCATCTCATTTTTAGGTGGTGAACATTATTTGGGCTGCCAACTAAAAAGTGCAGGGTTTCTGCCTCCTCAGCAAACAAACTGTGATTCCAGATCTAAATGGACTCTCTGAGTTTTAGTTACTCATAACTTCACTTATCTACAAATGTGAAATCTAATTAGATATCTAGAGTGGATTCAGACTGAATAAAATGCTGCTGACATTCAAAAGAGGATGTACAGGCTCTATTACTGTCACTGAAACTCTAAAAACAGACACGAGCTGAGTGATCGCTTACATTCAAGTGATCCTGTCTCTGGTTTTTACGAATCTTCTCCAGGATGGCCAAATTTTCTTTTTCTATCCCGTCATCTTCTGACTTTTTTCCATCTGCTGGCTCCTCTTCTTTCATGTCGTAATGGTCTAGGTCTTGGTCCAGGTCAATGTCCTGCTGGCAGTGTACAAATCGTGTTTAGAAACAGGATATAAAAAACAATGCGCATCATTAAGCTATAAATAACTTGGATTGCAATGAATACAAATAGGTACCTCTCCCATTTCTTCCTCCTCTTCCTCTTCAGATGTCACCTCATCTGGTGGCCCGTGCTGTAGTGTGGCGAAACATTGTTGAGTTTTCAAATGCAACAAAGAGACGCCGAATTTTGCTCTTGTTTTCAGTCAGTACCTTTCGCTCTTGGGTAATCGGGCCAGCAGGTAGAGGCTGGTCGAGCATTTCTACATCTGGATGCTGTGGCAGGTTGTAAAGGCGACAGAGATCACAAATGAGCCGCTTCAGCTGCTGGAGAAGCTGTGGGTGAAAATCAGCAAAATGAAACATAACACAAAGACAACCAAACCTGCTAGTGAACAATTCTTACAGGTTCCCCCTGTTATAGTGTTACACATATGTGACATTAGCATTTTTGAGCAAGCCTCTGTGAAGCTGGATCCACATGAGCCGACTTACCAATGTGCTGCCTTTTCTCACATCCTCTAAACGCTCCAACACTTCAGCCAGACTCGGATCATCAGAGTCAACAAACCATATTGGGGGCGTTGAGGGATAGGATTCCTGCAACAGTACGGCATGGAAATTTAGCCAAACTTACTTTGTACATTGTAGGTTAACACTACAAAACACTGCTTTTATGAAACTGAACAAAATCACCTATATAAAATGAAAATGTTAAAGTTTATTCCAAAGCTATAAATAATTTCAGACCAGATGTCTTCGCCCACTCAGCCACTCACTGAACAAAATGATTTGTCTCCTGCCAGCTGTAGAGCAGAAGTATCTGGATCAGCACTGGACAATGAAGTGGCTGCGTCGAGTGCTGCATTGAACATTCAATTAGTCTTTAATACAGTTGTGTGGGCTTCACATGACTCCAGATGCACGAGACAAATCTGAGTTATGCAGGGCTTCGCTAAAGAACCACAGCCGGGCTGTTGTGACGTCTAGCAGGCAAAGTAAAATCTGTCAAAATCTGTCATGTGCGGTCGCAAAATGGGTTAGGAGGTGACTCTGGTAGTGACGCCTCATCGTGTTATAAGGGATGGATGTAAAGAAGTCATTGGTTGTATGGTAGCAGTGTTAGTCTTGGGAGGTTTGAAAGCACTGCAGCTCTACAGCCATTAAATTTGAGTTTAAGACTTTGGCTGACACAAAGCATATATACTAGCAGTCAGATATACTGGGTGATTTCAGACAAACTGCAACCATAATTACAACCAGTTAGAAGCAGATCGTTGTTGTGAAGTCAAATTCAAAGATATCACACTGGATCGTGTCCATCTGTAAAACCCGGGCTTCCTCCGGTTAGACAGACGAGTGTATGACCACAGATACGAACGGAATATTTTGGCTGAATCAGGCGAGTCCCTCTCAGGTGGGTTTACCACAAATGACTGATGGCACCACCTTTAACTCACCGTGGGCAGATCGTGACGCCGATCGCTGACTCAAAAAGGCGATCCGGACTGACTCGGCTTAAAGTAACAACATGACACAGCTGTCAAAAACCTCTAGAAACAAAAGTGTGCCTGTGTCCTCAAAAACAAGCGCGAGCTGAAGTGAATGTTTTCACTTGAGAGATGAGGATGTGGTCAGGATGTTAGGACGGTGTGTGTGGTGT
Source organism: Nibea coibor (assembly GCA_023373845.1). Classification (NCBI taxonomy): domain Eukaryota; kingdom Metazoa; phylum Chordata; class Actinopteri; family Sciaenidae; genus Nibea; species Nibea coibor. Next base: position 19,103,683 of record CM041721.1, read on the forward strand.
GTGTGTGTGTGTGTGTGTGTGTGTGAAGGTCTGTACCACCTGAACCGTACAAATGTCAACTGCAATGACAAGAGTGAGGTTTTAATCATGTTATTTCACCAATTCAATATATGCACACACGCTTTGGGGAGCTGGTGTTGCAAATGCATAAAAATACAAGGCCCAACTGAGGTTATTAAAATATAAATATTCACATATTAGTCCCCCCCCCTCCCTAATAATAACACTGAGCACTGTGCAGACACCTTCACATGTACATTACATCGCCTCCTAAATATTTTAAAACATCCTTAACGTCAAGGCTTTTAATACATGGCATTAAGTTCCTCGGTGGGATCCGTCTATTTACTGAAAACTGTGGCACAACATTCCGTTAAATCAGCCCTCTGTTTTAACGTTAAAGATGTTTACGGGGCTTTCAGCGGGTCAGACACAACTGTCCTTTCGAGTGTATATTACCAAAAAAATAAAGGGCTGTACTGTTGTTAAAGCACACACACACACACCTGAGCTAAATGACGTTTGTATTAAACTATGTGTGTGTGTGTTTAGTAGTTGGAAAGTTAGCAGCACCGCAAACTGTAACGCAGTTATTCCGGCTAGCAGGACGAGCTAGCGCCAGACGTTACTTTCAGTTAAGCGGCGCTAGCCGAAGCTACCCGCAGCGTCGTTTACTAATCGACGTATACTTTTACAAAGTGAATTTAACACTCCTGCCGCGTTGTTTTCTTTCGTCGGCGGGGTTGGTTGAACCGCGCACGTCTAAACACGACGTGGGAAACGAAAGGCAGACACTTTGTTCGTTATTTAATGTGCAAAACGCGGAATGGTTTGGCTTCAGTTGATAGTCAGTGGCTCGGGTTAGCTTGTGCGCAGAGCTGGCCTGGACTCACCGTGATGTTGCAGTGAATGATCAGCAGCTTCTCTCCTGTTACGTTGAATTGGCAACTGAGTTCGTCCGGTTTCCAGTCTATTATTCTGAATCGTTCGTGGTTTGGGTCAAAAATTGACTCCAAAAACTTCAATTCGGCCTTCAGCCCCGAAACCGACATCTTCTACTCATCTCAAACCACCAGGCCGCTGGCAGAGGGGAAGTCGGGGCGGGATGTGACCGCGCAGTTGAGTCGGGTCTACGGATCTCGCATGTTAGCGTGAGAACAACAACAAAGGGCTGGAGGGTGAGGTTCATGATGTACTCTGTCAGGAGTGATTAACACTCAAAACACTGCAAAACTTTTATTTAATTAGGTTTATTTACCATGTTGCATTAATTTCCCCATCAATAATAACATATTAAATATACAATATGTAATATACAAACCATCAAGGCTTTAAGGTGCATTTTAAGTATGCAGCTGACATCTGGATGGTTTTTGGTAATATGATTATTTGAAAATTTACTTGTGGATTTCCACCACAACAGTGCAAAATCATTTAGTTTTGCATTAGTAGGCTACATAACTTTGTGGTAAAGTGCTGTGTTTTTGGTTTTTGGCTGGTCATACTGTGACCAAAATCTAGTTTTTATAATTCACTTTGTCACCTGTTACAGTGTTTAACACAGCACATGCAATATTCTACATATTTTCCTATTTTTTGTTGTATGTAATATATTATTGCGTCTTTGGAAGAGCCACAGTTGTCAACTAGTAAAGTAGTAATCATCAGCAATAAAAATTTCAACATTTTCTGATTCCTTTATAACAGTAAGCTGACTATCCTTAAGACAAGCTTTGGGAAACAGTTCACTTGTCACAGCAGCTCATATACGCAAGGTGGATAAGAAATTACTCATAAATAATAAATACATAGAAGAAAGTCATGAAGTCATGCTGGTGTTAAAGAGTCTGAGGCAGCTGTTGGAAGGAAGGACCTGTGGTGGGGCTCTATCTGTTTAAGGGCCCCACAATATGTATATATGTATGTGTATCTTTAATTTCACAAGGCATGTGCAATATTTGATTGATTTATCCATTAGTTATTGAGTAGTTGTCGCTGTAAATGTGGATATTTTCTGATTTCTTTAATCCTCTATGACAGTAATCTGAACATCTTGGAGTTGTGTACAAAGCATTTTAGGATGTCACCTTGGGAAACATTGATCAACATATTTCTTTTACAATTTCCTGACATTTCATGGACAATTAAATCAAATTATGATAAGATGCTAATGAAAATATAACGGTACAGCTCTAGTCTTTGGTGCATATTATATGTAATTTTAATGCAGCGGGGTGAAACACTGTTGTCCAAGCCACGCTCACTCTCGTATGTTTGTTTGACTTGTATCTGTGCAAATCTCTGCCTCACAGTAAATATTTGCCCCAGGCTCTCAAACAAGTTAATCCACCCACCTGAAAACAAAGAAGATCACTACTTAAATATTACTTTATAAACGGGTTTGGCTACCAGGTAAGTTGTTCCATTGGTAAGAATTAAAGCCCCTCTTTTAGCTGGTAGATTTGATATTAATAACAGCAACACGTGCACCGTATACTGCAGTCCAAAACACACCTGTAACAGTGTTGTGAAGCCTAAATTCAGTTTTTTGAGGTTGTTTTTAGCAGAAGACATATAATGAAGACATATAACTAAGCAAAATAACTTCCATTACTGTGATTCCAAACCAGTCAATCAAAGTTTATAATCCAGAGTTAATTTCCATGGTTTGCAGTTTTTGTCTGTTCTTACTTACTTTACTTACTGGCTGGTATAAATAAATATGTAAATCTTTTTAACTGGCTCCTTGTTTGACTGGGAACGATTTGTATGGTAATAATGTAGGTCGGTATTTATTGTGCTGGCTTGTTGGTCGCAGTGCGGTTTTATAATCTGGACTGGGAAATAAATCTTGGACATAATCAAGTGCTTCTTGTCATCTTTTGCAGTTGTGCATGATTTAATGTCCTCCTTTTTACAATGGCAAATAAAAAGAACAAACAACACGTGTACATGTTACATCTGTATATATGGATCATCATCAATAAGATCTCAATTTACCTTGACACTTCTTTGTTTATTCTTGTGTGAATACGCTGATTCTATGAACACTATAATCCTAACATTAGAATACCCATAAGTCCTTTTTCTTCTCCCTGCAGGTCACTTTATACAGTTTATCCATCTGAATCTTAAAGTGAATATACAGTAAGTGTCCTTCCACTGGTGAACTCTGTGTTTACAGTATAGTATTGTAAAGTTGCGTGCGCAATAGATACAGTAGATTGGAGAAGTGGTGGCCATGATTTGATAATATCGTGAAATCTTGATTTTTTTTCACTTGATAACTTGATTATCAATAATCTCTAAAGTGCTCATTTCACACATCTTTGTGCAACGTTTATCTGGCAGATGATCAGTTAAGACAATTGAGTTTTTAGTTCATAAACGTGACACTAGATGGCAGCACAGATGTACATGTTCTGTTTACCACTGAACATGAACTTTTGTAGCAGAGAAATGAGCCACACTCAGATTTTATAACAGAGCCCTTATCTGAAGCACACACCTTCTTATACAACATGGCTGTAGTACATGTAACTACATGCCAAGGACAGACAGGTGCATTCACCTCTCTGTCTTTTAAACTGTGCACAAAGCTGTCATCTTATCAGCACTGTTGTTGAACTGACTTTTTGAAGCTGGATTACATTTCCTGTACCATCAGATTTGGGTAAGTGTTAATAAAAAGCTACGTTACACGTAAAAAGATCCATGGAAATTGTGATTTAACACTTTTTGGTGGTTTCGTGTAAGAGTAAAGTTACACAAGGTCATATGCTTTCAAATATTATTTCATTAGTTGTTGTGTGGAGCATTCCCTACATTAATCAACAGGCCAATCAATTGGGAATGATGGAAAAATATCCATCCTGTTTTTAATTTTGGTGTTTTGGTGACTCCTGTTTTCTTTTGGAAGGTTTACAGTCAACAGTGCCATTTCAAAACGTGCCAATAAAACAAGATAAAAATCCTCCATTATAAGTAGCTGTGACTAATTCACCAAATTATCACCAAAATGTACCTAAAATATCAAAAATCAAAGTACATGCTCTGTTCTAAAATGCTATGACTAATTACATTATTAGATTAGATTGTTAATACTGTACTGTAGTACCTAGCTGAGGTGGAGCTAGTTTTTACTAATTTAATACAGTTAGGTTGTTTAGTCCAGTGGTTACCAGCCTAGTGGTTGGGTCCAAAGGTCCAAAGGTTCACTTGATTAATCTAAGAGTTGTTTTTTTGTCCTTAAACTGTTTAAAAGTGGGAAATGTTTCCACTCTAACAACTCATACGCATCAAAAACAGGACAAGGGGCCCAACCATTGGTTTAATCGTTAACTAAACATTGTTTTGTTTTTTTTACACTGTGGAGTGCCCCAGGGCTCGCTGCTTGGTTCGCTGATATTTTCTATTTACATGCTCCCTCTGGGCCACATTGTTTGTATATATCGGTTTCAGTTTCAGTTTTTATTTTTAGGCAAATGATAATAAGATCTATCTAAGTTGTGACACTGCAAATCACCAGCTGGCAACCTGTTATACTGTCCTGCAGCTAAATGCTCATTGATCATAGGTCAAAATTATACAAATACTGAAATATCAGACTGTATCATTCAATAACTCAGCATTACACAAATGAAAACTTGCTATCATTTTTGATCCAAACCTCAGCTTAGACAAATTAAGTACTCCTTTTTTTCACCACTGCATTGCATGTTATAGTACGACTGTAAACACAAAACTGTGAGCAAATCCGACACGCAGAACTCTCTTGTTGACTTACTTTTGTGTATTTTAAGGTCTGTGAGGGACTTCAGCATGGAGGTGCCTCATTTACCTCTGATCATCTTTGCTCTACTGTTTACACAACTAACCAGTGCATCTGGGGGCAAAATCCTGGTGTTTCCTTTGGATGGAAGCCACTGGGTAAACATGAAGGTACTCATTGAGGAACTGCATGCCAAAGGCCACGAGGTCACTGTGATCCGGGCGTCCGATAGCTGGTACATCAGTGAAAAGTCTCCTCTCTACACCTCTGTCACCCTCACCAGCCCCAATGGATTTGAGCAAAACTTTGAGACATTTTTGTCCCGACAGCTGGAGATCCGACTTAGGAATAGGGGTAAGCATACCTCTTTTTGGTCTCACATCTGGACTCGTATTGAGATGGAGCGGGTGGTTGTGGAACAGTTCTCTCAGTTCCATAAGGGAATGAGTAAAATGGTCATTCAGATGTTTGAAGACAAAAACCTGATGCAGTCTTTACATGAAGCCAAATACGACGTGGTTTTGACTGACCCTGGAATCGGCGGTGGGGCGATGCTGGCACGTTGGCTCCAAGTTCCTCTTGTTTTTAATGTCAGATGGACCATTCAAGGTGAAGCTCATTTACTTATTGCCCCCTCACCTCTATCATACGTTCCTTTCATTGCAACAGAGTTGACGGATAAGATGACGTTCCCTCAAAGAATGTTGAATGTTTTCAGTTATATCCTCGGGATGTACACAATGTCATACCTCACAGAACCTCACTACAAACCAATAGTTAAGAAGTACTTTGGTCCTGATGCGGATTACTCAACGTTTTTCCTGGATGCTGATATATGGCTCATGAGGAATGATTTTGTTTTTGAATTTCCACGTCCAACGATGCCAAATATCGTCTACATGGGTGGATTTCAGTGCAAGCCCGCAAAGCCGCTTCCTGCAGACCTGGAGGAGTTTGTCCAGAGTTCTGGAGACCATGGGGTCATTATAATGACCTTAGGAACTTTAGTCGGGAAGATTCCTCAAGATATCGCTGAGGAAATTGCTGCAGCTTTTGCCCAACTGCCTCAGAAAGTTGTGTGGAGGTATACTGGACAACGGCCAGCCAATCTGGGCAACAACACATTAATGGTCAACTGGCTGCCACAGAAGGACCTCTTAGGACATCCCAAAACTAGAGTGTTTGTGACCCACGGAGGCACTAATGGGGTCCAGGAGGCAATTTACCATGGAGTCCCTATAGTTGGACTTCCTTTATTCTTTGATCAGCCTGATAACCTGTCCAGAATCAGAGCAAAGGGAGGAGCTGTGATTGTGGATATTGCCGTGCTCGATAGACACATCTTTGCTGATGCCCTCATGACAGCTCTTCACAATTCCTCTTACAGGGAAAACATGCAGACACTCTCAAGGCTGCACAGAGATCAGCCCATGAAACCGCTGGACCAGGCAGTGTTTTGGATAGAATACGTGATGAGACATAAAGGAGCCCGTCATCTGCAGACAGAGGCCAACAAAATGTCCTGGTTTGTTTACAGCTCTATGGATGTGATTGCTGCTTTGTTGACAGTTGTTTTGCTTCTAACATTCACCTGCTTTTCAATTGTCAGGTTACTGTGGAGGATTATGTTTGTTGGGAAAAAAGTTAAACCTGAATGACATGGATAAAATGTTAGTTTTGTGAAAATCCAAAGCAACACTAACAATATGTAGCAATATGTACTTGTTAGTTAACGCAAATGACTGTGACTAGTATGTGCGTTTTAAAATACAATTGAGGGCAGCCTTTTTTCTACATATTTTTTATTTTTCCATTTTCAGTGATTTACTAAACAGGATCATTCATTGATTGCAAGTTTTTAGATAAAAAAACTCCTGTAACTCCTGTCAGCCCGGGCCGCGGCAAGGACTGAGCCTTTGTACATGGGGCGGTTGCTCTACCAACTGAGCTAAACGACACCTCTGCAAGTTTTATTTGATGGTATTAAAACAGAAGGATAATAATCTTTTGAACAGATCATAAATTAAGAATATTTGTCTTTGCTAATATATGTCTTATGGATGTGGACATTACTGTAATAATTATCAGAATATGCTGATTAAAATCTGTTTTTTATATGTCTGTCTGGTCTATTGTTTAGATAATAAAAAAATGGATCCTCAGTAAATCCTTAAAGCATCAGTGTGTTGGATTTAGTGGCATCTAGTGGTGTAGTCACAGATTGCAGCCTCCACTCATCCTCCCATTCCATGCGTGAAGGAGAAACTAAGGTGACCACAAAACATAAAGAGGACCTGCGGTGTCAACTATTCTTATTCTGAGGTGATTACACATTGTTATGGGTATTATATATTTCTGCCGTACACTGCTAATAGAGCCACCTAAATCTTACACAGTTCAAATAATCAGAAACAATTCCTTCACTTATTAGAAACAAAAAGCTGTTTGTCATTTAACATGTGATTTTATTGAAGCAGGTAAACGCATAAATGAAAAGAACATACATACATTACATCATAATATTTCACTTTCTTTGTTTGATTTGTTATTATTTACATTTTTTCATCTCACATAAGTGGTAAATACACAGAAATGTACTAAAATGTACTGAGAGTGGTTACAGGAAATGTTAGCTTAACAGTTTTTGCTTGCTATGTAGAGAATGAGACAGATACAGTAAGCATTACCTTTATAAATGGTATATTTACATTCACTGATTACAGCTTTAATTAAGAACTCGTGAAAAATATATGTAAAGATCTTGACATGTAAAATACTTAATTCTTATGCACATGGCAGAATATAGGAATATGATTGACTTATTAATTTACTCAATTTAGTTAATTACAACTGAATGATTCCTGGTGAAATTTATTTCTCTCACATGACAACTGGAGACATTTTTAAAAGTCACAGTGGACAATTTAACTTTACTTTTTTACGTAATTCAAGTAAAATATCTGTATATCTCAACTGTTTATTTACAAGTTATTGGACATTGTACAACAAATAGACAAGAAGGTCCCACCTCTAGATTATTGGTATCATGTCCCAGATGAATTGTTTGGTGTAAAACATTTGGAAATGTTTGGAGAGCAGATTTCAATACAGATCAGACTTATGTATCTTCAACTACTGCAGACATTTCCATTGGTTGTTGGTACTGGTTGTTCTGTTTGGAGGACTCTTCATTCTTGGGGTATACTCCAGTGACCACAGTGAGGATGACAACAAACCCCATTCCGATGACCTAAACCACAGAGAGAGAAGAAAAGAGAAGAGAAAAATACAGTGACAATTTCTGACTAATTGACAATGATTTTCAGAGACATCAGATTTTTCCTTACCTGAGAGATACAGAAACAATAGTGAGTCCACCTCAGTAACTCCTCTGGTGGTCCGCTTGAATTGTCATGTGGATTGCACCATTTTATATTAACAGATTTATTAACAGTTTCATAGCTGCCTGACCAATTTGTCACTGCACAGGCAAGGTATTGTCCATCCAGGAAAATAAAGGTGAGCCACACTATGAGAGGGACACAGCAAAGCAGCGCTCTCTTATCACACTTGCATCCCTTAATGCGCATCATCAGCACAGAACCCAGAATACCAGGAATCAAGAATAGACATGCAAATGCGGTATTCCATCCTGAAGCGCAAGGGCATACAAACTCCAGTTCTACTAACTTCTCCAGCAAAGCAAGGATCAAGCCAAAGAGCAAATTTGACGCCAGAGGACTCTTCTCAAGTTCATTCTTTAAGGTGTCCGTCCATTTTGTTCCTTCCTTCCTTCCTTTCATTGTTGATTCTGCACAGGGAAAAAAATCAAGACAAAAGTCAGAGAACAGATGAAGACCTCTATGTTTTTTTTTTTATAGATATTTAATATAGATAAACAGTTTCAGTGCATCAGCCCACACCCAGTTATAACTGAAAGGGAAGTTAAAAAGAAGTCCATTACAAACAGCTGTCTCAGTGCCTTGTGATCAACTTAATTTCAACACTACATTTAAAAACCTTTTGAAAAACAACCAAACAAAATAAAAATAAAACAACTTTCACATGTTGCTGATTTCAGCCAAAGATCTGAAAATAAATGTTGAGAAATACAGGAGGTTTTATCTTGACATTTATCATTGCAATGTCTCATTTACAACAGTGTTATTATCACAGTATCACATCATTATTATCATTATTATTATTATATTATATATTAATAATATATTGTTATATTCACAGTGAACAACATTGTGTACAACTCTGATATCTTTACATATATTTAAATCATGCATGTATCCAGACTTTATTTATAAGATGTTTACATGTAGATGGATCAGGTCCAGTAGTGGAATAAGTATATTTACTTATATCTAAGTGCTCTACTTAAATACAAATTTGAGGTACTGCCAATTTTTTATACTTTGATACTACATTTGAGGGAAATATCAAAAAATCAAATCATTCAACAGTTTATATACGCACAGCTGAAAGGATCAGTTGTTTCATGAAGGGGCAGTTAATGGTAACATAACACAATAAGATTAAAGTTTTACCCACCTTAAGATTGACCCTTGATAAATGAACTCTTCTTGCTGCTTCAAAGTAGTGAAACCTTTTCAGCTGTTCAGTCCTTTGTGTTGTGCAGTTTTGATTTGCATCTCTTTCTACCACTTCCTTTCGTGACCAACCTCAGACTTGTCGTTCTCATCAGACTCTGACAGACTGACAGGATTCTCATCATGTTGTTCCTGTTTAAACTGTCATCCCAATGAAAATGAAATCATTTATCGAGGTCAAAAGACATTCAAATAAAATGGGTAACTGAAAATGAAGAAGTTGAAACTGAAAGTTATGAGAAATTAAAAATGTTTTGTTACTCACAAATGAATTATGCTATTTAGAGCTAAAACATAAAAACACCTGGGGCATGATGTCTTGTGCTCAACGTGAGTCCTTTCCATTGGGACAGGCATCATTTGCATAATGTCTAAAGTTAGAAAAAGTAGGTATTTGTTTGAGTGGTCTCTAGTGAGATCTTTAAGGAAGTGCAATGTTTAAATCTGATGAACAACATGCTTTGAAACACAAAATGGCGTTTCTTAGTGTAAAAATCAAGCATTACCAAACATACACGTCACTTTTGTGTGATGTTGTTTAAGTAGACAACGTAAGGCAAATGAGAGTCATAATATTTCACTTTCTTTGTTTAATTTGTTATTGTAGACATTTTACATTTTCTCATCTCACATAAGTGGTAAATGCACAAAAATGTATTAAAAATGTACTGAGAGTGGTTACAGGAAATGTTCCATTTAATTTTTTAATTTTGTAGAATCTTGAAGTTGAATTCTCTCGCAAGACCTCTGCTGATTCTCGTCTGCATCGGCATTGGCATCAGCTTTGGCAACGCCATCACCGTCATTTGTTTCTGGGTCACCGTTGTTCTGTTTCGAGCCCTTTTTAGTCATGAAGTATATTCCAGTGATCATTATACAAACGATAACAAAGAAGATGAACCCCATTCCGATGCCCTAAACCACAAAGAGAAAACGAAGAAAAATACAGTGACAATTTCCGACTAACTGACAATGATTTTCAGAGACATCAGATTTTTCCTTACCTGAGAGAGAGAGAACCAATCCTGACTCATTCTCAGTAACTCCTCTGGTGTTTCGTTTGAGGTGTTATCTGGTTTGCACCATTTTTGATGAGCGGACTGAGGAACAGTTTGATAGCTGCCTGACCAATTTGTCTTTGCACAGGCAAAGTATTGGCCATCCAGGAAAGTCAAGATGAGCCACATTATGGGAGGGACCCCGCAGAGCAGCATACTCTTTTCACACTTGCATCCTCGAATGCACATCATCAGCACAAGACTCAGAATTCCAGGAAGAACAAAAAATGCAGACCCAAATACGGCATTATATTTTGAGTTGCAAGGGCATGAAAACTCCAGTTCTACTAACTTCTCCAGCAAAACAAGGACCAAGCCAAAGAACACATTTGACCCAAGAGGACTCTTCTTAACTTCATTCTTCAAGATGTCCGTCCATTTAGCTTTTCCTGCCGGTGTTAATTCTGCACAGAGAAAAAAAGACAGAAGACAAAAGTCAGAGAACAGATGAAGACCTCTATAGTTATTTATAGATATTTAATATAGATAAACAGCTGGCTGCAAGCTCAAGCTCACACAACACAACTAAACAAGGGATGCAAAATAAATCAAATATTATAATTCAAAAATAACACATGCAAACAAACAGCCCTTCAAATAAACCCCAAATAATTCAACTTAAGTTGTATCTCCTATCTCTGGTTTCCCCGGATAGTGCAGAAGCAGGGATGCAGTAAAGAGGCTTAGGCTATGCAGTTTGTGTGACAACACAGGAAGTACCAAAACAAACCCTGTCTTGTTTCTTCCGTTTATCACGAGTCACATGATCTTTTTCACTGTGAATATTAATGAATCAGGAAATATACTTTGTGACTGTAAAAGTAAAAGCTAACTGAAACTAAAGAAATCATCCACTGTATTGTTGGTGAATATTATTAACCAAAGATTAGTCAACTGGAACTGCACGCTTGCAGTCTACAGACTGATGTAAAGTCACATACATAATCACATTTTCTTGAACTGATACACAAACTGTAAAAAACACACAGAGAGCTTTGTTTGAATGTGACATTTGATCAAAATAAAACAGACATTGTGCGTAAAGTGGAGCTTACGCTGTGCGCCGGCGGTGATGATGGATGCCATAACAGTTTCAGTGCGTCAGCCCACACCCAGTTATAACTGAAAGTGAAGTTAAAAAGAAGTCCATTACATACAGCTGTCTCAGTGCCTTGTGATCAACTTTATTTCAACACTACATTTAAAAACCTTTTGAAAAACAACCAAACAAAATAAAAATAAAACAACTTTCACATGTTGCTGATTTCAGGCAAAGATCTGAAAATAAATGTTGAGAAATACAGGAGACATTTATCGTTGCAATGTCTCATTTACAACAGTATTATGATCAGTTATTATCATCAGTTATTATTATTGTTGTTATTGTTAATAATAATAATAATAATAATAATAATAATAATAATAACAATAATAATAATGTTATTATTAACAATAACAATACTGTTATTATCAATATTGTTTTAGTATTATTATTATTATTATTATTATTATTGTTATTATTATTATTAGTATTATTATTATTAGTATTGTTGTTCTTGTTGTTATTAGTATTATTATTATTAGTATTATTATTGTTATATTCACAGTGAACAACATTGTGTACAACTCTGATATCTTTACATATATTTAAATCATGCATGTATCCAGACTTTATTTATAAGATGTTTACATGTAGATGGATCAGGTCCAGTAGTGGAATAAGTATATTTACTTATATCTAAGTGCTCTACTTAAATACAAATTTGAGGTACTGCCAATTTTTTATACTTTGATACTACATTTGAGGGAAATATCAAAAAATCAAATCATTCAACAGTTTATATACGCACAGCTGAAAGGATCAGTTGTTTCATGAAGGGGCAGTTAATGGTAACATAACACAATAAGATTAAAGTTTTACCCACCTTAAGATTGACCCTTGATAAATGAACTCTTCTTGCTACTTCGAAGAAGTGAAACCTTTTCAGCTGTTCAGTCCTTTGTGTTGTGTAGTTTTGATCTTTGCACAACTTTCTACCACTTCCTTTCGTGACCAACCTCAGACTTGTCGTTCTCATCAGACTCTGACAGACTGACAGGATTCTCATCATGTTGTTCCTGTTTAAACTGTCATCCCAATGAAAATGAAATCATTTATCGAGGTCAAAAGACATTCAAATAAAATGGGTAACTGAAAATGAAGAAGTTGAAACTGAAAGTTACAAGAAATCTAAAAAAAATGAATTATGCTATTTAGAGCTAAAACATAAAAATGTCGGTTCTTAGTGTAAAGATCAAGCATTACCAAAACCTATACATCAATTTTGTGTGATGTTGTTTAAGTAGACAATGAAAGGCAAATACCACTGATACTGCAGTGCACTTTCAGATTGTCTTAAAGTGAAATACTTAAAGGAAAAGAAAGAAAAACAGAGATAATGTGGATAATGAGAGATTAACTTATAAAACACGTAAATAACCGTAAACAATAACTGGTTGAGAAAGCACAAGAAGCAGAAGCACAAAACATTTCCTGAAATCAGTTCCCTAATCAATAGTCAGCAGAATATCCCTTTGTCTAAAAGACACCCCCCTGACCTATCTTCGACCCTTTGTCCTGTTCTGAACTTCCTCCATCTATACATAAAGTGGAACTCTTGAGCCTCTTGTTATTACTGCAACTATAAAGGGAACCATATCCCAAGAAGCACCTGTCCTTGTTTGCTGTGTGAGTAATGCTGTCTTTGGACTCGCTCTTCCACTTTTGTATTTGCAGCCAAGTCCATGTCCTGCAAAGACCAAAGAGTATCACATGAGCAGTGGTGGACTCTGAGGAAAACAAATACATAATAAAATAAAATAAACCGAGCACCACCTGCAGGTTGTGGGGCACCAGCAAGCACGCATTTTCTGGGAATCTCGGGTCTTTTTCATCAATTCCTGACATGCATATAAATCATTTCTGTAGACATTACATTGTTTCTCACATGAGTCAGACAATAGTGATAAACTGCCAGGTCAGCGTGTTTCTACACCGTTTAGGCCACCAGAGAGCAGCAGAACGTGTTGCCTATTCAGGTTTTAGGCCTCTTTACTCGCTCTGTTTAGTTCAGCAAGAAGGTTACACTGTGTTGTAGGTGTGCGGTTACCATTACCCTATATTAGTTCAGAGAGAAATAGGATTAAAAGTCTACTTAAAGCCCCATGTGCTGTTGAGGTCAGGGCTTAGTCTGCCTGAGAAACTGCTTGACCCATGGCACAATTTAAACCTTGGCAGCAGTGACCAGAAGTAATGGTTACCATTAGCAGTTGGATAATTTGGCAATACCTCACAAGTACTTGTTCCTGATTGGTTGGCAGAAGTCTGTTAATATCTGTCAAATATAGTTACAGCCAAAAATCTAACCGCCATTCAAAATAATTGGACTATTAAAGCTGCACTGGGTAATTTGAACACACGCAATGCAAATGTTTTCACTTCAGCCCGTGTCAGCTTAACCCATTTTCAGCCTCTGCAGCTCCTGCAGGAGTTGCTGTCCCTCATCTGATCTATGTTTTTTATTTAGTGCTTTATTCTTCTCTCTCGCTGCAGTTTTTTGCACTTCCGCATAGTTATGTCCACGTTAATCACCCTGATTGGCAGCTTGATTGACATTGGGTCCGGTCAAGTTTCAAATCGCAACCAAATAAATACTTTCCCACGTCTCAACCGCTTATTCAAAGCATGTAGGAAAAAGCTCTGGCTGCAAAGTTTACATATGATATAATGATATAATAAAAGGCCATATGTAGATCAGACTTTGGTTTGTCTGTTCTGGGCAACTGTAAGAAAAATTGCGGTTCAACATGGCACACTCTGTGAAAGAGGACCCACTGCCCACTGGACCTTTAAAATAATAGCCATTATTGCTACTATTTTTATATATTATTAAAGTGTGAGAGTTTGTGAGATTATGTTGCTGTTGCAACAGACATGGGATAAAGTTAAATTACTCCTGATTTTTCTGTCTGAAATTTTTCATTTTAGTGTCAAAGATATTATTTCATTCGCTCATTTCAAAGATGCGTGAAATGAGTGTTGACTTCAGTGGATATGGGGTGAAAGAACAGGTCACATAATCTGTGCACATTTGTTACACTGCACCATAACTTACTCTAACATTAGCTGAACTGGCTTAAACGAGGATTAGTCAAACTGTAAACTATTTGAGACTAACGGTACAAACTAAGAGAAAGTAACAGCCTCCATCTTGTTTGTTGCTTTCTTATAATTGATTTTCTGGGACGACCGTTGTTGTGTTTGTGCTCGTGTGTGTGTGTGTGTGTGTGTGTGTGTGAGCGCCTCAAAAGATCTCGCGGGATTTGAGATCAAACGCTCGGTTGAAAGAAGGTGGTTCCCTTGCCGCACCGGGCCATCAGAGAGAGAGAGAGAGAGAGAGAGAGAGAGAGAGAGAGCGCAGGTAGCCAGCGTTAAAAGTGCTGAAGTCTCCCCTGCTAGTCTACCTAGCGACACTCCCACCCTCCCACCCACCTCCTCTCTCTCTGCGTGACACCATTGGAGAGTCCGCACCGGTGTGCGAGCCTCGGCTTCATCGCCACCACCACCATCATCACCATCACCGTCATTACCCCGCTCGGGTCACCTTAGCGTTCCGGCTACCGGCGTTCTCCGTCCCCCCCCCCCCAGTCGTCGTCCCGAAGATGATACCCGGCAAGCGGAGAGCTGCAGCCATGTCCTTCTCGGTGGCGATATTCGGAGCCTTGATGCTGCAGTCCGTCTCTTCCCAGAACGGTAAGCAAAAAAAAAAAAAGAGCTCTCCTTATAGAAAATACAAGACATCATGGCGAAAATGCGGCTTCTGTGGAGGGATGTCGACTTTTCTTCTGCATTGGGGCATTTCAAATGAATCACGTCTCTGTTAATAAGACGTGCATATCTCCAACCCAGCAGCCGAGTCTGATCAGATAATCCCTTAAAGAAACGTTTTAATCGAATGAAGTGCTGTTTTTCTGCAGCTCCGGGGGTCAATAAATCATTAATGGGCTACAATCTGTATGTGCTGGGCTGAAATGGGCCACACGGAGGCCTGTGCGGTGTCCCTAAAATGTCCTTTGGAGTGTGGAGATGAATGCATGAGCAGCAAAGGACGAGCAAGAGAGGAAAGGAAAATGTTGAAATGAATGGTGTCACCGCTGAAGTTTTCCTCAGAGAGAGAGATAAGCACACACACACTCAATCAACATGCTGTTGCTCAGGTATGTCAGGATATAGCTGAAGGAATCCAGCAAGCAAAGGGTGAGATGCGTCTCTCCGTGCATCTCGGAGCCTGACATGTATGTGATCATCACATGCAGGACCTTTTAGAAGTGCGGCTCTGTAAATAGCATCAGTCCATTTTGCTGCATGCTTCTATTTTTAGAGCAGAGATGCTGCACTGGGAGCCGTGGCTTTAATGTCCTTCTTCTCGCAAGCAGAGAGATCCGTTAACTCTTTGCTGTTGAGGTGTTGCTGCACTGCAGAATTGAAGGGATTGATTTCCTCGGCACGGTTTCCACTTGTTCAAAAATGACCCCCCTCCTCCTCCTCGGCCCATAAATCTCATCCCCCACCTCCCCCCACGCCGCCCGCCGCAGAGGTTACAGCAGTGTCTCGGCTGAGTATTTGTAAAAGTGTCCGAGCGTGGCACCCCCGTCGTGCTCCTATCATGAGCGAGAATCCGGTCGGCCCTCGGCCCCTCCGTTGGAGCTGACCGTGTGTAGGAATGCATCACACATCCACTCTTACACTGCACACCCACTCCAAACATCTCCTCTTCAATCGGCGCTCCTGTGGCTGAAGCCCAGAACGCTGGTTAACAGTGATTATCTCCTTCCCTTGTTTTCAGAGAGGCTCTACCTATATGACGAGTAGCCTATGTATTGTACCGTCGCTGTACATCTTGTTTTCATCCAGCTCCATCTGGTAATACAAGATATTCCCGGTAAGGTTCCCCGAGGGTGTGTGTTTCATCTAAAGTGGAGTGCCTTTTACCAGGATAGTTGTTTAATGGTAGCGTTCAGACCATTAGGTGTGTAATTCCTCACACAGGAGCCATAAAAACTGCTGATAACGAACGTCTCCATGATTGGACTGATGCAAGCCGAGGATTTTGTTGCTTCATTAATAAGTAGCGTGCATTTTTAGGGAGCATCCGTCTCACTGTCAAACTAGAAGCACACAAGTAATGAAGGATTCACTCAGAAAATGTGCTAATACACCTAATGCTCATCATAACTTTGAAATGATAAGATCCTGTGGTCAGCAGAGCTACAAATGCTCCTAACACTTCTAATCCGGTGATTATTTTCTTCACTGGGTTGTCAGAAAATGGTGAAAATGAAAAGCTGAAGCTGGGGGATGTTTGCCATTTTCTTTTGCTTAAATCTGCTAATTATTTCAGTTCTAATTGTACATTTCTGTCACATTTAGTTCTGGGTTCTGCTCCTTCATATACAGGATGACAAAATATCAAAACCCCCAAAGTTAGATACATTTTCTAAGAGTAAAAGTTTTAAATTCAGGATATGAAGTCAGCTTCTCTGTGGCATCTTACCTGTGTTTTAGCTTTAACTTTAAACAAGCTCTTGTTTCCAGTCACACTGATATATTCAATACGTGCTTTCTGTTGCCGACCCCCTTGTTGTCTCTGTCCGTCAGGACTCGCTTCTGCTCTGACAGAACATTCATCTCGCATCCAATTAGCTACCCAATATGTGTCGCAACAGTCTTTGGTACATCAGCTGAGACTGTGGCCAGAATTTGCTTCATGTTCCGCCAGTTCGCATGGGTTCATCGGAAGATGCAGAGAAAATATCCGCAAGGAGACACCATTCGCGACCATTCGAGGCCACCTGTTCTCAAGTTGTGCTGTTAGATTTGCGGTTTGAATAATGAATCAGAAATCGGCATCAATTTAAAGTCGAGTCTGTCAGTAAGAATACAATTATTAATATTATTTTCTGAGTAAAATACCTTATTGACCGTCTTCACAGATTTTAATAATCAGTTAATGGTTACCAAGCTCAAACTCCAACCGCTCTTGTTCCCGCTTCTCTAATGTTAATATTTCACTGCTTTCATCTGTTTTGTATCATCGTGAGCTGAATATTTCTTCAGTTTTGGACTGTTGGTCGGTCAAAACAAGACATGTGAAGATCTCATCATCATGGCCTCTGGAAAAAAAAAAACTGTAGCGAGTCACTTTTTAGAACAGACGCCTACACATGAGCACACTTTTACACACACTGACCAAGAAAACAAACAAAAGCACCCAGATTCAATCCAACATTAAAACACGGATCAGAGATCACACAGACAGATATTTAAACTTAAAAAGGGACTGGAAACCAAAAGACTGAAAGTGTGTGTGGACGTTTACGGATATGAAAACAAAAATGAAAAACAGCATTAGAATGAAGCAGAGAAAATAAAAGTGTAACAAATTTAGGCTGCCACTTTGGACTTCATGAACTATTAATAATAATCAGTAGGCTGCATCCCCCTCCAAAGGTTATGAATATATAGGTGACAGTTATCTCTAGTAATCCTGACACTGTGAAAACACGGTGCAGCCTGTGTCATTCTAACATCACCCACGTGACGCACAAACCCGAACTAAACGTCAGCTCGACACGCGTGCTGTCCAGCACAGCGGCGTTCAGGGACAGCGCCGCTGGTTCAGCACTTTTTACACGTCCACGCCATGCGAGGTGGCAGGGGACGTCTCTCAGCGGTTCTGTGTTAAGAGCCGAGGCGTTGGCATCCCAGTCGTTTTATTCACTGGTACCAAATAAACAGGCTGCCAGTTTAATTCGGTCCAAATAGCTCAAACTAACGTAGTCCCACAATGAATCACGCTTTCATAAAGGTGATGATTCATTTCAGGAGCTGTAGTTTGTGTTTCTATTATTTTGTCCACCCTGGGGGTGCATCGCCTCTCTAAAACAACTGATTGCAACTGTCATGGAGGTAGGATCGTACTGGAATGCGCCAGTTTCAGCTAGGCGTACCTAATAAAGTGGCCAACTGCCTGTATGGGAATCTATATGTGCCTACGGTAAATGTGCCGGCCTTGATGAATCAGTCGTACGCCGTACAGCGCGGTGATTGAAAAAAAGAAACAACATGTGATTGTCCTGTAATGATCTGCCTGGTTTGGTTGGCGCGATGCTTCTATGGAAACGGAGGGAGGGGGGAGAGGGGGGGTCTATCACCGTGCGCCCACACGCTCCCCAGAGAGCTGCTACTTCTATAAATCTCCACTCAATCTCATGCGCTCTCCACAGTGCCTATAGACTATGCATACGGCTCCAGCACCCCCACCTCCCTCCGCCTCCAATCTGTGCGGCCGCGATCAATTGTTTCACTTTTATCGAAACCAGTTTCAGACATTTCAGCCCCGGCGAAATGAACAGCACGCGTCTGCGTCCCCTCTCCGAAGCTTTCCTCAGGTGCTTCCTCCATTCAGGCAAGACGTACTCGAAATGACAAGGTCACTTGGAAGACATTTTGGATGTGAGTGCTGTGCTGCGCGAGCCAGACACTAATTTATATGATATCATTAATTGGACAAAACCAAGTGAGAGCGGCCCTGCAAGGACGTCCCAGCAGAATTGAATTAAAGCTTCCCAGGAATAGCAGCAATAATGGCTGGCAGATCTGAGGTCGCCTCTCTCTTTGTCTCTCCCGTACCAAAAAATGTTGATGTCACCGTGCCCAGCAGACGGTGCGATGCTGATTTCACTCTTTTATGTCGCGTATCAGAGCAAATGAAGCAAAGCTTTTTTGTTTCCACCCTTTATTTTTGTGTTTTTGTGAGAATAATTGAATGTTTCTGGGTTTTAGGCTGTGGTTAAGACAAAATAAAGCAATTTGTCACTATATTCACACATTTTATAGTCCCAACAGTGGATCAGGAAAATTACCCACAGCTTCATATTTATATTAAGTTCTTTCAGCCTTAATTTGTCTGTCAGTGTCATTTTGATCTTTGTTTCATTCCCATTTAATTTACATTTCTTATCTTGTCTTTCCATCCTACACCTCTTTTTTTTTGGGGGGGTGCATGCCACCAGCGGGCTTTGTGAAATCACCTCTCTCTGAGACTAAGCTCACGGGCGACACCTTTGAGCTGTACTGTGACGTGGTGGGATACCCCGTCCCAGAAATCCAGTGGTGGTACTCCGAGATCAACCGAGCCGACTCTTTCAGGCAGCTGTGGGACGGCGCCCGTAAGCGGCGGGTGTCCATCAGCACGGCCTACGGCGTCAACGCCGTGAGCGCGCTGGGCGTCACGCGCCTCACGCTGGACGACGCCGGGACCTACGAGTGCAGAGCCAGCAATGACCCGCGACGTAACGACCTGCACCAGAATCCAGCCACCACCTGGATCCGCGCTCAGGCCACTATAACGGTGCTGCAGAGTGAGTGGTCAGTGTAGAAGGAACACTCCTCCCCACCCTCCCATTAGCGTCCAAATTTAACAGCTCCTGTGTGATTCAGCTTCCCTCAGACCTCTCCAGCGGGCCGCTAGCTTCACCTCTAGGTGCCATCTTCCCCTGCAGACATGGAAAACGAAGAGAAACACCATCCACTAGTGTTCACCAGCAGAGCTGAGTAGTCATTTACATCGTGCTCACCCCTTAAGTCAGTATCCTTCGAGCTGCACCTGTAGAGTCCTCCGTTTCCTCTCTGTTTTCTTTCCCTTTAGCTCTCTCTTCCCTAAATGTCATTGTGTTCATTTTATTTTTTTTTTTATCATGATTGTTGTCCTCACCTATTTTATTTCTGTGCTTTAATATGTCAAATTTTGCAGCGTGTCTGTACGTACACACGCAACATCCAATATTTAGTGTGACCTCGATCGTTTTATTTCTGCAGTTATTTGTGAATCACAGTCGGTGTGTTATGCTTTGGGAATTTGGGCGCTGACTCTCAATACTTTGTTTGGTACTAAAATGTTTCCGGGGTCGTCTCAAAAAGCACCGAAAGTTGCCACCAAATACGCATGTGTACGTTCTGATTAAAGTGTTTCAGCCTGTGACCGCTCAGCTCGAGCGCTTCGCCGGTGACCGCCTGTGCAAACAAGTTGTAGATAATCAGGATTAAGCAGAATACGACACTCCAATTAAGGTCTTCGTGGTTTAAAAGCTAATCCAAGGCAGGCTTTTCTGCAGGGTGAATTTGAACCGGATACAAACAACCTTCCTTTCGTGGATGTAAGTTTGTCTTTTTTTGGGGGGGGGATTCTTTCAGAGCTGTTGAATCTCTTGTGGGAGGTTTAATTTGAAAATAAAGCCTCATTTTTAGCCTTCCATGAGAAAAAATGACTGACACGTAATCCAAGAGTGGAATAGAAATCTGCATTTCACTTGTGTCTCGTACAGAAAAAGAAGAGAAGTCAGGTTTTCTTTGGTGTACGGTGGGCTCACTGCAGGAAAGACCACTACAGAGCACCGCAGTTGAACATTTCATCCAGAATTCAGCTTCAATATTCGTCCGAGCTGCAGAATGTACTCTTTTAAAAAAAAACAAAGGCATGATTTTGCGTGATGACTGAAATTCACCTTGAGAGCTCGGCTTGTACCTGAGTGAACCAGACATTATCTAATGCACCTGGTCATCTTTTGTACTGATGATTCAGAGAGTTTCATGTTCAGCCCAGACTAGGAAATGCTCCCACTTCCACCAACAGTGCAGAAAAGGACTTATACTTAAGAAATACCCAAAATAATTCCTCCCACATCGCGACTCTATTCCTGTGCTATGTTGTATGAAGTGCAGCTGGCTGAGGTGTCTGTCTGAAACCCTTTGAACGCTGCTGTTTACATCTTCCAGCGCACCCTCACGCACACTCGCACCAAGCAACACTTCTGTCGCAGCTGATCCGTGTCTCTCTTGCAGAGCCGTCAATCACCGCCTCTGACCACACCACCCTTCCCGTGGAAGGCGACTCTTTCACGCTGCAGTGCAACCTGACCAGCGCCCACAGCGCCCACCAGGAGAGCTACTGGATGAAGAACGGGGAGGAGATCCCGGAAACGCGCTCCCCAAATAGGAACACCGAGTACAGGTAGGAGTCACCTTATGCAACGTGTGTGTGTGTGTGTGTGAGAGAGAGTGCTAAACACAGAGTTTAGCAGCCTGATGTGAGTTCATGTGAGGTGTGTTTCTGCTCCGCAGGGTGGTCAAGCCAAGAGGAGACGCCGCCGGACTGTACATGTGTGTCTACACCTTCGAGTTGACTCCTCCAGCCAACGCCACCATCGAGGTTAAATGTAGGTGTCGTTCTGTGAGCTAAAGGCGTCTCTGTCGGTTTCAAGGCCGCATTAGAAATGTCACCAATAAAAAAAAATGGCCCGAGCGGCCTTGAGCACTAGCTGCCCTGTCATGCGAGGACCTGTGATTTCAAACAGCTCTGCTGGCTGCTCAGGGGCAGCCAGCGCCCTTGACACCTCCATCTCACCAATGCCCGGCTCAGTGGCAGCAGATGGTGTCTTGTTTGTCTGATGGCATGGGATTATGTCTCCAACGGTAAAATCTGGTCAGCTTTTTCTGCTGTCACATGCAACATTATGGAGGCAAATTGGATTTTGGGTCCGTTTGCTGATATTTTATGGGGCATTTTTAGTCATCTGAGGAGAAAGACGACTGGCAGGCAGGCACACGCACACAGAATACTCAGCTTAATGGTTCATTGAATTGCTTCCTGCTAGATGAGATGAAGTGAGGTCAATGAAATATTTGATTGCACTTCTCTTCACACACAGGTGGGTCAGACTTAACCCCTGTTGTTTTCCCTTTTAAAGATTTTTTTGACAGAGAGCTTGAAGAGTGACAGGAAATGTGGGGAGAGACAGATGGGGAATAACAAGCGGGAAAGAGCCACAGGTGGGATTTGAACCCTGGGCTGCCGTGGCAAGGACTGAGCCTTTGTAAATGGGGCAGATGCTCTACCGACTGAGCTAAACAACACCCCCATTGTTTTCCTTTTTGTGCTGTAGTATTTGTCCCGTGCAGCTGTTAACCTGTCCTTTGTGTAGGATTTAGGGAAGTTCATTAGAACTGAATATAATTTAATTTATAATTATTATTATTATTTATTCATTTACATTTTTTTAATAGTATAATGCCCTAAAAATAAGAATAGTCCAGGACAGGCTGTGGATGGAGCATTTTGGTTGCAGCCACTGCAGTCTACATGCTAGAAGGAGAGGGTGAGGCGTGCAGTATTCAGTTGGTTGTAGTCTGCAGTCTCACCATTAGTTGCCACTAAATCCTTCACACTGGATCTTTCATACCAATCGATGCAATACAAAGAATATTTATCATCAATTGCTGAAAAAAAAAGATATAATGTTGTCTTTTTTATGCAACTCACCGGACTACACTAGGACACACAGTCGACCGGTCACACTTCTTTCTGAATTTCTTGAATGCATTATAACACTTGGTCATTTTTTTATCGTAGCTGCTCCTGAGATTACCGGCCACAAGCGCAGTGAGAATAAGAACGAGGGCCAGCGCGCTGTGCTATACTGTAAGTCCGTCGGCTATCCTCACCCTGTCTGGACCTGGCGCAAGTTTGACAACGGCATTTATCGGGTACGTGATATGACCGATTCGATTTTTGTGTTTTATGTACTGCGCATGCAAGCCTCTGCTCTGCGTGCTTCAGTTAGTGTCTCATGTCTCATTGAATAGTTTAGTGTGTGAATCAGCGTTGAAAGTTTTGAAGAGGGAATTAAAATAACATTTTACTTGAACTAACAGAAAACCATGTGAACACACCGTCGGATTGGCAAAGCTTCAACATCGCGTTTCACATTTCTTTCTTCTCCCTCGTTAGGAAATCGACAACACAAGCGGGCGCTTCTTCATCAACAGCAAAGACAACTACACCGAGCTCCACATCATCAACCTGGACATCGGTCTAGATCCAGGCGAGTATCAGTGCAATGCCACCAACATGATCGGCAGCCGCGAGGAGAAGTCTGTGCTGAGGGTTCGCAGCCACTTGGCCCCGCTGTGGCCCCTCCTCGGGGTTCTGGCCGAGATCATCATCCTGGTCATCATCATCGTTGTTTATGAGAAGCGCAAGAAGCCGGAGGATTTACAAGACGGTGAGTCACCACTGGTGATGCTTAGGATTGTTTTTGATGTATTGGTGGGGGGGGGGTTGACACAGATATCTGCCGTGAGTCTTCCTGCCTCCTGTCGCCGGACAACCAACTAGGCGGGGACGCACTTTCTTTTCAAGTGCCCGCTGATGTCACTCCTTCACCTGAGTCACCTGACACCGTGCCCTGCCTGTATTCAATTATTCAGTCTCAAAGGTTGACCAAATACTCAGACGCTGTTGCAAGAGGTCGCACCTTGTCAGGACAATTTCATGCATTTAATATTCATGAGAAATATGATACCGCAGCGTTGCGGAGGTGGACAGTTTCAATTATTAATAGCTTTCCAGAGACCTTGTGCTGTCCCCAAGCTGCAGCAAGCTTAACCACAAGACACTCATTTAACTATACAGCCTGTGTATGCCATCCTGGGACCGCCTAATACTACTGAGTACTTCAAGAATCCAGCTATAACATAAATTATGCATTAATGGTATTTGGGTGACCTTTTTCTCTCAAACAGAATTTTGATGTTGTCACATGCTGATTAGATGCAACGAGCAGCGGATGACTGACAGCTCAGTGACTCCGCAGTGCAGGAATAGATTGTCATTACGGTTCGTTAGAGGGTCTTAAATGAACCCTCGCAGGCTCACAAAATGGATGTAGATTGCGTGAGTCAGGCAGCGAATGCACGAAATGTTAATAATTCATATTTTCCTTGCATCTCTTGAAATCAGATTAGCCCTGGCTGTTGAGTCTTTTAACCGACTGTTGTAACATCTCCCATCCTCCCCCTTTTCCCAAATTGCATAACCTAAACCGTGTTTGCGGTAAGTGTGAGACTGCATGCTTTGTGAATTTCAATAAGCGTTATAAGCCTCGTCATCTTCCTCCAGTTCACAGCGCAGCGCACCGTTCTGTTCAGCCTCCTCATTAGCCATTGAAAGTTTCTGACATTTTGTTTTACCGACGGTAACTCCGCACTCTTGCATCAAATTGCCGCGGCGGCGAAGCAGCATGCAAAGAAGTGAAAATATTTTGTGCTCATGAATCATTTCTACTGTCACCGTCGCACCGCAGAGGGCCGATGCTGACGGAGCCGCTTCTCACTAATCTCTTCGAGCGAGCGGCTGCTCTTTGCGAGCGCTGCCTGTCTCTGCATGACAACAGTCTTTTCTTTTTTAAATGTGAACGTTTTGCCTGTGTGTTAAGTGTTCTCACTTGCTCGTGCGTTTTGAATGCTGGATTTAAATGCATTCGGTGTGTGTGTGTGTGTCTTGTGGGTGACCTCATGAGGTGGTTTCTCCTTGTGGCATGACAGCCTATTGTTTACTCTTTTATGACTTCATCTAGGCTACGTTTTTTTTTTTTTTCTCTCCATCCCATAACATACACACTGCACACACACGTCACATACTGCACACATGAAATACTTACCAAGTTCTCAAAGACGTCAGGACCAAGTGCACCATGTGTCAGTCACAGCTGCTCTTACATGTCGCCATTCTTTATGATGAATTTTTAAACTCCATCGTGTGCAACCTCCTTGCGATTATTTTCTTTTTTTGGTCCTCATTTCTCCATATTTTCCCTTGCTGCCTCAGATGATGACCCAGCTGGACCAGTGTAAGTATTTAAAGGTTTTTTACCTACCGCACCTTATCTCTGTTTAGCTTGGTAATGTGTGTGATGTTGTAGCTTATCTCTATGCCGCCTGTCTTTAGAGCTCAGTGCACGGCGCCCCGCAAATCTGGGTCGCAAACAACTCGGAGCATTCTGCGATGGCGCTTTGCAGCATTCAATTAGATCACAGGGAAATATTCTAAAGTCAAGCGAGGACATTTTAGCTGGCATTGACAAATTACCGTCTGAACTGTCCTAATTAGGGAGGCTCAGCCCGTGATGCCCTAAGAAGAGATAAAGGGCACACTTTGAGTCCCCCTATTATTATATTGTCATAAGCAGTATATAAACATTTATTAAATGGTTTATAACACACTCTAATGCAGTTAGCAAATGAAAGGAGAGAAAGAGAATGTCGTGTAAACGGATGATGATGATTATATGGTAAAACATAGTCTTAATAATTTAAAATATGTCTTCATTAGAGAATATATGACATTATTTTAATTGTTTTAACACTTAAAATGTCCTTACAGCTGCTTACAGCTACATTATAGTGTGTTATAAATAACTGCATTTAGTTTCATTTGATTTAGGTTCATGTTTCAGCAGCACAGAGACAGAGAAAGGATGAATAGAGAAATTAAATCAAATAAACTGTCAGCAGTATATGAAATACAGAGAACAGGAGTGAAAATGGAAACTACAATAATACAAGAGCAAGTTTCTACTTTTAGTCCTACTATTTTGTCTTTAATGTTTTATTTTTATTCTGTAAATGATGCTACAGTCAGTGAAATGTGTGCATGTACACAAGAGCTGCAACTATGCAACTGAAGCTCACTTCAGAGTCACAGACGGCATTATGCAGCTTTTCACAGGCTGAGTAGAACTAACTAGTAGAGTCGCTGAATCCTTAAATCCACTGTTTTGTCTTGATTTTTTTCTAAATTCAGTCACTATTTAGTCTATAAAATGTCTGAAAGTTAAATTTACCTTCACAAGTTGGCAGAACCTGAAAAGATAACTGGAAAGAAAACTGGTTAGTTAATTGTCCAGCAAAAGTATCTAATTTATAAAGAAACTAAACTATCATCTGTCAATCAACTCATCTTTAATTTGAAGTCTGAACTGTGTTTTTGTTTTGTTTTGTTTTTTTACTTCCCGCTGAAGGAAAACTAATTCAACCAACAACCACAAAGACAAGAACCTCCGCCAGAGGAACACAAACTGAGCAGCCCGTCTGCTGAGTGAGTATTAAATAATTAAGACGAAGCCTGATTAATAACATGCATTACACGCTCGTGGCAGCACATTACAAGCTGAGCCACCAAAGATCTTGTCAACCAAACTTCTGTCAGACTAACCAGCTGAATTTTCCTCTTCCTCTGCAGGTTTCATTACACATGTATTGACCATATGAAGGTAAATAAGAAGGGAATCCATACCAGTCGTTCATAGGAGTTATCTGCCATTAAAAGTATGGTTGTGGAGGGGTTCAAGTGAGGCATGCCTTATGATTTTTCTTGTGTGAGAGTGCGAGGTCAGGAGGTACTCAAACCATTATGGGATTGTTAACATTATAACCACTGTTGCTGCATGCAGTTGTTGACGTTTATGATTTTCTTTCCTTCTTAACCACTAATTTTAATATTTTTACTACTTAAAATAATGCATGCAAGACGTTGACCTTCTGTTTGAAGGCAGAAACTTTCCTTTTTTCCTTTTTCTTTCCGTTCGTTTCTCTGAGAGTGGCTTCATGTAGATAATCTGTGTGTTATAGAGGAAAAACAAAAGTGGGCAATGTAAAAGAAAATGCCACCATAATCTGGTATGACAGTTGTGTATAGTTTTATCATTCTGCTGCATACCATTTTCTAAGTTTAATCATTTTATCGGACTATATCTATTACATTTTAAGGGCTTTGCAATGTCCCTCTAAATTTGATGAAGGTTTACTTAACTGTATGTATGTACTGTATGTGTTAAATTACTATAACTATGTATCAAATCAGCATTAATATAAAGACTATTCATATTATATGATGCACTTAAATGTTGAGAATAATGAAAAACTGTATAAACCTACTTTAAGAGATCTGTACTAATCATTCTAACATATTGTTTTATAATTATATGTGTATTGTACAGCATGGCTATTATCCTATGCAATGATTACCCATATCAATATATTGAAAATCATAGCAGCTTTTAATTTCTCTGTGACAAAGCTTTAAACTAGTAGGATCACCGTAGAGCGTTGATGGCATACTACACGGCTGCATGAGTTCTTTACAGCTGGCGTGGGAGGTGGCGAAAGAAGTCCCACGTCAGGACTGACACATGTGAAGCAAACTGCAAGATCCCGACTCATTTTTAAGAATAAATATCTGAAAAAAAAACAAAACAAAGTGCGTCCGTTGAGTTCATTCAGTCGTACCATCAATGATGCACACGGGCCGGCCGGCACGTGGGACTGCAGAAAGACGAGAGCACGCGGGGAACAGTGCCATCTAGTGCGGTTTGAAATGAGTCACATGAAACATGACACGAATCTCAGACATCAGGGGAATAAGTGCTTAGTACTTAGTGCACAAGACTGAAAAGAATTTATATAGTTCAGGCTCTTTCACAAACTTCTTCTTGATCCTTGAGGATAGTTTGCCAAATAAACCAATGATCAAAGTATTTTTTAAATTTATATAATAAACTTAACCTAAAGCACAGAAATGTATTTAGTTGTCCTTCCTACACGCTGTAATTAGTGTTTGGGTGGCTATTTGTGTGGCCCCTGTATTATATACCACGCTCAGTTTCTGTGATTTATTCATGGAGGAATAAAGATTTGAAAGGACAAGTGTCTCCTTCATCCCTGACCGGATGCTTATTGTTACTTTATTTCTAAGTTAGTTAGGACTTCTAAATATAAAATAAACACATTTCATAATTTTCTACCAAATGATGTCCCTGGTTTTGTGGTTAATGCTTTTAGATAGCATCCAGACAATTGTGTATTGAAAAAAACAAATTTAAATTACAGTCATATGCAGTGTGGACTCTTTGGACTCTTGGCTATGGGCTTGGAGTGATGAACAAACCTACAAATCCAGCTCAGTTTGCAGTTCATTATACACCTAATTCAAACTAATGCAGTCCAAAGCAACAGTGCTGCAATAAAAACATTTTTAACAAACTTTATAATGGTCTGTTTATGTTGAAGCTGAAACTATAAGTGAATGAATTTTTCTCTCGTGTTATTCTCAGTGGTGAGCAGCACATTCAACACATTACTTGAGAAACTGCAGCAGTAAATCAAAGGGGGGCGCTATTTTATTTCATTTGATTGCACTTGCTGGCTGGCAGCGCTGGTGGCCAGGTTTCATTGTTGGCCTTTTGGCAACATTCCCTTCACTATAACCAGATGGAGAGTAATGAAAGATTGTTCTGTGTTGTCATACCGTTTAAAACTGTCTCTTAATTGCCACGAGGAAATGCGTTGTCCTGGATTAATATCTCATTGGGATTCAAACTGTATTAAACATTAAACAGTCCATTTCTGGACCAAAGACACATCTGTGACTTTGTGAACCCTTTAAAACAAAAAAACAAATAAAAACAGGACATAACTTTTGACAAATATGATTTGTAGCTCTGTCTGTGGATTAATCTCTCATTCAGGTGACATTTGAATAAATCTAATGGACTAGTTCTTAAACAGGCCAACAAATTTACTGGGCACATTTACTTTCTTGGAGAGGTTTATATTCTTTAAAGGTTCACACAGCAGCCTTGCATTGGACTTCTTCTATGTAACTATAAACTTTATTTATAAAGCAACGTTGATAATCAGCTGTTAGAAAAGTGCATTGTCAGTTGAATTAGGCCACATTTGTTTCAGTTTGTTGTACCTAATGAACTTTTAAATGTGTAAACCAGCCATATGTTATGTGGCTTATGTCACTTGGCTGCCATGCGCAGGAATGAAAAGCATCCTGTCTTTAAATCTGGTGTTTCACCATTAGTCAAACAGAGAGTTCCTGTTGTTGCTTCCGCCTGTGATCACATTTGAGTTACATTTTCTGATTAGATTTCTGTTGCTGAGCATACATTACATCTTCTGAAAGTTCATGTCGTGTAAGTGTGGTTGAAGTATACATGAAGTACATGAAGTTATATGAAGTTAAATTCAACACCCATACAGAATATCTCCATCAAAGTTACAGGGGATAAAAACATATCAAGAATAGAGAGTTCAAACTATGAGCTTTGGCTGCCTGCAAACATAATGAGAGTGATGACATGAGTGAACTAAAATAAGGCACAGTGTGAAATCCTAATCTGGGCAGTTCATGATCAGGAGCACTTGAAGTGCTGACGCCAAGACACAGATTGTTTTCGGCTCCGTAGGATGGTGACTAATGGAAAGAGACACAAAGAGCAAGCAGAAATAGAAGAAACTGAAAATTCTGAGTTTGTACCATTTTACCTCCACTAATGAGAAAATTAAGAAAAAATAGTCTGCTGTTTATAGGAGGCGCCAGTCTGTGTTGTGGGAAATCTTAAACCTTTCATTGACACCTTAAAAATAAAATAAGATTAGGCCAGTGTATAACCATAGGAAATATATTCACAGAAACAAACTGTTCTCGCTGTTCTTTGGCATTATGCCATATGCAATGGTGTAGTGCAGTACAGTATACACACTTGTTTCTCAGTCGCCATCAGCTATACTTCTAACCTCCTCTGATGCTCATCATGAAGTAGTGTTCTGTCAGTTCTGTGAATCTTTTAATTTCCGTGGGTGGATTGAGTGAGGAACAAGAAATACTTCACTCAGAATGCATACTCATGTAGCTGTCTTACACATCTTTGGGTCTGTGTTTCCCAAAATCAACACTTCTTCTATGATCCTCCATGAAATGAAGCAGCAGAGGCCGACACTACTGGTCCATTTTTTGGGGGTTAGCTAAATATGCCAGTGTAGCCTTACATGTCACTCAGGGCGTAGCTGGACAGGCTGCCCACGCCTCACCCTCCCTTTTCAAGCATGTAGGAAAAACTCTGGCTGTGAAATTCACATAAAAAGCAAAAGGACGTATCTAGATCAGTGTTTGGTTTGTCTGCTTTGGGCTACTGTAGAAAAATGGCAGTTCAACATGGCGG
Source organism: Nibea coibor (assembly GCA_023373845.1). NCBI lineage: Eukaryota > Metazoa > Chordata > Actinopteri > Sciaenidae > Nibea > Nibea coibor. The sequence continues at coordinate 19,134,078 of CM041721.1, forward strand.
ACTCCATGGAAGAGGACCCGTATTAAATTCCTGCCAATTTTTCCACTTCTACCGGACATTGCATTTAATCAAGCAACAGTAATTAACAAGGAAAGCATTGAGCCTTATTTACAGTGAATTATCCCCTCAAACAGTGGGTTCAATGGAGGATCAGTGAAATGTGAAAATGGACATTTGAGATGTTCCAGTCTCTGAACCAAATTAGTTTCTATAGGTGAGTGGAGGGAGAAAATATACACAGAAAGTAAGGAAATTTGTGTCTCATCTGAATCTCATACCAAGCCTGATTATTGCCCCTTCTAAATGGTGCCTCATTTGTAAGAAACATGCATTTGTGGGATGAGCAGCAGAGCTGAGTGACTAACCATGTTGGCCGACTTGCGACAAATACTAAGTGAAGAATGGGATGCCATCCCACAGCAGTGTGTGACCAGGCTGCTGACCAGCATGAGGAAGTGCTTCCAGGCTGTTGTGGCTGTGCGTGGTTCTTCCGCACGCTACCGAGGCTCCTGTTTGTGAAATGAATAAAACTGTTCAAATTGTCAATATGTCTTGTTTCTTTAGGCTGCTGCTCGTCCCGCAAATGCATGTTCCTTACAAACGTGGCACCATTTAAAAGAGGTGCCACTGGTGTTCCAGTGGTATGAGATTTATTGCTAAGAAGCATTTTTACAGCAAAGAAATGATCCACCAAACACACATTTCTTTACTTTTTGTGCATAGTTTAGATGATGGGCATGGCTGGGAAAATCTTTCCCTGCTTTATTTACTGTCATCTGTTGCTTTTTGGACTAAACTGGTGTTTTCACCTACTACATATTCATTAGTTTGTGTATTATTGTGGGTATTGTGGGTACTCTTATTCTATAAAGCACGTTTCCTACGCAGGGTACTACCAATTACTTTACTTGAAGCTTTTAGGGAGCGCCAGAGAATGACTGAAACTGACGATGGACACAACATTCAGCACCTTTCTATGCAAAATTCCAGCAATCATTATGAGTCTGAGGATTCATATGACCACGCGTGATTTATCCCCTGACTTGTGTTTTAATATCAGCGTCTCTTGTTGTCCATTACGCATGCTTAAACGCACCATGCAGGTGTCTGAAACAGGCTGCAGATGTAAGCTCAGTCGTTTCACCGGCGCTCCACGCTGTTGCAGTGTGGCGATATTTGCATGACATTAAGATTAGGTTCACCTCGACTAGTAAACTGTCAACTCCGAGGCTGGATCACATCCTTGAATCATCCTCTCCGGTTGTCCTGACTGGGCGGGGTGAGCGCATGTGCCACCCCGGCTCCTATGGCAACCCGATAGATCAGCTCCATCGATATTCACGTTATTAGAAAGCGGCGAGCTGCTGATCGGTGATGTCAGCGCTCTTTGGATGCGGTCGCCAGCTGCGTGCATGTGTGTCATCACCTTGCACTGACACGGAGCTCAGATATTTTGGGGAGGTGGAGATCATGCTTTGTCATTGAGGAGCTCAGCAGCAGCAGCAGCAGGAGCAGTTCACCCACTCCGGCACGTCCGACGCTCAGCATGCTGCATCCTGATGCGCTCTCATCTGCACGCCGTGGGTTCACCTGGATTTACACGCATTTCCCGTTTACCGCCTTTACATGACCGTCGGATCGAAGGGGGCCACGCATTGTTGACGCATCTCAATGCTTGAATCGGGGGGAGAGAGGCACGTCCCAAGTGCCAAATAAGATACAACCCGTCCTGCGGATGCGCCGTCACTGTTTTGCCTCCAGTGGCACCCCAAGTGTATGAGATTCATGATTCATCCCTCTGTTTTCACGGGCTGTCCTTAGAGCGCATCTCTTCTCCTTCTTCAAAAAAATGGAAAGATTCCAGTCTTCCATGCGCAAACGGCTCTACAGCTTGCCGCAAAACATTGGGCAAAAACCCTTCGTGACTGACGAAGGGGACGGCGGCGACAAGGACACCAAGAGGAAAAGTATTCGGCTAAAACATTTGTCGTCTCCGTCTCCCGCAAGCAGTTGCAAGAGCATCGAGGAGGTCAGGAGCGAAGACCTGGGAAGGGACGTGATCGTGAAGACCAACTTGAACGGAGACTGCCGCCTATTCAGGGGCAGCATCTCTTCCATCACCGGGCGGCATGCTGCAGGGTCAGATCCGGCGGAGCAGCGGCGCCTCATCCCCGAGGCTGATGCGGGTGTCAGCGAGAGTTTCCCCGACGAGCCCGGCTCCGGGGCCCAGCAGCGGGCGACGGGTGATGCGAGCGGTGCAACCGGGCAAGCATCCGCGTTTGATCAGTCAAGTTTCATCAAGTTGGAGGGCAGCGAGCAAATCATACCCGAGGACGACCGACTGTATCAAGCTGGCTTCATGCACCGGCAGTTTGGGGCGATGCTCCAACCGGGTGTCAACAAGTTCTCCCTGCGGATGCTGGGGAGTGAGAGGGCCGTGGAGCATGAGAGGGAACGAGTAAAGTCTGCTGGCTTCTGGATAATCCACCCCTACAGTGATTTTAGGTAATTTGTGCAGCAGTGAACCTGTCACACATTTTTAGCTTGACATAAAATGCCATCAAATATAATAAGGTCACTATAAACTTAATATGACAGACACACACACACACTAATCCCCTACATATCAGGAGTCTTTGATCACTGTGATGATATTATAACAGCACATTAATCAGGAGTGTTTGCAGAATATCATAAGCTGAACTGTAATCCACACACACCTTGCATAGATAAATGGCTTCTTCGGTTTCATTCATTCCCACTCTTGCAGGGAAATATTCGATGTGTTGTAAGAGGTGTTGGCTGGCATACAAAATCCTCTTACAGGCAAATTATATCATACATATGTAGGATGTAAGTCCCTCTTTTGTTTGGCCTGGAGTGTGTGCGTGTGTGTGCGTATGTGTGTGTGTGTGTGTGTGGTTTCACTGACACAAGAATAGGCCGTTGTAATCAAACCAACCCAGTTTTTATAACATTTTCTAAATGAAATTTATGAAGCTGTAATTCCCTCATTCAGCAGCCCTGCTGTGCCATGCATGCAGGCGTGGGTGCGTGCATGCGGGCGTGCGTGCATGTTCCACATTTCATCGCACGCTTGCATAGAAAACCAGCATTCTGTTCATCACCGCCATCAAGGGATTTTCATGACATTTAACCTTGAGGCTCACTGTCGTCATATTTTCACCGGCCAGTTGTACACCGATGTGTGTCACTGCAGGGTTTGTTTTTTTTTTTTTTTTCCACTCATCTGAATTACACTTTTTTTTATTATTATTATTTAGCGAGGGCAGTGGATTACAGAGAGTGCAGCAGGAGCTTGGAAATGGGGTAATCAAAATAGGGTAACATGACCATTCAAGATATTAGAAGCACACATCAGTGGAGATTATTACAGTACAATTAGTCTAATGGAGCAGAGATGGTGTGGACAGGGAGGGGACAACACAACACAAAACACCCAACACACACACACGCACGCACACACAGAACAGAAAGAGAGATTGAAATGAAAATGATGTTGTGAGGAATCAGGACAGCCAGCTGTTAGCTCTGTGTTCGAGGGGATGAGGTGTCATCGCTTCATGCTCGGTTTGGGTCACGCGGTGAGCAGGTGCCTCTTGAGGTGAACACCTGCAGATCCCGTTTCAAGTTAAACCAGTGAAGCATTAATGCACCATTAAAGGGGTCTTTTTTTTTGCGTACTGATGGATCAAATCCTAATCCTGCAAACGCTTCACCTCCTGATATCTCTGACTGTCGCGCGGCTGTCGTACAGTGTGTGTGTTGCCTCGGCCGCTGTCCGTCAGCTCGGCACGGTGTATCCTCTCGTGGTGTCTTTTTAAACACGGTCTCTCCATAATTAACGGCTGTCTTTTTATTAAAGCTTTCCACGGATGCAGCGGCATACATGCTGGACTGGCACGCCGCGTAAATACGGTTAATATGATTGCTGGTGGGCCTGAGCCACGGTACAGGTGTGTGTTAAGCCACTGAGCTGCATGCAGGCTGTTGTGCTTTAGCTGCGCTCTGGCAGCAAGAGATAAGTATCTCTTGTACAAATGTGATCCCTTTTTCAGCTGTCCTGATTGATCTAAGCTCCTTTCACCATTTTAAGCCTTTTTGTGTTCACTTTGCTCTTGTTACTCTGCTCGCTTTGTGCTCTCGTGCTCTTTATCGTAGTTGCACTCTGACCCAAATAGTGTAAGATTCCACTCTGGACCAGGAGAGGGCCAGAGACCCTATAACTGTCAGCTGTGTTACACCAGCAAGTTGTCTGATCTTTGTGGGTCTCATCAGCCGACTGCGTGCACACTGGTCTGCAGGCAGTAATGCACCGTCCCCTGCAGACCTTTTTTTTTTTTTTGTAGTCCAGCTGTTCCAGTGTTCTGCAGCACAGTGACGTGTGCAGAGCAGTAATGCTAACTACTCAACATCTGGCTGATGGGAACTGACGTCTGGAGATGACATGGATTCCCAGGAGATAACGGTGGATTTAGCTAGGGAGGGGAAGTGCAATTAGGACCAGTGTGTCACCACAGAGACAACAGGCAGATGAAGATAGGAATGCAAATGCTTTGTTTGGCAGGGAACAACAGAAAGCTGATTAGAACAAATGGCCACCCTGCCCCTCACTGGTTGCTTCTTTTTGTGATTTTTTTCTCCCCCCCGTGAGGGGTTGGTGCGTTTGGAGGTTGGGATGTAGCCTGGTCGCATCTCTCCCGGAGCCTCATCCTCAGCCCGCAATCCAATATGCTGATCCATAGGTGGTGAGGCACAAGCCACAAGTGCCTTCAAGAGGTGTAATAACCTCCCCTTCCTCTCCTTCCTGTGCAGTTTGCGTTGGCCCTATAGGTGTGTGCCGTGCTCCCGTTGGATCGATCAGTGGTTAATTAGGTCTCTGAAATAGATCGGGCATGCAATCGCACGCACGCTTCCTCATCTCACGCACACTCAAGATGGTAATTGGTTAAACACTCCCCGTATCTCATCTGGTCTTACTGTATGTGCAGGTGTTTTCCGCTTTGATGTAGTCAATACTGCAGTGATCTGATATTGCACCTTATACCGCCACATACGTCTATAAATGAGGGCTGTAATTTGAATTCATCTTTAATAAACCTATGGAAAATATTTTGACATGCGTTGAAATCCAGTTTTGGGGGAACATACTGTAAACAGCAACAAAAAACTCAGCCTCCTTTTTTTCCCCATGCATTATAGATTAAATTGAACTCTGCTGGTGCTGACACTTGAGGATTTAGTTAGTTGTGAAAATCAATATTTCCTCATGAGCAATTCACATAAATTCCAATAACCCATTTTCCTCTCCGTCCCCGTGGCCAGAAGCCCAGTATTGATCTGAATTAGAGAACCATTGTTGCTTCGCCGTTGTGTTGCTTCGTTTACCTCGAGCAATTTGTTTGCATTTTTCTGCTCATTTGAACACGACTCCGCTGGATTTTTGGGTTACAGTGTGCGAGCGCGAGTCGCACAGAGATTAATTTCTATTTGAAGTTCCTCCACGTCCCGAATTGCTTTGAATATGCAGCACATATTCAGTATGCGCATAGACGACACACACAGAGTCAGGCTCTTGCTTTAAAAGTCTTCTGTGTGAATCGGACAGCAGGCATTGATAAAAAAAAAAATGGTGTATGTTCATAATCTCTTCCTGTGCCTTTCAGATTTTTTTGTACCTTTTTGATGAAAGAAAACGGACCAAACGGTACCTACCGATAAAGTCCTCTTACTTGATCTGCAATTAATGATTTGCATTGTTGATTAATCTGCTGTTATTTCTTGATAAATCAATCAAATCAAGCACTAAAAATGAACTTCTGTGTCCCTAGTTTGGGTTCATCTCAAGACGTTTTGTTGCATTTCATTCAACATGTTACCTATCCTCTGCCAGAGCTCTAAGAAAGACATGAAAACACAAGAAGTTGACTTCCGCATAAGATATTCAGATCAGTTGTTCGGTCAAAGGTGTGGGTGAAGTTTATGATGGTTCAAATAAAGACCTGTGAAGAGCCTAAATGACTTTGGCCTGCTGTTATCCACAATATTGGTTATGTGTGTTTCAGGTTCTACTGGGATCTGACCATGCTGCTTCTGATGGTGGGAAACCTCATCATCATCCCCGTGGGCATCACCTTCTTCAAGGACGAGAACACGCCGCCATGGATCGTCTTCAACGTGGTCTCGGACACCTTCTTCCTCATGGACCTGGTTCTCAATTTCCGCACGGGCATCGTCAAGGAGGACAACACGGAGATCATCCTGGACCCGCAGCAGATCAAGATCAAGTACCTAAAGAGCTGGTTTGTGGTGGATTTCATCTCCTCCATACCCGTGGACTACATCTTTCTCATCGTGGAGACGCGCATCGACTCGGACTTTTACAAGACGGCCCGAGCCTTGAGGATCGTCCGCTTCACCAAGATCCTCAGTCTGCTGCGGCTGCTGCGCCTCTCCAGACTCATTCGCTACATCCACCAGTGGGAAGAGGTAGACCCTGCAGGGCCAGGCTTTATATAGGACTTCACTTTAGCAAGCAAAGACGTTATTACTCAACAGAAATGAATTAGCAACAATTCTGAGAATTGTTTGTCATTTTTTGGGGAAAAATACCAAGAAATCTCTACTCTCCGCTTTTTAAATATGATTAGTTTCGATCTTCATATCGGTAGATCGAATATCTTCTGCATGATCTGAACTGCTGGTAATGTGGATGCGTGAGAACATCTGAACAAACGGATTAATCAATTATCATTAGAACAAAGTCGTTGCTAGTTGCGGCGCTGCTCTCAAAAGAACAGCCGCATTAGCCGATTTCTCATTTTCTCTTGTAACGTCTGGATTATTAAATTTGTCCCCACTGTTGTAAAAACAAATATCAGCATATTAAACCTGTAGAGTTAATTTGATAGCTCCCCTCTGAGACTAACACACAATCAACCTGCTTAATAACAGATATTTTGCTGCGTTATCTGATTTTTATGATTCCAGCTGAGGCCGCGCTCCCAAAAGGCCATTAATGTTGCTCGCGGATGATTATGCAACACTGCACCAGCCTCTGTCGGTCTATAGAAGATTAAGAACAGTCGTGCTCTCGTATAGGACCCCTGTGTCTGTCAGCCCACACACGACCTATTGTAGATTTCAAATCCTCTGATAGCATGAGAGAGAATAGACATTTTCTGGACGTGTGTTTTAGTTGTCTCGGCTCCATTAATGCTGATAATCTGTGTCACAGGTTTTCCATATGACCTATGACCTGGCCAGCGCCATGGTGCGCATCATGAACCTGATTGGTATGATGCTGCTGCTGTGTCACTGGGACGGCTGTCTGCAGTTCTTGGTTCCCATGCTGCAGGACTTCCCTCCCGACTGCTGGGTCACTAGAAACAAGATGGTGGTAAGGGGATTATTTATGAGTCAAGCAGCACCCAAATGTGTTCGTCTTAAAGGCGTCTTCACTGAGGACAGTTACGGGGTATTTGGTCACTCTCACTCAAGATCAAATCACACCCGCACGGTCCTGATGAAGCTGACTAGCTGAGTTCTAGACTATATGTAGGACCCTTGTTAATAATGTCACCTTTGGCCTTTAAATGAGCTGCAGTCAGCGTTGACCGCACTGCGTAGATGCAAGCACTCCACTCACCACTCACTGAAACTTAGAGTTGCAACGTTTCAATTAACCATTTCAACATTAAATGGCAACTATTGTAATAACAGATGAATCTTATTTGTCATTGTTTTTCCTGGTTTTTGCCTCTTAAATGTGAAGATTTCTCAGTCTGTGACCAGACTGTTGGTCAAATTGAATCCATGACCTTGTTTGTTAACAGAACATTTCACAATTTTCTGGCAAAGCAGTCTGATTAATTAGTAAGAAAATAATCAGCAAATTAATCAAGTATTTATTGACATATAATTTATTAATCAGTGATCTGAGCACAGAGAACATTACCCGGTGTGGTGGTAATTGAAACAGAAATCAACCCGTCGTTGTGAATACTGCCGAACTCTCTTTCCTCCTCTTTGCGCCTTACAGAACGACACTTGGGGTCAACAGTACTCCTACGCCCTCTTCAAGGCCATGAGTCACATGCTGTGCATCGGGTACGGCCTGTACCCCCCCATCGGCATGGCCGACGTGTGGCTCACCATCCTCAGCATGATTGTGGGCGCTACCTGTTTTGCCATGTTCGTGGGTCACGCGACTGCGCTCATTCAGTCTCTGGACTCCTCCAGGAGGCAGTACCAAGAAAAGGTGGGTGCTTGTTTTCTGCGTGGCTCTGGTGTTTGTCAGAGAAAATCAACTTTCTTCAGGTCTAAGAGGGTTGAAATCAGTGGGATGGGATGTAACTAAGTACAGGCTAAAATTTTGGGGTAAGTAAATGACCCACAGCCCGGGAGCAGTCTTCAGCCAAGACTTCACCTGACATAAATCTGAAGACATTTCGAGACGATGCATACGAGAAGGGGGTCACTCTTTTTGAGCTTCTCTCGTGGAAAAAAAGCGAGAGGTGACTTACAGCAGGACGCAGCGTACATAGATTGGGTATTGGGGCCATTCATGCCAGTCGTGCTTTGCTGGGAGAGTACACACCGCTGAAGGACACACTAGTTAATGTTATTAGCTGCAGCCTGCGGAGCACGACTGTATTTGTCAGATGGGGCAGCGGTGCTCTGTGGGCAGGTTTCACAGATGGCCTGACAGTTGACTGTTAACATAATGAGACACATTACAGTCCACCTCTGAGCCAGCACATCAATCAGTTTAATATATTCATGACTTTGCATTTTGCCTTTGTTGACACACACGCGGATACATCGCAGTCACGGGGGGGCTGTCAGTTGCTCACCCTTTTTATTTCATTTATCACTCGACGATAACGAGACTCGTGTCGTTGTCACAGTACAAACAGGTGGAGCAGTACATGTCTTTCCACAAGCTCCCCGCCGACATGCGTCAGAGGATCCACGACTACTACGAGCACCGCTATCAGGGCAAGATGTTCGACGAGGAGAGCATTTTGGAGGAGCTGAATGAGCCGCTGCGAGAGGTCAGAAGTCATCATCGCTACCTTGTTGCTGTCATCCATCTCAACTAAAAGACACACTTGAGTATAAACATTTAATAAATAGACACGCACCGCAGCGTAGTTGTAAGCAGATAGAAGCGTTAATAAAAATCTGTCTAGAACTATAACTCCTTCTAGGTGGAGGGAGCTGCACAAACAGATAGTGAGTGATAATGTGGGGTGTTAAAGCAAAGCATCAGAATTTCTGGGTGAATTTCTGAGGTGAGCGTCCTCGTTTTAAACGGTTAACAGTAAATCATGTGAGTAATCTAGTCTGTCTCTCTTACTTTGCATGATAATGTTAATAGTCATGTAATCTGATTAGTAATGACTGGAGACTGTATGAGGACAGAGAACCTCATCAACAGAGCTTTAAGCCACCGCTAACCGCGCGGCTTTTATAATGATTGAAATGTACACATGCAACGTTTTTGTCTCCTAAAATCGCTCTCCTTTTTATGTGCGCGTCTTCCGCAGGAGATCATCAACTTCAACTGTCGTAAGCTCGTGGCCTCCATGCCTCTGTTCGCAAACGCCGATCCAAACTTCGTCACCTCCATGTTAACCAAACTGCGCTTCGAGGTCTTCCAGCCCGGCGACTACATCATCAGAGAGGGAACCATCGGCAAGAAGATGTATTTCATCCAGCACGGCGTCGTCAGCGTCCTGACCAAAAGCAGCAAAGACACCAAGCTGTCCGACGGCTCTTATTTCGGAGGTAACGTCCGGGGCATGCTGATATGTTCTGCAGCTGGCAGGGAGTCAGCTTGAATGTATGTCAAGGAGTGTTGATAGTATGATTTGTTTTGATTCATTTTGCACGGGCACTCAGCAGATTAACTGCCCGACTGTTACAGCTGGGGGAAAACTGTCCACATCATCTCCTTAAAAAGGGCTCAAGACTAAGAGGAGCAAAAGCTTTGTACTCTTTGAGTCCATCCGTGGGGATTTTCCCATATTTAAAGCTGAAATCCAGAACTTTCTATTTGCTGCAGCCTTTGTTACGTCATCGCAAACTCGTCAGCTGTGCAGCAAAGTGAAATGTCATCAAATGCCACCCGGGAAACACCAATATATAATTTAGTTTATTTGCATTCTTAACCGAACCGAGGTGTAATCTGACCACGCAGGCAACTTTTTGGGAGATCTTCTTCTCATATTTTAAAGTTTAAGTGTAATCTAGCATACATGTATTGTGGCTTAAACCTCCTCAGCACACCGGACGACACACACAGATGTGAAAAAAAGGCAAAATAAAGATGTCAAAAATCTCATCTTGTCGTGTGTAATAAATAGATTAAATTGAAAAACAGGATAGGGAAGAGACAGAGCGTGTGAGTCTGTGAGTGTTCATCCTCAATATGTCTGTCCTCCTTTCTCTGTCTCTCTCTCTCTCTGTCTCTCTCTCTCTTTCCTTTTTTTTAAATGGCGCATTATTTTATTTTTCTGATCTGGCACGACAGATGAGGTCAGGACAAACTGTAAGCTGCAGAAATTGCATTAAGTGCTCCATCTGTGGGGTTCAGAGGCATCAGTCTTTCCATGTTTTATCGTCTCATACTAACAAAAACTCCTTTTTGCCTTTCCTTTTATGAATGGATCGAAAAAGATAACCGTGTTTGTAATGTATCACGCAACTTGTTAGCACCTCTGAGAAAAGTGGAAAATCATCGTATATAACCCCATCTTTAAAAAGAAAAACCCTTGGTGTCGTATCTGACTTTCACTGAGCAGGTCGTGTTTTAAAGAAAAAGGTAGAAACAATTTCAACCTGTTTTTTTCCCACCCCCGCCTGCAGAGATCTGCCTGCTGACCCGAGGCAGGAGGACAGCCAGCGTGCGAGCGGATAACTACTGTCGGCTGTACTCTCTGTCAGTAGACAACTTCAACGAGGTGCTGGAGGAGTATCCCATGATGAGGAGGGCCTTCGAGACTGTGGCTCTCGACCGGCTGGACCGCATCGGTGAGCGCTGTTGCGAAGAGATAAAGAAATTTATACAGGAGCCAATTTTTACAGTAAAATATTATTTATTGTATGTATGTTGATTTTTTTTTTTTTCATTTTGTTCGCTTTGGCTAAAAAACACACATTTTAAAGCCTCTTGTTAAGAGAAGCGGCGCTATATGGTGCTGAGGAGCTGTGGTTGTAAAGCATTGCCTCATTTTTATTTTCTTAACAGGCAAGAGGAACTCTGTTCTTCAGCATAAAGTCCAGCATCACCAAAGTTCTGGCACGCTAAACTTCCAAGAGAGCGAGATAATCCAAAGAATAGTGCAACATGACCGTGACATGGCACAATGCACGCAATTGATCCAGACAAGCCTGAATCCTCCCCCTGCTCCCCCGTCGCCCACCCCGGTCATCTGGGCCCCGCTGGTTCAGGCCCCGCTCCAGGCTGCTGCCGCCACCACCCCGCTGGCTCTGGCCTTAGCTCACCAATCCCAGCTGCCTCCCATCCTCTTCCACCATCCTCTGGCAGCAGGCTCCCTGAAGGACCCCACCGGCCATCCAAAGAGAGTCCTCCTTGGAGCGAACGCGTCCAGCAGCTGCGGTTCAGGGCCCGCTTCTCCTGCCAGCTCTACCAAATTCAGATCTGGGTTCGAGGCTCCCTCCCTGGCGTCCCTCAGGACACACCACCTCTCCGCTGGGTCCGTGTCACCCACGCTGATGTCCCAGCCCATCTTCACCAGCAGCCTTCAGCCTCTGGGCTCCATGCCCTCGCACCAGCCTCCGCCCCATCCTCCCCACTCCGGCATCGCCTCAGTCTTCCCCATCAGCCAGGCCACTGTCTCCTACACCTGCTCGGCTCAGCTCCACTCCCAGCCCTTCCATGGTGCTATGACCACGCCGCCACACCCGATAGGTTTACTCCAGCAGGGGGTACCGGGGAGGCTCGTAGGGAGATTCCCAGCACCCTCAGCCTCCACCATAAGCCCGCTGATCTCCAGCTCAGTCGGGCCAATATTAAGCCAGCTGCAGCAGACCTCTCACGCCACCCCCCAGCAGATGGGGTATAGTCATGACAGAGCAGGCAGGACATCCAGTGGTCTGAACCTCCCACATTTCCCCTTCATCACCAGCACCCAGTCCTCCAGTGGATTTATTCAGCCGAGGTCTGCAGCCGGAGCTGGGGCTGCAGCCTCCCTGGCGCAGCACAGCCTTGCAGGTCTCCAGTCCGTTTTCCTCCCGCAGGTTCTCCCTGAGCACTCGGCCCTCGCCTCCCTGGCGCAGTACGGCTCCGCCGAGGCCTCGCCCTGCTACACGCCTCCAGTCCACAGTCCCAGCATACAGAGCCCTGTTCGGGGGAGGACAGTTTACCACAGTGAGCTCCCCAGCACCGTGGGCTCACACAGTCCGCTAACCCCCCAGACCTCATGCCCTGCCAGGGTGGCCTGTTCCCTCAAAGAGAGGGCAGAGTCCTCGGTGGATCTCTTTACCCAGGAAATAAAGACTATCTCAGGCTCTCACAGCTCTATACACCAGGAAAGGCCTTTGGCCATGAGCGGCTCCTCAGAGAGGGTAGGGGGGGCGCTGAGCCCCTTCTCCTCCTCCTCCTTGGCTGTCAGTAAACCCTTCAGCCCAATCCCGGGTCAAGCCACTCCTGTCAGTCGGACACATTCAGGACCCGAACCTCAGAACCTGTCCGTCGGTGTCCACTCGCCGCACGCTAGATCCCCTGCTAAGATGTTAGAGACCGAACACAAACAGTCCAAACTCCCGTCCAACTTGTGAGGTTCAGACACACCCTCCTTTAATGCCTGAACAAAAAGGAGACCGTCTCCCTCGTGGCATTGTTTTAACCACTATTTTGTCGAATGTTAAAGTAGGAGGGTGTGTTACTCTGATCAGTTTGGAGATTTTTAAACCAGATCGAATGGCTCGTGGATAATAATGGACAACGATGGATCTGTTGTTTTCTACGGGATATTGCATCTTTGAATATAGTAATAAAAATCCAAAAGCTATTGATGGGAATATATAGCACCTCATGAAAATATCAATTGTTCTATGTATTGTATTATAGCCACACTCTGTGTTTGTTTGTATTTGTTTAAACCCCATTGTCTAGGCGGTTTTGTGTAACCTTTAAGCTACACCTGTTAAGTTTTTTTGTTTTGTATCCAGTTTTGATTGAAACCAAAAATGATCGTCCTTTTTTTTGTTTGTTTTTACGTCCTTCCCCGCCACTTGAGCGTGTCGTGTGAATGCAAGGTTACCCCTTACGAGGAGATTGGAGGAGATGCAGACTGTGCACTTTGCTCGTTTCAGAGATCACCTGACGTAACGGTTTGATGACGACAGCAAGTCTTCCAAGATAGCGTTTCAGCAATATTGCACACCCGAAAAGGGTCACACAAATCAAATCAAAACCTGAAGTAATGAATGTAATGTTTGTCTGTCTGAGGGGGAGAAGAGTGGGATTCATTTCTGAATGTGTGTGAACTCGAGGGCGACGGTGGTCGATGGTAACCGGTTTCCGAGACGACGCACACGTTTCCGTTTCGTCCCGGCGCGGCGAGACGAGGCGCACGACCTGATGCCAACTCATTTCAGGCTGACAATAACTGTTTTTACAGAACCTACACCTGAGCCAAGGTTTGTGTGCCATCAGCATAGTATGCAATAATCTGTGTTTTGTTTTGTTTTTTAAAGGTACTGTGAATCGAAGCACTTGAGTCAACTGTTTCTAGTTAGAACTGATTAAAACAAGGGAATTAAATGGAATAACCAAGTGGATAATCAAACCTCCTGAAACCAGCAATGCACGAAGACTGATCTGAATGTTTCTTGCACCAGTCAAAGGGCTAAAAGCAGTTACTTGGACACACGGTTAACAAGAAACCCTGATGGGTCATATTGCTGCATATTTACCTCTTTCATTTAACATTATTTGATTGTAAAATTTGACATCTGTTGTTGAACAATTGCTGCTTTGTGATGCTATGCTGAATCAATAAGACGTGTATCACTGACTGCTTTTCTAAAAAAAACAACAAAAAAAACCCAACCTTAAATCCTTCTACTTGTTAATAAGTTCATGTGTTTAGATGATACTTCTCTCTCTCTATGAACCATCGGAGGATCCTGTCCGGTGGCTTTAGCTGCCTGGTTACTGAACCTGAAGGTTTGTCGCGACCCTTCGCGTGCGTTCAACTTAAAGGTGTGCGCAGGAGACGGGGTGTCAGTCATTCATGTATTTATATATTTCTATCTCATTTTGCTGCCTTTTAACCAACAAATCTGATGATTCCATCACCTATGTATGTTAGACATCTTTTATTTTAGCTACTGAATTCAATGCAATAAAATAACACGGACAACGACGCCCGTCCCAGCTGTGGATTTCTTTTCAAGAGCAGAACGAGGCAAGGAGGAGAATCAGATAAAACACGGTTCAGATTTTGAAGCAGATTATATTCAACTTGTCAATACAAAGAAAATGATCTGCCGTGTTCATGGAGTGGGAGCTGCTGGATTAGTAAGTAAATATAGATACTTAATTTAATGCTGCTGCAAGGTTTAATTATATTTATTTGTTTCTTAATATGAAGCTGCCAGACAAAACTAGATGAGTTACTTTCATGAGGATTGCATTATTGTATTATAGTCTGATGTATTTCCATTTATGTTGCTGCCTTTAAGTAAAAAATGCTACACCTCTCCAAACAGCTGGATTGTAAATGGTAAAAGACAACTCACTGGAGATTTTTGTTGGTCTGAGTATTTTATGCACAATGTTCAATATTCATTTTACAGGAAATAATCAGGATTAAATGTAAAAAAAAAAAAAAAACCTAATATTAAAAAATAATGTTTGTAAAATAATCCAATTTATTTTTAAGATTTCATTATAATGAAATGCTGATTTCATCTTTGGTGGTTTGTGTTCATTACTGCAGTTTATTAATTATTTGTCTTCAGCTGTTTTTATTTTAAAAATGTCCTTTTTCCAAGATGTCTCTCAGAGCAGAGCCAGTCATGTGATTGGCTGTATAAATATTCACATCAAAGTAACAGCCAATCACAAAACTGGCTCTGCAGTTTGTCGTGATTAACGGGAAATTGGTTAAAAATAAAAATACTGGATAACTTTGTACAATAAGCAATCACATTTTGAATTAAATAAAAAAAATACCTGCAATATTTTCTTAGCAGTTTCATAAATGAACACATTTTTAGGTTTATATTTATTCTGTTTATTGGATTGTCTTTTCTTAGATTTAAGCAGACTTGTCTCATCTACATAAACCTACTGTGTCCAACAGTGATCTCATCTAAACTGGCAACTTCACCAACTTTCTTTGCTAATTCATTTTGTCTAAAGTCGCCACATTAGATCTTTTTAATTTTATTAACTGATGCTTGAAGACCCTTTCAGTAACATCACTATACTAACTAACCACAGATACTTTAACCTTTAGCCTTTTAAACTAAAGATTTTTTACATTTGCAAATGTTAAAATATCTTTTAGAATGCAGCATCTCCTGTATTGTGCATTATATCCTGCAACATTTAGTCTGAATGGGATGTATTCTGCCATCCTGTGGCTTTGAGGTGGAGATGCCGCTGAACTGTCGTGTCCCTGGTTTGAATCAATCAAATACTGATAGAATAAATAACTCTTGTCTTGGTTTAGTGTGACTATTAGAAGAAGACAAACACAGCTGACCCAGGAATTCCTTTTAATGGATGGAAATGCAGTCATGTCCGATTACCAACTGTTAGTTCAGCATGAAACCACGGAGAAGACTGTAACAGTGCATGTTTATCTGGACAAACCATAGAAATAACGTGTGCATACAGTTTAGATTACAGTGCTCGCAGATTAACACATTTCCACTTTGTTTCCACTAAAAGGTTTTGAGTTGAGTCTGTGGCAGCAGGATTCAGACAATATATTACACATACGGATGACAGGAATCAGAAAGTTAACGACACCGTCAAAGTCCTTTGAGGGAGCGGCCCGGTTTTAAAGTTTCTGTCAGTTATGAGGACAGAAAAGTCCGAAACAGGGGGGTGGAAACGGGTTACGGGAGAGGGGATGGGGAGCGGTTACTAATGTCCTTTGATGAAGTTCAAGGTACCAGCACAACTCTCATGGTGTTGGTGTAACCGGAACCGGGGCGCCAGCCAGTAACAACAATGGCCACATCGCCAGACTTGAAGAACTTGCGGTGCTTGCCTATGGAAAGAGAAAAGAGGGGAAAAAGAAAGATTTCAGTTTTTTTCCAGTCAATTTTATATAAACCCTCCACACCTCTTGGCTTTTCCAAGGCCTCTTGGCTGTGAAAAGTCATTTTATTTGAGAATAATTTCAACACAACAAAACCAGGAAGAGCGGCAAGCTTTGAAGCCGATACTACATTGTGGCAAAACTGTGCCCAAAAATACTATTTCCCACAACCTCCCAATCAGAACTGGTCCAATAACATTTGGAAAGTCTAGAAGAGCCGCATAATTAAATATTCTCAGTAAAGTTAGCGAAGAGCTAAATCTGAAGTTAGGTACTGAACTAATGGTCTCTAAAGTGTTTGTTCAATGGGTCACACAATGTGAAAGATTATGCACCACTGAACAGCTTCCATAGGGATGAACAGAGCCCCAGCTCCAACTCTTTTACAAATTATCTTCATACATCCATAAATGAAACACGTAAATCACTCACCAACTTCCAGGGCAAAGTTCACACGCAGGTCAACGTCCTCGGCCCAGACATCAGTGGCGGCCTTGGTGTACAGCACAGGGTAGACACCGCGGTACAGGTGAGCCTGACGGGCGGTCTGGCCACAGCGGGTCACAGCAATGATGGGGGCACGGGGCCTGTACCTCGACAGCATGTGAGCAGACCTGCAGGTGACAGATTATTAAATGATTACAAAGATGTAGAAATTAAAATATTTCAGTTTCCACCCCAATGTGCCAAATTTATGAGAGTATATGAGAGTATATATAATATAAACCATGGCAATAAACAATGCATAGTCTGTGTGACTCCTTTTTCCTGTACAAGTGGTCCTGATCTATTGTTAATACAGAAATATTATACAGCTGGTTTAATTATGCCATTATCATTACGAAATCCATCCAGCTGACAGTAGTATGTCCTCTGTATCATGTGTTGTGACTTCCAGATGGAGAGGAATGAACAAGGAGTTAAAATTAACTCGTAAAATGTCAGGGTTCATATCTCAAAAGGTCACAAGGAGAGCGCAGATTGTGTGTGCCTTCAAAGTTGGCACACTTCATACGAGCCAAGGGCTTATGTTTAGGGAGGGAGTGGAGGCGGAAGGATAGAGAGTTATTATAATGCACCAGTTTCTTTGCTCACAGTGGGCGACGTGGAGGATACTATGACTCAGAGCACTGCAGAGGAGAATTGCAGGATGGACTGTTCGAGCCTCACCTGCCAGACTTGGTGAGCACGATGATGCCGCTGGCGCAGCACTTGAAGGAGGCCTCGACGGCGCCGATGGCGACCGTCTCCGTGGGGTCACGGGTCAGGTGAGAGGTGCGACGGAGCTCCTCGAACATCTGCCTGTGGAACATGGCTGCCTCGGCTTCACGGGCGATCTGAACGCATTCAAACAAAAAACAAAAAGTTACAGCAGGCTGCGGTCGCGCGGCCGCTTTCACACCGAGTTAGTCTGTATTTTAAAGGACGAAGCAAAGTGGCGGACCTCAATGCAGAGGCCTCTTCATACCTGGAAGCACACTGAGACATGAAGCTAAACAACAGCGGCGGCCATGTTGTCCAGGGACTTTTGCTGTGCACTGCAGATCCTCAGACACATGCTATGTGAGTAATATGATCGCAGAGTTAAAGCACAATGCAACAAGACGAGAAGACATGTTTAGTAGCAGATGGACGGAGGGAGGGGCTGCAACGGGGACAAGTCAAACAAATACTAAACAAGCTGTTAGTGAAACTCAAGCTGATACTAAAGATGTGCACACAGTGTAAAAGCTGCTTTGGTCTTTATTCGTTATGATTTACAAAATATAACTTAAAGATAAAGTTTTCGATGTGGTGTACACAAAGAAAACACTATCTTTAAGTTCTTTTGAGTTATTTTTGTTATTTGGGACTGATCAGATGAAGTGATCAAGGATATAGCCCTGACAAAGAATAATAAGATATTATTGTGTACATTTGTTTGTCATTAAAAGCCATTTGCACAATTTTCCCCATCAAATTTTAAAAAGTTCACTGGTATGTTCTTTCAGCATTGCCATGAAACACGTCTATGTCGTGCACACATGCACTTGCGCATGATACAACGCTTAAAAAAAGAGGGACCAGTATGGGGTGCTCTTACCATGTGCTGTGTGCGTACAGCCTCCAGGGGGTAGTCTCCCTTGGCGGTCTCACCGCTCAGCATGATGCAGTCGTTGCCATCCAGCACGGCGTTGGCAACGTCGCTGGCCTCAGCGCGAGTAGGGCGAGGTTTCTTGGTCATGCTCTCCAGCATCTGAAGAGAAACAGCAAGACTCTCTGGCTCACTTTTCTTTTTTAAATGTTTTACACAGAACAGTTGTCCTCCTGACGCCGCAGACCTGTGTGGCACAGATGATGGGCTTGCCGATCCTGTTGCACCTGCCAGTCATCATCTTCTGGGCGATGAAGACCTTCTCTGTTGGGATTTCAATGCCCAGGTCACCGCGGGCAACCATGATGCCGTCACTAGCCTCCAGGATCTCATCGAATCTGTCAGACAACAGAAAAAAATAATAATTTAACCCTTCCCTAAAGATTCAGATCTGTGCAGACTCACATGTCGCAGCTGGCAATCCACTCACCTGCGCACACCCTCGTGGTTCTCCAGCTTGCTGATGATCTTGATGTCCTTGCCCTTCTCACCCAGCGCTTTCCTGACGGCTTGAACATCAGCAGCCTTACGGATGAAGGAGGCGAAAACCATGTCAACACCCTGCTCCACGCCAAACTGCAGGTCCTTAAGGTCCTTCTCAGACAAAGCAGGCAGGTCGACAGCAGCTCCGGGCAGGTTGACGCCCTTCTTACTGCCCAGCATACCGCCATTCTCAATTTCACACATCAGGTAGTCGTTGCCTTAAGACAGACAGAATGAAGACTTCATTTCCACCAGCAAGCAGAAAGGTGAAAGAAAGATCTGCAGGAAAGACGGTCAAAACGAGCCCAACACGTTTGTTTGTCTGCTTACCGATTTCCTTAACCTTGAGGGAAATCAGACCATCGTCGATGTAGATGTGGCTTCCAGACTGCACAACCCTGGTGATGTTCTTGTAGTCGAGCCACAGAACTTTCTCATCGCATCTGTCCATGTACTGATCATCAAGTGTGAGCTTGATGGTTTCGCCCTTCTTGAGCTCAACCTCAGCAGTGCCACTCTAAACAAAACCAGGGAGAGAAAGTCGCTGCTTCAAAACCTTCATTCAAATACATTTGGTCTGAATTATGAAGTAATTTCGCCAGAACTCACGCCCTTGATAAGTCCGGTTCTGATTTCTGGTCCCTTGGTGTCCAGAGCAATGGCCACTGGTCTGTATTCAGCAGATCCAGGTCCGAAGCTCTCAGTTGCATCACGGACATTCTTGATGGTCTCGGCATGATACTGTATGATGTGGGGTGATGATACAATGTGTTAATTTATCGCTGAGTCACAAAACGCAGGTGGAGAAAAGATTATCTCTGAAAGTAAGATGTTAGCACAACAACAGGTGAACAAACTTGGACACGCAGTCTCGCTAACCGGTTACATAAAGATGTAGTAACTCTTGTGTGACAGCTGCAGCACATTTTTAGCACATGACATTGTTCAGTGTGATTGTATATAAATAACTGCTCCCGAATCTTACATGAATACTTTACAAAATATTTTATCTGTAGCATGTTTGTTGACAATTTCCTACTTATTATGACAGATCTGCACAACTGCCACACTGTCCATCTACAGTTATGGATGTAGTGAGTGCAAAAAAACACAAATTCACAGTCCAAGCTGTGCGCTGACCGCTGTCCCCCTTTAATAATGCACTGTGCCTTCACTACATGCCTTCTACTCGTACTGTGCGGCTGACTCTCAGAGAAGACCTATTTATAGCTGTACTGACAACTGACACACCAATGAGACAGAGGTCAAACATATTTTGCTCTTCTCATAACAAATCATATATCCACAACCTCTTTGTTGTGATTTCCTGGAGTTAGGAGGATCAGGATCAGGATTTATGTTGCTGAAAACCAACTAAAATGCAAACATTTTTATTAAGCAGTGTTGAGCAATCACATCACAGCACAGATGACTCAAAAGTCACTCTGAGAGTTGAGTTACATCGAGAAAAAAAGCACCGCCCTTAACCTTTCATACGAATATCAACTGCGCTCATGCTACAGCTGATGAAACGTCTGCTGGTCGTCCACTCAAGTGACAGTGAAAAAGGTAAAAAGGCTTGACTTTTAAAGGCGAGGGGTCAGTAGTATAAGGTCAGCCAGAAAGTTGGCTCTGGTGCAGCTTTGCCCGCCATATCACAAGCTACAACACAGACCTGACCCTGAGGGGGCGAGTACAAGATCATAGATCACATTACAGCCACAGTTACCAGGCCACAAGAGTAATGTCACACCAACGGCTGCTGCTGCTGCTGTAAAGGGTAAATCCACACTGAGTCACTTGCAGAGGGTCAAGAAACTAACGCTGTGCTGCTCTGTTCAAACTCTCAAACATAAGTGAGCTCACGGCTGGTTTTGACGGCTGATTGTAAATCACGTAGCGGTGCAACAGGCAAGAAATTCAAAGTGTTTCATGTTTTGGAGATTCAAGTGGAAAAAAAAACTTGACTGTATTTGCTGACTCACTTCGTGTGTGCCATGAGAGAAGTTCATTCTTGCAATGTTCATCCCAGCCTTGATCATTTCCTTGGCCATGTCCACAGATCTGGAGGCAGGTCCTGCATCGAGACAGGTGGATGATCAGCATTTTAGAGAGAAACGCTGAGCTAAACATGAGGGTTATAACGTTATGTGGACGTTTTAAAGCCAAATACAATGAGATAATCTTTTATGTATGGACATTATTGAGTCTGACCGATTGTGCAGACGATGCCAGTGTTACGATACACGGCAGGTTCAGAGTCGATGTCCAGCAGGCACATGTGCTCAATGAAAGTGTCTGCCATGGCAGCATGCAGCTGCTGGGTGTGGATGATGGAAGACCCCATATCCTTTGACTTCGACATGACTGGATTCGCGTCTGCAGGAAATGTCCTGTGGAGAGGGAGAAGAAAACAAGTACAATGAGTGATTAGCACCCAGTCTACCGCTACCTCTACCTCTGACTTGTATTTTCCTACGATCATTACAGGAGGCCACAGACAGGAAACAGTTACATGCTCTGATTTATATAAAGATGACACAAACACTTGTAACAGAAGCTACGTTAAAGTAACAAAGCATCACATAAACATGAGCAAACACATATTCAAAGATTATGGAAAGTCAATCATAAACCAAAGACAGACTTAATGATGGAAGAGTGGACATTTATAATAAGGTGTGACCAGTTTATGAGTTTCATGTCTCCATCAGTGACGGTGCGTGCCGACCAAAGAGCTTGTGCATAAAGCAACAACGACGCTACGCGCCTGCCTGACTGCACTCTCCCACATTCCAGCAGCAATTTATGTGCAATTGAAGAAGACTAAAGAATAATTCATACACACGGAGATGAACTCCAACACCCCGCAGGGAAGCTGAAAAACTAAATGATCTATGCTGCATGAAGTGCAACGCTAGCTCAGAGTCCAAACAATGCACGGTAAAAGGGAAAGCAGAGTTATCAGTTTACAGTCGGTTACAATAGAGGTATGCAACATGCATGACAGATGTGTCAGTGGCGTGTGTGCCGGGGCACCAGAGCATTCACCGAAAATAACATGGTCAGCCCAGAGTATTTATGGACTGTAGAAACACATGGGAAGATTTATCATGATTGCATGACAAAAAAGGCTGATTCTGAAAGCTTCTTGTTATTAATGTAAACTAATGTCATAACTGAAGAACACATTAGACGAGCAGGTCACACATTAGACTGATATTTATTTAACTATCAGCTACTAAAGACATCTAGATCTCGTCAATATTCAGATAAAAAAGATCAGCTTTCTTTATCCCAAGGAGCTGCAGAGCAGAGTATGAAATCAACATGCAGATAAATAAATCAAATATAAACAATTAACTAATAAATCAAAGTCAGAGAGCTAGACGGGATTTTAAAGTCACTGTGTGTGCAAAACCAACAGCACCACTCTGATTCAGTTCAAAGTTTAAGATCCAGTATATTTGGATATTTTAATTATAATAATATCAATATATCATATGAAAAAGTATATGCACAATTGAAGTTAAAGTTTAAACATGATTAAACTTATTAATTATCACAGTATTCGTGCAGGCTCTCCTCTCTCTGTCACACAGTTAGATCTTCTTGCTGTTACTCACCTACTGGGTAAACTTTGCAGGGGACGAAGGCGCCACTGGTCCTGCTGGGGCGACAGTTTTTATTAGGCTCACTAAACCGGGACTACTTTCCTGAACGGCTCCCTGTCACACGGGATATAGAGCGCGGCGGGTGAAGGCAGGTTTACAGTTTGAGAAGTGAGATTAAAAAATATATATGTTAATCACGTGTGAGATATTTATACACGTGGGCATGAAATAAAACGTGAATATTTTGCAACCTAAAGCACAGACTTGGGACTATATGCGAGGGATGATACAGTGCGAGTGCGAGCGTTGTTCGCCTGACCAATCAGGAGCTCTCTGCTGAGCCTGATCACCAATTTGGATGCGAAGCGCCTTAAATCTCCAACATGAGGATGACCTTTAGGCTGTAATTTATGATGCGCTGCTTTACTGCTTATCCCCGTGTTTTAAACGGCTGACAACTGACGTAATTATCTTATTTCCTTCATATTATTTCAGCATAAATAACTTATTTAGTGGCAGATGTTCAGTGTTATATGTTTTACGGCTTATTATTTGATAACGGTGAGGAAGAGCTTTTAGTTCCCGTTCTTTTTTGTTTGCTTGTTTTCTGTGAATTTAATGTTGTTTTATTTTTCTTGGTGTCCTCTGCTCTGTAAAGCACTTTGTAAACCCTGTTTTCAAAGGTGCTATATAAATAAAGTTATTATTATTATTGTTGTCATTATTAAATCTGCTTTTAATAAGTGCACTGAACAGTTTATTGAGTGAGAGGTCTCTCTTTCCTGTTCTTGAGATTAAATTAATACAAAAACAAACATACTTTTCCCTTTAGCTTCCTGTCCAGGACAAATTCACATCAGCATCATGCAAAATTGAATTAGGTGTTTATTTGTCCTACAATGCTTCAGGTGCACACAACAATTATGTCAGGAATTCATTTTTTTATATAGTTTTTCATTTATTTATGAACAATTTTACCCTCATTCTATTGTTGCACTATGATCTCCTTCATGTCATTGTTCATTTCTTCCCATGTTAGACTTCATGTCATGTCTTCATGTTAAACCATCAGGCACGCGAGGCTGCATAATTTGAGCTGTTTTCATGTGCTCAGCTGGGCTGAAACTGCGCCTGCATTCCTGCAGCGTGATATACGACTGTCCAAATGCATTCACTTCGAGCTTGATGTACAGTAATAGACTTTCAAAATGAGAAGAAAGGTGCAGTCAGGCTTAAAATTACATGCATGCATGCATGCATATGACAGCTGAAGAGTCAGAACTCTTAGAGTCTGGTTCCCAAGTAATGTGAGGAAATATGAGGAATTAGCATTGGCATTTGGTGCACAACAAAAAAACAGGGAAAGAGCCGCAAAAGTGAAGAAACATAAATATAAAAATAAAAACACAGACAATAAAAATATTTGTAGATATTAGAAAAATATATCTGCTATTGCTATGTGGAGAGATGATCATTTTCCGTGTGTCAGAAGTAACATGGATGCTGGCAGAGAAACTTAATGCTAGCTGCTAACATATCATGTATGCATAAAGTATGCACTATACTCATTCAGGTACAGTAACACATGACACACTTCTACCAAAAATAGGCGTGAAACCCCTCCATATATCTGGTTGTCAAAGTATGGTATATGTATAGTTGAGCCAGGTTAGGCTCCATGTGCCCTCGCATGAGGATCATATGAGGAACATACTGTACTATCATAAAATTAGATCCAACCCTATGTCATGTTCAACATACATCTGTATATACGTCACTCATCAGTGTTATTTAATACAAACTAAATGTGCAGTCTCAGCCCATTTGCATCGTTTCATCTACTGATTTTGTTCTATTTTATTTGTTTGGGTTGGGTTAGGTCTGGGTCTAGGTTCAGGTCTGCTGAACAAGAAAAGTCATTGTTTGTTGAACGCACAAATGCTTTAAATTAACTTTAAAAACAATCCAAACCAAAAATATGTACTGAGTCTGAAGAGCTGAGATTTAAAATGTCAAAACTATGTTGGAAAAATGAAAATGACGTCTGCAATTGTTTATACCCAACAGGAAAAATAACAATAAAATATACAGCATTTCTTCTGGACCTGTGTGACTATTCTTGGACTGTGTTGTGTGGATGCTGTGATCCACTAAGAAGTGGAAATCTGACTCCAAAACTGGCTTCCACCCACCTCATGTCCATGTAAGGATAAATGTAATGTTAAAGTGTGAAAGCTGGAAGAAAGTGCAGCCACTGGCTGCAGAAAAATACCTGTTTTAATGACTTCCAGTTTAAAGACTGACAATGGACTATCGCGATCATAGTTGTAATCATTGTCAGTCATCTTGTTTTGACCTGATTTTATATATACACAGTGCAACAGGTACACAGGTCAAAATGATCTCATCATTTTATTTCACATCATTTTCACAGCTCTGTTATAATATGCATCCGAGTTAACTTCCCTGTATGGTAATCACACGTCAGTGTATTCACACAGCATGCATGCTGCTTCATTTTTGAGTGTGCTAATGATGCACACGATTCTAAGGATGCACTGCTAAAAGAAAAGGCGGCAAATTATATCTGTTAGGTAAGACAGCATTGTGGACACTGTGGTAAAACATTTAAATCTGTTTGTAAAATTTAACGGGCAGCGACATTCCAGAGTGTGTTAGATTTTTTCAGTGCATAGAAAGAGACACACTGAGACACACTGAGACACACTGCCCATATGTGGGTCTCTCTCTCTCTCTCTCTCTCTCTCTCTCTCTCTCTCTCTCTCTCTCTCTCTCTCTCTCTCTCTCTCTGTCTGTCTATCTCTCTCTCTCTCTCTCAACAACAGCTCTCTCTTGTGGACAGCTGGTTGAATTGTTTCAGGTTACAGGGAAAGTGTGGTTGTAATGGTAATAATAATAATAATCTCTGTTCACATCAAGACACGGTAATTACAATGTCAGGTCACAAGACTTTAACTAAGAAGTTAAACTTCAGCATGTGCTATCTCGTGTTGATCATTCTTACTGCAACAAGAAGCTAACTGTATGTTGAGCATGTGTTTGTTTATCTATATATCTGAGAAGAGTTTAATCTGGGCTTTAACTGGTTGCACTTGTTCGTTTGCTGATATCTCTCAGATCTGAAGAAGCCTCTTGCCTGAGAGCTGAAACGTCTTCATGGATCTACAACCAAGTCCAGTTGCCCCAGATTTAACTCTTCTCAATGAAAGATGAACCGGACAACTGAGAACCTTCACAGACAGTTTCTGTGTGTAATTTATGGAACGCGGTCCAGCTCTCTGGGGTATCCTGGTGTTTACGACCCATACCATATAAGTCCAATGTGCCCTGTTCAAGTCTAGTTTGCATCCTTTTCTCTGATGATTTCCTGTCTGTATCTCTGCTATCATTATATGACATATGATGTATTCAAAAAAGAAAGAGATCTTCTTGATCAGGCGTTGACCGTTTGGTGTCCACGACAGATGCTGTAGATATCGTATGAAGCTGTTTGCTGTACGAATCTGATCCCTGTGTCGTATCACTGTGAACTTGTTGTTCAAGTATCTTGTTGTTGTCACAGATAATATTACAGTAGGTGTTTCTGCAGCAACACAAAAACTGCACAATACAACACAATATAAATCAATGCCACCGCAACAAATGGCGGATTTGTGAAGCTCTGAGACACTGATAGGTTAACTCATAGAAATGTCTGCTGCTTTGTGTTTGAGTTTTATATTTTTATTGTTCATGCACAGCCTCTAAAATGTCAGTACAGGGGTCGACGATATTGTGCCCACCCACTATAAATAAATACTCCCACATAACAAACACCCACTCATGTCTAAGTGGATTACTCCGACTTTTTCAGAGAGGACTTGCACAGATGTATGCAGTCCTAGAAGTGTCTAATCTGGCCAGACTGCAGAGCAGCAGGTGACGACTAACAAGGGTAACTGCCGATTAAGGTCAGACTGCAGCACAGCAGGAAGACAGGAAGACTAATAAATGCCAAACATCACCCCTGTCACCATCCTTCAACTCTGCCACCAGCTAACTGTGTTGTCACCGCAGTTTTAAAACTGATTCATGAACCTGACTTCCTCTGTCTGGAGGATAGGATGATGCATGGGTTTGTTTTTGTGCTTCTCTTCTTTTAGGAATATATCACCAGTGCCGTGATAGGATGACACGGGATGGAGGTGTTTTAAGAGAACATAAAAAGTGTGGACTTAAAGCCCTCGGGTCTCATGCTCAGACTCTGCCCTTTTGTCTGGATCAGGTTCAGCTGATCACGCTGTCAGTGTCTGCGGACGGTCATGTGACGCTGGAGACGAGGACTGAACATGTGGGACTCTTCCTGCTGTTCAAAACCAGAGAGGACGGCCGAGCACAAACAGCTAGTGGAGCCAACAAACAGGAATATTTATTGCTTTTGTTGTTTCGGGGTCACGTACGGACATGAGGCACTTCTTGTTGTTAGATCTTTTCATTGTTTATTCAATGGGAATATGTGGAAACTCTTTTCTCCGGAAGGAAAGGTAAGGACTTTAGCACCACTGACAACATTAACACATCACATACTCCTACCTGTCTCTGAATATACAAAAAAGTAACATCAGTATGACAGCAAGAAGTTCAAATATGTATATTGTAGACTTAGATTAACTAAAAACTTGTATCGCATGTTTGTCCAGCATTGTGTTTAACACAGACTGCTGATGGTTGCTGAAGAAGTGCCAAAGAACTGAACACATGGTGAGTCTGAGCCCCAAACTTCAAACCTCCCTCTAATATCACATAATCTGGATGTGATTTGTCATCAACAGACAAAAACCTCTCTTTTTTTAAGAACTGACATTATGATGATAAGAATAATTATATTATATATTATATTAATATATTATATTATATAGTTGGTTTGACTTAATCTGCAACAGTTTTGATAATGGATCGGGGGTTTAGGACATAAACTTTCATTCTGGGTCTAAGTCTGAATATTTGCTGCTCTCCTATGATACTAAAGTTAGTATCTTTGGATTTTGGACACACAAAACAAGACTTTTATTTATTTATTTTTGCATTTTATAGGTCAAATAATTATTTGAATCCACAAGAATATAATGTCCTGTATTGAAACGTTCATCGTCTACAGTATGCAGTATGCAGTGTTACATCCTGTGAAGAGTGGCACTCTCAGCAGCCTGATTAGCTGACTGTGTTTGGGTGGACAGGAGAGATAAGAGGATTTTTTGATTGACAGCTCTTTCCATTAAACCGACAGGAGATCGAGCAGTGGATGGAAAGCCTAAGCGATGAGGACAGTGACACAGAGGAAATCCCGTATCAAATCCACGTAAGCGTTACCTTGTATATTAGCACAATTATCATCACACCTAAAGAGGTTTTTGATTGAAAAGCAAAGGCTATCATTTGGTTGGTGAATGTTGGAATAGTATGTTATAATAATTTAAATGCCAACAATTGTAATTTGTCATTTGAATTATCAGATGTAATACAGGTATCATAATATATGATTACACACACAAACAAACAGCTCCTTGTTAATAAAAACAATGAATATAATCAAACTGAACACTTTAAGTTTAAGTAACAATGATACAAAATACTATTTACTCATTCTCACAGGAGGAGTTATGCAAATTGCCAAATACATGAATAAACACTGCCCTTATATCTGATTATAAAAACTGTATGATGTGCTGTATTAAACTGTTTGCATGCTGCCAGTAAAAGCTAAATAGAGGCTGAAGTGTTCCCCACATTTTATATCTTAAGAAACTTCTTATCATGGTGGCAATAATCGCCTTCTTCTCAGCCATTGTTGTGAAAATGGGTAAGTGGTTTAATCCCTCGGCTCCCCGTGCCGCTGAGCTGTTTGGACCAAAAGGCAAGTGTGTTTGTGTTTGTCTCGGCAGGAGAGCTGTGCCACTGACCTGTATCACCACCCACAGCTGGAAACTGACATAGAGGCAGTCAGGACTTTGTATTCAGACTCTGCCGTCTCTATCAGGTCAGAACATCTTTTCTCACTTTGACCCTAAACACAAAAGGATCTCCACTGCTTCATACATCAAATCTCTCCTTTACTCTGCCAGGGAGTATGGGTCAATAGATGACGTGGCTGTTGACTTAAACATAAATACCAATGTCTTGGATGTAAGTTAAATTTAAAATACACTCAAATGCAAGTACAAACACCTAACGTTTGCTGTTGTGGTATCTTGGTCTGTTTGACGTGATTGCATTGTTTGGTGTCCGCAGAAGGAAGTGGCCAAGGTCTGGAGGATTAATCCATCAGAGCCCATCGTTATCCGTCTACACTTCTCTCTGTCTCAGTATCTGGATGGACCTGGTGAGCATCAACAACTCTGCTGCAAACCCGAAAAACAATTTACTAGAAGTCAATGTGACACCTGATGTTTCTCGCCGCAGCACCTTCAGTCGAAGTCTTCCAAACATCCAACACAGATCATTTCGGCGTTGGGAAACAACTACAGAGGTGAGCGTTCATACTTGGTACAAAAGGTTCCCTCCACATTGTTACAGAAAGTTATTAGTTCAAAAATGGAAATATGGAAAGTAAACATGAACTCTTTCGGTTCCCCAGTATCCTCACAGTCTTCATAGCTCGGGAGTGGAAACAGCTGACCAACGAGAACATTGTAGTCCGACAGAAGAGGAGACAAAGCTGGTTCAGGCCAAGTGGAACCATCAAGAAAGTTCGCGCAAGACTCAGCATCTGCCTTCCCCTATCAAAGTATGTTTCACTTTAACAGTTTATAATGGTTTTAATCTGTCCTTGAGTCTTTATTCACTGTTTTCTCACTCACCATGAGCAGGTCCAAAGAGCTCCAGGAACCTACCATGAAAGAAAGGATCTTTTTACCAGTGAAGAAGCTGAACCGCTTTACGAATCATACAACTTCATACAGCATCAAGAATCCAACGGGAGAACTCTTCACCTACACTCCCAGTGGAAAGGTGAGCGCTCGCTCCTCAGCTAAATACAAAATACACCTCTGTGACAAAGTGTAGTAATGATACTGTTTGTGTCCCTTCGTCCACAGAGGGTGGTGGTGTCGGCAGTGAAGTCACCTGCGCAGCTTAGTACCAAACAGCTGATAGAGCTGCTTTTCTCCTCTCAGGCCATCAGACACTGTAAAACCACACCGACACTGCAGCATGGCTTCTTGGTACAGGTAAAGCAAAACTGCGGTTAAACTGCACCCAGTTTCATAATCCAACTTTACAGATCTGTGAAACCTAAGCAGAAGTACCCACAGACTCACGTTCACTTTTTCACTTACTCATTTCTGCATATCCCTCCATTTGTAACAATAAAAAAATACCAAAAACAAGCTTGGTTGATACTTGACTGGTTTACTAGTCTTCAGCTCCTCAGAGAGATAGCTATATATATGAGACATCACAATAATATCTTAGCTTGGAATATATATTTAAATTGATAATAATATAGAAATGAAGCAATCAGCATGTAAGGTGGAAAGAAACGTCTCATTTTTTTCACTGTGTACTCAGATAATGAGGTACGCTGAGCAGAGAATCCCCACGCTGAATGAATACTGTGTTGTCTGTGATGAGCGACACGTCTTTCAAAATGGCCGTATGTTAAAGGTACGCCGCTACAAAGAAACTGGCTGGTGGTTAAGTGGCTAATCAAAAACAAAACTAGAAACACAGTTGACCGTGACTCTGTTGCAACTATTGTGTTTTGTGTGTGTTTCTAGCCAGCAGTTTGCACCAGGGAGCTCTGCGTCTTTTCCTTTTCTACACTGGGGGTCATGTCAGGAGTTACAGAAGAAGTTGCCACCGGTGCAGAGGTTGGTAACACACACACACATTTTTATAGGTAGTCTGGATGATCACAATATAAGACTATGCGTCTTCTCCACAGGTAATTGACCTGCTGGTGGCCATGTGCAGAGCTGCCCTTCAGTCTTCACGTAAGAGCATCATATTTGAACCGTACCCTTCTGTTGTTGATCCGTGCAACCCGAAAACCCTGGCCTTTAATCCCAAGGTATGATCTGAGCTAACCTGCTGTAATTTATGATTTGTAATCATCGGCATCTGTAACCGTTTATTGTCTTGTTGCGACAGAGAAAGAGCTACGACAGGCTGCAAAAAGCTCTGGACAGTGTCTTGTTAGTCAGGAGGATGGCGCAGGTAAATTCAAGATTCACATCTGGTTCTCCTGCTCTGAGAATAAGCTGTTTTTTGACAGGAGCATTAATGATAGATGTATTTTTTTTTCATATTCAGGGTCCTTATTCTGAGATAAAGAAGCAGCTGGATAAAATAGACCCTCTGGCTCATCCCTTACTACAATGGTGAATGACACTGTTTTTTTATGCATGTTTTTATTCTATTTCATGAACTCATGTAATCAAATCTAAACGTGTATTAGATTCATATATAGGTCTGTGTTTGTATGTTTGACAACAGGATTTTAGCAAGCAACAGATCACACATTGTCAAGCTTCCACTGAACAGGGTATGACAGAGTAGTCGCGGTTAGACTGTGATATGTTAACACGGTAGTTAGTAGCAAGTTTTACAGCAGTAGTAATTAACACTTGGCCAAATATTTGATGATGTACTCATATACTTACACTTCATATAAATATGTTATTTTCCCATCTATTTTTTTCATGCCCAATAGCAACTTAAGTTCATGCACACGCCGCATCAGTTCCTGTTGGTCAGCGGCCCTCCATCCAAAGAAGCTCGTTTTAAAACTGCCAGGAAACTTTATGGCAGCACCTTTGCTTTCCAGTGGGTAAAATCTAAAATTAATATACAACCATCGTGTCAACACTGTATCCAGAACCCCTGCTTCACCAATTTTCTCCCCTTTCAGTGGTTCCCACATTGAAAACTGGCACTCTATTTTGAGAAACGGGCTGATTAATGCCTCTTATACAAAACTGCAGGTAGAGTATGAAAGTAACAACAGGATTTAAATTCTCTGAGTGAACAGATTCCTTTATATCTAATGTAGTTTCACAGTGGACTCTTTTTTTGAGTTCATCTTGTGTTCGTCTTTTGTCGGATACTGTTGTGTTAAAAAAGGTACGATCTCACCTTTTTCAGCTTCATGGCGCTGCATATGGGAAAGGCATCTATCTGAGTCCTATCTCAAGCATATCATTTGGATATTCTGGTATGACTGCACAATCCTCTGTATACAAATGACATATTAATATTTGAATTCTAAAATCTAACATGTTTTTGCATCTTGTCCTTCGTCTTTGTTCAGAGATGGGTAAAGGGCGACACCAAATACCCACCAAAGAAGAACTCATAAAGAAATACAACCAAATAAACAAAATCAAACAGGTAGATTTACATCCACATTTGAATAAAATTTGCTAAGATGCATTGGTTGTTTTGTATCTCATCGTGTTCTCTCTGCTTGTGGTAGGAACAACCAGGGCAAGCTAGGTTTCTGCAAAACAGGAACCTCAACTGCATTGCTCTCTGTGAAGGTAAACTTCAGATAACACACGTACATGATACAAAGAGCCTTGATCTGTGACGTTGTTTTATGAAAGTTGTATTCATATCTATGACAGTGATAACTTCAAAAGACCTACAAAAACATGGGAACATTTGGGTGTGTCCAATATCCGACCACGTGTGCACACGTTTCCTCTTTGTGTGAGTATGACATTTAAGCAGCAGCAACCTTCCTGCTTCCCAGTGTAAAAAAAAAAAATATTTCAAATTTCTACAGCGTTCTGCTTTTTGTCTTTCTCAGGTATGAGAATGGCCAAGTGGGAGACGTGCACATCAACACTCAGGAAGCAAAGATCCACAGGGAAATTTGTCAAGTTATTGCTTCAAGTTCAAGTTAAAGCTCTGCTGAAGCTTTGAAGTATAAGGAAAAAAGAAAACGTATACTGAGTATATGTCTCAGTTTCTTTGTGGCTAAATCCATTATGTCTGAGGTGCTAGATATTACATTTTTCAGTGGCAATATTAGCTGGATTGTGTCTCATACTTTTTGCCTTGTATGTTAATTTACAGTCTGTTGTAATTTAAACGTGTCTACCAAAAGTGTCATAACTCTGTACTGTAAACACATGTTTTGTACCTTTTTACAGCACGTTTTTTAAATAAAGGTTTACAATCTTTTCTAATTTTCTTCAACAGATCAAACATTTAAATTTAGTTAGTTAATGTAGATTGCTCAAAGATTTGACATTTGTGCAATATGTGTGTTGTACCACAAGATGGAAGTGTAACCAACAGCAACTACTCTGAGGGCTAAGAGAGCCAGTAAAACCATCACTGTGGTGCTGTTATTATAAACGTCTGTAAGGAGAGGCTGTTACAGATGTTTAAATTAGATGCGAGCGCATTCAAAACTTGTGTGTGTGTACGTGAGCCTGTGTTATACGACAACAGCGAGTTATCTGCACATAAAACACCAGATGAGTCGCATGGGGTGCGACACAAAAACGATTATGTGCTTTATACTGCAACGAGCTCACACAAAGACGAAATTGAGAATTTCTGTGGCACTTGCAATAACTCGGCCATTATCTAAAGGTTTCACCAATGCTCTTAGGATGGCAATATATATAATAGGATGGACGCTTAATGTGCATTTAATTGACATTCATGGCCAGTGGGTTATTCCTCTGGGGATCTATTGTAATTTGCTCTGATCTCTGTTGACACCATTGAGGACCACATACAGTGTTTGTGCTCATTGTTCGAGTCAGTGAATATCATAGGGTGCACACGACCCTGTGAGGCAGAAATGCATCATTATAACAGCATGCTGGTTCCATATGAGCTCCACAGCTGCCTCCTGACCTCTCAGCTCCTTAAAAAAAACACTTCCGTTTGCATTTGGATGCAGATCTTTTTTTTCTCCTGCAGGTTCTGGTTTTATTCTTTATTCAAGTTTGGCTCCAAGGTATGATTGTCCTCATAAATGTCACTGATTAAAAAGAGCAAGCAGTTTCTGGGTCAGCCCAGCAGGCGTTGGACTAAAGGGAGGAGAATTGTGAACTTGCTGTATAGCCCAAAGGAAGACATTTCTCAATGACCATATGGCTCTTTCATAGTGCAGAGTTGTCTTGAAAAGCATGATGCACTGTATGTTGATAACTATTGTATTATTTCTAGTTATCTTTTACCTCAGCGAGTTGTAGTTTGGTGCAATATCTGTAAAAAAAAAAAAAAGAAAAAAAAGAAAAGCACATCAAGTATAACAACACTCAAAACCAATTCAGTTGAAAGAAAGGATTGTTTCAAGTGCACGCCTTGTTAAATCTCATTAACTCGTGTTTATTCATCCATATAATTCAAGCAACCACATGGACAAATAAAATCACTGAGCCTCCGAGGCTTTAACAAAAGCTTTCCTCCAAAACCAACAAACTAGATTGTGACAGACATTATTAAATGTTGCATGTGCCTTTAAGAGCCCTATGTCCCACTCTACATGTCTCTCTCTGAGCCTCATATGTGTTTGTTGGCATCAGCTGTCCTCAGTGGTGAACAGAGCAAGGACATCTTTTCCTTCACGTCAATGGGATTAGAGGAAGAAATACCCTCTTTATGCTGCTGGCTGTCATGTCAGTGCTCTGGAGACAAAATGGGAAATGCAAGGACAGAAAGAAGATTACGACAAGTCACAAGTTTGGATTACAAAAACTGATCGGTTTTAGTTTCTTAAACTAAATGGACAAGAAATGTGTTTCCGATGACAAGCGAGATGTTCAAGCAAAGTCAGGCTGCAGGCTTAGAAACAGCATCCTGTACTGTTACTTCACTGCCTTCTAAACAATGACTGAACCCAGGGGTCAGATGAAGAGTTCAAATGGTGCGAGCAGCACTGTAATGGCACTGCAGTCCGCTTCATTCAACCCTGACGTCCAATCACAGAGCAACTTCAAGAGAGTCAGCCGCACAGAGGACAGCAGTCCCTATCCGATCCCCGGCTTGGCACCAGACATCCTACACATGCGAGTAAAAGAAGGAAGCAAGATCCGCAATTTGCTGCGATTTGCAACGGCACGCATGCAAGGCGAGGGAAAAGATGGAAGTGGGACATCACTGAGACAGGTGGTCTTCACTGGCTCAGGTAGAGGAGTCACCAAGACCATCACTTGTGTGGAGATTCTCAAACGTAAAGTGGGAGGGCTCCACCAGGTGTCCAAGCTGTACTACAAGACAGTGAATGAGGTCTGGGAGAGTCCACAACAGGGAGCACCAGGCAAAAACACGCAGAGGACAGTCCCTGCTATCTGTATCCTGCTCTCTAAAGACCCTCTGGATCCCCAGGAGCCGGGATACCAACCCCCCGAAACCCTGAGTGTAACCACTGACGATGCAGAGAGACGTAGAGCTCTGCTCAGGCCAGCGCACAGTCCCTCCTCACAGCACATCGCCAAGAGAGTCTGTATGGATGATTTGAGTGTATGTTCTCCACAAACGTCCAAAGACTGAATGCAAATTGTGAAATATTATATTTACTATAAATTTGTCAGTTGGTATCCAAGCCTGAAATATGAAATACCTCTGAAATTTAACTTTTATATTTTTAATGTTGTGTTTGATGTATGGAAAGTATTGTGACACTAAAGGTAACAATGTCTCCAAAGGCTGAAACAATTCCTAATCTACCTATAATACTGCATCAATACAAAAGCCATGAAATCCAAGTGGGGAAAGATCAATTCCAGTGATCCATTTTCTAAATCTGATCTTTTATTTGAGGGATTTTTGCATTTTGAGAATAAAGTCAAATTTTAAGGATAAATCAAGCTGCTTGTGTTCGTGTGTATGGATGAACTGGTAAAAATGAGAATCAGTTTTAGTAACAAGAAATTGTTTCTCTTTTAAACACAGTGTGGTAATAATAAACATTAAGGTGTTTAACATTAAAAAAAATTCTCTAATGCCCAACCCCAATACTCTTCTGCACTAATATAAATTGGTTTCTCTTCTGCGTTTATGACTTAAGAACTGGTGATTATATATTTATTTTGTCATTTTCATTGTCAGTGTTTGTTGTTTTAATACTTGACACAACAGGCTTGGATTACACCACTACTGAAATGATCCTGACAAAGCATGAAATAAAAAAATAAAATTTACATGAGGTGAAAAAACTGTCTTAGAAAAGTTACTGTAAATATAAATAACAAGATTTGCATCAATCCTCTTTTTTTTGTTTGTTCATTGTCTTTCTTTTACTTATGGAGGGAATTAATAAACATTGTATATAATATTGTAGGGCCACAATATTTTAGTAGAGGGCTGCTGTTTTTTTTTTGTTTTTTTTTAGATGTAACGTCATTGAAATAAATAAACTTGTCTAGACATGCATCTCAACTTTGAATGTTTTAGGCTGTGTTTAAAAGTGTATGTCCATCTTTTATTTGCATGAAAGTAGAAACCTGGAATTATATATATAGAGAGAGAATTTCATTTTGATCCAGGTAATTTAGTGTTTGTCAAAACATTCCTTTTCAATAACAAAGAATAAATTGCAAGGAATATGGGAATGTTAAACTTGCATGAAGTTGATACAAATCAATGTTCATTTTAAATATGATTTATTATGAGTAATGCAAAGTCTGTTAACATTTAAGTTTAAAATCTATCACTCTTGTGTTCTTCTCTTTTTCTTAATTGCTCTTTTAGCCCCCAGGTCACTATTAGATAGATAGATAGATAGATAGATAGATAGATAGATAGATAGATAGATAGATCCTACACATTGGACCTTTAAGCGTGCGTTAAGAAATAAAACACGTGCAGAGAAATTAAATAATAATAATATCCAATTAATTTAGGCTGTAGGCACTGAATGGAAGTCACAGCATTTAGCAGAGGAGTGCACGCTGAGTCCAAAGTGACAATGAGAAAATGTCCGTAATTTTTTTATAAGACAAACAATAAACGTGTCGTCCACTTTCACGTGGTCAAAGTCAGATCCTGCAGGTCAACAAAACAGCAAGAACGTCAATGAACTTCAGTTTGCGCATGCGCAGCA
The DNA here is from genome assembly GCA_023373845.1 of Nibea coibor. Classification (NCBI taxonomy): domain Eukaryota; kingdom Metazoa; phylum Chordata; class Actinopteri; family Sciaenidae; genus Nibea; species Nibea coibor. The sequence continues at coordinate 19,170,705 of CM041721.1, forward strand.
CGGCGCCGCGTACGTGACGGGTAGTGACCCGCGTTAGCTGTTAGCCGCTTCCTCCCCGAGAAGGCACACCGGTTCGTGTGACTGTCTGGCCGTACCGCATCATGTTCAGAGCCGCCGTCCGACTCTCAGTCTCCGGTGTCCGGAGTTTAACCCGTGCCCAACCAGGGTGTCAAGGTATAGTTGTTCATTCAACTATCAAAACTGGGTGTTGTTCTGTGATTTGGCGGCTTTGGTAGCTGTCGAGGCGAAGTTGTAACGGAAATCATGTGTCGGCACATTGCGGCGCACGGCTAACGTTAGCTCTGAATTAGCTTAGCCAGTGTAACTATCGTTTCTATCACACGCCACGTTGTTAATATATCAAATTACGTAGACTTTAGTTAAATACTCCCATTCCCCACATAACCTGGGTGTGTGCTGCTCATGAGATGTCCCGGCGTTGAGCTGGATGGTGCCCGTGTCCTTGCCGTGACCCGTTGAAGGCTGAGTGTGAGGCCCTGTGGTTGCTAACATGCTAACTAGGTCAGTTCACAATAAGCTGTGTTCAGCTAACTAGTTGCTAATATCTTTGACCCGGAGGTACGTGTGTGTTTGGTACCAGACAGAACCGGCCAGGTGAACATGCATTATTATGAAGCTGTCGTGAGTTTCTCAGCAAATAATTTGCAACTTTAAGTTAAATAAAACTCCACTTGACTTAAATGAAATGTCTGATTTGTGCATCCTCTTGAATATAACATCATAACCACAGTATTTAGACATTTCTTGCTCTGGTTGTCGGTGTGTTATTCAGTCTTGTAGGTGCAGTAGTCAGGTCATGCAAGGACATGGGCATTACATTACTGTACATGTGTCCTCTTCCCTCAGTGTAGTTACCCTTGACTGTGTTTGCTCTTCTGCATGACCTGACTCAGTCGTGTAGGTGCTGCAATCTGTTGCTGATAACTAATAAATAATTTAAAAAATAATTGTTTTCATTTCATTGCAGCTGTTTTGGCCACAAGGGGGTACTCGCATGGGAAGCAAGAGACAGATGAGGAGTTTGACGCCCGCTGGGTTACCTATTTTAACAAGCCAGACATCGACGAATGGGAGCTGAGGAAAGGTATGTTTATGGGTGACCAACGACGGTTATAACAGGAAGTAGCATCAGGAAGTTTTCTTCACAAGTTCAGCTGGACAAAAGACGAGAGAGAGAGACTTTTTCAAGTATCCAGTAGCAGCATGACACACAGTAAATATACATCAAACATACATTCATATTAACCTATGCTACATAAAACAAAGTTATCGTCTAAAATAATAATCTATGTTTAAATGATACCACATCAGAAGCCGTGATTAAAGAATCAGGATAAAAGAGTTAATCCACATCCAGAAACGTAGCACTGCGTGGAAAAGACGCCGTCCCATCATTCATTTGAATCGTCTCCAGCCCGTCGATGTTGTGAGGGTACTGACGCAGAGGACTAAAAAAAAAAAAATGCTCGGCTGTTGGCAAAACAGAGTTACAACACAACATCATCTAGCAAGCACACATTTCCAGCAGTCACTCTATTCTGTGAACCCTGTGTTACCTCAGTAGTGTCATGACAAAAGATAAAATGATATTAATCACAAGACAAGCTTCCAGCGTAATTAAAACCAGTCGCAGAGTATTACAAACAGCGTTTTGGTGGCTGATAAGCCGTCAGACACGATCTATTACTCACATCGAACTTCCTGGATTGTATTTCATCATATCAGTGGTCCCTGAAGCAACGAACATTCTTTGAATGTAGGACAGTCTGAACACACCCTAAGAGGAAAAATGCACAACAAGAGGAGTTTTTAGGAAAGAGATGTGAGAGATGTACTGAAATGGCTGAGGAGGCAGTCCTAGTGGTTGAACACTACACTGAAACATTCAGGAAGTAGTGTTGCAAATGTGGTTAGTTTCTAGTTTTAACTTGAGCTCAACTTGTAAATTGAAACTTTTTAGTGAACAAATACCATGAAATGACCCAAACCAGAAATGTTTGTCTCTCACAACTTTCCAGTTGTCCTGCCCCTACATGTGTCTCGCAGCCTCCACTGGCGCCTCTGAAGATATAAAATAAATATATAGATATGAGATATAAAGTTTTATTTTTGCAAACGGCCCAGATATTTGTGTAACCACCCGGACACTAGCTTTTTTCAAACATTAGTAACAGTAAATAGTAAATTATTGCTGGGGACTATTTTCAGTCGTGGACTGATACACATCTACACACATACACTTGTGAGTATTTTTGGCTCTAGGGTAGTGTGTGTGGGATCAACTCAAAATAAACTAAAGTGTCTGTGTTTTATTCTAATGAAGAAATGTCATCCAGTAACTGCGTGCAGGTCTATGGTGCAGATGGATACGAAAATATTCGAGTAGAGTCATTTCGTTATTGCTTTTGGTCTTTTTGTGGGATTTATTCACATTGGGAATATAAAAAGAGAGGAAATGAGTGTGTCTTGTGCTAAGTGTTGATTTCTGTATTCCTTCTTCCAGGAATGAACACGCTGGTTGGTTACGATCTGGTACCCGAGCCAAAGATTCTTGAGGCAGCACTGAGAGCCTGTCGGAGGTTAAACGACTTGGCCAGCGCTATCCGAATTTTGGAAGTTGTGAAGGTGAGAGAGGAAAAAGCAGTTGTCTGACAGCTTGGTAATAATTAAGGGAATATTACCAACCAGCATCCTCACAGTTGGTAGTCATACATTGATTCATTCTGGTTATACCATTTTGTTATTTCTTTAGGATAAAGCCGGCCCTCATAAAGACATCTACCCATACGTGATCCAAGAACTGAAGCCGGTTTTAGAGGAGCTCGGCGTCTCTACACCTGAAGAGCTCGGCATTGACAAAGTGTAGATGAGCAGGTATAATTCTCTAATCAGTCGAGTTTTTTTTCCCCCTCCACGTTTGTCATAAGACGTAATCTAACTGACAGTTTGGTTTGTTTGTTTCAGATCAAACAACGGCGAATATCCCTCAGACAAAGAAACCTTGTACTTACATGTTTGCCTCATATAATACGTGTGATATTTAATTTGGCCTTTATTAAGTTCTTTTGCTTGTAAAATATTGATGAACCTAATAAAGGAAAATGTATCTTTACTGAGTGTCACAAGTATGTTTGGGATATTTTAGTTTAGTCCTCATTGAAGCAATACATTCACAATAAGTTGCTTTAATAGAGAGCAGGGCATCACTTTACAGCAGGGGTCTTCAACATGGCTGACAGAGAGGCAGCGCAGGGACTCCCTACCACTGGTAATTGTGTTGCATATCAAACTGTAACATGTATAGAGATCTTTCACAAAGTCATAGGTAGCCAATCGTCAATGTTTCTTTGATAAATAGACTAATCTAATATGTTGGGTTGATTATATATGTCTGAGAATACAAACTATTAAGCATTAAAAGGGAAGACGGCCATTGATCAAACAATAATTTGGCGGCTCTGAGAACCACCTAGTGGTCACTGTTGAAGACCCAGGCTTTACAGTGCATGTTGCCAGGGTGTCTTGATTTTGTCAGAGTCACATTTTGCCACCAGGGAGCAGTGTGTTCACATGAATGTAAAAATCATTTTACTGTATTCAATCAATATTACATCTGTTTTCATTTCAGGGAAAATGTACATGCTGGTGAAATAAACTTGTTCAAATGACAAATGACAAAATGTGTGATCCTGTTGTCAACACATAACTCTGCCTCAGGAATAATAAGTGTGACTTATTGAATTATTTTGGAGTTTGGAGTGGGCTTTGCAGGATTTTCAGGATTATGTGTATGTGGAAAACACTATTATTATTATGTTTGAAATGTCCTTTTTGGGGTGAACAGACAATTTACAATTTATTTTATTTATTATGTAGTATTAGTAAAAATCTTCAAGAGAATCCCTGTGTGTCAAACTAAACTGTAATCAAATAGGAGTAACTGTTTATACTTCATCATTCTGCTTCTGTTTCAAGGTTAGGAACAAATTCCAGATGAACGTACATATTTAAGAGGAATTGCTGAGTTAGGTTTTGTACACAAGTGCACTTTTTCATGAAACTGACTGCTAGAGTGAATACTTTAAAAAAATGAATGAGTGCTGATAATCTTTTCACATTTTAAAAACAAAATGCAAATGACATGACATGACCACAATAAATAATGCATGTAAAGGAAAACCAAAAAACTGTAAAATTATAAAATGAAAAATTATAAAATGTAAAATTATTTAATACAAGTAAATAGAATGCAGAGATGTGTAAGCACGTCATACAATAAAGTAACAAACATAAATATAAATGAAAACTAAAAGTGGTGATGATTTTTTAAGATATTGCAATATTCTCATTCTTTAAAAGTTCTTTAATTAATGGTTTAATTTTCCTTATTGCATCTGTCAGTCTTTCTAAAGAAATTTTTGAAAATTTTTGAATTTTTGAATTTCCTTCAATCATAATGTCACAATGTATTTTTTTTTATCCCGGTTTGAAGAAGTCTAAAGCCTGTCTTATGAATTTTATCTACACAGAATGTATAGCTTTGCTTGCAGGGAAGCAATCTTACCTGCCATTTAGAAAATTGCTTGCATTATACTTTCCCAAAATGACTGTACTTTTGAGCACTGGCTAAAACAGTGGAACAGCGTCCCCTATTCCTTATATTCCTTATATAACACAAATATCTGGAATATTAGGGTAAATTTGATTCAAGTTTACTGGTGAAAGCCAGTTGCTGACTTTGAATTTTTGCTCTTATCCTGTCATAAATCAGTTCATGTCAACAACATTTGCCTCGGGCTTTTTATAGAGGGGTGGGAGACACTGTAGCCACTGATTCCCATGAACGCAAAATTTCCATTATTGTCCTATAAAGAATTGGATAAATTGCGTGTTAAGGTAAATATTACAAACATCTATTTTTTAATGTCACCACGAATAAAGGAATTAAAGATGGAAAAATAAGAAAATTTAAGATTTTAGATCAATGAAACTGCAATACCTCAAACAGATGACCCCTGCCAGCCTTTTTACACACTTCTATTTACCATGCTCCAAATGCGTAAATGCGTAATGTAAGAGTGGATACAAAAATCATGCATCCTGTGGATGTGGAAGTTAGACCTATGTGCTTCAGACTAAAAACGCGTTTTTTCTTCTTTTTCATCAGAGGTCGTGTTACCTTAAATGTTTAAGATAAAGGCAGTGGGTGGGATTTCCTTGCAAAGTGGGTGGGTAGTTTCCACAGAGATGCAGGAGGGGAAAAAAAACCTACTTTACGAGTTTTACGCACGGGGCGGGCCTTTCATTCATGCAAGTTGGGGGGTGTAGGCCACTCAGTCAAAGACAATCAAAGATGTTTCAGTTTCCATGCGCAGTGACCAGGGAGGTAAAACGCAGAGCATTTATTACCCCTCCTCCAGCCAAGATCACCCCGGCCTCCGCACTACAGGGGTGTTTAAACCACATTTGATCTGAATACCATTTTTCTGCTTGGAAAACTGGTCATGCGATGCGATTTATATCTGTCGGAGGAAAAAGGAAAAAACTAGATACGACCTGTTGGCGGTGATGGATTACTCAAAGGCGCAAATGGTGAGTGTCGACGACTGTTTGGTAACGCTAACACTCGTGTTTGGTACAGTAACAAAGCAAATGACTAGTCATGTAGAGGTTTTAAGCAGCATTTGCGCTTTGTGAACGAAGTTTTCCATTAAGTTATTGTTTGAGGTGTGTGTTTTTTTTTTTCGTAATTATTACCATTGGCCAAACAGGGCATGTATATGCGCTGGAAAATAAAAATGTCCATTTAAAAAAACTGAAGAAACGTGAAAGGAAGTTCCCTATGGCTGTATTTAAGTAGCTTTTACCAAAGTGAGGACGCTTAAGGAAACTTTTGTAACCTGCCACTAATTTATTCTCAGCTGGGTGAATGTGTTTTCTGTTAATAATTGTTTAAAGCCATCAAGATTTGTTTCCATTTGAGGCCAAGGCAGCCTCTCTTTGCAAACATTTCACTTGAATACATGTTTGAATCCAAAAACAAACATGTATAGCTTTATTTGAACAGCACACCAGTGTTTAAACCTTAATTTGGGGTCTTGTTGAAACCGGTTTTGTGTGTCTCGGATTATTTGCTGGAGAAAGATTTTGCTTAATGAAGTTTGTATTTTTTTTTTTTTTTTTGTCCAAAGTCGAGCTTATCCGAGGAGGGCAGTTCAGCCGGGTGTCCACCATTCATTCCTGCTGGGGTAAAGTTGGAGGCGGTGATGGAGCAGCTGCAGAGACAGCAAGAGGCCAAACTGGAGATGAACCTGCAAGAGAAACATCTTCTTCACGCCCAGCTCCTGTTTGCTCAACACGCCGCAGCTGCGGCGAGAGCCTCTGGATCCAGACTAGACTCTTCGTTACTCGGCAAAGCAAATGGACAGTCATATCAAGCAACTCAACAAGCCTTAAACAGCCAACACAGCAGAATAGATCCAGATGATGAAGACGAAGACTCAGATGAGGAGGATCAGGAAATGGAGCCTGAAGACAATGATGATGTGGAGGAAGACGAGGATGAGGAAGATGAGGAGGAGAATGGGCCTCATCAGCAGGCGAAGAAGCCTAGACTCCAGCAGGTTTCAGGCCTCCCCTTTCCTCCTTATTCAACATCTCAGCCGTCTGCTGTGAGGCCAACGTCTCCACCTTCAGCAATAAAACAAGAGCAAGAGGAGAAGGAGCTGCTGTCTCCTGCAGGCCAACAAGCCTTCACTTCACCCAATGGCTTCGGTGACTGGGGCTATGATGAGCCATTTAAACAAGTAAGTCATCTTTGATGCGACGTCCCAAATCGAGGCGCTATAGTTTCTCTTTGCTGTGTTGTTTACCATTTTTAATTTTGAAGTAGCCATGGTCTTAGCTCGTCTGTAGAGTGGCTATAGATATCTTAGCTGGTATGTGTTTAACTATTAATTTTGACTTCTTCCTGCTGAGTCGGGAGGCACTATTCTGCCTCCTGTTGTCTTGTATTTAGAAGAAAGAAGCGTGTCCCTTTTGGCAAGATGCCCAAACATGATATTGTTTAATTACTGGGCAGGGCCATAGATCTCCTTCTGCCATATTTCACCTTATGTCTGCCACTTTCCAAAATGCCAGGCCGAGCTAATTGGTCTTGGCTGTGATCCCATATTTACTGTTTAAAGCCGAAGGAGGTGGAGGTGGGGGGTTAAAATGAGAGCAGAGGATTCTTGAAATAGCCTCAAGTGTGTATTTCTGAACATGGTTGATTGCTGTAAGAAATTGCTGGGTAGGGGGTGGACATTTATCTCATTGTATCTCTCTCTGTGGTGAAAAAAAAATATGAGATCTAGAGCTGGTATCTATGTTTTCCAACAGATTTGACTACTTACAGGAAACAGAGGTTGCCCTCATAGATTTTCTTCCCCTTCTTTACATAGACCAATCTGATTGGTTCTTCTGTGTGTATTTCCCTTAAAAAGGCCCCACTTCAATACAATACGTTATGATTAATGAGGCCTGCAGGCAGAGGGACAGCTGGGTTTGAGCCTTACAGCATACCAGCAAGCAACTACCCATGAAGTTAACGTGCGGTAGTTGCAACAGAACAGGCTTTTGGTATTTGTTAGTAGTTTCACACCTCGTTCTCATTATTTAGTACTTCCCTCTGTTGTGTGTTTTGGTAGAAGTTACATGAGAAGTTAAAAGTTACAGTTTCTCTTTATGAATCCGTGATTGTTCAGAAAGTTATGCGTTCATTAGCTCCCCCGTTTTTTTTTTTTTTTTCTTTTTAAAACCTCGAGAGGCTCATAAAACTCACTGCTGACGTAGCTGTAGCTCAGCGGATAGCTTTGCATAATTTAACTGTCGCCTGGCAACGCTAAATGGCAGCTTAATTCAGCTGCGAGTAATCAATACATTATATGGCTACTGGAGTGAGAATGCATTTCCTTTTCTCAGGCGAGCACACAACAGCTGGAGCATTGAAGAACATTTCTTCTCTTTCAGTTAAAAGCAAGATAATGAGACGTGGCAGGCTGATGTTAGAACTTAGTCTACGTACATGTTTGTTTGGATTCAGTTTTCAGTTTATGTTGCTTAATGCAAAGCGAACAAGTTTTAGTAAAATGATCTATCCGGGCACAAAGTCTGCTTTGCCTAAAATGTAGATACACTGCATGTTAATGCTTTCAGTAGTGGTTTCAGTGTGAAAATAAGTTCACAAATAGTTTAATTGGGGTCTTTTCTGAGTTAATTGGTGGCTGCTGGAAATAGTTGCAATGAGTAACCCTTGTCGCCATCTTTTCACCCTGACATTTTGTCCCTCTGTGCTACTCCTTCAGCTGTTTCTTCCATTAATTTAATCAGGGCAAACATGTTTGAAGTTTGCTGTGCAAGCCTCGCCATGCTGCACAGCCATTGTTCACTCCCTGTGTGCAGTCACACTGTACACCCTTAAACGTAGCATGGGCAGGGGTCAAAGGGCCTCATTCACTCTGAATTCAGCTCGCAGCAGAACATGTGGCAAGATAAATGATTTTGATTTGTTTGGGTGGATCCAATAATTTGATTTGGGTTATAAATGTGGCCCCCTGCTGCAATTATATTGAAATTTAATGAGGGATATGTTTTTACTTACTCTTCTCTTTAATAAAGCTTATAAGAGGTAGTTCCAGTTAGTCTAACGTTGATCTTAATACTTCAAATGTAGAGTAGTAGAAAGTAGAATTTCCTTTTTTGTTTTTTCTATCTTAACTGGTTAGTCACTCTTTTTTTTTTTTTTTTTTTTTACAAAACTACTTTGAGTATGCATTAACCTGATCATTTGACATTTACATATATAAAATCATCTAAACGCCTAATAAAATCTAGCCAACAAAAGAGGCCCTTTCCTGACCCACATACTGAATACTATCAACATTCCCAGGAGTAGATGTGTGAAAACTGTGTGAGCAATTAACTGAAAGCTCTTTGTTAATAGATCCGCAGTAGGTCTCACTTGCTCATCAATAAGTGGGGGAAGGGTTTTATTTCCATTTGATGGTGAAAAGACTGGGATGTTTATCTACCTTCACATCAATAAGCTTTCTGGCGGGGGAGTAGAAGTCCTTTTATTAGAAATTCTAAGCTGTGAAGCCATTAGATGTGTCAACAGCTCTGCCACCGCAGTTATATTGTTTAACCAGATTAACAACTGAAAACAGAAGAGGGGAAAATAATTTGTTGTTTAAAGCATTAAAATGTGTGATGGCTAACTTCTGCAATTACAGGGACCTATAAAGCTCCTGTTAAACAAGAGAAATTACAGTTTATTTTTTGAAAAAAAAAAAATATCCTCACTGAATCCACAGTATCACGTGCGTGTCATGGATAAATAGTTCAAATAAATATCTAAAAGGAGTACATGCACTGTACAATAAATAGTTAACTAAAAGTACTGGATAAATGGTTAAAACGAGTAGTTAAAACTCAACTACAGCTCAAATAATTAACTAAATGTAATGGATTTATAGTTAGCTAAAGGTAATGCATACAAATATAATATATAAATGGTTATATATTACTAGTTATTAGTGTCAACATCCAGTTTAAAGTCAAGTCGGTGAAATGAATTCGGATAGGGCTGTGGGGGTTACATCTGACAACAAAGGTTGGGAACTACTGACTTACAATATCGTGCATCTGTTTGTGTGTCAGCATTTGCCGTTTTGAATTGTTTTGACTGTAAACACGAGGAGAGCTAAAGTTGGACTAGGAGCCAGCAGATAATTTGTCCCCATGTATTTATAACTGGAAAACGATGACACGTTGTAGTCATCAGTCCCCCCGCTAGGATCAGGTTGCCATCCCAAAACATTTTAGTGAATGGGATAATGAGTTTAATGATACATTTGAATGCAAGTAAAATGGTTACGTGAAGACAAAGAAAAACAAAAACAGCTCCATTATTATGATAAGCCACAAGGACACAGGATGATGATGATTGAAGCATTTGATCCTATCTAACACAAAAATATGCCTGGTCGTGAAGAACGCACTTGCTTGTTTGAATATAAAACATAAAACAAGGACGTGAACTGAACAGCATGTGATGTGACTGTCCCGCATAAGCCCACAGAAAGCGAACCGATAATAGATATCCAACAAAAACAGTGTGATTTCACATCGTGAGCTGCTTTGAATAAGATGGAGAGCATGATTTTAAAAAAGAAATTGTAAAGACGGACCATTCTTAAGACAAGCATCATCATGCAGCTCTCTGTGCGCGTTAGCAGGACAATAACCTCTCAGCAGGCTTTTCCACACTGTTGCACACACTGCCCTCCGCTCACATTTTTAACCTTTAACTGTCATGTTAAGGGGGAGGTGATGGAGGAACAACATGCCATATTAAACCTAATGAGCATGGGGGCCTGTTCATTAATCTCCCCTTTTACTGTGTCGATCTTTACACGGACACTCCCTTTGAAAAATATGCATTAATGTATGCGCAGAGCAGCAGTGCAGGCGGCCAGATGCTTGGGACGACCAGCTGTTTACTGTCTGATGGCGCTGCAGTCGACGATGTCAGGGCTAGAAATAAAGCAGGTTTGGAAGCACGCAGTGGGAAAAGGACAAATAAAAAGAAGCCTTAAATAGGAATCTCAGTGAGGATAAAATATCCCAGTGTTTGATTTTAATAATCCTTGTCTATATATTGTGCCAGTCAGTGTATAATGTAACACCAGCCATGGTATAGTACCATTTCTACATCCATTCTTAATCAGAAATAACCTACTGGAAATTAACTTCTGTGTTCAAGAGGACAGGACTGATGATTCTCTATGTGGATGTATTTACAGAGAGGAAGTGCCATCTGGGCTGAGGATACTGATGGAGGGAAAGTAAGAGGGGAACCATCCAGAGACTTTGCCAAGGTTAGTAGATTTGTACGATGTATTTAAATTAGAAAATCCCTGAAATCACAGTTGACCGTCTTGTTGCTAATGTGTTTTTCTCTCTCTTTTAACTCACAGCTTTATGAACTGGATAACGACCCACAGCGCAAGGAGTTTCTTGACGATCTCTTCGTCTTCATGCAGAAACGAGGTATGAAAAAAGAGTTCTTCCGTTCCTTTCTTACTTCTTTCTTATTATTTTGAGCATCAAATAAATAAGGAGTGATGTTTTTGACGCAGTGCTGATGACTGAATGATGCTATAATAATGTTAAACAGTCATACGCTGATGATATTTGGATCAGCTGAAAAGTGTTTACCTTTTCTTATGTGTAGAATAAAAACCTCCAATGATGCAAATGTACTGTATTGGCCTCACCTCATGCAGTAATTGAATTCACTATTTCCATTGAATTCAACGAAAGAATCTCACAATTACGTCTAAGTGCACTTATTGAATGAATGCAAACGTTAGTGGATTCAAATATCAGGTCATAAAATTAAAATAGTTAGTCAGTTTCAAGCGGAAGAGACAGATTACATTACCATTTTATAAAAAGCATTTTTCCCTCCACAGTAGCATGGTAACAAAGTAGAATATCTACAGGTGGAAAAGAACGGATTATTAAACTTAAAGGGAATTTCACAGTTTAAAATCTGCACTTAACTTTCAAATTTTACAAGAATCTGCATATTATTTTAATTGTTAATATTCATCATAAACCACAATCAACACAATGAAAACAGCTGATATACCACGAGGTGTTGTAGTATAAATTAGTCTATACTTTTATTTATCTTATTAGCACCATAATGTACTGTATATTAAAGAGTACTACAGATTAATATGGTCCAATGATAAAAATAGCTTTTATAGATGAACAGTCAGCCGCCACACTCTGTGTGCAAAGTTCATGCCCATGGCAAACGTGCATGTCTCTGTGCCGTTTGTCCACACTAAGCACAAACTAATCTTATTTCTACAACTGCCTTTTAGCCTCCTTCATTAATTGGCTTTAGTCCAAATCAGGATTGGATGGTTTAGATGTCAACCCTGTGATTGGCAGGCACTGCTGGCTCTAAAATCACCCATCCCCCAGCACTCAAATCAATGCAGCAACAGAGCTGCTGTTGTGGAATTATCCCCACCCCCATCCATCTGAAATAAGCTTCATTAGAGAGGTCCATCCATGGTGATTATGCCTCCTAAGCCACATTACCTAACATTAACCTTAGGCCCTCAGGTTCTCCTCCTCCTTGTTCCTGACCTCAATACAGTTTTTTCTCTTATTTTATGCCATGTGCTTATCTATTTATTATCTACTTATTCTTCCAGGAACACCTGTTAACCGCATTCCCATCATGGCAAAGCAGGTGCTCGACCTGTATAGGCTCTATAAGCTCGTGACGGAGAAGGGAGGCCTGGTGGAAGTTATTAACAAGAAGATCTGGAGGGAGATCACCAAAGGTCTCAACCTGCCCACATCTATCACCAGTGCAGCCTTCACCCTCCGCACCCAGTAGGTGTCACTCAAACGTGTCCCAGTATTAGGAAATGAAATCGGTGCATTACCTATTACACAATCAAAGCATTCTCTATTTTTACACCACATTGTCTTTCAGATTAGTTTTAATTTCAGAAATGCAGCTCTCTGTGCACGTTAAAGGGAAGTTTGTTCTTTATTCATGTATTTAAACTTTTCTCTGTAGGTATATGAAGTATCTGTACCCGTTTGAGTGTGAGAAGAAGGGCCTGAGCTCTCCAGGCGAGCTGCAGGCAGCCATCGACAGTAATCGCAGAGAAGGTCGACGTCCCAGCTACACCAACAGCCTGTACCGCTACTCTCCCTCCCCGAGCTCTGCTCCACACGCCCTCATGTCTTCACCAACGTTGCAAGCCACCTCAACCGGACACAACGGCCTGAATACATCCGCTAGCCCAAATCTAAAGAGAAAGACAGGTAAGTGCATGAGGACCATTTCATCTACGGGGGGAAAGTCATTTTTCTTTTTCTGTTCTGATTTCACGTTTAACTTCACTTTGATTTTCTTCCACTCAGATGAGGTGTCAACCCCTGCAATATCCAGCCGGCTGCCCTTGGCTCTGGCGCAGCAGCAGCAGCAGCTGGCCCAAGCTGCCACGCTCGAGCATCTGAGAGAGAGGCTGGAGCGAGGAGCAGCAGCAGCAGGAGGAGCTGCTGCAGCTGACGGTCCAGAGAAGAAAATGATGCAGATGGCGGAAGAGCAGCAACGCCTCATGCAGCAGGCCCTCCAACAAAACCTGCTGGCTTTTGCCTCTCACTTCAACCCTATGAACCTCAAACTTAACAATGGACATGGTGAGTTGCCTTTGCTGTTATGATACTTCCTTATTGCCTACTTCATTTTAGGAAAGTTAATTTTAGTATTTTCTTTCTCTCTCCCTCAGAAAGCAAACAGGATTTGTCTCTGAGCATCTCCACTAATGGAGCAGCTAGTATCAGTGTATCTGTGGAGGTCAATGGCACCATTTACTCAGGTGAGTCATTTTTTGTTGGAATCATTAGGAAAGGTATTTTTATCCATTTATGTTTAAATTGGTTAAAATGTAGTTTTTAAATTATACTGTGTATTTTTTCTATTATTTTAAAGGCAACTTGAATGCAACTAGAATCCCATTTTACTCGAATTGGAAACTTTGCTTTCTCGCCAAGGCGTTAGACAGGAAGATACTGTAGATCTCAGAATCTTGTAGACTCTCATATCTGTCTGTCATTATATATGATATACAGAGCCAACAGGCTTTCGCTTAGTTTAGCATAAAGCCTGGAAACGGCTAGGGTGACTGTCAGAAAGTTAAGTCACATCCAGACATCGCGAGTTAATTGCACAATACATGCTTTTAACGTCTGCTGATTCGAATTGTTTTGATCTCTGCGTTGCAGGAATGTTGTTCGCCCAGAAGTCAGCTGCTCCCGTGGCGTCGCAGGCTGTAACTCTGGCAGGAACGAGCGGTTTCAGTGCCCTCTCCTCCTCACACAGTCCTTCCTCTTCATCCTCCACCTCCTCAAAGGGACCAAATTAAGGCTCACTGGCTTTTAAATCTGTTCTGATTGAAACTATTACACAACATACCTCTCTTGTCAGACAAGAACCGTGCGAGTTATTGGGGGAGCTCAGCTGCAACATATGGAGCAATTCAGTTATTTCTAGCATTATTTTGCCATTACTTTGACAGTGTAATGTGCTTCAAATGAGTCAGGAGGACACTGGCCTTTTACCTCGAAGGCTTCCATAAGTATACTATATTGTAGTTTCAGATTACGGTTTACCTTAGTGCCTGCAAAATGTAGTGGGATTAATGTCAAAAGGGCTTTACAAGGTTTGTTCAAAAGTGTCTTTAGAGCAGAGTAAGCACGATGAGAGCCAATGCGAAGTCTCTTTATATGTAGATAATTATCAAACAGTTCTGAAGCTGCCTTTTTCCAGAGTAGAACCGCGTGGTGCTGCTGATGATGACCAAAAAGCCTTAGTTCAATGTCATAGCTCCTGTCTGTAACTGTCAACTTTCAGGGATTATTTACACTATCACTTTCCACAAAAAATTATGTGTCCTAAAGAATCAAATGGCAAAGATATTGGTTGCAGGTTGGTTGATTTTTTTTTTTTTTTTTTTTTTTTTTTTTTATGTTTCGCATTGTGTGTTATTTTAGGTTTTTTATTTTTTATTTTATTTAATCATTTGGCTCTATGGTTATTTCATGTCAGCTGTCAATCAAAGGCAAAGTGTGAGAGACGAGGTTTCTCTTGGAAGCCGTATGCGTGATGGTGGTGATACAAATTTACCTCAGTTGACTTCCCTCGTTGGCAAGTTTCTCTGGAATTTCTTCTGGACTCAGGAATGTCCTCTGGACACATCATTGTTAAACTGTACCTCATGACGTAATGTTGTGTTGTGTTTGTATAAACGCAGAGAATGTATCGTTAAATGACCTCAAACTTTTTTTGACAAGTGTACACTGAAAGAGCTCTACCTCACTCTTCTAGAGATATATGCAATATTTAGCGTGTTGATTTAGCCATCTGCTGAAATCTTCTGTATGTGGACAATCAAGCAGACATTATTGCAAACAAATGCCACTGTGAATTTTACAACTGTAACAAATCAGACTTGATGTTTCACTTTTGGTCTTTGATTAACATATTTCTTGGACATGTGGCCATGAAGAATAAAACAATCGTGTGTGCTGTAGAAAGTCTGTTGTGTTTTTTTTTTTTTTACATAGTCATTGTTACGTTTGTGGCCTCCTGAATTATTTTGCCTTAACCTATAAAAATAGGATGAAATATTAGAATATTCCTCAAAGTGCTAGCTTTTCCAAGAATTCACTTCGCACGCAGTTGTAATTGAATTTGTTGTTAATTCACACATACTGATCCCAGCGTCGAGGATGAAAGCAACAAAGTCCTTCAGAAACTAAATTTACTCAACTGTTTCTTCATCAATACACCAGATACACACTAATTCAAGATCAGGAGAATTCATATCCATAAACATGTACATTTATCAGTATTCCATTTGTCCATATTATATTTTTCCAGTAAAAATCTCCACATGAAAGAGGAAATACAGAAAGACTGTATTGAAAGTTAATTCCTGAACTCTGCAGCAGACTTACGACTCAGTACTAATGGAGATAAGAGCTCATGGGTCAGAGGATGAGGGCGGGGGATGAGTTACAGGATTTACTGCTGGGATAGTTATTTTATAGCGACACTGCTGGAGTGGCATCTGGATCACTGTAGAAGAAAGATACTACAGGCACAATTGAGAGGTATTATGAGATGAATATCTCCACCCACAGCCCCCGCCTGCCAGAGAGGAATAATACTGGTCAAGTCACTCTGCAAATGAGGAGATCACTCCCCGGGGACGAATGCTGGAATATACAGTATGTAGCAGTCAGGACAGCAGGATGAATTTTCAACTTTAAACAGGAAAAGACACCTGTAGCACCCGAGGAAGACCTATGAGACATCCTTTTCATGAGCTCTGAGGATATCATGTGAAGCGCAAACCTGAAACTTGTGATTCTAAATGCTCGAGATGTTTTAATGGGATGCAGATATTTTTGTGCCCTTTGGCACTTCAACAATGGCTTTGACTGATCCTGTGCAGCAGAATTACATGGGGCGATATCTCCAGGGCTGAAAACCAGAATGTGTTTTCAGAAGTCAAGCAAGTCATCTTCTTTACTGGGAGCTCTGGGCTTCCACTTGTGAATGCTTTGAAATAGGCTCGGGCAAACCTTCAGCACACTCTTGGCACCATGCCTTACCACGATGAGGAGTATCCAGGTCAGCCTCTGTGGCAGTCTGTGCTTCTCTTCTGCTGTAAAGGTATGATCGAGGGCATCATGGTTGTACTCTTCTTCTGGCTTCTGGTGCAGGTCCTTTTCACCAAACAACTAGAAGGTATGGCTTTAAAGGATACGTTCACATTTTAAAAACAATACGCACGTGCTCATACTGATGTTAAAACAGCTTTCGGTCGCTGTAATCATCCCTTCTGTTCGGTCATGATCTTCATCTAACATAATTCCAGTGTAAGTAATGGGGGGCAAAATCTACAGTCCTGTGCAAAAACGCATGAAAGCAAAGGCAGTATGAGGCATAGTCAGCCTGACTTAGTCAAATCAAGTAGGTATCCAAAGTAACTGTGCTTTTAGGATTAGATTCTCTCTTTGAGTTCCCTCCTCCATAACTCAACAAAGAAACTGTCCTGGACATTGCAATTTAAGGCTGTAACTTTGGAAGATTATCTGTTGTACCAACATGCACCAAGGACTGTGGGTTTTGTTCCCCATCATTTACACTGGAATCAGTACTTTAATATGACACATTGGTTCTATGCTTTCATGCCAGTGAGGTAAAACTGTACATGCATGAGGGTAAAATATGGCAGTTTTTATATTCTAATTGATTTTACTCTTCTCTGTTACATCTGCAGTTCACCTCCAAATTCTTCTTCTGGTTGGACTGATAGTCTTCTGTCTGTGTTTGGTCCTGGGATGTATTCTGTGCTGGAGGTACAGTCAGGTTTGTCCAGAAAAAGACAAAGATCCTGTGGCACCATCAGCAGCAGCAGCAACTCCTGCTGAACCTGTGTCCTTTGCCCAGCGCCCGCCTCACTCATCGGGGTCCAGGCAGCAATACGAGGAGCTGGATGGAGATATACTCGAGTACCCCTCCACTTTCACCAGCCCTGCCCATTCAGAGGGTGAATTTACCTCTCTGCCACCCTCGAACAGAGCTACAGCTGCCTCTGAGCAGAAGGAGCAGCCAAAGTCTTATTTTTCCCTGCGCCGCCTCAGTACACCTCCACTAACATCACCCCTTTATAAACCCATAGATCCCAGTCATGTTTCCCTGCCTGTATTTCCCAAACTGGGACTGTTGTCCAGAACATGTAGGGCTCTGCAGAGGCGCTGCACAGTGACTGGAGGTAGTATATATTATAATGAACACAGCAGGCTAACCAGCCCCAGTGCTGCCCATCCTTTTATGCCTGAAGAACCAATCCCACTGGGTCCACTGAGCTATGGCACCAGTGCCAGCTGCCAGCAGCCAATATCACCAAAACCATGCCTCCATTTCACTATGGCCTTCTCTCCAGAGCAGCAAACCCTGGCAGTCACTATCCTCGGCCTCACCGAGACACCCCACACACTGGAGGACGTGTCTGTGCTGGGCAGCTTGCTGCCTCTGTACCCCTGTCCCATACAAGCCTCTGCCCAGAGCAGTCTCAGCCCTGAGACCCGCAGCCTGGTGCTGCTTTTGAAGGTGAACTCTGTGAAGGAGCTCCAAAGGTGTGTGCTGAGAATAGCGGTATACACAAGAGAACCTCCAAGCCTGAGAGGCACTGCGCTGGGTGAACTGGAGGCTGATTGTGGAGGAAAAGACTGGAGGGCAGAGCAGCCATTTCACTTCACGAAAGAGCTCAACCCAAGCAAGTGGAAGCTAAAAAAGGTAGTGTTGTATTGAATTGATATCTGTGGAGTATGTATTTATTTTTTTACAATACATAGATCAACCTGTTACGGAGCCTGACTGCAGTTTCCAAAGTCAAGAATAAACAAGCTCTATATTACACATGATACAGTGACACCTGGGAGGTTTGGGGGCTCTGGTCAGGAGCAGATAGTGATGCTGTGCTGGTTACCTGTTGAAATCTGATTTTTTGTTTTATATTATTATATTGTTTTGATTTATGTACATGTCGTGATCAATCTGTGTCATTTCGCACAGTACAGAGTAAAAGCTTCATGCGGCATTTCCTGTTGACTGAGGTTTCTCCTCTCTCCTCTCTCTGCTCTTTGAACTTTTGCCCTTTGGCTGCATTGGTCTGATCTCACAGGATGCGGCGTCGTGTAAGGGGCTTAGCTGTCCTCCGCAGATCTTCATTTTGCTTCAGTATCAGACCCTGACCCACTGCATCAAGGCCACGGTCCTCAGAGCAGATAATCTAGACAACTTTGCTGACACAGCAGCAGCAGGTAAAACCACTGTTTAACGTCGCTGTAATATGCATTCGATTTAGAGATCCCATAGAGGCATTATGTAAGCACGCATGTACTGAGCTAACTTCTGCCTTACAGGGGCAGAGGTAAAGTAATTCCCTATGTTTGCTTTTAATGTTTAGGGGATTAAATGATGTCTTACAGGACCCGAATGCAGCAGGAGATCATCCCTTTTTTTAATGACATTGTGGTTTAATCCTTCACTATTCACAATCCTCAGGAAAATGTTCCAATCTCCTCTGGATCTCTGATCTGACAGATCTAATCTTTGTTTGCATTAGCCTGTCTAAGCATGTTTTTTTTTTTATTGCAAACAAGAACATCCTTTATTCAGAGCCATTAGATTTTATGATATCTGTTTCATGTGCAGTATGTCACACAAATCTGACTCGGATAATCTCTTTGTGTTTCATATCAGATCTGAAAGTATGTATAAGTATGATGACTATTTAGACAGCAGAGAGCAGACTGGACTGCATTACTGTGGGTGGATAAAGACAAGGAGGAAAAAATGTTTTAGGCACTCTAGCTCTGCGTTTTACTTCATCAGACTTTGTACTGTATTTACAAGAAAAGAGGTGATGTGTGGAGAGTGAAATGTCTCTGGTTTCAGCGTGCTTTTGAATTGCCAGTACATCCAGAGTGCATAAACATTTTTGTGTGATGTGATTGTTTAAAATTTCTACCTTTTGATATTGATAATGTGTATTTTAGATCTGGAATTAACACATTATTAACACAGCAAAAAGCAGAAAGATTTAACACAAAAAAGTAACAAGTAATATTTTTGGTTTTGTGGTATATACATTTGAATTTGATACCTATTTTATTCCATCTGTCTTTGTTTGTAGACAGTAGGAAGTCTGCCCAGCTTCATTTTTAATCTTTTTATGTAATCTTAATTCTTTGATAGATTTTGTTTCACACTTCATAATGTTTGCGTGTTTGTTTCCAGAGTACCAGGTGGTGATTAATCTGCATCACGAAGGCGTTGTGATCAGCAGCAGAGAAACTATGGGAGGTTCCTGTACCGTGTGGAATACTTCTTTCCTGTTTGACCTGCCTCCAGGAGACATCAGCCAGATGCCCCTCATGCTTGAATTCATAATCATGCAGGTAAACTTTGCTTTGTGAGCTCACTGTCACTGAAAAAATGACATTTAATCATACTGGCACGGTCCTGTGATTTCTTTGTCCCTGCTCCTCTCTTATGTGACAGAATCAGATCCTTTCAGAAGGCAAAGTTCTTGGCCGTGTTCGAATCGGTGCAGAGGCTGCAGATGCCGGACGTGCTCACTGGAGGGACATGTGCAACCTGCAGGTGGAGCAGGCACGCTGGCACACTATACAACCAGAGCCTGCATAGAGCTCAGCGGACCTGACATACTGTACTCGTCCAGAATAAGCCCTTGTCATGACAGCATGCGCAGCTAATGTTTCACTTTATATATCCAATGATTTGTTTACTGACTTTGCAGTTCTAACGGATGTATAGGCCTTATTTCAATACGATTTCAACATATGAATTCTTCTATGGGAAAAGAGTGAAAAACAACACAGTATGAGTTCAGAGTTTCTTAGATAGATATTGTAAAATGTTGGAGAATTCATCAGTGATCTCTTATAACCATTCGGCCGCTCTCCCAGTAAATACAGGAAAAAATGAAGCGAGCTGAAGTGAGCTAAGCTGAAGGGTTACTCTAGTATTCAGTCCCTATCTCTGAGATACACGTTGTCAATCATTTGATGTATGTGATACACGCAAATGTACTTTATATTCTCTGATGTGCATCTGTATCTTTCATTTGTTGGCTGTAGAGTCTTCTGAATGTAAAAATGATGTGAAAAAACATGTCATGTCATATAAATAAAAACACTTTTTGCCTGAGGAGGCTCGATGAGTTTTATTAACACTGTTGTCTGAGGTATGAACGTTCACATTGTTGCCGTATTTTACTCATCGCCGCTCCGATTCAGATTCTCTTTAAACAGCTAATGTGTCATTACATTTCTTTTGAGTACAAAAACATTCAGTAAAAGCTATAAGGCACAACGTTGGCTGCTGCAGCACCCGGTAATGAACGGTCTATTTATAGACCTGTATATAGCATGTTTTTTACCCAATGAGAACACCTCATGAGTCCTCTTCATCTTCATCAGGGCTACAGATATCTACAAGCTCAGCCAGGAATATGCCATCAGGATAGAGGGAAGGTGCACTCTTCTTCTGCAGGTCGGTCTCATCTGAGCAGTGAGACGGGTTTGGTTCTACTGTCGCTAAATCAGGAAAAAAAAAAAAGGGAAATAATTACACAAAGATTAAATAATCCAAATTCATTTCGTATTCTTACGCATGCAGACGATGATCAAAGGCGAAGGACAGAAAATAGGAAGTTACTTGAGATCAGGGACTTATCGACCAGGATGGATGTTGAAAGCACCTTGTTTTTTTTTTTGTTAAACAACGTGCTCCACATAATTTATTCTAGCTATGCGTGGATGTGGATATGTCCCTGAATGAGATGAAACTATAAACACGGCACAGACCACAGCATACGTCTACGCTAATGATTATTACACGGATTCATGCACAACTTCACCTTGCAGTAGATTCACATGTTTTGCCTTCAGGCGGCTGATTTCTGCATTCATAGCCGACATCTGGCAGAGGAGAGAATGGTTTCAAATGTCTAATTTCATCATTGTGTTGGGAGATACTGACTTCCTGTGCAGCTATTTTCTGTCTTTTAGACGAATGATTTTTTAAGGAATATCTTCGCCTGTTTCACAGTATTTAATATTTATAATTTTTTAAATAGCAGCCAAAAAAGAAGCACAACTTCCTGTTTAACATTTAAGACGATGGAAGGAATTTCTTTTTCTGGTGTTATCTCAAAGTTAGAGGCTGCATGTATCGGCATTCAACACCACTTTTAATGACTTAGAGACAGACTTTATCATATAGTCTGGATATGACTGACTATAGTCTCAAGCCTTCAGTATAAAACAGTAACATGCTGTAACTCTTTCCTATCCTCTTATGGTTGAGTCAGATGTGTTCCGGCCGAGTGGTTCACTCCTCAGCTTCAAATCCGATTATTCACAGCATAGAAAGAGTTATATGTGAGATTATAGCTGAACTATGTTTGTTTCACATTTAAGTGGTTATGCAGCCCCGCTGACACCCCTCCCCATGAACTGTATGCTCTTTGATTAAAGCAGAAGCTGGATTAGTGCTGTCTGCACATACTGTATGTGTGTATTTATACATGTGAATGAATGTGTGGGTAGCTCTGTTAATATTATGGTATAATCGGTGTTTATTCCAGTCATGATATCAATTTTCATCAGTTGCAGATGTTAATACATCATTTCTGAAACCTCCTAGCATGCAGACAGACAAACATAGATGGTCTTTTGAGTGGTGTGATGTTATGTTTTAATCAGACACATGTAAACTATGACAACCTGTTGGTTTTGGTGGTGGACTTCCTCAGTAGGAACCTCCTCTCCTGGCCAGTCACCGTTCTCCTCGTCCTCTTCAAACACTGGCATCAAACCTGAGCCCTGCTGCCAGCTCCTCCTGTCCACTGAGCCCTGAATGAAAAACACAAAATGCACCCACGTTAGTCTAGTCCATTTTGTCACTCTCGCTGTTTGTTAGTCGGGATTCTTACAGTATATTTCATGAGTTTTGATTTGTCTGGGCTTCTTACTCTCATAACTTTAGATGCTGGAGTCCGGTCTTGTAGTGAGGATGCTGCTGTCTGAGCTGGAGCTGGTCTGCTGTCAACCTTTCCCACCTCCTTTCCCTCTCGCTCCTTGAAAAGGCTCTTTAACTACGAACATAATAATATGCAGTGTATTTCTCTTACACTCTGTTACAAGTTCCTGATTTCAAAATTTAAAAGATATAGAAGTCAAATAGAATACCAAAAATGAAAGTGGTTATTTAATTATATTATTGGATTATAATGTTATTTAACCTTAATGTATAATACAGTATACCTGCTCAGTGACCATCCTCCTCTGCTGCTCCGGCTCAAGATTAACTGGACCGACAGTTATATCCTTTCCGGCTTCAACAGCTGGTTTCTCATCTTTAATCTGTAGACAAGGAGTCAGTCATTTATTATATTCATCACCACCGAAGGAGGCCATCTTCAGAGGTGTTGCTGTGTTGAACTTTACTTGGCAAAGCTGCCGAAATGTTTGACGCTTCTGGACTGCCGTTGTTTTCTCCTGCTGCAGCTGGTTCACCCTCCTCTTGCTCTCTGAAAACAGGGGGAGGAATATGTTGTTTTTTTTAAAAAAATCAACAAACTATCCTCTGTAGTTTTTTTTTTTTCCTCGCACCTTCTAGCTGAGCCCTCGGTGAGTCATCGGGTGGGACACTTGCTTGGCCTCCATCATCATCTCGACCCCTTTCGGAGGCCTTTTTTCATAAGAACAAAACATAAATGATAAAGGAAGAAGAGATGTGTAAGTTAAACCCCCATTCATCATCATCTGCTGGTTCACGTGGTTTAACACAGATCACTGTGTTTGAGGCTGCATGTTTAGGAGGGAAGCGACTGCACCTTGAGCTCCAGAGCATAAATCTCGAGTTGAACTTCATTTATTTCCATCTCTCTCTGCCTTTTTAGACTAATCAAAGTCGGTCATATATCTTTCAAAGAGAAGCTTACATTTTCCTCACTTCCTTCTCTCTTTCAGACAGTTTTTGCTTCAGTCTTTGAAACTCACTGCTTTGCGTACACCCCTATCAATAAAGAAAATTAACGGACAGTATTCTACACATAAATATTTACCCTGAATATGTATTTACATAAAAATACACCATTGCACAACAAATGTACCTGCACCTTCACTGTGTTTGAAATTGAGTTCAGTGAAAGAGGAACATCTTGTTACCTGAGGGCGTTTGTTTTGGCTGCTGCGGGAATGTGATGGTGGCTCCCATAACAAAGAGGATTGTGATAAGCTGATGAACAGATAGAGTACACGATAAAGAGACAGAACGCAGAATTTCATTTTGATTTTTCTGCGGACGGTGCATTTTGAAAATGAAAATCTCATCAAAATCCACTCACTCTGTCGCTGTCTCTTTGTCCTGAGTCTGTACTGAGGCTTCACCATCTGCAAATACAAGGTCACAGCAGTTTAACACCCCCTTGTGTTTAAAGAATAAAATAGCGTGTATTTTCTGGAGTTAGAAGTAAATATGCATTTCTCCGCTGCCTTTTTCTTTACATCTGTGAAGCAGTGCCTGGCTCCTGATCCTTTCCAGCTCCAGCTCTTGCTTGCATGCGTCAAGCTCAACCTTCAGCAGGGAGTTGGATTCCTTCTGTTAAACAGAACACCATTAAATAACCCGTACATGTACATGTACAAAAAGAAAAATCAGGGATACACCACCTTGGCTCTGGTCAGCACTGCCTCCATATTAGCTTTGTGCTGCCGCAGATTCTCAATTTCCTCTCTGCGTGTAGAAAAATATGTTATCAGAACAAAATGAGTGGGGAATAAATTAGCATAATTAATGATTTACAAAATGGACTCACTTGTCTTTTTGGCCCTCCCTCTTAAGTTTTTCAATCTCACTTGTCAGATGTTCAGTTTCTGCTTGGAGCTGAAATTAGATTTTTAATTTTGAAATTTGTGGTTCATAAAGTTTAGATTTTTTTAAGCGAGTGCTAAAGGGATATCCTTACCTCATTTCTGGATTTGCTCTTTTTGAGTTGCTCTAGCTCTTCTTGTGTGGACTGCAAGGTCAACGCCGCCTTCTGCCATTTTTCAGTCCAATGTGTGACCACGGCTTTGAGTTCATCTATGCTCTGAACTCTTACTGCATTTTGTTTCTCATACTCTTCCTTGCACAGGTGTAGCTTCTCCTCCTTCTCAAGGACCTCGGCCTCCAAACACAGGCACCGATCCTGCAGTTTCAGTTTTTCCAATTCCAAAGATTCCACAGATTCCCTGGAAAAAAAAGAAGTTTGAGCATTTGGGAAAACACACAAATTCGCATTTGTTAGGGTGAAAAGTTAGCATCAGCATCTCACCTTAGCTGGCTGCATTTTTCTTTAATCCCTGTTAGCTCCTCATGTTGACCTTCATTCATTTTACTCAGCAGTTCCTCTTTTTCTCTGATCAGCTGAGAGCATTCTGCCTCCAGATCTGTGACCTGTTTGGAGTTGGTGACCCTCTCCGCTGTTATTTCCTGTAGCCGAGACTCTGATGTATTCAATTTCTGCTTCATCATTTCAAGCTCACGTGTCAGCTCTTCATTTTCCTGGTTGTGATGACACAACAACGAATATTTAACAGAAAGGATTCAGAAAAAAATGAAACTTAACAAAAAGACAAAGCTTTGAACCTCTCTAAGATCATTTGATTCTTCCTTCGTCAGAGCAGCGTCCTGATTTTGTTTGTCCTGATCCTGAATGACCCCACAACCCTCTGTGCCAAGGACCTGGGACCTCTGGTACAGATCTGTTTTCTCCTATATAAGACACATGCGCAAACACCTCATATTTTCATGTTTCATATAGTCTATACTTTAATATTAGATGCTTCAGACATTATAGTTAAGGATAATATATGACACCTGCATCAGGTGATCTTTGTCAGACTGAGACCCTTTCAGTTTGGCCTTCAGTTCCCTTATATCATCCTGCAGCTTTAATACTTGAGTCGACAAAATGGCTTTTTCCTGAGAAGATTAAAAGACAATTTACACAGTTTAATTTTACTTTTATACATTTTCATAATCTAGAACAAGGTAATATTGAATCAGAGACAGACCAGGCATGCTTCGCTGATCTTGTTGTTAGCTTCACTCAGCTGTTGTTGCACTTCGGAGTGATTTAGTCTTGTGTGACTAAACTTCTGGTTCATCTCCTCTATTTGAGTCAACAGCGCCCTCTGTGTCTAGGCACACAGAGTACAAAACACACACAGATTAAAGGTGGAACGAAAAGAAAACGGCAGTACAACATTTCCCTTGTAATTTTTTAACTGACCTCCGTGGAAGTCTGGAGTTTCTGGATTGCCTGGTTTCGTTCTTCTTCTTGAGTCTTTGCCCTGGCCTCAGCATCTCTCAGAGCCTCTCTCAGCTTGCATAGCTCTTTATCAACCTTCTGCCTCTCCTGAATCCGACACGCATAAAATCGATGTTTGGCATATAGAATAATACATTACTTAAAACAAAATCTATTTTTATAATGCATAAAGCTTACACACCTGCCTGTTAAAGTCTTCTTGGTTCACCGGTGATGAGCCAGTCCTTTCGGCTGGCTGATCATTGCATCCTCTGTCTAAATTAGATCTCATTTGCATCAGGTCCTTCTCCAGCTGTAGGACCCTTGTGAGTGAATTTCACATGAGGAATTTCGATCTTTTCTACAGTCATTCAAATTTTCCTTTCCGTGTTTTTGCTGTACTTACTTTTCATGGAGCTCTCCGCGTTGCCGGCTCTTTTCAAACTGGGATAATTCAGCTACCTCCCTCTCCTGCTCAAGGGCACTCACTACTTCTGTCAGCTGCTGTGAAACAAGATAACAGGACCCTGTGTGCAACTGAAACACATACCAATATGCACAGACCTATCTGACACAGAAAAACTATAAAACCACCTCAGTCAACCAAAACATCAAGTATTAAGAAGGAAAAAGATAATAAAATCTGCTTATATTTGCATCTAAATGTACTTTTTTACTTACTTTGTGTTTCATGTCTAGCAGTTGTGCTGTACTTATGTTGTATCTCAGCTGTGAATTTCTGGTTGTCAGTCGCTCCAGCTGAGTGTCTAGACGCCCATGAGCATCCTGCAGCCATTGCCCCACTTCTGATTGTCTAAAGCTACTTGCACCTCGGGCAGCCCTTAATTCGTCCCCTGGAGATGGAGGAAAGGATCGTGTAGGACTCTCTGGTACCAGATGGGACAATGATTGCCACTTCCTTAGACCCGGGTCGCTCTGTCTGAAGGCACTGGTGCTCCCAGATGTGCTGGAATACACAGAGCATGTCAGCAAGAACACCCAGAGTTGAAAATTAACATTTGTGGTTTAAAAATTAAATAAATTGTCCTGTCACCTTGTGCTAACTTTGGACATAAACCCCGTTCCAGAGACAGCTGCCATACCACACCATGCTGAGGTCTAAAAAAGAAGAACACACAAATTAAAAAAAAACAAAACAACTACTTTGATCAAACTGTTCTGCCACAAAAAGAGTATATCTGGGTCTTACCTGGGCCGTAAAGCGAGACTTGGTGTCCCACATGTCGAGATCCGTGAGAGAAAATGGACTACTGCACGAGGGTCTAAACATCTTAGAGTGTCTCCCTAGATATAAGCTATGATATCCCTTTCCATGGGAGAGGCTACAGTCCTCATCTCCCTACATGTCTGCTCAAGCAACAGGGAAAGATTTTCACACAAAGGTGGCAGCTGGAGGTGTCTGTCTATTCTAGGATCATGTCTCTTGATATTTCCACTGCTTGGTTGATGGTCAACAACTAGTTTTAGCACCGCATGACTATTACAGTGTGTTTGTGATTAAAGAACCTTTAAGTCCTATTATAAATGCGTTCGTGACACCCTTTTCCATATCTAAATACAGATGGGTAAAATGTGAATGATAGAAAACACTACTTGTGTTGGTTTAATAGCTGAAGTCTGCACAAAATGGCACTTGCTCTTACAGTACCTTGCTGCAGAAACCCTCTCCTCGCCACTGACAATGCTCGTTTCATCTGCTTAAGCCTCACAAAGCCTTGATTGCAAGCTGTTCAGTTGTCCTTGAAGTGAGGATCCATGGTAACCTATGTACACAGGACGCAGTGGGGTGGGTGTGTCAAGAGCTAACACTTCTGGGATGGTTTCCACATGATCTCACTCAGTCTGCTAACTGGCTGTTTGTTGACACTAGTTGTTAAGAACATTTTCCAAGCAGTGATCATAATATGCATAGCATACCTCTGGTTATTTATGACAGGGAAGGTTTCAGCATTAATTGTGATTGCACACACAGAAAATTCATTCTTACGTGGGTAGCTTTTAAAGGATTTGATTTTTAACTCCGGGGATAAGTGAGAATGTGATGAATTGTCAGATAGTATCACAGCTTTATAAGCATGCTAATACTTTACAGCTCAGTGTGAAATATTGCACGCCACTGACTAAATGACAAAGAGGTTTCTTTGCATATGCCGGTCAGGCAATTACCTACCTTTTAAAAATATCTTGAGGCCAGCAGTAGCTCAGTCTGTAGGGATTTGGTTTGGGAACTGGAGGGTAGCTGTTCAGGTCCAGCATGGACCAAAGTATGATAGCTGGAGAGTTGCTAGTTCACCTCCTGTTCACTGACGAGGTGCCCCTGAGCAAGGGAGGGACTGAACCCCTAAGTGCTCCCCAGGGCTCACTCCACCATCTCTTTGTGATCTTTAGACACACCATCTTTAGACACACCATCTGTGCCCTGTGAGTGTGTGGTTTGATTTTAGGTAATAATGTATGTAAAAACTTGCATGAAAAAAATTATAAAATAAATCAATAAAGTATCTATTTTCCTCTGATTGCTGAATGCTCAAATTGCCATAAGCAACTTAACAAAACTCTACAAAAAAACCTAAACAGATTTGGTTTGTTTACACAAATTTAAAATGATAAAAGCTCTTATTTTGAAAGAAATCTCTTATATCGGAAACCGGAAGTCATCATCCAGAAGCTAGCAGCAGCGGCGGCGGCGTTTGATTCAAGGAGCTAAAAGCTAACAATTTAAAGGAAAAAATAGTTTTCCTCCCCTCAGCACTTAACTTGACACAGAAGACTGTGTGTCGCATTCATTCCGTGAAGGTACGACACTTTAACACCGAGTTTTCAATCAAATACGGCGGTTACGTTTTTTGAAATTAGCGCTGTAGCAACTTAGCCAGACAACAGGCCGATGCTACCGTTAGTTAGCCTAACTGTTCGCTAACATCACGCAAGTTGCGTTTGTAATGCTCTGCCGCCTCAAAGTTTCTTAATTTAACAGGTCAGAGAGGCGCTGTACGGTAACCTGCGTCCTTTTTATCTGTGTGCAGACATGGCTGCGGATTGGTTGGGTAGTTTGGTGTCAATTAACTGTGGGCCAACACTGGGAGTCTATCAAGGAGAGGTGGTGTCTGTGGACCAGTCCAGCCAAACCATCTCCTTAAGACAGCCTTTCCATAATGGAGTCAAGTGTCCCGTCCCCGAGGTCACATTCAGGTAAAACTTTACACCCAGTCGTGACTTGTTTACTCTGGTTGTTTTCCTCCTAGTTTGGCGTGTTGTGTGTCTTAATTGTGAATAAACAAAGTATTTTATTTCATTTTTTCCCCCCAGTGCCATTGATATAAAGGAGCTGAAGATTTTAGATATCAGAAATGGCAATGCTAGGAACAGCTCTTCTACATCTACAAAGATCAGCAGTGCTCCAGTTGCAGTCCCAAAGGGTGATCCCAGGTCTGTGGACAAACTAAACTCACCTCAGCACTGCTCGAAAAGCTACGGAGAACGTCATCTGGATGTACCCGGCCAGCCGAAAGGATTTCGTCGAAGACACAACTCCTGTGAGTACAGTGTAGTACATCAATATAAAGACATTTGTTTGTTGCTATGTTGATATTTACTTTGTTTTTTTTCTCCCCCCTATCAGGGTCGTCTAGTAGTCGAGGGGTAAACCAAGTGACGCCGAAAAAGAACGGGGTGAAGAATGGTCAGATGAAGCACCGAGATGATGAGTGTTTTGGAGATGGCATGGATGACGGGCTGGATACAGACTTTGATTTTGAAGGAAACTTGGCTCTTTTTGACAAAGCAGCAGTTTTCTCAGAAATCGACATATCAGAACGCCGTAACGGTGCAAGGTCACGTGGGACGCCTCAAGAGCAGACACCCTCACGGTACCGCCATGATGAAAACATCCTGGAAGCCAAACCTATTGTGTACAGACAGATTACTGTACCGCAGCCAGGGGCCAAAGAGTACTGCACTGGTAAGTTTTTGATATTGTTATGAGTACTCATGAATTTCACTTTCACTTTCCTTTTGGGATTTATCTATCTAGTCAGGGCACATTATCTGACATGGGCTGTTTTATATTTCTGTCTTTTTCTCCCATACAGACTCGGGGCTTGTTGTACCCAGTATATCCTACGAACTACACAAGCGTCTGTTGTCAATCGCTGAGCGTCATGGTCTCTCACTGGAGCGAAGACTTGAGATGACTGGAGTGTGTGCCAGTCAGATGGCACTTACACTGCTGGGTGGGCCCAACAGGTGGGTACCTTATACCATGTTGTCCTGGTTCAGTATGTTTTAGAGCAGGCAAAATGGAACAAAGTGTAAAAATATAATAAATAAAAAACATCTTTGTAATTCTTTTTTTTAAAAAGTAAACCTCAAACATTATTGACATTTAGGTGATTGCTCTTCTTTAAAAGGTAACAAGGAAGGCAACTTAACGTTTTCGTGTTCCTTCCAGATTCACTCCGAAAAATTTACACCAACGTCCCACAGTGGCTTTGCTGTGTGGCCCTCATGTCCAGGGAGCTCAGGGCATCAGTTGTGGTCGTCACCTGGCCAATCATGAAGTGGAGGTCATCCTGTTTCTGCCCAATTTCGTCAAGATGCTCGACTCGGTCACCAGTGAGCTCACGCTCTTCAATAAGACCGGTGGCAAACAGGTGTCAAGTATCAAAGGTGGGCCTATGTTTCTAATATTATTTTTCACTGGGTGAAAAACTTTTTGGGACACTTTTCTCCCCATTTTGCATTTTGGGTGGTCAGATCAAACAAAATGCTTTGAGATTTTTCTTTCTGACTCCACAGACCTTCCAGACACCCCAGTGGATCTAATCATAAACTGCCTGGATTGCCACGAGAACACATTCCTGATGGATCAGCCTTGGTACAGAGCAGCCGCAGACTGGGCTAACCAGAACCGAGCACCAGTGCTCAGCTTAGACCCTCCCGGTAGTGGACAGGGGCAGGCAGTGGAGGCCAAGTGGTCCCTCTCTCTTTGCCTCCCCCTTCCTCTAGCTGAGGGGGCTGGCAGGGTTTACCTGTGTGACATAGGTATTCCTCACCAGGTGTTCCAGGAAGTGGGAATCAAGTACCTTTCTCCTTTTGGCTGCAAATTTGTCATCCCCTTGCACTCTGCATAATGGGACTAATGGTCACCATGGCAGATCGAATTCTTCACCCTCCATGACCATTTGGGTTTTGGCGCCTTACTGTATATCCCAGAGCTTCAGCTGAGAGTTTTTAACCCATCTACATGTGAACAGAACTCATCCCTCATACTGACGGACCATTGTGTGCTACATTAGTTCTCCAAGAACTAAGTGCAGGGTAACATAGGGGAGAGCTTTACTGAAAAACTAAATGCGTTGCCCTTTAGAGGCTTCAGCAGTTCTGGAGCTAACATTGTATTTACATAATATTACAAGGTGGGAACAAGAGTATAGCTGATGGGTCCAAATCAATATCCCATAGTGTTCAGTTTGAAATTGAGTAGGACAATCTCTGACTTCAAATTTCTTAATGTCACCACAATCTCATTCCAAGCCATCTGGTGAATAAACAGAGATCCACCATATGATACATGCAAGCGTGATGTTATTCCATTCATCTGAATCAGATAAAAGAAATCCAGCTTATGGTATATTGGTGTTCCCATTGCTATCGGCTGTGTGTATAGCCTGCCGTCTTCTGCAGCACTCGGTAACTGTTGTCTGAAGTTTCACTAAGATAGAAATTACATCTAAACAAATGTTGGATATTTGTCATTTCTGTGAGTGATGTTGGGTTTAAAACAGGGCAGCTACTGGAGAGAATCCAAACATGAGAAATGCTGTGGTGGTGGTGAATTAAGCTGTGATGATAAGGGCTTTGAGAAGGTGACACATCATGCAGAACCTCAACAAATCTTATCTTGTAGAGGTGATGAAAAGGTTTGTCAATAAAACGCTGGTACAATAGAGAGCTGAAGTCAGGACAATATAGACAATCTGGCCTCTACAGCAGTCGCTGTAAGAAATCAAAACAACACAGAAAAAACTACAACTTCCATTAAGATTAAAGCGACGTGTGCAGATACTCCAAAACACACTTATGGAAGGCTTGGTTCCAAGTTTTTAGTACGAGCGTTACGTGATATTGTGAATGACTTTCTTCTCAAACAGAACCTGAAAGTTCTGGTTTCACTTGAGCTCTCTATTGCATTAGTCTGAAGGACCATACCAGAGTGTTTCAGTTCCTTAACTTCAAATCATTTCAACGTCTCTGCTCATCTGTTTTTAAATGCAGGCCACAGTTTTACATTTTTGATATTCGTCGTGTAATGTCGTTTAACCACAGATTTCAGAAGCCTGCACTGTTTTTACACTGACAAAAACAAGGATGCATGTTTGACATTTTCTGCGATGGACTAAAGTTTCAAGAGTGTCCTATTATAGATTTTTATGTTTTATGGAAACAAATATAAGGGAACAGATGCTGGCAGGTCAAAATATGGTTTGCAGATGGCTAGCAGTGATGTGAAGTGAAAGTGTAATAAATAAGCTGAAAGCCGCTGGTAGGGTCCTTTTTAAGATTCAAACCAGTACATTTTGATCTTGCGGGTTCACATGTCAACAGTTTTTTATTTTTTGATAAAAGTTGTGTTGGTTTACAAAACGAGTAGCATCTCTGAAAGTATAAATGCTCTGTGTGTGTTTGTGTGTGAGATCAACATGCTGCACTAGTACCCAGTTTGAACCAGTTAGATTTGGTCTCCATGAGCAGAAATTGTTTATGGCTTTTTTCTTTCATGAACTTTACTTCCTGCCGTTGTGGAGTAAGCTTCTTTGTGTCAATAATTAGTTGTGTTAACCATGAAACCGAGTTTTGTGCGTCCCGAGGCCTTGACAGAGGGGCTGTAGGCACCAACCGATCTGCTGCTTGTTCCTCACCAAGTATAGCAGCCATTTGAAATGTGTCCAGACCAGAGGCAGATGTATTATGTTCTCTAATCTTTACTCGACGTGCATATTGTGCATGTCAACATGTCTTAAAATCTTAGTGTAGAAAATGCTGACTTGAATCAGGCAGAGGTTACAGATCACCATCTGGGTTTCGGCTCGCGGTGTGGTCTCGTCTCCGCACATGAACTTGTTAAGGTCTCAGGAGGATTACAGATTGTTGCATTATATTTGTTGTTTTCCCCCTCTCTCCTCTGCGCACTTCAGACTGCACAGAGTTCAGGCCATGACTCAGTGAAAATGGCTTTTATGCACAGAGGTTTTGTCCTTTCTCCAACATTCCTCCGGCCTGATGTGTTAGGTCTCATCTGTTGAGACAAGCCTGGCTTGGAAAACACCAGCCAGCGTTACTGAATGTGAACGTAAGATGGGTCTGGTTGGCCGCCAGGGGGCCCATGAAGCCACACTTTCAGCGGCTCCCCTCCTTCCTTGTTCTGCTGTGCACGGCAGTATGTACCGGATACTATTTCCTCAAAGAATGGTGTTATTTCTCTGCAAAATGTGAACAGCCAGGAAACACACCTGGCTCTTTTTGTTGCTGTCTGTCTGTATGTGAGAGGCTTGAATGTGAGATTGCTGGAGCGCAGGTTCATGCTTCTTGAGAATTAGTTTACATGTTTCCGATTCTCAGATCTGCACTGGGGTCAGTCTGCAGATCATTTCACAACAGATTTAATAATAATCAGTGGGAGGTTTTGTCTAGACAGGACGGGACGACTGTTTCCTTCTGGGAGCGAAGTTCACTATCGAGAAAAAAAAAGATACTGTGCAGTCCTCTATCCTGTGTCATGTCTGCAGATTAAAATCATAAATAAATCACTATTGCCTTTCCTTTGAAGACTCATTTTTTAAAATAAAAAAATCTTCTCTAACTCAGATACTCTGTGAACCATTCTTGGCTCCACAAGTTCACCATTAACGCGCATGTGCGATGCAAAATCAAGGTGGGGCAAAAAAAAAAACTTGAACGTTTGTGACGGGTTAAAGGAGTGGGACAGCCCGAAGTTCACATAAATTAGTCTCAATCGCATTTATTTCACCGCTGCATTTTTTTCACCCCCCTATCCAGTCGAGTCGTCTCGGTTTTCTTACTTTTTTTTGTCTCCCACGTAAGAAGCGTCGAGGAGTGACACGCTCCTGGAAAAGTTCACTTTTAAATCACCTAAAAGTGAACTTTTCTTTCCTCCGTAGGATGTTGACAGGAGACGCACCAACAACCCTCCTGAGCGCTTTTATTGGAGCACTTTTGGACCGCTGAAGTCACCTGAGACAGATTTCACTTCCTCATCGGGACTTGATGCGTTTTTGCGCTTCGACATCAACTGTCGGCTTGTTGGGTTTGTTTTTTTTCCTGGATGGGAGTCAGTCTGCTGTCGCTCAGATGATCACGGACGTCGGACAGTAGCTGTATCACCTGTTATTGTCTGAAATCTCCCGGATTTGCCCGCAAACAAGTAAGACTTTTATTTAGAAATTGAAACGGCTCATAGATCCGCTGAAATCTCACGTTAATTTATCACAGCGACTGGGCTGCGACAAGTGGCACGTCAACAATAATCTATACTCCATTTTATATGATGATAATAATGCAAAGGGCACTGGAAGTTATTCGCAGCTGAGCAAAAATATTAATATATCTTTGACATACGTGGCCTTTTTTAACATCCTCCCCCTTTTGCCACTTCCTCTGACTTGGGGTGCAGCAGTTGCATCATGCAGCTCTCCACATTTCTCTCTCACAACATGGTAGATCGCGGTGTAGATTGTGATCATAATGATCTGCTGGTTGCATATGGGCATATGAGCGTGCATGAGCTACCACAGAGGCCCGGGGTCTTTGTAGTCTTTTCTTTGCAGAGCTGCCTGTACTTGCAGAGCTGTGTGGCTTGCAGAGTGCAACGCCTCCCTGTTTGATATTGCTTTCCTTCACTCAGTCTGTCATATTCAGGAAATAATCAATCAAAAATTTGGAAGAGCCACAAATGCATTTAAAATCATTTGCCAAACTGAAAACAAAAGCTCACTGAAAAGCTGCATTTGTCAGAGAGAGAGAGAGAGGAACTGAGGACCTCCGGGGTCTGTTTCAGACAGAGTGATGCCGCCCCGGCTGAGACAGGAATTCCCTCAAAGGTCAGCAACTTTTTGAAGAAGAAGGAGAAAAAAAGAAGGACCGAGGACATTCTGGTGTTGGCACATGATTCTCCTTTTAGAGTGTGGCGAAACTGTAAAGAAGCATTAAGCTGGGGGAAACAAGATGAAGAGAGCTCATGAAACCACAGCAGAGCAGAGCTGCTGAACTGTAATGTTCCACGCATGGCTGCATCAGCAGAGCTGCATTGCAGTGCATGATGTGCGTAGCACGGAAGTGTCCGTCCACTGCTCAGGCACAGCAGCTTCCCCTTGCACTGTGTTCTTCGACGAGTCTACTTTATTAAATCATCATTGCCCCAAATGTCAAACATGTCAGACCTTCTTTGTGTTGGGGGAACTTTGGACAGGAGTAAAATGCAAAGTGTCTGTAATTTCTGGATCCCAAATGCAAAGGGATTTCCCCCCCACCAGACTAACAATCATTGATTTCTCTCTTCCTGTTGCTGTAAAGCAGCCTTTACAGGTGCGCGCGGTTGTGTATCTGCCTCTGCGCCTTGTGTTTAAGAGCCTCACAGGCAAAGCTGACAGTCATTAAAGTGACACAATGACGGCCTGTACTGCAGGCCCTCGTACTCGTGCTTCCGCTGTTACATCCTACAGACAGTTGTTTCAGTTAGCTGTGCTACTGCAGTCCAGCTGTTGCCCCGGAGGCAGAGCTGATTTCCTCCTCAAACGGCGTCTGCGGGCTGTCAGCTCGAGCTGGGTGAACCGCTGGCACACGCCCTTTCTTTTTCGAACCCCAGCCCATTTCACACCACTCAGTGTGTTGGTTTATATTCCTGCCAGATGAAAGCTCAGTGGAGATGGACAAACACCATCGTTCCCCTCTCTCCGCGCTTAGCTCTGCCAACCTGACGCTGTAACAGTGATGATAACAGGGCAACGGCATCAAAGCAGCCGCAGAGCATCCTGAGGCTGGACGGTCAGGGTGAGGGCCAGGTTACAGAGACCCCCCCCCCCCCCCGCCACTGCTTCACATAGATGAGGGATGCACACGGTTAATAACACACACTGATGCTCATTAGCCAATGATGGAAGGTGGAAGAACAAGCCTTCACTTTAAACGTTGCTGTACAAAGTAAGATTTAATTTTTTAATTATTCTAAAGCAGGTCTAGGTGCTATAAATATCAAATGATCAATCAGTGGAGAAATGCAGCCCTTATGCAGAGAGCGGACTTTTCATCAGGCCAACAAGGCTTGTGATGTCACAGCCATGCTCTCTGCTTGGCCAACACCGGAGGCCCCAATCTTTTACCTGTGGTTGGCCACAAGACAAAATGTCTTGTTCTTACTCGAACTACAGAGAGAGTCGTTAGGGAGGAGATGTACAACTGTATTGAGAATTTTTTTTGGTGCAAATATAAATTCAGAACTTCAAATGAAACAAAAATAAAATAAAATATGGGACCTTTAAGCACCAATCTATTAATCTAAAAATATTTCTCCTGCATTAAAAATCCTACTTAATAAAAGCACATACGTATTATCAGTAAAAAATACAAAACAACTAAAATATAAAAAATAAAAGTTGAACTCAGAATAAATTATATGTCATTTCATATTATATTGTTAGATTATTATTATTATTAGCATCATTCCGGCTGTTTTAACCAGTTTATTTACTGTTAGATCAGTTTCATCCAGCGGACACAAACCTTTCTGAGGGGTAGTGAGATTATTGTTGTTCAGACACACACACACATTTCTATTTCTATT
The DNA here is from genome assembly GCA_023373845.1 of Nibea coibor. Taxonomy (NCBI): domain Eukaryota; kingdom Metazoa; phylum Chordata; class Actinopteri; family Sciaenidae; genus Nibea; species Nibea coibor. The sequence continues at coordinate 19,207,143 of CM041721.1, forward strand.
TTGGCCTTTTCATTCATCTTTGTGGGTGAAATGGACAGACATTCCTTTAACCGCAAGCCAAAGATAATTAAAGCTACAGATTCAATCTTTAACAAAACATAAGAGAAAGATTCATCATTTTGTTTTATGAGCCTGTTATAAGTTTTTTTTAAAAATGTAAAATGTTAATCATGTTAAAAGAAAAGTACCTCATAACCTAACCTAAGCCGTCAAATGAACGTAGCTCAGTAAAAGTACAATAATTCCCTCTGACATGTTGTGGAGAAGAAGTATCATAAAATAGAAATACTGAAGTACCTCAAAATTGCACTTACAGTACAGTACAGTAAGTACCGTAGTTTTTTTTTTTTTTTTTTACACCGCCGAGGACTTCTGTTTGAAGGGTGCCTTGTTATTCTTCTAAGTAGTATTACAGACTAGCACATTTTTTGAGTGCCAAACCCGTCCACAGGACCTCCAGCTCTCCTCACGTCACAGCTGCTTTTGCAACACCGAGCATGATCAACGTATTCACCTCAAATGTCGGCAGATAGACGAGGGAGTGGCAGATTTAAACAAGGCCAAAGAAGATATTTCTACATTCCTGTCCCGTCTTGCTTTGTGCAGTCAGGTTACCGCTGATTTGTACAGCTTAGACTACAATTGACTTGCACAAGGCAAGAACTGCTTTGGTTTGAATAGGATCGGCACAGATGCCAAGACTATGAAAAATTGGGCTTGTAGTAGCTGTGTGTGCTTTGTATGAAGAGGCATGACCCCTATTTATTAGTTACTTGTTAAATAGTGTGTACGTTTGTGCATTTTCCTGACCCCGTTCAGGTTCAGTCAGTGAGTTTGCTGATTTCCCTGTTTCTTTCAGTCGGTTATGTCATGCTGTGCTTTAGCAGACAACACGTCTGTCATGGCGTCTGTCAGGTCATTTGTTACCTGTGCTTAAAGCACATTTCTCAACAGAGCAGTGGACACAAAGATGATTGTACTCGATATCATAATGGTTGCGGCCACAAACTATGTGCAGACCTGCAGAACTGAAGAAATGCTGTCATTAAAGCTGCTCTCTGGACACACTGATGATGGACTTCTCAATGAGACCGGGGTCATTAGAAGCCCAGGGGTCGGTGGAAACTTGACCAATCCACAAAGACAGCCTTGTCCACTTCTTGAAATGAGCAACAGCTTCCATGTAGAGCTCTCTGGAAACGGCAGCGTGACACCATGACAGACTGAGTTCTGTCCCATTCAATCAGCTGCTGGTGGCCTGCTGCTGAGATGCATTCGCTGTCCCAAAAAAAGATGTATTAAAAAGTGCTGCCTTGGCCCCCGTTGAGCCATTCCTCGCTCGGTGAGATCACTTTCACCAAGGACACAGACATAATCTGTTGCAACCAACAAATTGAAAATCATGTGCGTGACTTCCTTCCTTAAATTAAAACTTTTTATTTTTAGATTTCAGAGAAGACATTGAATTTCTTACCTACACCTCCCTACTACAGGGTTGGTGTCACACCTTTGGGGATGCCAACGTCAGTTTCATCCAGACGGAAATATTTCAGAAACTGTTCAATCAACATTCATGGCGATCCTCTAACTTTACCCCTATCATCGACTTTTGTGACTCAGAGTCCGGACAACTGTTGATTAGATTAGATTACCTCATCACATTACCTAACTGGATGACAATGTGATATGGCGCGAACAGTCGTGGTCATTGTAAACGTCTGTTTATCAGTGGTGGAAGAAGCAACGCTGAAAGGGAACTACTGAGTAAAACTATTAATACTACAAAGCTAACGTGGGCTCTGTGTTTGTTACATTTTTAAACATTCTATTTTTATTATTATTGTTGATGTAGTAACGTCACCTATATTTCTAAATTGTAACTAGCTGTGGTCAAGCAAATTTTACTTTTTTTTTTTTTTTTTTACTGGTTTTAGACTGTTGTGTGGATTTTACTTGCTGCATCACAATGCTTTGTATTGCACATGCTCGTTATATGCTCTTAAAATCTATGTCAAGGTAACTACAGGCACCAAATAAATGTAGTGGAATAAAATTATCGTGTAACTTAGAAGTGTGCTCGAGTAAAAGCGTGGTGGTTTCCAACCTGGTGGTTGGGATATCCTTAGAAGGATTGCGAGATACACTGCGAGTAGCAAAGAGTTGAATAACAACGTGAGAAAAAAATACACAACTCGTTTATCTTTCAGCTTTTTGGGCAGTTTACACACAGCCTGAGAAGTCATCTGAAGAAAGGAGCTTGGTTTTCTTCACCGTGAGCTCAAAAAGCCGTTTGGCATGCCTGTAAACTCTAAATCTTCTCTTCCTGTTATGAGCCTCCGAACAGTGTGAAATGTCAAAGTGTAATGTAGAAAAGATGGGCTGGGATGAGCAGAGGCAAAACTGGGGTATCCTTCCTGGGCTGATGGGCGTGGGAAACGTGTCCAGATAGTTTTGTCCCTCGATACAGAAAGACAGCTGCAGCGCTCCATCGGGGGGAACGACATCTGCCACACGTGATGACAGTCCTCTCTCCGACCCATGAGAATTTTTAGTCTCACATTTGGTGTCAGTGGAGTGGCTGGCTATTTAGTCAAAGGTGTGACATAATGTAGAGGACACGTGAGAGTGTGTTTTCAAGTAGAATATATCTGTTGTATCATTCATGTTTTTAAGAGCCCCACCCCGATGTTGGAGTATTCTAAATCGGGGCTGTCATATGGGAAGTCAGTGTCATAGCAGTGAACGTGATGGATGCATGAGGATGTGACCTCATGTAAAGTGACAGATCTATCTGAGCCAGGATTTTCCCTGAGCTCTGACCAACGAGCACGCCGACTTGTTCATGGGAACTGATACAGGAAGAGAGGAAGCGTGGGGGGCAGGGGGGGAGCATGACTTAATCCACAGCCGATCATTTCACTAGAACACCTCTGCTGTAATTTGTTGTGGATGTATCATGGAAACACAGCCCCGGGTGACTCAGGCCTAAGGTTACGGTCGCAGTGGCTGCTTTATTGACGCAAAGAAGCACTGGGCTGGACGTGTCCCTCAGGCCTGGTCAGATCTCACCACAAGTTTGCATTCCAGCGTCGAAGAGAGCTATCTTGATTCCTACAAGGCCCAGTCATAGAGGCTTAGCTGGAGAGTGTGTCCATTTTTGGTCAAAATGAACCAGGTTACCATATAGAATACAGAGAATAAAGGATAACGTTTTATTCTTTTTGATCAGATATTGTTCCAGCATATATGGCATAGTTCATATTTGAGTTTTTTCATTTGTGCCAGTAGTACATCTGCACGTTGAAACTTTGTCTTCATGTGCATGCTATCACCCTGCGTCATGGAAACATTTCTGCCCCAGTTGTGAAAGTGTGATTTAAAAAAAGACGACTTGTTAGTTCTGCTTTCTGTGTCAGTGAGTTTATTTTTACTAGCTCTGTTTGATCTGACTTTACAGTCTTCTGATAACGGTCGCCTTATACTTTGTCTTAATCTGCCCCGCTGCATAACAAAACCACAAATTCATATCTAGAAAGTGTTTAGTGAAGACGTAAATATCTCTTTGCTGTTTCCTTTCCTAGGTACTGTAGGTGTGTGTGTGTTTACCAGCTCTAATGATAGCAGCTAGAAATCGTCTCCTATAAGAGGACTGAACCACCTCACCATGACAGAAATCCAGGTAAGAACTCAGGCACCCGACAAGACACGCCTGATGAGTAAAAGTTACTTAAATGTGTTTGCTAATGGATGATTTGCCTATGTTCCCGTAGACTCCATGGCCGCAGGGCACAGAGTGCGTGGCCAGGTACAACTTCAAGGGCACATCAGAACAGGACTTGCCCTTTAACAAAGGAGATGTATTGACTATTATTGTCGTCACAAAGGTATGTTTCATACGCTGCCTTTTTTGGTCTGCTTTGCACTCCTGTGCAGATAACGTTTTGCTTTTGAGCTCTTACGCAACATGTGAAATTGACAGTGACACTTGCTGATTGTAGATATGAAATCATTTCTGACATTTTGTGTTCCAGGATCCAAACTGGTACAAAGCGAAAAATGCTGCAGGCTGTGAGGGAACAATTCCGGCCAACTACGTTCAGAAGAGGGAAGGCGTGAAAACTGGAGGCAAGCTGAGTCTAATGCCGTGAGTACACAGATTATTTTATTTAGCTCTGATTCCCAGTGTCATCTTTCATTTTCAGAGTAAACAGGATTGGGTTTATGCTATATGTATCTCTAATGTTTGGTGAAAAGTATCAGGTGCGCACAGCTCCAAAACTTAAATGCTGTATTGGGTGCAAGTGATAAGGAACAGAACAAGCATGATATCGGCACTCAAACAAGCCAAAAAACATGATGGCCATATATGACACCTCACCATGACATATATCTAGGTAAGAACACATTTCAGATACAAACTGATGATGGTTTAAAGCTGAGATATGGTATGGTATCTTAAATGGTGCAACCACAGCAGTTTTCTGTGTTGTCTGTAAAGAGGGCTAAAATAGCTCATTCTTTTTGCCCTCTTCCTATGGCCTTGTGGTCGCTGTAGGCAGATGCCCTACTTCATCGAGGCAGTGATGCTGTAGTTATGTCAACGGAGACCACAGTCGGGGCGAGCTATGTTGTAATTGCAGTGCATTTGTGTCTGCTCTACAGCTCTACGCAGTTTCCTGTTGTTTCTTTTCTATCACAGACTGAAGAAATCTCAAACGTTTTTGTCCACGTGACAAGTTTCTGTGCTCATGCATGACAGGTTGACAGGTTTATTTAAAGAGCTCTTGATCACAAAATTACGAAGACCAGATAACTAGCGACAAATATAGCTATCAGGAATGCTTCATACCCAACACTGATCATAACTCATCAGTATATATATATATATATATATATATGTATGTATGCTCAATAATGTCTTTGTTGCACAAACAAAATAGTGTGGCTGAGCTTCCAACCTGCTGAAAAATAATGCTAAAGGAACGGAGACATTTCAAGAAATGCAAGCTTATCTTCATGTAAAAATGCAGCTCTCATGATTGTGAATATCACCAGCGATGAATGTTGGAGTTGAATGGTTGAAGGCGATCCAAGGGGGCCTCCGAGCTGGGGGCAGTTATGGCATTATGTTTGTAAAATATCACGTCCCAGCAACACGGAACAGCTGCTCCTGTTTCTGTGAAAACACCTTTGTCTGAGCTGTCCTTTAAGGTTTTTCTCTGTGATATTTAAATGTAACTTCCTTAATGGAGCCAGATGCAAATGAATTTACTTTATAGTCTGCGAGCCTGTCAATTATAAAACAGGTCATGGTTGATATGCAAATGTCTGTAATCTATATCTGGAGGAGAGTATTTGTTTATTTGCATTAGAAGCCTGTTTAAGGTTAATAATAACATGATGGAGTGTGTTACACAACAGAAGGGGAACAGTTTTCAAAGGCTAATGGAAAATAATCAGCATCACAGGCACAAAATGGATCCCAGCAGTATTTCCTTATTAACCGGCATGATATGCTTTCACGCACAGACGTCGGTTTGACTGACAAATAGCTCTGTTCGGATTATTGACGAGTGATTCCAGGATTCTTCACAGACAGGACTTATAATAATATATTTTTTTAAATCAGCTCTCGCACAGTGTCAACACTTAAATTTATTTAATCTGTAGGTTTCAGTCAAGTGAAATTCATCCAGCATTTCATACAATGAATGACAGTAAACCTGCACATATATACACATGCATACACACAGAACAATAAGATCAGGTACCAAGTAATCAGCAAAAGACTATAAGCAAACATACCTGCCAAGAAGTATATTATTAAAGTGAATCAGATTACCTAAATTTAAATTATCAGTGGGTAATAGAAAAAACTAATGATAACAAATCATCACATTTAATGCGAAGAGGTTTATTTTATTGACTGTAAAAACATTAGACTGAAATCAACAAAAACAAAAACATTTGCAGCAATAGAAGATAGAAGAATTTATAGAAATGGCAGATAAAATGGACGTTGAGGTCACTGCTGTCTCTTTCTTTTTGCATATCAGTCAGAGCCAGTTTCATAATGTGCGGCAAATTGTCAAACTTAAACATCTGTAATAATATTATTTGTTACGGATAAAGTACTTTTTAAAAAAAAAACAAAAACAAAGGTGTTTCAGAGTGCATGACAACAGAAAAGAGAGTGTAAAATGTGAATATACACTCAGTTGTTCAATCAATATCTCTCTAAACTGAACATTCAATTATATAGTGTTGTGTTACATTTCAAGTGTTTTTTAGTTCACAGTAAGAAGACTGGAGTCGTGGTGGTCTCTGTTTTTTGGGCGCATTGTAACCTCTCTGCTTCTTCCACTCTCAGATGGTTTCACGGGAAGATAACGCGGGATCAGGCCGAGCGGTTGCTTTACCCCCCTGAAACAGGCCTGTACTTGGTACGAGAAAGCACCAACTTCCCCGGCGACTACACCCTGTGTGTGAGCTGTGATGGCAAGGTGGAGCACTACCGCATCATCTATCACAACGGCAAGCTCACAATCGATGACGAGTGGTACTTTGAAAACCTCATGCAGCTGGTTGAGGTAAGACATAAAATTAGCGTTTGTTTTATAAATATAACATGGCGGTGCTCGTGTTTGGTCTGGTGCTATATAGAGCTTGTGTCTACTGTATGTATTTGGTATTTTCCTGTTTCACAGTCCCCACGTCTCTGTGCTACCACATAGACCACATACAGTTCCTGGAACAAATAATGAACAGGAAGTGTCAAAGAGGAAGAGTAACAGTATTCTGAGGTTCAGAGTTCTTTCACTCAGAGAAACAGAGACCTTTTACTCTCAAAATGACTCCTTTCCTCTGTGAAACGCTTATTGTGAACAGAAGTATGCTGCGTATATCACACGGGCTGAAACAGACGAGTATGAGTAACTTAGTGTGAGCTGTTCAAGGCGAAACATGTCAGTCCTTTTTATGTTTTGCTGATTTGACTATACAGCCCTCTATTGGTCATTCTAAAGGACTGCTCGCTGGGTTTTCAACTGTAATGTTTTTTGCCATACGCGTTTTTATTGAAACGCTGTTAATGTTAAACCAGTTGTTGCAGTGGTGTGCGTAAAGTTGAACCGAGAGCTGCCAATTAACGTGTGAGTTTACAAGCGAGCGAAATAACAGGAAATCAAAAGAGGCGAGGTAAAAAAAAAAAAAAAAGTCAACCCACAGCTGGATCCGTCAGCCCCTCTAGAAAAAACCTGACTTGTCCAGGTGGAGGGTGCATGAATAGTCATTCAGCCAATGGATGTAGGCGGTTCCAGTGTTTTCCTGTGCTCTAGTAAAAGTGTCTTTGCTTTTATAAGGCTATAAACAATATTTGCAGATCACTTAAAGTGTTGTAATGCTGGCATTCCCACTTTATTTTAATTTAATTGTTTTGGTTTTGCTCCGTTTGCAGCACTACACCAAAGATGCAGATGGCCTGTGCACCAGACTAATAAAGCCAAAGCTGGAGGAGGGGACGGTGGCCGCTCAGGATGAGTTTTCCAAGGGTAAGGCTCAGTTATGTCACAGTCTTTCTGGTTTGTGGCGCGTGTACGGACCTGCTCTGTTTAAGCTGCGTGTTGTTTTCCCCTCTAAATGGCAGGTGGCTGGTCGATGAACAGAAAGGACCTCAAGCTGCTGCAGGTTATTGGAAAGGGAGAGTTTGGAGGCAAGTAGCTCTCAGGTTCACACTGGTAACTTTGGCTCGGCTCGTCTTGATCTTCAGCGTTATTGTTTGTGATCATTCCAGATGTCATGGTGGGAGACTACAGAGGGACTAAAGTAGCTGTGAAGTGCATAAAAAACGATGCTACAGCACAGGCCTTTATTGCAGAGGCTTCTGTCATGACGTAAGAGAAATGACATATTTGTGTTGTTTTTTTTTTTCTAAACATGAGTAAACAAGTAACATTTAAACGTGTCTGTGCTCCTCGACCTTCGTCAGGCAACTACGGCATGAAAACCTGGTGCAGCTACTCGGAGTCATTGTTGAGGAGAATGGGAGTCTTTTTATAGTTACAGAGTACATGGCCAAAGTAGGTACCAGACTGTCCTCCTAATCGTTTGTCAGCATCCAGAGGACATTGATAAAGGTGTCACATGTTCGTTTGTTTCTCTCTTTTAGGGCTGTTTGGTTGACTACCTGCGTTCCAGAGGTCGGACAGTACTTGGTGGAGATGCTCTCCTTAGTTTTACACTGTATGTAGTCTACAACATCTACATTTATACTGTATTTAAAAAGGGACAAGAAAAGCTGCATGAAATTTTGCTGCACATTGATGAATGAAAAAATGAGCTTTGCAAAAGTCAGGATATTATTTGTAAGAGCTCCACAGTGCTCTTTAAAATTGATGTTTTTTTGTATGAAGAGAAATGTCCTTCAGGTTCTCCACTTCCTTTTCTTGTACTTTTACAGAAACGTCTGTGAAGCCATGGCATACCTGGAGGTCAATAACTTTGTCCACCGAGACTTAGCAGCCCGCAACGTTCTTGTGTCAGAAGACAACATGGCCAAAGTCAGTGATTTCGGTCTGACCAAGGAGGCCTCCTCCACTCAGGATACTGCAAAGCTGCCTGTAAAGTGGACAGCGCCAGAGGCTCTCAGAGAAAAGGTGCACTGTTGTTTACAGGAACTGTGTTGAGTAGTGTGCCTAACTGAAATCTAACTGAGTGAAACAAACTTACATGTACGTTTTTTCCTAATCCATAGAAATTTTCCACCAAGTCAGATGTTTGGAGCTACGGTATTTTGCTTTGGGAGATTTATTCTTTTGGTCGAGTGCCCTACCCAAGAATTGTAAGTATTAATATCTCTTTGGAAAGAGTAAATATTAAAGAGGTAGCAGGGCATTTACAGTCCAGACTTTTATAGAACATAACAATGTACCACCTCCTGTTGTACATATGTTATTTGAGGTCATCTACATACCTAAATTAAGTAACAGGTTAAACTAGGACTAGGAACTTAAGTCCTGAGCTTTCTATTAAGAAACGTAACACAGATCTCCCTGGATTTTAGCTACATTCTGTCAAAATTCTTACCACCAACCATTTTTATTTATTTATTCTGCAGCCATTAAAAGACGTTGTGCCTCGGGTGGAGAAGGGATACAAGATGGACTGTCCAGATGGCTGTCCTGAAGTGGTCTATAACATCATGAAACAGTGCTGGAACCTTGATCCTGCTGCTCGACCGAGCTTTCAGATGTTAAAGGAGTGGCTACAACATATCAGGCAAGGGATGGGAAAAAAACAATGAGAGATCTGACAGACACAACACACACACAAAAGTGACTTTTCTCCCTCATTTTGACCACTTGGACCATAATCTGGAAAGAATAAATTGTTTCTAAACTATATTATTTAGCAAACTATGAGATTTTATTTCACACTTTGCCCATAAACGTGTCTTAAGTTTATATTTCAGATTATCATCCCTAACCTCAAGTTGTTCAAACTGCAGTTACTCTTAATTATGCACTCGGTTGCTCTAATAAGTCTTTCTGCACTTGGTTATCAAGAGTGTATGATAACTGTCATATCAACATGTCTTTCCTTATAACACGGTGCTGCCTCAGAGCCACAGTGCCTTGACCCGTTTTTTTAAATTTATGTCCTTTACATTGTTATCTTTGGTCATATCGATGGCACGACTTCATTTTTCAAACATATAGACAGTGTCATCGTTTGACTAGTCCATTGTTGTGGACTAGTGCCATTGTTAAACGTCCATCATAGCCGTTAAAAGAGAAAAGATTCTTCAAAAGTAGGAAATACGAGTTTGGTGTCATTACTCACTGTATTATTTTAGACCGTTTGCAGGTACATTGTTTCGCATGAGTGTTTAATTATTTTGTTAAGAGGACTAAGTTAAAGATAATTATGCAGCTTTATTTTTTCATTGTTGTTTCATTCGAAATATGTTATGCCTACTTGTGGATTCCTCTGTAAGTCAAGTCTGGACAAACGTCACCCTTACTACTGATACAGTAACATATTCAGCTCCGTCGTGCGGGCACCATTCCACCGTTGTACAGAGTTTTCCATATGACATCAATAAATGTTTTGTTTTGGGAATCTTTGGATTTTTACCAAATTATTTGAGTTTTTAAATGTACTGTGTTGCCATTTTCAACAATAAAAAAAATATTTTGAAATTGTTTTGCATCAGTGACAATTTTTTAACATCCCTTTTTATCAAAGTCATCTAAGTTTAAGTATTTTCAATTGAATATGTAAATAGTAGTTTAAACACCATCAGTGTGTAATAGCATACTGTAGTATTACTCAAGTAATGAACTTTATTATTGTGCTGAGGTATTTATTATTGTGCTGATAAAGATTTTACAAACTATCATAAACTCATTACTATGGTGCCATGAAAAATTTAATTGCTTCACATTGACCGGCACCAACATTTAATTGCTGCTTAAGTACTAATGCACTAGTAGTAATAATGCAGCTACATAAGGTATGTGTATTAATTCTCAAATGGGCCATTGAGCACATGTTTACTACTTTAAGTATATTATGCTGATAATTACTGTACTTTAAATTAAAAGTCTACAGTACTTTAATGTTTAAGTTACATGTGAATGAATACTAACACTATTTTGTGGTCTTGTGTGTTTTGCATAAAAATGACTCTTCTGAATAATAAAGGAAAACCTTTCCCCTGAAACTTTGTAAATAAGAAACATTTCAGAGGAGAAGTATGATAGAGTATCTTTCTTTTTATGTGCTTATCTTAATAGGTTTTTTATTGCCGAAATCACATGCAGTATACAAATAAGGCAACAGTGCCATCAAGTGTGACTGAGTGGTTCATATGGACTTTATTTGTATAGCACTTTTTATACAAACAACACCTCCATTTTTTTGGTTTCTTTCCACATGACAGAAGGCTTTCTTTATTAATTATCATCATAATATACTTTCCTATGACTGACAGAGAAACTACAATAAAACTAAATACACTGAAACTATCATCAAAGCCACCCAACAGTATAAAAAAAAGTTGACAGCGTTGTGAAGAAACTCAAGGTTCACACATGAGCCTGAAATACAACCACAAAGGGCATATATACATCTAAATATGGACATGTGGTGCACACCCACCGCCTTCCTTGCTCAAGGGCACTTCAACTTGCTTGGAGATAAACTTGCATGGTCCACGCTAGACCTGAACCCACCACCCTCAGATTGTTAAAAAAATCCTTTACAACAAATTAATAAAGAAACAAATATATATATATATATATATATATATATATATATATATATATATATATATATATATATATATATATATATATATATATATATTTTTTTTTTTTTTTTTTTTTTAAAGGAAGGGGACGTTTTGCATCAGTAACAGTATTTACTATGACGTTTGTGAATAAATCCAAAGCAGCTTCAGGTCACAGTTCAGATAAATAACACATCACATCAGTATAATAATTGTTTTTAATTGTTTAAAAGGAATAATTTCACGGTTTTACTACAGCGGAACCCTTTATCGAGGCGGTGCTGTTTCTTTGTTGCACTCTGCGGTGCGACACAGAAATCCGCACTGAAAACAGACGCCGGCTGTGACAAACTCGGGGCTCGCAGATTTTTTCTCTCACTCGGACTTGATTTGTTTCGACTTTGTGATGGATACTGAGGCTGATGTCTTTTATCGGGAGCTGCCAAAAGTGGTAAGTCATAAATATACTCAGAGGAAAGTTTTTTAAAGAGTAAAATGTGTTTTTTAAACGGTTGTCCGGGGAGCTACGTGCTAACGTCAGCGTTTTAACGGTCACCAGGAGCTTCACGCTCACCTCAACGGCTGCGTCAGCTTTGAGACCATCGAGAAACTCATCAGCCGAAAACCTCACCTCAACATCGAACACGGCATGACTGCTATCGGCAAAGGCCAGCGGAGGACGCTGGACGAGTGCGTATAACTTTATCAGTGCTTACACAGTTTAACAAGAGAGCTGCTTGAAATCAGACTAATCGTGTCTAATTGACAATGAACTCGTCGTGGTTTCATTCATTAATTTATTCAGCCCGCTTAGCGTGAGCGGCGTTGAGTAAATATTATGCGTGTTGTGTGTTGTTTCTGTGTGCTGAATGGGAAGCAGCTGCATTCAGGCAGACAATAGTTACACTGACAATGAGAAGAGGGGTCAGCATTAAAGCAACATGGCGCGCATGTCCGCAGGTGTTTTCAGGTCTTCAAGGTCATCCATCAGCTGGTGGAGACAGAGGAGGATATCCTGATGGTGAGGAGGGGCTGCTTGTTCACATTTTGCTGTCTTTCATCTCAGATTATCAGATTATTCAGATTATCAGTAACATCTGTTTGTTTTTCTTCCTTCCAGGTGGCGACGGATGTTATAAAAGAGTTTGCGGCCGATGGTGTTAAATATTTAGAGCTGAGGAGTACACCAAGGGAGGGGAAAAGCACAGGTGAGTGTGTCAACATGGGGCCGTGATTTACTGTGCCATTAAGCTTACAAGTTTATTATCCGTTTACTAGGATTGACAAAGAAGCGATACATTGAAACTGTCATCAAAGCCATCCGACAGTGTAAAAACGAGGGGGTAGACATTGATGTCAGGTACGTGTCACCTGTATTACTTCAGTTTGCCATAAGAAATCTCATCTCAGCATCTCTACAAGTCTTGAAATATATCTTGAGTGTGAAAAAACATCAGTAGTCTGCATGGCGTTTAAGTGTGCATGCTTCTAAATGAGCCCTTTTTTGTCCTGAAGGTTTTTGGTGGCGATTGACCGCAGGAATGGGACTGAAGTTGCCATGGAGACAGTAAAGCTGGCTGAGGAGTTCATGCTGTCGTCTGACGGTTTGGTGGTGGGAATCGATCTCAGTGGAGATCCAACGGTCAGTCAGCCAGTTTGGGACTTGTGGAATAAAAAAAGAAAAGTACAGTTTTGCTCTGAATCATCCGAGTCAGAACAACATCAACAGCGAGTAAAACAAGCTGTAACTTAAACAGTACTTCTTACAGGTCGTGAGTACTTTTACCGTTGATACACTTGTAATGGTACACTATTGTACTAGTGTACTGATGGTACCAAAGGTCACAGTTGTCAAACTTAGATTTGATCATGCTAACTAGATTCATAATGTTACTGGATAAGTTATACAAAAGTATATTTAAAACATACAAAAAAATCGTACGCCACACCTCTGTGACCTCTCAACCTCTGACCTGTAACCTGTGCTCATCATTAGGTCAGCAAGCTAGCTTGTGTTTTTTTTTTTTTGTAACCTGCAGTCATCACTATGTTCCATGTGATTTTTAACGTGATTAACACAATTTTGAACATTAGAGCGATGTCGCACCAAAAACCTAAACTACAGCTATAACTCAGGAGTTTTCTCTACTTTGGTTTTTATTGAAGGACAGGACAGGTCTTGCTGAGAATGTGTCATTTGTGGTGAGAAGCTAGCTAGGCAGCATGAAGCCAAGCAAACGGAAACAACGTCAGGAAATAAAAACATCACATCTGACATTCCCTCCCCGGTCAGAGGTATGTAGTAGTTTAGAAATGAACAGGATCTCACACAGAAGGAAAAAAAAAACAAGATTATTGATTGTTATTGCTGGGTGACTCTGCTTTTTTTTAGATACAAGTAGTCTGACTCTGTGGAATAAGTTTTAAGACTGCTGACACAATGAAAGTAAAAAACCTCAAAAGCAGAACAACACTTCATTTAGTCTCTCACTGAACGTGTGATGTTTCCATTCAGCTTGCTGCGGTGCAGTTTTCTGCACATTTCTGGTCATAGTTGTGACTTCTCCTAGTATGGTGGTCTGTGAATGTTCTCAGTCTTTCGGTTTATTTTTTCCTGGAGAAGGGTTAGACCTAGGGTTAAAGGGTTAAACCCAGCTGAACTTGGTTGTAGATCTGTGAAGATGTTTATTGCAAATTGCAAAAAAATTTATTGCAGTTATTGCAAATGCAATGACTTGCTGTGCTGACAGTTTCTGCCTGTTACAACTGGTGGGTGTGTTTTTCAAACAGACCACAGTGTGATGTCTTTTGTATCGTTTTGCTGTGTCATACTTTTAAGGAGCATTTTGAATTTTTAAATGCCGTGTTTAAAATATTTTTTGTCTATCTGGGTGGCACAAGTTAAATGCAAATGCTCCAAAATGTTACAACTTCAGATCATATGAAAAACATCTAGACATTCGTTGTCAGATTAAAAATGTGTGTGTGTCTTTCCATCAAGGGCAGTAGCTTGATTTTGTGACATTGCTTCCTGTTAATGTAGTTTTCATTTTAAGGTTGGCCATGGCAAAGACCTACTTCCTGCTCTACAGACGGCCAAGAAGAGCGGACTGAAGTTGTCACTGCACCTCTCAGAAGTATGAACACAACATTTATAATATATATTTTTTTGTAGTCACATTATCTGTGAGTTATCTGACATTACAACAAAAACGGTTACAGATACAATCGCAGCTGGAGGAATCAGACTTGCTGTTGGATCTCCCTCCAGACAGGATCGGTCACGGCACTTTCTTGCATCCTGAAATGGGTGGAACTCAAAGTCTTTTTGACAAAGTGGTGAAGAACAACATACCGCTGGGTAAGGCTACGATCAAATGATTAATCTTTTGTAGCAGCCACATTAAAAAAAAAAAAAAAAAAAGTTTTTGATTTCTCGTCTTTCTGTTTCTTGTAGAGCTTTGTCTGACATCAAATGTTAAAGGGCAAACTGTGCCGTGTTACTCGAAACATCACTTCAAGTACTGGTACCAGTTGGGACATCCAAGTGTGATTTGTGTAAGCAGTACATATATTTTTTAAAAAAAATAATTCATTGGGGCTGTGCAGCATTTAAAATGTTCACTGATTTTAGGTCTCAATTCTGTTGGCAAATGATTCTTTATTTGGTGTATATTTCTAAAAGATTTTCTCTGTTACAGTCAACTAATTTAGCCCAACTTATCAAATATATTTATCTTAATAGAAATACCCCCAAATGTTGTCAGTATTCACAAGTATTAATACCCAGTAGTCTGTTGAAAATTGATTTTAGTTCTTGAAAATGCAACAGCTTCTGTCTTTAGACCTTCATACCATTTTCACAATGAGCAAATAGACGCTGATCAGTGGAAATCAGTGGATTTTTTTAAGCAATCAATGTTCAACTTGAAGAAATGACAATTGATGAGGGGCAAAAAAAAAAAATCAAAGTTAACAATGAATGATGTTTTATTCTTTGTCACATTACAGACTGACGATAAGGGAGTCTTCTGCACAGACCTATCTCAGGAATATCAGCTGGCAGCTTCCACGTTTGGTCTCAGTCGTGAAGCTGTATGGGAGCTCTCCCAGCAGGCCATAGACTGCATCTTTGCACCCGATACTGTGAAACAGCAGCTCAAACAGAAGTGGATTGATTTAAAGCCTCAGGTGTTCAAATGATCCGCTCAGAGGAACCCGACGATGCTGACGACATACCTCAACAATAACAGTTTTTAAAAACCTTTCCATAAACTTTTTACAAGTCTTTGTAGAACTCATGATAACAAAAGGGATCTGGGCAATACTTGAAGTAAATACCTCTTTAGTACAACAAGAGTACATGTGTTATTTTCTGCTGATATACGGTGTCTGTCTTTCACTCAACATAAATCAAAGCAACAAACTTTTTATGACATAATGTAGAAATGTTGGTGTATTTGGGGGAGCAGATAAAAAATCTCAGTGGATATCCAGCCTTCTGGATGCTCTTCAGTATCAAGTCCATCCAAGATATCCAAAGTTCTCTAAATTACAGGCGATGTCGACACACCGTCCTGTCAAGGCAGCGCGGTTACGATCACGCCTTCTTCCCAAATTTGCCGTGCTTGTCCTTGTTCTTCTTGAATTTTCCATGCTGCATCTCCTTCTTTTTGAGCTTTCCATGCTGTGGAGCTCCGTTGCTTGCTATGGCGTTTCCTCCATCCAGCTTCCTCTTCTTGTCACTGTTGGGAGAAAGACGTCGTTACAGATACGTTTCTACAACAACCGGACACCGCTGCCAAAGAACCTGAATGTCGCTGCACCTCTTGATGCTGACAATAGCTGTGCTCCCTGCTTTCTTCAACACCTGGTCCCATTCATCCTCATTTCCACGGATCTTGTATCTATAAATACGAAGAAAATTGTTACAGCAGATATCACCCTGAACACTTACTTCAAAATAATGACCAAAGCCACCCGTACTTACTCTTCCAGGTCCATTTCTTTCACTTTCTCCACATCCTGCTTGTGTTTCTCCTCAAACTCCTTAGCAGCTTCACTCTGTTAGCAGAAGGAAAACATTATAATCATAAAGGTCAAGAGATCCATTTAATTTTTTTTATATAAAATATATAAAATTCCCAGGGACCAAGGTGACCAACAAGCAGCTCAAAATCCAAAAATATTGAATTTACAATCAGAAAAACAAGAAGAACAAAACATTGTCACGAGAAACTGAAACTAGCCGATGTTTTGCATTTTTGCGTGACAAATCAAGATCATCCTCATACAAATCAACCTCATACCAGATCATCATTAAGACTTCTGACTGTCGGCTCCAAGGAAACATCTTTCGTGGTGGCCATCTCTGCCTCAATAGCTTTTTCTTGGATGCTGGTGAAAACCTAGAAGAGAAGAGGAGAATTTAATGGTGCCGTTTAAGGTAGGGCATCAGATTTATGTCTTTCAAAGGATCGTGACTTTAAGAATGGACTTACCTGCACTACTTTCCGGATCAGACGGTTGAAGAGGCCCATGAGCTGCGAGCTTGGCAGTTCAATTTCCTTTTCTAGCTGTTCTACAGATTTGTGCTGTAACCCTACACCCAGCAGCAACGCCTAGAAACAACAGAGACGATCAACAAATAGGACGATAAAACTGAACAGAAAACACCTCAGACCATAACAAACGCCGAAACTTACACACTGCGCGGCTGAGAGAGACATGTCACCCAGCTGCTTGAGGAAAAAGACCCGTGCCACTGTTGGGACCAGGTCCATGATGAGGTGGTAGTCCACCATGCTCCTCGAATACAACTCCAGACGTTTCAGGTCGTAAGGGCTGAAAAGGGCTGCCAGCTCGGAGCTACTGAGGGCTGTGAAGGTCAAAGAGAGGTCAGTTTAGCTTCGTAAGAGATATGGGAAATCTGATTAGGTTAGTCAGTGCAGGAGACTTACTGCTCATCTCCTTGGACTTCTTATCCTGCAGGATGGTGAGAGCCAGGCTCGGATGGAAGTTCCCGAACTGGTAGGAGAGGAGGGACAGGAAGCGTCGCCTGAAATCTGAAGCAAAGGAAAAAAACTCCTCAGTCAGATTATAATGATTTTAAACACAGCAGATCTCCACAGGTAACAGTCATGGAGGCTCACCTTTCCAGAAGGCAGACAGCCACTGGCTCTGCTCTGGGGCGTCTTCTGTATTCAGCTCCTTCAGCATCACGCAAGAGTGCTCACCTGTCAGGTCATTCTAGATACAAACAGAGAAACGCCAATAATAAACCAATAATTACAGCACACGATGGCGGCACATTGCACAGAAACAGACTTTAAAAAAAGGCTTTATACTTACAGGTGTTTGTCGTAAGTAGACTGGAGTATAACCTGCCTTCTTCCAGAACCTGTCAGGTTACAGAAAGAGTTGACATTTCTAAATCTGCATAAATATTACAACCCTATTCCCCTTCTTCATACGCAAGGAGACTCACTTGAGCAGCTGTGCAGTAAGGCCATAGGAAACTCCTAGGTAGTCCAGTCTCTCTGCTCTCCTCTCGCTCAACTTCAGCAGCAGAGGAGGGAGCTCCTTCCGCGGAGTGATCACCTCTTCCAGCAGACTGACAGCCTGACAACGAGAGGCGGCAACAACAGGGATACCATCACTCAAGTGTGTCGACCAAATATAATCTCTAAATTGGGTTTTGACTTGACGCCTCATGTCTCTCAGCTGGACACACTTTATGTCTTAAATCGTATTACCTCACTGCTGACGGAGGTGATCACATTTTGATTTGAGAGCGTGCTCTCGTCCATGGTGGGAAACTTGCCCTCGTAGTACATCTGAAGCAGCTGGAGAGCTCTGGAGCCGTAGCCCATCTGTCGGACAGATGGGAAACCGGTTACACCCAGCGTGGATGCAAATGAATTAAAAACTGGACAAACGGATGCAGTGATTTTACCCCTTGGTAGTCTGGATTGACAGCTATTCGCACCACTCTGCCTCCAGAGAGGCCGCCGAACTCTGGGTCCTGGAACTGAAAAGAGAAAAAGCAGAGGATTCATGTCTGCAGAGTGAAAACGTGTGAGCTGTAATGAATTTGTTAAAAGCTCTGAGACCGGCGTGTACCTGTTCTGACACCGTCCATGGAATGAGGTCGCCAGAGGCCTTCTTTCCTCTGGACAGACTGTTTAGGATGGACTGTCGAGATATTTCTCCCTCCAGACACACCTGTGGGACCAAAGAGGATTAATGCTCATGAAATCATGAATTTATTTAGCTGTTTGCTTTCAAATTCATGCAACACACAGTTCCAGCCCGTCTTACCTGCACCACGGCGAGGACCTCGGGCAGTGAGTTCTGTGTGGGGGGAACAGGTGGAAGGAGGCAAAAGAGGTGATGGGCCGGAGCATCAGACAACATCTGCAGGTCGTTTGGCGAATTCTGGATCCAGCGAAAACAAAGTCAGCAAAAAAAACACAAAGACGAGCAAACGTCTGCGCGAAGGACATCATGAGAATTCAAAGTGATAACTTCACCTTGTAGTGCGATGCCACGTAGAGCGCCATCAGCCTCTGCAGGAAGGCCTCAGAGGCCTTGTGGTAACAGAATAACGTGTCTCTGTTCACATAATATCTGGAAAACGCGGGCTGAGGAGAAACACGGAAGAAACTGCAACGTTTTGTTTTAGACTGGAGTTCTGTCAGTCAATATATGTTCAATATTCAACGCTGATTTGATCTGCGTTTGGAGATGTGGCTTTGAATCAGTGTAACTACTTGTTAATCGTAAAGTAAAAATTGTGTTTGATCAAAGAAGAAAGTGTTATTAACCACCACATTTGCATATCAACATGTCGGAATTCGATTCGATCAATTCATAATTTAAGTTGACTAAAAAAGCAAAACATTGTCCAGATCTCAAATGTGTCAATTTTCTACTTTTCTTCTTCTTGTTTAAAGCTGAACTGAATCCTTTTTGACCGTTAGTTACAACTTGAAGGCATCACAGCTCACGCTGTAGGAATTTTTTTATGGGCACATTTCTGCATGCAGTAACTCCAAGTGCATCAAGGATACAGGTCACACGTCTGTGGGAGTGGGCACCCAGAGATGAGCCTGGGTATGTTCATACAGTCCAGACAGAGAAGATCGTTCAGCCATTTTTCTACAGCGTCTCCTGGAGCGTACCGAATGGACTCGTGAAGGGCAACTTCGTGGAGAGAGCGAGCTGTCGGACAGGTCAACAAGCAGTCAGACAGATGATGGAGACACACTGAACACACACACACACACACACACACACACACACACACACACACACACACAGAGTGACAGATATTTACCCGCTGCTAGCCTCGCTGTGTTGGCGGTCCTGTTCTCTGCTGACATGCTCTGCTGGCTGTCTGCACTCTGCTGCCTCAACTGCTGAATGAGCTTGAGAGAGAGAGAGCGCCCGGTGCCTTCATAGCTGCAGAGAGGACAGGACACGACGAAGCAGTTTAGCTGACAATTTTATTACTGTAACGGTACTCAGACAGGAGTAATGCAGACTCCGGTCATGTAAATATTATTAGGCTCTATTACTGACCCGTTGATGGTGGAAGCCATAAAAACCAGATAAGGCCCGAGCAGGTTCTTAACCAGAGGAAGAGGAATGGCTGCAGCTTCGTCAATGACCAGCAGTTCAGCCTGGCCCAGCTTCACTGCGTCCCCTGGGTGGATGTACTGTTGGTCACATAAACAGGAAGGTTAGAGCTGGGTAGTTCACGTGTTATTGTAAATAAAAAAGGAAACAGATGGTCAGGTCTCGTTTACCTGAATTGTCTGCCGGTGCTCTTTGAAGATATTCACCCGCACCACAGCTTTGTTGAACTCTGGATTCAAGGACTGGATGATTTCATAGTCAAGATGCTCCTACAAATGCAAAAGGCAGACATGAAGCGGTATGAACTCACGGCATTCACACACTTGCTGATGACAGATGAGGATTCTCAGGCAGCCTACCTGATACTGCAAGGCATCGAAGCCTTTGAAGATGAACTCAAACATGGTGTGGAGGTTGTCCGGGCTCGGTGAGGTTACAAAGATGTTGGAGTAGCTGAAGAATGTCAGGCAGTCGTTAGCAAAAAATCTGGACTACATGATAGTCTAAACTGATATTTTTACAATTAAAAAAAAAACAAGTTACCCAAAAGCCACAGCTCCAGCGACAGCCAGCCCCAGCGCTGCAGACTTGCCTCGACCACGGGCAGCAGTCAGAGCCACGGTGCTCCTCAGAGTCTTCTCTGAGATCGCTTCAATGAACTTCAGCACTCCTTTAGCCTAGAGGAAAAAAAACAAACGAGAAATGATGACTACTGAGGTGATCTTTGCTCCATAAAGTGGTTCTTTATAGTGAGAGGTCCTGACCTGGTCCATGGTCCTGCAGCAATCCACCAACACACCCACAGGCTGAGTGTCCTGAAGAGACTCCTTCAGATCCTTCAGCTCCTGATCGCGTGGAGACAGACCGTCCTCCTGAAAGGGAGGAGACAACTGGTTAGAAATTAGAGAACATATAGCAGGTAAGCTCTATTTATGTAGCACTTATACAGAACAGCAGTCATGAAGTATTTTATAGAAAGGAGGAAAGAAAAAACAAGGGCACACATTGTACAAAGGTATACAGCCTAAACTAATCTGGCTTGGTCTTGGCAGTCCCTGTTCTAAAGAGCAGAGGCTCCTCCAAGTGGTAAAAAGAAAAGCAGAAGTCTGAACATGTAACAGTTTGTAAGACAAGAGTACAAAAGATGTCCTCAACACTGTAGATTAGTAACAATCATTTTCTTTTGATCAAATATTTTAAAATAAAATAACTAAAATAATTTTTAAAAAGCCTGTCTGATGATACTTCCACATGAACAAATAATTCCCTATTGCAGATTAATTTTCTGTTAATTAATTAATCGTTTGTATATTCACCTGAGTCTTTGGAGGGACGGGCTTGATGTTTGCCATGTGGCTGGAGACTGGCAGGATGTTGAGCTGGTCGTCAATGACAACGCAGTTTTTACAGGATGCAAGCGACAGGATGAACCTAGAAACAGTGAAAGAAAATGAATGACACTGTTGAACTTCTTGTTCCACTGACTCCAATGCAAAGCCTGAGGAGTACTCACCTCTCATTGAACCTCCCCACCACATCCTGATGGGCCTCGGTCCGGTAACGAGAGTGCACGTCCTGGATGAAAACGAGCCACGTCAATCTCAAATCACCTGACTACTAAACACGCATATTCATAGAGATGGAGCAGGTGACAGACTTACCATGGTCATGGTGTACAGCTGTTTGAGAGAGTTCATCGTCCTCAGCAGTAACACCACGATACCGCCTCCCTCCACGGTCTCAATCGTTCTCGCTAAGAGGTTGGGAGTGAGAGCTTCAAAATCCTGTTAAACACAGAAAACAACAAAGTCAAATGCACTGACTACATCATCAGTCGACAGTGGTGACCCAACAAAACTAAGCATCTTCACTTAGAGCCATCCTGGGAGCCAACGGCCTACAGAGGAGGGACTCACCTGCAAGACGCACATGCCGAACGTGTTTCCCAGGATCTTGTGCGTCTCGTTGTAGTAACAGTAGCGGATGTTGGTC
This sequence comes from Nibea coibor, assembly GCA_023373845.1. Classification (NCBI taxonomy): domain Eukaryota; kingdom Metazoa; phylum Chordata; class Actinopteri; family Sciaenidae; genus Nibea; species Nibea coibor. Next base: position 19,229,065 of record CM041721.1, read on the forward strand.
GCGGCGATGAAGAGTTCAAACGGGTCGTCCTGGTTCAGATTCAGCGTGCCCGTTTTGATCTTCTTCTGCAGCTGCCTCATGCGCTTCTTCCGGTTGCTGTTTCACAGACATTTAGGACAAATCACTACACTTACATTCAGTCATTTAGCTGACGCTTTTATCCAAAACAATAAAAAGGTGCAGGACATGTTAGTGCAGCAATAAGTACTGTGACAGTTATAGAGGCGACAGATTTATCATCTCCAGTTGTTGGTAGAGCGCTGAGGGGAGATACTCCTTAAAGAGCTGAGTCTTAGGGTGTTTTTGTTTTTTTTTGGACGGCCCTGATCTGGTAGGAACTGCCGGACGAGAAGAGTTTGGATTGCCCTGAGCCTAACACCCAATAAACATCCAAACAGAGGAGGTCACACTCACCTGCTGAAGCCGAGGTCTTTCTTGTAGCACCACAGTACGGAGGGGCGCGCTCTGACGCTGGCTTTGGACAGCATGTGATGCAGAATGACAACCTGGATCAGGGATCAGGAGATGGCTCTGATTAGACTGATGCTAAATGTGACAGACATGAAACCCCCAAAACAGGAGCTTATTTACTAAGCCTGCACATTGTGCCTGTTGGGGGGGGGGGGTGACGGAGTGAAACATTACCTGATCTCTCCCGCGATCTCCCACCACAACAAACATGGTCCGATGCTGCAGAGCGACTCCATTCTCTATCTGCACACGGATCCGGTTGTCTACCTTCTTGCGGACGGTCGCCATCGTCTACCTACCACTGATAGAAACACAACTTCTTAAACACGTCAAACAAGAGCGACAGAAACTAAAAGAAACAGCAGCAGGTCGTCTCGTGAGAGCAGGAAGCGGAGCGCTCACCGTTAGCTCCAGGTGCACACAAACTCTTCGTTTAATCGTCCTAAAACTCCAACAGGTCGATGGTTGAATTTACATGTCAGCCATCATGCTGTTGATACTCTCACGTGGAGACACTCGCTCGTGGAGGACCCCCCGGCATGACGTCAAATCTGCGCGACGCTCACCACGTGGGAAACGAGGCAGTTTTTTTTTTTTTTTTTTTTTTTGTCTCACAGGTGAAAGTCTGAAAGTCAGTCAACCTGACGAGTTACGACTGTTGAAAAGTGAATATTTCTTTGGTTTTGACGTTTTAAAGCTTTGTTTTATAAACGAGCGGCTCAGATAATACGGAAGCCCTGAGCGGTCATTCGACGTCTACATTTTATTTCCTCCGTTTTTTCGTGATAACGAGTTAACTTCATTAATTTCCCCGTTTTTTAAAAGGCGTTTAAAAGCCGCTGTTTTGAAATTCTGATACATACATAAACACACTTTTATATCACGTTCATATTTTTGTTGTTCTATTATTATTGTTATTGTCATTATAACTGGTTGTTGATGTTGGACATTTCTATTTCTATTATCAGTTTGTCATTACTTTATGTAGTTACATTATTCTCTGTGTGTCAATTGTTTCTTCTTTTTGTGATTTTGACAGACTTTGTTTTGAGATAACAACGTGAATTCATACATTTTTATTTCCTTTGTTTTCTCGTAACAAGTTTTAATTTAATGTGTTTTCTGCAAGCAGCAACCTGCAGTGCTGGAAAATGAAGCCAATGCAGAAGTGCTAGAAACTGTAATTCCTTGAGTGTCCACTTGAGACTGGCTGCGGAAGTGAGTCACTCTCCATAAGCCCCCATGTTAAAACGCTGAATCTGATGGCAGAAATAAATGTTTACAAAACTGTTTTGGTCTCTATCACTAATTTCCACGTTCATGACAACTGTACTGAGTGTGAATTTTTCTTTAACTCATCCATTCAGATTATATTAAAGTTTAAAGTCATGCATAATTAACGGCATGCCTGCTTTGATGGACAGGTAAGTGCTGTTAAAGGTGCCATTTGGCCTGGCTCAAGTCCATCGATGCTCCACATCCTTGCCAATTAACTGGGAAGCAGAAGAAGCAGCCAGTGCTTTCCAACTTCAAAACATTCTTTGTACTGTCTTTGGTTTTCACAAGATAATGGGATAATTTTCAAGACTGTAACAAGACTTTGTTTTCTAGAGATAACATTTTTTTGAGATGTACAGAAACCCTAAATGGTCATGCATTCATACATTTTATTTCCTCAATTTTCATGCATTTGGATGCAGCTGCCTCACACATGGCACACATTTAAAGTTACTTCATTGTGAATGCTGCTGAGAAACAGATACATGAAGGAACAAAATGGCATTTAGGAAAGAAGTAGACTGTAGCTATGTAAAAACCTCGTATTAAATCTAGAGCAAAAATAATAAGGAAAAAAGAATGAATTCAAAGTCAGAGAAGAGAAAACCACAACAGGCCTGAACACAACAAATAAATGCTTCCATCTTCTGTAACCACTTATCCTCATCAGGGTTGCAGGGGACTGGAGCCTATCCCAGCTGGCATTGGGCAAGAGGCAGCGTACACCCACCGCGTCACTGGACAGATTCAACCATTCACTCACATGCACACCTATGGGCAATTTAGTCATCAATTAGATTAACTGCATTTAATTAACTGCGTTAAAAGCAATGCGACTGACACACAGCAGAAAACTGAGACTGAAGCATGGGTATGCAACACAACTTTATTGAAACTCTTGAAGCAACATCAATTTACAAACAAGGAAACGGGAGCTCATTGAACATAAAATCCATTTTTTAGAACCAAAATGACAGAAAAGAGAAACTGAGAAAGGGAATAAACTCCCAAGGATTGGACCAGCAGTGGCAGGCGCATTTTTTTATACAAAAAATAACTTATGAAATCTTTCAAGTTTACAGGAATATTGTAACACACTGCGTGTGCAAATCGATGATTGGATTTACAGCTTAGCTTGTGTGTTAGACTTTAAATGATTTAATATTTCCAAATATCAAAGCAGGCATTACTTTGATTTAAGAGACAGGAAAAATACCACTGATGAAGAACAAACAAAAGAGAACATGAGTGAGCTGGGGCAAATGCATTCTTGAATTTTGAATTTTCAGTGTGGTGCAAGTTAGTCAGTCACAGTCATTATGAAAGGCCTTTTCAGGATCGTATTGCCTGAGTGCTGCCTCTTGACACTCCTCTGGGTCCCTGACCAGCTCCACGCTTGTAGTTCTGTTGGTAACCATCCTTAAACAACAGAGGGGGGGGGGGGATAGAGAAAACTTTCAGAAACTGACAGCAAAGATGATACAAATAAAGCCAGTGTGAGGTCTGAAGACTTCTTTCATACCCTCTGATAATTTCCATTTGAGTAATCCCGAGGTGTGTTGAACTGAGTCGGTCCATAACCGGAGTTTGGAGTGTTGGCAAAAGGAGGACGATAACCATCATAGCCACCTGAACATAGGGAAGAAATAGAAAACTTTAAATACCTCTCTGGAGATTTACAATAAAAAACAAGCTCTGACTCTTACGTAATAACAGAAATCTTAGTGCTTCAGGTTGAGTAACATTCCCACAAAAGACCATAAAACATCATTTCAGCTGAATCAGAACACTGTCAGATTAACTTTTTGATTAACAGCAGGAGGTTTGTTATGCAGAGGGAATAAAAGCACTTCTTGTTCCCGTTTAAAAATCACTGCAAAATATATTAATCACTTCATTATCCTGAATGCAAGATAATAAAATTAAAGTTGGAGATTCGTGTAGGCAGAATGTTGTCTTGGAAATGAAAAACAAAAAAACAGATCAGCACTCCCTCGATTTGTTTTCATCTTACATGTCTAAATACATTCTAATGAGAAAATCTATTTCACGTGTATCATTAATTGACGTTTAATCACTAAGCCTTGATACAGAACACTTCCCTACTCATCAATGCCGCCTCTCCCATTAGATCTGAACAAAGCTGTGATGTGACTGACCCTGATGTCTGAATGACAAAAAGCCTTTACTTTAGACAGGCGCAGCCACCGATGCTCCATACTGCACGTCTGAAAAGGGTTTATGTGAAAACGAAGGATTCATCGGTCGCTGTAGGTTGTGAGCTCACCTCTGAATCCGTTCGATGAGCCTCTGTAACCGTTGATCATGCCCCTTGCATTACGAGGTCCACCGCGGGACATGCCTCTGCTGTTGTAGAAGGCCTGAGGCTGCCTGCCGAAGCCTGGACCCTGCTGGGAAGCCTGCTGATGGCCCCCTGACTGGTCTTGGGAATGGAAGGCACCAACTACTAAAAAAAAAAAACAAACAAACATGGAATCGGGTGGCCCAAAACAGATGTCAGAAATCTCCAGTGAAACTCGGACATGGAGCAAACATCTGATGCAATCAATACAGTAGATAAATAGTAAATCTGCCCACCAGACTGCAGTTGTTCCGACTGCATCTCCGTCTGCTCCACAGGATGCTGCGACTGGCTGTTGAAGGCTTGGTTGTAGCTGTTCTGGTATTGGCTGGCCTGGTTCAAAGCCTCTGTCTCACTAGCTGGCGGGACCGGGGCATTGAGGTTGAACACCTGAGGGACGAACAAGGGCCACATTGTGGTGAAACCAAAACCAGAGGAAAGGTCACATGCGCGTTAGAAGTTAAGTCCATTACTCACTATTTCCTGGACAGAGCTGCTTCACTACAAACTCATACAACTGCAATGTGATGAGAGGGCACTTCAGGGCTCAACAAGCAATTCCTACTGGAGGTTATTAATGTGTTTCTATTTTGATTCTACTGGCAGTGACGCACAAAGACCTTTTTTTATCTACATGACAGGCCAGACATTTTAGTCTTTGAGTTAACTTAAACATGACGTGGGCTTGATACAGATATCGTTTTAGATTTCTTCAGGAAGTGTCATCACAGAGGCCTTACTGTCTGCATTGACTGGAATGGTGCCGCGTTGACGTTGATGCCGCTGCTGTGAGGAGTTTTGGAAACAGGCTGGAAAACCTGTGTCTGAGAGGCAGGTGGGAGAGCTGTAGAGGGTGGAGGCTGTTCCGACGACAAGGACATGGAGGTCTGTAGGGAAGAAGAGGAAGCGATGCAAGTTGTGTTTCATGTTTCATGGAGGTCAAAGTGTTCATTAAATATGATTTATATAATATAATAATTTAACATAATCTTTCAGGCTGCACAACACATAATAAAATAAAGTTTTTGACCAAATCAAAGAGTTACAAAGTTTTTGAATTAAAAATCAGATTTGCATTTGACACAAATGTCTAATGCCCTTTTTTCAGATGCAGCGTCATGCATGTCATCCAATTTGTCATAATTTCTCTACTTCCATAACCAGTGAATGGATGATTTGGATCATTACCCAACAGAACAGCATGGTTTACCTGGATGGGGTCGATGGATTCTGTTGAGGGTCGTGGGTCCGGCGTGTGTGAGGTCTGATACATGGGGGGCGGAGTTGGAGAGATGATTGGAACCTGAGAGCATAAAGAGTAAGTATAAGTGAGTAAGTAAGTGTCGTTTCAAATTTCTTTAGGGTGGCTACACAGTCAGTGTTGTCCGTTCCACTTTGATTACTCACTTGTGTGGGCTCAGGTTGGACAGGAACAGCGTTGGGTTGCGATAGCCGGGACTCTGGGTGAACTAAGAAGATTTGAGTATTGCACCTTAGTGAACCAGAAAAGCCATTTCAAGCACTCGAGTCATTTTTTCACAGCTTGTGACATTTGAATTGAGTTTCTGTTCGTATAACATACCTGGAGGACACACCATCTGTGGGAGGTCCATGTTCTGAGCGGGTTTCATAGGCTGCACTGAGACAATGGCAGGGTCGATTGGCTGTCCGTCAAACTCCAGCATTGAGTCCTGAGAGCAGAGAAGTGGTGAGCACCAGGCGTAATATCTACAGTAAACAGTTGTTCTAAGCACAAAGTCCTCACCTGCATGAAGTTGTACGTTCCCTGCATCTGTGCCATCAAGTCCTGCACCACCTGCTTCCTGGCCATGGGGTCAGTAGATGGCACAGGAGACGCCACGTTCAAGGGGTGGGTCTCCAGGGCAACAGGTGAAGGCGCAGGCTGCACAGGCTGCTGCTGCTGCATGGCACTGACTGCCTGCGAGTGGAAGAGTCAGAAATGTTTATTATGCATGTGTTCGTCAGTCAGAGTGTGAACTTGCAAATACAAGCAACAATCTGACCAGATCGCTTGCTGCAGACTCACACAGGATGTGAGCAGACACCTGCCTGACTGCTCTCATTGGAGGAAGAGCCTCCCACGTACAGTATAGTGGCTACAAAATGATTCACTACTCCCTGAAGGAACTTTTAGTGCTTCATGTTTTCCACAACTTTGAATCACAGTAGGTTAATTCATCTTTTGACAATGTGCAACAGAAAAACACTTCATGTTGACACAAAAAAAACATGCAAGTGGTAGAGGTCATGAGTGTGCACAGAGAAGCTAAAGAGAGCCATTAAAATGTTGATCGCCAACAAATGTTCCTGCCTGCGTACTGCATTTGTTATAAAAATGGTACACTGTCTGCTCTACGATAATCACGTCCATCAGGCACATGACTGTCTGCATCCTGTCACTACAAAATGAATTCAAGTCTTTGAAAACAAGTCATGGTAATCTGATATGATGACACACTGACTCATTTGAATATGACAAGCTGCAGAGACATGATGAGACGTAGAAGGAAACACAGATGTCATGTGACAACAGGAGTAACCAGGCACTACTCTGAGCAAAGTGCAGCTCGCTGTCTCATGAAACTTTGCTGTAATTTTTTGTGGCTGCATTTACAGCAGCAAAAGTATTTCACTTGCTCCAAACATTGGTTGAAAGGTGACATGCAAGTCCCAAATGATTTTAAATAAAAGGTCCTGTAGCTATTTAAAAAGTTCACTTTGTAGTGACGCTTTAAATCCATCCTTGTCAACTCATTAAGCTCCAAACTGATTCTACAAGTCCTGCAACGGTTTTCACATCCTTTGAATTTGTGCATACTTTTCCTATGAAACAATCTTAATGTGTTTTATAATGTGTTATTAAATATATGTTTGTGGTATTAAATTCCACTGAAATGCTTCAAACAGTCATGGATTTACCTCAGCTGTTAAATCCAGATTTCTAAAAATGAAACATTTGACCTCCATCTTAAAATGGAGGTCATTCAATGCCAGATCACTTAAGAGTCCATTAAAGGTTCAAATCAGAATGAGAGACTCATAATCAGCAAGAGTTTGAAAAGTTAAAAATCCATGATAAACTATATCCTTGCAGCATACCTCTGTTTCCGTGGTCCACTCATCCCCCTGCTCCTTCTCACCACCGCTGTAAGCGCCGTCTGGAATGAACTGTCTGTTTACGAACTGAAGGGAAAAAAAAAACAAAGCTCAGCATAAAGTAATATCATCTGCCCTGAAGACTTCACTGGAAAGGGTAAATTAGTCTCACCTCTGTCGTTTCGACCGCAATGGGTTCTGTGAACTCTTCAATTATTTCGGTTTCTGTAAAGAGAAAAACAATTTAGAGAATGCACTGCTGATTTTTTTATTGCTTGATTGCATTAGCATTTTAAAAATAGAGCGCTTTGTGCAGCATGACTTCAGGGTAACGGTCAGGACCTGGATCAACAGTCTGCTCTTCTGCTTCTGACGATTCAGCTACTGCCGCTGCTGTTGCTGCCGCCGCCGCCGCCGTTGCTGCTGCTGAGGATGACTCTTCCTCTTCCTCCTCACACACGCCGTTTTGATGAGCTGGAACCCGGTCAAAGTACCCGCTCAGCAGAACCTGGTCCAAAGTCTCTTTCAGTGCCTTGTCTAGATAAAGAATCAGACAGTAAATACATTAATGGAACGTCAGGTCACAAAACAGACATTCAATCATCATATAATAATAAATAACAATCGTGCAATTAATTATCTGAATAGAAGAAAAACCTTTTGCAACTATTTTGTTCTAGACTGACTGACTGAGGCGATGAAAGACAAATACAGTGCTTTTACTTATTATTAAACATTAGGCCTGTGCCTATAACTTAAAAATATAAATTCACAGATCATCTTCATCACATAATGTCATCAGCTTCCTCAAGACATTATTTACTGAGATATAATAATATATTTCAGGGCTTTAAATGCCAAATTGCCTGATGCTATAATCACAGAATGAGCTGGAAAATATGGCAACAAGTTGTGATTTTAAAATAAAATCTAAAGCCTGCTGGGAGCTAAAATGCCCTAAACTGTTGACTGACTGGATTAAAAGTATGTCACCAGAACACAATCGTGACTTGTACTTCACTAGAAAACACTAGAAGATCCCTTAAGCTAGCTCAGGCATTTCCGCCTTTGGATCTTCAGGCAAAGCAGGTCACTGTTATTTCCTTCGCTGCCTCGTGCCAAGCAGTCTGCTGCTGCCTGAATAAATATCACCCTGAGTCACCAAGTGAGACCTTGTCACCGAGGTGAAAGGGTTGGCTGGTGTCACTACAGTGAACTGGGTCACCAGTATCCTAATATGGCTCCAGAGGTCTGACCAGTGAAACCACAAGCGACAGGGCCACTGGCACCCTGCCCCGCTGCTGAGTCAGGATAAGCCCACAGTGCTCAGCCCCCAAGCAGAATGCAGCAGTGCGAGCCCTGAGGCCAGATTGCTGAGAATGCAGTACATCAATATCCCCAAGCCCTGATTATTCACATCAGAGCGCTGCACACAAGCTGCATTAACAAAATACAATGCACATGCTATATTAACATATTAAGGCAGGCTAATGGCCCGTGGTGCCTTCTTACAAGGAGGTTTTGTTTAGACCATCTTCATCTATCTTGCCTTGTGATCGCTCAAAAGTATTTGACAAACTACTTATGGCCAACTTCACTACAATAAAAAGCTGATGACTGCTCTGCCACCAACCATGTGATAAAATGTCCTGCCAATAATTTTCGCCACCAGCTGGGCCTAGAAATGAAGCCAGTGTGTTTTATCTCTGAATTAGAGAAGGGCTGCAACTACAAATCATTTAATATTCATTTATATGACAGTTATTTTCTCTGTGATAGAAGCCTGCGTAGAAAATGTCAGGATCTAAAAAGCTGCTAATTGGATTCGCCGACTGACTGTTAGTGCTTGTGCCAACAATAATTAGCCAAAGTAATCATTAACCAAGATATTGAGTCTTAATAACCACTGTGTCACCACTCTATGGCTAAAAGTTAAATTTGACTTACACGTTGTTCCGACTACAGCTTTGTCCTTCCCCTCCAGCAGGTCCCAGAGGTGCACAGATGCTTCTTCATACTGGTCAGCCAACCTGTAAGTTCACAGATAAGTTGTAAGGATCCTTTGAAGCAGAAGAAGTCTTTTGCATTACAAATTCATCCAGACTGCAGTACTTTACACCAACCTGATGTTTTGGTCACGGTCCGGCCCCACTAACTTGTAGAACTCATCGAAGGCTGTGAGGTCTGCATCTGTCAGCAGCGGTGAGCCGCTGACTCCCTGCTTCAGGTCCTGCCGCACACTGTCGTCACCGAGTCGGTCCAGGAGGAACTGCAGCTCCAGAATTGTCTTCAGCCTCCTCTGCTCTGCCTCCTCCCGCTGCAGCTGCTCCCGCCGCGCAGACTTTTTCACCACCTTCTGGATCTGATGATAATGTACACCACAGCCACAGAAAGTCAAATTACTGCAAGTCATGGTTGACACCACTCTGAGGGAACATGTTTCAGGAAACCTGAGTCATCCTTACATCTTGCCCCATTGCGATGAACGTCTTGTGCAACTCTCGGGCAAATTCCAAGTTATTCATGATCTCCTGGTATTTACATAAAGCCTCCTAAAATGAAAAGGAAGAAGAGACATTTCACACATTGCTCGCTTGTAAAAGCTTTGTAAGAATTACAGGATTATTTGTGTACAGGATGATGCAGTGTACCCACCAGCTGGTCCTGATTGAGACGTTCCCCGTTATTCTTCCTGACTTGATAATCGTCCAGTTTGCTCTGTAATAAAACATTCAAAAGTCAGCTTGATTTATAACTTGTTAAGTAGAGAAATCCTTGATGTCAGTGCTTTAGTCTTTTCCTGAGTGTGACACCGAACATGCCTCATAATTGCTCCATGTTGTTATCAGTAAGGATCCTGAACAAATGCTGTCGATGCTACTCACCTTTTTCTTTTCCATGTTGCGAGCCTTTTTGTCGATGACACCCAGCACTTGCTTCAAGACTTCGGACTGTCCACAAAGCGCAAAATTGCCCATTGACCCTGGAGCGGATCCCACATCTGGGCTGACGGACTGTGCTGTCCCATTTGCATTCATCACAGAGGGCATCTAGAAATGGTGAAAGAGTGAAAAGTTAACTCCTAGAGACAATACAGCAACGAATTCATAAAAAAAAAAAAAAAAAACTGTCATTGAATTGAAGCTATAACATTTTCCTTTATCTTGCCAATCAGTTATAAAAGGGATAGTGATAGAAAAACACCAGTCAGATCCCGTGGATCTGTATCATTTTAGTCATAGTTTCTTTGTCTGTGTCATCATACAATATATTGCACAAGTGAACCTACAGCAGGCCCCACCCCTGACTCAGCTTTAAGAGCCGTGGAAATCCCTGACCTCATAATGCCTTGCATCAAGATGATTACAATGACTTGCATTGGAACATATGGATTTTAAATTTTGGGAAAGAAGAGCACTGGTACGGCACTGGTAATAGATATCAGAAGCTGAGTTATCGATCGTGGTATCAGGAGAGATAAAGCTGTATCTGTGCATCCCTGCAAGATAATGAAAAATGTCCATCACAGTTTCACAAAGTGTCATCATGAAATTGCTTTTTCTTCATCTGACCAACAGTCCAAAACTCAAAGATCAGTTTTTATGAACACAGACACGTAAAGAAACCACCAAATACTCACATGACATGGAAATCTTGCCTAAACAATAACCTACAAATGTTTAATGTTTAGTTTCATTTACTGCATGGTGACTTCGACTTGAGTCGACGACATATCGTGAGATTGCACAATACAGTAGGCCTAGATACACAGATTAACATACAGATCGACGTCAATGTGTGTTGTATTAAAGTAAATTTGCAGTATAAGTAACATATAGAGTAACAAAAGGGGCTATAAGCGGTTGAAGGCGACAGAACAGCAGAGCTAAGTTGCTACTACAGGTGGTGCAGTATCATTGTTATCTCACGGTACAAGTGTACTTTAAGGACATATAGTCTGAACTTGCAGTGTAGCTTCGTAACAAAATTAGAGTTCAGTCCAGCCCTGAAAGGCTTTCACCATTACAGCCGGCTAACTTTGGTCAACTGTGTGTAAACTGGAGGGAATCTTCTCGAAATAACTTCGCCTACAAAGCTGTATCCTCGGCTATTACCTCTATTGTCTAAGATAGTGGAGCAGCTCGCCGGTGTTATCTCTATATGAGGTTTGGTTAAAAAAAAAAATGGCCCTGGCCTCACTGCCGTTAGCACTGACTTAGCATCTTCACGCACTGTTAGCAGCGACGCGTGCTAACCAACTGCCGGCCCCCGGGGTTAGCTTCGTTAGCTCCTCGATAGCACGACTCCTGAATCCACCCACCTTGATGTTATATATCCACAGGGGAGCTTGGTAGCGAAATATACGAAACGGCCAAGTTGTTATTGTTGTTGTTGTTGTTGGTTTATTTTCTGTTTGACTGTAAGCGTGGGATCCGCCCCGCCGGCCTCACCGACAACTGAGACGGTTCAAGAGACGGAGACACTCTTTATAAAGGCGAAGCTCCGTTTTGTGCTGTCTAAGATATGCCTGAATGAATAAACTACAAAAACAAACTTCGACGGAGCAAATGTTTATTAATAATAACATTTTCATAGATAATAAAAATACTTAATTTAAATATTTAATAACTTTGATAACTTACTAGCGTTCCCGCAATTTAACATTATGAAGTTGCGATTTTTTGATGAGGCAATGTGGTGTTCAGCCTCTCGGTAGAAAATCTGCACAATCATTAGCTTTGATTAGGCTATCTGTAACAATGTGTCATACACAGTGTGATGTGCTGCAGCAGCTGCATGCACCGACGTGCGTTAGAGCACAGCTGTCTCCCTGCATGACAATACATGTCTGTAACATGACTGCACATCAGGGTAAAGTTCAAGTTCAACTTGGGGGAAAAAAAAGATTCATTTGGATATATGAAGATGACAAAAAAGTTCTTCATAAATAAATTCTAAACCTGATATTTTGGATTTCTGGGTCGGCTCAACACTAAAAATGGGCTGCTCAAAGCACAATGAACTAAAAGTGAAAGTCAGAAAGATGTTGAGTCTGTCTGACTGCATTGCAATTATATTATGTCATCTTAAAGATCATTTGAATATGTTTCACTTTTGTTAAAATGTTTTGAAAAAGTTTTTAGAACGAAACCCAACATGAGTATTTTTGGCATGACCCTGGAGGAATATTAACAAAAATCATATTTAGTATAAGTGTGCTAAGAAATTATCTATATTATTCACATTGAAATAATTAGTTTGCCAGAAAAATAACAGATAGCAGCATTGTCAAAGCACTCTTTGCTCTGCACTCTGTGCTGCCCATATGGTCTAATGCTACTGAAAAAAAATGCTGTCATGTATTCTAAATCGAGGATAATGGGCGATTAACCACCAAATCTTTCAGTGGTTAATCACACATTATTACTGTAAAGTTACTCATGTGACTCCTCAAACCAGCAGAAGTGCAGCTCAACCCTTTCTAGCCAATTCCCCATAGAGTCTCCCCAAAAGCCCCAAAAGTATTTTATAGCAATTACAATGTACAGTGTTTTCTAATCTATTGTTTGCGTTTAAAGCATGCAGGACAAATGTCAATCTGCCAGCTTAACAGCCTCAAAACTTTCTGCATCTCCTGACTCAGAGGCTGACAAACTCTGCAGTGCACTTTGCATACAATTTAAAGCCAGTGTTTCCCACTCTGAGAATTCATTAAATAATGATATCATATCATAAGCTGTGCAAGCACTTACGCAAATGGAAAATCTCAGATATACAAGAACAAACCTGGCTCCAGAGGTGTTTCAGAATGGTTTTTATTATTATTTACATCAGTAGGTGGCAGTAAAGCTCAGCAGTCTGACCAACAACAAAACACTGATAAAATAAAACTGTGGCTGTAGAGAAAGTTAAGCTTATATACACATGTTCTGACTTGAATATATGTAGATGTATGTAAATTAACTTTACAACATTTAAAAGGCAGAACATATAGAGTACTTACACTCTCACACACAGCACATATCTACACATAATGCTGAAAAAGGTCTAGACTCAAAACAAATATATCTTTGACTTTTACAATATCTTTAAAACTGCTCATTTTCTGTTTTTACTGCACCTTTGACTTATACTTGACGTCAGTGTCAAAGAGGAAGCACACGGACTAGAAGAATGTGCAACCCGCTTTCTTTTGTTTTGTCAAATACAGGAAGCAGTTAACATGGCTGCAGAGCTTTTTGATTGCACTGTTCCACTGAAAGTGTTTTCTTTCAGGGATAATACTGATTATGGGAGGATCCCAAGGGTAAGTGAAGCCCCCTTTCAACGAGTGACTCATTTCCGCAGCCTGCTGTATTTCAATCAAGCGACAACACTGAACACAGTCTGCCAGCCATTTTTTGAAAAGGATTCCAGGGTGGTTCCTCGTCTGAACTCTGACCTTTACACCTTGACATCTGACAATGAATCCCACGGTAAACAATAAAACACAAAACTGTCACTAGACCTGTAACAGTTTAGGAGGAAGGCTTTGAAAGAGTAGCTAATTATCAGTTCACTTCAGATTAGGCAGGAAGTGGTCAGTTTTTGCTATTGCTGTTTCCAAGTTTGTACTATCACAGAGCCCAGCGTCCTCTTATTTCAGGAAGTGGGCCTGCAAGCCTGTGTCTAGATAGACATTGATGTATGGATAACCATCTTAGTTCTATTTAACAGGAAATCTCAAATGATTTGGCAAGATGGTGGGATATTGGTTGTACATCCTGCAACAGCCTCGCTATACTATATATACTAAGATGAACTTGTAGTACATTAACAGTGTGATTTGCTGATCGAGGAGAGAGAGGACCACAAGCTCTTTAGTATAATTTTACTGTTTGCTTTGCGCTGACGCTTATTTTCCATCTGCCCTCAAATTCCACACTGCTTTCAACTCCATAATGCTCTCAGTACCAAACAGGCAAAACAGGAAGCTGGATATGAGTGACACCACTTCCCAAAAGGTTGTCTACATCCTTAACTATTTGTTCCCCAAACTCTACCTTAGAAAGGAAAGAAGTGTGGAAAATATTGCCTGCGTACATGCCTGTAACATGATTGCTTAAATATTTCAAATTCAGACTTCGCACCTCCTTTCTGGTGACATTAAAGACACAGATAAGAGTTTTACGGCCTACCGCCAGAAAGCTAGAGTTTTATGGTGCGCTGTAGGCCTTGTTACTGCTATCATACTGAACCATCTGGAGTTTAGCTGTCTGTCTGGGAAGCCATGAGAGAGGTGCCATCATGTATGAGGGGTGGGGGTATAGGAAGTGAATGCAGTGTGCACCAACCCCCCCAGGAAAGCTTCATCTCTGCATGCCAGCTGCACATCCTCTGGGCTCTGGGCTCCACAGGAAGTATAGTAGATGACTTTGGTGTCATATCGGAACTGACTTTCTCTTTTCTCTTCTTTCTCTTTTATTTTTGTCTTATGTGCTGGCGCAACATGACATTTTGGAGGGTCGAGACACAATTTCTATGAAGCTCTTCATCCCCCATGCAGTTTCAGTTGGCCTCATCGTTGCAAAGACTTTTGTGCAAATAAACACTGTAACTTCACAGCTTGATACCAAATATGTCAGAAATGCCATTGTGCAAGCCGTAGAAATATAATCTCAGTATTTCATATGTTATTTAAATGCAGTTCTGGGATAAGCTTCAGGACACTGAGATTGAAATTCCTTGGATAGACTTTGTCATGGAAATACCAACGTCCACATTTTCATTTTTCTTTCACTTAACGTGCTAATAAAAATGTGAACATCTACATGTCTGTGACAACTCGGCAAACTCTCTTAGTTGAGGAAGATTTTGGATTATGATGGAAATCTCTATATCAGCTGCAGAGTGAATCTTTAGTGAGATTGACTACCCAAGGGATGTTAAACAGGGATATTAGGGTTCAGATGTATGCCATTTTTATTTAATTAAAAAAAAATCAGAAAGCCTCTACAGCCCTTGCACTGTGCTCTTGTGTTGTTCAAAGACATTGGGTAAAAATGTTTTTCCTTTGAAGAACACATAGTTATACCTCTGTAGAGCTGTTCTACTTTCTACAGTGCCATGTTCACCTTGCTCCTGGGCCTTCTCAGCTTGGTATCCATCCAGTGAGCCTACGCACTCCAACAACTGTCTAGCCGAAGGATGCTTTCAGCCTGCATTCAGTATTTGCCTGCAATCTTCCCCTGATGCATCTGGCTGAGGAGCTCACTGTGGCTGCTG
Organism: Nibea coibor; assembly: GCA_023373845.1. NCBI lineage: Eukaryota > Metazoa > Chordata > Actinopteri > Sciaenidae > Nibea > Nibea coibor. Next base: position 19,244,558 of record CM041721.1, read on the forward strand.
GAGTTGAGTTTCTTTATCTCCAAGCCCAGTCCAACTGCTGTCTGTGTCCCTCCCTCCTGCAGGGAGCCCAGAGGCATTGGCAGCAGATAAGAAGAAGGGCCTACAGCGGCTCTGGTTTGAAAAGGCAAAGCTGAGAAGACAACGGTGTTGAAACATCATTTCATTAATTTATTACAGAGACAACTTCCATCTTATTTTCGGGATATTTCATAGCATCTGCTTTCTTCTATCAGTTCACACACACCTTTGTTTAGAAGAAACTCACTGCTGTCCATAAATAAATAGGTAGGTAATGATTTCCATGCATGTTTATTTATGTTTCAATGCATAAATTACAGGCAACATATTTTGATTTTATCCTCAAGCATTCACACATATTCAACAAAACAGAACATTTTTTTTTCATTTGTCATATTTTCATACAAAAAGATCAATTTTTTAAATCAAATTTAGAGACCCACACTTATGGGCATTCATTACATGACATTTATTATCATCTTCCTTGCCAGCCTTTAGCACACAGGACAATAAATGTATCATTTCATCCTAAACGTTTCTCTGATTGTATGTATCTACTTACTGGTTTGGTTTTTTGTCTTATTATTTGTGTTATGTGTCTTTTTTCCTGTTTTGTTTTTGTTAAATTACAGTAACAATAATGAATGACATTTTTTTTAATTTCTGTTTTGCTTAAATAGAAATCTATTTATTCTATCAAGAAACTTAATGTATTTTAATATTTTAGTAACTAACTAAACTAAACTATGTAGACTAGGTGATAAATTGTGATCCAAGAGTGAGTTCAACAGAGTGATTTGCATCATGATTTTTAATTTTGATAATATATTTACATACATATAGGCAATAAAGACAAACCGTGAGGATACCAGGTTTTGAAAAATGTTTTTTGACCTCTGATCTTCTGGAGCAGTGGTGCAGAGCTTTGGACTTTTGAAAAAGTTTTTCACTTGATGGATCGTTGTAAAATCCGTTAATTGCATGCATTAGTAACTCAAGACAAAATTCTACAGTAAAAGTAAATAAGTATTAGCAACAAAATGTACTGTGCAAAATTAAAAGTACTAATTATGCATGAACTTCAGGGGCTTTCCTTACAGCTGTTGTTGTGGAACAACTGTAACATTGCTATTAGTACATGATGACCTGATGTAAATCTCAAGAGCTTTACAACTGTGTAATTTGATCCATTAAACAAAGTAAAAAGCAGAATATTTCTCCCGAATCATTGTGAGGGTAAAGTATAAATTGGAAATACTCAAGTAAAGTACTTTAGCAGGGCACATGCTGCAGTCACCGTAATCCAGGCTGAGACATTTTTCACAACTTGTCAACTAAAAGTTGTTCTAATTAAAAGCTTACAACTGCATACAACTATTAATTAGGTCAACCTTTAAGAAAGCGGTAGCAGTAGCTCTGCAGGCCTCTTAATTATTTTCCAACATGTTTTATACATGCCCTTTTTTCATCAGGGAAGTAATGAGACACCCTCTAATAAGCGAGAAAACACACAGGGTGTGCACTAATTATATCATGCCCCTCTCTATCCTTTGTCCTGCCGGCACTTTGGTGAAGCAAACCATATAATGAACTAATTAGTCTCAGTCACGACCTGACTGCACGCCTGACAGAGCCGCCTGTGTTTGGCTGTCGCTTTAAGACCGATTTCCCCCCATTGTCAAACAGTCGTGAGCAGGAAGAGGGAAACGAAAGCAGCAGAGAGACCGAAGGGGGCCCGACGTATTTAAACACGATGCCGCTGCCGCCTCCGCTGCACAATAACGGCGACCGCGGCTTCACACGGAGGAGCGCGTCTGACACGCACGGACACGCAGATCCACGCGAGTAACCGTTTGGTCGGGATCGGTGGTGTTTTTAAAGAGCGCACGGTCACTCAAAGTCGCCGCAGGATGGTAAAATATACTCGAGATGACATGGAAGTGTCACGGCGGGTTATTGCCTCAGGAAATGATGACAGTGTCCTCCATCATCGCATAGCTGCTTAGAGGGGGAATCTCTTGTCTTGCGGCCATTTCCACAGGATTTACCCACCGATTAACTAAACGCGCAAACAGCTTAAATTGGGGTGGAACTGTGGCTCGGAGGCTGTGGGAGCAGGTGCCGCGCGTATTGGCTTCAGGCGGCCGCGCATGTAACCGCTGAGCCGGCTGTGAAATCAAACCTGGATCAGACTGGACATCATATTTTAGACATGACATCCACTATAGAGAGGAAGACGCTGGAAGCCAATGAGTAAGTACGTTAGGTTTAAGCTGAGAATAATCCTGCTTGTGATATGAAATAATAATAATACTAAAAAAGACCTTCAAGAGCGCGTCAGCGTTATGACACATAGTTTGGCTGTCATAATACACGTGCCATCTATCTGCAGATGGCTGATAGCATGAGGTCAGGAGTCTCCTGTTGTTAGGCAAGAAAAAATAATCAAGTTCATGTCCAAGAACAGATTGTTATGTGTGTATTAGAGGGGGGTAAAAAGAGCTTTTGGCAAGAAAAAGTTCACAGAACAAGTGAAGCGTCCAAAAGGTAAGATATAAAATAACATCCAATATCAGTGGGTCAGCCATTACAAACTGCAGACATTATACACATTTATTTTAAATTCTCTTGGGCTAGATTTAATTTGGAGGTAATGTCAGGACCCTGTAAGACATGCAGAATATTTACATTTGATATATGGTGTAGCCTCAAAAAACATGTGCTCTTTGGGTTTGAATACTGACCTCCAAAGAAGAGTTGTATACAGAACATATAAGGTATGTAAATGATTTTAACAACTGTAAAGCTTCTTAAGGGGGAAGAAAAGGGGAACATATCATTTTTAAGGGGTTAAATTTGGATTAACAATCCATCCAATGGACAGGTGGACAGCACCAAACTGTATTTACACTCAAGATGGACAGATTAAAATCAGTAGACTAACGTCTGGTAGTGCAAGATTATTTTAGAAGTATTTTGAAATTCATTAAACATAACAGGGTAATTCAATTTATAATTTAAAGCTGAAACTATTATTTATTTCTAAAATTAGTTGAAAACAGCTTCCCTAGTTTCTGCTTCTCGGCGAGTTTGTTGCTTCTGTTTAGTAAGACAGAAGATCTTTGGGCTTGGAAATGCAATGATACGATTCACTGAGTGAAGCCAAGCATTTGCTGCAGCCTTTTAATGATGAGTTATCTGTCTTGCCTAGGGAGCCGGTGGATGAGGTCCTCCAGATGCCGCCGTCTCTGCTGACGTGCGGTGGGTGTCAGCAGAGCATCGGTGACAGATTCTTCCTAAAGGCCATTGAGCAGTACTGGCATGAGGACTGCCTGAGCTGTGACCTGTGCGGTTGTCGGCTTGGGGAGGTGGGCCGCCGGCTCTACTACAAGCTGGGAAGGAAATTATGTCGGAGAGACTACCTCAGGTTTGTCATGACACCATGATTTAATTGGTAAAGTGTCTTAAGAGAGTCAGTGTTATTAAAGGATAAGTCTGATGATATTCTGTATTTTGTCATCATAAATAAGAAAAAGACATGTCCCTACACTATGATAAACACGGGCACTTAACGGTTCAGTGTGTTGGATTGGCATCTAGCTGTGAGGTTGCAGATGGCAACCAAATGACTACCTCTCAGCCCATTTTAACCTTCTGAGCATGTAGGAGATCCAGTGACTCATAAAAAAACGCAAAAGGCCCTATCTGGCACCAGAATTTAGTTTGTCCATTATGGGCTACTGTAGACACACGGTGCTACAACATGGCAGACTTAGAGGAAGTAGGCTATGCTTATATAGAAGGCTCAAAAACACAACAATTCTTATTAGGTAATGTACACCAAGACAACATAGTTATGAAGATTATACATCATTTCTGCCAATAGATCAAAATATTACACACTGGACCTGTACGTTTACTTTGCTTCAATCCCGCATCGTCTGTTTTTGTGGTGGAAATACTCCATCAATAGCTGAAAATAGTCCAGAACAACTAAGATTAATAATAATGTTTAGTAAAAATGACAGTGCCCAGCTGCATTTTTAAGCTTAAAGGGACATAGTGAAACAGTTTGTCTGTTTTCGCTTTTTATCTCTTACTCCGCAGAAAAGCAGTAAAAGCAGATGAGTAGTGGAAATTCAGAGCAACAAGTGAAGCAAGGACAGGCTGAATTGGGCGAAGTAGGAACCCAGTGGTGCTGAAAGAGACACTTTTACCTAATTTCTGTGGGTTTTGGAAGTTTTGCGAGTCCAGTGCAAAGACATTATGCATGCCCTGTCTTGTTTTCCATCTTCCACTTAGTATTATGTTGTTATTTTTTCATCCTCTCAGGCTTTTCGGCCAGGACGGTCTCTGTGCTTCCTGTGAGAAGAGGATCCGAGCATTTGAGATGACGATGCGCGTGCGGGACAAGGTCTACCATCTGGAGTGCTTCAAGTGTGCTGCCTGCCAGAAGCACTTCTGCGTGGGCGACCGCTACCTGCTCATCAACTCAGACATTGTGTGCGAGCAGGACATCTTTGAGTGGACCAAACTCAACAATAACAACATGGTTTAGGAGCGTCAGCCTGTGAGGCTTCAAATGAAGGGAACAGACTTTTTGTAGAGTGTGCAGGTTTTTATCATGCACCTGACATTCACACAGTATGGATTCGTTTTAACACAAAAGGAGAAAGTATATGCTCCCTGCTGGGGACTAATGAAGACCACCAGCAACAACATGAAGCGTTTCATCTGAAGCTTCATCCTTAAATGCAAAAAAATAAAATAAAATACTTAAAACACTGAAAATAAATAAAGATGCAATAATAGTTCTTTGTTATACAACACTGGGATTTTAGAATTTTAGCAGTGAACAAAAACAAAAAAAAAGTCTGTCGGTTTCTGTAGTCGAACATTGTTTCCTCAGCTCAGTCTGGTCTGAAATGTTCAGTAATATTTCAGTATATTTTATGGGTCTGAGTTTTCTGGGAAGTCCTCCATTTAAACCCCGGTAAATATATCCATATTAAGCCTACCTGCGGACAAATTTCACCTTGACATGTTCAGCTTACCTGCTGCACTGACCGAAAGGGTTGAACAGTGTCTCTATTACCAACATGAAATGTATGAAGTGACTTTGTTCTCTCCAGGAAACCTACCTAGGGAATTGGTTTGGAAATTACAGACCCATAAAATAAATGATTACCAGACTTTGATGTTATAAATGGAATACAGTGTCTATTTTGGAAAGTTAATGATTGTACTGTATTGCCAGGTTGACCTGGTGGCGCCCTCTAGTGATCTAGGGAAACCATGCAATACTGATTTTACTCACTATGGAGATGTTTCCAGTGTTTCTTTTGTAACTGTTACAGCTCTCTGGACATGCAGCCAAGACTTTTTGAATACTTACTTGCCGATTTATTAAATAAATTACAATTGAGAGAAACACTGATCATCTGTGAGTGAACGTCTTTCCTGGGAGTTACAAAGAATCCTGAAAGAATAAATTACAAAAGCCACAAACACACAAATTGTGTCCCAAATCCATACATCCATGCATGAATCTAATCAGGTCAGTGCGTGTTTTTAGTACGTGTCAGTACACGTACTAAAACAACACAGATTTTTGAGTTGTTACGGGACAGTAATCTTTCATTTGAGTGAGGATGGTGGTGAAACAGCTCCAGCAAACCCTGAAGAGAAAAACAAAAGCTAAACTAAAACAATACTACTTAAAAAACTACTTGAAATTGAATTGGCAGTCTTTGTGCCTTTGCACAGCGCATGTAATGCATCATTCCCCGTCAGTGTGAAATCAAGCATGTTGATTTTTTGTACACTAACTGGAGAATATATATACTACAATACACATACAATAAACTATAAAGATTAGCACACAGGATAAAATTATGGTGGTGTGTGTTTATTAGAATAACAGTGCATCCTTGTGGCGAAGTCCTCGCATTCTTTATACCTGTTTTAACCACAAGAGGTCACTAAAAGGTTTAAAAATTCCAGCTATCCAACGAGTAAACCCCTCAAGGTATCAGGCATGTATATTTTTTGCCAGGTAGGCTAGGAGGGCTGCTGAATATTACCCTGTTAATTATTGCAAATCTATTGTGGGATTAAGTATTTTCTTACAGTAAACTCTGGCAGAAAATGAATACTAAAGAGAGAAACAGAAGAAATTGGTGTTAATGAAATCATGATGTCTTTGGGGCTGTCTCTGGCTTCTCTACTTGCTGTCTGTCTTCAAAGCCGGTGCCCTTCACAGCGCTTCTGCTCTCTTCTTCATGTCTGCCAGCTGTCAGCTTACTCTGTACCGGCCACAAGGCGTGCTCCTCCAGTGCCATCCCTCAACCTCCTGCCATCCCCAGTTATCTTTACAGGCATAACATCAGTAATTGAAGCCATGAATTGCTCTTGCGTGTGAGTTTGGGAACGAAGGGGCCTGACCACAGAGAGAAGCAGCCAACTGACATTAAAAAGTGGGTGAAAAATGTGATCGGGAAACAATTTGCAACAAAGGCTAAGGAAGAGAGGAAAAGAGGAGAGGAAGGTAAAGGGGAAAAGGCAGAGCACAGAAGCTCCACGATAATGTCTTTAGCTTGGCCTGACAGCAGTTTATTCATAGACGAGGGAGGAATGAAGGAACAGACAGGGTTAAAAAACCCACCCAGGCTGAAATGACGCTTTTGCTGAAAGAGATACTTATGGCGAGACTAACGAGTTTTCCCACAATAGAGATGGGAATATACTGTATAGGCAGACAGAGGGATACTGGGCCTTTGCTTATTTGGAGGTCTGCAGATTGAGGAATCGTCAGTGTGGCATTAAGCAATCCTTGAGGAATGACTGTATAGAAAAAAATATGACTGCACGGTGGTCTCAACAACAAATGAACTCCATATTGAACCCCAGGCTTAAGATATGTGTGGATAAATAACAAGTTAACTACACATACGAATAGTATTGGCAGCGGCTCAGTACTCCAAAAGAGCTACACTATTGGTGACGTAGGCCTGTTAACCCTTGTGTTTTGTTGACATTGGCTTTATTTCCTCGCTGTTCGGGTCTCGCAAACCTCAAAACTAGGTGTAACGATAGAAATTGCAAATCCAACCAATTTCTTTCCTGCAGATTTTCTTGCAAGAAAATTCAGCATGTTGAAAAGAACAAAAATAATAACCACTTTGGCACAAACTTTCAGTTCACACACGATGGTCAGTTAACTTGTTAAATCTCTTATGAACAGACTGTTATGAAACAGATGTCCTAATAGATTCATGGCTCTATGGAGAGCAGTAGCCGTCTGTTGGCTGTTTGGTCCACGACTGAAATATCTCAACAGCGGCTGAATGATTGGGATACTTTTTTATGTATCCTGCTGATTTTGGTGGTCACCTGCCTTTTCTCTAGTACGACCGAAAGGTTGTCATTTTGGACTTTTAGCAGTATATTTTGAGAGTCGGATTGATTGCCATAAATCTGACATCCATGGTGCCATAACAGTGATTCCCTTGACTTTTCCCTCCTATCCTGTGAAATATATAAACATCCACTTAGTAGATTTGCATGAAATTTTGTCCAGACATTCATAGTATTCCCAGGATGAATCAAAGCCTAATCCAGTGCCACTGTGGTGGTCTTGAGCAAAAATGCCTTGACAGTTATTAAAGAGCTTTCCATGAAATGTATTACAGACATTTATGTCCCCCAGGGGATGAATTGCACAAACTTCATTTTTATTCTAGCACCATCAGATGTAACCTTTAATTTGTCCAATACTTTGGTTGCTGACCAAATACCTAACTAATTACAGCCCCATCGTCCTCAGCTGTACTTCCATGTTTACTGCTAATTTGAAAATGTTAGCATAGCTAACATGTTAAACTGAGATATGTCATCATTTATTTCAAAGCACCACTGCACAGCCTCACAGAATATGGCTGCAGACTCTTGTTTACAGCTGTGGTCTCTTTGACCTCAAACAGAAGTAATGCATCATTTTCTGTAGCTGACTTCTGAAACATGTCATCAGTCCAAAATCATGTTTAAAAAACAATTCTCATACAATTAGATAAGGTTATTGAGTATCAAGCTAATGAAACATGTTAAGCATGTTTTTCTATGGCTGTTAATGAGACCCCAAACAGAACTTTGGGGTTAGAAGGAGGATGTTGTACTCTTTATCTGCTGCTGCCTTTATACAGAGAGTTCACTGAGTTTAATGAGACTGGAGCTGAGGGATGGCCAGGTCTCATCTCACGATATTCACGCACAACACACCGGCCTTCAGAGACCCTCAGCAGCGGCCAAGCGGCCTGCGATCCATCGGTCCGCTCTCCTCCGTTGCCCTGCAGGCTGAGCTTTGCCAGAGCACTGCCCTGACTTGCACAGCAGCCTCAGCAGGACTCAATAAAGCCCTGTGCCTCTTGTGTCATCCCAACCAGCTGTACACAAGGCCAGGAGTGTAGTGCTGTGTTTGTGTGCCGAGGGAGGCCTGTTTCATCTCCAGTGCCCATGTCACTGCAGTCCCGTACGGGTAAACCTAAAAACATCCAGCTGTGTGCATGGAAACCAAGGAGACTTTCTGGGGATGAAACCGCAGAGGCTCGCAGCTTGTTTTTATCAAACAGCTCACCCCACTAAAACAACCACCACACACGGACCTCAACTCCGGTGCAGTGTGCAGTGTGAACAGCAGATGGCGGTTCTGGTCCAGGTAGATGATGATGTTGAGGAAATGCATAAGGGGGACAAAGGCTGCATGAGTGTGTGCATGTGCAAAACTGACAGGCAGATTAAGGGAAACGCTGGTTTTCGTATGGATGCCAGTTGGAGAGAAGATTAATTAGAAGTGAATTGAAAGTGACGATCCATATTCAGAGCACCACAGACATGACAGTGAGAGTTCAACGACACCTACAAAGGAAGATGTGGTCGGACAATTATCTGCAGCACCACGGTGATTAATCACAGCGCGGCCTGTCAATGTCAAAGCCATCTGACAAAATGAGTCAAGTGCTATTGATCATGCCCGCCTTGGGTTTCACTTGCACTCGCACTTTATCAGATGGAGCTAATTGGGAACATATTCAGTCTGTGGTCCTGAGAGATGTGTCTGTCAGGAGTCACATTCCTGCTCCGATTCTCTGATAGCCTGTAGCGCCTGCAGTCTGGCTGGAGGACAGGCTGTGGGAGTAGAGTTCTAGGGGTGGGGGTTGTGGGGTACGGCAGCACATTCAGAGGTGGATAGGTGAGTAATAAGCGTGCATCCTTTAACTCTCGCCGGGCATGTCCTCTGACTGGATTAAATATGTGCTGAGGATTTATTAGGTAGAAGACCTCTGGGGCCCCAGAAAAACTCCTGAGCTGAGCTGCCTTGACTTTTCTCCCTCCTTATATTTTCTCTCCTCCTACCCCACACAATCTCCCTCACCTACTTTTATCTACCTTCCCATCCGTTTTTTTTTTTGTTTTTACTCCCAGTATGTTTTTTGTGTATTTTAGTATTTCAAGCTTTCCTCCCTTTCACTGCCCTTTCAGCCAGCCATGTGTATAGAGGTGCGATGTGATGGATTCTGCTATTATTATGATGCTTACTGCCTCAGCCTGCATGCCTAGAGGCTTTTATGTCTCACAGAGAGACTGAAAGTAGCAATACCACAATGTAGAAATACTCCATTACAAGTAAAAGTCCTCAATTCAGAACGTTGCTTAAGTAAAGTCAGTGTACTTAAAGTACTCAGCACAGAGAAATACTCCCTATGGGTATTATTAAACTGTTATTATGCCTGTATAAAGTATGCAGAAAGTAGGGTTGTACTTTAGTAGTTGGTTGAGGTGGAGCACATTTTAAAATTTAGATATGGTTAGAGAGTCACATCAACATAAATGCACCACAGTCTGTAAGATGAGCAGTTTTCTTTAATCTAAAATCTAAATTTGCAAATTAACGAGTCACTAAAAAGACACACAAAGTGGAAGAGATACAAGTTTATCAAATCTGTATATAAAGGAATAGTTCCACATTTTGGTTAACATGCTTATTCACACTCTTACCTGAAGTTAAATGAGAATATTACCACTGCCAAGGCCACCAGAACACCACTCTCATGGCTGTATTCTGAAGATACTTGAGCAGCCATTTAGATTAGCTTAGCACAAAGGCTAAAAACAGCCACCCTGACTCTGTCTAAAGAAAGAACCTCTTCCTTCCACCGCCTCTAAAATTTACATGTTATACATCCTTGTTTGATCTGTACAGAAGAAAGGAATAAAACCTAAACAAGTCACAGTTTTACAGCATTATGTGGGACCACTAACCTCCTTGAGTGTCTGCTGGTTGCCTGGCAACCTGGTCCCAGCCTGGACAAACTGGACAGAGCCAGTCTTTGTGCTAAGCTAAGCTAACTGGCTGCTGGCTGCGGCTTCATATTTACTGTACAAACATAAAAGCGGTGTCAATCTTCTCATTCAACTCTTGCAGGGAAAATTAAGAAGTTAATCTTCCAGGCCGTTTAGTTAATAGTATAGTATTTGATAGTAGATGTACTTTGTTACATTGTCTGTCTGAACACGAATACACACTTTTGCATTTATCATGACTTAAATTCTTTAGATCAGCAGATGCGAGTATAGTAAATCTGTTCTGAGCCAATCTACCAAATGTTTTTTACATATGTTTCTTTGGCCATAAGTCATTTTTTCCCCCTAAAATGATCCCCATATGTTGAGCAGTGTTCCTGGCTTCTGATGAACCAACTATACATTGCTTCAGAGGCTCTGTCCCAAGCATCAAACATGCTGTGGAGAAAGTGCTGCCCGTATGGGATGGGTGAGGTGTTCGGTGAGCCATTTTTTTTCCGCTCACATGACACGGGCAAGCAGCAATATTGCAGAGTAATAAATGTAGCTGCATGTCAGGACCACATAATATGGATTAGAAACTACAGTCGTGTATTATGTGCTTTATAACTCCAAAACCGCTGACTTGTTGTGATTTCATGGATGAATAATCGAGAAAATTAACCTACATGGCACATGAAACATTCTTGAGGGTTCGATATGACTGTGAGGGATTGGATAAGGTGTTACAGGTCAAAGGTAAAGCTTTGTCCGTGCTGCAAGCAGAGAGAGCAGCTCATTATAAAGAGTAAATCTGTCCAATAAAGTAGAAAAATGATTTTCATTACTGAGAATCCTACATTAGATTTGTGATTTATTCTCTTCTACATCTTCTACTCTTCTACATGTGAATACTTTCAGTTATTAACAATTCAGTGATTGATTCCTGTGGTTTCTTTTCATTCACCCAACTGTCTCCATTTTCTCATTAAAACATTATCATGTACGTGACGTTTTATCTATGCACATTCTTCCAGTGACAGCAGGTGACCTCTTGCACCACACATCACGGGGACCTCATAAGTTCAGACCTGCTTTATTTGGATGAGCATTAAAAAAAAGGACTTCCTGGTGTAAATCTAAACCTGACTCCCACCTCCTTCTCATCAGACATCAGTGAAAAGCCAGACCGTTACCAGGAAGCAGACCGTGGCAATGCATTTCTCTTTCAAACAATCAGCGATGGAAAACTCCAATTAAGGTGGTGGAAAAAGGTGGCTACTGCTTTAAAAAAAAAAAAAAATCAATGCAGATGTGCAGGTAAGTGACCATGCAGCAAACCATGGCTACACAGTGCGAGGCTCAGTGCAATTTCCGTCTCTAATTGGACTTCCCACGCAATGCCTGCTTCCAATCATTGCAGAAAGCCAGCACAGGCAGGCACATTCGCAGGACCACAGTTGGACAGATCATGAAGAACCTCAGGACAGAAAATTGACGGGGCAGACATTTTTAATTACACATTTACTGTACAGGCTTGAAGAAGTAAAAGTACTCCACTGCAAGTAAAAGTCCAGAATTCACATTCATTTTAAATAAGAAAAGCCACAGAAGTATACATTTACTGAGGGATCCTGGGTAGTTTCATCAGTGCGTCATATTTTCTAAGCTGATTTAGAGCTGCAATGCTTAAAATGTATTTGCAACTATTCTGATAAGTAATGAAGTAATTTTTAAGCAAAAACTTCAAATATTTGATGATACTGAGTTCTCAAATGAAGAATTATAATTATAATAAGGGTTTTGTTTGTACAAAGAAAGACATTTAATGATTATCACCTTTGAGATATTGTGAAGTATACCCTGTTATTATTATTATTATTTTCCTGGGATGGCAAAATCGTCCAGCTTTTAGAGTGGATGGAGTAAAGAATAACAAATACTACAAATGCATTTATGCATTTGTCTCACCGGTCTGTCGGTCAGTATTTAATGCAAACTCTGCGTCGCTTCAAATGTTGATTTCATAGCGTTCTTTACTCTTAGAAGTTTTGTGACAATGTGCAAATACTACTGCCCCTCTCTGGATGAGCTAAACAAGCCAATATAATATAAGAAAAATGGGCCATAAATTAAGACTATATATTCTCCAGGCACCACTACATCACATTGTTAACTGCAACCCAAAAGATGATTACAAACATGTACAATACTATAAAATGAATAAATGTATAATGAAACAAAAAGTATAAGATTTCTCTCTAGAATACAGAGGAAAAACTCAAGTAAAGAACAAACAATTTAAAATTGGGCTTAAAGTAAGTACAGTAATTGAGTAAATGTTACTTTCCACCGCTGGCTTTCGTCTATGAAAAGTACTGCCTAAAAAAAAAAGACACTTTCCCAAACTGCTGAGGCACCACAGGGAGTTGCCACCCACCACAATATAGAATCTTTGAGCCCCATCGATTCACTACACCTGCTGTTCTGAATCTTCCCTTAATGCTTAAATCCTGCCAATGCCATCCTTAGTTAAGAATTTCTGTCTTCCCTTGAATTTCCTTTCTTTCAGAGTTGTCTCACCTGGAACCAATCTGTAACACAATCAAAGTGTCCTAACATGAAAGCTCAGTTCCTTCCTTTGATAGTCCATTTCTCTCCACACTTGTTCTTTTCTCTTTTCTCTGGTAGCTCAAACAGCCATGTCTGGAAAAAATTCCGCTTAAAATAGAGACTAAGTCACTAAGCATTATGCAAATTTCTTTGAAACAATTCACTGGTGCTCTGCCTTTTGCTTTTGCAGACAACAGAATGGGCCCTTTGTCTAAAAATAAGCTGTGCATAATGAAAACTAAGAGCCTCGTTTGTTGAGAAATTGAGAACACTGACGTGAAGGCCTTGAGATATTTGAGGTAATAAAATATAACTAGGAGGAAGATCGGACTATTCAAGTATCATTTACAAGTATAATCTAGTGCCTTAAAAAAAAACGATTGTTCAAACAGGCGAGAGCCAGTTTTGAATAAAATAGGAAGCGTGAAATGTGGAAAGAAGAGTGTAACACAACTTTTTTCAAAGCTTATTCAGTTTCCTCATCATTGGATTGCACTCATCCATCCAAAGCGTTGATTGCAGCTTCTGGATGACTTGATGCTTACAGTTTATACGCCGCATGCTCATCAGTCATCCCTCTCAGCTTCACAGTGTGTCCAGGATCGCAGGGTGATTAAACTCTAATAGCAGCCTTTTGAGAAGTCCGGGGGGATTTACTCCTGAGTCAACATGCCAGACCCCATTTCCTCCTCACTCACTGCTGCCTCTCAACACCCAACTGGCTGCAGCCAAAGTCGATCTCCACATGGAGCTTGTATAGATTGAGAAAACCTTGGAAGTGACCCTGCATAAGGCCTTAGACATACACAAGGAACTAAGCCAGGAAACTACCCAATTCTCTCCAATATTATGTAATTTATTTTATAGCAGTATGGCCACCTTAAAATGTAACATTAAAAATGGATGATAGACACATTTGTGTTTGACTATCATGCCAGATCAAACAGGAAAAGTCATTTTACATGCCTCATTTATGATGCTTCAATCATTTATTAGTGCAAACTACATATTAAATAATGAGCCAAATACTCAATTTTCCATTTAAGCAAATACGATCAAGACTCTCTGGTTTCACCATCTAAAATATAAAGGTTTGTTGATTTTTCTTGTTTTTATATGATACTAATGCGTTGAGTTTGTGACTGTTGATTAAACAAAATAAGCAAAATAAACTTGAAAGCATGAAAACACTTTTGGACAATGTCTGGACATTACGTAAAATGTCTGTATATATATACATAGACTCATACAATTTATGCCAAATGTAGCAACGTAAACTTGATTCATTAGCATCAAAAACATATTTTTAAACTCCTCAGTTATTGAATGATGGCGATCACTTGTCCAGGGTAACCTGATGTTCTCCTTTCATAACAGACAGAGTTCAAATCTAAATATTCCTTCCTTGATGCTATTCTGCAAACTAGTGTTGTTCTGATATGTTGACTGACATCCCGACTATCTAGAATTTCACTATTCTCTTCTAATCCCATCATTCTTTGTTCTATCTGGACACTAATTACAAATGCCAAAATCTATTCAATTACGAAAATACTGCATAGTCAATATATATTTGGATAAGTGTCAGATTATGTGAAAGACATTTTGGTATATTTTCCAGGAATCTGTAACCATCTAATCATGTGAATTTCTACAATATGAGCTTAAGGGGATGTCGTTACAGAAAAATGCCTGTGTTTGATCTAGATTCATGATGGTGCTTTCCCAAGCCATCGTCAAACAAAACTGATTGCAGCCAGAGATTGAGACGTTTGTCATAGTGCTAACATTTCAGACATCTTGTTTTGAAACTTCCCACGAACTACAACACAGCGCCCGTTATCCAGCATCCAGTGGCTCGGTTGAGACAACGTGTGCTGCCCCTCCATGTGACTTTAATTGAATGATTAGATGTAATTCAATAAGCAATCGAAGGGCAATGCGCGTGAGTGTGAGGCGTAAAGCAAAAGAGCGCTAGTGAGTGGAGCCTTTGTCCATGACCCTCCATCATCACTGCTACCTTACAGGCTAAATCACGCGGCCTGATGGGCCTCTGGTCAGCAACCGTGTGTGGACCCCTCCACTCTAATTGTCTAGGCCACCAATTTCTGGAACCACGCAGTTTACAGGTTTAGTGCTCGGGCTTGCCATGTCTTGTGTTTGCCATGTGAGCCACTATCTTTAGACTGGGATGAACCACACAAAAACATCCCAATTTATCATTGCTTGTGAGCAGAATATCCACAAATCCCTTTGCTGGGAGAGATCAAGTTTTGGGAATGTTTGCCATCAGCTAACTCTGATAAGGCCAACATAGACTTGACTGCTTTCAACAAGTCAAAGAATAAAGCTTCAAATTCAAAAACATCAGTGACACAGGATTGTGAAATTACTCTGAATTGTGACACAACTTATCCCAGCTTGAAATATTACCCCTGCGTGTGGACCCATTAGCCCCACATTCACACAGCTGTTTACTGTCAATCTGGCCCGGCTCATGCAAATTTGGCAGGAAATGGCTGGCACTATAATAAAGAAAATGAAAATGGCCCGCTCCATAGCTCTACTATGATGCAGTGAAATAGTTCCATAAATTACTTCAAGTCTGCTAATTCTCAGAGTAAATCAAAGTCCCCAGAGGAGCTGAAGTCTGTAAAATATGGCTCATTACTAAACCAAAGGGACACGAGCTTTCAGTGGGATTAGAAAGTCAAGACTAGTTATAAAGTATAAAAGAAAATGTTAATCTTAAATCCAGGATTGTAGAAATGTCAGAAAATTCTCGCCACCATTTGAGGAGCTGACTTGTGGAAGCAATCTTGGCAAATGTGTGTGTAGACAAGTGTATTATCCAACATGTGTCTTTAATGCTTGGTCAGCCCACTTGCCAACTGTCATATTGTTAAAGATAGACTACACCCCTTTGGCTTGTGCCAAGAAGACCCATAGATTTACAGTAATACCCTGCAGCACAATAGTGAGAGCAGGGGCCTGCAGGGCAGCCAGAGGCTCTATTCTCAAGTTATATGTTGTAAAGCTTTGTTACTATAATTGTTACAGACTCCTGGATGCAATGATGACTACTGCAGCTGACTCAGATCACATCTGAACCCACAAATCACAGTTAAGTCAGAGTCTAATGCAGTGTGTTTCTATCAGCATAGCAAAGTGGGGCTGCCATTTATGCTCAGAACATCATATCTATGACTGACATACTCATTTGTAGTATCTAATATATAAATTCCCTTACTCACTATAGAATGAACATCATAATATTTATTTTATTTTCAGTGTTTGGCATTAGATCTGACACACATGAAGATCCAGAGTGTAGGATTAAGTGGTGGTATATGAGGCTGTAGATTGCCACCAACTGAATACCCCTTGCCTCACCCTCCCCTTCCAAGTGTATGGAACCTACAGTGGGCACAAAACTCCCAAAAAACAACTAAAGATGATCCACAGTGGACCTTTAAGGGTTCGTGTTTTAGCATAACCATGGATCAAATTAAGTGTAACGTGAAAGACTTGTACTGATGAACCCACAAAGAATTGTCATCCAACTTTACAGTTCCTCTCAACTCTGTGAACCATTTTAATGTCTTTCAGCTCATTGTTTTGGGTTTATGGCCCACAGTTTTATTGTTTTGGTTAATTCTCATGGTTCTCAACATAGGGATGCATTTAGCTGCTTGAGAACACACTGATATGCACTGAATCTGATTCTGCTTGTTAACATATGCCCTTAAGTTCAACCCTAACACAACCCTGATTAACTCATGATAGGAAACCTGTAATTTGTCCTGAAGAGTTCTTCTCCAGATGTTCAATCCATGGACAAATAGAATAATCAAAGAAGCACCATGGTAAAATGTGGCACGTTGTTTAATGTGGCAGTGAACGGATGTAGCATTAGACAGATTAAGACATGGGCAAGGCTGTGAACTAATATTGTCCTGTGGTGGTTCCGCACTGGGGAGTAGGACACAGAGTCTCTGTAGCTGTTTGTAAGAGGACAAGACAGTTGTTCAACAAGTGTCCTCCGAAATTCAGTGCAAGGAGCATGACTCTGATTAAGCACCATGTGAATGAACTTCTTTCTTGTCTCAATGAGGACATTCCTGACAATTAGGAGGATGAGTACAGCTTTGTTTGTCTCTTGGAGGCGACCTTGTCTGTTGGCTTGGTGACTACCTGAGAGTCTAAGATAGGCAGGAAGCCATGTGATCTGTCTGAATTCAACTCTGCAGCGACAGCGTTAAGAAATGGCAGGTGAAGATCCACACTTCTCTAGATAGGGTAATTATTTACAAGAGGGTTAAAATCAGTTACAGCAAATGCTATTATTATTGTTCATGTCAGTTACAAATGATGAGTAGGAAAGATGTGAGATAGAAGGACTTTCTGGACTTTTACCTTTGGTATTTATTGGTCAAATGTAGCCTCTAATACAACTGAAGTCGGGGACCTTATGCTCAGCTGCAGAGCGAACGAAAGAGCATAAATGGAAATGTCACTTGGTCAGGGTATTTTATGGTGCAACCACAAAACCAAATCCGGATATTGCCTCCGGGGACACTGAACATTCAAAAACGCCAATGTCTGGCACTAGAAATGAGAGAAAGAATGTGAGCGATGGAGTGACGGAGGAAAAAAGACAGATAATGAAAGTGGTATGAGTGGGGGAAAGTTTGTGTCCTCAGAGATGGAAAAGGAACAGAGAAAAGGAGTTTGGGCAAAGAGGTGAAAACAAGAAATGCAACTTTTTTCTAACAATTTTCTAACACATAAACATCCCAAATGTAAACGTACCTCAGGACCAGAGGTCTTATTAAGACAAGAATAAACCTGGTGACCTCGCAGCTTTACCTCTATTTCACTAGAAATACATAAGAATAGCTCATCCTCTCAACCAAGCAGAGGTACACCAAGTCATCTAAGTTTCTTTGGACCATAAAACACATCTCTTGTGTAGCCATGCTAGCAGTAGTATGGTAAGGAGCAATGTAAGTCTGTTGATCCACCACTTTGATCCATCCTGAAATGTCTCAACAACTATTGGATGGATTTCCACAATTGTTTGTACAGACATTCGCACTCCTCAGGGGATAAATCCTCAGATTTTTCCAACACTACAATGAGGTTGACATTTTTGGTTTTAAGCGAAAGGTCTCAACATCCATTGGATGGATTGTCATGACGTTCGGGGCGCATGTCGCCCTCATCGGGTCAATACTTTGGTTTATGACCAAATGACCTTGTGTAAAAGATAGCATGCGGAGGGAAAAACAAATCAGGATATTGCCTCCAGGGACACTGAACATTCAGAAACGCCAATGTCTGGCACTATAAATGAGAGAAAGAATGTGAGCGATGGACTGATGGAGGAAAAAAGAATGATGATGAGAGTGGTATGAGTAGTACAAAGCTAAAATGGTGACCATAGAACCACTACAATGGCGGTGCTGTTTTTCTATCGTCTTAATCAATAACAGTCTTCATTTAACTCCATGCACCAGATTTTCCCCGGTGTGCTCTTGTTTTAGTGCTGGGTATTTCCAGAATGGAAAAATATGTATAATATTAGGTGTTTTGGTTAAAGATGGAAATCTTAACTTCATATTTTCTCTATTGTGAGTCATTTTATGGTCAGGAAAAAAATATAGAACTTATTATGAGAGGAGAACTGTCTTGTATCAGAGCTGGAAGAAGGTAACCTGGGGTGGGTGACGCCAACGATAATGATCGGGTCAGGATGCACTCTATCCTTGTGTCGCCCCCTTAAAGATATGCAGGCTGGGTGGGGGAAGAGGTGGAGGCTACGCTAGTCAACCAGTCAACCACAGTGTCTTCCTGTCCAACCTCTGAAGCAAGCTCTCTATTGGATTAACATTGGCCTGAGGGTGAAACCGGGGAGAGGTAACCTGAACAGAGGGGAAAAGGGGGTCAGCCAACTGTTTCAAGTGAAAGTGGAATTTGGGGCATCTGTGTTTGTTTGTAATTGGGTGTGTTTGGGGCTGACTCTGACATCCTGCAAAGCCTAAGGGGTAGGGCAGAGGTTATCCATCGTAGTACTGGTGTACACTGCCTAAAACTGCACACTGACCACTGCTGTTGAGCATCCTTACTTTTCAACATCAGGTTTGGGTATAAAAGTGTTTTTGGACCCGGGAACCTGCATCTCTCCTCCTCTCATCCCTCAAACAAGTTATCAGAGGCTGTTGGCTGTGATGATGTCAGCTCACCATCACTGGCAGAGATTGAAGGAAAAAACAGGTTTCTGATGACAGCTTCTCTCTTCACCTCCTTGCAGAGGCTTGATTTTCTGGAGCTGGTCTACAGTTTGCTGAGACATGCCAGGCTATTCTCAGCTACTGGCAAGTAAAATGTGGACATCATGCCGCCTGTGCGTTATGCTAAAATCACATGCCTGTGATCTGAACTCAGATACATATGATTTTGAGCCAATATTAAAATCTCAAACTGTGTTTGAAAAGCAAAACACTGACAACAGATCACAAGATTTGTTGAAATATTAGTATGTTGCTAGCTCTGACATGGGATAGCACGGCGCTCCAGGAACGGCCCACCTCTGAAACTCCTGGGGTGAAAGGTTACTGCTGTGACAGTGCCGGCTCATCTGAGGGGCTCTCTTTACCCCAAAAGCAAAACACCCGAGGGTAGAATGGTGGGCTTGTCTGGCCACCCCAACACGACTCCCCAGGATCCTGGCAGGGAGGCAGAAAACTCTGGATCAGGGCTCCCCCCTGCACAAATACAGATGGGGTCATGGGTCATCTGGGGAGCTCACACGTTTCTTTCATCCTAGAGAAGCTCATTTCAGGGGAATGTGGCTCTTTCCCCATCTAGATAGGAGTCCTCCTTGAGCCCCGTGTGGCTGAGCTGAACCCTGGATCGACAGACATGTTCCCTCAGACCG
Source organism: Nibea coibor (assembly GCA_023373845.1). Lineage (NCBI taxonomy): Eukaryota > Metazoa > Chordata > Actinopteri > Sciaenidae > Nibea > Nibea coibor. The sequence continues at coordinate 19,264,467 of CM041721.1, forward strand.
GTTTGTTTTGTTTTGGTGCTGCGTCTCTGCGCACATCGCTTCGCCTGGTCCAGACATTGCTGTGGGAAGATCAGGCTGGGTCAGCACACACATGGTGTTGTGTTACAATCCAAACACTTACTAAAAGTGTATCAAATGGGCAGAGAGAGGGCTGCAAAAAAATAATCTTGCTGTATTTTTGGTTATTATCTTGCATGGTCTTGAGATGACAGTGGTGGCTGATACATACGTACTAATAAAATCTGAGTTATTTCAGATTTTAAAACAAAATTACTAACACATTGTGAGTAGGACAGATTGAGGTTCATGATGGAGTGTAATTCCCTGTGTATTTATTTAGTTCCAAGCCTCCACAAACCAAAGTCAAATGTAATTGGGCAATTACACTGTTTAGATACAATGCAAGCCATGTTACATCTAATTAAGTGAACTCTGTCATTTTCCACGCAGAAATACTGTATCAACATGTACACCGAATAGATACTCTTGTTACACTCAATTATAATAATTCAGACTCCAGTCCACAGATATTCACAGAGTAGCTTATTTCGTAATGCTCTGAGAGGATGCAAAGTTTGAAGTATAATCAGTCCTCCAGGTAATTTGGACACAAAAAAGCCAGCATGTTCAGCAGTACTTATTGTAAATTACGGTTAGGGTAAACAAACATAAGTACAAGGAAATGCAACAAGTGCTATTTTCAGAGCAGGAGCATTTGACTTGCATTAGGCCGGCCTTGAATGTGAGTCTTTGTATGAAATAGCTCTGAAGGTGCACTGCAGCGTCTCGAAACCACCGGAACGTCTGTGTCTACAAATAGTTTACGACCATATTTGACTAATAGGAAGACGAGAACGACGTTAGAATACAATTATTTCAGTAGTAGACTTGTAAAATTGTGGTGTATGATGGCTTCATTGTTGTTTTTCATGATGTTTCGGGGAACAAAAGACATCTGGCCTCATCCAACAATATTAAAGCTAACGTTAAAATTACGGGATATTAGTGTAATCTTTTCAGAATGCTTGGCACATGGCACGTTTTCTGTCTGCAATCAATTTGCACAGCATTAACAGAGGGACTCATTATCTTGATTATCTCCCATGTTCGTCTGCAGCGACTGATCTTCAGCGAGCTCATGGCGAAGATGCCCTCTAGCTGTCATCAACTAGTGCTCAATATAAAGACATTTAACACCAACGCAGAGATGTTTCTTCTTTGGGAATACATTACTATTGTGTGTGTGTGTGTGTGTGTGTGTGGGCATGTGTGTGATCTTTTGTATTATTTGCAGCATGTGTCCACAACTGTTCAAACTCGACTTCTGAAGTCTTCCATATGTCCCGTTTGAACAATCCTCAGTGCTGCTTCAGTTTTTGCATTATTAGAGCGAGGCACCTCCGTGAATATGTTAACACTGGAGAGATAAATATATTCCACACTCATGCGAAAAGTGTTTGATCTATTGTTAGCACAATCCCTTTGTGATATGGCTTGATTATGCATTCTTCTGGAGTGATACAAGCTTTGATTTTATAGACTTTTAATGGATTAAATGTTGCAGAATATATATGTAGATCAGTATTACGGCTCAGTAAAGTGGACTTTGAGTCCGGCTTTATCTAGTTTGAGAAAATTCTCAAGTACAGCAGTGTTAGTCCTGCGTGTTGTATTTGTTTCTCTTATTTGAATAATGGTAATTATAGAAGCGATGATACAGTGCCATGTAATGATTATGATTTTCTTTAAAAACTTTATTCTGATTGATATGTGTCTTTGTCTATAAAAAGTCAAAAAACAAGCTCTCTTTATATTTCCCGGATCATGGTGAACACTCCGGGCTGAAGGTAAAGTAAAACCACAGGGGACGGCTTCCTTTGTGTAACTTGGTCACTTCAGCAGTAAGACAACTGACCACTGACAATGTTTATAATACATCGCCTCACTGTTTTACCTCATATTACTCCATCAGTCATAACCACCGCTTACATTACAGGCAGGGTGGAACCATGATAGATAGCTCCTGTTCAAGATGAAGGAACAGAATACAAATAGCTTGCAATATAATTTTTTTTCTTTTTAAATCTTATAATGTCTTGAAAATTGTCTTGAAATTGCTTGTTTGCTTGCTTGTCTATTATATGACAATGAATAGAATCACTTTGTCATCAATGTTTTTTGCATCACTTATCTGAACGTCGTCATAATGAATAATCCTGTCCTTGATCCTCATGTTCCCAGCAACGCAAAGCTCAACAGGTGGTTGATTATAAATTTCACATTACAAAAGCCTCACAATATAAACCCTCAGTACTCTCAGAAATATAATTAAAATAAATCCAGAGCTGCACCATTATGACAGAGCTGCAACTAGCAGTCCGCCGATTATCTTCTTAATCATTTTGCCAATAACATGTCAGGAAACAGATAAAACTGACCATTATAATTCAATTTACAACAGTCTGGAAATCCAAAATATTCTTAAGTGTAATTTATGACAAAGAACAGCAGACAATCCTCACGCTGGCGAAGCTGTAACTGGCCAATGTTTGGCATTTTTGCTTAAAAAAAATAAAAGATAAGATTATGAACTATTCAATGTCAGATTACTCTCTATTATTTCCCTCAATTGTTTAATTATTTTGCCAATGAAATGTCTGAAAATAGGTAAAAAAATGCACATTCAAATTTCCCAAAAAACAAGGCGATGTCTTCAAATGGCTTGTTTTGGCTGACCAACAGTCCAAAGCCATAAGATATTCACTAAATTATCTCGTAGGACAAAGAAACAGAAAATCACACTTGACAGGCTGAACAGAAGCCAATTTGGTGTTTTTGTTAAAAAAAAGGGCTAAAAGAATTTATCAAACATCAAAACAGTAATGGGTTGATCATGATATATTTTACAAAACGGATAAGAAATGTTTGCTTAAGTGAAGTCAGAGTGAGTACATCCCTGCTCTTATGCATCCATATTCACTTCATATGTGCAGTGGCTCCGCAGGGCCCGTGTCAGCTGTTGCTTCAAGTGATGATGGATGAAGGTGTACTCCTGTGTGTCTCCTCGCTCATGGGTTAACCGTCCGTGGCTAAACCAGATATAGAGCTGAGAGATGAAGGCAGTACAGCATCCCCTCTGTCTGCCCCTGCTTGGTCCTGTTTATTGAATTACACATCAGTACAACCGCTGCCTCTTTTTTCTCTCCCCTCATCTCTGCTTAATTTGATCAGAGAATCTGCTGATGCAGTGTGTGCCCGGCTCATGTGAAACCAATTTAAAGCTACACATAAAAATCTGGTGTCTCTTTTACGCTCTCTCGCACACACACACGCACATACATACATACGGAGGGTGTGGTGTATGCGCCATTTGCCAGAGATGCAGAGACTTTCTTTGAGTGATAAATCTCAGCAGGGAACACCAACAAATGTCTGAATCACAGGTGAGACGGATTTCTCGAATTCACCAGAGCAACACGGTGCAGTGTTGCTATGATTGGGAGCAGCTCCGTGTTTACAAAATGTGTGTGGTTTAAAGAATATTTATGCCAAATGCAGATAAATACTGCAGCACCATCACCGAGGTTCATCGCCCCGTTGCCGTGGCAATGGATCAACAGTTTTGTGACTGGAATGAGTGAAGAGATGCAACCATTGTGCAACCCGTCCTCATCTTGTCAACAGAAGAACTTGACTTGTAGTCTTCTCTCTCTATAAAAAGCAAGTCAAACTCTTCACATCCACATTAACAGCAGTCACACCTGTGTGCTAAGGAGTCAAATTCATGCCTGTCTTAACACAGCACTCATAAATCGAAGTCCTCGTCTCTAGACGGGTTGTAAATAGATTTTTATAAAGGGGATTTCACAGAGATGGGATACATCTGAAAGTTTTTGTTCTGTGAAAAAAAAAAGTTCAGCCAAAGCTAACACGAAGGCCTCAGCAGTCACTCCTTATCTTAGTCACAGTCGTGAAATGTGAGTGTGAAATTCCTGCTTTGTTTTACTAAACGGCAACCAAAGCTCGGTGAGGAAACAACGTCCCCAGAAAGACAGAAGAGAGAGCTTTACATTAAAAGCGCTGCAGCTTTTGAAGACGCCCAGCTTCAGCTGAACTTCAGGACACGCTTTTGCACAGAACAAAGATTGTGGGTTCTGTCTCGCATCTCTCAGGCTGCGTTCAGACAGACAAACAGTTCAGTTCATTTAAATGGGACCTCAGCGTTACCTGAAGGTGCATTACCTTACAACAGGCTCAACTTTTGCCACGAAGCAATTCAACATCACGCGGCAAGAAGCTGCGCTGGCCAATCAGACACATTTTGTGCGCACAGTCCTGGTGGATTCTTTTGTAACATGAACTCTGTGTTTGCACCATTTGTCTTGTGATTGTCATGACAAAATAAATTTTAAAAAATCAATGTCTCTGTAATATCTACCCATAGTTATAATAAAACACTCTGCCACTGTTTTCTGGCGTCTAATAAGCACCAAAGTCACAGACGTACTAAAACGTACGACGTACTAAATCATATTATTTTTTGTTTCACTCAGGACGCACTAAGACCAGTAGGATAAAATGAGGACACAGCTTAGGATTTATCTCTTATAGCTATTGTTGTTATTACACATTATGCTATTATTATTATTATTATTGTTACTGATTAACTAGGAGCTCAATTGTATATATACAAAGAAATTGAATTGAATCTGAAACAACACGCCCTCCCTCACCAATGCAGCTTGAACACAAAGCTGTTTTCTGTCTGAATGCCAGTTGAAATCACATTAGGTCGCAATCTCCTCACAACCAGCTTAGAAAGCAGGAATAATTACAGAAACGCAGAAGTGCTGTAATGTTCGTAACCTGCAGCCGCAAGTGAGAATAAAGGGAAAGGGCACTGCTACAACAGGGAGGAGATGCACAGAGGGACGTCACCTCAAAATAGACTTTGGGACAAATGACAGAGAGAAATCTGATATGCAGCAGTGATGGAGCTGAGGAGGCTCAGCTGGTTTATGAATTCCCAGCATTCCTTTTAATTATTTAAAATTCCCATCTAGGAGCAAACTGGGCATCACAGGAACAGGTTCAAGTTGAGCTCCAGTTTCTGCTGAATGACATGTGAACATTAAAATCGTACTCAGATGGCCGGGGACTTTGATCGCCATCGTTCCCATAAAGCATAACAACAACACAGAGGCTCCCATGCCTGGCCTTTTCCCACAGCTAACTGAACATGGCAATGCTGAGACATAAAGTTTAATCTAAAGCACTTTCTCCAGCCCATTACCCGCCCCGCCACGCCTCTCACACAAGAATCCGATAGCCAGAGGAGTTTTCGGGACCCTGCTGTTGATACACATAAGGCCTGTGCCAACATAAACCCCCTAGGCTTCAAGCTTCTGCATCAATGGAGAGCCCATCCCATCAGCAGCGAATACCTGGACGTGGTTCCTGCTGGAAGTTAAACACGCAAGTCGCCGTTTGGTGGAAACCTTTTAGAGAGAATGCCACGCATGAGTGATGTATATCTGTGACAGCTGAGAGTTTCGCCTGTAGCAGTAGAGTGGTTTATATTAAGGGAGGCCTGTATATACGCTGCACTCAGAGCAGCAGTCTGCCATTCTTGATTGTTTAGCTGTGTGACAACCTTTATTTTTTTTAGAATGTTTGCATCCGTTTTTCCTGCAGGATAAGAAACAAGGAAAGAAAGAGAAAGACATTTCTTATATTTGATGCCAAATGTTTTCATGTGCAGGCAAAGTTTGCTCATGCAAATGTATGTGCATGCATGCAAGCGCCACTTTCTCTATTTCTTACATGGCCTGTGTGCCCCGTGCAACAATGAAAGGCGAATAAATCATGTCATTTCTGCACAAAATGTTTGATACAATTATGAAATCCATTATCATTCAAGGCTGAAAAAGAAAATTGAAATAAATCTTGAGATTATTTATAAGTCAAAGGCAAATTCAGTTTGCTGTTTCAGCTAAATAAAAACCAACAAATAAAAATGTTGAATTAAATTCCTTTGAAAGCTGTGTGAAATGTACAAATTCAATAGAAACTGGCTGACTGATACCGAGCTGACATGTCTCTGTGTATGGTTATTTGTGTCAATCACACGCTAATAAGGCAGTCGAAGGTAAATAAAAGATGCCTGTTGAATTAAGTGACATGAGCTCTCCTGTCTGCAGACGTGAACGCGTAAAATGGAGTGAAACAAACAGCAGCACCGAGCGTAAAAACACACCCGGAATAAAAAGGTCGAACCTTTCCCCAAATTAAAAGCCACAACATAAAAAAAAAGCATAAAGAAAACATATGAGTCCACGAAGGTTTGGGCTCGTTGTGGTGCGCAGCCAAAGTCAAACTCATTAGGTTATATTGGAAATGGCTTTTAACAGGAGACATTTACTAATAAAGCAATGAAGAATACAGTCAAATGTCTCGTTAACGAATACCTGCACAGCGAGAGAGGTGCCGGTGGTGAACTAGACTACACCGAAGAGACTCACACGTGCACCGGGCCCAAACCATTAAATGTTTTTTTTTTTTTTTTTTTTTTTTTTTTTTTTTGATACATGAGCAATTTATTTTTCAAATTTCACCAATAATAGATGCTAAAAGATTATTGCTTTTGGGAATTCCTTTGGATAATAAGACGAGTGAAAGTTAAAAAAAAAACAAAAAACACGCAGCATGTGATTTCTGTGTTTCCCTTTATCCTTTATTTTTTTGTTTTTAAAGAAGATAAATGTAATAATCCTCCTCCTTGGCTAAGTTTCGACTGCAGATGTGGCCGACATCATGTTGTATAACAGCGGCGGGACACGAGGTATGTCTCATGTCATAATTAATGCTTTAATTGTGCAGGAAAATAGAGAGAGAGGGAGAGAGAGAGAGAGAGAGAAGGGCGGAGTGAATCAGACTGATGGACGTGTAGGCCTGACAGCCGCACTGTGAGGAAACATTCCGTTTAATCCCTGTAATAATAATAATAATAATAATAATAATAATAATAATAATAATAATAGTAAGTCTTTAATTATCACAGTTAATTAGACAGTCTAATTAATAAGAAGCTTTTTATTGTGTTGGATTTAAGATGATACATTTTCCTCTTTATTCAAATAGCTGTAATCATTACCTACAAATCTCAATAATGGCTTCAGGGGAGAGAGAAAAAAAAATTAAAGGACGTAATTTGTGACAACTTACCCAATTTGGCTACCGACGCACACAAAGGTCTGTTGTCTCCTTAAAACACACTTTAACCGCTTTAATTCGGATTTTTATAGCCAAGAAAAGGCAAATTGCTGGCTCGGAGTCGTCGTACGCGGCCAAGTATTTCAATGAGCATCACAGGCTTAATGCTTTATAATTAATTTAATATTAAGAAGTAGCCAATTTTCAACCGGCACGGCTGAAAGTTGTTTGCGATGATGGGCTCTAATTCGCCATCATTGTAAGTGAATGTATCCGCAATGACAGGGCGACTTCTCACACCGGTCATGCAGTTTATGTCTGTCTGCTTCAATAGAAAGTCTCTAAAACAATAATATTTATGCAGTTTTTAAGCTTAACGCCGGCTGACTCTAAGCACTGTTATTGGTCCAAATTCCTGACTTGATCCTCGCTCATTTGCGCGTCATTTCGAGCTCCTCTCTCTGCACGAGGGAGTCAAAGAAAACACTAATTTGTTTTTCCACAAACACACATTAATAACCCAAAGTGTCTCTCCGGACAGAGGTGGAAATGTCGCTTTATAAAACGCTTGTTTGATACAGAGAGAGAGAGAGAGAGAGAGAGAAGGGGAGGAAAGTCAGAGTTGGGGTTTGGGTGTTCAGCCGTGCATCTGCAGGAATCAAAGCAGTTATATTCATCCTCTAATCACATTAATGTCATGTGTTGCGTCTCCCGCGTGTTTACCAAAAAAGCTCCCCCCCCCACCTTCCGAGCTTGACCTCCCATTTCTACTGGCTGCATAATAGCGCATGCTGAAGCTCGGTGTGGGCCTATACTTCAGATGTGTGTGGAGCCTGAAGGTCGGAGTGCTTAACGTGTGTGTGTGTGTATATATGCGCGCGCGCGCGTGTGTGTGTGTGTCAGATGCACTGTAGGCTACTGAGGCGGCATCAGCTTGAGCAAGGCATTTCTCTTTTACCCCGACAAACCTTCAGGGGGCTTTTAGCATTTGTTCAGTCTGCAGTCTCTGGAAAACATCTGATTCATTTTTTAACCAGTCCCAGATGCGGCAGTGTGAGAGTGTGTGTGCATGAGCGCGTCACTGTGAGTTTGTCAGTGCATGAGAATTTGGGGAGAATATCTGCTGTCTAGAGAAGGGGAGGGAAAGAAGAAACCGTGTGGATTTTTTTTTTTAATATAACTTTTTAGGTATGAACGCAGCGTGCGTCTCATACTGCGATATGACATCGATGGATTCATATTATAGCACGTCTACTGCGCAAGGTAGGGATCACCAGGCGAACCCGTTCAGGACTTTCCCGACCACCGAAGCCAAATACAGCCCCACGTTCATTCCCGGTAAAGGGCAGCCTTACGGAGAGAAGTCCCGGAGTCCTTTCCAGCCGGAGTGCCAGTCGTTGGATGGCGCCGAGGAGGGCACCTTCAACAAATACCAACTCTTCATGCAGCGACCGACCTGCAAAACTCCGCCCGAAGGCAACAAGCTGCACCCGGACAGCGGACTCAACGGGACCCTCATCCCCTGCTATGGTGAGTTGACGAAGTGTAACGAAATCGACGGCCTCGGGTTGAAGAGAAGAGAAACGCATGACAAGACGGGACGTTTGCAAGCAGGAGTGGAAACGTGCAAGTGTGTGTGAGACAGAGCATCTGAAAGGAGGAGAGAGGAGGGTAAAAAACCACCAGGTCTCCACACCAACCTCTTTTTTTTAATGAACTGAACGGTGTATAAATTCATAGTTAATGTAGCAACCCAATTTCCTATCACACCGAAGTGAGAATGACGAGAAAAAAAAAAAAAAAAAAGATTTCCTGGATAATGTAACGTGCAGTGTATCTAGGGCGCGTGATATCCGGTCACACCTTAAGAGGTTTAGAAATGAAGATAACATTTGCATGAATGATTGACAATTTGACACAAGTTTCAGGGAAAGTGAGATTTCCTGCCCTGCGCGCGTGCAAGGTGAACTCTAATTATGGCATTATAGTAAATGATGTGCCTCTTTACGCCTTTAGAAGGAGGCTGTGCTCTGACTGAGAGTTAGAAAAAAAAAGCTATTTCACACCTTTTTGCCCTGTTTTGTATATTAACCTGATTATTTGAACAGATTTCTCCGCTATATTTGCACGTTTGATTCCCGCTGAAGCCGCAGCATCACTGTCGCTGATCCCACTGACCTACAGCTGCAGCCTGTTATTTGTCCACACGCAGTTAAATGATCTTAATCACTGACAAATGTAGACATGTCATGATTTATTTTTAATATTCAAATATGAAGCGTGCAGAGCAGCGCGCGCACAGGCGGAAAATCCGAGCGCTGTGTGTTAAAAAAAAAAAAAAATAAGAGAGGAAAATGAATAAAGACATTTTCTAACACGAGCTTCATTATGTTCATCACCAATTTTAGATATTAACGATAAATAACTGGTGACAAGTGGCTACCGAATATAAATGTATTCAATGCATGAGCTCCACTTTAAGGCCAAGACTGCACAACGTGTTATAATGCAACAATCAGTGACAGATTTAAATGTTTAGAGAGTGGCTGGACGTCCTGACAAATAGCATTCATTTAAGAAGAGAGCTTTACAGCTTCATGGAGCCTTCAGACAATCCGCTGCACTACAAATGCACCGTTTGAAGAAAGCAGCCCCGTTTTACTGTCCCTTTTACGAGAGGTGAGGGTCTAAAATAAAAAGGGGAAGGAAAAAATATCTTCTTATTGAGCAGAACAAAATGGACTCGACCTACTGTGTGTCACGACAGGCCCTCAAGACAGAGCCGACAGCCCAAAAAAAGGAGAAGGCAGTACAGGTCAGATCAACGCTGCGTATGATATTTTTATAATATGTTTGAGGCTGCTTTAAAAACGACATAATTTGGTGAGTTCCCAGCGTATAGACTCACAGGCGCCTATTTATTTCAGGCCCAGATGTTTACCAAGATGCGAATGTTACGGAAGAAAACATCTGTTATGGTCCTGACTGCAATTTGATGTTGATCGAAGCCTGTGCTGTAATTCAACCTCTAAAATGTAGATTTAAACGCTGGAAAATAGATCCAGTCACTAAAATAAAATAAAAAAAAAATCAGCTCAGAGCTCATTTAAATACACCGAGTGCTTGATCGTGTGTAAGTAAATTTAAGCATTAGGTATAACAAATAAAATCCAACTGCCCTAATTCTGCTCAGTGGGACCAATTACAACTAGACCTGCACTATAACACATTTCTGTGCGCAGTAGCCAGTAGCACACTTTGCCAAAGTACATCCATAAAATGCAAAGTAATCTGTTTTCCTGAGCAACAACTGGAGTCACTCTTTTATTTTAAGCTGCACTGTCACTTTTTTTTTCTCCTCTAGAGTTTGAGAGCAATGCCTCCAAACACGCTCAAGCACCCCCCTCCTGTACTGAAGTGAATTGATTTGGCAAGTGCATTGACAGATACCATTTAAACACCATCATTAAATGCAACATGCCTCCCTTGAGGAGAGCTCTGCAATGTTATTATTGAAAATGTTGCAGCCAGATGAAGGCATCGTGGCTCTGGGGAAGATACTTTGGGGTCTTGCCAAAGCCTCAGGCGTCAACAGGCTTGTGCTCTTATGTGTGGTCCTCAATGGGAGATATATTGCTCAATGCTGATGCTTTATCTCCATCGTGGTGACAAAAGTCTCCTCATGCCCGAAGGGAGTTTTCTGTGTGGCAACTTTGACTGCAGCTACAGTTCTGTTTACATGGCAACCCAACATTTAGTATCTGTGCCATTATGGGGATGCTACAGGAAAAACACTAATATGTTAATATTTAGATTTAAAATAATTAGAAAGAATAAAATGTGGATTTACTGGTAATTCTGTTAAGATATGATGGAGCATTTTTGGCTGCATGATGTTTACATCTCATTTTCACACTTTTAATTCAGGAATTGTTTTGATTTTAAAATCACAAAAAAGTAAAATAAATAAAACAAATATTTAAAAGCTTCTGATAGTAAAATTCACATTTTTAATCCCTCAAATCAATGATTGCAATTATATGCAGCTTTTGTTGCTTCGCGTAGATTAAAATCACGCTTACTCCCAACTAGATTTTTAAGTGACGTTCATTAAAATACAATATTTTCCCCAGGAGAGTGAAAGAACATATTTCTGCACAGTAGTGGCTCAGGTTGGCGGGTTTGTTTCCTTGAGTTCACGTTAATCAGTGAGACTGTCCCACAGCGAGGACAAGGATGGAGCCGTCTACCTGCTCACACAGCGATGAATGAAATAAAACCCCCGGAGCTGATCGAGTGCTGAGGAATGCAGGTCAGCACTGCAGGAGAGGTCTGCATTAATCTAAGGCAGATGTGCATTACTGGCTCCTATAGTTATTATTCATACTCCCCAAACATCAGATCTCCAAAGCTACGGAGAGTCCCTGAGATGACAAAGTGGGACTGGTTTACATAACCCCCGTCTCAACAATACCTTGTACAAATAAGCAATGAGTCAGAAATGGACATCGAGATTGGGTAATGATTTGAGGGACTCGGGAGAAATGAGAGGGTTTCTGGGAAAGCCTCACACGTGTGCAAACCGACTGTTTACATACACGTATTTTACTGAACTCCATGACTCTGTGATACAGCACATGTATGTATTTTTTGCTTTATAATTTTAATTTCCAGTTTTTATTCTTGATACGGATTTATCGCTGCATTGGAGGAACCACAAAGTTTTCTTAACGCAAACTTGATGAAATATCCTCGCACTTTCTTTAAAAAATTGAGCAAATGGAGCCAAAGCCAAATCTGAAAAGTAAAAAATCTTTGTGTTTACAGGCTTGTGGTTGATACTGAGGTTGAGCTCTTGCATCGCACTGTAGTGTTTGTGTCAACACTGGTGCTCACAAAAGCCTGTTTGTGCCTCACCCTCCGTTTAAAACATTTTACACATTTACAAGCTTTGTCAGTCCCCCCCCCCCCCCCCCCCCCCCCCCCCCTCCCCTCCTCCCTGTAGCGGGATATCGACGCATCCTGTGATATGTAAAAAACATTTTTCTAGTGCGCATAAAAAACCAAAACAAGACCCCAAAAAAGAGTCCTGGCAGTGTTTTAAAAAGGCCCTGTCAAAATATAGCGCTCTAAGTACATGTTAAAAGGCTTGGGGAAGTGATGTCACAGGATATGCATGTGCTGATGACTAACACATTGCGTCGATGTTAACAATAAGCAAATGTCAGAGTGACACCTGTGATCATGTCGACATGTGTCTGTGAACCAGAATAAATTAGAATATATAATGAGGGCACTTGAAAGGATACATCTCTGACTCATTAAAATGTAATGCCTTATATAAATGTGTGTGTCAGGAGGAAAAACAGCAGCAATCTGCCTGCCAGTGACTGAAAAGACACATTAGACGTCCGACTGGTGGAGTGCTGAGTTTGATTAAAAAAAAAAAAACTCTTATCACCACTCAAAAATCTGTTTTTCTGCTTATATCGGTCTCATGCTGTTGTGCAACTAACACAGCAGCATGCTCCGGCCTTTTACTTTCAGCTGCCTCTCTTGCAAAGGGAAGGTTACTCCTCACCGCCTACCTGAGACCTGCATGCAGGCCAGATTAAATAAATGATTTGGAAACTTCAGAGCAGCTGGTGCACATTTTGATCCGTGCCTTTCGTGTGGAGGCTTGGAGGTTAGCATTTACCTCGACTTCCTGGATTCTTATCAATGGACAATCAGCTTCTTGAATAATGCAAACATTTGGCCACGCGGCGCTATGGTATGGTCAAAAAAATGGGATACGAGCTTATTGCCTGACAAGCCACAAAATGTAAGCTCAAGAGAGCCAGCTATGACAGACTAATGATGGAAACTCCTGGGCAAAGCAGAAGTATGATGATCACATGTAGGTCCGTGATTAACAATAGTTCTTTTTCTCTTTCGCAGCTTGCTTTCAGCAGAGAGACGCAGCTCGATTTGCCCCGTGTGATGTATTTTTTTTAATAAAAACGAGGGATGGAAAGTTATACAAATCACAGAGTGACACTGCCTGCGCCACAAATTTTCTTTATGCATTTTTATGATTACGCCGAGGCAAAAACACTTTGTAAAAATGGGACGACAGCATAAATGTGATCGCAGAATGGATTCTGGACTACTAATACAAGAGGAGAGGCTACCAGATGATTGATTAAATTGGTATAAAAATCCATATATAACCACTTTTATTCCACTTCCTTATCATTTGACGCTCATCTTTTCACCCCATCTGTTCATCACCAAAGCTAAAACGTACTTCTAACACTCATAATACAAAATAAAATCACAGCACCAAAAAGATTTGTGAAAAGATTTCCTTCAGCTTGACCTTGACTGGCTTTGGACTGCTGCTTTGCGTTGTCCCAAAATGTTTTTTTTTTTTTTTTTTTTTTTTTTTTTAAATCAAGGTCACTGGTAGAAATCTCATCTCCTTTACTATTAACTACAACCCCCACCCCCGCCCACCCCGCCAAATAAACATAACAATCCCAAACTATTTTTGTGCTCTTTGATATGAGACAGCGACAGCCACAGCCCAAGGTATTACGACAGTAGTGAGGTCATGATCATGTCAATTTATCAGGAGCTGAGGTCGAACAGAGAGTTTTTTCAGTTTCCCATGGAATCTGCATTCCTGCATGAGCCACTGGCATAGATCTCTCCTCAGGAACATCTGGGAGCCTCCCTTCACTGAGGAAACAACAGTCAACATCAGGTCTTAAGACTGTGCTGCGGGAAAGAGTATCTAGCCCAAAGCGTGTCTGCGAACCAGCAATGAATGTAAAAATCACCCAAGCCAATGGCGTATTTCGACTTAATTTGGACGATTTAAGGTGTGATAAGTGGAGACCTATTGTGGCTGACTGCTGTCAGCTTTGAGTGTTTTGAGAAAACATTTTAGAGCACTCTGTTTAAAAGCATTCCCTTCCCTATTTAGTGTTTGGTCATTAACCCTTCCCCAGGTTACTAATTTATAGTGTTTCTTTTATTTGGCTTCACTTGACCCTCCCCGTCCCATTCCATAAAAACTGAGAGGGTGCCCTGTTGCTTTACAACCAGTTAAATTACACTTTGATGTTTTCTCTCTGTTTTCAGCAGTGATTAAATTGCTGACCCTAGTAAACATCTGACCTCGGCTAACTGAAGAGGTCTGCAGCTTGTCATAGAGTAACTCTGGCAAATTGCAGGATCAGCCGGTGATTCTGGGTGCATTTATATGTATACATACGTTGATGAATAGTGAAATGAGAACAACAGTCAAAAACACATTCCTCTGAATGCCAAGAAAACTGGAGCCAGTGCAGTGGAATCTTGGCTCCCAAAAGAAAGCAGTGTGTGACGGCTGTGTTCTCCAGAACAGCGTGCAGAAAAGACAGCTCAGCATGCTGGAGTACTGGAAGATGTTTGTGGCAAAGGACTCCGTGTGGTTAGCGTGACAGAGAAAAGCGATGAGTTTGGAGCGCTGCGCACAGAAAGATGTTGATATGTGCAGATTCAAGTGTAAATTGTTGTGATATAAATCTGTAAAGGCTGGGAATCTTTAGGGAATAGTTCTGCACCAGCTGATTAGCTTGATGATGACTGGAAACGGGGAAGTGGCTAGAGTAGCTCTTTTCAGGGGTAACAAATTCAGCCTCTCAATAGCTCAAGGTCAATGTGTGTCACTTTAGTAAAAAACAAAAAAAGAATCACCATATTAGTGGAGGCTATGTGCCAAACTATTTCTACGTCAGGTCCGCTAACAAGCTCTGACTGCCTGACAACTGGTCCTGGTTAAGAAACTAAATAAATAAACAGTTAAATAACTCCTGATGAATTGTCCTTTTTACACTTTTTTGTACAGATTGAGCAAATGCCTTGTTAATTCATGAGCTAAAGCGGTGCTGGTAGGTGGATTTTGCTATCTTTAGACACAACCAGGCTAGCAGTTTCCTCCTTTTACCAGTCTTGATGCTAAGCTAAGTAAACGGGCTGCTCAAGGTGACTCCCTAAATTAGAGAGTAGTATTAATCTTCTAATCCCACTCTCAGTAAGAAAGCAAAAGACTGCATTTCCCAAAATGTCAAACTTCAAACTAGAATTAGTGCAGATTCCAGTGTAAAGGTCTGTATAAGGCATTTCCACCCGCTATCCTTCCATCAACTCATCTGTGTGCCCAGCTATACCTTCTGCCTTACGGGGAATATGCCTTGCTCAGGGGCAAAATTCCATTTTCTCTCACCGATGCAAATGCCAAGCAGGAACCTGGAGTTGACCTTCTGCTGCCCTGGGGTAGAATGAAAATATTGCACAGTGCTTTAGCATGAGAGGCCAGCGCAGGGGTTGGTGATGTCAGAACATCTGCCTGCGTGGAGACTGTAAGAGGGTCTGACAGGTGGGCCACAGTGATATGAGGTCATGAACTCCAGCTGGGCGAGCTGTGTTGTTCCATTAGCGTCTCTGTCGGGGTAAATCTGAGCCAGAGAAGCAGGGGAGGGCTGCTCCGGTAATCTACAGGATGACTATTGACATCTCATTGTGGGACACACTAGCCAAAGGCGTACTAATCCATGAAAACAAACATGCATGTTGTAGACAGCCACCGCCTAGCTTCATCACTCTAAAACTATTCAGTCATCTTACTAACCACTAAAACACTTGGCTCAGAGAGTCACCAGTGCCACGAGGTGTCAACTCTCTTTCTTTCATTTCTCTGGTTGTCTGAGAACGACAAGAGGCCATTACTGACATTACTCAAGAGAAAAATAAAATGTGACAGAGCAAAATGCATGCATATAAGCAGATGACTATTAGGTTAATCATCCTAAACTTGATCTAACTTAAAGACAAACGTTGTCGTACTAAAGTCATGCTGGTGTTGCTCAAGACTTTACAGAATCTGTTTATGTGGAGGAAACCATTATGAGCTGGTTTTGGACCAATACAGTTGGGACAGGGTGCTCCCCGTGCCCATTCGCAGGAAAGGCAAACAGAGAGGCTGACAGAGCACACTGTTCTTACTGGCCCACAACCAGAGCCCTTCAGGTTATTTATTCACACAGCTGTTTGTTTATTGAAGGAGAAGGGACAGCTTTCTTCATCTCCTAAAGGGAAACAAAAAAGCTAGCAAGCGCCGACAGGAACAGAGCAAGGTCTGTCACAAAATGGACGCTCTCGAAATTGAAGGTGACAAACACAATGTTGTTTACATCTGGGGGCAAGACCGCATGGTGAATGCGGTCGCCCCCGTACACAAGGCCCGCCATACACGGCTGGAGACGAAGCGGGTTTTTTGCGTGGCTCGGGTTTCTGGTGCCGTGATTGAGAGACGTGAGGGAGAAGGCTTCAAGGGTTGTGTCACAGGTCACGCCAATGTGCGGTGACATACCTTTCAAACATGAAAAGACGTTTCTACTCTGCAACCTTTGGACTGACTGCATACAGACAAGGCCTTTGAACCTTAAAATAAAACATTACAGAGGTGATGTGAGCTTAAAGTAAATGCCATTTTGTGCGCACGTTGTAACGTGATGATGAGCAGACACACTCGCTGACTTGAATGTGAGGCACCATGGTTTCATTCAGCCGCATTTTAAAGAAAGCATTGCTCTGCTGAATATTCCAATTATAGTAGTAGTAACAATAATTATAGTGAGTGTTATTGACAACATGTGGGCCTCTTTTTTTCAGTTCTAAAACAGTCAGGAAGTTGGATGTAATAGCTTGTTTGAAAATAATATTATTACAGTAAGAATATGATTTGTATTATATGTAAAGCCACACTTAAGTAAATTATAAAAGTTTCTTTGATTTTTCATGATTCATATGAAAACCATAAGAACGGCACACTTTAACCCGAAACCAAAATTGCTTAAATGTATTTTATTAGAACCACAGCGTTACATCTAAACTTTAAAATCTCCAGTATATTTTATGAGGTTTTTAAGCAGAACTGTCAATCCAGATCAGAGAATTAAAGGGGCACTCCAGCGATCTAGGGTTGTACTTGTATAAAGTTGGGTGCACAAGAGACTTATTTAAACAAAGAATGGTCAAAATTGATGCAGCAAAGGTGGAGATGTGCTGAATTTTATTCTCTACAAATGGGCAAGCTCCAAAAATCCTGGTTCCTACATTTCCCATAATGCAAATGGATAGTCTTTCATTGGAGTCAGTTCTTTCAAACCCGTCCTCCAACCACTGTCCTCCTTGTGACGACATGAACTTCCCGTGTGAAACTGGTGTGTCCACTTAAAAGAACAAAATATAATTGATCATAACCGTCCACATTTCTTTCTGCATCTCTCCTCATCTCATATTTACAGGAAAAGACAACAGTGGCCTGACGGAGTCTGAGTTGCCCCAGAGCGTTGACCCTGCTGGGATGGAAGGCAGCTACCTGAACCTAAAGGTACCTGGCGAGAAGGGGCCGAGCGAGCGGCCGGGCTCAGACCTTTCCAGCCCTCTGGACAAAAGTGAGGCTGAGAGCAACAAAGGCAAGAAGAGACGCAATCGCACCACATTCACCAGCTACCAGCTGGAGGAGCTGGAGAAGGTTTTCCAGAAGACGCACTACCCAGATGTTTATGCACGCGAGCAACTGGCACTGAGAACAGACCTGACGGAGGCTCGTGTACAGGTGAGGACGGGGGGGTTATACAATTTCATGTAAACATGCAACTTTTGAGTGGATGGACAGACTGTTAAACAAAACCTGCCTTTCTATAAGCAGGTGGTATAGGTTCGCTTTATCTACATGCACAATTGGCATACGTCACTTACTGCATAACATTAACCCGTCAAGTGCCACAGACATACACATGTTGACTGGCCAGGTCCGGCAGAATTCACCCGCTCTAGGCTCTAGGCTTGCAAAACTCTTGTTTTAGTGGTCACTCAATTGGGATGTAAATCTATACAGTATCCTCTATACAAAAGTCCACCATCAATAAGATTGTGCCTTCCCAAAGCCATTACGGATCACTGTTGAAATCGTAGATTGTAGTTTCGGTTGGGGAGCAGATGTGATCGTGCTATCATTTTAGTTTAGAACAGAAGTCCAATGTTTCGTTGACCAATATATCCACTCACTATTTAAAGTCTCCTGATTCACTCCGTTGTGTCCATTAATGTGAGCATTGCCACTAAAGGGCTTTGTCACTTGAATATAAGCATATATCGTGTTGGGGCGCTTGCCAAAACGATGGGTGCTGTCGTTCCTAGGAGAGTCTCCATGAGCTGTGTTGTGTGATTGCAGTCGTCCATGTTTGCATGCTAATAATCACTCGGGGAACTGACAGAAAGGGCTGGGAGAGTTAAGACTGGCATGTTGACAGAGATTGTTCGGAACAGCAGACAGCAAGGCCTATTGTTCTCCATCTCTCTTTCTGCCTGCCAGTTTTAGATCAGAGTGGGATGGGTGGGACTAAGGGAATTCACTGCTCTTAGCTCTTACATGCTGCAGGCTCTGCAAAAAGGTCAGAGGCCAAGGGTTTCTCCCCAACACTACCATGTTCAAACTACTTCGCAGCACAACTCTGGAGGCAGGGAGGGAAAACACATGGAAAAAAGAAAAGTCATCAAAGCTATTTGGCAAGGGTATAAAAAACACTTTGAGATGCCAGTTTCAATTTCCACGCGTAGTCCAAGACATAGTCAGGGACAGAGAACCTGGCCTGGTTCTTGTAGTGGTACAGTAAAATAAGTACATTCATGTTGCGTTCACACAGACCCATCTATTCCCCAGATGAATATAATTAACTTTCTCATCTGACAGGCACACAGCAGACTCTTTTGAGTCACTGTGAGGTTTGACCCATACTTCTAAAATCAGACCCTAAATATGCACGCAATCAAGACTAAACCCCACAATTCCAAGTGAAGGTCCATCAAGACAAAGTCCAGGGATATCCAATTGTTGAATACCAGGGGGGCACTAGAAGCTTGGCAAGCGATCGGAGAATCCTTTTCATCTCTCAAAACAACAGCCATTGAAATCCCAGAGTACAGATGTTTTCTGCCAAAATGCCAGTGCCAAGGTCCTACAGTTTCACGATCAGGTTGATGATGAATGTCTTCATAAAGTTGGGCTGCAGTTTTCCATAATCACATCTGTGACTTCTGCTACCACTAGTTTATTTAGTACAATTAGCTCTCAACCTCAGACTTGAACTTCACCACACTGCCCACTTTTTTTTTTATGGAGGAGGAGGCTGTGTGTGAGTGACTGCTGAGGCAGTCCATCAATCGCCATGGTCCTGGATGACAGCGATGAGGTGAGACGGCTGGACTTCAAAGCTGCTTTTGGAGTTGTGCTCTCTGCCCTCCCTCTCTCCCTCTTCCTCTCTCTCTGCCTGCTGGCTCTGGAGCATAAATAAAGCTCTTTAATGGCTCTGTAAGCTGCCTTTTGCTGTCAACGTCTTTAGCAATTACTGTGTCACCGCCAAGCACTCTGAGCACCGAGAGCCACCTTCCTTGCAGATGTCAGCTAGATAAAATAAACAAGAGTAGAAAGTGTTTGTAGTTGGTAAATATCGATTTGGGCTTCATGTATTGGATGGATCATTGTTGATCATTATGAGAAATAATAAAAAAATCTTTGTGTTAAATGAAATTCTACTAGTGCAAAAAAAAACAAAAAAAAAACAGCACTCCTTTCTAATGAACTTTGAGGTTTAGAAGTTGGAGAATAAGAGACATGGAGCAGCAAAGGACACATCTGACTTCGTAATGTTTCCCGAATGATCTCCCTGCCAAACTATTTGGCTTGGGTCTCATTTCTACTGCCGTTCAAAGGCCAAGCTACGTAGAGCAAACCCTCTGTGAAACATGACACACTCAGTACCCAGAAACCAAGACAAGGGGCATATATGAGCTCAGACATTGTTTGCTTGTTTATAACAGGTTCCAGTAAGCGCGTGAGTGTCCAGGTTAAGAGAACACATTTCTGGTGACCGACTTTGAATTTTGTATATGACATGGCATGTAAATGTGTGTGTTTTCTGTGTGCATCCTGTGTGCGTGTGTGTGTGTGTGTGCACGCTAGGTCCGCTGCTCTCGTCTGCACGCCTCCCAAAGGTCAGAGGGGTTAGCTGCGGAAAGCCAAGGGCTTAGGCGTCAGGAAATTAAACATGAAATGAAAACAAGCTCCAGTTTGAACATTCTCCCATCTCACTTTCCAATATCCCCACTTCCCCTCGACGACTTAAAAGAGAGGAGGGAGGAGAGAGACATGGAGAGAGAGGTCGGCGCTAAAGGGAGAGAGGGACTGGAGTGGGAGAGAAGAGGTTGAGCTTCGACACTGAGGGGGGGGTGTGTGTGTGTGTGTGTGTGGGGGGGGGTACGACAAAGAGATTAAGAGCGGAGGAGTGAAGTTGAGTTATCTTGATCCTTCACAATTAAGATGACAACTCAGCAACTGATAAAGCTTTACATTTTAAGAGGACAGTAGAGCTTTGAAATACTTGTACAACTTTAACCTTACCTACATTAACCTTAGCCTCCCATGCATTACCATTACTTTCGAGTCACGGTGCTAAACATCCGATTTTCCTTAAAGATAAATACCTGGCCAACTTTGAAAAATATATGAGGTTGTTTACAACACTAATCGCTGTTCTAAAAGTATTTTCACAACCTGAAATGTGGATAAAAAGCTACACAAAAACAAAAAAATCTGAAATTGTGACTGTATTTCCTAATCCAGGCAACCAGAAAAGTCCTTACACTTTTTGTAAAACACAAGCAAAATACTACTGTAAATTATTTGTAAGAACATCAATGTATACCAATATAACTGCTTACAAAATCTTTAATTCGGAGTTCAACATGCACAAATTGAGCAAGCAGATGCAAAATTTCAGGCCAAACTTGGGAAACGTCATATTTATCATGTGACAGATTATTTTTCAGATTCAGACGATGAGGAAGGAAGGATTTTTTTGTTGTTACATTACCTTTTTTATTTTTGAGGGAAATGAGATGCTTAGATCGTTGCTCAAATGTAATGGGATGAAACAAGAGAGGGAGACCACTTTTACCACTGATAAATCAGTGTCATAACTTTGTAGAAACTAAAACTAGAAGTGTCTTTAAGCCCAATCAGACCTTTTGTGTTGGGGATTATATTTGGAAACCTGTGATGTTATGAGCTCACATCACCAAAGAAGAACCAAAGGAAAGACATGACAAACCTTAAACAATAATAGACCCCAAATCCTCAGGGGGAGAATAACATAGACTTGAGCCGCCCTCCAAACATATGATATAATTCAAAGGGCAGCAACCTCTCACCTTGACATTGGGGTTCAGCCACAACCTCAGATATCAGTTTACCACTTTGCAAGCGTGAGCTGTCCTCTAATCTTGCCAGCTGACCTGAGGAATGTCGGAGTCAGACGACATTTCTTTACGTCAGCTTCGCACAAAAACAAAAGCAAAAGCTGTATGTACCACAGGAGGCCATATATGGTCTGAGAATGAAAATGATCGAGCTAGCTGTTTGATCCAGCCAGAAAAAAATATGACATTTGTGTGGATATTGTGTTCCTTATAGCTGGTCATTAAGGGATAATCATAGCATACCCGCACTGCTTTTCTAAAACTCACATCTCTGTGCGACACTGCTCATGACTGTCACTAAACTCTATTGTGTTTAAGCTGACTGAGAGAAATGGTGAGAGAGAGACGTGAGGGGGGGATTTGAGGAGGTTGACTGAGGGGAAATTGCATGTCAGGGACTGTGGAAACCACAAGCTGATTGGGCTGGGAATCAACCCACAATCCAAGTTCAAACCCCTCTGTCGAAGCAGGATCGCTCTCTCTTTTCTCTTTGAAGAAGTTTCCCTTTCCCTCTTGGGAGGATAAGATTCAGACAACCAACAAATAGATACAGATAAACATGTGGAGACTCCCAGTACCCCCCTTTGCTCCTCTCTTCTCTTGCATGAGATGTGAGAACGTTTTGGAGAAAAAAATCTTAGCAAAAGTTACAACTGATTATATTAAGGGACAGCAGAGATACATGGCTAGGAGAGGAGAAAATTTGGAATGAATAAATAAATAAATGAGGCAGCTACCACTAGCTTACATAATGTAATATGCATTGAAAAGGTACGAATATAACTACTGGGTATATTAAACCATTTTATTTGTTCTTTTTCTATTGATTTAACAGGCACATACTGCTTTTAGTCTGCCTTTACCCCTCATCAAATGACTATTGCATAGTGTGCTGGGACAATCGATTATCCCGGAGATTATGTTCTTGATTTATTAAAAAAAAAAAAAAAATGCACTTCATAAGTTCTTCAAATCTCTTTTTTGTGTGACCAGCAGTACAAAGCACACATATATTTAGTTAACCATGACTAATCACAAGTATAAATAAACTAGCCAACTCACTTAAGTCAACAAATTTGTCTCAAAAGGATTCATGATCTGTTCAGACACAATCTAAACTTAAACCCTCAATTCAGACGTGGAAAAAGAAGAGGGAGAAGTCTCATGAAGGGCAGCAGAGGAGAAGATATTGCATGGACTGAGTACTCATAAATAGATCACAACAATACACAGCATTGATAGTTAGTACTTCAAGAAATATTTCAGTGAAGTTTTCTCAGGCTACAAATATTACTTTTGCTCCGTCTTTCATGCCTGTCTTTCACCCTTCAGCCCCAAAGCCATTCACAGCTAGGGAGAGGTGGGCTAAGTAGCCTGCACTTGGTCTGTCAGCAGGTACTGAAAGTACACCCTTTCTGCAAAGTAGCATGTATATCAATCTCACAAGGAGAAATTACTCCGAAGAACCGTCTTCATATACTGCATACGATATTCAATAACGGACAAAGAAAAACATTTCCTTGGTCAAAAGTTGAACTTTTTGCTTCATGGGTTATAGAGAGGGATTCCCCACTGTATCCCACTGTGCTGACATGTGGGGGAGAGCACACCTTTCTCAGAGTGATTTATGAATGGCTACAGGCCCAGATGTGGATCTGTCGACGCTGGCAGCCTGAAGGGAGGCAGACGCCTGTGTATCAAAGGGAGGAGCTGAAAGGTGCAGCACCATGGGAGACTCACCATTTTTACATCAATAGCTCCATGTGGACGGCACTTTAAAGACACGTCAAGTCTTAAAACCTGGGCCTGGACTTTCATGTGCTGCAGAATTTATTTGCTTCACTATCTTCATTTTATGTGGCTCCGTTTCGGAGAGGATGGCCTAGTTTTCCGCAAGAAAAAAAAAAAAGCACTCGAGTTTGCACGTGAAATAAAAGCTGCGGTTAAGAATGTATTAAAGGTTTGTTTGGTAGTGGTTGTTCTGTATTTTGAGGTGTTTTTTTTTTTCATGACAGACTGTTTTCTTTTTAGGTGTGGTTCCAGAATCGTAGAGCCAAGTGGAGGAAGAGGGAGCGTTTTGGCCAGATGCAACAGGTCCGGACACACTTCTCTACTGCTTATGAGCTGCCTCTACTGACCCGACCTGAGAACTATGCACAGGTAATGGAAAAAAGTGGTAGTTAATGAACAGAACTACGCACCAACATTCACGATCTGAGATATCAGACTTATTTACAGTTACTGAACCATCAGTGATTTTTCTGCCCATTTGAGGGCAGCAGAAACAAGCTGTAAACATAACATTAACCAGCAATCACCACAAGCCACTCACTGTCACTTAATAGTGACGTTGTTTTCACAAAAATATGTATTATACCCACTTTAACTCATAATCCCTGCTCTTTTCCACCAGATCCAGAACCCTACGTGGATCGGGAGCAGCAGCGGAGCATCTCCAGTGCCTGGCTGCGTTGTGCCTTGTGACCCCGTCCCCTCCTGCATGCCGCCTCACCCTCACGGTCCTGGTGGTGTTACTGACTTCCTGGGCGTACCCAGTCCAGGAAGCAGCCACATGGGACAGACACATATGGGCAGCCTTTTTGGAGGTCCCGGGATGGGCGGTGGAATCAACGGCTATGATCTCAATGTTGATCCAGACCGCAAGTCCTCCAGCATAGCTGCGCTGCGTATGAAGGCCAAGGAACACAGTGCAGCCATCTCTTGGGCTACATGATGTCCCAGCCCAGTTGCATCCTGCCCCCATATGGCCCTCTTCTCTGGAGCAGCCATCAGCGAGCGCTGTGGGGGAGGAGGGAGTTTTCCTTTTCTGAGAGCACTAATGATAACACAGGTCAAATGAACAGGGAGAGACTGTGGAGATAACAGAGGCCAATACAGCGGCCAACACAGCCAAGATAACAACTGTGGCTGTGACAATCAGCAGATGCTGAAAGTGAGAAAAAGACAGAGGTGTGACTTAGAAGAAGATGATGGACGTTGTGTTCATTTTTGATTCCTTGATCTCTCAGGTCTCACTGAAACGTGGGGTTAAGTCCCCAATAAATTGGGTATCGTTCATGATAGTGGTTAGTTTCAGTCAAATAAGCAATATCAAAAAAAGGTTTACAAACTACTTTCATAAAATACAGGAATTCAGTTCCAAATCTAGCCATATCGTACAGTATTTTCATTTACAGAATTGAGCTTGATTTGCTAGATTATTTACTTCCTTTAGCTTATTTTTTTTATACCACCCATCCCGCCCCTTGTTTGTGTTTGTGTACAAATGAGTTCAAGTACATATCTGAACGTTCAGTATTTACATTTTAAAGACCACTCTGTGAGAGCAAGCTCAGATGCAGTGTCCTTTAAAGCAAACAATAATTGGTTATGAGAGAAAAACGCACCGGGTAGTTTGTATCCCTGCAAAGAACGACAGAGGTTGAACGCAATAAGTGAACAGAGTCTAATTGAGCGAGAGCAGACATGGCCTGTGCCAATTTTAGTCTGCAAGGAGGGCAAGCATTCGATTGGCAGCAATTTCAAACCAACGTGTCATTTCCTCCCCCAAGGCCGCCTCCACAGGTTCGCCTGCTAGGCTCAGGCCTCAGGTTACAGGAAACACCGTCTCCACTGGCAGACAAGGCGCAGCAACGCACAGCAGCAGCCTTCAACACCAACTAGCCACGTCAGCTCCAATCAGCAAACAAACTGGAATAGACACACTTAATTAGCATCAAAGTGAGCCGTCCCGCTCCCGCTAACACCGTAGTGCATCACAGCGTACGCGGTGAGGACTTACTGAACGCGCAGTTCCACACGCTGTAATAATCAATTCATCGTCAGACGTGGGCTCAGCAGAGATTGGATTTGTAGCTTGCTCACAGAATCCGTCACGTGCCAGAGACTGCAGGCCAAATCAGCGGCCCCCGTCGTCCTGAGGAGCATTCTGTAATGTTTAGGTAATGTGATGACATTAGAGCTGGACTGCAAGAATGTGGTGAGTATGTCCAGTGATTGCTGGGGTGTCTCTGTGTGTTACCCCTCCGGAATGAGCTTGTCACCAGAGCTGGGCTGCAGGCTGAGGCTAGAGACAGGCTTCATTAGTCTTTTGGCTGATGTCTATATGACGCCCGCTGGGCTACATATGTGTTTTCTTTCCCCTGTAAGGATGATGGCAAGAGAGTCGGTTTCTGCTCCTCATAGCTGGTTGATCATTGTAACATATGAATGCCCATTGCAACCCTCCTGCATACGAGTAGGACTGCAACTAACAACTATTTTCAGCATGGATTAGCCTGTAGATTATTAGTTGATTCATTGTTGAAAGAAAATAGTGAAAATTTTACACAATCACGATCTCCTTAAACCCCATGTGGCTTCTTCAAATGTCTTTACTGTTGCCACAAGCCACAAAATATTCAGTTTACTATCAAGTGAAAGAATGGGTCCAGATAATATTTGGCATTCTGCTTAAAAATGACTTTAAGTTATTAAATTATTATTAATATTGTTGTTGATTAATTGCCTATATGACTATCATTGCAGCTCTCCTTGGGAGTTCGGTATCTTGAGCAATTCCTCTTTGAAATTGTTGAAAGACTTTGAAAGCGTTCCGTTTTTTTTCAGAGGAAGGAAAACATTTTAAAACCCAGTATATCATCCAAATTCCTTCAGAGACAAAATAGAGTCTTGTTGCCTTGAAATCGAGCCCTTTTCCTGTCAGCAGTGAGTGATTTAGGTGACAACATGTTGATGACTTTGACATGAGTGTTCCTGCTGTTTATATATTCTACACCAAGCGTTTATTGGCATCGAATAAAAAGACCAAGAGCCGTGACTCCGCTCGATAAAGGGGAAACATTTTGAATTAATGCGGACTTTGCTGGATGTGAGGACTAAAAATCAAAAACATTACCGTCAAAAACATCGAGATAAAAACAGGATGCGGTCAAAATGGATGTATGCACGACTACATGTGTGACTGAATTCCTACTTTGTGGACTTTGTGTTTGTGTTCTTGCTGGTCCTCCCTCAGTGCTCCATTTCTCCGCAGCTCCGTCCATGTTGATACTACTGAAATAAAGCAATTGAAATCCATAGTTATTAATGTTGTATTGTGTGAATGTGAACAAGATATTGTTCTTTTGCTTGTACATTTGTTTTGCTTATTTGTCAAATAATGGACCTCCAGAGATAAACCAATGAAGTATTACAGTAATATTGCCAAGAAATGTAAAGTTATGTTCTGTGTGTTATTCTGAAGAGACGCTCTGGACTTTTACAGAGGTTGAAATTGCTTTCTAATTTCCTTATGGCTTTAAGCAGCTTTTTGTATATTAATCAAGTATTTTTACTTCTGATTGTGACTTTATATAATGTGCCATTGCAATAAGTTATTGCACTTACAGTGTTGGAGAGGTTTGTTCTTTTAATTTTTGACTTTCACTGGGGCAGTAGTCTCTTTGCTAAAGCCAGAGCAGTGTGGTTTTGTGTCCCAAGGGTCCCAAAAAGCACCATTAACAACATCACTGAGACCTGTTTAAGGTGCTGGACATTTGTTTGTACAGAGGTAACTTGCTGTTTCTGTTCATGATGCTTTTGAAGTGATTTTCAAATAAATTAATCTCCAACGGTTGAATGACATCAGAAAGTTTCTTCTTTACATGCCCTGAAACACTTACTTTCTCATGTTCTTGCTGATTTAAGAGGGTTTACTGCATATAGTGAGCAGTAAGTTGATATTTCAGACGCATGATTCATCGCCATTTGTCATCACTGACTTATATAGTGTCACACAGCAGTTATTTTTATCTATAAATTGCATTTTGGGATTGTTACAGTAGCAAAACGTAGTGCACATGTCTCGGACACAGCTTTTTCTTTTAACGACACAGAGCATGAGCATTCAGAGAATGTATCTGAATGATAAAACGTTAGACCACAATGTGTCATTTTTACAGTTCAGTTTTTGTAGATATTAATCAAAATGATATATAAAGTGTTAATTTGGGGTGTCAGTTAGCTCAGTTGGTAGTTGGCCCCATGTACAAAGGCTTAGTCCTTGCCGCAGCGGCCCAGGGTTCGGCCCTTTGCTGCATGTCATTCCCCGTCTCTCTCTCTCTCCCCACATTCCTGTCACTCTTCAGTTGTCTCTACAATAAAGCTTTGAAAAGGCCAAAAAATATATTTATTATTATTATTTTTAAAAGTGTTAATTAGTGAGCTTTAGAGGTGCTGGTAGGTAGATTTTTTAACCTTTGTACAGAGCCACTCAAGCTGTTTCTGCCTGTTTCCAGTCTTTATGCTGGGCTAAGCTAACTGGCTTCTGGTTGTAGCTTCATATTTAAACAGACAGATATGAGAACAAGAAGATCAAGAATCTCGTCTTACGCTCGACAAGGGAGCAAATCATTTCGCAAAATGTCAAACTATTCCTTTAATAAATCCTAACGGAGGATGTTTCCTCCAATCTGCATCTTTGCTTGCTTCCTTGTCATGAATGTTATGCTCAAGAGAGAAATGAAACGTCTTGAACCACGAACCAACAAAATAAGACCAGTGAATGTACACAGAAACTCACATGATGACAGGTAATGACACAGAAAGCTTAATACAATCAACATGCATAAGAGAAGCACAGAAATATTTAATGTAACACTGGCTCGAGATGAATGTGTCTGTCTGTGTCTGTGGTTGAAGGTGGATGATATGTGATCCCATTCTTTTTCTTGCATCAGCAGCTTCCAGATGGGATGCTCTGCCCAAGCCATTAGGGCCAAAGTTAAGCCTAATAGTCTGAATGGGCCTTAAATACCTCCAGGTGGTCTTTGGCTAACAGCGTAGTTATGGCCGGGGTGAGAGAAAGCTGTCATGCAATACAGTACGCAACATCGTTTCACACAGATGTTCTTTGTTTTTGCAATACGAGCTCAATCATGCAACAAAACAGTCCTCAGAAAAAACATTTATAATCACTTCAAAACCTCTTTCCTACACAACAAAAACTATGTCTGCAATCAATCCGCTCTTTATTTCAAACTTTGTGTGCTGAATATCATCCGCAGAAGGCACAACCACTTAGGACAACTCTCGCATAAGACAAAAGGGGAAGGCATGGCCAGGAAAAAAAAAAAAAAAAAAAGATAACCTGTGCCAATTCACATCTTGCCATCGCTGTGGTCTTTGCCCTACAAAGAATGTTGGAGCTCTCCCATTTCTTGCTCGCTCCCAGCAAAATTGCTGTCTTTTCCACAGTTGTGCAAGAGTTTAACCGGAGCACTGTGATCGCACGAGAATGGGAAAACTCAAGCGTAGGCTGCTGTCACCAGTTAAAGCCTCCAGCTCTAGTCGAGGAATCTTCAATAGGATTGTGATGGAAGGGTAGAAGAGGACCTACAGGCTTGTCCTCTTCAAAACAACCTTAAAACATTTTACAGGGCTCGTACAGTGCATGCACTATATTCTTATTGTCAACAAATCCCACGAAAAGACCAACACAGATAATGAGTTAGTCTCTCTCAGTACTTTCCAACTTCTCCCAGCTTGTCTGCAGTTCTCAGCGCCGAGACTATTGGTTTCTACTGAAGACGTAAATCTTTAAAAACAGTCACGAATATATGCTTTCACTTTTAACAGTCTTTGTACGACAACAGAAGTGTGTGGCAGAGAGGATAAAGCCATATCAGGATTAAGTTACAGAGACAATACTTGTTAGGACAATTCAGAGTTGGTTTTGGGTTTTTTTTCATGGGATTTTCTGATAGTAAAACATATCACCAGACTGATCCCTTAATAGACAAATCATGAGTAAGAAGCAATGAGCAAATCCAAACTTCTAGGTGCCAATCATGACCTCAGTGAGACTGTCTGATGCAAGATTGTCTAAACCGGAGAGCCAAACAACAAAAACGGGCTGCTAGTTAAAGAGACATTAAATCCTGCTTTTACGCTCCCGTCTAAAACACGGTTAGATGACATAAATAAACACTCGCAGAGAGGAAGAAGAGCAGCCCACTGTGCCCTGAACAGCACTCATTAAATCTAATGGGTCACGCTGCACCAGCCAGGCTCCACTGACACCCTTAATAGTAGCCTGCACGGTTAAGGGACCATGAAGACCATTAGGGCACTTCAAAGTTCACCCCACTACATTAGGGCCCTGCTGATACGGCAAAGAGGGGACAGATCCAATTCCTCATTCACTACTTTATTTTTCCATTGGTCGGCCTGTCAATCAGGCTACTCCATAAACAAGTAGATGCTTGAGCTGCTCATTAAGGGCCATCGTTAGCAAGGCCATGGCTGTAAATCAGCACTTACATCAGCTTTCAGCAAAAAAAAAATCATTTAGGTCATATTTTAGAGCTGACACTTTGGCTTATATTGTTAAATGATCCCTTTGGTTTGAGAATAAAGCTGGTGTTTGCACTGTAAATCAAATTTCTGCACACACTTTTGGACCAATGAGGGGACTGGAGCCAAGTTGAAAATGACAAGCATGCTGACCAGTAAAAAAAAAAAAAAAAAAACCTCGGACAGCCTCAGACATGTAAATTCACACAGGCTATGTTTGCTACTATGAAACCAAAGTCTACCTCACTCAAATAACTTTAAGTGACATGTTGTCATAAATCAAAAGCGCCAGCAGAAGCTTGATATATTGATGCTTTCCTAAGGGACATAAAAGGCGGAGCAGTATCCTGCTATGGCCATAAGTCAGCACTACAGCCCCTCAGCACGGCTTTGTGGAGAGGAGCAGGCGGCTGAAGAGGAAGGAACACAACATACATCACTTTGTCCAGTAAAACTTCCCTCATTACAAGCCGATGCCAGTAAACAGCTCAAATTTAGCTAAACTTTTGACACGCATAAGAAACCAATTCCAAACAGCCCGAATGTACCACTGATCTAAAAGAAGGGACATCTGTTTTTCTCCAGATTTGCCAATCAAGTGTAGAAGCAAAACAGAAAAACATCATGAGAAAGAGACAAGATGGGACACATTTTAAGAGACAACACACAATGTCAGAAGCAAAGCAAACATACAATGTGTACATGCATGTCACTGTGTATGTGCGTCACAGGATCTGACAGGTCATTGTGTCTGCAGTCGGAGGTGCGTGGAGGAGGAGGAGGACTTGGCTCAGATGGTGGAGGTTTACAGAGAGAGGAGCATGGATAACTTACTTCCCTGAGCTCCTTCTAATGGGCTCTCTGGCTCCAGGCCAGCCTTTCCTGCAACTTATCACATAACTCCATCAATGAAATCATTTTCATCTCTTTTGATGCTCGTACTGAGGAGCACTTCTGCAGTGTTGGAAATTTTTGCAAACGCAGGGATCCCACCTGATCAAAACGGGTGTGAGTTTTATTAAAAGAACCAGTGCATACGATGTAGAGGCATAACCGTATAGTTGCTGATTGCAACCCCCTCCACTCACCCTCTCTTTCCTGTAGTGAAGGAGAAACTATGGTGGCCACGAGGAGCAAGGAAAACATGCATGGCAAGGCTGCATCTAGAGCCAGTGTTTAGTTTGTTTACTGTAGAAGAGGACCTGCAGCGTCTGCAGATATGAAGGCTCATTCTAAGGTTATGAAACCATAACAATTCTTATTTTAAGGTTATTATACACTAATGGAACATAGTTATGCATATTATATTCAATTTCTGTCACATAGAGCCCCCTAAATCTGGACCTGCAGTCTGCAGACTCTCATTCCTCACTTAATATTCAGATGGCTATCGATACACAAGACCATTACTGGACCTCAAAATCATTTACTATCAAGCAGTTGGGAAATAATATGATTTGACAAAAACAACACTAAAACCACACTTTGTGGTCATTACCTTGGCTTGAAATGGTATGTCTGTGCTGCAGTTTTCCTCATCGCTCTCTTTCACGACCTCCACACTAATGTACTGTTTTTAATCTAAAGTTGGTATCCAAGGTAACCAGTCCATCATAAATTAAATGTTTGTGAGGCCACTATGTGAGTGTTGCTGAGAGGTCTTATCTATATTTTTTAAGTGATGTACTTCAGTAAAAATCTCCATGCCATGTAACTTCTACTCCACTACATTTGTCTGAGAACTTTTTCATTCTCTTCATGAGAATCAAGTATTTCCAATTTTGAATTTCCTGCTGGACTGGAAGAACTAAGTGTTTCTTTATGTGTTAAGAAAGTTCTTTAACTTCTTAAAATATTGTAATTTGATTAAATTTAATCTGCCTCTTGGATTAGTAGGAAAACACATTGTCACAAAGCTGAAAACAATGTTTTTGTGAACTAAAAAGTTGACTTGATTCATTGTTCTTCACAGGAATGCTAAGCCACAAGCTTGATGATCTGATGGACCATGATGCATTACTCTAAATTAAACTATCCAACAGTATATAAAGTAGTTATAATTCTACACCATTCACATTAAAGCACCACTTATTAACACAATATAATAGAAAAAGACTGACAGGGAGCATTCTACTGCTCAACTTTTACTTCAGATACTTAAGTTAAGGGTCTGAAGACATCCTCCAGCGCTCGTTTTGATCTGGTATCGAAGTTTATTTACCAAAATTGCCCATGTGAAAACTGTCTGCGGTGCACAAAGAGGTTGGGAAACCTTGGTGTAAAATACAACCAAAAAGGACTGTTGCAATTAGCGGGCACTGTGCGACTTCACAGCTGACCTAACCAAGCACCAGAGCTAGCATCTTCTCATGTCTGAGAAGGTAATGGCTTGCGTTGTTAATCTGTGGTCCGTCTCCAGCCTCTCCTCAATTTTCCCATCAGCTGACAGTAGCCACCAAACAGCCGATGGTCTGCCAGCTGCCTGACAGGCATCTCTGTGGTCTGTAACCATGGAGACAGCCTCATGATGGCTCACATCATTTACTGACTCCCACTAATAAAACTCCAGTTTATTAGTGTGTGGAAATGTCTAGTGCGGCTTTCTGACATGCTAACATAAACAGGGAGGGAAAGGATTTAAAGTGGTACTGACGCATGGGTGAAGGTTTGGGCAGGCTAAAAGAGGTGAACGGTGTGACTCTAACCACTGGGTTAGTGGGTTAAGTCAGCACTCATGTATTGTTGCAGAGCAGCAGCGGCGTTAAAGTAACAGGCAAATATAAAAGGTGCATATTTGCAGAAGCATTACGTATAAGACGATATTGGTTAGGGTTATAAAAGCGGCTTCCGTTTTTGCATTTACAAGACACATATGGGAGAACATAAAGAATATGTCTGATAAAACATGCTTGAACTGTCAGCTGGCATGCTGTAGCAATGAAATGACTCACCCTGTTGATTCCTCGAGTTGTGGAGCAGCCCTTTAAAATTTAAGAGTCAACACACTGAATCGGGAGCCTGTCCACTGATTCGCTCCTAACACACCTCCAGTTTGTTATCAGGCAGTGTTTCTAACCCCCTCAACCCCTTTGCTCTAAAGCAGCATTTTGTCTCTCTTCTCTGCAATATGTTTCCAATTATGAATCTTGTGAATATGGGGGTGGTGAGGCATCCTTCTGATTTATTGCATACTCAAGTCCGGCCGTGTTCGGTGCATTTGCACAAGAAGCCCTCCTGCTGCAGAGCTCAAAGGTCAGACATACACAACGGTTGACCTTTCGCGGACTCACGCGCACGCGGGTCGCTCCGGGCCTGATTGACAGGCGGAGATGACGGCTCAACGGCGAAGGCCACAGGGCGAGAAAAGTCTGGTGTGCAATGAGGAGCTAAGCGCTGCATTAGCCTCCAGCTGTGAGGGAACTTTGTAACACAGACACATGTGGGTGGAACATAGAAAGAGAAAAAAAAAACCAAAGAGATAACTAATAAGGAAAAATGAAGTGGCCTCAAACACGCACTATCATTCAGCGGATGACTGGCTGCTAAACATTACTCTTTTTCTTTGTAACCATAGACCACTTTGTGGTCTTCTCACATGGGATAGCTTGGGCCATCTATTTGTAGTCATCATCTAAATCCAAGTCCTGTGGACTGAAAACACATGCTCCACAAGTGAGTCACAGAGCACAAGAGATCTCTCAAGACAGTGGTGATGCATGGCCTGAGAAACGACCCATCCCTATAGACTCGTTTCCTGCCCCTTTCCAGCTCACTTCCTGTTTCATGCTGAGTCGTGGGTACCACACTGCGTCACAAAGGCTTCCCGGTCGAGTCCGAGGCCGCCGATTCTGTGGGACAATTCAGCCGATTCATGCCGCAACAACAAGGCTGTTACAGTGGGAAGCATTGTTTGGTTTACAGCGTGTCCTGTGTAGCAAACTGTATCGTTTAGCGGATTCGGATTCTCACATTTTCACAATGGATTTTGCGGTCGCATCGCAGCAGATGTGAATCGTCTGCCCCTGGTATGGTTTCTCTTGAACGGTCCACAGGGGCTTCTCCGGGCCCTTCAGCTCCCCACCGGACCTAACACCTTTCACACTGGATAAACACAACATAAAGGAGAAAAGTAAGTTTTATGTTAGAGGGTGGGTTATTACATGCAGGAAAAAGGACTCTCTGATTCTCCTGGGAGTCTAACCGCTCATAAATCATCAAGCAATGAAAGTTTCCTCTCCAAACAGGGGGCTAAAACAAACTGAACAAGGAGCCGCTCAGCTCCACCTCCACCCCCCCCTCCGCCATCCCTCGCTCGCTTCTCCCTTTTTCCTGGTTGGAATTTTTATGAGGAAAGAAGAGATGTAGTAGAGCAAGACTACACTAGAGCAAAAGAGGTAAATACTACAACATCAATCCTGTGCAGTGAACCCAAACTACAAAAAAAAAAAAAAAAAAAAAAAAATCAAACATTATTTTAAGGGCTTTTAAACAAGTTCCTCAAACGCCAGCGGGAAGACTACAAATCCTGCGCCTGTAACTGGTAACATAATGAGAACAAAAGGAGCATTCTTCAACGTATGTTGTTCAGCGTCTGCTCTTCTGCTGAGATTTGTTACTATAGACGGGATCCAAAAGCTTTTTGCAAGGATGCTCTGGCGGCCAAATTAAGATGGAAAATGCTGACATCAGCAAATATGTTCTGAGAGAAGTTTTACCACAAACCGTCAATTCAGATAAACAAATTCAAAGCAGAATAAATCCCTTATTTTGGTATTCTTCGGCAAAAATGAAAGCAGCCTTTAATGTCTATGATATAACAAACAAAAACAAATCCCTCACAGGATCTCGACACAAAATATTTGCATCAGGTCGATTTTTTTTTTGCCAGATTTTGAAATTCCACAGGTCTGAGTTTGATTCGAGCAGCATCATCCCCGGAGGGAGCGTTGCTAAATAGCTGCTGCAGTATGTGTCTGCCGTGATGCCACCGGGAGGGTTGCACACCTCTGGCTTGTATTAAAACCACTTGTATGTGATGTGACCGGAGCGCGCTGCAGAGAGTAAACCACCAGGATCAGAAGCTGCTCGTGCTGACCACCAGTAACACTTAGCAGCTGTTAAATTCTCAGCGAGATCCTGACCTGAACCAACGCAGACACTTCAAATGGGAGGGGTGGCGGCGGCGCTGGTGGTGGTGGGCACTCTGACACATTGACTGCTACTGGTGCTTACTTTCTGATCAGCAGGTCAAACACAAAATGTGCCTAAAATACCAAAGACACACTGTTTTAATTTGAGGGTCCGGCCTTATAGTCATGTCAAATTTGCTTCAGTCAACACTTGGGAGTTTGTAGGATAAAAATCTCAGGCCTCTCGAGAGTCAGTGCATTGGAGTTAACGTTTACAGAGTCAGTGAAAGGGCACCATGTTACACATGCATACAAATGGTAATATGTTGTATATGTGTGGCAAACAACGTCATCAAGTTTTCATTTTTAATCTGTGAAAATGAGGAGTGTACCTGACAGTCTTACATTTTTAAATACAAAAAAAAAAAAATAAATCACGCCTACATAAACTCTAAAACACTACCAACTCTTAAAATAATAATTAATAAATACTTGCTGAAATCCTCATGTTTGTGCTACAAATGTTCTCGTATTATATTATATATAATGTACGTTTACAAGCAGTGGATGAAGGAGTGGGAGTATGCTACCGCCCTCATGTGGCCAATTAAATTATTGTAGCTTACTGCACAGTGGCAAATTGGATTGAATGGATCTGTTATTTAACATTTTATATTTTAGACATTTAGGAAAGGTAAAATAAACAATAGGCTTAGCGTTTCAAGCAGCCAGCCATAAGAGTAAGTTGGGTTTTATGCAATTTAATTGTGCAAACTAATAAATAAGAGGCCAAGTGGAGACACTAATAAAAGTTACTGTAAGTGTTTGTATAGTTCAAAAGAGACGCTGTACTGCTTTTTTAATTTTTATGATTCGGTTTGGTTACAATTTACTTAACACCGCTGGTTACAGTTTTGTGACCGTTCATTATTGCCCTGGTCGTATATGGCACAAGAAACAGAGGTGCAATTTTCTGTTTTTATTTGAGGTGACTGTAATGAGCTCCAGTATACGGTCGTGAGGCAGGGAAACTAAGAGAAGTCAGCTGGTCGTTGTTCCGTTCACCTTGAGCTTAACAAGTATTCATGCATTCCCAAAGTCTAAACGTGTGTTTCTTAATAAGGCTGTTAGGGAAATTATAATCACATGTTCATGTTTTGTGTCGACTGTTTGGAAGGTTCGACTTTTCGAGTTTTAGCTTCACTATTTTTTTCAAAATTACTTTGAGACTAATTTAAACGTACGGTTAGAAATGTTACGTTTACAGAGGCTGAAGGACAGCAAAGACATTCTGTATTTTATAAAATTAATTAGTTTAGAAAAATCTTTACCGCCGTATCACACAAAATCATATGGCTATAAGACAAACACTGCATATCTCTGCATTTTATTTAATAGAATACTCACTGTATGTCATGCCAAAGTACTGCTCTTACTAGATAAATATGGTATGTTGTGTTATGTCTTAAGTCTGGTCTTAAATAACAAATCATATCCGAGTTTGCTGCAAGAGAAAGTGCAAGTTTGTTCACTATTACACACATTTACACTCTTGTGCGTCAGGTGCCACAGTTTGACAAAGTTTAGGTTAGTAGAAAGAATAAAATAAGAGCTTGATGATTTGGGCAAACAATGTTGGCAACAGTTGGCATGACAAACTGCATGTGTAAGATGACGACAAACTGTGGTCAGGCTCGATTTCACAAACATATGTTAGAGCCATGGTTCCTGTCTGGAGCGTGGAGTGTAGAGTTACAAAGTGTTAGAGCTGCTCTTAGATTCCTGATGCCGGTTCAGTAAGATAAAGATGATCTGCATGTGTGCCAGGCTTTCCCAGAAATAATAGCAGTGTTTCCACTCAACCAGTCACCTGCTGGCAAAAAACACAAACCCGTAGCTAACATGTGGTCCGTGAACGAGAAAGGAAAGAATTATTACGGCCCCCGATAAGCCCTTCAAACATTTTGTTCTGCTATTTCTTCACTCATCAGCAGTGCAGAGCAACTTGAGGCTGTAGCCTTGTGGATCACGCAAAATACATGGAAAACAAGTATTTGAGATATCCAAAGTATTGAACTTAAACGGACAGTTAATGGTATTTTGAAGTGGGGTTGTATGAAGTACTTATTCATATTCAGTGTAATACCTACAGGAGAAGGCAGTCAGCCAAGCCCAGTCTGGAGAAGCAGATAAGGATCCGGGTCAGCAGAAAACTGGCCACGTAAAAAAAAAAAGGTGTGCCTCAACCTGTCCGTCAGACAGCCTTTTTCTTTGACACTATGTTCTCTGTTTGATGGGAAAAGCTGTGAGATCAGACTGAAATCAAACTTCACTTTTCTAAAAGTTTCATCCATGGTCCATGCTTGTGTGTTTTTTTTTTGGCTTCATTGTCTTTAACTCTGACCCAAAAAGCTGATCTGTAGCGTGTGCTGCAGTGCACATCCATAGGAATATGTAAGGTTGAAGGGTTGAAAATATTCTTAATATCGTATACACTTAAAGGGATATATCTTTTTGAGTGTGCTTTCTTTATGTGGCTAAATCCATTTTTTTCTGCTGACCCTGTCCATCGCAGTGCATAACCATGATCCCTGTCTGCTTCTCCAAACTGGGACCTCATACAACCCCACTTCAAAATATCCAAACTAGCCCTTTAAGATGCCTATCTGAAAACTTATTACTGGTTAGATCTGAGCCAGACTCAATGTGTGCCTTTAAGAAACAAACCGCGGAGGGAACTGAATAAAACTCAAGATGGAAAAGAACAGCTACGGAGAGATGAATGAAAAACGAGCTCCAGCAGAACAGTGTGAGGAGAAGGATGGCAAAACATCTCTGCCTGCAAGCAGCCAGGACAAATGATGGAGGGCAACCAGGAAAGAGTGAGTGTGTAACACCTGTTTTACTCGACTGGGGCAGCTCAGACCAGATATGCCCGTCCCTGTGCTCACTGAGCTAATAGTTCATTTGAATCTTACTGTTATTGGTGAGGTGATATCATCTGCTCCATAAGGCCACAATCCATAAATGCTGATGCGCTTCTTTGATGCGCACATTTGAAAATATGTGACCATGCACACGTTGGTTTTTCATCCAACACAGAGCTAAGATACATGTAGTGAACGCTGAACTTACATTCATCAGGTGACTCCATCTCCAACAGATGATGTGTGGTTCAGTGTCCGCTTGTTTGTTAACACGTTCCCCTAAATAACTTTGACAGACAGGTAGAAATGTGACTAGAAACACGTCAACCCACCAGGTGGTAACAGGTGACGGCCATCTTCCTTTCATCGTATCGTTTTTATGTTTTTTCTGCCCACTAGTGGCCGAAAGTCCATCAGCTTTATATAACCGTGCTGAGTCGAGTTAAATTAGAGAATGATCCACAAAATTAATTCATTCAAAGTGAATGGATTATTAATCTAAAACTCATTTTCCTCCTGTGTGTTTTCTTACTTGTAATATCATTGTGGAACCACTCATTGTTGAGACCAATGTGGGGCATATTTTATATTTTGCAAATTCATTCATTCATCTCTTCTGTTTTCACTTATTTGAACAGACAGACCTCTTGAATTGAAATGTGTCATTGCTATAATGGGAATCATGAAACTCCAGGCATCGATAAGCATCAACAGGTGCCACACTGACGAGTGCAATAAAATGTTCAGGAAGTAAAAATGATCCCACACAAAACAGGTTGAATCAAACAAAGTAGGTGAATATGATACTTAATATCCCTTTCTTCTTCACGTCTCTGGCTGTTATAGATTTTGGCGTATTTAATTTTAATAATCCTTATTTGCTTCACATTCAATTTCTCTTCGTTAAACGCTTTTGCCACTTGCTGCACCGTGCTGTTCGCACGTATCATGGATTTTCTCGCAAAGGGGGGAGAAAAAAAAATCAATACTCTAATGTATTCAGGGTGAAAGTGAGTTCATTATGGCAATAACACCCACAGTCATTGTGTGGACTGTAACCACATCCATCTTTTATATTTCAATATTTCAAAGTGTCAAAGAAGTGCAGCAGAGGTGAATGACTGCATCATCAACACCCTGCGGCAGAGAATGTGTGACTGTCACATTCTGACAAATATGTTGGATTTGCAGTTTAGCTGAAATTGATTTTATCATTGGACCAGATGAAACAAAAATCTCTCTTTTGTCTGTAAATAATGAACAGGAGCATCAGTTGATCAGGCCGGATAAACATTAATTCTTGCAAAAAAAAAAAAGAAAACTGTATGTATTTTTTTAATTTGCAGAACACTACGCACACAGGTTTAATTGTATTCATAAAAGTGATCTGAAATTGTGCAAAGAAACCAAACCAAAACACGGGGACAGTCATTTCGAATGCCATTTATGTCATTGACTTTTCAAGAATCTAATACAAATGCATACACATACATTTCACCACCTAAAACCACATATAACCACTACTGCAATAGTCACCATACAAATAGAAAAAGAGGGGTTGGCTTTCAAGCTTGGGGAGGGAGGAGGGGGGGTCATGAAGAGCCGAGAGCTCATGTGCTCACAAACTAGTTCATACACATTCAAAAAGAGCATCAAGTATATACACACACGCGCACGCGCACACACACACACATGCACACCCACGCAGAGCTTATATAATACAGCGTTAAAGAAGAGTGGCTGTAAAAAAAGGCATATGGAGGGAGGGAGCGTGTTACAGTATACAGTATGAAAGGAGAAAAGGTAACAGCCAAAGTGTACATGAAACACGTTGTTTTTTTTTTTTGTTTTTTTTGTTTTTTTTTACAGTTAAGCCAACTTTACTTAATATAAATATTCTTCATCCAAAAGTCAGTGCAGTGCCTTCTGCTCAGGCTTCCCCTAGTCCACATGCCTGGTCCATTTTTACACCCAGTCTGTGCTAGACCTGGTCCAAAAATTACTGTTTACCACTTTACACACAAATCTTTTTTACATCAGTTTTGTCTCTGATCTCCCACGTTCTCTACGGTTTACTGTACGCGTGTGTATGTATGTGTTGTCGTTGTTTTTTTGTTGTTTTTTTTTTTTTTTTTTTTGCTACCCAGTACCTCAAAGTTCCAGCTGTGAAGTACACAAGTCTGAGAGTTTGTTTTTCTACCAATTAGCCAATAGAAAAAGAGATCAACAAATTTACAAGTGTCCATTTTGTTCTTATCTCCTGAATTCCCTTTTTTTTTTTTCTAAAAAAGAAGAAGAAGAAGTTCACAGACGGAGCAGCTCTACTGGATTCCCCTGAAGAGACACATAGCAAAGACCATGGCAAAGAGCTGAGGAAGAGAAGAAAAAATAAATATTAGAAAGACACAGAAAAAATGCTTTTATGTGATTATGACATACGTGAACAAACTAGAAAGAGAATAACACTTCATTGCTTTGACACAGAATGCATTCAGTGACCTCTGTGTTTATTTACAATCCATTTTGTACATGTTTGGATGCCTGATGCTCATGATGATGGTAAATTACACTGCAATTTGCTACATTCTGCCACATCTACATCAACAAAAATCTCATTTTACTCCTAGGTGACCTATGGTGTGATGTGGATGGAGAATTGTGTCCAAATGCAGAACACAGGCACTGCTTTAACTATCCTATACATGTGAATATACAGTATACTATATAGTAAATATAAACTAAATACATATCGCATTACATATTTAACAATAACACATCTGAGAGGTAGCACATGAGGTTTAATTCATTCTATTATAATGAAACATTGGTTTAAAAATCAAAATAACATATAAGTGCTACTGTAAGGACAAATGTCGATGTATATTGTTACATTTCTGTTTTTGGTTTTTTACTGTTTTTAGGTATTTATATGTTTTGTGAAAAGCAAGACAGCCCAGTTCAATCTGTGCTCCTGTAACACCAAGTCTCACCACTAGATGGAGAGCTTGCCATACAGAGAGCTTTCAGGTGACACTACAACATGTCCCTGGATTAATGCTGAATTCTCCATTTGTGAAATGAATATTCACTGGCTGGAGAGGCTGGAGGCAAAATGCATGCACGCGATGACTTCGCCAAAATGAAAAACCCTTCATACCTCAATGGTCAGCACCACAATGGCCAGTGCTCCGGCCACATAGATGTACAGTTCAAAGTAGTCAACTACCGCAGAGTAACAGCCCTGTGGAAACACAAAGACGTGACGCTCAGCGGAGAATCTATAGGCTATAAACCTGCAGACTTACAGAGACAATTAAAGTAACATCAGAGCTTTAATTGAGTGAGGCTTTGAACAAAGGCCTGGCTGAATGAGTGGGAAGCACGGCTTCCAGCCTCGCTGCCTTTTAATGAGGGTTCTTTGTGTGAATGAACAGAGAGAGAGACATACATTGTGGACATCTCGCATTGTTCTGGTGGCTTGGAAAACAACAGGTGGAGAGAGCAGTAAAAAAAACCTTTTTCCTATCAGCTTTCACTGTAATTACATTTCAGTCCACGCCTTTCTTGACACACGTGGAGGCAGGGACGTGGGTGTGCTTTTGCGTAACGGCGAGGCGCACCTCATTTTCACATATTCAAACAAAAAAAATAATAAATGGAGCACTGTATGCACACACACACACACACTGGTGTCTCCGTATTATAACACATAGTAAGATGGCCCTCCCATGACATCCAAAACGTAGAAAAGCACTAATCAGCCATGGAGGAGCCCCTGGATGTCACCCCTCAACTGTCTCCTGCTCTAATTAAACCTGGAGGTGGTTTGGGAGGAGAGAGAGAAAGAGAGAGGGAGAAGGAGGATGTCGTGGCAGATGTCAGAAGTTACCTTGTTATTGCGGAACATCATATTGCCTGTTAAGCACTGGTCCAGGCCGGTATAGGCCAACTCCCCTGCACGCTGGCAGCAGGCTTCTGGCACCATATGATTTTGGTTGATATACCTGAACAGGCTGTCCTTAAAATCCTCTGGGCTGTTCACCCCGCAGCAGTCAAACTGATGGGAGGAGAGAAGAAAATAGAAGAATAAGCCCTCATTGCCCAGCGCCTATTTGTGCACTGGCCTGTGGTCCACCGTGTGCGTGCACCAATCCAGCGTGAATATTGACCTAAATGTCTTGGATTTTATCTATAAAATATAGCCCCCTGATGGCAGGCCGGCAAACCTTCCTCTTTCCACAGACAGTTGGTGGAAGCAGTGAGTTGGTAAAAGCTACAGTATGTAAGCTCTTTGCCATGTGTGCTGTGGCCTTACTGTAGACATGATGGCATTCCATGTGGTGGTGAAGACGTCAGTGTTGTTGTAGCCCTGATAATGTCTCTTCAGCTCCTTGGTGAAGTACTCTCTGGTCAGCTAAAGAAAAAAAAAAACAGACAGTAAGCATATGTCACCACAGGGGTGAAGCCAGTTTCCCTCACAACAGAGACAATCACTGGACACAAGGGTTGAGTATCTTTTTAGTGGGTACTGCACAGATTTTCACATCAAAGTCTGTTTGCAGGTTTGGGGATTACTATCGCATATGTGAAAAGCTGTATAAAGCCTTTCGTGGCTCCAGAGGGAGCTGTGCAAAGTCTGATAAAAGTCCTCAAGTGACGTAACGTTACTCGTCGGTCACTCACTTGGCTCGACCATGAAAATATCCCGCGGTGCGGATTTAGAGTGAAGTTAGCTTTCCAGACCTTTGGAGCCCACTGCGCATCTCTGCTTGAGGCTAGCAGCTCGAGGCTTCATCATTTGTGTTTTGCAAAGCCTAAATCTCTGACCAAACTGTCAACGGTTGAGTTGCATTGTGGGAAATGTAGCCATCAGATTTTGACAAGGAAGAAGAGTGCTCGGAATAGAAAATATCTTCTGCTGGTTCTGCTGTAGTGGTTTTGAGTCTCTTTTATACGGTTCATCGCGAGTCTGAAAACGGCAACGCTAAAACCACATAGCACTTGTTTAAGGTTTAAGCACAAATAATCATACATGAAGGCTGCCTAAATAATGAATGGTATAAAATTGGCAGAATTTTATTATATAAATCAGAAACTGTCTGTTAAGAATAAGCAGAAAGCGAATCTGAGCAGAAAAAGACTTTTGATACTCAGTGATATGAACACATTTTGGTATTTAAATTTGATACCCATCCCTATTGGACACTGGTGATCAAATATGAAGTGAATACTGCAGCAACTTACATGCTCCCGGAATATGAAGGCCAGGATGGCAGCAGCCAGCTCTGCTAAGAAGATGAGGAGGATGAGCATGAAGAACTGTGATGAGACAAAAGAAAAAAAAAAACAGTGAGAGCGGAGTAGGACAAGGTGGATGAGTGTCAGAAAAAGTGCACGTCAGTCACTAAAAATTACATTCAGGCTATGCCTGCCTCACTCAGCATTAACTATGCATGAGGCTCGAGACATGAAGGCAAAGAGAAGGGCATTTTGCTGTTTCTCTGGCTTTCTGTTTCAAGCATGACAGTCCAAAAACTGACAGGAAAAAAAAAAAATCAACACACAAACAAGATCAGTAACAGAACTACATTTAGATGTGTCAGCCGACTCACAAAGAGGAGCAGACACTTGTTTTCACGGATGGCTCCACAGCAGCCCAGGAAGCCCAGAAGGAAGAGCATGCCTCCCATGCCCAGGATGATGTAGACACCAGTGAATAGCCACGGGTTGGCCGCTACGATTTCTCTGAACCCCGTGGGGTCCACCAGCACCCATACTCCTACTCCTAGGAGGAAAGAGCCCCCAAGCTAATGGAGGGAGAGGAAAGAAGGCGGTAGTTAGACAAAACAGAAACTGGCTGCGTTTTAAAAATTAATGGCGAATCAGAGGATAGATGTGTGTCCCAAGTGGCACACAAAACATTCAACAAGATGTCGTATAATGGGAAATAAATCTGTGTGTGTGTTTTTTTTTTTTCAGGAAATCATCATGGTAATCTCTGAAAGATTGGAGTGAGAGTCGAGGGCAGATAAAAGCCTTGATATCTACAGACTCATAATGCCTCAGTGGGGGGTGGGTGGAGATATCTACCCTGCTTCAACTAACCCCCCAATCTGCTATAGAAATGCACGGCACTGCAGCCTCCATCCTCTCTTTCACTAAAGCCCTATCCGTAGCAACCGCGGGGTGACTCATGTGATTAAGAAAAGAAGGTATTAGGTAGTGAGGGGGGAGAGATCTGAGCCTTATACACCTCTACCACAACCCCCCCCCCACCCTTTTTTCTTGTCATAGACAGAGACCTGGGCTTCTGCAAATGAACGCCACTTCTTCTCAGAGGATTGTGGTGTGAGGAAGAGGAGGTTGCCATTTTGATGGCTCATTTGCTTGAAAGATGCTGTTGTGTTACGTGATACGGAAAGAAGGAAAGGGGTGGCAGCATAAAGCAGCGGTTGTTATTGAGTGATGCTAACAGCCAAGTTCATCCTTTGCTCCGCTGGTTGCATTATTACCCCGGCCTCGCATAACCATGTCTGAGTGGAGTCTCTAAACGGTTTGGTTGCGCTTAATAAAGCAGGAAAAAAGACAAAGTCTTCTTGCTCTGACCCTCCCCCTCCCCTTTGCAGGCTCAGACTAACAGGATTACCCTTGATTGTCTGATCAAAACTGATAAATACAGGTGCCAGTCACAAAGTCTTCATGGCAGAGTGTGCCTCAGATGTGTGTCAGCACACTAAAATCTAATCAAAAGAGAATCTGATAGAATCAAGATTGCCTCCGTCTAATGAAATGCAAATGCGGCTCCATTAGTCAGCCGGGCAGGGGGCAGCCAGAAGCCCATCTTAAATCATTCGATTGACACTAACTTCAGAGATAGCCAGATGAAGTGTCTTTGAGAAAGAGACGAAAAGTACTTACAAAGATGAGGA
This sequence comes from Nibea coibor, assembly GCA_023373845.1. Lineage (NCBI taxonomy): Eukaryota > Metazoa > Chordata > Actinopteri > Sciaenidae > Nibea > Nibea coibor. The sequence continues at coordinate 19,309,371 of CM041721.1, forward strand.
AGTTGAAGACAAACATGAGGTACTTGATGCAGCTGAGACAGTCCCCCTCCATGGTCGTCCCCCGCGCTGAAGCCTCTCCCTGCCCCTGCGAGAAAACGACATGAAGCGTGCCACTTAATGAATCCCCCCCCAAACGCTCACAGAATTCCCATTCTCCTGAACTTTGGATAGGCATCCAGATGAAACTGCCAAGAAAATAATACTCTGCAAAAACCTGCTCACATTTTTAATGAGTTCTGCCACTCAGACAGACAACACACACACACACACACACACACACACACGCACGCACACACACTCGCAGGGATGTCAGTTCATTTGGTCCAATTTCAGCTGCAATCCTTGTATTATCCCTTCAGGCGCACCGTACAAGACGGTTTCTCAGCAATCCCTAAGTAACTACAAGTTTGGGCTACACTGTGTCAACCCAACCTGACACAACTCATCTCGCCACACTTCTTGACAACTTATGTAATTTTAAAACGCACTTTCACAGTCAGATGGCCTCATTCTCTATCAGCACTTCCGATCTTTGGACAGATGGGTTCCCTCGGTTCAGGGTGACTTGAGGGCCTGTCTGTCTCAGAGATTTTTAAGGATATGAGTCCTGACTGGGGCTCCATGTGCATTAACTGACAATATATGGCCTTTACTGTGGAGGTTCTCCATCTTCTTAATGTAATGAGAGGTAGAAGCCCTGTGCTCCTACCAGCCAACCCTGTATCTGACATAAACACACTTTCCCTGATGAAGGCCCATCCTGGAAGCACTCCTGGTTAATGAAGAATGCCTTTCCTGCATTAGGAAACAACACGGGTGTCTCAGTGCCCGTGACCCTGTGTACCTATATATAGCCGGTGTATCACAAAGCCTTTATTGAAGTAGTTTAACCTACCAAGCTGCAAATGAGCAAGACTTTCCCCTCAGGAAGGATGGGAATTGTCTAAGGAATCATCTCTACGTGTTCTGCAAAAACTGAAATGGAAACAATCTGTGGGGCTGCTATAATTGCAGTCTCAGTCAAAGAAGAAAATTAATTATTTGGCAGAAACGAACCAGCTCTCTTTGCTTTGTAGTTGTGATTATTAATTTGCTCTCCCATAGTGATAGCCTCGATTGAGTCTGGGTAACAAGCGGATTAAAAAGTGACTTCTCTGGGGAATTGTAAATAGGTTTACATAACTAAGCAGCTACACATTGCCACCTCTAATTGAAAACAAAAAAAAAAGTTAAAATGCCTTCTCTTCACTTCTTTTGTCAGCGCTTTGCAGCACGTCCATCACATGTAATCTCATAATTTTCAGGCAGTCTTTCCGATGCCTGACGTGCTGTCAGATGAAACCTCTGGGTGATCTCTCTGCTCTGAGGCAGCGGTGAAGCTCGAGGTTTGATGGAAGCCAGCTTTGATACCTGTCTGTCTTTGTAGGGCTCTGCTGTCGCTCAAACGAAAATTCAGGCTCGACCTTTTCACCTCAGGTGAAATAAACCATGATCTCCTCAAACCACTGACTGGTTGCTGCAATTATTTTACACAGTGACAATACAGTCACAACCCATTTCGTCTTCTAGTCTGTTTTTCTTTTATTGTTTTCGCACTGATTGCCCCTTTTCCTCTGCTTCTAATTTCAATGTGCAGTGCGCTGCAGAGAAAGTTCTTTTTTGTTTTTTTTTTGTCTCGTTGCAGGCTTGTTTAAGTTGCTGTGACAATGAAATTGAACAATACTAAAGATGTGAAGGCAGTCTTTGTCTGCTGTGGGAGCGAGTTAACATAAAATGAGAACATTTCCTCCCCTCACGAGCCTGAGGGCTTATTATTTTTCCTCTCCTTTCGTCCCCAGACCCAGGGAAATTGATTTAGAGCTATGGTTAAACAGCTCCTCTAAATCATAATGATATGCTTAGGTATTGATCACCCTCCTAGTGGTACTCTGAGAACAACCAACAGCCTCATTGCCCAAGAAGGGTTTTAATTAACCCCTCCCTTTCCTAAGCCCCACTGAAAGGCCTAATGAGGGCAGAGGAGGTCTTAATTGAGATTTGCATACATTACAGTCTCACAGACGCATCAGAAAGGCCTTTTCCCATCCTTCCTACACAGCACTGTTACCCCTGAACCCCTATGAAGAGTGCAAACTGTATTTATTGGAGCAGGAGATGAAGAGGCGGACCGAGGAGGGGGAGGAAGGGGTTGGCTGGAAAAACTCTCAGGCTCACATCTCATTCTCCAAACAAAATGTCTGATTTCTCTTCCAGCTTCACCCTTTTGCTCTTCGCTCCCATCTCAGGGTCAAACCAGCTGTCAGATCTGGAGCCAATTTTCTTTTCTGCATTAAAATGCATTGGATGCTTAAGAATGAAGCGTACTATACGGGCTGAGCCAGCCTCCAAATAACAAGCCTATGGTGCAAACTAGTGTGGTATAAATCAAACTGCCACAGAGACCCCGGAGAAAGTGCAGAGTAAACAAACTGGTCTTTCCCATGACTCCCATGAGATTGCAGGTCCTCATCGATCACAGCCCAGTCGTAAAGATCAGGCTACTAAGTTTCTGCGAATATCCTGCAGAGTACATTATGTAGACAAGGGAAACGTGGTTCACACCCCAGGAGCTGCAGCCTTACAACAACGTCGACAAATTACTGCTGGATTAGAGGCGGGCCATCTTCAGGTGTGCCGTTTTATTAAGCTAGTAATGTGTCAAGATCAGGAGCGTGGCATTGTATTTGCATACACAAGCGAAAAAAAATCACACCCATTTCAAACAAACAAACAAACATGACAAAAAACTGCACCGCTGTAGTTGCAAAGCACGTGTTTGTTAGCAGAAGATACTGTATGTTTGTCCTCAATCTGACAATCTGAATGGCAGTCTTTGCCCTGAGGTATCCGGTAAATGCCAACTGTACGTCTGCAGCGTCTCCCGTTACTGACATCATGAAATGCCAAACAGCACTAGGATGCCTTTGTTTACTCTTGGCAAAGACCAATTCACATCCAGTTTGGATCCAGGTCTGGCATGTTTGAGACCGATAGCGGATTAATGAGAGCGGATCCTAAATCAACCTCACAGTACAGACAGAATCCAGAGCTCTGTAATGAGGGCAAACTTGTCTGACCTAAATTCTTCACAGTGTGAGGATGAGGAATTCAGAAAGATTGCTACAGGCCTTTCTTCATGGTTAACTCATAAAAACCAGAGTTTTGTTTGGCTGGCATTTTCACAATCAACCGTGATGGTCATGTCAAGTCATTGTAATTAAAAGATAAGGAAGGCGACATTGAGAGTGCTCCGCGTATAAATAGTACACCCTTGGGTGGTTCTCCTTGAAGTTGACACTTTCGGCACGATTAATGAAGTGAGTCCATATTCCCCTGCTCCGCTGGCCACCGCCCCGGACAAATGGATCAGCATGACAAGGACACTGTTCCTCGCCAAACTGTCGCCACCCTCCACCCTCCTGATAACCAGCCAGTTCATTTCATCTTGAGCATGAGCCTGCATAGCAAATAATCATTAATACCGAAACCCTGTTGAGATGATAAGGGTAGAAGCTTGACCCCTTTAAAAGTCATTGACCCTCTAAAATGATCACCTGTAGTTGAACCCTTGGGATGACACATTTCGTCCTCTGATGAGGCTGGAGCAGGTGTGTTTTTCCATCTACTGCATGCCACTCAGAAGCTCTCTCTCCGGAGTCTGCTAATACCCTCTGATAATGACACTAAGGGACCACACACATGCCACATCACCCTTTATCTCAATTAAAAACCCATTTTCATATTTCTCCATGACTTCCTAAATCAGCCACAGCAAGTAAACACCCCAAAATCCGTATAAAGATAGGCTCCTCTGGCAGTGAGCGGGGCTCCCCTGAGGCGCACCATGTCCCTTAATGAACCTCCAATTAGGAGAGAATGAGCCCTGGGCTGTGCTGTCACACTGAGGAGCTTTGAAGTGTACTGAATGCTAAGCAGCTATAGCACTGTATGCTGCTTTAGAGGGCATACAGCTCGCAGACAACAGGGAGCAACCACGGAGAGAAAGTGTACGAAAGTAGCTCAAAGGCAACCCGGCACACAGTGTGTGTGTGGGTGTAACTCACACAGAGAGCAGAGCGTAGAAACCAAGCTGGGTTACGAAGTTCTAGAAAGTGCTAGGCTTGCAGCAAAGGTCCTAATGTTGGTTAGATGTTCAGGTGGAAACATACAAATTCTCCACCCTCGGGCAAGCTTAGCTTAATGAGTTTTCACAGTATACAGTGCATATAGGTTTGGTGAACATTATCAGCTTCTGCACACTACGGGCATTGCTAGTTCACCACACACACAAAAAAAAAGTGCAGTCTCTGATGAATTTGCTGTGCCTCGCAAAGCCATTTATCATTTCAGCCCATTGCTCCCCATACGTGCTGTGAATCTAAAGCAGTTCTTATCTGGGCCTGCGAGTGGCGCTCTCTTGACCCATTCATTTTGGAAATGAGATTGTGTGAATCCCCGAGGGCAGAAGTCCTCTGACCAGGCAGCTGACACACTCCCGAACAACAGGCTGATTAACTAGAGAAGACTCCCAGAACGAACAAACGCACAGTCAGAAACAAACTCGCCATGTGTTGTCACCAGCACCACAGGCTACATTCTTGACATCCCAGCTGGGCATACATCCAGCTGTTGGGTCAGTCCTAACAGTTGCTCATACTCCTACAGTAAAATCAATTCTCCCGCTCCTTAGATAAGAAAGACTGGAAAGAGGAAGGGCAGCGAATGCCTCTTGGTTAACTCGAGCAGAGGACATGTGATTGAGATGAGCAGATTTTGGCCTCTACTGAACACTAGTGTGTGTCTGTGCGTGTGTGATCCTCGCTTTATCAAAGCAGATTCTCACTTAATTGCGTCGGCACCTCTATCTGGCTGAGTGAAGATACAAACTGGCTACGCAGGGATGGATCAATACCAAGCACAGGCACATGGTCAATGATGCATTGATCTCCTGGAGTTCCAGCTCCTAGTACACTGGATGTCTGCTAGTGGGAGTATGTGGTAGCACACAATGAACACATAAACACTTCTGCATCGCCGCCTGTTAGGACTCAACTCAGGCTTTTCCCACGGGGTGCTTTGGAGGATGACACATTGCCATTGGGGCTTTCCACAAAAATGAGTTATAATTCAATTTCAACTAAATGCTCAATAATTACTGTGACGACAACAGGGGGAATTATTTCCCTGCAACCACACTTTCTTGTTCACTGTCTTGACTTGTTCTTCTTTCTTTGGTGGGTTTTTCTCAATCCAATCAGTTATCTCATCAACTCCACTTTGACCAATGTTTTGACCCCAAGGCAACAGACATCAAAATAGTTGCTGATGTTCCTTGCTTTAAAAACTGCCCACGTCAAGTTTGTTGCCTTTGCGAAATCTCCATATAAAGAGAGTTTACATCACAGATGGCCTCAGCAGAAAGAGACAATAGAAGATTTAAGGAAAGACCGCTTTCAGCCTCAGGGGACTAAACACAAAAGGGCACTTGGAAGTGTAAACATGCACGGGAGCGCAAAATACACAGGAGCTCACACACAAACAGTTCATAAATCATACATCATCAAATCCTGACAAAGAACAGAAAAGCAGAAACAGAAGTGACTTTCTTATGATGTAAATAGACAGTTAAGGTTGTTTTTAGCACATGTTGGAATTTTTCCAGCCCTCCAATAAGGACGTTGGTCTCCACGGCAACCCGGATACGGGGCTGGGTGAGAGTGGCCTTTGTCTGCGGAGCTGTGTTTGGCATCTCCACTTAGCACTAGTTCCTGTTCGAAAACAAAGGGGAGCAGAGGCGAGCTCTTCACGACGGGGGGACAGCTTGGCCAGCCATTTGTCTAATGAGCGATCACTCACACTCTGTTGCAAGGCCATATGTTAGTTTGAATACAGCTAGTTCCTCTGTGTAGAAAGCTGGGAAGCTGTTTCATCACTTACTGATGTGTGGCTTACACACACATCTGAACCTTCACACACTCAGCTAAGGTTCAATGAGATAAAAAAGCAAAAAGGAGAGTAAGGAGAAGCATGTAACCTAATTTTTTAGTACAGGCTGGGGCTTCAAGTGCAATTCAAAGATCAAAACAAAGCCTTGAGGATAGAGCGTGTGAATGTTTGTGTTTTTCGTGGGAGCCTCAGATGAAAGAGATACCCAGATATATTGGAGGTCCCATTGCAAATAGCAACTTCATAGAAATAAATCAAAAGAGCGTTAATGTCTTTGCATGATCAGTGTAGCAGAAAATATCCATGATGCTCTTAGCGTGCCTTTTGCTGCAACAGAAGCACCTTGTGCTGTACGCGGCTATTAATGTAACTTGGAGCCAGCGGTTGAGATCAGGGCTGCTTAAAGGATTTATCACAGTGCTTAAAAGGATCATTTTGCTTTGTTACACTTTATTTTTATTTAAATATGGCAAAACAATCTCACCACTAGGTCAATCAAGTAGCTGTTACTGAGCCTTTTATCACACAATCTTCCTCCACGGAGGGAAGTTTGCCAGGTTCTTGTCAACATCAGCTTAAAAGTTTGAGAAAAAGACTCATATTCATTCCTCACCATAGAAACAGCATTCACAGTCATAAATGAGCAAACTCCATCTGTTGAGGAGGATAAAAAAGCTCAGAAACAGATTCTAGATGGACGTTTTTAGATCTGCTCTTCTTCTTTTGGCTCTTGTGGTTTCCATGGTCAAAAATTAGCTTTACATCTTCATGAATTATATTGATTTTGTTGACGCAGTGTCAGCTGTTCGGTAACATAGCAACCGTAATCTGTTTTGGTGTCATAAAGAGTTTAACCAGATAATCTAAACCACTTTATCTGGAGGTAAAATTGAACTAAACATCCCAGATGTTGATAGAAACCCTCACTGCACAGGAAAACTGGACTATGGTAAGTAGTATGGTATGTTGGGAAATAATAATAAAATAAAAATAATAAGAAATGTTACCCTTGTTTCAAACAGGTATGGACAACATACTCTGTCTGACCTCTTTTTAACAACGCTGCAGTGTTCCCAGATCTCCGCAACTCATTAGTGGAGTACAATCTCATTATTAAAGCTTAGAAAACAAAACTCATATTGTAATGAACCAGAATTATCTTTTATTCACTTCTTATAAACTAGAAAATAGCTCCAAAAAACAGTTCATAATCTTTCATGGCACTTGCAAATGTAACACACATTCATTTGCCTGATTGGCTGCCTTTATGGTTATGTGCTATGACTGATTACAGCTGATGTGTCTGGGTCTAAACTCCCCTTTAACCTCTCAATCTATACATGTCTGCTACTCAGCCGTGCCTGGAATACTAATGTTACAAATGCCAATGCAAATCAGAGGCTAACAAAGACCAGTGCCGGCCCGCTGTGATGGTAAAGGGACAAAAGCACTTGTCTGCCTGGTCACGGGACCTGCCTCACGCACTGGCTCAAGCAAGCGCGGTGCCTCCTGTTGGCGGTAACAATGGCTTTTTTGCGCCTGTGCTGTCAGCATCTTACTGAAAAGAGTCTGTCAGCAAGCTATTTCTGCCGTTTCTCTCGCTGATTTAACATGTGTCCGCTGGAGTGGAATCACCGCTGGAATTGGGTGGAAATCATTCATGGCAACACTCCCACATTACAGAGGCTGAGGGGAAACTAAGGGCAGAATTGTGTTTCTCGTGGGAATAAGAACTGAAGTTGAAAGTAGCGTTTTTTTTTTCTTCTTTAAGGCCATGTGTGCTTCATTTATAGATAAAATACTATCATACCATGTGTAACTGCGTTTGTCTCCTCCTTTGTTCAGATGAATCTGATGACTTCTCTCGGTCTTCTCTCCTCTCCTGTTTTCATGGGCTGTTGGGTAGAAGCACAAAAGAAGAAGAAGCGGAGGTCAGGACGGAGCTAATGAGATGAATAAACAGTGAAGCAACGGCGAGGAGACAGAAAAGTGGCACATTTGTCTTGGTGCGCGTAATTCATTTAAGCGGAATAAGACTGCGAGCATGAAAAAGAGAAAATAAAATTCTAGGACACTTAAAATGACAGAGTTTGCATTTATTATGTATGAAGCACTCGCTCCCAGCAGTGAGCTAATTTAAGATTGCAACAGTGTTTTATCTGTGTGAATATTTCACTTCTCAGCTGGAAGGCAAAATTAACAAGGAAAGAAAAAAAAAAGTCGTCTTTTATAGTAGCAGAGTCCAGGCCAGGTAAAATTTTAATATCTACCTTCAGGTATCAGAATCGATGTACGTTCTTGCTTGGTTAATTATCCTTTATTACTGGACCCAACATAGCACAGCCTTCACATATAGTTTCTGATGTGACCTTGATGAACATCTGAACTCATACATTATTCAAAGAAAGCTACCTTGCTTCTAACCAGACGCCGCTGTCAACGTACGAAACATCTCCAACCAAGTGTGTCTAATGACCGTAAATGCTTTAAACTTTTTCCTGTTTCTAAACAGCTTTGCCACAAGTGTCTCCCAGCTGAAAAGAACGATACAGCAATGAGAGCCAATTAAACTGCTGGTTTTCCAGCCTCGGCGTACAAAAATAGTCAGCAGCACGGTTCTGACTGACAATACTTTGGAGCCGGTTTCAAAGCACCGGCACTGACAACTAGCAGCATCAAAAATGGCAATAGCTGCCTACGGAGGCATGAACAGGATGCAGCCCTCGCCACATTAGATGGTGAAATACAGGCAGGATATTCTCATCCTGACAGGGGCTGGAGATGGAGAATATCCCAAGAGTATTCTGGCTGATAGAGCCAGCCACATCATCCCGCCGACACACCATATTGCCAGCAGACATCAGATTCACCAGGACGCAAAACCCAACTGACAATGGCAGCAGCACACCCTCCCCCATACAGAATACAGGGCTCTGATTACATCTAGAAAAAAGCAATCAAAGCCTGAGTGAGGAAACGGACAAATCTGAGGAGTGGGGAGATGCACTGGAATGATACACCTCCTTATCACAGGGCCATGAATTCAAACACTACAAAGCACAAGCTCGGGGAATCAATAACATCTCCACAATAGCAACACGTGCATGGCGAGCCGAAGGTAGGCGCTTGTTTAAAAAGGAGTCATCCACAGAATATTCACCATATGGCTTAGCAAATACATCCTCAAGCAATACAACCCTTTCCATTTAGTTTCAGTCTGTTATAACAGCGGTGGATAGGTACATAATCGCCATCCTCTTGTGTGTAATCTGGTACTGAGCAGCAGAGTGGTCAAAATTTGTCCTGAAGCCTGTTGCAGAGGTAGTCTCTCCTGAACCTCTGTTTAGAGAGCTATTAGCTGGTGAAGAGCAACAGTAGTGAGGGTCTGCATTATTTTTTGGTTTCCATGGAAACCTTTTTCACAGGAAAGTGGAGCACCAATAGGATCGCAGAGCCTCATTGAATCAGTTATGGGGGTGAGAAGAGAGCTCAGCGTAGACGGCTGAGAAAGCACAACAATAGGACGAACCCTCGAGGGGAAGCTATAAAGGCCAGGCCACTGAAGGTCCAACAAAGCGGGGGAAAACTCAACACTAGAATAAAGGTTTCATCTACATCCACTCAATGACTTTCCTTTCAGATAAATCTCTCGCCAACTAGTCATTGACATTTAAGCTCACGAGCACTGTGGGCAATTTGAACATCAAGGCAGTCACTAATTGATTATCCTCTGCTGATATTTCAGGCTCTGACAATCTTATTGCATCACCAAGATTTATCCTGCGCGTAAGACAGTAACACATAATAAAAACGGGTGCTCCTACATACAGTGGGCACTGTATTTATTTATCCCCCACACTCCAACTCAATATGGAGACACCAGAGGAAATGGAAGGAATAAAAGATTTTCAAAATAGTGTCTAACCTCTGCCAAGTACATCCACTTCACACAGCCATCGGTGTGCAAAGTAGAGGTCTTCCCACATCTACTAAAGTCCTAAATATCACACACCGAACCCAAGGGACCCAAGTAGAATGAGATCCAAATTATACTGCACTATTATAGTCTAATCAGGTCTGGTTGGGTCTCGTTTCATTGCCATGGGTCTCCAGTCCATGTGTAAGACTATATAGGACTTCATGCTGCTGCAGCGTTCTCTGTTCAGGTCGACTGCATTCAAGATTTTTAGTTAACTTATCCCCAGCATTTCTCAGGTTGGGTCTGACTGTGCTCAGGTCCCCTTTGGATCTAGGTTTTCTTATTTAAAAAACTGATTTATTCATGTGGAGGTTCGGCACAGGTCAGTTTTGCATTGGATCCAACATTTTGAACCTCTGAAGACGTCAAGTGGAATAGTGAGAAAGTAGGAAGGATTTCAACTTCTCTCCCAAGCTCTAGTTTTTCACTCTTTATGTCCAAGTACACACTTAAAGTGTGTATATCTGGCGGCAGGCTATGTCTTCCAGAGAGGCAGATTTGTCCATTTTGAGTACGATTCAGCCTTCATTATATGGAATATAGTATAGTATAACTTAATCCCTGGGGTCTCGTCATATATGTTTTTCTCTTCCATAAGTTACCTCATCCTGCCAATCAGGTGGAAAACCTTGACTGAGATGTCAGAGGTCAGAGAACAGCAGGGAGTCTGATCAGCAACACTTCCTCTGGGGACAGGAAGTAGGCAGGAAAACGAGAGAGGAAGTGAAAATTCTTCCATCCACACCTCAGCGCTGAAGCTTGACCTCAATTTCTCCCCAGTGTTGACAAAAGCAAACCTTTGGCCAACACCAAATTTAGAGCTACTGACCTATGGGGCCTTTTTACGCCCTGAATCAAACCTTAATAAACACACATAATGAAAGGAAAAATCTATAGCTCCAAACGTCTGTTCTCCCTGGTGAAAAGCAAATTCTGACAGAGTCCTTATACATCATACAATAATATTATAGCAAGAAGAAAGAGGGCAATTGCCTGCGCCCATAGATCTCCTGAACAGCCGCTTTAATGGGGGTAATACTGAAGCAGAATTATCGCCTTATCCCATCAGGATTTATCGATCTAACAGTGAGAGTCAACCACCAGAAGATAAAGATAAACCACCACGATGGAGAAACAATCTCCACTCTGATCAGAGGCCATCGCTCAATTAATCACTCCCTCTCTCCTCTCTGGCCACAGCTAGCCCAGTGATTTCTTTGTTCTCTGCACGACTTGTAGGTGCTCTCGTGTTTGAAGAATGAATTCACCCACTTGGAGTACAGAATTATTGCAAGTTAAGATGCAGAGCGAACTCATTATGCAGCCATCTATTTTCTCACCGTTAATTGTTTCGGGCTAAATGGAAGTCTCATAAGAATGCGGCCCGTGGAAATGTTTTTTGGAGGGTGCTATTTTGATGCTAATGAAAGCTGACACTGTGTCCACCTCTTCGGCGAGTCAATGGCAAACATTAGCCAGGTCTTTTCTCTTTGTAGCAGGCTGCTCAGGCAGCAGCCCGTATCGTTCACCTCTACAAAGATGCCCCCGTCAAAGAGGTGAGAGGCGTCTTACGCAGACCCTTTTAAACATCTGCAACCTGCTTCTATAATTACACATCACCAACGTCACTCCAGTGACACCGTGATGAAAAACAGCAGCGCAACTACTTGTTGTTATTTTCTTTAACGCGCGCCTGTCTAACTTAACTAACGGCCTCATACACCACCCCACTTTCACCCTACTTCCCAGGCCCCAAAGGCTAGCCCCCCCCTGTCTCAGAGGAGCCAGGGGCCTGGGGGGCATCACAACACCGCTTTGAAGTCGAAGCGATTAAAGAGGAAAGACCTGTCGAATTGGGATGATGAGGCTAAGGTTGAAAGAGGGGGAGGGATCAGTTCGAGGGACAGGAAAGACTGTGAATACTGAGAGCGAGGGGCCCCCATGGGATACAATTAAGAGCAAGGCTTTTTAAGAGAGAGTTACAAAAACACAGCAAGGATACCAGCAGCTTTCCAAGCCAAGGTAAGAGTTCATTACTACATACACAGAAGGGGCCGGTGCTGTTAAAATCTCCCCAGTTTGTACACGGACCCCCACCCCACCCACCCCACCCACAGGCCGAACTGATGAACAGATGCATGATAACCATTTCCATCCCAGTAAAGCCCAGTAAAGCTTGAGAATAACGCAGTTTACAGCTCACAGAGCGTCCAACTTAGAAAGGAGATGAAGATCCAGGCTGCATCCTAGACACAGACAGAGAAATTCATGTTTTTAGGACTTAAGTTACAACACAGTTGTTTTCATGATTGCTTGTTGTGTCGATTATTTTGTCTGTTGCTAGATTCGTGGTTTGGTCTATAAAGAGTCTAAAAATTGTGGAAAATGTCACATTCAGAACGTCACAAAACAGCAAGAAAGCAGCAAAAACCTGATCATTTAGAATATGGAACTAGATATCAATTTAAAAAATACCCGTCAATTCATTTTAGCTCATCAATCAAGCACATTTTTTTCAGATAAACCATCAAACATCACAGATATAGAGCTTGTCACGAACCTACTCACTCTAAACAAAGAGAGACTCCAGCTACGTTCACCAAAGTAAAGCAGTTTCAGCACGTGTCCCTCGATAACTGATGAGCATATCTGACGTTTTTGTATATTTCCACACCTGAAAGCTTTCCAGTGGTGTCCGTGGTCTTTTGTACTAAAACACATGGTGTTCTATTTTCCAGAAGACAGTGAATGTAGAAATATGCGGCCACTGTTGTCCTATAAGTCAAACCAGCCATTTAAACACGTGTTATGAACACATCTGGTAACCATTTCTAGGCCTCATTTATACTTTGCAAAAAATACCATAGAGCAGCAGGCTCTGTGTGTTTGCTGAAATCAGATTCTGTAGCGAACACCACTGCTTTGCTAACTACACTCCTCAGAGGAGTGAACTCTCCCACACCTGTACAGTTACCTGTGATTTATGAATATCTGTCCTCGACATGCCCTCACCTTCAGCCCGCTTAAGGCTCATGAAGCGATTTAGCGTGCTGACAAACAATGCGGTAAACATCTCAATGCAGAAGATACACAAGAAGTGGAAACAGATTCTTTGCTCAATGGAACCAGATGCAACTTGTTTCGATAATTAAAACCAGCGAGGGCATTCGAGTTTGGACTCCTCAGCAAGCAAAGCTCCTTCTCCGAAATAGCTATTTTGCTCGTACGCATGAAAAGCCGTGCCAAAGCAGTGATGTTTGCTAATCTGAATTTTGCTTCACGACCAAGAACTTTGACACGACCAGGATTAGTATTAAGTATAAATCCTTGTAAAGACACTAGAACCAAAGAAATGGGCCGAGGGACACTTGGATTGCTGCCTGGTAGTTACAACATCAGCTCAGCACAAAAAGTGAGGCCCGGTGGGTCTGGTTCCTATTGCTGATGGTTTTCACTGCATACCTCACTGAGCACACGCAGCAAAGCTAACTACTCTATTCACACATGAATCTGAGATTCAGATAATAGTGGCGATTGATTGATTGAATCCAGAACAAATATTTTCATTTGGAATATTTGAGGCAGAGAATTGTTGTTTTCAGCCGTGTTCAGACAAGGTTAAACAACACCATGAAAGCCGGGCTGAAACAACACACTGACTTCCTTTGTTTACGAGCACATGTGGGTCACATTACTAAACAAAAGTATAAACAAACATGGAGGGAATGGCAGCATCGCTGCCCGGTTTCTATCCAGCGCCTGGTGGTATTTTGGATTTCACAACTCGGTCGTGGCGACGTTAATAGCTGCATTAATACAGCCAAAATCTCTCTCCAAACTATGCTGAGGTAAGCGAGGAAGAAAAAAGACAGGAGGCAACCTGTTGCTTAATCTGGACGTGAGATAAACTACCTTCAGGTTTCCTGCAGCCATTTTTAGACCACCTCCACCGCCATCCTGAAAAATCAATAGCCTAGATGATCAAGAAGCAAAACATTTAGCTTCAGGGGAATGAGCAGAAGAATTGTTTTACACAACAGATGCTAGAAATTAAATGCGTGACTGTTGTTTCATTTAGTGAATTTAACTAAATTGATTACAAGATGAAATGCATTGACATCAGGGTGACTCATCACCACTGCTAAACCATTTAACATGCTACTTCTGTTAAACCTGTTATTGCTGAAAGTACTGATAAACTGTTGTTTCCCAGTGTTCTGAATGTAAGAGCTGCAGTATGTATGGTATCAGAATTATCAAGGAGTTATAAAATTATTAAAGTCCAATTATGAACATGCATTAGTTTTCCAACAGGAAATGAATAAAATGTCTGTAGGTTTAAAAGGTGTACAAAAAAAGTGTAGGCTGGTTTCCTCCCAGTTTACTGATGTGTGGCTGATATGCAGTGTGATATACTGTATTTGTTTGTGTTCAGGTTTCTATTAAAATCCCTTGTGTTGTAAATTACATCATTTAAAGAACTATTAATTTGCAACAATTCACACTGTAGTAATGTCTAAAGCTCTGGACTTGTTAAGAGTTCACAGTCAGGTGTATTTAGGAGTAACTGAAGTACAGACTATTTAAATGCAAACGCTGTTTTACATAATTAGCTTAATTTAGCAATAATTATGCTCCATTAAAACACACAAAGCAGTGGACCGTTACAAGGCTGAAAGGCAACACACGAGTATACAAGCTGCATAGAAAATCAGTATGCAACAGCACTTCATAACAAAGTTCCTGTAAACAAAGAGATGGTAGTCTTTGTGGATTTTACAGAGGGGGGGGGGGTGTACAGGAGCAGAAAGGCAGGTGTCCCACTGGGTTACGAGAGCCAGAAGCTTTGCATCTGGATCATTTCCTCAACCCAGAGGGGCTGCACACTGCGACCTCCTCATAAAGCTGCACAGATGCCAAAGAACCCCAAATCCCTCCGAATCCTTCGCCTATGTCAGCCTATATGTGGCGGCTGTGGTGATAGCAGGTAACAAGCTGTGACAAACTCACAACATCACAGAGAGGGAGCAGTGAAAATGACTCATGCTTTTTGTCTCTCACACTGTCAAATATGTTCACACTAATGGCCAAATAGCTTGAAAATGTGTTTCTGCAAGATGGGGCAAAAAAAAAAAAAGGGTTTTATCACTCGTGTTCTTCAGCAGAGCAGAGTGAGACTGACAGCGGGAGGATTACTGCAGCAGCAAAAGATGAAACCAGGATAAAGGAGAACTCTGAACCGTGTTAGTGAGACTTCTACCCAGCCCAAAAACCTTAAGATAGACTCGTTTTCACGTAGGTTCACTCTAAGCTTCATACTTCCAGGACAAGTAGTTGAAAGATATACTTTGAGGAGATATCCTGCCAGTGAGTGAGCCCCAGGAGAAAGCCAGGAGGGACTGAAATGTGGAAAAAGAGGGTTGGAGAGTTTCCACGGTACAGTCGTGCGAAAATGCAGGAGTGCTTTAAGGAACATTCCTTCTATAGTCTGAGGGAGCCACGGGCGGGGAGACGTCAGGAGAAATCATGCTTGGCTCAACACAAAAAGCACTCAGAGAAATGAGATTTAATCTGCTGAGCTTAGAGTGTATTAGCCAGATGTAAACAGTCGGTACCAGCTGTGAGAAAGATAACTTCCCCTACCCCGCCGCCTGGAAAAACAATGCAAGAAACATTGAGCATTACCAATGAAAGAAACTCCTGCAACCAGAGATATTTAAAAGCCAAAATAAAACTTTCACAAGCCCGGGACCTCGCAGTTGTGGGAATCGATGGGTTAAGGTTAACTGGCCACAGTGAAACACTTTCACTCAGTGAATACTCTGCCTTCAGGTCTGAGCTGTGGGAAAGGGAGTTTATGCAATTACATCACATTGATTTATGAGAGACAGAGGAAAGAAGGGGAGAGGAGGGAAACTGAGCTGCTTGGAGGCGGTCCAAGATTAGGTCCCCGAAGAAACACAAGTCAATAGGTTTACGCCACAAAACATGATGGATCCGAGACAATTGTGTGGGGATGAATGTGGTCGGGGAAGCGCTGGCAGCACGGTGAGGTCAAACCTATCTAAAATAATGGAAACAGAAGAAAACTATGAAAACAGCCATAATTATAATCCGGAGGCTTCTCAATGAACCTGCTGATGGAGCGCGAAGAAGTTCAGAATAGTCAAAAGTTTTAAATTCTCTCAGCTCAAGGGACCCGATGACAACCGTCTTGCGCGAGCAGATGCTGCTGATGCCGTGTTGAGTATTAATTGGGGGTAGTGATGAAATTGTGAGTAATGTGCCCGAGCGTGCACTGCAGCATTAGCAGGGGGGGAAGCGCATCTCCCATCAGCCCACTGCAGCCCAACAGTTATAAATAAACAGCCCATTGCGTGCTCTCCACTACTGTAACAGGACCGCAGGAGTGACCACACATGGGATATTTATGGTGAAACACTTTACGCCTCTTCTGCTTATTTAAACATTAGCATGTGACTTCAGTTCAAAACAGTTCAGAAGAGTAAAGAAAGCTGGAGCCGGAGCCAAGCGACTATGTGACTGAGGCGCTGAACACCTGTAGAGGTAACTAAAGCAACGTTCATCAAGTTGACACAGATGAATGTTGAAGATTGCGCAGAAAGCTAATATCTACTTAGGGTTTTAATCATATAGTCGATCTTGAAAGAGCTGACACAACAAAGAAAAGACAAAAAAGAAATGTTGCTCATTAATTTTCACAACATGAGGCTTGCGTTGATATCGTCCGCCAAATGGTGAAGATATTTACAGAGCAGGAGGAGATTACAGAAGATATTCAGTATAATGAGCTGTGGAGTTACAGTACGAGATATAAAGTATGAAGTTTTTTTTTTTTTTTTCTAAGTTTGCAAAATCTCCAGCTGTCTGTAAAGTCTCAGGCTTCTTGGAAGCACAACAGACCCTTGGTTCAGGCCAAAATCAACACAATAAATATATACACAGGCGAAGCGCTGGCCAAATATTTGAAAGGGGGTGTTTTGAAAGCGAGCAGTATAGGCTTGATTATCAAGGCTGAGGTGGAGGGTGGCTCTAGATGTGGCAACTGTATGGAAATCTCACTCAGGGATGTTTTGAGATTAGGAAAAGGTTGGACATCTGTTCCTTGTTACATTAAAAAAGCAGCTTGTCTAAAATAACCGCCTGCAGAGATAAGCGAAAGTGGTTTTGGTAATTGCTCACAACATTGGCTTTCCCCTCCTTCATTGTTCCTTTTGTGCATCATTTTAATGTGGCGAGATCAAAATGAGATCATATCCGGTTATTGACTGAGACAGCATTTTTTATTGAAGTATTAAAGAAAGCAATCTGAAATCTGTTTTATCTGTGCTAAAGCCTGTTTTGTCATCTGCCCAATTAAAGCACCAGTTTGGTGGAGCCACCAGCTGAGCCACCAGTTAATAAGACGTGATTTTTTTTTAGTTTTTTTACTGTATGGCTTGACAGATAAAGCCGAAGGAGACTCTATACATCCAGGAGTTTCCAGAGACAGCCACAAAATTACTTTGGCTTCAACACTGGTGCTGAGGCATTTCACATGGGATCTGACTCCTGCCAAGTGTTATCGGGAAACATGATCTGGGCCAGTTTCTCCGGGGTGCAAAGTCTTGGAGAAATGCCTGAGCTGTCTGTTTTTTTCCTCAAAACACTTCACAGTTTTGAGTGTCACACCCAGGTGGTCAAGATTAGGTTGGATGACTTTAACGCTGGCCTGACGTCCTGACGCGGGCCAGGTGACAAATCAGCGGGAAGCCATCCAAGATCACCTGATGTTCGAAAAGAAAAAAAAAAAAAAAACATCCTGCAGCGCATCTGTGCTCTGCAGGTTTTTTTTTTTTAACGCTTAAATCAATGAACACTGGAGCCAATTTAATTTCACATAGTGGAGACACCTGCCATGCCTGTGCTATCTCTAACAAACATATGTGAAGGTGATCCCTTGGATTTTACTGTTGAAACGTTAGGACTAAAATACATTTATATGAAAATATCAAACTCCTTTAATATACTTCAAATGATGGCAGTGGCTAGCTCCCACATGCAGTGGTTTCTGCCTTATTTCCAAATCTTCAAAGAAAAGAAGATGGAGCGAGGTACGGCTTAGGGGAAAAAAGGAATTATGCTTCATGGTATGCATGTGTTTACCCTAATAACTATTAGCAAAGAAATTTCACAGTGAGGAAAATAGCACCTCTTATCTATTTTTACTTTTCTTAGAAAACCACAGCCTCTTAAGGATTCTTTGTTGGAGTCGATCCACCGGGTTTATAAAAATGCAGCACGTTCCCGTCACAGTAGTGGTTCACTTGTGACCGTAACACATGGGCTGGCATTGAGCGACTGTTTGCCCAAAGGACAGAGACCGTGTTTCGGTGCAGTGACCCGTCGACGCCGTCTCAAGGAGCGCGCTTTTAAAGTGGCGGTGGGCTGAAAATTTCATAAAGCGGCATCAAAAAATCATGAAGCATCGAGGCGCTCGGGCTTCGCTATCTAATTGTTTTTCTCTCAGAGGAGTAAAAATAACGCGAACATTTGATCTGCTGTTAAAAGGCAAAGGGTATTTTTCAGTCAGACATGCAGAGGTTGTTCAGACAAGTAAATTCATCGCTGTAAGAAGCATGTAGGGACTTTGTCCGAGAAGCATCACCGCAATCTTCACTGGATCATTGGAGGATGCTGGGTCGCCTGAACGACCTAAATTGGTGGTGTTGGTCTACAATGTCAGCAACAGTTCAGCGCCTCTTTGTGCTTCACCTTTCACCCACTTGTGGTCCAACGGTATGATTGTGGGTGTTAAAACAGAATGACACCAAGGATGAACTAGCAGAAAATCCTGCAATAAAGGCACACCTGCGTCGCACTCAAACACAAGAGAGATTTTATGTGGCGTAACCTCAGGTGAGATAACATTATTACACCAGCGAAGCAAACCACAAGAGTGTCTCTAAAATGTAAACAGACAGATGGCCCTCACCTGCACTGCTACTAGTTTATTAAGCTCTAAAGATTTTCGGTTCCTTTTACAAGCTGAAGTGAAGCACAGGCGTCTTTCTCTGAGGCTTGTGATCCTAGCAGGAGAGGCATCATTAGTCAGGCCCTTCCTCAAGTTTCCCCAGGTAGAAGTTGGAACCCGCTGTGGATTTTTCTTTTTTAAATCAAACACTGATCTGTCCTCCTGATGCTGTGGAGGCTGACAAGGAGCCCATATGTCTGATAGACCCGTGGCATATCTGGCCCTGTGGGAGGGACTGTAACATTGCTGTTATTCCACAGCAGCTGCAGGGAGCAGCATTGTGGGCAAGGTGTGTGGGCTTCAAAGGCAGCAAAAGGAGCCAGCCTTGCGGAAAAGAAAAATGCCGGGGCTTTTTTTTTTGAAAGCTACTCGCTCTCGTATTGGCAAGATATTTGAATACAAACGCACATAACCAGATTGCATGCAGGGAGAAGGAGAATCACATTAGCCCAGTTACATCTACCGAAGTTTAGACATTCACGTTCACAATATGAAGAAATCTTTGCTTAGCGAAGGACTTTCTGTGCCATGTTTACACGTTGAATGCAAAACATTTAGCCTAGATTCGAGCAGATATGAGATCCATATACAGTTCATATAAAACAACCCCATTTCCAGTTGAGTTCTGCCAGCAGAGCTCCGGCTGCAGGGGTACTTATGTGTGTCATGTAAATTTGCGTCTGTGTATTTGAGGTTTGTACGGTTATCACTGACTGGAACGGCAAAGTGTTATTAGCAGACGGGGATGCAAACCCAAAATCACGCTCAAAATAAATCTCCTAGGAGGTACTCTATAATTCAAAACACTGGAAAAGCAGAGGCAGCAAACAAGTCTGTGTCATATACACCAACTAACAGTCCTCCCCGCGTCCATAAATCTTTCCCAATCATGATCTAAACAAGAGAAAATGAGTTAATGAGCTACCATCCAGCTCTGACATCTGACATGCATTTAATTTGTTTGTTTATAATGGTGGGCTAATTATCTGGGTCATCATTAACAACCTACTGTCCATCCCTACAATAATTTGTGCACTCTAAATTACCAAATCAATTTGTGGTGAGAGCATGTGTGTGTGTTTGTGTTTGCAAGTAACAATTATCATATCACATTATACTGTGTAACCCATCGTCAGTGATTAAAAATAAACAGGATATTTAAAGGGGCTCAGATCCCCTTTAGGCAGAGGCGATGAAAAATGTAGAGCTGATGAACACGTAATAAAATAGGACACATTAAAAAAAAAAAGCCCCAGTTGACTAATGAGGGCATTCTTGTAAAGCTATATTACCATATTCCAGAAACTTGGATGGAAAGAGCAGGAGCACCCAATGAGGAGAACATGAAATAGAGAGAGAGGAGAGAGGGGTGGAGTGGAGGAGAGAGCTAGGACACAGTTGTGGCCGGGGCAACAGAAAAAGAGAAAGACCAGAAGCTGGGAGAGAGTCCCATTTCATCAGAAAAATGCCTGAGTCAGGAGACGAGAGAACCATTAGGCCCAATGAGTCACAGGGAGAGGCTGTAAAAACAGATCTGGGCTGAGCTCGTCTCGCAGTACCATCCCCGAAAAATAGCCAAGGACAAGCAGAACAGTGGCCCAAAATGAAGCACAATGGGCTTATCCCCCACAGTGTCGTGCTCATCAGCGATGACCGATCCTTTGTAGACTTCCCGTTAAGTGCATGTAAACGTCTCTATGGGTCCTCACAGAAAAGGGTTTTACGGGTAAACATACATCAGCGGGTTTGCAGAGGGTTGCAGCTAACGATAATTTTCATTAATGCTGAATCTGCTGGTTATTTTCCAGATTTAATTAATTGTTTGGCCTTGGCGGCGGTTTCCTAAAGCCCTTAGTGAGCCCAATCTTCAAATTAGTTAATTTGTTCGACCAACAGTCCAAAACTCAAAGACATTTCAATTAGCATTAATTAAAAGCAGAGTCCTTTCAAGCTGGAATCGGAACATTTTTGGCTTTTTTGTTTGAAAAATGACTTAAAGAAACACTTGAAAGACTCTAACAAGATCTCCATCTACTAATTAGTTAATTGGCGTCTTTATTCAGCTCTAATGCACACAGTTCGCCATCCAAATCTCAACAACACGCGCCGAGCTGCAAGTCAAACAAACGGCAGAATTAGCCACATTAACGTTGTATCCAAAATCTGTAATGTGCGTGAAAAAGAAAACAGCATAATGATGTTTGCTTCCGGCCCTAACGTGGAGTCTGTTCACTCTGAAAATACAGACAGTGATTGTCTTTACTTTATCCATGACACATCTCCTTTCCTGCTGTGATTCACAAGCACAATCCTTGTTTGTTTCTCTGACTGAACGTTTAGTCAAAATCCTGAACAGGAACTGAGCAATCTCTGCATGAAAAAAAAGTCTCTACAAGAGTTGTTTATCTATAAAATGTTCATACTGGCACCAAATACCATCTATAGTGAAAAGCCCCAGTGTTTAGCAGTGAGTGTGGAAAACAATCACACATGCATGAAATGAGCTCTTCCTCCCTGGTGCTACTTGATTAGCACTCTCGCTTCTCCGTGCCCAGTGATCGTGTCAACACCGAACCCAGCACTATTGTATTAACTTAGCACAGAACTGGTTCATCTGACAAACAAAAAAACAAACATTTTGCCCACATAAAGCACGAAGCCGCCTGGAGCTCTGCCATGCATTTTGTTCAATGTTCTCTCAGGCAGAAATGTGTTTATACTTCAGCATCATTCGGGGGATCAGAGTCTCTCTAAAGCCGGGCAGGTAATCTCCCAACGTTAGCCCCGTGTCACATACCTATCAGTGCCAGATTCCCCCGGCCAGTCTAAGCTCCTCTCTGAGGTTTGACTACATCTGAAGAAACCTTCCGGCGAAAGCGCAGGGATTTACTAAGTGTCCTCACTCTGTGTAATGACCAGCGGGCCCTCTCCAGCAGCCTTTAATGGACACCTGAGTGACACGGTTTATTACTTCTGAAAAACGTTATGCGGAGGGAAAGATGGCTGGGGGGATTTCGAGATAGATGTGATTCGAACATCCCGAGACGGGGCTGAATGTACCCTCAACTAAGCACCTAGCAAGCCGTGAGCCTGTTTGAGAGCCCCGCTATCTGCTGAGCCCAGCTTGTCAAATACATACCTTTTACCTCATTACCTGCTCAGCACTGCCATTATTGAGGGAAATAGGGCGCACACAAGATAAGCACAAAGAATTCTTGGGTTGAGCACAAACAGCCGGCCTGCTTCCTCCTGATAAAAAGGAAGTGTCAGCAGCAAGAGGCCCCTCAGCTTCCTGCTCTCTGTGAACTCCAGGCCTGCCAGCTGCCCAACGATTAGGTCATTCACTTCCTGGCACATATGGAGACACGCAAGGGCCAAAGGGACGCATGAGTGTGTGAATATTACTGGATTATGTAGCATGTTCTCTTGTTTTCATGCTGGAGAGTGATAAAAAAACTAATCTAAATGTATCTATTTAGCATTTATAAACAGTATACGGATAATTAATAATCGTCTGAAAACTCATTATAGTGTAATTGTATTCAGCTGCAGATGTATGCTCTCTTTAAGTGTTTTCTGATATAATCTGTAGTACACAGTAGTGCAAGGAGATTGGAGATCTCATTGCCTACCAATTGTCTGGACACCTTTCTCATCGCAAAGTAGTTGCGACGAGAGCAAGCAAGAGCAGCCGCTAGCAAACGTACACCCAAAGGTTATTACTTATTCTTCACTGAAACAATGCGCTCCCCTCGTTCTCATCCACAGTCAAACAAACTGGCAATATAGCCAACAACTCTGTAGCAACTGTAGCCCAATTTTTTAAAAATGGATGTCCCAGGTAACATTACACGGTAAGACATAGTTCACAAACACACTTCGGATTGGTTCTGTAAAGCAGTTTGTAATGTTTAATTGTTTCTACCCAGGTTTAGCAACGGAAACTAGGAGAAAGATCCAACTACAACTACTAGATCACAGACATCCTGTAAGACCGAAAGTGTTTTAACTACATTCACCACCACAACTTTATTTATGATTCAGAGCAATGGTGGAAAGGGCTCTCCCTATGGGAAAACATACTTATCCAAACTGGCCAATCACAAAGCAAGTTTCAAATTTAGAAGAAATTTTAGCAAAATAATCAGAAAGTTGTCAAAATCCAGTCCATCCAGTACTGTTATGCAAATATTGTGAGCTGAGTGCATTTGGATAAACAGTTAGTGCCGCTGACTGTCAACATGTAGTTATATTTTTGATCAGCTATGGTGTGTGCAGGCCTCGACAACAAGAAACCCCAAACCAGGCTGCTTTATGTGGCAGCAGAGTTTTGATATGATGAAACGTCCTAAATCTAAAACTGCTGTCAGCAAGTGATACTAAACTAAAGAGGCTGGGCATTCAGTGCTTCCAAAACACAGTGCAGACATATATAACAACAGCACACACCTTCATGGCTTTTAAACAGCTGATGAAAAATACACCTTTGTGAGAGTAAATTATTTCTGCCAGCTGAAAAGCAAATTTCATTTTCTCATGTCTCCTGACAACAAAGATGCTGAACCCATTACTGGCTGAGGCCTTTGCATCACACACATTAAATGAAGGGTCCTCTAGCAATCGAAAAAAGCAATTTTCTCATTGAGCCAATAGATACTCCATTTAGTTCCAGGCTCTCTATGGACCGCTGCTGCTGTAGTGGGGTTGATACGGGGGAAAGCCTGTGTAGAGTGATGACCCAGCCTCGTTTTTCCACTGCCTCGCTGCTCTGAACCCATCGATATGGACACAGACGTGCTTGGCAGGTTGGATGAGGGGAAGAAAGCGAAAGGAAGATGAAAAAGGATGGGGACAAGAGGAAGGAAGAAAAAATAATAGATGAGATGATTCAGGGGGAGACAGAGGGAGGAGGTGGAAGGAGGTTGCGGTCAGGCGGGATGAATCAGGGATGTGAAATCAGAGCGAATGGCCAAAAAAAGCCAGCAGCCTCATTTGCAGGCACATCAGTCGAAATCAAGGAAAGAGAGAGAGACAGGCTGAAGATGTGAGAGGGGGGAAAGGAGGGGAGAGACAAATCGGAAGCACCCAACCATGTGGAACCACAGATTGATTAATTTCAAGCCTTTAATGAGCGGTGCTCTGCCAGGCCAGGCGGCATGCATCAAGTCAGTCACCCCGTCCCTCTCAGCGGGAGCTGCCATACACTGCAATTCTCACTTTCCTATCTCTGCCAAGGACTGGGTGGCAGAGGAGCGACGGACTCACCAGGCACTTCCTTTCCTATTCAATTGTTTTTGCTGTTCGTTTTATCGTTGGCACTGTGAACGTGTGATTAAGAGCAACGCATTATCAGAGGCACGATTAAAATGAGTGCGCTGATCACCAGAGGCAAGTCTCACACCAGGTGTTCTGGGTCTGTAGGCGGAATAAATACCGGCTTGGCTCGGAAGAGATTTGAATCCACTCAAACATGCTCCCTCCTAATTGCTATCCTCCGCATTGTTGCCACTAACCTTTATTCACTGTGTAAATTACACTGTAGGTTTACAGACCCCGGTGTTTACATTTGTAGTTACCCTGCAAACATCAAAACTATTTCCCCAACGCTCATGCGAACCGAGAGGAGGGAAAAGCTTCAGGCGGAGTCTAGTCATCCATGTTGGCAGCTGCTCCAAAAGCATCAATACTACTGTTTCTTTTTTTTTTTTTTTCTTCACTAGGCAAATGTTCACCCACAACATGGTGAACAAACACGCCTCTGTTTCCAGCTTGTGTGCTTCTTAACTCCCAAATCATTTAGGTTTGCAGGGGGAAAAAAACAGAGGGTGGAACAAAAAGAGAAAAAAAAAAGAAAGACAGAAATCTTTACATGATGCAGCAGTATAGTATCCCGGCTCATTAATCATGACAGGAGCTGATTTGTCCAAGCTGTCCAAGCTGCTGGAGTGTGATATGATTCTTCTTCTCCTCCTCCCTGACACTCTGTACCAGCCTCTGGGAGACTGAGAGCTGGACTGAGTGGTTGTGACTAACTTGAGGCAAGAGAACCCAGCATGACACTCTCACCTGCACACTGCTGTGTGTTAATGGGTCCCTCGGAGCCATTCTCCTCGGGGTGAGATCTGATTATAACCCGATTTCCAGCTGTTACTCTAACAAGACCGTCATGTTTAAAACCTGTCCGAGGAGAAACTTTCACTTTGCACTTTCTTCAGCTGTTGGCGTCCAAACTTTCTGAGTGATGAAATCACCCCGAATTCACTTAAAGGTCACGCGGTCAGTGCTTACTATTTTGCAATAAAGTACGTTAACAGCCCTTCCTTTGTGGAGTTCTTCAGTGTGTCATGTTCGCTCCAGTGGAGATCAGACAGTCAGACGAGGATGAGGTGATTTTGGGTGATGTATCCCTGTGATTAATGCAAACTGACAGTGAACTCCTGCCCTACAGCAAAGGTAGCGCCGCCAGAGACATCCATCTGGTGACCCCATACATCTCTGCAGACAGCCTCCTCCTCGGTTATGGCTGCACCCCCGTGGGAAGGATGCCAGCTTGGAGACTGACACACATCGGTCCGGTTTTCCCCTGATGTCAGGTTTCTCGCACTATAACCCTCTATTATCTGTAGACTGCAATATTAAACCACATTTCACAGACTGATCCAGGGCACGGTTAGTCACCAGATGGGATTTTGTGTTTGTGCATGTTTTATTCCTCAAAGGAGGAAAAAAAAAAAAAACTGACCTGAGGTTAACTCAAGTCTACACGGTGCAACAACAGGACACGCGACTTACACAATTAGGATGAGATGTCCTATCTCAGTGTGTTCGTTTGGTTTCTGATGAGAACTTGCAGCAACAAAGTAAAAGGAGAGACTGCGCACAGCGGAGCGCCTTGGACGCGCCGCTGTAAATAATGAGCCCGTCCAACAGGAGCGAAAACAAGCGAGAGGCTCACGATGTGATCATTGATCTCCCATTTCAGCACAAAACACAGAAGTTAGACACACTTTTGTAAAGGAGACAAGAGGCGTGTTTCTTACCTCAAAGCGCAGCTCAGTGCCGAAACCTCTGGCTGTGACAAGCTGTTTCCCTGCGAAAAATGTCACCAAAGAGCCGATTTGACAATAAATAGTAATTTTAAAAAAGGAAGGGAAAAAAAACAGCTGATTAGTTGGGATGTCCACGGAGGTGTCCCACGCCCGTCCAACTATTTAAAATCCAACCGCTCCGAGATCTGCGACCCCAGTTTGGACAAGCATGCAGCGTTGAGGGGAGATTGGTATGCAAACAGTTTGGTGAAGTCGCTGAAAGCTGAGCGGTTCATCCAGCAGCCTGCTCTGCTCCGGAGGGCGGAGACTCTCCTCCGACATACACGCCTCCCGTTCACCTCCTCCATTGTCACTCCCGTGTTATGTGGGACTGAGAAACACAAACTTTAACATCTGCATCACTCATCGCAAATTCACGTGTAGAAATATAGTGAGACCAACACCACCGAGATAAAAATGAAATCTTAATCTTACTTCACTGTATGATCATATATGATTTTTTTAAAGGGCCACTTTTAAAGGATCAGTGTGTGGTATTTAGGGGGGTTTATTGGGAGGTGTGATATATATTGAAGAGGAATTGTTGTGCTTTTGTCACCCAAGAATAAGTCCTTTATATCCACAGAGACAGCGGGTCTTCTTCCACACAGTCTGCCATGTTTCTCCTTAGCCCACTACAGATAAACCGCTCACTGGCTCTTGAGGCTGCCTTTCATGGTTTTTATGTTGAAGTGGCAGACGCCATAGGTTCTCTGAGGGCAGGGGTATTCAGGTGGCTGCAATCCTACCGCCAGTGTGTAGCGTTTAGTGGCATCTAGCGGTGACGTTCTGAATGCAACCAGCTGAATACCGCTTGGCTCATCATCCCGTTCCAAAGCATCCAGATAGCATGTAGGAGAAACTAGGGGCAGGTGTTTAGTTTGTCCTTTCTGGGCTACTGTAGAAACACGGTGGTGCAACATGGCAGACTTTGCAGACTGTAGTCATACAAAACAGTTTCACAGCAACTGTTTCCAAGTGATTATACACTAATGAAAAGATATTTATGAATGTGCCATATTCTGTCAATCTATGTACCCCATAAACGTTACACACGGGACCTTTTACAGCTATAAAAGGTGTCTCATCTAACTCCAACCCTCCAGTCCTCTCATCCACGTTCGAAAAGCGTTATTTATGAGAATAAAGTCAGAATTTGTTCATCTTAAAGGTCGGATTCTTACTTGGTGTGCCTGAATAAAAACTATCTGAGCAGACCTTTGACCTTTTTCTTTGAATTCAAACTTCTTTTTCAAATTAATGTCAGACAAAAATCTCAGAGCTCAAACAGTTTTCCACCAGGCTCCTATCTTTCTCTGCGGTTTGTTGTCTCAGCGGGGAAATGCCTTTTGTTTGGAGAAGTAAACAGGCGCATCATTATGTTTATCCCGGTGATCTTTTGCACACACAGACGCGGTGGAAGTCAACATTTCATTTAGACAGATGAGAGTAGATGCGGCCATTACACGCGGAGAAAGGAACGAGAAAGTTTCAACAAGAGAGTCCAACAAATGACTATTTATCTATCTGTTACTAATCTGGAGGGAGAAAGTAAAATGATCAGTAATGAGTGTTGCTTTCTTGAGAAACAGCCTCATCACTGTTTTTGATTCAAGCTGCAGATAAGTGACAGCTCTCAGATAGGCAGCTGATAGTTACTGTTTGTCCCTTGTTAATTATTCATGCTGTGTGCCACTCACATGGCCAGAAAACAAGAGGAGTGCTTTTGTTTCGGGGTTGGAGGGGGTGAGAGGGGAGTGCTGAAGTGTTTTCTACCCCTCTGTGCTCCTCGTGTCACAAAATCTACTACAGATGGAGAGCAAGATAAGCGCTCCAGAGACTGATCTTTTTGCCTTCTCCTCTAAGGTCGTGACACTGACATTCCCAGTGGCATACGTGATACTTCCAACCCCCCGTCGCCTTGTGTTTTCCCCTGATCCCTTTCTTATTGGCCCTCAGGAATTCTGCGATTTTAAGAGCATTTTTGAAGTCCAGAAGAAACGACAACCGGCGGCTTAAAGTGAAGTTTAAAACAAGGTGGAGATTAGTTTATGGAAAGGTTGGATTCAAAGACTCGTCGAGAGTTCGGTTCAGGCGCAGGGCCCCTGTCTGTGTAAGAAAAGTATCACAAGAATGGCCTGGCTGCAGAGAGAACAGCTGTGAGGTATTTTCTTTTTGGCTCCTTGGGTATTTTCAGAGGGCTCAGAGAGTGAAGAAAGGCTGAGGTGAATCATGGACTAAAACCACCTCCTCCCCCCTGCCTTTGAGCAGTCGCATGGATCACTGGAGTTGGGGAGAAGTTCTCTCTTCGGGCCCTGATGCAGCCCGGCTCAGTCATTATTTGTTTTCCTTAGCTAATCAGTGATTGATCAACAAATGAAGTGATCTATGGCCCTGAGCATGTAGAACACAGGTCAATACACAGCTCAGAAATCAGTTTACTGTCTCAGGTTTTGACCTTTCAGATGGTCTAAGTCATTTTGCAGGAATTCAAGGAAACATTTGACTCAGATCTTCAAGTAAAGATTTTTTCTTTTTACAAAAGTGCTGACTGATAAAATGGAAAACCCAGGACACCTTCAACTCTCCAAACTCTAATTAATGACATTTAAGGTGACTCAGATGAGGCGGTTGAAGGGTTTGGCTGCCGCAGAGAACAAGGCGAACAATATTAATTTCAATGAAAGCTTCCAATGAAGCAACGCGGATGTTAAACCTTGGGGAATTTGGATTGCATGCTGTGTTCATTACTTGTGCGAAAATCATTTAAAACCCATTTTTTTTCTGGCATGCTTTCGTGTACAGTCTACATGTTCCTCCTACAACCAAGCTGCCGGCAATAAAATTTACTCCTGTGTCCATGTTAATCACATACACACACACACATACACATACACACTCGTAGACGGACTATGTCAGTTTACAGGCCATTTCTCGCATGCACATTCTTATCACACACAAAACCCATTTAATTCAATTTATACGGCCTGCGCTTCAATTTCACACACATAGCATCATGCCACATGCTATCTCATTAAACAGACTGTGGACATGCTTCACAAGCTCCCACAAAGTAGTGCCTTATTATTGTATACACACACACACACACACACATACACACAATGCACACAGGGGATGTAGTCTTAAGGAATTTCCCCGGCAACAGCACAGGAGTAATTTAATATTGCATGTTTTGGTAATTTGATGCTGTATTGTTTTGTCTTTGACTGTTTTTTTTTTTTAAATATGTAAATATTAAAACACAGGATGTAATTTCACCATTCTGCTCTGTGGTTGGTGCGTAGAGATAAAACTCTCCCCCACGTTAATGTGATTTATGTTGTGCGGGTTTAAATTAGCATGGAAGCTCTTCTTTTTATTATTGCATCTGTGCGGCTTCTTTTGTGGGTTACAGTTCTGTACATTATCAGCCCATCTTCCAATTATTTTCCTGGTTAATCATTTAATCATTCACTGTTTAAAATGTCAGAAAGCGGTGGCAAGTGCCTGTTACAATTTCCCAGAGCGCTGGAGGCGCTGGAGTGCTTCTTTTGTCCAATCTACAGCCTAAAACCAAAGAATACTCAATTTACACCATTTACAATGACACACTGCAGTGAAAAGTAGCAAATCCTCACGCTGGAGAAGCTGAAATGACTTAATGGTTGCAATTTTTGATTGAAAAATGAATTATTAATTGATCATTTGTCATGTTTGACTAATTATTCCAGCTCTGGTGTTAAGCATGTAACTACAGCCAGGAGGCGATTAGCTTAGCTTACCATGAAGGCTGGCGCTAGCCTGGTTCTGTCCGTGTTTTTTAATGTTACTTGATTTCTGTCATTTTTTGAACGGAAAGAATGTGCTGGTCCATCGTCCAGCAGCAACTTCTGGTACCTCGTGTGGTTGCCTGGCAACCTCACCTTGCCAACAAGACATGAAATCACTGTGTCCAGTTATAAAAACAACATGACTTGTCTTTATTACAGTTTTATATCAAACTGTTCTTTTTAAATGTAGATGTTCTGTGCGCATCAGAAACAGACTCTGTGATTTAACATAAACTGTTTGGATTAGGCTCGCTCACAGAAAGGCAATTAAAAAGTTATTTGGCATCTTTAAAGAACATAAACAGAGCTGAAATCACAGTTGGAGGATGACTCACAAAGTACTGATGACCGCTTTTATGATTCATTTCTTTAGATTTTTATTTTATTTTACTTATTCGAACACACAAAACCACGCAAAGTATTTCCCCCATGCAAAGTCTGATGGGAGGTAAACTGTACGCTTTACCTCCCATTATTTTGACAACATCCCTAAGACACACATACATACATAAACACAAAACAAATGCACACATGCAGACGCTGAAAACATCCTCGCAGCCTCAATCTGTCAGGGGGCATCAGCCTGCACCCAAGGGAAACATGCCATGCCTCGCGGCTTTCTGCTCACTGACTCCGGGACCAGGATCAAACTGTGAGACAAGGTGTAGACGGGCAAGACTCATCTCCCGGATGCCCTTTAGGGAAACCACACACAAACACAGTTAGTTTCACTACTGCTGAACAGGCAGTCCTGAATCTCCCATTGTATTGTCTGGATCATAATATCCAGAGTTTGTATGTCTTATTTTTTTGGAAAACAGTTCCCCTTAACCTAGATATTTAAACAGAAACTGTCCTCATGAGGCAAGTGGTAAACAATTCTTTCCCCACCAAGAATGTGTCTGTGACACCGTTGAAAATCAGTGCGCTTTCACATGAAATCGTCTGTGAATTCATGCATCTCCATCTGGCTTAGTGAGTCTGACTGCGTCTGTCACCTCGCCAGGCTGAGAGAGAAGAGGGTAGAGGGAGGTGACAATAGAAACTACAGTTTCACTCTAAGCTGGGAGGTAATGAATCATCTTTATTTGGAAACACCTTCATCTTAACAACTCCTGTGGTAATGGTGTGTGTGTGTTACCTGGCTGTAACCTAGCAACAAGCCTGCAACGCTGTTTAGAAGAGTAATTGGACAAATCCGTAGGAAGAGGCGTAAAAAGGAAAATCAGAGTATTACTGTAACTGAATCTGAAATTAGAAAGCTTTTAGAAGTGTCTTTAACGCTTGTGTACGGCTTCATTTAGACCTTTTCTGTGTGTCTGCGTGCATTCCTCTGCATTACAAAACACCTGTAGGCGATCCAGTGTGCGGCTTTCCTTCACCTTAATAATTACGGATGTCTACCTGCTGTAGCTCTGTCAGTGACAGGAGCCCGAGGACACGAGAGAACGAGCGAGGGAGAGCAGGAAGGGAGGTGGAGTGGGAGAAGAAGAGCGTAGAGAAGTATGTCAATCTGCCCAGACATTTTATACACCTCTTCTTTCAGGAATCCGCACAACAGAAACATCTGCTGGGTTTGAGCTTAGCGAGAAAACACGCATGAGGCACAGAGACTGTAGGGTGAGAGGAAATGGAGAGTGTAAAGATGGAAACGAGGAATGACTGGACCATCTTTGCCCTTTATGTGCAGTAAGTGTGCTGACTGACTCCCCTCCGCCACCCAACCCCCTTTGAGTGCAGACATTTCTTTACTGTCTTGCAGTGACAGGCCAAGCGTGGCTGAACTCCCTCCATATACTGTACCTCCAGTGTTCCCAGGAGAATGAACTGGCTGGTGAATGGAGGAAAGTAGGCCAGGGGAGCCACCACTGCATTCCCTCCTCCTCTTCCTTCTCTGGAAATCTGATTCACAGGGAGGAAAAGATCCATTTGTCTGAGAGAAAAGATGTCTCTCCTCCTCCGTTTCATTTGGGAATTTCGTTTATCTCAGATAGGACATGCATTTTTTAACGCTGTAGATTTATTTCTTCTATTTACTCAGTGGCTGTAGGTGTGCTATACATTTTGTGTGCAAGACATCACTGTTGTGTTTAATTCAAACAGGTCCGAGCCACTTCTTCTGTCGGGGGACTGTGGTTGTGTGTGCAGCAAAAGTATGAAGCTCTGTGGTTATTGGTGCAGCCCAGACACATTTTCTGGTTTGGGAGCCTTAGAAGGTGAAACTGTGGGGTTATAAAGGATTTTTGAAAATGAATTATGACTTGTGGATTGAGGCGTTGTGGCCCGGTGCACTATAAAATACTGTAAGTTGGTTTAACCTAAAAGCAGAGGAGAAACAGAGGTGTTCATTAAATGCACAAAGGACTCTCTAACAACAAACCTTCAAACTGCACTGATTATATAGAATTACCTTTATCACTGAACAGGGGAAAGTATATTACATCATCGTTAAAAGCTTAATAAAAGACTCCAACAGCCACGGTATGTGACATCTGTCAGAAATAAGCTGCTGAGCCGCTAATATAAAGGTATTTTCAGACAGCTTTCAGTTCATTGTTTCCAATTTAATGGCACGGGAAGTGATGAACTTGAAAATTACCATGTGACTATGGCAACCACAACAAGCACAATGTGGGAAATGATGAAGGAGATCATTTTACAGATATCTGAATTAAATATATCTGATATGATATCTGAATTATCTCTTCACCAGCAGAGGACAAACATATTAACTGTAAACTGTTTTTGTGATGAGATATACTGTACTACGTGGATAGCGGCAGATAGACACCTGCTGTGGCGATGTTGCTAACTGCTGCAGGCACACTGCAACCACTCATTAACTTATCGAACTGAATGTAACAGCTTTAACCAGCAACAAACTGAACATTACCACACTGAACCTAAGAATAATGACATGCTCACCTACTGACAGACAGTACGCACTAAAGTCCATTTGTTAATTAGATCACTTAGCGCAGGGAAAAAGATTTAACAAACTACGTCAGTGGCTTTGATTTACAAACATACATTACTGTTACATTTGCTTTCAGCTCACACTCAGCAGGGAGAGTCTGTTCTTTATTTGCCTCAAAGTCTTATGGGAGCCTCTTTTGTACCACTGCTATAATGAGGTTTGGGGTTACATACTAAATATTGAGTATGAATATTTATCACAAGGTAAACCACACGCGAGGTTATCAGTGATTTCAGTGATTTTTATTATACTGTACTGTCTCCATCACACATGTTTTCTTCAAACAACCAGAAAGAATGGTTTCCATAGTCAAATCTTTTATATCACAATCCACCCTTTGGACTATATCATCTTATTTTTTGGTGTCTGAAAACTGTACAGTGACAAAAACAAACAGAGACACACTATATTATAATAATACAGAACACTTCAAAAGATAAGGAAGAAAGAAAAAAGATGAATAAAACATTCAAGTCAATACCAAAAACGAAAGAGAGTGAACAATAACAACCTCTGCGTGGATACTAGGGAAAATGATTTAAATTGTGTCAGTGATCGCAGTACTGAAAACAGGTAGTTTGTTTTATGATGAGGGAATAAGTAACATTTTATATAAGCCAAAGAATAGAAATAGAAAACAAAAGTGGCCCTAAAGTAGAGTCCTGAGGCACACCTTTTTTGCCGAGTGAACAAATCTCATTTACATTATTATAAAACAAGACATCACTTTTTGTCTCTGAAGCATTCGTTAATCCACAAAAATAATTAAGCTGGGAAGTCTGTTAATATTCTGATCATGTCTCTTTTGAGAACTAATTTGGTGAGTTTAATGAAATCTCAGCTGCACAAGCATTTAAAGTTAGAGAAGTTCATTTTATTATGTACTTCAGTATTATGCTGATGATGTTTTACAGTGTATTTTGGAAGCACGTCTGGATATCTGGTTTAGACAGCTTTTAACTTGAGAACAGTAACCAGGTGTGGAAACTACACTGTCATGGTGGTCACTATTTTTTTATGCCTCTGGCCTGTTGGAGAACCCTCTCACCAAGATTAATATGGAGACCTGTTACAGTTTGAGTCAGGGGGCTTAGAGAACCATAACTCTTACTACTGTCCTATCCCACCACAAACATTGTGTGTTCATGTCCACAACCCGATAATGACGTTCCCAGAGTTTGTTTTGGACCTGCTACGCTTCGTGCAGCAGCCTTTTTACAGATGCCCAGGTAATTTCCCTTCAGTGAACTATTCATAAATTAAATATGGATGCATCTTGAAATCAACTCCAGCGGCATTCAATCTCTTGAATCAACTTTGGGGATGTTTTTCTGCCAGCTTCTGCTTGGATACCAACAATTCCTTAGCAACTGCATGGCCAGCAGCTATATATGTGCATTTAATGCTGACAGGAGCTGCAGGGCTCAGCTGTTGATGGAACACAGTTATCCTTTTTCTCATTAATGTCTGCTCTATGTGAGATCCACCAGGCCCGAGGACAACCATCAGGGACTTACATATGTGTGCGTGTATAGTGTGCCCAATAAAGAGAACAGGCCTTTTCCTTGGAAACACCTGTCCAATACTCTGAACACATATCTGAGCAAACAAACAAAGGATTTTTTCCCTCATCACACTCCAGATGTCACCAAATATGGATGTAAACACAACTCCCAGAGAAAAATGAAAATTGCTCAAACATGTTCAAAGTGCCAGAACTCGCATGCATAATTTCATTTGAGACCATAAAACACAAATCAGGTGCGCTTCCCGTGACAGCAGTGTTTGCCAGCCTGTTTCTACATGCACAGGAGATGCAGCCATGCTTCCACTGGCAAACACATAAGAGAGGGAATACCCAAAAGTCAGTGTCCAAAACACACCACCGCAAAACCTACCACACTGGTTATGGTGCTGTTTCTATGGATAACACCTCAGGCTGGAGAGAAGGTGATGTCATGATTAAACACCTTGACATTTTATGTTTTATTTGGATATTTTTATTCACCGGACAACAGCTCTTATTAAAACTGGCTGTAAAATTAAAAATGTCAGAGGAGCGTGGTAACGTCACAGGCGATCTTAGAAGCGAAAGCAGTAAAAGCAATGTATTCTTCTTTATGATTCCCCCTCAGCAAACAGAGCTTAAACTAAGTGGGCTCCACCACGAGCCCCTAATGGTCACCCAAGGTCAGCCGCACAGGCTTTCATCTTTCATCCCTGCAGCAAAAAATATTCCATTTAAAAGCAGCCTTTTGTAGCCAACAGTTAACAACCTATCAGTGAACCTACTAAAGAAGAAGCTATCAAAATAGATATTTGCCTTTGGACCTGGTGGAGACCAAATACAGAGTTAAAACAGAGTGAATATCGGATTTACATTTATCATCAATATATTAACCAGCATCCTTCACGGCTGTGAAGTGAAGCCAACACAGAAGTTTCAAGAAGTGCAGTTCCTCAAACAGCTACACAACGTATCAATCAATCGCGTCGTATAATATTAAAGCTTAAAGTTATGCATGATTAAGAGCACGTTTGAGTAGCCAGGCTTTATTCAGCCTTCCCCAGCTCCATGCATTATCCACAATCTGTTTTTGCCCATCTGTGGATTAGACAGCAGAGGCAGGGCTGCCAAAATGATGATGGCCAGAGCCAACACGCTCTAAGCATAATTTAAGAAACCTGTGATGTCATGGAGACTGCATCTATCTTTCTTTATATGTTTCCTTCACCAACGTAAAGATCCAGTTTGTCATAACTATGTTTTTATGTGTATAGTGTATAATCATCTGCATAGAAAAATCATTATGTTTTTGTTTCCTTCCAGTCCATCATGTTGGTCCGCCATGTTTTTACAGTAGCCCCAAACAGACAAATCAAACACTTGCTCCAGACACACCCTTTAGCCTTTTT
The DNA here is from genome assembly GCA_023373845.1 of Nibea coibor. Classification (NCBI taxonomy): domain Eukaryota; kingdom Metazoa; phylum Chordata; class Actinopteri; family Sciaenidae; genus Nibea; species Nibea coibor. The sequence continues at coordinate 19,345,180 of CM041721.1, forward strand.
GTGAGTTTTATGACCACGATAGTTTCACCTTCACACAAGAGGGTGAGGCATCAGTGTTGCAATCAGCAACAACAGATGTCAGCAAATCGTACACACTGTTCCTTTAATATGTGAGCTCATTTTCATTTTTTTACAGGTTTACAAAATTCACAGGTGTGATTATTTTTTACGCGGGACATTTTGCTGTCTTCACCAGGAGATAAAGCCCCAGATGTTTGCCTCTGTAGGGGTTCAGGATTCTGCTCACAACACCCAGCTGCTGTATCTGCCAAATGTGCACCATTCTTTATCACCAATAATTCATGTATTAAAAAGAATGATGTATAATAAATTATCATTTTAAGGCTATTGAAATGAATTCAGCTGAAATGTAAATAGAAATTATGGCTTGATCACCTACTCCAGCGAGGAAGGTCATGTCGCCAACAAGTCTGTCAAAGAAACTGAAGCGATTGACAAGAAATGGACAGTTATTTGTCCAACAGGGCAAAGATGAGACTCATCACGTCTGAGTGATGTGACACATTAATCTACAGATGGATCCCAGTTTCATTATTTGAAGATGTGATCGGTACCCAAAGACAATCCAGGTGATTGATTGGAATGGCCTATCACGGGAAACTGAGCCAAAGTGGTGTAATTATTTCTATAGAAGGACAAGGCAAGGTGAAGGTGGAGAGCCTGATTGAACATTTAACCTTGGATCGCCATCCGTGTTGATTCAAAGCTCAAAGCCAACGAGCTCAAAGTATCAGCTATGAAATATTGTCATATCAAAGTCCCACTTCAAGTTCAAGCATCGAAAAATGAATGGCAAACATGTCACATGCCATGAGATGGAGGATGTAATGAAAACGGGAAGCAATGAGGGAAAAAAAAGTAAATTGGAAAAGCAAAGCAGCACAGGTTGGATCTTATTTTCTCCGTCATTTCAAAACTCAGCAGGCGGTTTCTGGGGAAACACCTGACTGCCAAGTTTCATATAAAGGCTCATTTTTAAATCATAAACCAAGAGTCCAGGTCCATCAGGGGGAGAATTGATGCCTTTGTCAGCTGGCAGTGTACATATTCTTAATAAAAAAGGATCCGATTCTTTGATGCAATATTTATTTTCCCTCAGGATGAATGTTCAATTTGCTCTGACTCCTTGATACCGCTCAGAAAGTGACAGATACATGAAACTTTTACATGAGATGCGGATTCACAGAATATAAAATCACCAGCCCGCTCCGTCAGTCTTGCTTCTTTGAGTTTTACAGGAAACCTTGTTGTAAATCTGCTCAGTCCACTCTCCTCCTGTCAAGAGCTTCCAACTCAGCTGCTTTCCGTTTCTTTATTTAACTGTTTATCCTGAAGGAAGGTGCATTGTTAATTACTGCTAACAATACAGATGTTTGTTGCCAGAGGGCTGTGTTTAATAATGAAAGCATTTTCCTCTCTCCTGGCGGGGATGTACACTACTGCTAAACTGGAACAAATTACTGCGTGTTTTCTTTAAAGCCAACACTGGTGAAAGGACGAGTCATACTCAAGAGTGCAAAGGGATATTATGACTCCGGCGTCTTTATCTATGACTTCATTTATTCATCCGGTCAAGAGAAGACATTCTCCATGCTCTAAAATCAGCATGCATTTTCTTCTAGTATAAATATAAGATTCATTAGAGGAATAAACAGACCTCATGGGAGGGCTTATTCTCATACTTGGTGAGAGTGAGATGAGGAGATGAAAACCACCCTTTTATTACAGTGGATATGAAATTACCACCAGCATTTAGCTTAATTTAGCTTAGCTTAGCTCAGCTTAGTTTATTTTCTGGTCTAGTCTGGGTCTGCTGGTGATATGGATTGTCCCAACCAAGTCTCTGCAACAAATTTCCCCCAAATTTTGTATTTCTTAGATCCAACTGCGTAAGGCAATGAAATCTGTTCTACAAAGCTGGACTCCAATGAAACGATGACTGTCTGAAAATAAATACCTTCATGAGGCGTTTCTGTGTCAAAAAGACTAGTTTAAAATACTGATATCTTATCTCTGAATAAATAGTATAAAGATGAAATAGTAAATAAACTGCAGACTGAGTCTTGCTTTGAATTATCCAAAAATTATGGAGCCTTTTGGTGGAGCTCCTTTCATTTTCAACTAATGCTTTAAATCAGTGAGTGAGAAGTGAGATGGAAAGAAGACCGAGGGCACATCCTCTATTCACCTCATTCCCTGTGAAGTCTCTTTTAATGGCTATTTAATTCATAGTACTAACGGATTATCAAAGCCATTTAAATTAGTCATCATGGAGAGGATAGATTGTGAGACAGCCATGGGAGGTGGGTCACGTTAACCAAAAGGCCCGGAGGAAAGATGAGGGAAGCATGCAAATGATATTTAAAAAAAAAAAGAATGATTTTTCTTCTCCCCCTCTGTAGTATCCACCGGCTCTACTTATGATTAAATCTGCTATAAAGCTGAACCCACTGTGGGAAGTCTCACTCTTTTACCAGAAATAATGTTACAGATTCGAGAGAATCTTAAGAGAAAGGGGAGAGACAAAAGAGGATGTATGTGTTAGAGAACAAAGCCGGAGAGAGAGGGGAAAGGAAGAGCAAAGCGGCGAGCATGAAACACACACAGCACAGAATCTAATAAAATATAGATTTAAAACATTACAATGAAATGACAGGGTGACCTTGTAGCCAGAAAGTGACGTTTACGAAAAGCTAAGAAAAGTAACAGGAGTCAGGTTGGACTGTATTTATTTAATGTAAGCCTGCATTACTCTCCTGCTCTCTCTCCCTCTCTACATCACATAGTTTAGACATTTTGCAGGGTGGCTGGACTGAATCCAGACTCTGTAAATTCCCTGTCACAATGACAGCAAGACGACTTTCCCGTCTGGTTTTGAAAGAGAGACCAGAGAAAGAGAAAAATCAGAAGTTTGTCATTCCGGGCTTATGTAAAAAGGAATCATTTGACACTGGCGAGAGGTCTGTGAGATGATTGATCATTTTTATATTACATCTGCACAAGCAGCAAAATAGCTTAGCTTAGCATAAAGACTGGAAGACAGCTAGTGTGTCCAAAATGAGTGATTATGTTCTGGATAAGTTCTTGGCTAGAAGCAGCGACTTCCCGGTTAGCTACACTAACCATATCTTGGCTCAAGCTTCATATTTTAAATGTTACACATTAAATATTGTGTATCACTGCTTTAATTAATAAATGTAATCATATAAAACTTTTTCAGTCTATATCAACTAATGACTTTGTCTACTATCGGTTATTTTTGGATCAATCAGTTCCTCTTTGTCAAGCAAGAGTGGACTCACATGGTTGATATGTTCCACCCTAAAACTCAAAAATATTCAATTTGCAATGATATTAATGATATTTAGCAGAGAAAAACACTTCATCTTCATTATTTAAGAGGCTTGGATCAATGAACATTTGATATTTTTGCGAGGCAAATTAGCACTGACTAATTAAATCCAAATAAAAATGCGTTAATACATTTTCTCCTGCTTGACTTATCATTGCAATCAACAAATTGTTACAGCACTGTCAAAGCCAAACATACTGCAGTACGCAGGGCTCTCAGAAGAGACTAATGATTCAAATTTAGAGGATCGCTGGAGACAAGCGAGATTTAAATTTATGCAAAACACAATAAAAACACTTTTTTTCCCTGTGTTACATTAAAATCGTACATTATTATTCACAATGTATTCCATGTGAGATCATAAAGGGTGCTGAGAGATGCATCCACACATGAACACACAGTCACAAATGCCTGACACAGACCACTTCATCAGCTCATGTCTCCGCTCGCCACAGGCCGCCGGCCCTCCTCCACCGTGAAAATATCTTTCCAAACCATATAAATATTTATGTCCATTAATAGTAAAGAGGCAGCACGAGTAGATGCATAATGCTCTGTGCTGGTCTTATTTTCGTGGGAGATGCACTCCAACTGCCACGACGTCTCTGTCGCCATGACAACGGAGTTCAGCGAGCGAGCCAAAGCAGGACTTGGCCCTGTCGCGCTGCACAGACAAAAGTAGCATGATTCGCACAGAGAGGGGAAACAATGTGCATGTTAAGTGTTCTCCGGCAACAATGTGCATGTTAATGATAACTTGTAGATACTTAAACATCACAAGGACACGAGTCTGAGCAAGAGAGAGCGCGTGCAACACGCTGCGGCAACACCTCTCGTGAAAAAAGGCTACACCACAGATGTCAAAATGTGGATATGGACATGATTAGATGATCTCAGGCCATTTCTAGACATTGTTACCAAATAGCAGGAGCCACAGAATACTTTGACCATATAAAGATGTGGACGCTTATGAGGAAAGCAGATGTGAGGAATTACAAGCTATCACATTCACATTCCTCAGACCAATGTGTGCCTGAGTCCAAGTCCAAAATATTGTCTTAACAAGGAGTCTGAGATTTATTGTCCTCCTGCTGTCAGATGTGAGTTGATGTGGGATTTTTGAAAGAATCATTGTGTATACATATGAATGCATTCACTCATATAAACAAACAAATAATTTCACCCTCTGCTTCCTTTCCCTCCATCTCACGCGCACACATGCCGTTCCCTGTGCTCTGGGCTTTAGCCTGTCAAAGCACTGAGGTTTTGTGATCACGGACATGATTTCTCTTCGCAATGACATCTCCCCTGGGAGCAGCGACGACGGTTCTGGGGTGGAAGATGGATGTAGAATGAAGGAGGTCTGTCCAGCCACGGCTGGTGGATGAGAAACAAATGAAAGACAGGAAGCGCAGATAAAACCGAGGCGTGTGTCAGAAAAACAGAAGCGGAGGGTTATTGGAGTGTGTGTTCAACACAGCAACTCCACGAGGGATTAGAAGGCCGAGCAGCAGGAGCCATTTGCTCCACAGAGAGAACAGCTTACTGACTTTCTGCTTTCAAGGTAGCACAGCTTTCACTTCCAGGCTCAGCGTGCGCGCACGCTCCGGCTCGTAGTTCAACCCTGCAAGATTAACAAGGACGTTTTCTCATTGTGTGGAGAAAACATCTTCCAGCAGACGAAGACGAAGCTGGAAAACTTTCCAGATGAAAAAAGTTTGCGAGGTGAGGGCTTACATCATACAGTTAGTCATTTTCCCCATGATGAGAGAGTTCCTCTGTAATGACAAGGGTCTGTCCCTCAAGCTGTCCTCAAAGACTTTCACTTTCCAGCAGAAGGATGACCTAGTGAGAGAGTATTTTAAACACAGAGGCGACTAAAAATGCCTTATGTAAGACAGTGACATGAATGGAAAACACAATGACGAGTAAATCGGTCCAGAGTAGAATGTTAATTAAACTAAATAAAAATAGAAACTATCAAGGAATAAATGAGTCAATCAAAGCTACAGGAAACAAAAGATTTATTTTAGGTTTTAAAGCTTCATTGTGTGGTGAAGCTCTTCTAGTTGACTGCTTCCTAAAGTATAAAGGGCCTGCACTTGGTTTATATTCTTCAAGTAAATTAGAAATGTATTTTGGCCTGAGACCAATGAAGTGATTTATAAACTAGCAGCAGCAGCTCTTTAAAATATGTTCTACGAACTATGTGGAAGCCAGAGTGAAGATTTAAAGTATAACTGTTGTTTATTACAGCTTCCCCTGAACTGCGGCAGATTCAGGAACTGAGCACATTACTCCCCGTCCCTAAAGGAAACATGTATTACTACTTGTGTTTTGTTTTTTTAATAGTTTTGGACATCATTTGCTGAAATCTGGGATCAAAACCACATCACTATAAACCGCTGGGGGAGGACAGACAAGAAGCAGACAATCATAAAGGTTCAGCCAGCTTGTCATTACGCTGAGCGGTAAAATCAACGGGAAGCACGCCTGTCGTGTTTGTTGCATCCTTCGTTTCACGCGGCCACGGTACTTACAGATAATTGTTTACTATAAAAGATGATGCGTCTTGACAAAAGAAGTCATCGGTGCTTCGATTCTGCTTTGTGATATAAGTGATCGAGAGGTATCAGCCCTGAGCAGCGGTGGCGAGATATAAATCCCCCCCCAGACGCTGGTGGTGTCGGTGGCTGACGACTCTGCTGCGGGTGGTTAAATGATAAAGCTGATGAAGACTGGGTGGAGATGGGGAGGTGGAGGAGTGTGCATAACAGCAGCAGCAGCAGCAGAGAGAGAATCATACCTAAAGAGACAGCAGCGAGGTGATGCGGATGAGTCACCCAGCTACTGGATAGATGTGACCAGCCCCATATAATGACAGCACGCATGAGGAAAGCGAGCTACAGGATGGGAAGAGAAATTAACTGCAGGCCTGCGTGCAAAATAATCCTGACTGAACTTTTGTTAGAGCTTCAGGAAGCTGATAAATGTGCAGCTTGACTTAATGATGTTACAGTTTGCCTTTGTTTTCTCATCTAAATTAAATTTGCTAACGGGTTGCTTGTGTTCTTGTGAGCACAATTAATTATTTTTAATGCTAATAGAATGGCGATGGCCAAAACTATGAAAGAACAGAGAGGAATTCTTCTTTATGAACATGAATAATGTGCTCAGCTCTCCTGGTACTTGTTATAACTGTAGTACAGCTATTAGTGCCGAATGTAATGAGATTTTTTTTTTCTCTTTTCCTCGGAAACTCGTCTGCAGTTGCAGATGTCCACTCTGCTGGAGATGAAGGTGTGAAAGAGCTTGTACGGACACGAAACTTTCTTCATAGTCATAACCGGCGTCCGCTGGAAAAACTTGATTGCCGTTCGACGCTGCTTTGTACCGTCTACTCATTAGGGGTGATGTTATTTGTTCAGACGGCGACCCCTGACACACCCCACCCCCCCCCCCCCCCCCCCCCCCCCACCCCCATGCCTATCTAAGTGGGAGTGGGAGTAGGAGACCCCATGCAGAGACCAAATAGACAAGGGTGTGGACGAAGGCTGGCCTGCCTGCAGTGACAGCAGGACGTTCCCGTACACACACACACACACACACACGCACGCACGTGCACCAACCCTCTGTATCCCACTGATATCCCCCCAAAAGAGCATGAACCCCACGGAGCGGAAGAGGAGGGTGAAGGATCTGAGGGTGGGCTTTTTGGAGGGAGGGTCTCTCAGCTGTGCCTGAGGACAGTGAGACAGCAAAATCCAGGACAGGAACACACACACACACACACACACATATATAAATATATAAAGACGCAAACACACATGCCACTCAGTGTTATTAATACAGGTCATCAATTAGGCCTGACCTACAAAGACTGTCTGCACGAAGGCTACACAACAAGCTGGGACAGACTGACGGGGCTCGGATTAACAGGAAAATGCCTCTTCAGCCCTGATTTACAGATTATCTCGCGAAGGCACATGAACTCTGCAGACAGACGGAGGCATTGTGCCAACACTGAAATTAGGTAACTAATTTAAACCCTATGAAATTTCTCTGCGCACTCAGTTCGAGCATGTCGGCAACTTGTCGGCATGTTGTTGTGAGGGAGCTGTCAAGCCACGCAGTGAGTGATATGGACACCGTCACCTTGTTGTCTCTGCTGTTTTTCTTTCCTTCATCTGGAGTGCAGGGAGCAACTGCCACACACATCTTAGGGGCCGTGTTAAGCGCGCAAACAGAGGAGGAGGGGGGTTAGTTACGGCGGTAGAAGGATGTTCTGAAGGTGACGAGGGCAGAAGTTGTCCTCCTGTGCCAGGAATGTGCTCTCGGTTAGCGGGCAAGGACGTGCCAGGGGCAAGCAGTCATGTCTGGCTCTGTTCCCTGCACCCTAGACCCTCTGCTTTCATTCATGGCCTCGTCTTAAGAGCTTTTTCCTCCTCCATTGTTACACAAGGCCTATCTAAAGGGTTTATGCTTCTGACTTGTGCTAAGCACTCGGGGTGACAGAGCCAGAGCTCATCACAAATCCTAAAACCCTCTGCAAATGCCTTTTTCTCCTTCCTCAATGCTTTTTCCCTTTATTATGTTTTTTTTTTTTTTTTTTACCCCCCTCCACCTCCCCCTCGTTCTCCATGGTCCCCTCCCTCCTCATTCTCTGCTGTCTTCGTATCTTAATGCTTCTATCTCGTCTCTCACTCTCACTGTGACAGTGGAGTGCAGGCGTGCTCTAATCTAAGCCAGATGAGCTAGAAAAACACAGGCTTCCTCTGTCGTTTGCTTTCCCCATTAACCGAGAGGCCCATCATTTCTCTCTCCAATCACAGGGCAGACTTCTGAGGTTTACCAGCACGTCTGCATATGCACTACAGCAGACGAGCCAGTAAAACTCCTCCATGAGTGATTTATAATGACACTCGATGGCTTTGCCGCTGTCGTCTTCCATCTTCTCGCCACAGACTATTGGTCAGTGGCTCAGAGCCAGACTCATGGCACCTGTTGAGTCAAAACCGTTTTACATAATGTTAACTTTTTATAGATAGATTTGAATTCCCAACATGTTTAGGATCCCAGAGGTACTTTTTTTTTTTTTTTAAATGTTGCATGTAAACGTGGCTCCAGATCAGACCAGACTAAAGTCGCCATCACGGTTCAGGCTCCTTCCTCTCTGTCATGACGAGTTTGGACTGAAGCTTTCATTTAGGACTGGGCCGACTCTCGCTCACTGCTGAAGCAGAAGGACATCACGTCCCTCTGGGGATAGTTGCTGTCCTGCCCTGTCACTTCCACTTACTTATACCCAGGCCACAAAACCTACAAGTCCAGACTGCATTGAAGCAGAGGGAGGGTGAAGAGGGGGAAAAGGGGAAAAGATAAACTAGACGTTTGGCAGGAGGCCGGAGATAGCTGAGAATTTTTTGACTCAATATTTATCTGATTTAAACGAATACTTTTGGGAAAGAGATTTTGCTTTTTTGTGAGAGTTAGATGAGATAATCAATACCACACTCTCGTATCTGAATATGATGCCGGCAGCCAAGACTGCCAGAAGCTTAGCTTAGCATAAAGACACAAGAGAAGCAAGAGAAACAGCAAGCCAAGCTCTTTCCAGAGGTTAAAAAATACGCCTACCAGCACCTCTAAAGATTTACTCATTAATTCTTGGAACGACACGTCGTATCTTGTTTGGTTAATCCACACAAAACAAGTGTAAAGATGACATGTTGTGATATTAAGAGGGATTATGTACAGGACTATTTATGAACTGGGAGCAGTGACTTCCTTGTTAGCTGTTTCCCACTCTTTCCAGTCTTTGTGCTAAGCTAACTGACTGCTGACTGAAGTCATATTTTGGTGTACTATTCCTTTTATTGGCTGTGTTGTATTGCTGTTTAAAAGGACCAGTTTGATTGGTTAAACAATAAAAAAAAAAAGCTTTCCAGCTTAAAATCCTAAAACCCAAAGATATTAAATTTCCAATCTTATAAATCAGAGGAAAAACAGCAAATCTTCACATTTGAGAGACTGGAATTAATAAATGTTTGGTATTTTTACCAGATAGATGCCTGTTATGTAATTGCTTTATCTGGACTAAATAACAGGTTATATCTTGTTTGTTTAATGTGAACAAAATTGATTTATGGTGTTTTGAAACAGAGTGAGGCTAGCTGTTTCCCCTGTCTCCAGTTTGATGCTAAGCTAACTAACTGCTTGCTTTAAATGTCATTGTACAACATGCCTTAGCTTCATATGTATATAGCTGCACATGAAACACATTGATTTGTGTGTGTGTGTGTGTGTGTGTGCGTGTGTGATTTTGTGTGAACACAGTATTCGTCACTTCGTTGGGTGAGAGGAACCACGTGGCAGTCCATGATCTGAAAAAGCAAGACGTGAAAAGGAGGCTGTTTATTATGATGATGATTTTTTTATGATTATTTTTTGCCTTTTTTCAAGCTTTATTGACAGAGAGACAGATGGGAGAGACAGGAAATGTGGGGAGAGAGATGGGGAATGACACGCAGGAAAGGGCAGCACAGATCGGGACTCGAACCCCGGCCCCTGCAGTGAAGCTTCGCACGTGGGGCGGCCGCTCCACCGACCGAACCAAACGCTGCCCCAGAGACGTCGTTCTCACAGGACAGTGACACCAGAGGGCCTCATGAGTTTTGCTGCCACCGCTTCTCATGTTCTTGGAAGATGATGGAGAGGTGAGGGGTATTCAGCTGGTTGCAATCTGCAGCTTCACCACTAGATTTCACTTTTGTATGCAGGACTTTTACCCGCAGAGTTATGTCATAGATCTAATTCTTCCACAAATGACTGCATGCCAAAGTATGCCTTTTCACATATTTTTCTGACTCACATTCTTTCTTTTCTCCCTCACAACGTTATCCCCACCCACCCTCAGCTCACAGCAGAGGGTACGATGAGTGAAGATGTGAGAGTTCAATCAACAGACACGGGAGGTGAGAAAAAGAGAAGAACTTCCTTCAACAATTTATCATTTTCCAAGTCTCCCCCGTGACTACTCATCTCTTACAGAACACATCTAAGATGCTAAGTTAATAACAGAGGGAGGAGAGCAAGGTGCGGCAGGAGAACAGGCTCAGGACCACACAATAACACGCTCGCTAGCGAGCCTCACATGAATCAAAATGACAAAGCCAATCTAGCGAAAAATTCTCTCTTGTTGGCAGTAAACTGCTCGGCTCTCGGTTGAGTAGATAACAGGAGTACAAGCCGGGGAAATTGTGAGTTCAGTTTAAAAAGTTAAATTCACTTACTGTAAGGTGCTCAGCCTCTACAACCCCCACCTCTTATTCTGGGTTGCTGAGTTAATCACAATGGTATATGGGAGTAGTTTTCTTCCGGGTGATACAGGCTTTCGCTTTCTGTGCGTGCACATGTGTATCATAAAGGCCTGTCAGCTGAGACGGGAAAGGTCAGTAAAAGTCGAGTGAGTTCGCTTATTCCTGCAGCTGCCTGTTGAGTATAAAACTAACCAGAACCACAAGCTAACCTCAAGAGGGTACAGTAATCTCTATATATACTGCTCGCCTTCACTGCTGAATTCTGCTGCCTCGGGAAGAATTATCACAAGCCTGAGCACGGCGGTCTCTGAGCTGAGTGGGAAAGAGGTGAGATGTGGTGAGATGGGAATGTGTAAGTATGGAAAACGGAAAAAAGCTTGAGGACAGAAGGGGTTAACCTTCGTTCTCCATCCAGAACCCAGGTGCACCATCTCCCACCCCCAGGCTGTGAGAGTCTCCATGCTGGGGAGACCTTTAATAGCCTTGAGATGGAAGCACACTATCCCCAACAGCCCATAAAAGACAGTGTTCCTCTGTCCCATTCCCCCCTATCTGTCTGGTATGGCCTCATAAAAGACTTAAGTGGTCTCACATGACTCCTCTGTCCACTGGTGTAGTGACTGGCTGGATCCTAAGGAGCAGGAAAGGTGACTGGACGGCTTTAGGCTGTGAAGGACAAGGTGTTTCGCTGCAGTCCTGCTGTCTGGTCGGTCTGACTAGGTCCTCCATAATAGTAAACATCAGCTGAGCTGAGTTAAAAGTTTAAATATTATTCACAGTCACAAAAATCTTGAGGCCTCAAAGATTTAGAAGTGCACAAAGATCAAATACAATACAACGAGGCTCGCTGACAGTCAGACGCTAACAGCGGCTAATGTGTCTTAGAACTGCAAGCATCAAGCACGAAGATGGAGGATACACACAAGAGGTCCGGCAGGCTCATTTCTGTCTTATACAATAAATTGACTCAAAACACATGAATTGAATCAATTTATTAGACTTCACACAGTCCACTCTGGACTCTGGAGAAATCTCAGTCAGCGTGTTTCATATTATAGTCTGTGTGTGTGGCTGTAGTTACTGCATGGATATTTCCAACAGTATGAGGTATGGTCCCAGAAAAAACACAATGAATAAACTTACTTATAAGCATCCGAGGGAATTAAATTTATTCTGGCAGTTCAACAATAGCAGTAGGAAACATACTTGAAGCAGTTGGTCTGATCAAGTCAAGCGTCAGTGTGTTCAGGTGTCAAGACTGCAGTTAATTCTGTCCACTGTGCCCGCTCATGACCTGCAGCAAGGATCCAGTTGCACACCTGAGTATACTTGGGCAAAACTTGGGTTACCCATCTGGGAACGACAAACCACTGAATGCTGTGTTTTGAGTTGAGCTGAGCTGAATTGAGTTGAGTGCATTCGAGTTCAGTTCAGTTCTTTATTGTCCCAAGAGGCAGATTTGGCTTGCAGGTTTGCAGAAATAGACCCATGTAAACACACACGAGACACGTGCACAGAATGGAAATGACCAACCTGCGATAAGTTAAAACAAAAAACCTAAAAAAACAAAAAACACGCGCTGTCTTGTTGTTTTAATGATTTGTTAAAATCGTACGGCCGGGCAGTATACAGAAGCCGTGTACAGTAACATGTGGGGAACTTTTCCCTGAATGTTTGCTTGTGGTTTTCCTTTTTGTTTTTCCTCGGCTGGGGGAAGTCGAGTGCAAACGCAGCACCCTGGGATCCATCCCTCCATCTGACCTCTGCTGACTTCTCCCTTTCTGTCACGACTCTGAGGCTCCAGCCACTCAACTAACATGGCTGGGGAAGTGTTTGGCCTGGGGAGACCATTAGCACTGGTCCAGCTTTTTTCTTTTTTTTTTTTTCTGGACTGAAAGAGGATCACCTACACAGATAGACACACTTCTACTTAATAGGGGACACTTTAGCCTGGCTGCAAACACCTCCATCCCCCCTTCCTGCTGTTCACAATCACAGCCTCGACTATTACTTTAAAAACCTCACTGCTGCCCCTGATTCTCCCTCTCTATCTCCCCCTCTCTCTCTCAAACACACACACACACACATACACACACACACCCAGAGGCATTCCAACACATTTGTTTCTGTTTCTGCATCTGGCCAATGTTTTACTCTTCCTTCTTTGTTTTTAAGCTGTCTTGTGCCAAGAAAAAGTAATTAGGTCGCATTTTATCTGAACAAAAGTACGTGCACAATAGTTGCATCTCCAGCTTTGTCTGTTATGAAAAGGATATGTACACGTATGTCCTCAAATTGGCTCGATTGAGAGTTTCTTTCTGGGGTCAACAGAGCTGAAAGCCTCAGATGTTCTCGTCATGAACTCATCCTTAAGCTTATTGAGCTAAAACATCTGGGCCCCCTACTTTCCCCGCACAGCTCTCCACTGAGCCCAGGGATGCATCCTGCAGGATTTGACTGGTGGGCAACACACACATATACAATCTAAACACACACACATTTAAAACACACACGTATTGAAGCACTGTGTTGAGTGACAGCACCTGACAGACTATGATGCACAGCTTATAGGTGAAAAAATCAACAGCAGTGGCCCGTTAGTCATTACTCTTGTTAATGTAGCCCAGCTGCCTGCCTGTCATGTGGCGTCACCCGTACTGAAATCCCAAGGTGTGAGTCTGTGTGTGCGTGTGTGTGTGTGTGTGTTTTAGTTTGCCGGCTGCTCCTCCTGCTTAAAGCCCCCTCAGGAAGACGAAGACACAGGCAGGCTGTGCAAAGCGTGTGATGTTAAAGGTACAACTCCACAACTGTGATCATTGCAGAGTTTTGCTGGAAAGGGCCAGATCCCCTGCTGCCTTAGTCCAGTATAAACACGCTTCCCTCTGCGAGGAAGAGACAGGCTGAGAGGAAGATCGTGAGAAAAAAAAAAAAAGAAGCTAAATACGAGACAAGGGAGAGGGCTGAGAAAAGGGGACGGCACAGACAGCCGCAGCAGGGGGCATGCTGTTCTCCGTATTTGACTGTCAATGAATCTCATTAACATGGCTTCTCTAATCAGCATCTGAGAATATTCCACTGAAGGCCATCCGGCTCAGCTCCCCACCTCCTTCCTCTCATTTTGATTACACTGTTGCATAAATTTACCATTGCTTTTTTCCCCCCCTTTCATTTTATTAAAACGGCCCAATTTAAGCAGAAAAAAGCAGCGTCTGTTGTTTCCTGCTTCCACTGCGTCTTGTAACCTGTCCCGTACGCGTGAAACACAGCGAGCCGCCGTGTTAAGGATATCCACCCTGCACTCGTCACATCAGGAGAGGCTTGTTTTCCACCATTTCAGCCGCCACTCAATAAGCGGTGGAAATAAATGGGCACTCATGCTGAAAAGGACTTTTCCAAATGACAGCTCACCAGATAAATAAAGCCAAATTACTTCCACGGCATGGTGACATGAAAAAAATGTGTGATTCCTTGAATATGGTATAGTATTTTCTGAGACCCCGACAAGAGTCTTCTTACTTTTATCTTTTAAGAATTGTGGACTCTGTTTAATGGGGTTGCTTGCGAGGTTTTTGGATGATGGATGAAAAGCACAAGGGTGGCAGGATGTTTGCATTTCCAACATGTAGGGCAGGTCTCCCCGCCTTAGAGTCAAGGATGAGCTCTCAGGGACAAAGAGGTGTCGCATGTGTCACATGACGGGGCCCCCGACAGGAAGCTGGCTGGTTGTTAAACAGGAAGGTCTGAACCCGTGAAGGGGTGTTCCTCCTCTTTTTTTATTTGACCTGTGCTTTTCCTTAATGAGAGCAGATGGTATCTAACACAAACAAACTCCGGCTATTGTCCAGAGACATCAAAACAGTAATATTTGATTGCCCTCTGAGAGATTTGTGTGGCATGCGATGAAAAAGAGGAGATTAGAGGTTGGAAGCGTCGCGTCATGCCAGAGATATTCCCAACAAACACCACACATGCTCATTCTTTAATCATGATCGAGTCCTGCCAATATCGTGAAATCTGAATTCCAAAGGCTGTTCGGCATCAAATGGGACGCGCGAAGCCTCGTCTATCTCTCTAACATCTGACAGAGTGACTAATGGGAGCTGCTGGAGCTTTACTCCCCCAAAAACCCAAACCTAAACACCCTCAGCGCACTCATAGACTCTCCCTTTATGTCTTCTGAAGCAGCCTTGACTTTACATACAACAGTTCTGCCACACATCTTTAGGTCCAGACTGATTTACTATCTGTCCTTCTAAGTCCTCTCCCTTTCTACACTCTCCAGCGGCTCGAGGCAGCGTTCCCATAGTCCCGTGCGCTCTCAGGGTGTGTTCCTGGCACTGAATGTGCAGATAGGATAAATAAATCACATACAGGCCCTCTGGAGAGCAGAGAAACCGACTGGAACAGGCTACAGGGAATAAAGAAGACATCTGGCGAAGGAGCTGGAGCCTCTCTGGTGAGGAGAAAATGACTTATAGAAAGACATTATGATAGAATGACTACCAGAGCCAGTTAGACAAGCGCTTCATATATTCAGCCTTAGCCTGGAACATGTTTGCTAAATATTTACACCCAGTCACTTCACTACACATTTTTCTGACAGTTTTACTTTGCACGTACAAAATGACATATCCAAAACATACGATCATAAAATACGATGTATGTTAAATTACCCAGCAGTACATCAAATAGTTAAAATTATCACAACATTCAACAGTAAACTGTTACTTACACATTAATGCATCAGTAATAACAACCTAAAAATATAATGTATAATAGTAGTAGTGCAGCTACTTTTACTTGAGTAAATGAATACTACACCACTGATAGCTAGTTGCCAGGTGTAGGCTAAATGTTGGCTAAATGCATGAGCTAATACTGTGTCTAAATTTGCATACTTTTATACTTACCACCTGATATTTTGAGTATTATTATTACGTGCGTCCACATTGTCAGTTATGACAAAATGCAGTGCACCGAGTGTTTATAGGACACTAATAATGGTTAAAAAGACACTTCTCACCTTCAGTAATTACCATTTTGGGTACCTAGCTGAAGAGGTGGGAACACTGACATTATAAAAATGGCAGCGAAGAAGTTGAACTTATGTTTTATATTTATAGTTTAACAGTCAAATATTGGTACACTACAAATGCTCCGCCTGATTGCAGTTCAGTGTTAGGAAGAAAAAGCGGTAAAACTTTCCGATCATCATTTCCTATAAGTGCACAACGGGCAAATTACGATAACACTGCCCTGTCGAAATTAGTGCAGTATGTCAGGGAGTACATAAAGTACAGAATGTAATCCATAAAAGTGTAGTAACAAAGTTTCAAATTGAATCAAGTGACAACAAGCTAACGGTAGCTTGCTCATGAGGCATTTGCTATTAATCATTGTACTCAAGTAGTATTGTTAATACATGACTTTTACTAAAAGTGCTTATTTTCACAGTGTAGTACTACTACCTTTACATGAGGAAAAGATATATGTAATAGTAGTAGCTAGCAGCCAGGTGTGGGCTAAATGTTGCAATATTAGCTAATTTAACCAACTAACAAAGCTAACGGTAACTTTCAAATGACATTTAGAACAGTAAGCACTCATATGTAGCACAACATTTTATAAAATAGTGTTTAATGATGATGTAAACTGAATATTTTTTCACAAAATGACACAACAAATTACAAAGTGCCAGTAATGTTGCCAGTAATGCCTTGCCTAAGGATGCAGAGCCGTATTTTACACTCAATGAATGCTTGAATACCCCTAACTATGAGAGACAGGCATTTCACTGTTTGCACGGATAAATAAAACAAAGTTATACAAAAAAAAACATTGGCAGTGATGTTTAATATCTATTTTTCCACCTTAAAACTTCCTTTACATAGTTAATTGCTTTTGATTGAATGGTATTACAGCTGCATCAATCAATGATATCAATCACGCAATGAGTCACACAAAAAGTCTTCACTGCTTAAGATATGTTTTAGGTTTTTATGGTGCAACATGACACAGTAATGGACTGTACTGTAGCTGGTGCAAGCCAGCCCTGCCGTTTTAAATTGAGAGAAAGCTGAAACAGTCTTCTCATTGTGAAATCAAATGAACCACTGACCAGAAGGAGTGATCACATCCCTGTCAGCCAGCAAATGAGTCGACACAGAGGGCGTATGTTGTGTGATAGCACATAGTGTTAGCCATTTTGGAGAGGCTGCTGCATTTGTAGTCCATACACAAACGCAGCCATGAAAACTGGAACAGTTGATCCCCATATCAACCGGGGTCCCGGTGTGTTAGTGAACACAGATCCTATTAAATACTGTAGCTGCTGCATTGAGGAGAGGAGGCGGGGTGGGGGGGGTGGAAACACACAATGCACCAACCTCCATCTGCTATGGTCAGCTTTGGCACAGAGTCAGCAAGACTCTCCAAACAGCAGAGCTTTTCTTTGTGTGTTCGTTAATGTACAAGAGTGCAGAAGAAATTGAGAGAGAAAAGCAGAAGCAGAAGGAGGCAGAGCAGGGAGGGAAGTCAGCCGAACGAGATGGAAGAAAAAAAAAAGAAGCACAGAAGAAGCGAGAACAGCCATCCGCAACAAATGTGCTGCAAGGCTTTCGTATCAGGGTGACAGGTGCATTATCATAGGTTAATGAGAAGCCTTAGTGCTGCCTGTAGCTTCAATCAGGAGAGCGCCGCCTCCACTACCATCTCCATCAATCAGTTCAGACATAAACCTCCACTCAAGCACCAAACACACACTCACAAGCACACAGGTGCATATATAATATACAAACACATACAGTACAGGTGCACAAACAGCCATCCTCCAAGTGTTCAGCACAGAGATAGCTCATTATAGCTTGTATGGGGCAACTGATACAGCAATATTGTGGCTGCAATTTAGTACAAAGGATTATAGTGTGATATGAGGTATTTATGGACACAATGGAAGATAATTAGCACCTCAAGCACAGCCCTCAGGTGTGATCATCAAAAGATGTTAACTACAGCTAATACTGCAGTCGGCGTGGAAATACACAGTGGTGTATTTTCTCAATCTGAGTCTTATTATGGGTTATGGCATTCTATATGAGCATGCAATCTTCAGCCAAACAATTGTTGTTCACGTGAGAGATTGTGTGGCATCATGTTTCCATGCTTTTCCGTGCCTTATTTCTATGCACCAATCATGATTTAGCAGAACTGCAAGTGTAATGTGATGATGGTCTCTGGGTTTTGTTTCTTATGTTGCCAGGGAGACGCCACCGTCCGTCAAATCTGATCAAGCCACGCCCACACAGTCCCCGATGAAGCACAGCTGATCGCTGAGGTTTAATTTGTAGGATGTAGAAACTTCAGGGCTGGAACCAATCATTATTTCATTATCGATTTATCCCTATTGATTAAATCATTCCTTGTCAGAAAATAGTAAAAATGTCCAGCACAGTTTCCCAGAACTAAAAGTGATGTCATCTTGTCAGCAGTCAGCAGTCTGAAACCCCCCAAAGGCTGAGAAAACCAGCAGTAATTCACTTTTGACAGCTGGAAGTGGGAGATTTTGGCAGTATTGGTTTGAAAAAATGACTCGAACCATTGATTTTTAAGCTTTTCTGGGAAGCCACAGTGCAGAAACTGAAAAATGTTCACACCACGAATCGGCGTCGAATCTGCAATCCCAGTGTGGATAAATGGTTACAGAAAATGGATGGATCAATTGATGGATATTTGTACAGAGGAATGTTTACATTTTCAAACCAGGAAGAGAGAGAATATTCCTTTACAAGTCAAAGTACCAGCTGATGAAAGCTGTGAGATAGACATAATCTAGAGTACATTATTATGCCTCTGAAATGTTGAAGACTGGATGTATAAAGTAATATCAAATGGAAATATTCAGGACCAGTACGTGAGTGAAACCAGTTTTCTTCGCAGGATGCTTCTTGTGGGGTATTTTTATGTCTGTATTCGCTGCACAGTTGTAGTTTCTTCCTCTCAGTCCACACTTGCTGTCAAGAGCCTCTCTTCAGCTCTCCCTCTCACCACCATCCAACCGACAGGAGTGGAAACAGTATGTTTCCATAGTCGTACTACTGATGTTCACCGGTGGTTGGCAAAGCGGTGGAGTTGCAGCAGAGTGATTTTAGAGGTCTTTACTCTCCGAGGGCCAAAGAGGACACATGGGGCGGAGAGCTTGCCTGTATCACAATAGATTAGCCCACAGGAGGAATAAGAGAGGGGAAGAGAGCGAGAGAGAGAGGAAGGTGGCTCTGTGTGTGTGTGAGTCACTATATCATTCTTCTCTGGTGCTGCATTCTACAAGCCGCTGGGCAGGAAATGAGGCGGAGGACACCCACTGACCTGCAGCCACTTGCCGCCTTTCAGCCTATCACAGAAACAATTTAAACAGCTAATGGAACTAGGCTGATCCTCTTTCCATCTCATACAGGGGCACTGTGACTCATACTGCTCATTTCTGATTAGAGCTCCTCGGGCTTAAAAGTAATCTGTACCAGACAGGGGGATAGACCCTGTTAGTTATGTCATTATGAATATCTATCAGATGGACATGTGTAAGCGAGCTGAGTGCACACTGTTTGTTTATGTATGATCCCAGAGAGAGATTAAAAACAGGAAGAGCAGCGAGGGTCCGCACAGGAGGAAGGGACCGAGCAGACGGGTCAGCATGCAGGTGGAGGTGGGGTCCGTTATGGGTTGGGGGCGGGGGGGGGGGGGGGGGGGAGTGACTGAGGAGCATGTGGGTGTTCTGCCTGAGCATGTTTATGACACAGTGTGGACAGGATGCCGGGAGGAAGAGCACAGCGGGCAGCGAGAGCCCCCCCCCACCACCATCATCTGTGGTGGATGAGCACCAATGGAGCGGAGAGGTAACTAAAAACACACATTGATGGGCGAGTTACGGGGAGAACATCCTGCTAAGCAAACAGCTCATCTATATGCATGAGCTCTATGCAGCGGTGTAAAATGCGTGTTTGCCCCGCGTTGAGAAAAGGTTAGAAACATTTCATATCTCAAGAGACGCGTTTTTTCGAACCAGTGTTTTTTTTTTTTTTTTAAATCACTCCAGGTTACTTACTGCTTACTGAACACGTGGACATGACATCTTCATTATTCATCCCTTTATTTCATTCGGTCACAGTGGGATCATTATCTGTCCCACTTCCTCTGGCCTGGACTCACTGACTGACAGTTATGTGGAAAAAAACAGAGGAAGTCTTCCTTCCTCGTGTGTGTGTGTGTGTGTGTGTGTGTGATCTGATGAGCCCAGCAGCAGCAGCAGCAGCAGCCATACAGTCTATAGGCTCCACTTTTCTGCAGCATGCAAACAAAGAAAATATCCCTAACACGTGTACTAGGGTTGCAGCTATTTTCACTATCAGTTAATCTGGTGGTTTGTTTTTTGAGTAATCCATTAGGGCAGCAACAGTTGTTTTCTTTTGTTTATAGTTGTTTATAAAATGTCATAAAATAATCTCTCAGTAATCCAGGCGACATCTTGAAATTTCTTGTTTTGATGGAAAAACAGCCCAGAATCCAGACATATTCAGTTTACTCTCATCGGCACCAAATCATCACATTTGAGAAGCTTGAAAAACAAGATACATTTTTGCTCATTTTGCCTAAAAAAAATGACCAATAGAGTAATCGAAGCAGCTCTATATTCCATGACAAAGTACACACATTTTCCCAGAATCCAAATGTATTCACACGTTACACTGGTATGAGATGCAAATCCTCAACTTTTTTGATCAATGTTATCCTGATAAATTACTTCCATCCATTCACTGAGTAAACTAAGATGGTTGATTATTTGTTGACTATTTGTTTCAGCAATAACGTGCAGATTTGTTAAACTACTGTTAAAACAATGATGCAGTTGAGTTGACTGGAGTTTTTGTCATTTCTGAACCCCTTTGCAGTTATTTTGATTTTTTTAAAATGTGCCTGGAGGCTCATATTTGATCACATCCTGTTGACTATGACTACAAATTTGACTATGACGTCAACAGGATGTAATCATTTTTGTATGTAAACATAAACCATCCAACTCCAAAGATCGGGTGGACCGTTTTTTGCTGCTGTAACATTTTGGGAGCTTTAATTCACTTTCCTTTCTTCCTTAATGTAGTTGACTGTTGTTGTTCTTAAGTTAATTCTCGGCACTTGAAGCACACAGCATGGACAGAGCTCCCTGATGGGATGAGTTTCTGTTGAGTTACTCGAAAATAGTCTCCTGAGAGAACACTAAGCTCTACTCATTATACCGAGGTTAAGTGTCTTAGACAACAGTGGATTAGAGCAGCGAGGTCCGTGCTGTGATTGCGTTGTTTTGCTTAAAAGCAGAGCTGCCTGAGTCAGTGGTGAGGTATTAGCTTCTGGCATGACATGACATCATGAGGCTCCTTCTTCTTGATAAGAGTCATTGCATTTAAATTTTAAGAGAGGAGGTCTTTTGTGTTCACTGCAGAGGAAAAATCCTGTTATCGGAGTGAAATGAGTGATGTGGAGCTCTTTGTTCTGTTCAGCCACAGGGTAGTTAGCCTAATTTAACAAGAAAATACAAAGACTAAATTGGGAAATTACAAAAAAAGGGGGGGGGGGGTTGAATTATCTTAGAGGCATAGAGCTGGGAAGGTAGTGAAATAAGTAATTTTGAGAATCTGCATGAAGCCCATAATTAAACGTGCAGCTTCTACAAAACAGGTTCTTAAAACGTAATTAACGCATTGATGAAGGCTCTTTCATTTTACACTTAAAACACCATTATATACTAATGCTGCTCATCTTGTCCATGTGCGTTTCTGTCCGAGGCTGCGACACAGTTGATTGTATACTGCCATCTTCTGGTTGCTTCACACAAAACCTGACAACCGAACCGTAACAGTAACCTGCCTGACAACACCACAGTCTACAGGTCAAGTTCTGTTACGGCTACTACGACTCAAAACTCAGTTTGTAAGACACAAAATGAAAGAAGTGCTCAACAGATCCTAGTGGGTTCAGGTTTATTAATAGTTCTCAATAATATAATGAATCATTTGTCATCAAACATGGCATACAGGTCCACAAATATTTTTTTTTTTTTTTTTTTTTGTAAAAGCGTACAAATATCTTAACACAGTAAAAAGCCTTCATATCTTATTAAATTAAATTAAACTTTTGATTTTGGCAGGTCAGAAAAAAGAGGCTGAGTGTAACTCTGACAGACATAAGCATTGTTTCTGTGTTTGTCTGTTTGTTTCATGACCGGTTTCCTCCATCAGCACGATGAACGTAATTTGAAATGACTGAACTACCGACCACATAAAAGTGCAACTCATCCACTGAATTAGCCATAAATTAATCGAGAATAGTGTGTTTGAAGTGAGCTGGAGGGACTGAAATGACAAGCTGGATAAGTGGGATGAGGACACTCAGCCCAAAATTTCTGTCTTAAACGTTTTTTAGCAAAGACAGCGCGAGCTGATGAACAGTCACTTTCTGGTTGTACAAATATGCAGTCACTGCTAGCTTCCAACATTCTTCTATGCTCTTGTTGCCGATAATATAAACCAGACGAAATCACTTCTGGGAAAACAAACAACTATGCAGAGAAGGGAAAATACATTGTGGTCGCACAGCTGCCGTTCCATATCTCAGCGCCGGGATGGTAAAGAGCGAGATTTTTTGGACATGAAGGCAGGTGTGAGGAGTTAAACTAGCTGTCTGTTCACAAACTCATGCTGTGCTAGAGAAATGAAAATAAAGCGTCGAGAGCGCTGACAGATTCACTCCGAAGGGTTCCAATTTCTCTGATTGAGACCTAAATAGTGCTGACTAGCTGCTGTGGCAGCCACATTCTGTACATCATAAACAATAGACAGGAAACGAAGAACAATAGGACTCTTAAAACAAGAGCAAGTGGGTGACAGCTTTCCCATATAAAACGCTGACCAAGCACTAAAGTGCCATAATCCCTTACCGACGTCATATGTACAGTTGTAAAAAAGACAGAGATGACTTGTGATCTATATATATATTTTTTTTTAAAAAAAAAAAGAAGGAACGTGAAGAAATAAAATACTCACTCAATACATCATACACACTTCATGCAAAACTAGTCATTTTGGAAAGCTACTGGTTACCAGTCAGACACACCCGAGAGGAGGACAGAGGCGTCCATTTAGAGATGCTCACATATGGATAGCGGGAGGGAGGAGGCGGTGGTGGTGGCAGTGGGTGTAAACGGAGGTTAATATCAGGGCTACTGGGTACGAGGAGCTGATGAAAGAAGCCAAAGCCTCTACCGCAGCAGCCCTGCCCTGGCTCAGCCCCTGGGCCTCTCTCCTCCACCCTCTGCACCAAAAATACCAGCTGCAGGATCACATAGTGGCATTAATCCTACCAAGCAGCAACACCCTCTGCATCCCTCTCATCTCTCTGCCCCGGAGTCACAAGAAGCTCCGGCTCTCTGCTCACCAAATGTCACTAAAGTGCTCTCTCTACTACCGTGTTAAGCGCTTCATTGAGGTCAGCCAAGGAAAACAAAACAACACATAAATGAACATTTGCATAGTATCAAACCGCAAAAAAAAAAATTCTCAGACTTCCACATAAAAACATTACCGTAACATCATAAATGTCTCCTTAAAAAAAAAAAACACAATAAGACAACAATGGTAACTTGTGGACTTGAGTCCAACAAGTGTGTCAAGCTTGATTGAGAGGTGTGTGTGTGTTTATGTGTGTGTGGGACATATGGGGCGTGAGAAATTTGCACAGCTGTCAGGACAGGAGAAGCTCAAATGGTGGAGACAGCTGTCTTAATTTGTACGTGTGTTCATAAGAATGTGAGACAACAAGAAGAGCGAGAGAGACAGAGAGAGAGAGGGGGGAGAAAACTGTTCTTCAATCGGTGTGTGTGGCGTGACGCTGGTTCTGTCTTCAGATCAGTACTTCGGTACTTTGGTGTAATCCTCCTGGACGACACTCTTGCACAGACACATGGAGAGGATCATTCCAAGGAGCTGCAAGAAATGGAGTTGTCAGCTCAGTTATCGTAGACTGGGAAGGATTAAAACACGACAGTAGCTTGGTTTCTAGGGCAAATTGGAACCGAATTTCAATTAAATCCGTTAACGTGCATTATCATCCACTACGATCATCTAGTTGAAAGACTTTTTGACTTCCAAACATGAGTCCATGGTAAAAGTTGGACAACGCTCATCGCTCTGTGTATAACTGCCTTCCAAAGATCAGCTGAGGCTAATATAAGGCCTTCAGAGGTTCGATTTGGACAAACCTAGTTGGTATTTTGGTCGTGCTAAGTGTAGGTTTACTGCTGCTATTTTGTCCTGAAAACAAACCTACATGTGAAGGCACAGGACATCCCTTCATTCAGACTGATGAAGCCTCATATTAGCTTTGGCTAAACGAAGAATGCCTTATTTGTGCAAATTTAGTCCCCCATCCATTACAATGGACCAGAGAGGGATTAATTCATGGCCATTATGGACAGCAGTAATGATACCAGTGGCCTATTTCGACGTGCAGTACATACACATGTAAATATGATATATAGATAGACAAAAAAAATCACAGCTCATCCTTTAAGGCTAGTCTTAGAAAAAGATAGATACCTCCACAACTGCCACACCGACACAGATTCCCAGAATAACTCCACAGTTGTCCAGGAGCCATTTCTCCACACTGCTTATACAACCCTAGAGGAAAGAACAAGAGGGAGAGAGAGAGGAGAGAGAGAGGTTAAGAAAGATGTGGAAAGAGGGGGTTTGTAGGCCAACATGCAGACGAGAGATGAATGGCTACGTGATCCCAGCCGGACATGAACAGAGCCTTTTCAAAACACCACTGTTGGCTTTGGACTGAGCCAGCGAGGGGAAGAATAACACGGCTTAGCTGAACTGAGAGAGAGAGACTAAAGTTTCTGAAACACGCAGACCAAACAGCAGAACAATGGAGCTTTCCTGGTGTTTGAACAAATCACACAGCACAAACAACACGCCTCAGCTGTCGGTGCTCACTGCGCTGATTAAGTACGACCGCGGTGCCACACGGAGCTGGCAGAGTTGCACAACGCAGAGTCGAAATTAACTTACGTAATAAGGAGAGATGCGAGGTTCATCAGGAGGGCGTGCTGCAGCAATGCTCACCCGGTTGGAGTGTTTAACGTTAAAGTGTTGCGTTTATGTAAGCCTCGGCGACGCTGTGTTATAACATCGTGTCATGGAAGGTGTCACAGTGACAGCAGTGAAACATAACTGTACGTTTACCCAGTGACTGCACTTAAGAACAATCTGAAGTGCTTCAGTAGTTAAATTTTAATACTTTAACTGTTATGTTTCAGATATACGGAGTACTTTTACTTGTGATACCTTTAGTAAACTTTGCTGCTCTTGCGTTTGTACTTTTTTGTATTCTGAATGACTTTTTCCTCGCAGTGGAGCATTTTTTTATTATGGTATGTTACTTTTACTTCACCATACTACAAGGGGCTTTTAACTGGTTAAACAGTCTCGATTTCAAGCTGCCCTCCGCTATTTAACCTAAATAAACAAAGAAGATCATGAGTGTGAAGATCGGCTCTTTCTACATGTATAATATCTGCACTGCAACGTCAGCCACCGGGTCCAGTTCAGTCAAATTCACCTCGAAATCAGGCAGTGATGGAAACACTACCGCGTTTATCCACAGGGGCTGCCAGAATCAATGCAAAAATCAAGTATTTTGCAGGAGCTTAAAGTAAAAGAACGACCACTGCAAGGTAAGAATAAAAGTCTGAGACACGGACTTCCTGTGAGTGTCAAAATGTTTTAACCATCATTTCAAAGTCTGATCCTATTATCAATAATTAATGGTAAGCCAACAAAAGGTTAAAACACTTTTAAAATATGTTTTACATTTGCCTTTGTGGAATCACTTCCAAGATATTGTGAAAGAAAGCAGCAATATCCAACAGCATAACAAATGGACCACGGCTGATCATGAGCCAAAATTAAAACTGACAACAGAGTGAAAAACTGCATTAAGTGGAAAAGTCCCTTCTCAGAATAAAAAAAAGAAAGAAAAACGCAGTTGGTTCATCACAGCGAGGCAGAGCGCAGAACCAAGCTGCAGCTGCTCTACGCCGCAGTTTCACACGGTGCCCGAGTGACCACAAAAATTATGAACCACGGAGGCACAGTTGGAAGGATTTTACAACCAATCACAGAACTATGCTCCTCTATAACAAAGATGTGTTCGCATAAACTGTTTGAGTAATGTTTGCCGTGATTCTTGATACTGACATGAGACAGAAAATTATGGATAACAGCTGTTGGCTTCACGGGGAAATTCGCAATGATGATGATTTTCAAAATGATGACTGCAGATTTTAGTGTTATGTACCGTTTCGTAGATGGGTAAGTCTGTGGACATGCTAACACACAGCCCAACGTCTTTGACTTCAGTGCCAGGCCGGGAGTCGTTGCGACAGGAACATGAGTAGAGGTTCTGGGTGCTGTTCTTGATTATTATGTTTTCAGTCCAGTTGCCAGGACCAGTCCATCCACAGCACTTCATCTGGTGATATGAGAAGAGGGAAGGTGTGAGTCAGATGATTAAGAGAAATACAGACTAAGAGGCAAACATAAAATAAATAATAAAAAGGAAAAGCTACAGTAGTAAATCCACTGGATCCGTGAATGAGAATTTCTATTGTGGTCTCCCTGGCTGCTGTTCTCAAGAAATATCAGCGGGGGAAAGAGGCTTGGCAGGAAAGACAAAAAGAGGAGGAGGAAGCAGATAGTGAAGAAAATACATAAACATGATGAGTTTGAAACAATCTGATTTCAGAAAGCTCTTCAGAGCTCTTTTGATATGCTCCGGGCTGATTAGTTTAATGAGTCCATTCCTCCTAAAGTACAAACTTCTGCTGCCAAGTCGAAACAACAGACGTGAATGGAGTTTTGTTTGTTCACCCCAAAGCGACAAAACTTGAAATTTCAAAAAAAAAGCTTTAACCGTCCTGAACACAAGATTCACTCAACATTACTAAAGACTCATTTAAAGATGAGACCTGCATGGCTAGATACCACTATAAACACTTTTAACTTGTTACTTGTAATATGGGGATACTGTAGCGTGGCCCTGCAGAGTTAACATCACATTGTTTGGATCATAATTACAAGAAACCGAGCTGGTAAAACGTTCACATCAGCTTCTGTCATTATCCCCCGCATAGTAACTACACTAAACTCGTGGCAAATTAGCTGTAAAGCTTTTACTGCTGGCAGTTACATCTAAATAAAATCCGATATTAACTCTGACGCTAATAATCGATTCAGGGTTGCATACACAGTTTATGTGGTTTTCGTTTCATCTGTTAATGCGCTGCTCAAAATATGTAACGCCACAAAAGCAGCTAATTCAGGATGCTTAAATGATGTAACAATGCTAGCTTTGAGGGTAAGCACGTGGAGTGAAGCTTTCCTGTTTTTCTAATCCTGTCGACATTGTGTGGAATGAAAAGAACACGTGAGGCTTGACTAAAAGGTCGAGATCTCAGTTCACACTGGAGACACCCACTCTATAAATATGTGCATGCATGTTACTGTAAGAGCCACTTAGCTAGTATCACCCCTTAGATAATCCAACCTGCTGCTGTTCGTGTATCTATGTATCGTACGTGCTTATGTCAGCGTTAAATGTTACCAGCACGGCAAACCGTCTTGGTCTTACAGCAGACTGCTTTGATGCATTTAGTTTGTTCATTTTATAGAATAGACTTTTGTGTGTGTGTTTTGTGCAAACCAGACCGTAGAGTCAACTCACCGTCCTCTGAATGTAGTCCCAGGTGTGCTCTGTGGTCCTGTTCTGGCCAGTGTAGTTGACAATCATGCCCTTTATGATGTTGGACATCTCATATTTCAGCTGCAAGTGAGATGAGAATACATTTTCAACAATGCACGACCTCTGCAATACTGATCCCTCATTTTTAACTGACACAGAATCAACAGATTGCACGTGTAGAAGTCGATATTTGAAGCAGGATAGAGAGGCAGCGCTGAAGAAAAGAAAACACACCCGCAGTAAATCTTTCTCTAAGAAATTACTACCAACATCTGAACTGTATGTTTCTTAGGGCAACACCTCGGGTGGTACGGCTCTGTGAAGCCTCAGACTGGGCTGAAACACTGCGCAAATACAGCTTAATGGAAGCATGACTCTGCGTTTATGTGCGAAACGCCGCAGATCAGTGGTGGCGATGTATCTTCAGAGCGCTACAGGACACGAGCGACTGCCTCGCCCTATTCTGGGAAAGGGCACCACCCTGCCCTGTGGTAAGCCTTAAACACAGGGAGCGCGTTTAAAAACACACACGTGCTCTCTGAGATACACACAAACTCACACACATGCTGGAGGGCTAACAGCTTAAAAGGCGACAACAGCGCGAGTGCTGCGGGGCTGAGGTTCATCAAGGCAAAGGCTTTTTAATGTCCTGGGAGGGGGTGGCAGCGTTCGCAGTATGAAAGCAGTCCGAGAGGCTGGTGTGTCCAAACACAGCACTCCCTTCAAACGCATACAGTACACACACAGAACAATCAAACATGGCTGGTCCTCTTGTTTAGGCTTGTTCCATGTAAGGAAGAGAGCTCAAATCCTCATTTTGATGCTCACCCCCATTTGTGCTATATTTCGAGACTCAAAAAGTGTGATAGGTGCAGGTGAGTGACCTGTTAAAGACGCCCAAGTGTTCCATAGACATCAGCTATGGACAACCTTTTTTGTTTTCTTTTGTTTTCCTTCTAGTTCCAGTTAGTCCTTCTGGTTTTCAACGTACAGCAACCATATGCGACCTGTTGTGACCGGTCTTATTATTTCTAATAAACACTTTTAACCCTGGGCTTATCTGTTGTCAAAGGCTGCAAACATTGTTACCATTTGGTTTTCCAACACAGGCTGAAACATGTTCGATCAAACTGGAGTGAGTTGGTGATGCCGCCTGTAGGGGACACTGTTTCATCAAAGACTCAAACACAAACTGATTTCTGTCCCCGGGGTGATAATTACTGTTTTAGATGGGGCCGTGTTAGACATACCAATCTAATATGTCAACACAGTTTAGCTTCAGCACCGCTCAGTCATCGTGAATTTGTTTACCCGCGCCCTCTGACACAAAACAGCAGAAAACACCCAGACGGGGAACTGCTAAAGTGTAAACATTCGGTATAACTACACGCTTTCTACTTCCTCTACGATCATCATCATCTCACTTTATACCAGCAACCGGCGTCACATGAAGTGACAAACTGACATCCTGTCACTTTCCATACATTAAGGTATGAACCGCGTGTTTCGTCACAGGATGTGGAGGCTCCCTAACAGGGTTAGCAAAGACCTAAAAGCAGCAAGTCACAGCTGCGAAGGGAAGAAGCACAAACACCCAGTTGGCCTCAGCTGCACGAGCGGGAGGAAGGGAAGGAGAGGGCATGAGACGCAGGGGTTAAAGGGTTAGAAGGGAAGGAGATCCAATTAGGGCAGATTGAGTAAAATGGGGAGGGGGAACACTAAAAATCATACCGCAGAGCCAGGAGGCGAGTTATAAAGAAGCGAAATGAAGAAAAAAAAACGATTGATTAATCGATTATGAATGTGAGTGTCTTACCCGATCTCTTTGGAAGTAAATGAGAACTCCGGCAGTGACCTGGGCGATGAGGATGAGCAGGAGGCAGGTGAAGTACTGTGGGGGATGGAGGAAAATGTCAACACACACGTTACGTGTATCACAAAAGAAGCCGAAAAGAAACACACACATTTAGTACTCTCTAAAGCCTTCCATGGGAATAATTTAAACCATTAAAGATCCCATACAGCTTCATTTATGTCCTCTCTGAGTGTAAAGGTAGTGTGTGTGTGTGTGTGTGTGTGTGTGTGTGTGTGTGTGTGTGTGTGATGGGGGGTCTTCTGCCAGCTGGTCGCTATCACTGGAGGAAGTAGGTCACAGCAGTTATTCCGTTAACCCCAAGCAGGTTCAACGCTGTGGAGGTCATGCACTCATCCCCACTCTTGTTGTACCCCCTACAACTCACGGGCTTTAACCCCGTCACCCTCCTCCACTCTGTAAATCCACACATGCTGCGAGCTCACACATAAGCAGAAACGGAAAAGGGCTTAACTGTCAGCGGGAATCTATCATGTGCTCTTAGCCAAGCTCGGGATCTCGAGCAGGTGAAGTTTCGTGCAAGAAAAGGAGACATAAAAAACTCCTCTGATTGATTAGAGTTGTTACTGTTGTTGGTGACTCAGTATTGCACTGGAAAAAAAAAATCAGTTGATTTTCTTAGTCATCTCTTGTAGTTTCTTGTGTCGTGGTATGTTGTGGTGACGATGTTTGAGATTGTGTTGCGCATGACGTTTTACACTTCCTTATCTCACCATGCTGGGTGTTTTCTGTTAACCACATGTCTGCCTCTCACTAGCATCCGAGTTTAAAGTTAATGCACAGTAATTCCTTACCAGGCCGAGCAGACAGCGAATTTCGTAGATGGCTCCTATGCAACCGAAGAAGCCCATGGCCATTGACAAGGAGCCCACCCCGATGAGGATGTAGGAAGCCACTTTGACCGTGTCTGACGATTCCTCTGGAGATAGCAGACAGAAAAACACAGGAAGAGTTCAACTTACACAGAACCATGAATCTCTACACCTGCTACAGCAGTTTTACAGCCACACTTTGTAGATGAATTCAGTTCTCGGCCTCTTGATCTCACCCTCCTTTTTCTACTTTAACCGGAGTCTGTATGTCTGCAAACAAATGCAGCTCAGAGGAAGGCCTTGTTCACATGCAAAACCATTTTCATGCAGATGGTTAAAGTGTTCCGAAAATGATTCACAGCACAAACCTTCTACTTCTCTGAATTCAGAGTGCTTTTTTTCCCCACAAAAGATTATTTTAACAGGCCACCAGAGAGAGTTGGACCAAGACAAGTGAGTGTGTGGCGAGATTAATTGATTTCCCTCTTTGGTATGTAGAACGGGAGAGAGCTCCTCGAGGAGGAGGGCGCAGGGACTGAAATGGAAGATTGGAAGGTTGGAGAGGAGATAAACTGGAGCCATTATGTGCCTGTGTGTTATCTGGGGCTGGAGGAGCTCCAGAGAGTCAGACCTCGGTCTGCAGACGAAGCCAGAATCTGAGCTGTGTGAAACGGCTCCAACTCTTAAAGATTCCTGGGCCAACCGAACCAGCCAGAGCTATTAGATAACTCACTCTCATCCATTTGGTGAAGAAGCTGACAGACACTGCAGCTCCTCCACCGCTGCTCGTGGAATATCATGCAATGCTGCTTCTTGGCTTGCTCAGACGGCAACTGAATAGATACAGCTATTCCAGATTGCTTTATCATATTAGCTGCTGGTGTTTCATGCAGCAATAATCATATACAGTATTCCCTCTGGCAGATGCACGATAATTATAAATTACCCCATAGACTATAAAAACAAGTTGTCTTTCCAAGTACTACTAGGCTGCGTAAAACTTAATGACTGTACATAAACCGAGCCAACATTTGTCCACACATGCATCAGGCGAGTCAGAATGTAAGTTTCTGCTCGCAAAACACTTCATCATCCAGCACCACCTTGCTCCGCAGACCTCCTCAGTCTTTACATCCGATCACGTACGCTCATTATCACAGGATGCAGGCGGTGTCATTATCGCACAGATAAATAAGCGATCTGCAGGGCAGCGGGGCATTTTCCGATCGTGCTCCAATTCTTTGGATTAAACCGCCGCACTTCATCGTAGATGGGAAACACTAATGAGATTTTAGGATCAAGACTGACTATTTCTTGTTCATTTTAGTACAACTGAATCTATAGATACAAAAACAGTTGGTTACAATGACAGCTTTTTCTGATAAACCTGTATATATATATATATTACATGTTATTCTTAGTTTGTCGAGTATAATGTATGTTTTGGGGAAGCATTTTGTCTTTAATGCACAGCTGATCATATAGAAACAGTCAGACATCTTTAGACATCAGTTTAGACACCTAAAGCCAATAGTTGATTGATTAAGTGACAACTTTGACAATCAAAGTTATAATATCAGTCATTTTTCGAATTTCACTCTCTTAAAGTGAGGATTGGCAGAGTTTCTTATCACTATAAACGAAATATCTTTAGGTTTTGGACTGCAGCTATAATGCCAAAGACATTTAGATTTTATGTTCAGTACATCATATTCTGTACATGGATGGAGTGTAGTGTGCATACTGAGACACTTTGTGACTTAAAATAAGTGTGCTTGTTTACAGTACAGGCATAAAATAGGCTTGCTCGCACAAAGACGTCATTACATGCATGTACAACGCTGACTGGGTTACCAGAGCGTCGCATGTTGTGGCGGTTTGAAAATAATTGAAAGCTAGAAGAACTTCAACATGTGCAGAGTGCTTATGTGGCTTCAGGCTATATCATTTAAAGGGAGGCAGACAAGCGCACTGCATGTTCTATATCCAGCACTCTGTTGAAGCATGTTATTTCAGTCTATCTATCTCTCTCTGCACACACACACACACACACACACACACACACACACACACACACGCGCGCGCGCACACACACACACACACAGTGTCAAACGCAACAGATGCTTACAGGTTCCTTAAAAACAGTAATTGAGTGACACCTTCAAAATACACTGAACATCACAAACAAAGGCTTGCAGGAGATTGTGAGTGTCAGGACATGGCCTAACAGATCAATACTTAGCGCTAAGATGCAATAAAGGACTGAAGCGGTGCTGAACTGAAAGTGCATGATGCATCCTTTTTCCTGCTAGATACTATCATTATCGTTATTAGCCTCAAATGTTTGCTGAAAGGAGCAGAACTATTTCACTGCACTCGGCCAATTTGGTCGACATAACAGAGATTTATTTCGAGGACATTCAAAATATTTTTTTTTTGATGGTGGCATAAGATGGTTTACTAAACATGATTATTAATTGCGGGAGCTATAATCGGGATTTATGTTTGTGCGTGGTGTCCCTGCACCCCAGTGATTAAATGAACAAATGTTCCAGTAAAAAAAAAAAATACACCCTGGAGTTAAGAGGAAACGTTCTGCACTAATGCAACATCAAAACGATTATTTGATCGGACCACTTTTAATAGAGGCAATTTTCTTGGTGGAACTTCTGACCTTTAGAACTAATGTAGAAGCGGTAGCTAACAGCAAAACATCTGCAGGGGGATTTTAACTTTTTAGTTGCAGTTCTCTATTTATAAAGTGTTTTTTGAGGAGCGAAAAGTATTTTAAAACTAAAATAAAAAAGTTGCTTCCTCTCAGACTTTCCGCCAGGTGTATCACCGCTGCAGAGCGACAGATATTCTACTTTACGACCTTCCTGCTGCGGCGCGAGCATCTGTGTTCTGTGGTAATTTCACATGCACTTTTTTTTTTTTTTTTTGTTTGCCTGGTTACTGTGCTGTTCTGTCACATGATATGGCAGCGTTCCATGTAGGTCCCTTCTAGATATTCTAAAATAGTTCTTTGGGTGGTTTCCATATAACTTTCCATTTAGAGAAGCAAAGATTATGGTGCTGTTCGAAAAAAAAAAGCTGCTTAGGGTGGAGGGGAAAGTTTGGTATTTCAGGTCCTTCTGTAAACATGACTCGAGCCACACATTCGGCCTGTACAGAGGTGAAAAAAAGTCATGGTTGACATCACATACAGATGTGAAATCTAAACCTAAGTACATCAAATTTGGGCTCCACTGATTAATAGATCAAGCAGCCCAAACTTTTCCTACCAAGCTCTCTTTTCTCTGTTTACGACTTTGGAAAGTTTCAGGATTAATCTGCAGCATATTTCCGAACTCTGCTTTGGCACACTGTCCGGCCCACAGAACTTTTTTTCCAAGGCTGACTTTTGTTTAAACATAAGGCGAGCTGTGTTTTGGCTAGTGCCAGCAAGATAAACCCAAGGCATCATATGATTAAAGTAAAGCATCAGCAGCACTGTACTGATGTAGGGGGTTATACATTCAGGGGAAGATACCCTTTTAATAGGTGTCCGGAAACAAAAACATTCCCAAAGTTCCCCTGCCTGAAGTCATTGGGCCAGCTGCAGAAGACTCTATTAATACAACTCATAAAGAATGGAAACCAAAAACACAGAGATCCTGTTTATGGTCAGACAGTGGTACTTCTGAGGGGAACACACAGGGTCAATAAACAGAATTTCTTGCAGCATTTGGTTTTTGTTCCTCTACAGGGCGGTAAGAGAATGCCAGTGAGGTTAGAAATCCTGGCACCCAGGAAGGAGTTGAGGTTGACCCATCCTTGGTACAGGGAACAAAAAAACATTGAGGAGAGAAGGTCATCAAGCCCCACATAGGAAGGGATATCCTCAGGGTATCGGTGAAGCAGGATCTATGATATCTCTGGAGGAACAGCTGGATTATCATAACAATGGGACTGGGGCTGGCAGGGATGATGGATACTGTGCTGTCTTTATGTTCTGTATGGCTGACTGGAGATAAGCAAACTCAGCTCAATAATAACCTTGGAGCAGTTCCTCCCCGAGTGGTGACCTCGAGAACAGAAATATGAGCCAGAGAAAGACAAGGCTCAGTCTGACTAGTTTAAGACACAAGGTCAGTTCTGGTTGTCTTTGTCAAAACCCCAGCCTTTTCACCACTCAGCAGTCAAAGCGGCACAGGCCTCCAGCCTAAATATAGATTTCTGCTCAGCCCCCAGAGATCGGCCTTTCTGGTGAAAATACATCATATTGTTGTGGACTGCAAACATGAGCTAAAACGTTAGGGCTGCAACAACAACAGCTGTTTAAATGAAACGTTATTCAGTCTTGTACAATCCTTCATAAAGCGTCAGTTCTTTCAGACTGGCACAGTGAAGCATGTTCTTCACACATCTGAGGTTTAAAACTCATCATTAGGCCTAACATCTCCTATAGGAAAGAATATCTTCCTGCAAGAAACGCTACGTTTGACTTCCAACACATATTAAGTTGGCAGATAATAAACTGAAAGAATTCTTCTTTATAGACTGATGTTGGTAGAAAGCCTCACTGCCGCTCTCGGCAAAGCTCCATCTGGGATGAATACACTGAAAGCATTTATAACAAGATTTATGGCAACTAAGAGTTTCCATCCGTGGTTCCCTGTTCTTTTTCGGCAAGGCTGGAGCTGGGTTTCATTAAGCTTTCTCTGGTGTCTTCGTAGTAGATAACCTAAGTTATTAATATTGTCTATGACAAAGCTTATAAAGAATGCCATTTGGAGGTTTCTTGTTCACTAATCAGTGTCTAGAAATAGATCTGTGACAACATCTGCGAAGGTGGGAGTTACTATCTGTGCACCTCTGCCATCTGGAGACCTGAGAGAAGTTCAAAGTACGACTCTGTGGAAACTGTGGGGGGAAATAAAGTTGCTATTTTCCAACGTGAGATAAAAGCCACTTGAGATGCCTTAATAACCATGCGTGTCTCACCTCCCCCTGACTGACCTACTCCCCTGGATCTCCACAGATGTGTTTAACAGTGTGTGTCTGTATGTCTACAGGGCAGCCTTTTGAGTGGCTGAGGAAGTCATTAAATTTCATCTGTGAGTCACATTTTTGGTTTGGTGCGAACATCCCTTTGTGGTCCCTTGGGAATGAATCCTATGGGATAAAAATCCACATAAGCTGCGCAGAGTAGGCCAGAGGTTTTAGGATTTGACATGCACGCTCTCCAGTCCTTATTTCGACTTCCACTGCGCTCAGGTCAGCTGACACTGGTCAGCGCTGACGTGCGTGCGATCACTAAAGGACGTGGCAGCTGGAGTGCCGGTGTGCGTGACGGTTAAAACACTTACGTAGGACAGCGATGAAGCTCTGGTTATCAAAGAGGACCCACAGGCCAAAGCCCATGATCAACGCTCCGAAGATCTGTGGAGGGGAATGAGAAGAGAATCAGGCACCGCGTTTCATGTGAGAGTGAAGCAGAAGCTGTGCTGGTGTGACTTAAATCAGGGACTCTTTTTGAGCTTCGTAAGTCTGTCCCATCTGGGACTAATCACATCCTAACTCTTCCCTCTGTCTCCTTCTCTGACAGTAAGGTACAAAGAGGATGTGAATAAGACTGAGACACCCACTCTTTTGGTTTTCCCTACAATTAACACCAACTGAAACACAGATCTACCCGTCACACTCCATATTTCAGAACAGCAAACTGAGCAGCGTTATCTACGGATACATACCAAAAGAAATGAGAAGCATCATCACCTCTAGACTCCAGGACTTTATGACTGGCGTCTGAAAGACGCTGAAGATTTGCAGTTTTACCTTATGTACCCTTGTAATGAGGTTATGAAGTCCATAATCTATGTAATTAAGGCCTTGTTTAGACGTTGTGGGGCACTGCAGTGGGGGCAAAATCCTTAGATGAGAGGCTCCGTTGATTCACCCCCCCCCCCCTTGGACCACTGCCTCTCCCCAACTCCACAACAGTCATTAGAGCAATGGTTAAGAGCTGTTCATTTAGAGGGACTGTTGAGCTCCCAGCAGCCATCATTAGCCCACCGCTTCCTGGCTTCCCTTAGCCTCCACTAGTCTAATCTCTCCACACGGACAAACGCCGCCACAGACGCGCACGCTTTATTAGACACCGGTTGAGTGTTCACATCAAAAGGCCCCGCGTCAGGTTTACAGCCGCAGTCTCATTGGAAAGGTCTGGACATCCTCGCACAGGCAGTTTTAGGAGTCTGGGGTAATATCAGCCCCTAGACTTTATGTTGTGGCCCGTGTGAGAGAGGAGGAAACAAACAGAAACCATCTGTTGTTGTTTAAACAGAGCTGTGCGGAGGTATTCTGCAAAGTGTCTGGTCCCAGACAGAGTCACGGAGACATTTCCCTATGCATCTGATATTTAGATAGGGACGCTTATTCAAATAAAAAGTGCTGAAAGGCCTCAGACAGCTCTCAATGCGTCACGAGGATTTGGTTCAACTGAGGGAGCGCAGCACACCTATCTTTTTATCTTGGGCAAACAAAGCTGCTGAAAGTCACGTGACAGGATTCTGCATATGCAGCGAGCGCAGCCCAGCCACGGAGCAGCGATGAAGAAAAGTGATTACTTACAAAGAAGAGGAGGTTGAAGAGGAACAGAAAGTACTTGGTGACTGTGATGCATCCTTTCCCCATGGCTGCGTCTCTGGAGGACAGAAGCAAACAGAATTGACTGGTTAAATTAAACATCAGTTGGTAATATTACACTGCTGCGTGGGCGTGAGAGACAAAAAGGGACGACGGAGACGAGCTGGAGAAAAGATACAAGAACAAAGCGAAGACGGTGGGCCTTCAGATGGTCTTCCTCTAACAGCGTAGTGAGCCACAGAACAAGGAACAGGAAAATCTGCACAGTTGGGTTCCTGATTAAACAGTAAACGCAGCTTAAATCTTCAAAGCGGCAACCTCAGCCTAATTTAGCCACGTTTCTCCAGTCTTAAACAGCCCGACTTGCTCTAATCCTCACTTTTATAACACAACAACTGGCCTGTTCTCTTAATATATTAGAGTTTATGACAGTGCGGTGAGAAAGTTTCTTGAAGAACATGCTTTTATTCTCGACAAACAAGAGGAACCAGCCTGGTGAGACAGATCGGGAGGAAAGACCACCACAAATGTGGCAAGCGGTGAAGTCGTGATGACTGTGTGGCGACTATGACAGCATGCGGTCGGGAGCGCTATTGTCATCACAAGCAGGAATCTAGCCCGATCTACGACTGTGTTTATTAGCAGCAGCAAGCTCGGTCACCGTTTTACAGTCAATTTTATGAACTATTTCAAGCCAAATGTGCAACAAAAGCATGCTATTTAAAGCCACATCCAGCCTCGTTCAATAGGTCTGGCTGCTGTCATGCGACCACATGACAGACAAAATATATTGTTGTGGATCAGACCATGAAAGCGAGCCGAGAACTGTGAACATTTTGAGTCTGGGCATGTTACACTGACGCCTGTATTGTTTAACAATCAGTTTACCGATCACTCGTCTATATTTGTCTTTCCCACGCACGCAGTCCAGAATACCTGAAGACACGCGCCGTCACATACGGCTGCGTTTCACACTGACTTTTCTGTGAACAACATGTTCCTCTGAGGAAACACCTGTAGGCCAGGCCAGCACCACACAGACAGTACAGTGAGGACGCTTTATGAAAACCCTCTGGCACCGTGATTCAGCGCTGGTCTCCGCAAGTCCAACGAAAATATTTACCACAACCAGACCTTTTCCTTCACTGGGTGCACTGAAAATACAACCGGCCATTGTGGTTATTTGAGGAGTCTGAAAATACCCTATAAAGACAACTCCCCACGTATCAGATGACAACGCCGTTCTCTTCTCCCTGTCTCTTTTACATCAAAACTGTAGGTTCTTTCCAACGTCTGGATGATAGTGTGTATTTAGCTCTGTTTTAGGCATTATGTACTACTTTTGGAAACTCATGACTATTTGTTTACTGTGAATTATTTTGAAATTTAATAGTTACATACAATCCTACAAGAAGGTCCCATATATGTTATGTTTTTGACTGATCTTTGTCTGACATACTTTTGTTGTGACAAGCACAAGACAGTCAGAATTAATATTGTGTTATAACATAACAAGCATCGACTACACTAAGAAAAACATCATTTTCTTGAAGGACGAACAGTCCGTGTTACTTGTTTGTATCTACTTGTATTACTTGACAGCTCTCAGTCGCATTTGGGTTTTAGCTTCCTCTTTACTCAGTTAGCGATTTGTGTTTCCCTCAACGCAAAGAGAAGCAACCAAGATCCAATCAATATAGGCGTCATCACAACAGGAAATGAACTGCAGCTTCATTTACATACGAAATGGAGTATTTAAAAAGAACACTCGTCTAATCTAACCTTCCCGATTTGACCCACGGTTTAATAAGATGAATAAAAAACATAAAAAGTTAGCATGCACCAGGTAATACAGTTTGAACATATGGGAACCATCCATTTGGATAAGCAAATGCAAACATGGACAAGTAAATAATATACTTCCTGTCCAACATGCTTGGCTGTGTTTCAGCTCTATGCAAATGAGACAATCTGTACAGTAGGCCTGTCAAAGGACTGGCAGACGGGTTACTCGGCTATTAAATGTACTTGACGAACCTAAATACCAATAAATTTCATGTCTACAAAAGTAAACACAGTACAAAGCCCAAACCACATGGCAGATATCCCTGCAAAGTCGATAATCCTTAAAGGAGATTGGTGGTCTTTGTGTCTAGATGGCGAGCAGCAGTGTGGATTAAAAAAGGCTTAGTTATGACATCCATTGTTTGTCGACAGAGGTCCGTCCGTCTGAAAAGAGTTCCTAACAATGCCTCAGTGCTACTTATTATATTTTTCAAACAAATAAAATGAGCTAACAGGCCCAGCCCAGTCCATTCTGCAGCAGCCAGCTCACTTTAGCAGCAATGCCAAACCAAACCATAAACACATTCACGGTTTTTGCGGAACTTCCATGCGAGCTCACATATCGAGCAGATACTGTAAACCGCGAGGACGTTTATAGCTTTACTTTTGCTGAACCCACCTAGACAAACCCAATCACACCGGACTCCCTGAGAGCGAATGACAAATCTGTTCCGAGGTAAAAAAAAAAAAAAAAAAAAAGACGTGGAAAGTGCAATGGAAATCTAAAGCAGAGCCAAACGGCAGTTCCAAGTAACAGTGCCATTATAACCCTGTGTAACAGCTACTTTTCATAATGCCACCGACATCAAAATACAGTGTAGTTTCTCTGAAACGGGACGGCAGAGCAGAGTAAGCATGCGGGGCGCCAAATGTGTGTAGAAAAGAAAATCAAAGTTGCAAGTGAGTCACCTGAACTTTCCAAACTCTGTGACCTCATACAGACGTTTGTTTTTTCCCCCCTCATGACTAAATTTCCCTCCTTGTAGTCTGGCACACGCAGCGCTCAGGAGGTGTTCAATCAAAACTACTGTTTGTTTATTGAAGACTACAGAAGCAGAGCAGATTATGAAGACATCATTAGTGGCAGATGGCGACTGTGCCAACCTCCACTACCGCACTTATCATGCTTATTCATGACCTATTTACACATCTGTGAAGCCACTGTATCACGCTGGCATGAAGCTACCCACAACATCCTGTTCCCTCAATACCATGCCAGAATATCAGTAACTATTACTTCACATAGCCTTACATGCATTTCTAGGAACAGCTACTGCAGCTTGTGACGGTGAGGACTAGGTCTGACAGCAGTGATATCTTTCATTATCAAAATGTTGTTTATGTCTGTCAATGTTTTCATTCTTCTCGGTCACACGAAAACTCCCGTCTAGACATCTAGATTTATCGGTTGAGTTGTTTCATCAGTCAAAAGGTCTCAGCCACGATTGGAGGGGGAATTCCTATTTATCACCAACAGGGCTCTAGTATGACATAAATGGACGTAATCCCCCGCGGGGAATAAGTGCCAGGCAATTCAATGAAGCATCTCAGGCAACATGAGTAAACCGAGCACATCTGATTTCGACAGATATCTTCGTGATGACCTTTCTCAGTCTAGATAACCACGACGCCGATGAAGTCAAACAGTGGCAAAATGACTTCAGTTTGCTTTCGTTCGACTTGCTAAAAGCAAACCCCAAAGTGTTTATTTAATGAAGATGAAGCTTTGGTGAGAGGATAAAAAAAAAAACTCTCAGCGAGAGGGTTTTTTATTTTCCACCATATAAAAAATGTCATTGCTAGGTGCGATGGAAACAGCGAGACGACACTTCATTTACTTCACTCTTACACCCCATCCGACCACTCACCTAAACCGCTCTGTTGTGGTATTGGTAAGCTACGTGTAGGTAAATGAGGCGTTAAAGACTTTGTAATGGCAGTACACTGAAGTTTAGAAAAGTGACACGCAGCCACCAGTTCAATGGTGATGTGGCCAATTGAAACATTTTGACAAACCCAAAATCAGACCTCAAGATATGAACAAATTTCCTTTTACAGTTATGTCACTCAATAATTGATGCACTTAGTAGACTCCTCAATTATTCACTCATTTAAATTTTCTTCAGTAAAACTAAATGAAGCCCAAGTATACAGAAAGAAAAACTGTAAGACAGAAAGTGAAAGCTGAGAATAAATCTTTCTCTCTCTGCCGCCTGCTCAGATGGGAATTTCATCCTGTAAAAACACAACATTGCTGTAAAGCCTGCATCTCAGAAGCCCTGACTGTGACAATAGGATGTTGCCTTGAATGTGTTGGGTAGGCCTCTGACTCACTGCTTTGTTTCACAGCCTCTGTAGAGCTCACAACCTTTTTCCTGGAAACCCCACACACACACACACTTTTATATTGTAGTAACACACCTAAAACTACAAGTAAATTATTATTTTATTATCAAGTCGTGTGTGTGTCATTTTCTTGATTAACCAGTTAACTTGTGCGGCCTATAAAACAACAAGGTGACACCCTCACATGTCTGGTTTTGTCTGCACTTACAGCTTACAAACACAGAAACCAGATTTGAGAGGCTAAAATCTGAAAATTCAGACCTTTCTTCCTCAAGTTACACAAAATCCTGAATTGCAACTTTAATTCACTTTGTCTGTTACTGAGGAAAAACTCTCTTTAGAGGCTAAAACACACTTTAAAGTTGAGACAGTGTGCCCTATACTGAGGACAAGTTCACTCAAAGAGTGACATATGCAGGACCCGTACCGTTAAGATAATCCCGGAGTGACATCTGCTTTAATGTTCGTGCTTTACATGTCAACAACACTGAAATAAAAACATTAATACAATATATAATATACCAATATGAATAATGCCCTTTACAACGGCTGCATACAAACTGACATCAAGTTAAAAACAAGTTTGTTTTTTTTTTGTTTGTTTTTTTTTACTGTTAAATGACTCATTTCACTGACTCTGGACGATGAGCTGACACTAAAATGAACACAGGTTAATTTATTTTAGTGACTTTTAACTTATCAAACCTAACATTAAAGGTCAGATCAGCTCGGTTAAACTTTAACCTAATATTATCGTAATGTCGACCGTAAACTGACGTCAGCTCGCTCGTTAACTAACCGAGTAACTAAGTTTATCTGAAGTTCAGTCTTTTGTTTGTCTGCAGTCAGACACAAAGTTTTGTAACTTACAGACAAGGCAGCAGCTGACGAACAACAGCGGCTCAAACACACTGCCTGACCTTTAACTAACGGCAGCTGAAGGCGGACAAACTTTAAAACTTACTTTGACTTCTTCTCCGGAGGTGCTGACGGATGGGCAGAGGGTGACCGTCTTCTGTCTTACTCGCCGTGAAACTGAGCAGTCTTCGGTGAGAGCCTGTCTATCCGCCGTCTCTCTCTCTGTGAATGTGTGTGTGTGTGTGTGTGTGGGTAGTTGTTCACACCCCTACTCTGCAGCAGACTTTTTTTTTAACCCACTACTGCCCGGCCAAGCCAACTTTAATACTTTCACACAGGTGCCTTTTGCCTGTGATAACTAATGGTGGAAGAAGCATTCAGAGCATTTACATTTGAGCAAAAGCACACAAAGGTTTTAGGCACCATTGAGATTAAAGGTCCAGTGTGTAGGATTTGGGAGGAGCTCATGGCAGGAGCTGAATATAATATTCATTAGTATGTTTTCATGAGTGAAATATGAATTGTTGTTTTTGTCGCCTTAAAATGAGCTCTTTATATCTACAGAGAGAGCGGGTCCTCTTTCACAGAGTCCGCCATGTTGATTTCTTCTACAGTAGCCCTGAGCAGACAAACCAAACACTGGCTCTTAATATATCCTTGTTTGCTTTTTGTGTGATTTATTCACTTCTTCACAACACTTCTAAAAAAAATGAAATTTAATTCAATTAACAGAAATAATTAAGCATTAAAAGTATGAAATCCATACATTTGATAAGTTATTGAGTTAATAATTAATATTCTGTCACTGTAGACTAATCATTTTGTAACTGTATTGATATGCACTGTTGGATAGCTTAATTTATGACTATGTTTTACATGCCAGAATCTTAATTTGTAAAGTAACTAGTTACTTAAGCTGTCAAACACATGCAGTGGAGTAAAAAATGCGATATTTGGACCAGTATAAAATACGTAAAGTTAAGTATAAACACCTCAAACTGTACTTATGTACAGTATTTGAGAGAGAAAATGTGCTAAATTAGTACAAAGTACTTACGACTTTATCAGTTTTATCTGATGATCAGAAAAACACAGTTTAGTTACAGCACCATACATACAGCACTACGTATTTATCAAAAGTGGCTGCTGTGTGAACCTTTTAAACGATCCATTGTAAGCCAGTCTAAAATACTGTTTACAACCAGGCCCTAGGAAACAAACCAGGACTCAATATATTGAGTGGAAAGTATGCATGTAATGCATACACAGGGACACATGGGAGCTGTTTGCCCATATACAACTCTAACTACACACACATTTCCTGTGCCACACAATCACCCTTTTCACCATTTACCCAATGTGTGTGTAAAGGAGTGAGAGCACAGGGGGTGGGGGACGTTACGCAGGAACACGTGGGAGGCTCCACCAGGTAGACTCATTTAATCACACGGCAAAGATCTCTGTTCAGGCTTG
The DNA here is from genome assembly GCA_023373845.1 of Nibea coibor. NCBI lineage: Eukaryota > Metazoa > Chordata > Actinopteri > Sciaenidae > Nibea > Nibea coibor. Next base: position 19,388,560 of record CM041721.1, read on the forward strand.
ATCGTCTTATGACATGTTCAACATCTCCCAAACAGAAAACACTAAACAAAAGGGTCACGTGACGTCCCAGCTCTCTCAGGCATGTTGGAACACAGCTGTAGTTTGTAGTTTTGAGGAGTGACACGTTTCATTGAATTTACAAGGACATTTTGCAGAAGGGTCTCCACTTACGGAACGTTTACAGAAGGTATCCTGTCGGAGGCTTCTCTCCTGTTGGTTATCAAATTAGAAAGTGTATATCTGTGGCTCACACTTGATGCTGAGCTTCACTGCTACGAGTTTAAAACATAACTCACTCACACAGAGGAAACATGAGTGCAGTGACACAGGATGTTTTCATTGAAAGGAAAGCTTTTCCCAACCTCAATATTCCCAAAGTCAGCCATTACTGGTATTTGTAATGGTTTTGTCTGATATTTCCATCCATCCATTATCTACAACCGCTTATCCTCATCAGGGTCACGGCGAGGCTGGAGCCTATCCAAGTTGACTTTTGGGCAAGAGGCGGGGGGTACACCCTGGACAAGTCACAAGCTCATCACAGTGCACACAGAGACAGACAACCATTCACACTCACATTCACACCTACGGACAATTTAGAGTCACCAATGAACCTGTTAAGTGCACGTCTTTGGACTGTGGGAGGAAGCTGGAGTAGCCAGAGAGAACTCGTGAGGAGAACATGCAAACTCCACACCAATAATAATAATAATAATAATACTTGAAGGTCCTACACTATATGAGAAAGGACAAGGAACAGAGATTATTAGGCTATTCACTTTTGCGGTCTTCAAAATAAACAATAGTGTCCTTTATTTCAAATGGTGGAAATCCATAACAATTTATTTTTGAGGTACAATATAACACATATATACATAAAATTGAATGCTACAACTTGAAACAGCTTGACCTGCTATTCACAACAGTACAACAGAACATACGTTGGATCTACATCAGAGGGAATGAGTAGCTCAACTTACCGTTCCTTTAAAATTTCAGGGATACAACTCGCCAATGGTTTGTGACTAATTTACGTCAGAGAACCAGGAGGATGAAAGAGCTGTTTCTTTGCCTTCCTTCTTCTGCCCGTCCCCCCTAAACTACCCATCTGTCTTAAAATAACCTGCCTTACAGACCCTTTTCATTTCACTAGGCTGATGATTGAAGCTTGTAGTATCGACGGAAATGGAATGACATTTTTCTTGAACTCCATAATTACCATGCTAGACAGGACAGAGCAGTAGGTTGGGGTGCACAATATCACTCGGGAGAGCTGCATCTAATTAAACACTGGAGGAAAAAAAAAAAGGATAATTACAACTTTTCAGGAGCACGGAGAGACCTCACCCATGTTTCACATTCCCTATCTGAACAGGGAGCTCACCCAAGTTACAAGCACATCTGCCTTCGGTGCTGGACTAGCTACTGCAAACCCTCAATCACTCTGACCTCAGGACCACTCCCTTCTGGGCAGGACTCAACATGGTCATTTGCAACAATATGGACCACCTTTGGAGGAGACCTACAGTATGTTTCTCGTTAGACTTAAAATAATGTTTCAAGTTAAATTTACAGAATGAGTCGGCTATCTTCAGGGTGTCTTTTTGACTGGCCTTAGGTGTTGAAGAGTGTGATCGAAGTTGACAAATGACCATAGCTTTGCTAGCACAGCTCTAAAACACTGAGCTGGGAGGTCACGTACCTGAGGGGTGAGTATCAGGAGGTAGAAAATGTACTGAGCTGAATCGATCGGGTGAAAACTGTCAAATGTTGGGCAATAATATCAGATTTAAAGCACATAGGAGTTTAACTGCCTTACACACCATCTGTTCAACATGTTTATTTATCAGCCTTGAGTTCTAGTCGGTGGCAGAATGCTACACAGTCTGAGCTATTTGCTTTGCTGGATAATATTGCATGCATGACGTCAAAAACACAAATGTCACTTATTAAATAGTACAAAATAACACGGCAAGTGAAAGATAAACCTTTGAAAATCATTGAACTAATACTGAACGAGTTCCCTGTTCGGTTCACAAGAACACCACATAATAGTAAATACTTTTATTTACATATTTACAAGAGTGATGCAGTGTTGATGACTGTTCTTTTAAGTAGTTTTAAGGCAAGGCTAATGATATGGTGCATGTAAAAAAAAAAGAGAGAGAGAGAGAGACTGTGCTACATCACTAAAGAGGAACCAGCTCAGGTTTGTTTGCCCTGCACACTGACATGCTCGGCTCGTGACACTAAGTTGTATAGTAAAGGTCAGAATGTTAAATACTTTGTAAGATCGCTCAGGCTAAAGTCCTGCCGACCACAACAAGGAGAGGACTACACTGCTTCTCCTCTAGGAGTCAATTAGCATGTGCATTCATCAACTTCATACATGTATTCATCTCTGTAGTGTAAATACTTACAAAACAATTCCTATTTACTTTGGTAGAACTTCTTGGAATAATAATAAAAAAAAAAACACTTTGTCCCTGAACATTGTTTAGATTCAGCATTTCTTTTTTGGCTATTCTAAATCTGAGTCTGATTGATGGGCATGATTGAGAGTATAAACTGACCTTTTGGAGTTTAGCGTGTCGGACTGCGGCTGAATCTTACACTAAGCACAGATGACGCTGTTCCCATTCACCGGGTTCACTGGAGAGTTGTCAGAGTAGCATGCAAGAGCACTGATATTCAGGCTTCAACGTAAGCATACAGCATGAGTTCACATCAACGGCATCAAACAGGAAACACAATATAACACAAACTCATGGTCCTGAGCGTGATTAAGAAGCAGTGTCAAGATGCGATCTTTGTCAGAGAACACTAAATACTGAATGTGGAGATCATGTGGGAGAAATAAATCTGTATTGTACACACTGAACCATATTACCAGCTGACACAAGAACACGATGCACTACAAACTCCTAGCTCCTTCGTAATAATCACAGCACGCTGAAAGTGAAACTGAATAAAGGAGGAATGTGTGTCAAGAGAGGCTTGACCTCACAGCCCAGTGAAAGAGTAATTCACTTTCACTATGAGGTTTCTCGTTCTTGTTGTGGAGTCTGGAATGTGACACTGTGCTCATCTGTTGGAGATCGGGGGGGGGGGGGGGTTACGATAGGGTAGGTCCCATGGACCAGGGCGGGGGGCATCCACTGGTAATGCTCCAAGCCCCCGTCAAAAAATATTCCAAACCTTTTGACCCCCCCTCCCCGCCCCCGTTTGTGTTTTGTGCTCAGCTGTCCCCTCCCTGGAAGCATCCCACAGTCAGCTCAGATCTTTTTCGGCTTACGACCAAGGTGGTAGTAGTAAGCCATGGTGACGACCAGGAAGAGTACTCGACTGAGGAGCAGGAGCATGGCGGCGTTGGGCAGGATGCCAATCTCCATTAAGGTGATGGATGTCACTGAAACGACAGAGCAACATTTAGCATTTGAAATATGATGTTTTATGGTAAAAAACTTCAGAAGCCTCTGGCAGGTGGATCTTAAAAGGAGATGAAGTGCTTTTTAGTTCAAATTTCCCCCGGACAGCACTTCCTTGATGAATTAGGGTGGAGGGATACTAAAACAAAAGAGATTTGTTTCTATATAGAAAGCCATTAATTTAATGCAAGGCTGTGAGTCCACACTCTGAACACTAGAGGGCAGTATCAACACATACATTTGCAAAAATCAACTCTCAACTAATGGTTTGTCTCATTACTGTCACCAACAAAATTATATGAAAGGGGGGGCTTAGGATAAAAACACATAACTAGAACACTAGAATAATGTGCTGGAAATATTTAGTCACCTAGAAATTGGACGGCAAAGTAGCAGGCTTCACTGAGGAGAGTCCACTGGATGACGATCTTCTCTGCTGTGTAGAGTCCATTCCACATGATGAGTGCCAAGCCTGAAAACATGATGTTACAAAGGGGGATTTATAGGTTTAGGAACACGGGAATAGAAACATAGAAAAAAAAAATTAGGAAGCTCATTAAAGAATACTCCAACACCTCTATAGAGTGATCCCATTAACAAAACTGATAAAAAGAGTTTACTTGCAGCTGTACTCTGTGTTGCCGTGCGCACACGGTGATAATTGCCCTATTGATTCCATTAAATGCTCTGACTCATCGATTCTCATGAAAGCCGGTGTTCAATCATTTCATTCTCCGCCATTCTTCCAGTTAATTTTCCCGTGTTTCACTCCTACACACAAACACGCGCGCACGCACCAGAGAGGCGATGGAAACGAGCAGGGGTGGGCAGAAAGGTGGGAGGGCTGATGGACTGCATCCTCTCCCTGCCAGGTTCCATCTGTGCGGCAGATGAGACCCCTTGTCTTGGAAGACATCACTCTTTTTTTCTTTGCTAATCCCCACAGCGCTGCTGGCATTTAAGAAACCAGTTTTTCGTTGGCCTTATGAGACTGAAAACTGGTTCATTCATTTCTTCTTCCACGGTGCCATGTGTGTTCTCCCCTCAGACAACCCAGAGGGGTTTTTATTGTACAGATTTCACATCGTATAGATATATATGATGTTATGATATGTTCTGACATATTATAACCAGACTTAACTGAAAATGACAACCTGGCCAAATTCACTGAATATATCTACACCTTTGCGCTCATCCTTTTTCATTTCCTCGCTCGCTTTATCGAGGAGCGACTTGCGTGCCACCTGCCCCTGTGTCACAGTCACAAACCCTGTAATCACAGAGTGACTGACTCACCGACGTGCCTGACAGCCTTTTCTCAAACCGAGGCCATTAAAATAATCGCTCACATCTCCAGTATAATTTTTCCGCTAGAGGGAGCAAAGCACATATGCCATAATTATCTGGCATATTTATGAGCTTCGATTGTGTCTTACGGGTGGCATGGCATGTGAGTGCCAAAAAAAAAAAAAATAAATAAAACTAAATTCAATGCATGATTGAGTGAGCAAGTATGAAAATCTGAATGCAGACTAATGCGCTGCCTCTTCTCTTAGATCCAAGCCAAGGTAAACACACACACACACACACATACATACATACATACAGTGCATACATTGTCCTGCCATCCCTCACTGTGTTCCCACCAGATTTAGACCTGATATGTGGAGGCGACACAGAAGCGACTGGAGCCTTTTCTGTGGGGATTCTGGAGAATTGGTCTCTGTACCAGTCAAGCCCACATAGAGAGCTGCAGATTCACTGAGACTTGATGAAATTATACAGCCTCAGTTTGTAGCCTAAAGGAAGGGGGCTTTTAGTACACCATCTGAACACACGCGTGTAATGAATGCATTAGGAGGCATTATCACAAGAGACCACGTGCAGATGAGCAGTGTATATCTGCAGCATGTTCATACATAAATATGAAAACAACGTGTGTCAGTATTGTTGCAGAGCAGTGAATGCACTCTCTTGTGCATGGCTGCATCTGAGCATGAAGCTGCATAAATAGCTTCATGTATGTATACTCAGTGTGATGCGTCTTTCTTCATTCTGCGAGCGAGGACTTACTGAGCAGCGCTCCTCCATAAAGGCGGACGGAGATGTTAATTGTTGAGAGCTCCTCCTCAAAAACAACCTCATATAGCTGGTTGGGAAACACCAGGGCCTGTGTCGGAAGACAAAAGCGCAACACAACTCGGTCACATCAACACAACAGCATTCTGTCCTCCCCGAATGCCCCCAAAATACAGCAGCACTGACAAAGTGTTCCTGTCTGTGAGTTAGTATCACTGCGTACGCCCCGAACACTGAGCATATTGAGCCGTTAGGTGGTATGGCCGACAAAGACGTAGCTGTTTCTCCAGATGTCCCTCACTGATAAGATGGAGAAAGCATCTACAGTAATTCACTGCTGGCTTTGCCTGACAGTATTTTTCCTTTTTGGTTGTGCATATGAAACAACGTGTTCACTGTGTGTGGATAATTTAAGCAACACTTACCATCAGGGCCATAACTGTGAAACCCACTGCTGAAATCAGTATCCACACCCTGAGAAGAGACACAGTATATTACATCCTTCCTGCAGCCAGTACCGCTTGTAGATGTTGTTTTCTCCAAGAATGCTACTGGAAGTGATACACGGATGACCTCATCTATGCGTCGCGTCTGCTGTGTTAATCGTGAGCTGTTCTTAGCAGCAAAGGTCTCACCTCAGCCCGATGGGCTCTCGCACTGCAAACTTCGTCTCGTTTCCGAGCATCTGACTGATCTGCGAGTGAACGAGGCAAGACAAGAGAAAAAGGAAATGAGTAACGAGAGGGGAAATGTAACAGCAAACATGTCATTTTAACAGATATCTATTATGACAGCCGTCAACAAAAGAACTGCAGAACCAAGAAGAAAGGGCTCTGCGTGGAGGTGAATTTTAACACATCTGAAACGAGCTACTGGAAGGAAGCGCGTTAAACAAAGCAGTGGAGAGAGAGAGGGGAAAAGAGAGTGTCAAAGAAGGACCAATTAAGATGTTAATTAGAGACTATAAATGTATTCACCTCCTTAATCACCCTCTGAAGATTAAGAGGGTATGTCAAAACAACATCTTGCAGTGAATTCTGGATGAATAACCAGCTACCACGTCGACGCCAGAAGAAAAATCTTATTTGCTATAAATTAACTTAATCCTAGCATCACGAACACCACGCAGCACTCCATTTATAATCCTCAGGGCTTGAAGCATTTAGTGGGAGAAAATTGTGACAAATAGTTCATTTTGACCGACTAGAAAAACACTTAATATTTCATGAATTGACACGCAGAATGAATCTTTATCAAACAGCAATATTGGAAAGACACACCCAAGCATTTCCCTCATAATACTGCCTGGGATAAGCATCTTTTATCATAGATCACAAATGCATTTAGAGAACACGGAGGAATGCTAATGAGTGGCAATTTGTTTTTTCTTACTCTGCTACATCAATACCCAATATATTCATCTGAACCTCTCCAATAACCAATAAAAGCATCCAAGCATGATCTGTCTCTGTGGCTGCAGTCCTGTTCACTCGGAGTTTGCCAGCATACTAAGATTCATCTATGTATCGTTATCTGTTGTTAACACTCTGAGAGCTGGTATGATGTAGTGATGAAAGGATTAGTCAATTATATCGATAGACAGAGCTGTATCGACGGCACGTTCGATAATCAATTCATCATTTAAGTCATTCATCAAACAAAAAGACAAACATTTGCTGGTAGCAGCTTCTGAAGTGGGAGATTTTCTGCTTTTGTAAAACTGGATTTTTTTTGCATGGCAGACTGCTCAGACAAAGCAAACTACTTGAAGACATCTCCTTGGCCTGTGGGGAATAATAAAGGGTAATTTCTAAATGTTCTGACACCGTGTAGACTATAAAATGAATATTTAAAAACACATGACAACAACGCAAATGAACAAATCTCTGAGCAAAGCCAAAATCTGTATGCAATGAGCACCAACGGTTCCTTTAAACATCACATACGCAACATGTTCCAAGTTCAAGGAAATACTAAAAAGGTCACGTATATATACCATGGAAAGAGACACTGTGTGTATGCCTGCACATAATAGATGGAAAAACAAAAGAGGTGGTTCAGAGAGCGAGCGAGTTTAGACTCAGAGATTTTGTTTGTTTTTCATCCTAAAATGAGAAGATGAAGAGCAGACATGAGCAATCTGAGAAACTGCACAGAAGACAGAGAAAAACATGAATCCAGTTTTCTGCCTGAACAAACAGTAACTGAATACATTTGTTGGTTGGCTGTGAGGCTGAATTCCTTCATCTAAAGCCTTCAGGTCCCATCACTGCCCCTAAGATCAATGAGTTTGCTTCCTCATTAAACATCTTAAAAACTTATTCTTGTGTTGCACTGAGACCTACTGTAACATCACTGAAACTAAAAATAACAATGAGGCATGAAAACCACTAAAGCAGAGAAGATGAATCAGGTTCTGGCAGGCGGTATTTACAGAGAGCCCACTATCTGTTGGTAAGTAGTTTTCTGCTTGATGAGCCAGTGAAATGTCTGAGTGAATGAAACATGGTGGCCACCATGTAAATGTTACTGGAACGTTTTCAGGAACAACTGTACTATATCTCGTGGTTTCATCGGATGACGCTGTGACAAGTATCGTCCTCAGTTTGAGAGACGGTGAGATCTAAGATTAAAATTGTGATTACATGAATGAAACCAAACTGCACTGCAACGGGCAAAAACTTGCAGAAGTTCCTTGCGAGACATGCCGTCATACGAGACAAAATCTGTTGTTGAAAAGTGATGATTTCACCCATATAGCTACTGTTATAGTATATTTAGTGCTATAAACACTCAAAAACAGTCAGTCAGCCACATTTAGAACTATATAAGAAGACATTCTTGCATGCGTGCATTTGCAGCATGGACACAACCAATGGGGTGATGCCAAAAGGCTCTTTTAAGGAGTTTTATGCATTCATTTTATGATGTCAAAAAGACGAGAGGAAGACTTATGACAAGATTTAATGTGCCTTCAGTGAAATATAGAAAAGGGGAATTTCTGTGTTATGGTTTTCTTGAACATTTCCTCTCACCCACGGCTGCTACCAGCTTTGATCTCAGAGCAGAGCCCTCGAGATAAGACAACTCTAAGTCTAAGTCAAACCCTAAAAATACGAAGGTAAAGAACCGCAGACCAGACCCACTGCTTCTGTCCCTGCAGTGCAGCCGAAGCACCTCTACACATATCCATCTTTGCCAGCTGTGATCATGTGACCAGGTGAATCAGCCTTCCTGTGCCATGGTTTCAGGGGTTGTTTTTGACAGAAACACATAAATATTCATGAGTGGCATGAGAAACACTCGAAGGGAACTAACAACTGATGGCACACGGTTGGCCAGGGGTGGAACAGAGCGGATGGGAGTCGGGGAGAGGGAGAGAGAGAGAGAGGGAGCAACAGGAAAAGGAAGAAATACACAATGCTGTTTGTGGAAAATGACACTTAATGACAGCTGCTATGGCCCGGCCTTGTCATCAGTCACTCAGTCGGCTACATTCAGTGAACAAAGGGCAACTTTTCAGCCAGAGAGCATGAAAAATATTCTGGAAAAATCAGCTCTCTGCCAACCTGAAATTTGTCATGCGAGTTTGTACGCCCCTCATCTGATGGATGTTCTCAGTTTGTCACAATAAGAAGATGGGGAGCACCATTTCACGAGGCTGAACTGATGTTCCTCTGGGAAAATATACACAAAACATTTACCCAGTTATGAATTATATAGGCCTGAGCTCATGCTGGTAGGGTCTGGTTGTTGCTACATAAGGCTAGCACCAAAGTATTGTACCAATAGGAAGTTAATGGGGCAAGAAGGCCAATGTCTCTGCTGCGCTCACATATGGCAGCCCAAACATAAAGCCTCTCTGTCTCTGAAGTGTAAGTAATAGGCACAGTATTCTTATCTCTAAGCAGTAAAAAAAAAAAAAAAAGGCCGGAAGAGACAGTCGGCGGACTACAGGAGCACTTCCCTCCTTTGTTTACAGGGACCACAAGGATAAAGTCAACCGCTTCCTCTCCAAACCAACTCCTATGTGTAGCTAACCTTATGCGAGATCCCATGGGTTTCTTTACTACAAACACTCGTGGCAAGGATAAATGGAACAACTCAAGAGCAACAGCACAATGCGGCAGAAGTGAACAAACACATTGTAAGAGCCGCAATTTCATGTCTAAATTAGGGTCAATGCCACAGTTAAATAGGGAAAGCATTCAAACTATTCAAAACCGCACGTACAATGGGCCACATAAGCTAAAGTATTGTGTTACTGTCCTGGCATAGAGTGAATCGCTTCAATCATTACGGACAGTATCTACTACGGGAATCTGAAATGAGCTTTAGCGGCGTGTGCGCTGAAGCGTTGAAATGCTTCTTTCTCTTTATCTTTCTGTATCCACCAGTTTGCTTTGTGAAGGGGATCTGAGTGGCAGATGTCCGGGTTAGACTACTTGTTAAAACATTGAGAGAGAAAACAAACACTCAGGATGGCTGAGAAAAGGGGGCCGCCATCTCATCACGAGCTATCAGCCACCACCGTATGCCCGCTCCCTTCTGTTCTGTTCCCTTCTCTCACTTGCCTGATTAATATTTCAGTGAGGAGCAGTCTGCTCTGCCTATCACTCTAATAAATAAAAAAAAATGATTGAAATCTTGATATTTGAACCCTCTGAAACAGAACGAGACATTATTATCATTTGCAACAGTGCAGCTCAACATGCATGTGTATGACAAGTGTTTTTGTACCTCTTGGCATGGACCAGCATGTGTGCTGTTATGTTTTGGGTGTACACATCACTGTGCGCGGCCTATGTGAGTGTGGAAATAAATGTGAGGCACGAATATAATACATGAGCTACAGGAGGCAGGGAGTCTTCCAGAGGAGCCAGCCACATCTCAGTGGAGCTGTGGGAGCTCATGGGATTACGCGATCTAGATTCATTGAAGCAGAAGGAGCAAATGCACATAATGGGACACTGTGAGAGTGATGAGCCAATTAACAGCCGATTGTGGCTTTTAAAAGGAATCTATAGTTCTTCTGAGGAGTTAATAGATGCATCTGTGGTTCAGTGTCATTTTTTTTGTTTATGCGTTGCTGCAATAGCATCCATTTGAGTGATGTTGGTTTAACACGTGTGCTTACATTGATAGCTATGGCGCTGATTAGCTACAGTAGCTGCTTGGCTTGTTGTCCTGATATTGAATAAAAATGACATCACATGGTGAAATCCGACCTTTGAGCGGTGCACTTCTCCATCATCATCCTCGCCACCAACTCCGAGGATCTTCCGGCTCTTCAGGCGGCTTATCAGGTCTGTCTGACTGTGCTTCTTCATTAGAGGAGGGTGAGGTTTAGACGCCATCGTGCGCACACACCTGACAAAGAGAGTGGAAAGAGAGGTAGGTAAGATGCGCGCACTTGACCGGGTTGTTGGAAGGAAATAAATAAGTTAAATGACACAGAGTGGGAATGAATAAGAAAAAAAAAAAAGAGGGCAAATGTTAATTTTGGGATCGCATCCTATTTATTTACGAAATTAGCTTTTCCTCCGGTCTGAAGAAGTCAGCTCTCCACAGCACAAGCAGGACGGGGTATCAATCTACCAATAATCCCTCTGAGGACTTTACTTATGCAACCCAATTACATAACACGGGACAAGCAAATACAGGCAACCTATAAAACCCTCCTCTTAAGTCAGGCTGGAAGCAGGAGCCAGATGTCCTCTAGGTTTGCCGTGAGGCCGGCAGACGCAGGTGCCCGCTCAAAGAGCCAATGGATCAGACAGTGACATGGGCTATTTCTTTACACACGTGTAAATGGAGCTGCGCTTTCAGACAAGACAGAGGGTCTCACTGTCCATATCGATCAAGCTCCACTGTCAATATGTGACTCTGACTGGAAGGTGGTTTTGATGTCGGCCTGTTTTGTCTACACAGCGATATGCCTTTAACCTTGGCTACAGACGCTGATGTCTTGTTTGAAATGAACACTGTCTGGCTTTTTATTTCAAGAATGATCTCATAATCTTTAAGCCTTCAGCCTTACTTATTTTTATCCGCAGATGCTGCTGTGATTAAAACAGGCTACAGCGACACTGTACTGTACAACCAGTGAGCTTTGTTAGATTTACCAAGTAATGTATCTCATAACCAAGAAATTGTATTAATTTCCATTTGTAGGTCAGGAATGTTTTAATTTATACATTTATATGCTATTTATTTGTATTACTCTACGTCTGTGGTATGTTGGTTGTTAACTGTAACGACAGGATACACTGCAGTGGTACTATTGACTAGTGTTAATGAACAGTGCCTGTGAACTGAACAGGGACAAGCAATAGTTGAACGTAGAGAGATCATCATTACTGACTCAATAACGTCACCTCCACTGCGGTTCATCTGGAGGCAAAAAGGCATGCGTAAACATGTAGGCGCACGCACACACACACACACACACATACACACACATACAATGGGATGGTCTTTTTAAAAATTGATGGCGACTACAGAGTGCAATTCTCCAGAGTGATACAACAACAGCAATTATTGAACTAGGCCCTCTAACACCTCTAACAAGGAAAAAAAATAACAATCAATGCAACCGCGAAGCAACACAAAGTGCCCAGTTTTATAGACGTCAAAGAGAAATACGGTTGGTTTTCTTACAGAATGCACAGACAGGCTGTAAAAAACAAAAACACAATAGAAAAAGGACTAAATATAAATATGATATATATATGTCTGGACTAAATATAATGAACAACTAACTATGTCAAATATTAATCTTAACAAAACAAAAAAAATATATGGTTTTATGGTTTATATTCAATTTTTAGTGGATTAATTAATTAATTGATCATAATAATACCCAACTAATTAATTTACTAAATTAGCAAATAAAAAATACTTCAAGTGTCTCCAATGTGATGATTTTCTGCTTCTCAGAGAAACGTCACGAGTTTATCCGCAGGTTTGATTGGCCTCTTCCCCCTCACTTCATACCTTCTTATATGAAGGGACAGACAGGTGGGAAGTAGAAAGTGTGCTAATCTGGCACACACTAGCATGCATACATAGGATTGCAGAGGTCACTGAAGGTTACTCAGCATGTGTTCAGGCTTCTGTTGTCAAACATTCCACTTGGACTCCCACATAGTGCTTGAGGCACTAGACTTTCCCTTTTCTGTAACTATCAGCAGGAAGAGGCACCGCAGAAGGAAAGAAGACAGAAGGAGGACAGGAAATGAGGCCTGTGTGCAAGGGCAACTCTTACCGAGACAAGGCTAGGTCAAGACCTAGTATACGTGCTGTATTGTTGCTAAAATGTAAAAAAGTTATGTGTTGTGTTAAAAACACAAAAGCAAGAACTCCACTCATATCTTCAGGGGACAGATTTGAAAGACCTATTCTAATTGGCGATCTCTTGACTCTCCCTGCTCCTTCATTTGTTTCTATCTGCAGGATGTTTCATTTGTATATGACTCACTGTATTGACTGTTTTGTCAGACTGGTCGTTAGTTAGGGTTTAGCATTGAGCACAGCTCAGAGAGCTGGGCCTAAAAATGTACAATGGAGATGTACAACCAAAATTTGCATCTACTCATATTGAAAGAACAACGTTAAAGGGGGAAACTCCAACACTCGTCCGACCAGTAGTGTAACTCATTCAACATATTCATTTGCGTATGAATGAAGAATCTGTAGGCTGTGTTTTGGTTTCCGTTTGTAGCTCGAGCAGTATTTCACATGTGAGCGTGCTCAACAGTCCATGTTGAGAGACAAGGCAGAACATATTGACTGAAATGCGAACTCGGCCATCAGCTATCGTTTGATGACCGTCACATGTCAAGTTGCTAATCAAAGTCCAGAGGAAGTCTTGGCCCAGATATCCATTGTCTGGCTACAACATAAGTCCTAGACATTTCCCCCCGGGTCTGAATTGTCTTCAGATAATAGCCAAGTCCAAGATTGCCTTATTTGTGAAGTTTAACACAAAAATCAATGAGACACTTGCTCAGTGAATCAGTGCACTCTCACAAGGACTGATGAGACATTTACGTCAGGCTCATTTATGCCAATTACCAGATGAAGTAGAGTTTTTATTAGATTAGACACCAAAGAAGCAAACTTTTACTTCAGATAGTAAAATCAAGAGCCTCGTGGTGAACTTGCTTTATTACACTGCACCCTTTGTAATGTCATTATTCCATTCGCATATATTGCCCTACCAAGGCTTAAAGGATATATGTATCCCACAGCTTCCCCATTCACAGAAAAGCAAAGACACCATCCTCTCTGAGGTGAAGAGAGAAAGCATGCATTGTGTTATGTGCCTGTAAGTGATGCAATCACAACAGCAATGACATTGTGGCCCGCTGAATGTGGTCCACCACTATGTCCATCAGAATCTGCAATAAAGGAGTAAATATGACACACCTCGCTGCATGCAATGGTAAATCACACATTTCTCCCACATGCTAAAATACCATTGCGCGTCTCACCCTTTGAATCTCAACAGTGCTCCTTGACTTGACAGAGAGTAATGCTGATGGAGTTGCTTAGCAACTGCCAAAGGACCAATTGCACCTTCATTATTGAAAACACCTTTCAGGGCTGAAACCACCTTTGATGATGAGGTCTCTTCGCTGTCATTCTTCTTGATGTCGTAGGTGACATTTCAGGATAAATGAAGACGCTCTGATCTGTACTCAGTCAACTGAAATGAGGACATGCGTGCCCAATGAATGGCTTCTTGTCAGTATAAAAGAGGGTACAACTTTAGCACGTAAATGTAAGTCTCAAATAACTGCAGCTATTTCAACTAATTACACAGCACATGCTGCATGTAATCTCGCTCCTTCAGACTGTCGATGTATACATTTACTCAAGTTGTGCACCAAACCACATGCACACTGGATGAACTTGAATATGAGAATAAGTTATGAGTTGTGCAAAATGATGAATTATTGAGTGAATGAAGAGAAGCTGAATTTGGGGATTCAGATAAACTGAGGCAGCAGAATAATATTTCAACATTCATGGAGAATCTAACCTGTAGGGTTGTGCCACATCATGTTATTAATTATATCTGTGTTATATCATAGTAAAAATGTGATATTGTGACAATATTATTGATATAATGATGTCCTACTCTTATTAACAGCAACAGCAAGCATTACTGATAGCGAAAGTAACATTACTACCAGCTCCACTGTGGAGGAGTTGCATCCAAAAAGAGAAGCGACTTCAACAGTGTGGAAGTGGTATGGTGTACAACAACCCACAATGATATGTAAGAAGTGCAAGAAAACTGTAACAACACAAGGGGGGAAAATAAAATAAAAAACTGTACGTCTAATCAGGCTTTTATGCATTAAATACATTTACCATGGAATATAAATGAAGTTTATAATACAGAATCTAAAAATGTTTGAAATAAAGATGGAGTTTCTGAATTGTGTGGAACCACTCAACTGAGATGCATTAATTAAGTTAGTGCGTAGCGTACCAGAAGAATGGCAGGTGTATTATTAAATGCATCCTAATATGACAGCATCCAAAAATATCACCAGAACACATTAAGACAAGCATTCAGTAATTAGTGCTATGTATAAGAAGCAATTTCTATACAGAAAATCCTCTTTCTTTCTGGTTAAGAAGGCCAGTGCACAACCAAGAACCTTGATTTTGTGTAAAAAAAAGCATTCCTGAAAAGTGTTGCATTTGTGATGATAACGTGCATAAAACAGCCTCAAGGACTTTAGAAAGATAAAAAGCAGGTGGTATTTATGCCGGAGAGCCTGCTATTGATGCAGTCACATTCTGTGACTGAGCATGTCTTTGCAGAACTTCAATACATTTACCTCCCTGTGGGATAAACAAAGCCGGTCTTGTCACAGAAGAACATATATAAGGCTTTGGTGCCAGCAATAATATGAGTAACAAATACTCTCTGTTCCTTTGTCGAGGTTTTGTGACAGAACATGTGCTGTGCAAAGGAAAAGCTGTTAAACATAGGAGGAAGATATTGTGGGAAATGTGCGACTCCCTGAGAGATCTCCAGTTTAGTGATGAGAAAGATGTTCTTTAAAGAAAAAAATAATTGTATCATATGAACAAAGCAGTGTGTGGGTGAGGAGGAGCAACTGTGAACAAATGTGTTACTCAAAATAAGAAAGCAGACTCTGCAGCCTGCTCATCTCCTCCTCCTTTCCATTAATAACATGACACACAGTTGCCCAACAGTCTCTAAATCCCTTCATCACCATGTTTGGGATATATAGCAGCGCCATACAATGCCAAGAGCAGCTAACACACAAAACAACACCTCTACTCCGCAGACAGAAGTGAGAGCAGTTCATCGTCAATGAAATATCTGTCTGTCGTGCCCACTCAGAATTATTTACTGACCTTAGTAAATGTATTACATCTTACAGTTAGTGTTTATGGTACGGAGTTCTCGTCACCCTGAGGAACACTGGAGCTTCAGCATGGTATAACTTTAAAGGTTAGGACAGGAAGATCCCATCTCCTGTGATCCGATGGTATAAGATCAAACATCCTTGACCCTTATTGGATTCCAGATGTCCTAACAACATTAAGACTTGCTTGTTAGTGTTGTCTTGCTGTTGCAACACACTTAGTCACCCCTTCTGACCCTGAGGTTAATGCACATAGCTAAGAACAGCAGTGTCATTTATTGCCATTCTTAGCTATTTATTATTCATTCCCCAGAAGAAGAAGCCCCCTAACTTTTCCTGTAGGACCACCATAAAGTTAACATCTTTGTTTTTATAAAAATGTCTCAACAACCATTGAATGCAAGTCCCCAGGGAGAACAAGAAGCAAACCATTTAATGAAAGCAATGCCGGTCATCATGGGACTAGTGGGGTCCCAAAAAGACTTTTTCCCAAAAGCTACATTATGAAAGAAGTGGCTGTAAAACACTGAGTCCAAAGAATGAGACCCATCCCAAACACTGTATCCAGTTTTATTTATACATCCATATCTGAATGCCATTAAATTTAGTACAGGCATCTATGGTGCTACTGATTTCTCCCCAAGCACCAGTGAAATATCTCTACATTCACCAAGTGGATTGGTTTAAGATGTGGTTTCATGACTGTGGTGAAGCTTTGACAGATCTAGTGCCAACATGAGGTTGGTATTTTATTTTTCCTTTCATGCCTTAACATAACCACTGTATCATTACAAGTAGCTGGAAATTATCCCATATAACAATTGGTAGTTGTGTTACCAAATGGTTATATCTCTGATTACACGTGACCACATCCAAACACTGGGAAAGAATGAGGCACGAGTTTTTCTTGACGCAGGCCAACATGACTGTCGAATGCCCTTGGGCAAGTGGAGCTGGGTTACTCTAGGACTCCACTTTGAAGTCTGTGATTGTTCAGCATTTCCACAACAACCTCAGATACCCACTCATCTGTGCTAAACTGATTGACTCTGATTGTCAAAACCAAAGATGTCAAGAGTATGGATATAGGAACAGTATTATGAAAGTGTTGGGCATTTAAGGTCTGTCCTTAACTACCTTTCTTGTCTAAAAGCTTTACCTCTCTTGACAAGTTTGTGCTCATAAACCAAAACTGCTTAGAAAATAGAGTTTTGTTATACTTCTGCATTCTAGCTCTCCCTTTGGGAAATGCATAAAAGCCTCAAAAGTTTTCTGATTTGCTTGCCATTTAATTGGTCTATCAAAACTGCAATTAAGTCCATTTCTGCCTCACAATGTTGAAAACTGACTCACTAGGGGAAAAAAGGACTAGAAATTAGCTTGAAAATAAAATGAAAATGGAAGAACTTGCTGACAAACTCTTGATTTCTTCAGTGAAAATGAGCCCATTCAGTAAATTAACTCTTGATTTGGCCATTGTTGTATAAAACAATTTAACGATATTTCCACACATTTGATTCAAACCAAAATCAAAATGACTGCCTGAATAAAAGGCGTGAAGAGACACTAGAGGGTGGCTTTTAATGTGTACCTGTAGCCATCAAGAGTCAATCAAGACCACAAAGAGGGAGTTGACCTCATTATATGTCAACAAAGTCATTACAGCCCCAGCCAAGCACTGCTGAAAGGAATACATTAAAACACTATAAGACTCATACACCTGCTCTGTTATGATATGCCAGTGTGGGTATATCATGTATCTGATACTGTACACTAGAGTGTGATACTACAGTATGTGTTAAAAAACATACCGTCTCTGTTCATGACCCATTTGATAGTAATGATAGTTCGACTCACAATCAGGATGACAATCCACAATCGACTGACTAGTGGCCAATCTCCACCATGGAGCATCTCCTAGATATAGGGTAATGGATTCATATTAAAGATAAGACCCACCTCAGGTACATTGTCATTCTGTGAGTGCAACACTGCACCTGGCCCTCAATATGCATTCAGAGGCTTTTTCTGTCAGCAGGTTGTTTGTTTTAAAAGAAAGAACTAAGAAAATTGTCCTATTTGGTGTGCCTTGGACCTTATTTTGCCATACTGAAAGAGGTATTAAGTATCATTTTACGCCTAGTCTTGTATTGTGGTGTAAAATTCTGGTATCAATGTGACAGCCTTAAGGATCCCCCAATCATATTATTTTGCCAGTCGTTTTTTTGTTTTGTTACAGCAGCTAGTACAGCAGACAGTAACCCCTTTTTGTGCGGAGGCATAAAGTGCGGCGGATGAAAATGAGAAGTCATAAATGCTGCTTTTTCTCTCCCTGTGTCCTGCGTGTTCACACATTTTACACATTCAGTTGACCGTGAAATCAGTAGAGCTCAGTCAAGAGTAGGTTCTGGTGACAGAGATAAGCACATAACATTGTGTAAGTGGAGCGCCTGATCCTGTAGATGTGTCCGGCTATCTCGGAGTGTTTAAACTCTGATTTTTTTTTTTCAAAATGACCTAAAGTAATGGTTTCCCTGTCTGACAGAAGCGGACTCTGATGTAGTGGAAATTACAAATGAGGAGGTTCAGTTGTAGCTAAAGGGCAGAGAAAACAGATGAATGCAGAAAGCAGTGCTTATGACAGCTGGTGATAAACAAAAGGACCATGGAGAAGGCAGTGAATTCCTATCTTGAGTCAGAACAGAGCACCACAATGCAGGCCCTGGAAACTGTACACGCAGTCAGTCCGAGGAGAGAACTGCGCCACAGTCTCCATCAATGGATTATTGTGTTGAATCGCACAGATTAATACTGTTAAATCATCTGGGGACAGTTACTACTGAGTGAACTAGTACTAATGATTTCTGGGATTTGGAGTTTCCCTGTCTAATATTCAGTTATTACATCACACTGCAGCAAGGGAAATTACCCTCTTGTGGGCTGACTAACTCTAGTATCATTATGTAAGAGTGTTCCTAGGGTGAATCTTCAGGGAGTAACAATGACATACAAAGCAGAGTATCCCAAGAGTCACTATATCTGTTTGGGTGATATATTTAACAATGCAAACTTGTTGAGAAGCCCTTTTCCAAATTCATTTCTGAACAACAGCTTCAAGTACTGTCCAATGAACTGAGCAAATACACCCCAGTCGTCAGGCATTCCTGTTTTAGACACACTATGAAAGAAAGTCTCCAGCCTAGCAACATAATAGCAACCAACAACCCCTAAAGCTCTCCCGTGTAGCCCCCTGAATATAAATATGAACCCCAATTTTCAGAAGAAGAAAAGAGGACTGTAGTTGACTTGACACATCTTTGTGCCTGAATGCGCCAACACATTGTGAAATTTTATGGTGTGTAAGAAAGGCAGGTGGTTTATTTTTACCATCTGTTCCACGAACTGAGGGGGGTCCCTCTAGAAGTGATTGTTTGGTGTTTCTATCTCTGGAGCCATCTTGACATGGCAGGCTGACTGCGAAGCCAACGCAGGAGCGGTACAAAACGTGGTGAGGTAAAGCAGAGCTGACACTTGGCGCGCACACACAGCTGGGAGATGAATGATCTCCTCCGAGGAGCGAAGCCACCAGAGCTCAGCGGGGAGCCAGCACACACACGGCGAAAGGATGACGAGAATGAGCTCCTGCCTTCAAACATACACACCAACAGAGCTGAAACGAAGCTTCAAAGCACTGCTTTAGCTTTACTGTACGCTACATCTGGGAGAGAAACGCCAACCAATAATTACTTATGCATAATTATTATTTTTAATGTTGCGCAGTGATGACGCGTTGGATTGTTGTTGATTTCCTCATCTTCGCGGCAGCATATTATTGCACTGCCACTATGATTTTAAGATATGCGGTAACTATAATTGCACAGATTAGCAAGCAGAAAATGTTCTGTTTCATTACTGTAATCTAATGTCATTTCGCAGGGGATTTAAAAATGAGCCAAGGCTGTGAATAATCATTAAACTGCACATATGCACTCAGTTGCCAGGGCATTGGGTACACCTAGGTAAAACAGTTTAATGCAACAGGCATGCAATAAATCATACCTTCATTAGTTCAGTTTTTGTTGGTGTTCATTCAACTTTCTGAATTTTAGAAGAATGCAGCTCGTGGTGCTTTTGAAATATATCACACAAGAGAGGCGTTTCTGTTATTTAGCCTTCGTTAATTTGAATTACTGGTGTGAGCCACATGTCTGCAGCATTAAAGTCAGGAGAAAAGAAAGCCTCGGTGGTGTGGTGGAGCAACAGGTAGCTAGAAATACCAGATGTCAAATGCTTGTTGTCCAGGGTAACTGTTAGCCAAGACTAATTAAATGATCGAATGAGGCAGGCTTTAATGACGCACAACAAATGGTTATTAGTGGATAAAACTCTGCACGCCCAATTATTTTTCCCTCAAGACTGCTGACATATTAGAAGTGGTTTCAAGGGTAAACCACAGACACTTCACTACAAAAAAAAAGACAGCATCTCAGTAAAAGGGCTTGTGTTACTGCACTTTGTAGATTAAAAAGGTGAATTTCATTTCACTGCAAGATGGTGGTGAACAATCTGAATTGTTACTTACATAGCCTTAAAATTCAGGCAGTAACAGACACAGTGGAGCCTTTTAATAGCGCTGTGTAATTCATTTCGCCTGGGAGAATAACATTATAAGGTCATTTGGTATCTACAAGTGCATCTCAGTAAGAGCTGTGAGAAATCTAAATAGCAGTGTAATAAGTACATTGCAATGGATAATGATCAGCAATGATAACATTTTGAAATCACAGTAGTGCTTAGAGACTGGGGTTTAGAAACGTGGTGATACTCTTGTTGTTGTTACTGTTTCTGTCCTGCAGTGAGGGGAAAGAAAAATCACTTTTCTGTTGTTTATACTCCACAAAATCATTTTGTGTCGTGTAGCTCCCTGGGGCTGGTGAGGTTACAAATCTTGGTTCCAAATGTTGGTTTTATAACCAACAACCAGTTAAAGATCAATCCCATTTAGCATGCAGATTATCAAACACACAGCCCGCTGTAGCCTTTAGATAATAAAAAGATTCCCCCCCCCCCCCCCCCCCCCCTGTTGAGGAATGATTAAGAGAAAAACAGCATGAAGAAAGCACTGTGCTGGGACAGCATAGATGTAGGCTTAGTTTGGGAGATTGAGGGTTATGACCCCCAGATCTGGGCCTCAGGGTCATGATGTGTATTTTACTATTATCAGACTCAAACACGATAGATATTTATACTACAAATAAAGCAGGGCACCTAAGCAAAAGCCCTTTGGTTCGCTATAAATCTCACTTTTTCCCCGCTGTATGCCATCTTTCACATTCTTCTGCTCCTCTGATCTTGTTGACCACTGTGCTGAAGAACTAAAAAGGGAGAGTGGTAATCTGCAATTTCTAAAAGTGAAGCAGGCAAGTTTCTGTGTTCTCAGGGAACCCCACAGGGCTAGGGACATTTACTTTCTCTCCCTGACAATGAGTGAGTGTTAAAGCAACTCAAAGAGCTTTCTGGCTGTCCACCTCGTGAGGCCGACACATTGTGAACAGCAGTGATGAATTTTGACTTCAGTAGTACTTCTGTAATGGTTCTGTTTGGTGTATTGCACAGAATATTGATCCCTGATATTTCACATTATGACTATTTCAAGACTCGGTGCCTCGTTCCTCAGCTCATCTTGCTCGTTGAAGTGCTACCTGGTTGCTAGGCAGCCCTGCTCGATGACGAAGAGTCCTCATTTGAGGCCTCGATCTGTGTCGCTAAGGATCTCTTCGTGCGTAATTAACTGCTCGGCAAAGGTCAAGAAGAGATCTTTAAAATATCCAACATGTTGCCATTTAAACCGTTCTCTTATTTAATGTGGTTCATTTCACTAATGTTTGCATTTCCATCCTCCATTATCTCACTGCCTCTCTTGAACATGTGTAAGACAGCGTGTTATATAATCTCTGCTCGTCATTCCAGGCACAGCAGCGATAATGGATGCACGCACACATACGTAGGTTCGCACGGCAATAAACGACACTTTTGCCTGTAAAGTTCAAATGAGCCAACGAACAAAGGCTTCCACAGTAACGGCCACCGGTTTCAACATTAGTGTGTGTACAGTAGGTGCCGGTCAGCTTGTAAGTATTAGGCCAGACGCACA
Source organism: Nibea coibor (assembly GCA_023373845.1). Classification (NCBI taxonomy): domain Eukaryota; kingdom Metazoa; phylum Chordata; class Actinopteri; family Sciaenidae; genus Nibea; species Nibea coibor. The sequence goes on from CM041721.1 coordinate 19,410,636, forward strand.
ACTTCTATCTTGTTGTCACACACTTAAAGACGTGGGCCCAGTCACTCAATGATAAGTGACTGTGTGTACATAACAAAGGGCCGGCATTCGGAAAGATAAAGGTAGTTTGCATTCATACAAGCGATGACACAAACAGAAGATGAGGGGGAGGGAGAGGTTTTTTCTTTGGGAAAACTTTACTAGTCTTACTGACCTTCCATTTCTTTTTAAGTTATGTGTTCCAAGAACAACTTGGATTGATGATGGTGACATTTCATTTGCTGACTGGCGTGACAAATAACCAGAAAAACCAAAATCGCCATGAGGGAAATATCAAAACATGGTAATTGCCGTCCTCAGTTACCATGGACGTGTTATCTTTCTCAGACTCTACAAACAGCTTGGTCAACTAAATCATCTGAGTTATTATAGGGCTCCATATCAACATAAATAGCTTTAGAGATGAAAGAGTTTAGAAATTGAAAAGCTTTCTGGCCATCATTTTGTCACACACAGTCATATCAGGTTTAAATAGGACATTTAAAAACCAGCACGAGCTTTACAAACATGTCAACAGAGCAGACGATAAAATTGTGCAGGCAGAGAGAGCAGGATGAAAGTAATAAACCAGTAAAACAGCCATTAAAAGACCATAAAAGGCCAATTAGTAGTAGGGACGTGTTCATTCAAAAACCAGAGAAAAGAGGTGGGCATTGAGCTGGTCTTTGAATGACTTTGTTCCACGGTTTCACAACTGAGAAGGCACGGTCACCCGTAGGTTGGTGGAGGAATTTCCCCTGCTGTGGGCTAAGGCTGGCTGAAGAGCGCGGTATCAGCACCTTTTTGTAAGTGGTGCAGCAGGATAATGCTTCATCTTCGTAGAGTTTTTATCTCGGTATCTGCCTGTATTAATCATCTATATACTCGCCAAGTAAAGTGGTAACAATGGTACAGATTGGGCTGAAAGTTGGCAGTTAACAGTCCGTTAAATGGAGATACTGGCAGCCCGCAGGACTGTGGCGAAATGGGAAATTAGCAGACCAGTTGGTGTTATCTACTAAAAGACTGCAGTGTTTCCAGTTGGGAGCTTCACAGCGTGTGAAGGCAGTAACTACGTGACTTCCTCCTGTGTAGTATTGTAATCCCGGACAAATTCACATCATACTATGGCAGACTCTGTGAATTGGGGGATACTGAGTGGCAAAACACAACGTAATGTGATGTGATGTGACGTGATGTGCGGTTGTGGCGGTGGCTTGACATGCCCTGCAGTTGGCTTGTCAATAACGTGGTATTTCATTATTGCAGTTTTTCGCAACAGCCCTAGTTAACCATTAGCTTGTGTCGTGCCCGAGGGATGGCCAGAAATGATTGGTCAGAGGACCTGAGGGACCTAGGGAGGTGTACACATAATTAGTAAATTATTAGTAATTACTAAGAACACCAAGTAACGAAGAAATGCAGGGCTCCCCTATGTCGCAGCTGCTGCAGCAGGTTTGTTGTGCTGCTTACATCGAGAACCTATGCAAAGGCACAGCTGAACCTGACCCAAATGTTACTGCATCTCATCATATCATAAACTACTGTGCTGTATTTTGGCATCTGAGAAGCCTTCATACTCACAGATCTACAACTCAAACCAGCTTTCATCATCTCACCAGCAACCCCGGCGACAAAGCTTCTTCCACTGCACAGCATACTATAGCACAATTTGGTTGGTGTCCAATACCAAGTCTTTACTGACGACTGATTCTTTTCATATTTTACAAAGTGTGCTACAATGAATTCACTGTTGTAGGTTAGCGGGTCAGCACGTCTTCCTGATTTCAGCATTTCATCAGACTGTCACTGTGGCTGTTTGCTCTGATGCAATGACAGAAACCCTTGAATCAATTCCCCCAATCAGTAAACAGAGGACCTTCCACAAACGCTGCGATATACACAGCACACACCGTTCGTTACTATTCAGACACCGTGATTGGATTGTTATCATTCTCCCACACTGCAGACAGAGTGCAAATAATAGAGGTTCTCTGTGACAGAAAATCGATACTTGGAACATGACACGTTGAAGCTAAAATTTCAACATCTCTTGTCAAACAATACAAAGCGATCTTTCAAAATGCCACATGTAAACAGCACATTAGCTTGTTCAGTTACACGGAGAACATCTAAATTATGTAGCCTTTGATTGTTGGTGGACGGACAACAGAATTTCATGTCATTTCCTTTGAGAAGTCTCGTCTCGGAAATCGTATTTCTTGTTCAGGATGTGGAACAAGGCCTGCAGCTTGCAAGGGGTAGTAGACACAGCCCATTTTTTACGAGTGGCAAACCTAAATAAACCCTTTGTCAGTGGCTACTGGTTTCATCTGGACCAAAGATTGCAGCAGATTCTTTCTTACAAAATGTCCCCAAATTCTGTCGGGGCATGTGCACGGCCTGTGATGAAGGGAAATCACGCTTTTGCCTGAAACATATTAGAGTGCCAGAAAAAGCTCAGACAGCTTGTTACTAAAGTCATGGGCAGAATTTGCTCGATAGCCCACAGCAATCTGTGAACATCCAAAGCTAATTAGATCACTTTTCACTTTCATGGTGCAAAAAAAGGACGCACAGTAAGGCCACAGCCAGTGAATAAATTGTCACTGAATGGATTTATGTTCAATGCACTTGCTGTTTGCTCTGGATATTAGCGGTGGTACGACTTATATTTCCAATTTGCATCCAGATGAAGATGCCGGGTCATTACTGTCAATTTTGTCACACTCTATATTGTTAACCCATCTGCTGATATGTCGAAGCCACCTCTTGGTAAATGTGAATACACCCACGCAGCTTGCTAATCAGGTTTTTTCCCCCCTCAAGTACCACAAATGCCATGAGGGCTCAGCTGAGTTTACACAGAAACAAATGAGGGAATCAACCTTAGCCAGTGGCAAATCAAGCCTGCGCAGAACGTTTTGTGTTTGATCACGATGAGGTAGACCTCTAATCAGGAGAAAGGTTGCATTTGTCTCCTGATCGCATTAGCTGGGGTTTATTCCCTTGGCAAGAGCCTGTTTGTGGCAGCACAACTTTAACCTATTTAAAAGAAACATTTAAAAGAACATTTTTAAATAGCAAGAAGTTGCTCACTTTTCGGCCTCATTAGTGTCAGAAATCCTGTTTTTATTCCAAATAAAATCTCAAGGCTTAAAACACTATTAAGGCTGGGCAATATGGGCAATACAGTTATGAAAATCATTATCATATACATTATTGTGGTAAATGTTAACAATGTAAATAATCAAATTTTCCAGTTTTCCACTGCATTAGATCCAACAAAACTTATATTAAATAAATCAGTTTGTATTATTTTAATCCATAAATTTGAACAACTGAATTTTCTAAAAGCAATAACACAATACGATCATATCAAGATTCAGCTGAAAGTCAATCATAATATTGACTTATGGCCAGGACCAGGACTTGTGTGTGCACAAGTACCACAAACAGCATTTATTTAGAGTGGCATGCACATTTTATAGGAGACGATAAGAACAAATTTGTATCTTTTGGACCATGTGCACGCAGGTTTCTTCTTCCTGCGAGTAATTGATTTGCAGAGGTGAGCAAACTTCAGTCCAGTCTTATCTGCACTGCAGCAGTGAGTTTCCTCCTCACACCTCAGCACCTTATTCTGACCAATCGAGCCACCTGCCTCGACCTATCCCAAACTGTAAAACAAAACACTTCAAAATGTTTAAAATGGTTTCCCCTCATGATGACATGCTGCTCTGAATAATTACACTGAAGCAAATGTACAATGGCGTTGATCAATCACCTGCTGAGATGACTCAGACAGAGTGGACAGACTTATCTCAACTTGTCAATGCAGTCTTCATTTCAGGTGAGGTGGGGCACCTCTACTAGAAAACAGAACAGAGCACTGACACAGGGCTTTTCTTTGAAGAAGTCTTATTTGTTTCCTTAAACTAAAGTTGATGTATCAGAACAAAAGGAGTGAGCAGGAGCTATGGCGTGCTGTCAAATAGTATGTCACAAAGTGGGACAATTAAAAGTCCATGATGTTTCGACTATTGCTTGAACTCAAGTACTGAGGAAAGGTGTGTATAAAGTGTGAATGAGTGTGTGTGCAGGGCAGAGCTAGACTGGCATCGAGGCTCAATTATATACTACCCAGGGTTTCAATCATTTTGCACAACAGGGTGGCTGGAGTATAGGTTAGAGAGATTTAGTACTACTTCAACTCTACAATAATATTAGTGTGTTCAAAGTTAGAAAAATCACCAAAAGGAAATTCAAATAAAACAAATACAGTTCAAATATGGAAAGTCCAATGTCTGCAGATGGTCCTGTTTGTTCAGAGTGTATGTGGTGGAGGTATGGGTGACATTTTGTATGGGAACCACCAGCATGCGTCACTCTTCACAGCATATCAGGTGTGAAAGGGTATAAAACAGGAGCTCCTGTTGTTGAGCTGTAGTTCATACAGAACAGCACACACAGTCCTAATGCTATTTGTATTTTCCAGTATGAACATGTCTTCTGAGGCTTTCTCAGTGCAGTAGAGTTAAAACAAGTCATTACAAAAGCGAGGTATACTTTCTGCTTTTACCATGAAAGTTAACTGGTCTGGCCAGTCAAATTGGCATTGCTACATGTTTGCCTTGAGGGGCCTGTGCGCATGGTTGTATCATACCTACAAAAGTCAGACGAAAAGTATGTTGCACGTGCGTCATAGGAACAGGATTCCCTTCCCTATCTAAACCATCACAACAGGAAAAGTGCCTTTAAAAGACATACTGTTGAACAAAGGTCAGCCAAGTTGGACCGTAGACATCTATTCTGTTTCTGCTGCTGAATGCGTTCTTCGGCCACGTTTGACTTTTTAATAGTCGGTTATTAATTATGTCAAAAATCGTCTGGCTTCAGCTCGCTTCCTCTGAATATCTGCGTGTCACCTTAGTCTTTCATATCAAAATTATTAGACTTGGATTTTGTACTGTTGGTAGGCCAAAAGAAGCATTTTGGAAAAAATCATGAGACATTTTCCACTATTTTTTCTTCCATTTTATAGACCAAATAATCAGTCGGGAAAATAATATTAATCAACCATCAACAACTATCGGTTGCAGCTCGAATGATCTAAATTTTCAAGATATGAAAAAATATTTACCATGTCAGTAGTTTATATTACAATCTCAAAGAAACTACATTAGCAGAGCAACCTGGAGAGAAGGACCAGCGCGTAGGATTTTCAACTTTGCACCTCATTCTGCCCTTCCAAGCACGTAGGAGAACCGACAGTGGCAGAAATCTGCTCCCTCTGCAGATATAAAAAGCTCATCCTAAGCTAAAGAAAACACTGTTTCTTATTTTCAGGCGATTACAAACCAATGAAAACATTCTTGTGCCCATTACTTTAAATTTGTACCATATTCTGCCCATAAATCCCGTTAAACTTTACACACTGGACCTTTAAGTGATTCATTGTGTAGTGCAGCAGCAACAGTTGTCAGTTCAGTGAAAAGCAAACATCCAGTGATGAAGTGCAGCACGCCTGTAGGAGTGCAGGATTAAGCAACCTGAATTGGGGCTAATGGAAAGATAAAGCTGCCACCTCAACATTTAGCAGCTAAGGCATTTCCATTTCTTCCATCATTTTTAAAAAGACGTTAGTCACCCAGTAAAGGGTTGCCAGGAGGTGAGTTAACCAGACATATTATGCAAGTGATGAAAATGTTAGACAAGAGGTATGAGTGCTGCTGAAGAACTGAAAGGTGACTTTGTCCAAATGGCAATGGAAATGTGAAACCATATTAAAATAACTCAAAGAGCACACACTCACACACAGGCAGCCAAAACAATCACAATGCTCCACTGTGAGCATGAATACATACAGACTCTACACAACTAGTCTCCACAGCATGGCTCTTTGAACAGCTGACCAGCACAGCCTGGTATATTCCTTGTTTCTGGTGACTGCGGCCTTTTACTACACTCAATGAATTACTGAACAATCATAAATCTGTGAAGTGAGACTAAAAAAAAAAAAACACTTGTACTTACCGAACACAGGTACTATTGGATGTAGAGTTCACAACCCAATTAAAGAAGATGAAGTCCCCTAAAGTTTACCTGTCAATTAAGAATTATAGCATTTGTTTTAAAACGTCTTTAGCAGCTTTCATAGCAGTCCCATTAAACGTAGCAGACAAAAGCGGATGTGAGCGAGTCAAACCAAAGATAGCGCCACATGTTGTACAACATTACAATATGTAGCCAAGAGTTTATCAAATATAATGAATCCCGAATGAGATTTTGTTGAGTTTATGCGGACAGCTGGAACTGCCAGAGGGAAATTACTTGCAAAGTACACACAGAAATGGTCCATAGTGTTTTGCCACCACTCAACAATGGAATTGCTTTTCTGTCTTCCCCAGATGTATTTAACGAGCTGGGCAGCCAATCACTGCCATAAGACGAGTGAAAAAAGCAGCATATGGTCTTAGCTTCTCTAATCTTGTCCACTGGAAATAAATAGAAGCACATCTGCTGTAGGGTCATTATTGAACGCTATGGCTAACCCACTGTCACACCAGGCAGTAGGAAATTAAAAGTGAAAGGAAGAAAGCAATCGTCATAGGCAGAGGAATATTGTCTGTGCTCAGTAGCCCCTGGAGACAGACCAGAAGTCAGCCCAGAAAATAAACTACAGCCAGAGGTAAATCATATTAGCTTGAATTGTGACAGTAACTAAAACAATACTAATAGAAGAGATCCTTGATCCTTGAGAGCTGTGATTATAAAAAAAAAGAAGCATAACCTACCTTTCTCTGAATATCAAAAAATATAATAAATTAAAATAAACACTTGAAGCCATTGTTTGGAAAATTTTTGTGCTACTGTGCCTCAGGCAGCATAAACACTACCCTCACACTTCCAATGGCCTGCACATGCACAACTGTACAGCCCAACTAAAAATAAACATTAAAATTGTAATGATTACAGTTGGTCGTGTAATTTGTGGACTGCGGCGTGGATGAAAGTGTTAATTAATCACTGAGGGGTTAAAACAAAAAAAAAAAAGCGGTCACCATCTGCTTTGGCTACCCAGCATGCAGCATGCCAGGAGTGTGTGAAGGACCTGTGGGACTGCCCAGGGCTGTACTCAGTGCCGCTGCCTGCCTCGGTGCCTCCTCACACAAAACTAGAGAGGGACACGTAACCGTTTACATATGGTGCTGCCTAATGCACAAAGAACCAGTTCAGCTTCACAGCAAGGCTCTGGGACCAGGTTAATAGTCTATTCAGCCTGCTCGACTGCATGGAGGCACATTAGAAATTTGCATCTTTTCCACTCAGATGTGTGGGAAATCTAGAGCTACTTCCATAAATCATACTCCGGCGAGGGAGGTCATGATATTATATTATATTTCCACGTACAGTTGTAAGACAGATGTCACTCCTAGATGACAGAGAGTCGTGTTGTTGCTCTGCAAGAAAGCCATTAGTGATAAGAGCCTGCAACAAAAGCCCAAATAGTATTTGAGGGTTGGTTGAGGTGAAAATAGCCTGCAGTGACAAGCATTCGCAGAAAAAGAAAAAGTCCAAAAAGGTCAACATCAGGCCAGATCTGACCCATTTACCAGAGCCATTCTGGTAGAGCACTCAGAGAGCAGTGCGACTGTGCTAACGGTGATGTATATCTAATGCTCACTTTGGTTAAAAAGGACGGAGACGCTGCTGAACGTGTACCGCAGGCGGAAAAACTGCAGACGGCACAGCCACGGACATCCACCGCTGCCCACCCCAACATCATTTTTATTCAGTTTCCAAAAAGTTTGTCACCATGGGTACAAAGAACAGAGGAGGAAGCCCTGCTTCATCTTTCCTGTTTCCACAGCCAGTTCGAACCCCCCCACCCACCCACAGAGCCTGGATGACATACTGATCACAAGGCGATTAGAGAAAAACTGAGAGACTCCTGCCATGGGAATAAAGCTTGATTCACGAAAAAGACAAACCAAACAAGCTATTTACAAGGCTGCACGTTCAACCCTTCATTTGTCTCCTTATTTGATCCAACAGCCGCCACGTCCCTTCCCTCTTTTTGCTGGCTTCCCTTTGACCCGAGCCAGAATCTCAGGTTAGGTTTTGTTGTGTGTTCAAATGCTCGCAGCATTACAAACGTGGGCTTGTCCGTGCACACGCCGCGTCCAACAGTAGTGCAGTTTAGAGGGGGGAAAAAAAAACACAACGGATCATTGTGTGTCCTTGCTTTGAAGCAAAACACTTCCAGCTTATATTTCAGCCATCGTCATGAGTAACAGCATTCAAGGCTCGGCCCCGGCTGAGCGCTTTTTGGTCAACTTCACGGCGCAGACAGACAAAATGAATGTTTATTCTACTGCGGCATTGCTGAGCTGCGCTTGGGACAAGTCTTGACACAGCAGACACTAACCTGACCTGTTAGGTGCTGAGCAGATTCACACACACTCAGTCTGGGTGATTCACCTCTCTGTCTGCTTGATCAAAACACAGTTCATCTCAATTTCAAGGGGAGGGGGGGGGATCAGTTATATAAATATAAACTGTGCACCCTGACACAAACTCCACTTCATTTTTATATAAACATGACACACATTAATGTGTTTGACTTCCTTGTGATAAACACAGCTGGATTCTGCCCTAAATGGGGACTTTGTATCTCTGATATATCCAGATATTTAAGGTGTTTCTGCCCTAATTCGCTTTCACTTATTGGGCTGCCACCTCGTTTTAAAAACTTGGTCAAACCCTTCAGTGATATAAAGTAGGAAAACGTACACCACGGTCAAGTTGAATTAAGAAAGCTGGTCTATTTCCAGCCTTTTAACCCGGGTAATAATTAAGTCTAACCCTGGGCTGCTGGATAACTTCACACACAGTACTGGGTGGGGTGAAGCAGCTCAGCCGTTATAAAGCCAAACGATAACAGAGAAATAAATGAAGACGAAGAAGAAGATAAACGTTTTTGTTTTTTTTTAACGTTTAACTTCTTCAACTACGAGCCACAACAAAACAAGTTAACCGCCGGTTGAACTCAAACATCTCTTAAAGAAATAGTCGACACGTCCATGAACGCACCGCGAAAATGAACTTAAATGTCAACTCTCCGAGACAATGACAGACACAAAACATCTTAAAAAGGAAAAAAACACGCGGTTATATACATATATATTAAAAAGCATATAATATGCGCGTAACTTACAGAAAGAGTGGTCTCCGCTGTTTGGTTTGTAGAGTGCGCGGCCGCCTGTTATCACAGTGACTGAAGAGGAGTGGACAGTGTGCGGAGGCTCACCGCGGAGCTCCGTGTTTTCACAAACCCCGGAGCAGCAAGTGATCCAAGGGAGCTGGAACCGTAATCACCCGCGCTCAAACTAAAGCGCACTTTGCTTTGGCTCTACCGTAATACATAGACTAGCGCGCAAAAAACAAACAAACATTCAACCAGTGGTGGAAGAAGTTTGAGATTTACTGGGCTCTGTTTACAGAATATGATATTATAAGCTCTATCAAATAAGAGGGGGGTGGTTCTGTGTTGAGATTTGTGGCCTTGTGCCCAAAATAATCACATAATCTGTTTATTTAATCGTTTATTTGGCTCCACCAAAGCAGATAGTTATGCAACTGGACTGAATAGAATAGAACAGAACAGATTCAAGATTCAACAAGCTTTAATTATACTGAGGGAAACTGCTGTGCAACAGTTGCAATACAAAAGTGATGAAGTAATACAAGAGAGAGATAAAATAAGCTAGACTGACATAAACTGAACTGAACAGAACACAACAAAATAGAAGAGAATAGAATAAAATAGAAGGGAATAGATACTTTATTGATCCCTCTGAGGGTTTACACTCATTTCAGTATAAACCCGCACACACCAAGCAGCAGCCTCCAGTGCTGGGAAATGAAGCCAATGCGGAAGTGCTAAAAACTGTAATTCCTTGAGCGAGGCTCCAGAAGTCTCCATAAGTGCTCATATTAAAATACCCAGTTTCACAGCAGAAATAAATATGTTTACAGCCTGGTTCAGACAACAGTTTTTTTCTCTATGGCTAATTTCCCTGTTCATGACAACTGTGCGGGGGTGATTTTTTTTTTTTTTAAACTCACAGGCTTAATGTTATGCAGAATTAACAGCACGGCTACTTTGTTTGACAGGTAACTGCCGTTACAGATGGTTATTTGGGCACCCATGCGTCATTCGGCTCGCATCAGATCTGCAGATGACGTCTCTGGCGATATTTAGATATTCAGTTACTATCTGATAAAAAAAACTTGAAAAGACAGGTTAATGATGGCATCCTGTTGATCCACACGATTATCTTTGATCATTTTTGTTGGTTTGCAGAGCCGTTTACATTGACACACTGTTGTTTTAGGATGGAGTTGAAAGACTGTGAACCCATCCTCTCACAAGCACAGTATTTTGTGATGATGTAAAAGGTGACGTGAAAGCCATTAGAAATGCAAATTGTGAGAGAGTGAGCGGTGCATTTCAGAATTTGACACAGTGGTTTTTATTTTCATTTTATGTCAAAGGAGCAGAGAAAACACTGTTAGTTTCACAGCAGGCATTAATCACACAAAGCTAATGCGGTAAAAGGTGCTACTTCCTGTCAAAAATATAGTACAATGCAAAACATCCTGTACAATACATACAAGTGTTACAAAGAGGCATTGTATAAAAAGTGAGTGATTTATGCCTATTTATAAAACAAATGAACGTATAAGCTGCTCTAGCTTCCTTTTTTTGTTGGTTTTTTAAAGATATTTTTAAGCTTTATTTGATAGACAGCTGAAGAGTGACGGGAATGTGTGGAGCGAGAGAGGGAGGGAGAGATGGGGAATAACATGCAGCAAAGGGCCACAGGTCGGATTCAAACCCCGGGCCACTGCGTCAAGGACTGAGCCTTCAAACATGGGGCGGATGCTCTACCAACAGAGCTAACCAACACGCCTAGCTTCCTTTTTATCTATCCAGTGTTTCAACCTCAAGTCTTTCTTAATGTTGCAAAAACAGTTACAGCTTAAGAGCCTCTTATTTCCTAATTTTGTCTTGGCAGCCTGAGTGGAAAAAGACAGGGTCATTTATCTTTAATTGTCTTTTTAACAGCATCAAGGATACTCGTGTAGGTGCTAATAAGACAAGCCTCCCAGCTTTGTATAGAGGTGCTGAATTAGTGTTGGAAGAACGACCCCTGAGGATTTACTTTAAGACGGGAATGAAAGGTGTGGGAGGCACAAGGTGCACAAGGGTTGGAAACCAGACGGAGTAACACACATTAAACGGAGCAGCTTCGTGGTTACATGTACTGTACACACATTGGTCTGAAAGAAGAGCGCACATGCTACATTCAAACTGCAGGAACAGGTGAACCAAACTGTACTTTCTCTAAACAAAGGTGTTCAGTGGAGGGAGATCCAGCTATGAGCTACATGCTACCACAACTACGCATGAAAAGCCATGGTCAGTAAAAAAAAAAGGCTTTTTCAGAGTGTACTTCACATCTTGGCCTTGAACACCGTATTGTGAATAGCCTAATAACATGCAGTAAATCAGAGGTGATGCTTGTTTGGAAATCAACCTTCCTAAGAATTGAAAAAACAGACTCACAAAACTCAGCAGGAGATCAGTGAATGCTGTAGATGTTATAGTAATATAAATATTCATAATATAGTCAAGTCTAAGTCCACTTCCAGTAATGGTTTACACTTTTACCTTGAAATGTCTATTTTTACACACCAGATGGATCATGCTCTTAATAACAATCATGGAAATAATGAAATGATATTGGAGAACGTTTGAAATCAGGATTGTGGTCATTATGACATGCAGTTTGACAGCAACTTGTTCAGAGAAGGGGTAAGAGGCTGGGTATACTGGTGTGAGAAGAGGGAAGATGCGTGGGCACATTGTCAGGGAAATGACATTAATTAATTCAACTGTTATTTACACAGGGTGAGCTAATGAGAGCAGTTTACACAGAAACAGGATAAGATAGGATAAAACTAGACTTAATTAATATTTTAACCCACAAGATATGGACTAATACCAGCATAAAAAACGGAAATGAATGAAATCGCCATTAAATAATATCTTAACCCAAAAATATAGACAAGATATGGGATAAAAGCTAGGACTTTGTGCTATACGAAACCCATCTTTGAATTTTGGAACCTCCTCAATGAGACACTCCTGTGATTTAGCAAAGCAGTAAGTATATCTAAGGACTGAAATACAGATGGTGGAGCATGCAAGGAAATGATATCACCATAGTCCACTACTGACAAGATCGCAAGATGGGTTATTTGGTTTTAGTTCAAAGTAATGCGAGTTGGAGACAGTAATATTTTCACATACGCTTTGTTTATTATAACATTTTTCAGTATGTACCATTTTTAGCCTGAAGACACTGAGCAATGACAGAGCAATGAAGGAGAAAATATGGGCTCTAAGAAAGGGGCTGGTATGTGGGAGGCGTGCGTGCTTTGTCCTCACCCACACTCAGACCTGTCAAACAAACAACACTCTTCATCCACCCCCAACCTGCAGCAGCCAATCGTCTTTCGTTATCGCAAAATTGAATTTCTTGCCTCTTGTCCGGCCTCTCTAAGATTAGATTGTCTGCAACAAGGTGTTTGGTTATTGTGGATGGATTAAAACCTATGTTGTGTACTCTAGGTTTGTTCTCCAGGCAAATGGAAAATGCAGTGCTGCTTCCAGTTCCAGTTCCAGTAACTTCCAGTTATTAAATTTACTCCACTGAAACATGGAGTAAATAAAATCAGGGTTATTAGTCAAGGCAATATCAATTATATGTCCACTGACAAATGCTGACTGTGGGATCTGCGTGATTTTTGTCTTGTTGTTCCCCTTTTCTGAAAAAAATACAAATCAGTTTCCTTTAAGATCCTTGAAGAGAGGTCACAGATCAGCTCCACTCAACACCTCAGTGGACCTTGGTGTCACTAAGGTCTTCTTATCAGCTGTCTTGCAGACATCCTACCTCTCCAGCTAATCTTGTTAGACAACCCTCTAGCATTCGTCTTAAATTCTCCTGCTGTGCTTCATCTCACTTCACGTCCTAAAGGTTCTAGGATGCTTTCAAAGCACGAGATGTCTCTCACATATGGTAATCATATGGCCTTGTGCGTGCATGCATTAAAGATCCTATTCAGTTAATCCCCCTTTGCCTCAAGAACACACGATATGCTGTTTTAGAGCAAGACTGTGATATTTCTTTCATTTTAAGGAATGGATTATTTAGGCTTCTTGCCAGTGGGCTGAGAAAATTGCAACCCATCAACACAACAGGAAGCCTGTGGGAAATCGAGCAGGACAGTGTTTCCTTAAAAAAAAGAGCAAGAATCAGCCAATACTGTCCACAGCTAATAAAGCCAGGTGAGGGGATGCAGTGAAGCAGATACTGCGCAGAGGTGATTTTTGGAGAGAAGCGAACGTTTGAGCAAATGGAGGGGAGGTTATTTACAGTACCTCGGGGGATAAAGCGATCTGTTTTGTAGAGGAAATATTGTCTTGTCTCAACCATAAAGATTACATTATCAAGAGTACAGCAGCCAAGGCCCTGTTCTTCAAATCTGACTGAATTATTTTAAGCTAACATGCTGTTATCAGGCTAAAATAATGCTGTTTATTCTCATCCAGCTAATTTGGTTCTTTGAAAGTAGAATGATTTATTAATCCTGGATATTGTTTAATATCCAAATGATATACTGAATGTGTGCTGTATGTTCTACTGGTGTTTTAACAGTCAGAATTTTGTAGGTTTGTACAGTTAAATTTACAGTTCAAAGCACTTTGTATTACTATTGTTGTTGTCATTAGAACACTTAGATTAATTTTAAATTTTAAAATTCAGACTCATCAAATCCCGTATTATAATCTGGTTAACTAACCTTGAGGTCACATCCAAACATCCAAAGATCAAGTTTCGGAAGATGTGCTATATTTAATAACTTGTGGACTGCATCTATTATGGTCTGCACACTACAGCTTCAGCTGTTCTCCTTTTCTGACTTTTTCAACCTTATTTTTCAGCCGACTGTCGTAAAACTGCTGTGCTTAGTGCAGCAACTGCAGCCACAGACCAGTGTGGCTCAAACACAACCGAGTGGGGTGGAGAAAACATGATGAGCAGCAGTCAGCTGTGGCTTGGTTGTTTATTTATCTGTGAGAATCTCCCATAAGGCTTTGCTCGAAAGTGGAAGGAAGCAAAGGTCAAGTATTATTTGAATCCAGTCCCTCTCTGCCATCGACTCTGTCTGCATGCAGGTTTATTGACCTGGCCTCAACCACGCTGGACAGAGCCAGCTAATAATTTCCTTGGCTCATTCATTACCTTGAGACTAATCATTATTTTCTCTATCTCTCTCTCAGAATAAGAGAATCCATTATGCCATTAATAACCAGGACACAAAATGGATTACCTTTCCAGTGAATAACTTCCACAAAAGGTGAATGACAAAAGACACAAAAACAGAGAACAGAACAAAGTCTTTGTGTTACACAATCAAGGTGTTGCAGAAAAGCACTTTGGGAGTCTGCATCCTAAATACTGCATACAGGTTGCATAAATTGGTATACTGAAAAAGATTAAGCCAATATGATATGCTCTCTGGGGCTTTTGGCACATTGTGCTTCTATGTGGGATCCAACTAAATATTTAGCACCTAAGCTGCTCTTCTTATGGAAACAATGGTGTCCCTTCTTTCAAGTATAATTAAATTTCCTCTTAGGCTCAGCCAAGTGCTATTTTAAGAATCCGGCTCCTATTTGTTCCAAGTAGGAGAAAATCATTAACCCAAACATCGGATTAATTCAGATTTGAGGGCATTTTGCCTCTCAGCTTTGACAACAGAGGCCGAGTAGTTGATTCAAAAGGAGCCAAATACGACTTTGTATAATGCATGAAACGTTAACGTTTTACAAGTTGAAAGATCTTATAGAGGAAATAAAAAAAACATATATGAAAATGTGACCTTTAATAAAAGCCGTCAATGGGTCTCAAATGCTAATAACTTCATTAAAAACAGATTAATTCTAATTAATTCTGGTTTGTGTTTAAAAGAGGTGTTGACTGTGGCATCAGCTGACTGGATGCACAAACAAGACAGAAAAACAACAGCAATGGTTGAACCTTTAAAACCAATTAGTGCAAGCGCAATTTATCAAAATCAACAAAATACCACAGATGGTACAAACCCAGGGCTGCACGGCATTTCCCCCTCGTTCAATACGCTCGTGCGGCAAATGGCTGCGAATACTATTTACATGATATTTCATCATTACAGGATGAAAGTGTGTAAGAGGTGAGTCATTTCATATCTGGTGTGGGCTAGCTTCTCCCCTTCATCCATGAGATGACTGCAGATAGACAATCTAACACTGCAGCGTGCACAGGAAATGAACACTGTTTAAATATTTTATAAAGGCACTTTTTTTTCTGGTACAACACAAACTCTGAGTTTTAATGCGTGCAGTAGCAGAAAATACCTGAATAACTGCATGTACCCACAACATGACTTCCATCTGTGTCAAGTCTATATTTTTTTTATTTTGAAATCAAAGAGTATTTATGATACAGAATCACAGTATTTTCTTTAAGTTAAAAGTAGTATCGCTAAACAGATTATATACCATATAAAGGAGGAGAACAGAGGATCTGGCAGGGTCGTCAAAAGATTGAAATTATTTCCCATCATACCCCTGGTGGAAATCTACAAGAAGAACTGTTGAACACTGGAGAGAGTGCAGAAACAAAAGCATGTAGTGTGCATTTTGAGGGCTGCAGCAATTTTTGTCCATTTATTTTTCTTTCTCCACTCCATTGTGGTACAGATGGGAGGACGCATCAAAGATGCACTCTCGCTCACTCAATCAACCAACCAACCAATTTCTCCTCCTTGGCTACAGTCCAAAAGAACCAATACTTCATGTTGTTGCAGCTCTCCGGAGTGAGGAGGCAACCGACTACTTGTTAGTACATGCCTGCCATGCTTCCTGAAGGTGCTACAGAGATAGCTGTTGACTCTGTACGTGTAATTGAATTGAATTGAATTGAATCGATTGTTGTTTGCTTGAGCCAAGACTAAACCTAACTTAAATCTAGCTTAACCTCTGATAATATTAAACATATTTTAAAAAAAAACAAAACAAAAAAAACAGACTTGACAGCTCAAACTGAGTTTTATGACCCCATTACACCAAACAATTGATGACAGGAGAACGCCGCAGCTCAAGCAAAACGTTGAGGAGGCCACCATGAGATACCAATTAAACCCAAGTCGAATGCTAAGCCAAATGCGTGTCATGCTAACTAGCATGCTGCCTAAACCACCATATAACCGAATCTTCTTCTACTTTAGCAACCATTAAAGCACTCAAAAAACCTCCACGGGTGAACCTTCTTCTAACCATGCTCCTCCACCTCTGCTGCCAACTCTGCATATCTAAGCTTTCAGGCCATTTCCTGGTGCATCCACCCCATGGTACTGCCAGCTCAACAAAAACACACCATGCAGTGTTTCTGACCATAACACAAGATCTGTTCTTAGATTAGTGGCGGCTGTCTCTTGAGGGACTAGGAGCAGTTTTCCTACATTTTTCGCACTTTCCTGTCACTCCCTGCACGCAGCTGAACGCCATGCATGTTCAAAGCTTCTCTCCTTACTGTCTGATTTGTTCTCCCTGGTGACCAAACAAAAATCCCGTCTTGTTTCCTTTTTGCGTCCAGTGAGTTTACCCATAATAAGCTCTTGCTCTCATGGGCTGCTCCTACTTCAGCTCTTGGTTATGTCTCCAGATGTACCGCCTTTGGGACGGGCTTATTTTGACAACCCTGCGGAATGTAACAAGGTGAAGCAATACCTGAACATAAAGGGCATGTTGGGTCCTTGCTTATCCATTTCATGAAGATTTTGGGGAGATGCAAGGATAGCATAACTTGCTCCTGGCTGCTTCCATGCCTCGCCCTTCCAGCAAAACATCTATTTTCCAACTTATCCACTGACCCTGCTTTGCCTTAGAGACCGCTTCTAGTACATCTTGTCTCTGGATCTCCTCTACAAACGGTTTCCTCTTGCCAACTGCTGTTGCTTTGTTCTATGTAGGTTGTGCTATTATATATAAAGACACATGCTATTTACTATTTGCTCTATTCTGGGAGAATACCTTTGAGATCTTTTTGTAAAATTATATATGATTCATCTACTGGGAAACATCTTGAACAGTGGCCCACTGGGAGATAATGTGCATTGGAAAGTGAAAAACAGATTTCAAAGGAGTCCAGCATTGTGGTAATGATAAAGGAAGAACATTTTAAGTTCTTGGGCTGAAACAGATTAGAGTCGAGGCTGTGAGTGGGTGAACAGGGTTGTATTTGTCAAGGTTCACACCTCAACAAACACATTACAAAGCTCACAGGCGCAGGAAAAACAGGAGGAAGGAAAATAAAACAAATGAGTTTTCTTTGGATCGCTAATAAATCGGCACCATATAACTCCCCGAGTGTAACACAACAAGGCTGACGTGAAAAACAGACGTGAAAAATGTTCCCACTTTAATGTCTTTGTAAAAGTTTAAGTTACTTCAGTTCAAAAAGTAAAAAAGCAAAGTCTGCAGGCCAAAAAAAAAAAAAAAAGGTGAGTCAGTAACTTTTAAGTGTGCATCAGGCTCATCTCGTGCCGGGATATCAAGCTCAAGGGTGGTTTAAACAACCTCAGCTCATCAAAGACGTTCTCATGTTAAGGCACACATCGATTTGTCCTGCATCCTGCTGACAGGTCGGTCGTTGCATTGATGAGAAGAGAGAGAACTGAGCGTACTGAATCTTTCTTTCCTCTCCAACAGGAGGTGAAATGAGACTCTGGCTGACACTCTTGAAGTCTGCTCCTCCTGATGAGGATATGACAGCTCTTCAGCGAGTGTGTAATCGCCATGGGGGACGGGAGGTCACGTCCCCTTCAATATGCGAAATATGGAAATATGTTCCCCCTTAATGTTACTAATTGCCCCCCTGTTCTTTGTTCTGGGTTTCACAGAACATCAGACATGTGGCGTAATACAGAGAAACATACTGTTTGATAATTTCTACAAAACAAGCTCTTCTAATGTCGGACTGAACATTTTTCTTTGCTCTCTCTGCGCATATATAAGGACAGCCATCTTCTCTTATGCTTCTTTCCAGGGCGTATGGATGAGGATGTGGCCTTCTTTGGAGCACGCTGAAAGCTAAAAACAAAGTCAATGTGATCAGCTCTTTCAAAATGTTATTTCATGGCAGAACACTCAGTAGCTAAACCCATATTTGGAACTAATTCTGTGTGTGTAAAACTTCACAGATAAACAGTTCCACTTCATTTGTTTTTCAGTAAAAGTAGGCCATGTTGATTGCTCTGCAGCTATCTAAATTACCCTGAGAAACTTGCAGTGAGACATTTAAAGTAATGACTGCTGTCAAATTCAACTCTCTGTCTTGTTTTCGTTGCTTACAGACCCTTGTGACTCCCGGAAACCGCCCAATGAATGCACTAACTTGCATGTAGAATTTATTTTTCCACTATCGCTCAACGGATCACGTACCGGAGCCGGCTCCCGACGTTTACTCAAAAGAGCCGGCTCGTTGAACCGGCTCGTTCACGACCGACACATCACTGGCAGTTAAAGATAATGGATGGATGGACGTCATTATTGCCGTTAAATTTGTTACAGGCATTCACCTTCCCCTCGGGAACAGAGGAACATTTCATTTAGTGCCATCATCAGGTCACAGATTTAATGTGTCTTAATGTACTTTGCTTTATGACCAAATTCCATTACAATCAGCCTGAGCTGTACTAATACGTGAACATGAGACGTCAGTGCTGCTACCTGCCAATGCTGCGTTCCATCATTTAAATTTGTCTCAGTCATAAGCAGAATAAAATATGGATGCCGTAAGTGGCCTCAAGTGGACATTGGACACTTCCACACTGGCTTCACTTCACAGCCTCCGACGTTGGTCCCAGTTCCTCTGCTTGAGAAAACATTAATGCCTGCAGTAAGCTTATGTTTGTATAGCAAGTCTCTGAGCTGCAAAGGCATCTACTTAGCACTCTTAATGAGATGAGAGGAGCATGCAAAGACTGATCTGTCAAGCACAAATCACGACGAAGCGCACTATATTGTGGCAACGCTACGTGCGCCCCCATATTGCTGTGACATTAGGTGTGCTTAAGTCAACTAGACTAATCCTGTCTGAGCTTCTGATTCAACTTCGGTGACCTTTCCATTGCACTTTTCCGTGTTGGAGGACGTTTTTTCTGAGCTCAGTGAAATGCAGCACGAATACCAGCGTGATAATTCATATCAAGGTCCCTTTCAATCCCAACGTGCACATTAGCAGCACCTCGGCTGTTTGACCTGAATGGAACCTGTGGTTACCCTACTATTTCATGCCGAAATGGCTGCCGTGGAAGTGGTCCGGCGAGTCTAAATAAATATCTGTTTGTTAAGTTTTTATTTCATTGTTTGTGCAGCGTGGTATCCATATTCGACAGCAGAATTTTATTTAGGCACACACTACATAGCACATTTACAGCTCCCACACTGAAACGCTGGCTTCATTTGGTGATCTAAGTTGTTATGGTAAGTGTTTGATGAAGTGCTATGTGAATTTTTACATAGAGCGTCCTACCTAATGCATTGTCAGAGTACTGATTCAGTGGACCATTGTTGCACACACCGCCTACACACCTTGTCACAAAGTAGACTGAAGGAAAAACTTTTTGATGTCTGTGAATCTAAAATGACTGAATTCCGGGAACATCGCTGGAATAAAGTTTGTGTTGTTAGATCAAAAGTTTCCTTTGTAGAGCCTTAAGTTTGGCAGTGTTTAGTCATGCTCAACTGAAGTATGGATATTAATAACAGTCAGGGATGGAGTGAGGTGTATTCAGGTGTGACCAGCCAGCTGCCGGGGGACGCAGACATTATTCGCATTTTGCCAGAAGACTGAATTTGAGATGTGAATAAATCACTCAAGTCAGCAAAAGCTCGGAGAAGATAGATGATAGCGTGAGAGGAACACAGAGAGAGTGAACTATGGGAATTCATAATGGGCTGAAATTCAAGTTCAAGTAAGAGAGGAGAAAAATAACGAGAGCGGAGAAGTGTCACTTTAATGAGCATGCTTCGTTTGTTGGATATGGGGGATATTTCTCATCGTTTTTCTCATACAGAAGTTACATCTGCCACAAATAATGACCTGCTCATTAGAAAGACATTGTAAATGTCCCATACAACGATGATTTGTAGCTTTTGAGACATCGGGACTAAAGATGCCCAGACTGAAATATGGGCATTGATATTCTTAGTGTTGACAAAAACAGCAATGCAGTGTCATGAATCACATCGAATATTTCCATCCACAGGCTGAAACAGCAACATACCAATTACCTAGAAAAGTGTAAAGCCCTCGTCTCCATCAGTGAAAAAACATTCCAGGCAGCTGAAAGTAGGCCCATGAGGAAGGTGGAGGCAAATGAAAAATTGGATTATTACAATAAGGATGCACCAAAAAGGCCTGATTGTACCAGGCAGTTGATATCTCGGGCAAAGTTACCCCATTTCTCCGTCACGAAGCTGCAGTGTGTGGAAATGCCAAATGTTTTCCTGTTCACAACAGTTCAGCGGCTGTGCAGTCGCTTGAGGTCGAGCACCGTTGGCTGACATTTTGATGGTGCAGGTGGAACAGAAATAGAAAGCACATCTTCATCTTCTCCATACACCATTACAGGATGTCAAATCAATCAGTGACTATTAACTGTCTTGATTTGTTTCATAGTATTTAATTTATCACCGGCAATAAAGTAATCTACACGGTGATTATTGGCCCACGGGTTATTTAACTGCTGTTATTAAACCAAATGTGAAATAACCTGTGAGTGACTGCACATGCTAGACCAGGAAATCAGTACCTGCGATATCTATTTGACAGCAATCTCATTCCTCTCTGGAAATGTTAGCGTTTTGATTCTCACAGGAGCTCCACTTTTACCCGTAGTTATTATCTGACAGGCTCGGAACGGTCCATGAAAATCTGAGACAGGAGAAGTGACGGGCCTACTGTTGAGTGACATGCCTATTCTTTTCCCTTCACCTTCCCATTTTAGTTATGACTGTAACACAGAGAACAACATCTCTGTTTGGGCCCGTCAGCTCATGCTGGGTTGGCGCAACTCCGTCTTTGAGTTTAATGATCTGGTTTAAATTAACCCATTTAATAAGATTAAGCCCACTTTAATCTGTCTGCTAGATATGAAGCCAAAGTGAATTATAAACAGGAAAATAGCTATCCTATGAGCAGCTCCACGGCTCACAGGTAGACACATCATAACTCTTTTTTCAATCCATCCAAAAACAGACACGTACAACTTGCAAACTCGGTGGTGTAAAAGAAATATGCTTTTGTTGTAGCATCTTTCCATCTTTCCTCTGCTGAAGCTGACACTTTCCAAAACTGACAATGCAATATCTACACCCACTTCAAGCAGTGAGCAGCCTGCTGTGCAGTGGAGAGAAATATAACTGGATTTTTAACTCTTTCAAGCTTTGTGTGAACAAACACATTGTGCAACACTCCGATTTTAAACCAACTCTCCGCGAGAGAAAGCCAATTTCTCCAAAAAGGGTCAAACTAATCCACAGTGATTATCCGTCCGTGATCTGAGTACTGTATGTACGTGTGTTTGTGTGGGAGAAGCTATGTATGAAGAGGGTCACAGGAGTCCGTGGCTTTGACAGATGAACCGTCAGGCTGTGAAAACGGAGCTCTGAGCTGCATGTGAGCACAACAGAGGCAAAACACCCTCAACCATCACTGCAATGCAGTGAAACTGAATTCATTTAAAACATAAGAAACTCCAGTGATTGTGTGTGCAATGAGCAACCTGCAACGTCGGCCAGAGCAAAAAAAAAAAAAACACAACCTCAGAGGTGATGACAGGAAGATCAGGAGCCCCGACTGTGTCTGTCTGAAAAATGAAATCACGGGACGATCAAAGCCAAGAAGTGGTTCAGTTCATCTCATCACCATCTCAAATACCATTTCATTAACTCCTGCTAAGTACCACAGGGACTCCCAAAAGACGGATAAAGGGAGCCAAAAAGTGTAGAAATGAAGAAAATCTCTTTATTGACTATTCAATTAAGTGTATCTGAATCACTCCCGCGGAATAAATCCAACACATTTGGCACTCCATACAACAATCTTTTGCAAATATGAGTCCCTGCAGCCACTGAAAGAAGAAGATCACAGGAAGAGATGGAACAGCTAGATCCATCTATCCATCCATCCATTCATCCATCCATCCATCCGTCCATGCATCCATCCATATAGTTTATTTATTCTAATTTAAAAGAAAATGTGTTCAGCATGGAAGCTGCTATTGTTCTTTGAGAGGCTCTCTGCTATATCTACCAATATTTCTCACCTATATGGTCCTTCTCCATCATCAAGCTTGTTTCTGGTTTCCTTATATACATGGATTTACATACATACACAGATTTATATCCATGGATCAGTCATCTAACTCATCTTTTCCCTTAAAATAAGTGTATATGGGTCATATGATAGACTGTGAAGCCATGTATGTCTGATTTTTCCAACAAGTTAAAATAATATTAAGACATGGAAGATATTTTAGTCTACTCAGTTTAAAAAGCTAGTTTGACAACAGACTGAATGGTTACAGGATTCATTGCATTAAAAATTAGCCAGATATGACAGGATGATAAATGATCTTATCTAGCTAAAGACTATTCTTGCAGTTGGCTGGTTGTAATATTGGTTTTGTATTTAGCATAAAGGTCACCCTCTCATGAGAGCAAGAATCCCGTCTGCTTACATGTCCTTGGCCAAGACACCAAATCCCAGCCACTTCCTGAGGCTCTGTCTGCCATTGACCCTACACTCTGACCTTTTTGCAGAGAGGCCAAGTGAAAAGAGCAGCGGGGCAGACAAATAAATAAATAATGCCAAAGACACTGCAGATAGTCTGAGAGATGACAGAAAGGAGAGAGAGGAAGGGGGGGGGGGGGCAGCATGTGGGATGGAGGAAGAAGAGGAGGTGGAGACAGACAGGCACCATCAAGCTGACAACAGAGTGTTTGAAATAGATGCTGCTGCTATTTTCTCCTAATCTTAATGCGCTGACATGTTATAATTGTTGGAGAGCAATGCAGCTAACACAGTCAGGGGGTAGACAGTTAGACACAAATGGATAAAAGATCCACTTGTATGCTGTTCAAGTCTTTAAAGTCTGCTGCTAAAATGTCCTGTCATGCATTTAGAAATTGCACATTTCCATCACACGAGACGGAACAGTCGCACGGAGAGAGAGACGTGAGATTCGTTTTTTTTTCCAGTTCATCGCTGGCTGGAGGACGGATACAGAGATGGACTCGCTTCATGAAAATCACGAGGCGTTTTCTGCGATACGGCCGAGAGTAAATCGATTTGCCCGGGGAAAGGTGAGGGGAAAGAATAGGCATGTCGCTCTACAATGGACCCATCACTTCTTCAGTTCTCGGATATCCGCGGAACATTCCAAGCCTGGCAGGTGACTGGGTCAGACACGTGAGACTCTCCCAGCTCACCTGAGCTCACCAACCGTTGCCATGCCAACAGAGTAGGGGGCAGGTGTGTGTGTGTAGATTGGGCCAACCCCCGGTAATACTTGCAGGAGTAGCGCACGTGTCACAGTTATAGTGTTTCATAGAACACTATAACTGTGCACAGGATTTAACCCAGTTTAAAGTTCTTCAAAGGCTCAATAAAGGTCAAATATCAGCAAGCATTAATTATGATTACAGGGAAAAGAAATTAAACAGACACTGTTTGTTAGTGGGTAAAAATAATTTCTAGTATTGCTGAGAATAAAAAATAATGAAGATAAAACAGAGAGAGGGCCTCCTGTGCTCTGCTGCTCGGATACTAACAGATATCCATTTCTCATTTTTGAGGGGTTTGTAGGAAAACACCCATGTGTAAACTTCAAGACTTTATCAATAAATAGTTTCTTTAAAAGGCCGGTGCTTCTAAAAGAAGATAGTGGCGGTTAACATGTTTGTTATGCATGAGATGGCTCATCTCTGCTGCCTGTTGACAAGCCGGTAAAGTGGACTGGGAGCTCATTTCTGCCCTCTTCAGAGGAAGCTGTTCTCCTGTCATACTGTTAATGAGTATATGCCTCCTAATGAGCTCAAACTCGAATTAGCATGCATCCAATTTCTTCACGGCTCAGCTTCCGGACTCCAGTCAACAACGCTCTTGTATTGCGGGAGCAATTTAAATGATTTTAATGGAAGTAAATTCTTGATGTTGCTGGAGAAATTAGGCACCTTTCTGGCTAATTAGCATTTTGGGTAATCCAATATATAAAGACAAAAGCCCCATTGCTCTGTGCATATATTACCACAACATCTTTGAAAAACCTATAAAGTTATTTAACATTTAAGGCTGTTCTGGGGGTGTCTGGTTATTTCTTTACAAAAAGCATCAAGGACATGTCATTTTTAGCTACTTGACTTTTTAAAAGATTATCTGTGACTCAAATGTGAAGGTACTAACTGCGGACAACTGACAAATGTCCTGTTGTTTGACAATAAATGTAACATTTTACACGCTGAATGGACTCAACTCAGTGGAGCCGAATGATCTTGATCGATGGAACAATGCAAATTCTACAACAGCAATCTTTGCTGGAGACACCATGGCTTCCACAAAAGACAGTAAAGTCGGCTTTAATGTACAGTCTGCATCAAGTGATACAGTACATCAGTAAGTGAACGTGAAATTGCCTAACAAACACAGTGAGAAATAAAAAAAAAGAAGCTAGAACTGAAGAAAAGTGACATTTAATAGCATTAAAAAGACAGCCTAAGTGGGAGGCTAGCAGCCAACCACGGGTCAGAAAATCTCCGACCTCAGTAATTTCATGCCATTCCACTTTCCATCCTGACAACGATGGAAGATATTAGCGCGCAATCTAAGGAGAGTGCTGACTAGGGAAGCTTTGCAAATGAGACCCACTTTGACCTACTTACTGTACTGCTTCAGTCTGAATCAACTGGAGAAGAAAGGCTTTTCCTGCATCGCCAAATTACATTTATGTGAGGTGAGTTCCAATAGTTGGACGAGTTTATATTCCCTTTAATGAAGTATTGATTTTAAAAGCAAATAGCACACCATAATCTGTCTTTCTTCTCCCAATCTCTACTTTATGTCCGTTTATTTGCCTTTGAGAACACCCGGGGAAAGGAGCAATATATTATCGTAAATCAACCTATTATTTCCCCAGAAGCTCACTGTCATTGCGATACAAAAGGCTTTTCAGCTACAAGACAAGGCCACATCCTCTGGGTAATTTATCACTGTACACTGCCATGCCACTGACACAGTAATTTAGGGATTTGATTCTTTGCATATCCCGAGATGCAAACACCTGAGTGCATTTCACCACAGCAGCCAGAAGAAAGTGGGAGTATCTTATTATGCGAGGGCATTTTGACAAGTAGATACTTGGGGCCGTTACCTTTTGGAGATGGGTCTCACTAATGAAGCCCCTGTACCGTTATTTGGTGATGCCCCATTAGTAGCCGAGGTGATGTAGCTGTCTAGAGTTCTCAATACACCGCCACGTACATTTTATCCCTCCCTGCCAACATACTATAAGCCCTTAGCTTGTTTCATTTAATGATAACAAGTCTGGAAATGCTTGTAAGAGCCTGGCTGAGTTTGAGAGACCACTGGATGGACAGGGAGAGGGGAATTTAATTATCCCCACTGTTAACGCCTCCTCTCTCCCTCTCTCCGACATGTCTCATACCCTGCCTTCATGTGGCAGCTGGGGAAGACAGAGAGAAAGCAAGAAACCCACACAGCATTTCTGACTACCTTTCGATCATGTGGCTGCAAGTGTGAAATTGTTGCCATGGTTGACTGCTGCACCTGTGTAGATGCAATGTCTGAAATGATGCCAAATGAAAGGCTGTGAGATGAGGGAGCTGACATTTTGGAGAAATCAGTTATTGAACTATGAGGGGAAAAAAACAAAACAAAAAAAACTTGCAGGTGTTGATGAGACTTTGCTTTCATGTACGAGCTCAATTAGAAGTTTCATTCTGTCGTTTTCAAAATAAAATATTTGCTCCCGTCGATATTCTCAATTAGCCAACAAGTTTGCGTCAAGCTCCATCAGCAGCCAGCTGTTCCTGAACCGCTGGCATGGTCACGCTCTGCTGATCATCCAGAAGGAGTTTACATAAAGTAGCACTTTGATCCCTCTCAGTGACGTCAACCACACAGACCACCAGTCAGAATAAATGAGCCTCAGAGTTTGCGAGGAGGATCTCAGTACGCGATCTGCGATGCTATGAGGAGTTTGTGCGAAAGGCAGTGTTTGTTGTCGGTAAGGCTTGCGTGCTGTGGGGGTAGTGAGAGTTCAAAGTTAGCACACTAACTGTCACCTGTTGGGGGGAAACACACCACCCACGCACACACCTGTGTTCCTATTTCTACGCAAACAGATAGGATAAAAAAAAAAAAAAAAGCCGAAACGGAAGCGCAGGATTTAGTTTGCTTTTGAAACTTTGACTTTTTATTACAATGAAAAGACAAGTGGTGCAAGAGGCGAGATAAAAAAAAAACAAACTTTTGGAACATTCTGAACACATTCAAAGTGGAGGCATGATCCAAATCAACTTTTTTTTTTATTGCTCTGCACTGATAACTTGCCTCTCGTGTAAATGTTTTAAAAACTTTGTTGTCTGAAAAACATAAAAAAGGTTAAAATCCTGATGCAAAAATATGTTATCACTGTTTGGAATGTTTCGTGTATCATGTATAATAATCAGCATATCTTGCATTGTATAATTCCAGTGCTATGAGATATAAAAATCACATTTAAGGATGCAAAAGCATGAAGAAGTGGTTATGTGTAAAGAACTGTCATCCCTGATAATTTTACAAGATCGGTACATTGCATGTCACATTACAGTTTTTAAAAAAGGCACAGTGACTTCTGCAGCAGTACTGACATGCCAGCATTGTAGAGTTTATGACTGGAACAGATCACAGACGGCCAGGTGTGTTTTAGACACAGACAAGGCCGGGTAAAGAGGGTCAGTAAACTTGTGCCGGTAGGAATGCATTAACACTATACTGCCCCCTGGTGTCACATTAAAGAATGATAAAATACCGTCTTCAAAGTCGAGGAACACTCCGACCCTCTGCAGCCCTTCTGCGTCCACAGGCACCGTCACCTTGTTATGCAGGGCCTCCACCTTCCTTCTGTCGCAGGCAAGGCACCAGGAGTATGAGTTGAAGCCCAGGCGAGAGTTGTCCTTTTGGCCCTTTCTCTCTATCTGACCCTCACACACCCCCACCTTCCAGCGGCCTTCATCCGCAGACACGTCCACCTCCCAGTACCAGCGACCCCCCTCCAGGCCACGGGAGGCCAGGACCTGTGGGAAAGAGCTGAAGCGAGCCTCGTGTTCTGTGTAGCCCTGCTGAGCTTCGCTGTAGGTCACCCTCCTGTTGTTATCCGACAGCTGCAGCTTGGGATGTGCTGTATCTGCATCCAGGAAGGGGATGCTACCATCTGTACGCAAGAAAAGAATTTAGACTACTTGAATATGCCACATATGGGCCTAGAGGAGGCATTTAGTCATTTAGTTTGTGTTGGCATTAAATAAAACTTATTCACTCACACAGCAGTCTGTAGAAGTCGATGTCTTTGCCTGGCTCACTGGCGGTGACTGTGTCCAGCCGTTTCTCTGTCCACCTCTGCAGATATTTCAGCCGGGCTCGGTCCAGTTCCTCTGGAGCCTCGAACTGCTTCACACAGTTCCCCATGTTACTAGACCTGGTGAAGAAGCGCAGAGTTAGAAGAGAGCATGAACACAAAGTGAACTTATTTTTCTAGTTGTATTTGAGTAGTTTCAAAACAGCTCAAGGCCTGGTTCACCAATAGTATAAAAGGCATTTTTCTAACTTACACCTTGTGCAATCTAGTCATGCAGATAGCTTTGGGACATCTGCTCTGACACTTACGCCCCAAACCTAAAATACTGAAGTGACAATTGCAACTTTGTTTATACTCGCAGTGCCAAAATAAAGTCACTTGCCACTTTTTATTATGAGGATCCTGACTCCCCTGGATGATAATAACACAGAACACATTGTTAACAGATTTCAAAGGGACTATTTCTACAGAAGAAAATAGTTGCAGGTACTGTTCACAGGGAGGCTTGTGAATTATCCAGTGGAACAGGGGCACTGACTGTTTGAAGGCACGCTGCTGTTAAATTTTTAAAATGTGATTCCTCAACACTGTCAGCACCAAAAACAAAACCCAACTCAACTCTGTACTGGGAGTCGATGTCTCAAAACCCTGACACATAAAACCAAAAGTGTGTCTGCATGGCTTAGACCCCACCAGAGGGAAGTGAGAAAATATGTTTCCTTGTAATAAGGGTGAATCGATCCTTTAGGACTTTGCTTTGTTGGCAACACGTTTAGCCACTGACATGCTCAATAAATCGCTGCTTTAAATGCAACTCGGGAGAACTTGGAAGTCACTTACAGATGGGCAATCCTGCTGTATTCCTGTAATGGGAGAGAGAAAAGAGACATTTACTTGTGTTAGTGCTCATACGCCAACAGTAGATCTTATATTTGCAAACAGCTTCGTCGAACATGGAACACACCATAATGAAAGCTTGGTCCTGAATGCGTTTGTCTCCCTTGGTGTCGGCCAGGCCTTCCAGGGTGTTGAGGCCATGCTGGAGGGAATTCATGGAGCCCTGTAGGTGGCCGACTTTCTCCTCCAGCCCCCCCAGAACCCTGAGCTCCTCCTTCGTGACGCACTGAAGAGCTGACTGCTCCTCTTGCTCCAAGGCCTCTCTGATGGCTGCGTACTGCTGCTGCACCCCTGCTCGTGCCTCATGTAAAAGAACCTGGACAGACGGTGTCAGTCAACATCACATAATGCAATACTCTCATTGCAGGCAGAAGATGTTCAGATATTGATCTACAGTGCAGCTAACGGCACAGAAATGTGAAAATGTGAATTCAGATTCAGCACTTTTATAATTTGAGGATTAATCATATCTGGATGACAAGTCTTCTCAGTCTGACATGAAACACTGTGTATGCTCCACATGACTGTGTCCATTTGTAGCTCATCATATCTGCTTACCAACAAAACTATAACCTCTATTCAATGCTACAACTCCATTATGTATAACTTAACTTATGTGCAGATTAGTTTGTGGATCAGTAAGTAAGATTTAAAAAAAAATCTTATAAGTCTAAGCGAATAACCCAAATACATGCATGAGTCGAGGTTCCCACACCTACTTAAACAACTAATTCAAGGATCTTTTAAGGAAAGTGCAGCACTGCAAATTCAAGGATTTCAAAGACCCTTGGGAACCATGATAATTGAGCGAAAACTATAGCGTTGATTCTCTTACTCTGAAGGTCTCTTTCTTCTGTGTGAATTCAGTCAGTCTGTTCTTCACTTGCTCTTCCGCCTCCTGCAGCTGCTTGATCTCTTCTTTCAGGTTCCCCTGAGGAAAAATGTGCACAGAGATTAAAAACAAACAAATAAAAACAACATAATTTATTTATTGTTGTAACACAATTATTAGGCATCAACAGACTATATAGGTCTGTGAATTTGCCACTTACCCTGAGCTCTCTTTCTGCCTCCCTGATGCTGATGCAGACGTGGTCGCGGTGCGAGCCTATGACGGTACACACCGTGCACACACACACGCCACACTCCCGGCAGTAGATGCGGTTTATCTCCTGGTGCTCCTGGCACCTCCATGTGGAAATGTCCTCTACGGGAGGGACCAGGGTGTGATTCTGGAAGACAGGGGAATCCAGGTGGGGACGCAGATGCTCTGTACACATGGACGCTCCACACACCAGACAGGTGTTCACAGCCGAATTGGCCCGAGTTTTAGGGCAGTAATGGCAAAGCACGGACTTGCTCTCCGGCCTGGGGAAGGTGTCAAAACGACTTTGGGATCCTGAAGCGGTGGCAGGAGTTTTGGGGGATATCGGAGAAGACTTGCTGACATTGTGCACAGGAGACTTGTCTTTACCTGGAGTTGAGACCCAAGGAAAGGAGTTGGCAGATGAGGCAGGTTTCTGTGGCGATGCATGAATTCCTGTCACTTGGGTGTCTTTCTTGGGGGTTGCGAGTGGGGGAGAATCACATATATCTACTTCATCCGAGCTGTCAGAGTCGACTAATGAGACAACCTCTTTGGATTCACGCTGGTCCTGCTGGACTGAGTTGACATGTGGAACATCACTTGCAGGTACTTCCTTGCTGTCAGAAGTTTTGCTGGATGATGCGCCATTGCCACGCTCAGACTGAGTAGATTCAGCCTGCACTGCCTTCTTGGATGTCTCCACACTAGTCGACTGCACTGGTTTACCTGAGATGGAAGTGGTGGGAGTCTCGGTGTCACTGGGCCGGTGACGGGGAGATTCCACAGTCGATCGCTTTGTGTTCGGTTGCTCTGGTATAGGTGTGCTGGCCTTTCTCTTCCCAAGAAGTCGGCTGGTGAGCGAGGGCCTCCTCAGTGTTGAGTCAGATGTGTTTTGTTCATTATTACTGGGTGTGTCTAGAACAAAAAACAGAACACAAACAAAGCAAAACTGGTCAGAGGGACGGCTGATGTAGCACTTTAACAATAATACTTCCCAAAAACATGCAAACTGTGTGCACAACTGAGCAGTTCCACATTAGCAGTGACTGCCTTGGTTGTTTGCACTTCCGTGAGCTGCCAACACAGATATTGATCTATGGATACTGATAATGAAGATTTAAGCCAAACACAGGAAAAAAAAAAAAAAAAATCATGAGCACATACAGTACATGAACACATCCCGTAGGTTTGTCGGACCACTCCTCACTGACTAGCTATTCGTCCAGCTTAAAATAAAGATTTAACCATTCGACCTACAAACTGACACTATAGACAGACATTTAACATTACTACCATTCATTTACACAAGAGCCAATGCTTTTTAAAGCTATTTTAAGATGTAGTTTTACCTCTTTGAGCATAAAAACATTAAGGATGGAGCGGATTGGCATTAGCCGGTGGTTCAATTTAAAAAGTGACCCTATTAACTGGCAACCGTTAGCCGAATGTGTCTGAGGTTGACGTAGTTAGATAAAAAGTTGAATAAAAAAAACAAATAAAGAGACGGCCGTACGGAGCCCAAAAGGGTGTTATTTTTTAACTTGTGCACTATAAATTTATATGCACACAGCAACAACTCAGCTAATCAAATTTTATTTTCACCTCTGAATGTCCTATCATGAGACGAAGGAGCATTTGATGGAGGTTTTAAAAATGATTTGACTGGAAATCTTAGACTTAATCTTAAGCCTCACTTATTGACAGTTGGCTTTGTTACTGAGAGCTATAAAACTATAAACGCGCAGGCCACTGCACTTTAGAACAGTCAAACTAAATACTGACTCTAGTCAGAGCCTTCCAAGGGTCGAGCAGTTATTGCTAATTTATTATTTACTTTAGTCTTAGTTTAGCTGCAGCAGGAACCCAACATGAAGGACATCATACAACTGCTTAAACATTGCACTTGACTTAATTGACACCAACCTGAACTAGAAATAAACAAGTAGTGTGAATAGTGTGAATCAACATCTTTATTTAAATTCATTACAGTTAATCTTGTGCATTAAATATAAAAAGTAGCACTTTTTGGAACTTTGGGGACTCTGTACATTCACGACAGCTCCGTATCCACAGCTGCCGTAACTACGACAACCACAGGTCATCAGTGAGGTGAGGAAATCCAGTTTTATTTGGGCGGCATAATTTAAATAACCACGTTACTTTAGCTAAACAGCGACGCTAGCTGGCATTAGTTACCACCTCAAATAATAAGTGTGTTTAGCAGGAACGCGTCATTGCATCATGTGAGAGGGACACTAACGATGGGTTAGTTAGCTAACTAGCTAGCTAGTTAACTTAACAGCTAGTCACTTCCTTAACGGCTTTAACCGCCCGGTTACATTCCCAAATTTAACCTGCTTTTACCTGCAGTGCTGCGAGACTGGGCACCTCGGCTGTTGGTTGACGGTCGCCGTATCAAACTGCTGTCAAACGGGAGCGTGTGGTACACCGTTTTACACCTCCACTCCGGACATTTGTACGGCCCGTTCGGGGCGATGCTCCATAGGTCTCCAATACATCGCTGACAGAACCGGTGGTTACATTTCAGGGTGACGGGCTCCGCTGTCAGCTCGTTGCACAGGGGACACTTCGTCGGGGTGTCCAGCACTGCCCCCATTTTGTTTTGGCTGTTCTTTAGTGCTGGTTTCCGCGATAGCAAGCAGCAGAGGCGGGGCTAAAATGTTTGAATCCCGCTTCCTCTCCCCAGGCAGTGCGTGTCTTAAAGGGGCAGTACATGCATTCATGATCAATGATGGAGGAAGTATTTACAAATATACTAAAAGTAATAACACCACACTTTTATACCACTCAGTACAGAATTGGTAAAAAAAATAATAATAATAAATGGCAAAAAATCTATTTAAAATGATAAATTAAAGGACCTGTAAGTGGTAACTTACATGGCTGTGAAGTGCCAAAAACTGCAGTTCCTCAAATATCCACTTCAGGCTGGCTGCAAAACCAGCCAAAAATGTTCAACGTCACAGCAGCAAAAAACATGCTTACAACCTGGTACAAAAAACAGTTTTGGTCTCTTTAGCTAATTACACCATTCATGACAACTGTACCGAGTCAAAACTCACCCAGTCATTATATTAAAGGTCCAGTGTGTAAGATTTATGAGTATCTATTAGAAGGAATGGAATACAATATTCATTAGTATGTTTTCATTAGTGTATAATCTGAACCTGAAAATAAGAATCAATGTGTTTTTGTTGTCTCAAAACGAGGCCTTTAAATTTACAGTGAGCCATTTTTCTACAATAGCCTAGAACGGACAAACCAAACACTGATTTAGATGTGGCCTTTGCCTTTTTATGTGAATTTCGCAATGGTGCTCATACACCTGCTGATAAAAAGAGACTGAGACTGCTGACAGAAAGTGGACTGACTTGACTATGAGACTATCCGGGACAAGAAATTTAAGTCCAGAACAGCTTTATTAATCCCACTGGGGGCAATTTGCTCTGAGCAGCTTCTCGTTAGGCTACACAAACACAGCATGTGGAAGAATCTATAAATAATTCCATAAATAAACTTGCTGAGCACAATAAAAAAGATAGGATCCATAAAACATTTAGTGACAAAGATTAAGAGAAAAACTACAAAGCATTTAGCAATCGGATTGCAGGGGGAATAAACACAACAAAATTCACTTCCAGGAACATGGCCAGAAGAGGCAAGACTCGCTGTTTTACGGAGGATTTGTTGGTTTCAAAGAGAATTGAGATCTCTTTGTTTCACTTCAGTGATTTTACAACAGATCTTAACAATGCTCTTAAGGCTGTTTCTGGCTTTTGCTGCCAGGCTGTGAAACCAGAGGATAAAAAGTTTGTAAAAATTGTTTAGCAGCAAACTTCTATTCCACGCTTCACTAAAACTAAAATTGGAGATCCTTTATAATAACTGGTATAATGAAGCCTTCCAATGAATCACAAATCAAAATACTGTAGCCCTTTTATGAATTTGCTCATTGTGTTGTAATGAAAAGCAGTTAAACAAAAGGAAGTCGTTGCTCATTTCACCCCCCGGATACCCCAAAGGCCTCCCATGAGAACCACAGTCCACACACACACTGCTCCTAACTATTCTCCTCCAAATGGCAAAGCCATCTGAGTGGCAAAAAATAGTTTTCTGTTGTTATGCCTTAAAGCATCAGCTGTAAACAATAACGATTAAATGTGGCATTTTCTTGTTTCCCCCCATGTTTCTCCCCCTCACAGCATTCTTTACCTTATGGTGGTCTAGACATGTGACTTGGATAAAAAGCCCATTGTGACGTGTGAGTGACTTGTGAGTGAGATTAATCTCTCAGAATCTCAGAAATTTTTATCTCAGAGAACCCTAAGAAACTGCAGTTTTTACTTGTGTCACCTGGAAATGTGAGGTTAGAGTATGTTTAATGTAGCTGTATTTAAAATGGGTGTTACATAATTTATGTCCTCAAAGTCATAACCATCTAATCCAATCCAATGATTATATTTGGCCTCCACTCCAGCAATTTTGTAATGCATTTCCATAAAGCCAGTCGGCATGAAAGAGACCAACTTAAAAATAATAAAATACCCGGTCTTGAATCCCTTGTATAGTATAACTCTTAAAATACAGGATCCTACATCTCCAATAATGTAACTTGATCTCTCAATTAAATTTTCTCAGACTTGATGGAGCTCTCTTCAGAGCCACAGAAGACATTATAAAACTGTTTTCTCAGGCTAAGTAGAATTAACCAGAAGCAGTAATCTAATCTTCATGCGTAAAATCGATGGAGCGCAGAGTGCTAACTCAGCAGTTTTCAGTGTTTCCTGTAACAACGGCCGATAGGAGGGACTTTGTGGATATTGATTGGCGTTTACATTAGCCAAAATCAACCCCACCACTATGCATTGCAGGTTCTTCATCTTCCAATGAACATAGCCAGACCGGGAATAAACACAACCTCTGAAACCATCAGTGGCTTGTCTGGTAGAGTATAGAGTAGCCTACTGAGGTGGTGCAGGGATCGGCTCTACTTTAGCAAGTCATTCTGCTCGTCAGGAGACTGTGAATCACAGCGAGTTGAAGCTGAGCAGTTGGAGGACATCAAGGGAATACCACTAAATATGTTTTGTATAAAAATGATCCCGTTTAACAGAAATCAGTGAATAAAGTTCAGATTTTGTACTGTAATCAGTACCAAAGATGCGTGTAGCAGCCCTCAGAGTCACTTTAACTGTATAAAGCGGGAATCATTCTACGGAAGAAAGTGCTTAATTGGATGTCAAATTAGTGCATACCCCAGAGTGCAAGCTGAGTCATCAACAACTTTTTATTGTTTATCAGGAAAATACCATGAAGAATACCTGAAAATACCTTAAAATGACATTGTTGGGCCAGATAGGTGTATAGGTGACTCATAGCGCCAGACACGTGTGAGAAAAAACATTTAAACATCCATTTTGACTTCATGAAAAAGTTAAACAAAAAAATCACAACAGGCTTTTACAGTGAAAACCTTTATTAAGTGTCCATATATTCTTAAAATTGCTAAGTTAACCTCCTTCTCCATATCTGCTAATTGTTTGGTATCTATCGAATATCTATTTACACAGGAATATATCCACAGGTGAGGCTGGGACAGGCCTTGCTAATCCATTACCACGAGAGTTCACTCCTGAGGCACGCCAGTCACTATACACAATACCTTCAACTCCATCATGTTACCCTGTTTGTCCCAACAAAACAAAGCGAGAAAGAGAGTCAGAAACACAAAGAGAGAGCTGGAGACGAAGACAGAGATGGACAACTTTAGCAACACAACGTGACAATTGTGTGTGAGGCTGGCATATTGTTTCACTAGCCCGACAAACACAACGCACTCACGCCGTACATGCACTCACACACCCTCGCACACATCCACAGACTCCCCCCGAACGCACACACACATACAGAAGCACAGTCACACAGCAGCTACGAGTCCTGCAGCACACAGTCCTAATAGCCCCCCCATCACAGTGTAGATACCACAGACTATAAAATATTAGATTTCTTCTCAATCTGAAGCGCTGTGCAAAGTTAGCTAGCAGGGCATTGAATGGATTTAGGTAAAATTCCTAGAACATCTTTAATATTCACTGTACATACTTTGTAATACAAGTTGTTTTCTCTTTTGGATGATAATATTCTTATAAAACAGTCTTAAATATATTTTTTTCTAGTAAATGAAGAGGAACAAAGGGGATTATGAGCAAAAAGAGGAGAAACTAAAACTGTCATTTCATTGTCAAACCTTACATATGAAACACAATAGATTTACATCAACCCGATATTATCTGAAAATGAGCAGTTTCTTCTTTTCACAAATAAAACATGACACACACATTCTGACGGTGGTACACACGGCTAAGTGTTAACATAGTTTAATACTTGTAATTACAGGTGTTTGTTTTGAATGTACTGAATGTGCATGTGTTTGTTGTGTCTGAGCGTGTATGCGTGTGTGTTTGTGTCTGTGCTCGTACTGCAGGTGTACAATGTCAACCCTGTGCCTTCTCAGGTAGGTAGTGGGTAGTCCATATACTTCTCAATAGGATAACAGTCTCTGCCCCTGTCATGGTCTATGTAATGCTGTGCAAGGGTTAGCTCTGTAGACACACTGGGATAAAAGTGCATTGGGCTCCATCTAAGTGCTGGGGACGATGATTCAGGGACGGCAAGCAAGATGGTTGAAATTCAAGGGTAGGTTACACTGGGTTTTTGGCAGGTAGATGTGACAGGCAGGCTGGCTGCTTCCACAGTATTTCTCTCCTTCAGAGACCTGGATTGCCTCCCTCCTTTAAGCTGATGTTGAGGGACTGGTACTTTATGACAACAGACACATGGAAATTCAGGAACCTGGGGGAGAAAGAGAGTGTGTTTGTGTGAGAAGTGCTGAAGGCAGTGATGGAAAGTAACTAAGCTTATTATAAATATACACATTAAAACATAAAACATTAAGTAAATATATAAGTAAGATTAAAAATGTACAAGATATATAAATATATGTATATGTTTCCATTCATTACTAATCTCGTTTAAGTCAAAGGTCTGAGGAGTAATTCCACCTCTGGATGAAGAGGGTTACAGGAAGAGAGGCAAAGAGCGAGGAATAATGTTTATGCTATGAAAAATTAATTTCTATTGCATTTCCACTGTCGTACTGCACATTGAAACACAAGTGGCATTCCATGGCTGTCAAATATTAAAGAACACTCACAACGCACAGGCTTACATAATGAGAGGAAGCTCTTTAGATCATATGTAGATAATTCGACGTGTATATATTTCAAGACGCATGTTTGTACTTACCTACAGATTTGGTTAGGCGTTCCCTCCCTCTGCAAACACACAAACACAGAGGAAAAAACATAAAAGTGCTTTAACATGATTCTCAAGGTCATGCTATTAATAGACATGGCATGTTCACAAATACATGCATCCTTCGCCAGGACTCGCTGTATTGCACACAAGCACCAGTAGATGGCACCAGGGATGAGCTGAATGGTAAGAGACCTTTGAGCTGTGATGAATTATTCATGTTTGGTAGATTCTCCAGAGCCCTAAACTAAGTAATGGTACATCATCAGGCTGCACAGTGAGGCTGTTTATTGACTGGTAAAGCTACTGATAATCCCATTCAAGATGACACTGTCGACGGATCTTTTCTTTTGTCTCATCTCATATTTGTCATTTGAAGGTCACCGTAGTTTGAGATGAGGAAATAGAAACTGCACACACACATCCTCCGAGAGCCGTTGTATTACTCTGTGGAGAATATTACAAGATTTATTCACAGATGGTTAAACACCGTGATGATGGTACATGTGTATTTCTCTCATAATAACAAAACGTCTTCTTCCCCTTTTAAAATATCGGCTTCAATCCTTTTGCATCCTTCATTCTCATTCCTTCACCTTTCCTTTGTTTAATGGGTTGTTGGTTGCCCATGCCTGTCTGCTTCCATCACCAACTACAGGACATGGACATATTAATCCCATTTCCCACTGGGACACATGCCTTTGCACAGTAAATCACTGTGTAGACTGTGCAATAGTGATGCTGAATTATATATGCATGGACATATATGTATAGGCCAGGCCATTTCCATGATTAAATCATTACATTCCTTTTCAGCACGGTAGATCTTGGATGGTGAAGTGAGGTTTGATAGTGCCTGTGAGATATTCCTACTGCCTTTTTCATGCATACATATGGAGCGGACATGTGACTTGCGAGATAGTTATGGAGCTTCCTAAATTTAGTTTTGTTTTAACAGAGGGATCAAAGGCTCATTCAATCAAACTTTTGGCTTTTAATACAAAAGCTTATCAAATGCGATCCTTTTATGAATTCAGCTTATGCAATCTGTTTGCCAGGCTAGTGTATGTTTTATTACCTTAATGAGTGCACACTTTCTATTTTCAGTCTAGTGGACAGTCACGTGGGCTGACTTGATAAATGAGAAGTCTATTCTTAAAGCGAAATGTAAAGTATTCTCATTTGCTTTAAGTGTACGCATTTGCCAGCCCACCGTAGCACAAATTTCATTGAGAGTGCACTTTTAGAGCAATTTGTCTGATACCAGTCGGCCAAAGAAAAGAAAAACTGATTCCACATCAGTAAGATTTATAACCCGATACCACAAAGATTTAAAATAAGTGGAAATTTACAGGAATCAGTTGTAGATTATAGATACCGTGATTACTGTGGGGAAATATGTAAGAATTCACTTATTTACGCCAACCCAAAACACCCAGGAGAAGTCATTTTAAGTTCACATGCTGTAGAAGTTTTCTTAAGTAACAACATGCTCCTGGAGCGCTACTCTGAATCTGGCTCTGACTTCCAGTGCGGTGCACAAGTGAAAACTGAGTTTCCTAAAAGAGATCAATAATATAAGACATTTCTATTAGATTATATAGCATATTCTCACCCTTGCTCTCAGCCAGCAGCTCTTCTGTCATGAGTCCATCCTGCCGGTTCCCCAGGACGAAGGCCAGGAAGGAGAGGATGAGGGCGTCCAGGATGCCCATAATAGCCAAGATGTAGGCCCAACGCACCGAGCAGGCGCCCAGGCTGTATTTGTCCGTCTGCTCGCCGCACATCCGCCGCACCTCGTCACTGTCCCAACCATCAGGGTAGATCATGCAACCAAGCACCAGACAGACACCTGTGATAGGCAGAGAGGGGGGGAAGAACGGAAACGTTAGGACAGACAGCGAGTGACAGCGAGGGAGGAGGGAGCGGAACGAGGAACAAAAGGTATACGCAGAACAAAAATGAGTTTGGGGAGGGAGAGCGCAGTCTAATAAATGAAGCTGGGGATAATGAGATTTTCTGGGGAAATGAGAGATAAGAAGAAGAATGATCATTTCAAGTGCTTTACAAAAAAAAAAAAAAAAAATCTGTACTCTTATATTCTCCTCTCTGGAGATTTTGCTGTGTTTCTATTGCATTTATCATATTGATTTTCATTCCCTCCTTTAGGCAGAAAATAAGTGTCTAGACAGAATGAGTGCCAGCGGAGGAGCTGTAAAAACCGAAGTAAACAACCACAGCAACAGTCATGGCCAGACACAATAGCAGTAGGAGATTTAGAAAGTAGTTACAGCTCTGATAATACAAAAACGGCCTGTTTTTCTTTTCTCACATTTACACAGTTTACTTGTTTTGTTGCACAAATTCAATACCGCTCTCCCTCTTGGATTTGAAATCGAGGTAATTTTAGATTTTAAATGGCAGCTTCTCATTCTCAGCTGTTGTCCAAAGGGTAAAGTCGTCGTTCTAATCTTCAGTTTAAAAGAGTTTCTTCTCTGGAGGTGATGCTGCGGCAGATCAGCAAAAGAAAAAACAAAAGCCAGCAGAGAGTCATATTTAAAACTCTCTTTTACTTTATTTTAACTAAGCACTCCTCATTTTCAGTTTATGCCCAAGGGGTTAAATATTCATCTTCATTTTGGATGTGGTTCTCCTCTGAGGTGATGTTGCAGCAGAACAGCAGTAGACCTGGAAAAAGAAGCTGACTGCACAATTATCCGGAGTGCATTGCACATTAATAATAAAACACACTCCCCACTTCTTCAACCCCCAAACTCTTGCTCGTTGTGTTTCCTCCCTGAACGCTGCTTGTTTGTGTATTAAGGTTTAGGCTTTCCTAACATTATTCCAATTCGCTACCCATGTAATCATAATTTCTAAGCGTCCTCGTGCCGCTTTTAGTTGTACACTTCTCAAAGAGACATATATGTGTCATTGTTTTTAATTGCATTAACTATTATCCTTGGCTCCTGCAACCACAATCCTACAACCGAAAGTGAAAACAATATGCTCTCTTCTCATATTAAGCATACACAAGCTGCCCACACGTACGCATTAACGCACTCACACACTGCAGTTTGTTACAGCGGCGCTGCAGTCTTTAAGACGGCTGGAAGACATCGGGGGGTTGTTGGGAGAGTATCCCCCAGACACCTATTCTACCCCCGCCATGGCTCAAACTGTCATAACAAATTCATATGCACACCGAGGTTCAGAAAGCAAGGACTCAGGCACTTATTTAAACTCATATAGATGGATGGAGGAGCACTGCAATGAGCGATTCAACTTCAGACGTTTCTATGCCAGATAATAGTCCTCTACTTTGCTTAAAAGCTGTGTGAGGAAACAACACGTGACAAGTACATTGTCTCCAGGCAGCCCTGCTGAATCAAGTGACAGGTTGTGATGTGGCATCGCTAGGTATGTCACTCAGCCCACCTGAGTGCTATATAGAGTGTAGCATCACAGTGTGTCAGACGTCCTCCAGAGTCTATATGATTCAGCCCCTGAGTGAGTGTCACTGACGCACACTGGGACCAGTAAGAGTGCAGACAAGTCCACCTACTAAGTGTGCCTGCATCACATAAAACCTAACTTGCACAATATGTCCGCCTGTCCAAATCCTGCTAACAAGTCTTGGATGTTCCCAATATACTGACAAAGACATAGCTGACTGCTGCTACAGAGCAGCTACCTCCCTGCCTCCACAAAACATTTACACAGTGTTGTTGAACCAATACCGCCTTTCAATCTGCTCAGTAACGAGGCTCATGGCAAACCAAAATATCTCTTGCGCCTGTACAATAAAAAAAAAAAAAAAAAAAAAAAAGCCATCCCCATGCTTTCCCCAGAGTCCGACTTTCTGGGTAGTTCAACAATATGAGGTGTTTGACAAACTGTAACACGATAACAATAGTTGTGCTCAGAGGGGGAGTTTGATGCAGTCACTGCAGAAGAAAGGAGGCAAAGCTGCCCGTGTATGTCCTTGGTGTGGACAAAAAAATCTATCTTGAATATTAGACTCTGTGTCACGACAACCAACACAGTGTTCAAAGCAGTGGCTCCAGTCATTTTTCTTCTTACGAGACAGCTTTTCTATCATTGAGTCAACTGTCCCCTGACTGAGTGACAGATTTCATATTATATTCTAAGCACAGCAATAACAGATTTGACAGATACAGATTTGAGAAACTGAGATACAGACCTTTTTATGTGTAGTTTTCTTAAACTCATGAAGGCTTTGTGATCCTTCATGAAGCTATGGTGACCCCTAGTGACAGTTGTCACCCCAAAGTTGGGAACCAGTGGTTTATAGTATAGCCGCTAGTAAAATCAAGTAAAACGCAAGACTGCTAGCTCAGTCGTCTGGCCTAGTTTGCACTGATGCAGTTTTGGTTTTTAGCATTCTGTTGATCAGTTTTATGTGTCATGTTTTATATCTGCCTTTAAAGCAGCAATAACTGTTTATATAATCGCATCTTTCAAGTTGAGCAACATTAACATTTATTTGGAGTTACGTTTCTGGCCATCTGATGAATCTAAAGTTCAAGTCACTCTCCTTTTAGCTCTGTTTTTGGTCTCTACCAACTTTTGTGAGAAATATCTCTCTGTAGTTGCTGAATGTTGACCAGCTCGACAACCGTGTGGATGTGGAGTTAGAGGTTAAAACAGTTTTTCTCCAGTTTTCAGTTCAGGAATTTTTGGGGGCGGTCCTAAAGGGTGGCTTGATGACACACTGAGGCCACCCTGACCATACTGCTGCACCCCTAGCAGAGAGATAGAGATTAATTCATCCACAAACAACAGAGTTGTAGCTGGCTAAACAATCATTATTAAGCCCTGTGAAGTCAAGGGGAGCTTCAGATTCAAGTGACAATTATCTGCAGGTTCATTTACTATTTGTAGATCAACAAATCAAAGTCAAATCAAAAGTGAGGGATCGCTTTCATAGTTAAGACACTTACATGTTCAGGCTTGGTTGGGTGAAATGGGCTTATTGCTTTATTCTGTTGTATTTATAACAATTCTTATTTTTGATGCTGTCTGGAAAAAATGTGAAAAAAACAAATAGTATGAATTTGAAGTAAAGTACAACAATAAAAAGGTTATTGCAAATATAAGGAGATATCTGCTCTTTTATAGGGAGCTGTCCATCCTGAGATAAGAACGTATCAGTCTGCTGTCAGCCAGTGACCTGAAGGGAAAGCTTTCCGTACACTCTCGGTGGGTTTTTTGAAATGGACATTCATAAATAGTGATGCATTGATATGAGTAACTTTTCACCTTAGATAGAGATCCTCCCTGCCGTGATTCTCCTATCTGCATGAATGCTAGGCGTATCATGGGGGTTTATGTGACAGATTTCACCTAACAGAGGGAGTGCTATGGAAGACCGAATAACATTTGATATTCTGTGAGTCAATGCGCATTACTATTCTCCCTCCCTTATGATGCATTCCCCACAAAGGTTCCAGATCCTTCTTGGTGTCTCCTGCATGCCTTTGGTTCGATTCAGCGCCATCATGAATATTGCATTGAGGCTCAGGAGGGAAGAGAAGAGGCGCGCAGAGCCACGGAGCAGGTTGAGAGAGAAGCGGAGGGTGCAGGAAAAGGACGAATAAAAGAGGTGCACACCGACTGATACCATCAGGGGAAGGAGCCCAAAAGAGACCAAGAGATACAAAAGCAGTAAAATATTTCATATTGCCTCTGCAGAGGAACACCTCTGAGGGATGAACTGACTGGTGAGGATAATGCTAACAGAGGGTGCCACATATGCCGCTCCCGTTTCCAGAAACAGTCTGTGGTTAGAGGAGGAGCACACGTCCCGTCCATACACTGTTAACAGTAAGCCTGGAGTCATCTAATCCATAAACACACAACACAACCCGGCAGGCCTATCAAAGCACCCACTTACATAATGAAGAGCTTCATCAAAATTCACAGAGTAAAAAATCTAACTATAGCACCTTACATCATACCCCCATCTTCATAACACCAAAGGTTCACAATATGTTTTCACAATGACAGAGGGATCAAAAACATTAAATATAATATCATATTGTGGCTAAAGCAGCATTTAAACTCTTTCAAATACTGCATATATGGGAATTCTGAATATATTAATAGTATCTTAAATAAATATCCTCCTATGCATTAAGGGATCAGTGTGTAAGATTAAGTGGTATCTAGGGGTGTAACTGCTGATTACAACCCGTCCACCTTACCTTAGTGTGAAGGAGAAACTACAGTAACCACGAAAAAAACATGGAGGCCGTATTTAGTTTGCCTGTTCTACTGTAGCAACATGGTGGTGTTACATTGGCGGACTGCACTGAAAAGGACCTGCAGTGTCAGTGTAAATATAAAAGGCTCATTCTGGGGATACAAAAACTTTATGGTTATTGTTTTCAGTTGATTATACACTAATGAAAACATAGCTATGAATATCATATTTCATTTCAGCCGTATTCTGTAAACACACTGGAGCTTTAAATGCCATTCTGCATCATACTGTGTAGTGAAAGTAAACACCTCAATACTAAACTGAGTTAAAGAGAATCAATAATCAGTGGAAATATTCAGCAAAAACTGTGAAACTATTATTAGCAGCACTGATGGGCCAATTTTCT
The DNA here is from genome assembly GCA_023373845.1 of Nibea coibor. Taxonomy (NCBI): domain Eukaryota; kingdom Metazoa; phylum Chordata; class Actinopteri; family Sciaenidae; genus Nibea; species Nibea coibor. Next base: position 19,454,430 of record CM041721.1, read on the forward strand.
GGCATGGTGTTTTTCTTATTACTACAGATAACAAGCCAAAAGAAAAGAAAAAAAAAGATCTAAAAACATCTAAAAAAAATTAAGAGACAATATTATATTTTTATGCTAGCTCCTCTGTTTCAGGGAGGTTGGGCTTATAAAAAAATCAATGATTTTGAACCAACCAGTTCAACCAGTTTATTATAACCCATTATAATGAGTTATAATGAGCAAATATTAATTAATATTTATTATCCAGTGGGCACTAATAACTGTAGGCTGGTGTACAAACAGATATTTAATGATAATAGTACAATTTATATAACTGGAATTGTTGACAGAAACTGCACATTAATAAAGACTTAAAATGAACTAGATGCACATAAAAAGCATATAAAGGAACTTACAAAAAAAACATTATCGCACTATTATTTGGCATTTGCCGGCTTCACCCACTCGCACTGCATTGGAGCAGAACTTTATGCTGCAGTAATAAGTGCTGTGCTCCAAATCCTGGCAGCAGAAATAACAGCCCACCTGACAGAATGCAGCTGTCAGTCGAAGCACAGACGAGATATTAACTGACGGCATTATCCTGCCCTTTCAGCTTTGCCCTTCTCACCGTCTCTTTCCTGCCGCCTCTGGAGAGCGGGAGGCGAGCAGCAGACAGGTGCAGAGGGAGAGGAGAGACAGATGATGAGGCAGGGCGAGGCAGAGACACAGAGAAAAAGTGAGACAGACCGAGAGAAAAAAAGGAAAGAGGTGTTGAGAGACAATGCCCGTGCAGGGTGCCATGCTCCAGCCCTGTGTGTGGCCGCCAGCAAGTACCCAGCACCACACCAACGTCATGAGCACCGGCTACCATATGCTGGAACCCCTCGGCGGAGCTATTCTGAGCATTTACTCGTCTTTTCTACGCACACCTCTCTCTCTCTCTCTTTGTCTCTTTTCTTTCCCTGGGAACATTGGGATCGTGTGAGTGGAAAACTGGACTGAGAAATGGTTGTTGGCTAACAGCAGCTTATGTAAGTGGCTGTAGGTAGGGCAGATAAGGTGCTAACAGCGCTACAGGAAAGTCAGACAGGCAGATGGTACAGAACTGTTTGATGGCAGTAGATTTGTCAGAAGCACATTGGCTCATCTTCACAAAGAGATCTCTAAATCCCATCGATACTGAAAGAAGCCCATCGCTTCCTATAATCTCTGTGTGTCACTCGAAAGCAACGTAGGTGACCGGAGGTCCAATGTGACCTCCAAAGCAGCAGCATGACTGGATTTGTGCCTCTGGTTCGCAGGCAACGAAAAATAAATCACATTCTGTACAGCGCATTTGAAAGACTGTAGGGTTTAATCTACCTCCATGGCATCAGGCTCATGTTTTACTGTGTTTTCAGTGTTTCGGCATGTCATCGATTACACCGGGTGTCATGTGGAAATACACGGTTATTTGTGTTGCCTGTTCTTTTCATCGCTTTACACATCTGCAGCACATCTAAGCAGCCATGAAACGGGATTCACATTTTTTTTAAACTCCCACAGTCCTTTGTGGGTCTCATTTTCTCCTCTCCTCATTTAAATAGCTGTGACAAACTAAATTATGCATACACACATCCCAAACCGCTCTATCTCACACCGCATATGGATCCAGTTCTACCAAACACACATGCAGACCCATGTATCGGCACACATGCCTACCCTTTGTGTGAAATACACACAGGGGCTTAAGTGCTTGAACATCATTTTGTCACCTATCAGCGTGACACATCTTGATGAATAAGAAACTGTGTTTACTGAAATGTCAGCTCCTCTGAATGAGCCCACGGCTGGCAAAGTGGCATTCAAGGCTAAAACCAAAAGTCAGCTCAAAGAAGAAAATCAGCACAGACGCTCAGGGAACAGCTTTGAATGTTCCCATGAATATGCATAGGTAAGTTTACTTTAATGTAATAGCTTATGTTACATTCCCACAGGTGAAATAGTGACCTGAATGTGAGAGAAATCTCACTCTCAGTTCAAAGAGTTCTCTCCCTCACAGGAAGCAGATCGTGAAGTCAGACAGCACAAGAAGAGATACATAAAAGGACCGTGACATTATTACTCAGATCCGAAAAGAACAATATAACAGCTTGTGATTGTTCTTCACTGGCTAGTAATGTGATTTACAACCCCTAAAGACATGTTTCACCCCCGATGCTTGTTGTCTGCGTTGCCGTTCTCAGCGTGAAGCTTCAGGCAGAGTGAGGCTCCTGCCAGTGCTGAGGCACAGTGTGACAGCGTGGCTGGGTGCTTGGATGACTCACATTGCTGAGATTGGAGACAAGCAGCCCAAACATCACATTTTGGAGAGAGGTAGCAATAGCATAAAGTTTCAAGCGCCGAGCACTTGGTTCTGCGTCTTTTAATGGTTTGACGTCAAACTGTGTGTATTTCTGCAGACCACTTTTTTCAAGCATACTGGATGTCGGAGTTTCCAAAATACTGCCTGCTCACGACTGTGTTATTGTGCCATTCAGTGAATGGGGGAGAAAATAAAGCAGATTAAGTTGTCACTGTCGCTTACCTCTCTCTGCGAGTTGATTTTCATAGCATCCTGTGTTGAAACCACTGGTTTGCTGGAAAGAAGCTCTCTTCTCTTTTTCGAGGATACCAGTATGAATTTGGTATCCATATAATTTTCTTTGTCTGTAAACAGTTTCTCTTTATAGGTCCCTGCTGCAGAGCTGCTCAATATTTGTCCTTTAAGATGTGAGTTAATATTTGTAACTCTATTCTCCTGCACCACTCTTCTGAATAAGGGACCAGTTGGTATTGTTTGTGCAGGTATACTTTGTAGAAACTTAATTTTTTTGTGATATTGCAATACCATTGTCGTAAATATGGACAGCTTGCTTGCAAACTAGCAGGTCGACAACTTTGCTAACACCGAACATCAGTAAACTGCAACAACATAAGACATAGGAGCCAGATAACATTACTTATTAGTCCGGCAGCAAGAAGCCTAGTTCAGCGTCTGTCTTTCAGGCTTTTATTTCATTATCCTCCACGAAGCTCTCGCCAACGACAAGAAGCTTGGTCACTCTCTCTTTGTCTCTTCTAAGCTTCTTTCAATGTCCTCTTCAGTCTCTTTGCCTCAGCTACTTTGATCTGCAGAGATTGCTGAGCCCAGTTACCAAGCCCACTTGCCCAGCTCCGGTTCTGGCATGACACCAGGTCCATAATGCTAGTGTTACAAATTCATTAGTACCACATGACCTAAAGATCTATGCTTATATCAAAAACAATTCAAAAAACAATTAAATGGCCTGTAAATCATGAGAAATCTATGCAGACTTTCATAATTCTAACTACATTCAAAGTCAATAATTACATAAAATTGATATCAAAGTCATAATCTGGCCTTCCTGATATACTTGTCCTACTCAATACTAAAAAAAATTAGTTCCTGCTTCACCTACAGAGCTTCTTGAGTATTATGCAGTCAAACGATGAGGGTGTAAAATAAGACTTATTAATCTAATCTTTCCCATGGCTGCTCAGTGTGGGCAGTGTCCTCTTTTCATGCTGGACAATTAAGATTTCTCTTTGGCTCCAAGGATGAGTGAATGACTACCAGAGGAAGATGGCCCGAGACTCTGACAATGATATGCCGTAATTGCATCCACTAAATGGAGTGTGAAAATGTGTCACCACTTAAGTCTGCTTCATGGTCTAGATTTACGGGTCAAAGGAGAACAAAGAAAGAGGATTATGAATGTGGATATAGTGCTATTATAAAAACCTTTATTGTGTTACTCTGATAGCATTAGAAAATGTGTCCGTCCGTGTGGCTATGAGAGAAGAAATAATGAGAATTATATAGGAGTTAAAGTTTCATAGTTTCACACAACATAGGCAGGATATGAACATTCATTTTGACAGCTGCCTGGACACAAATTTAAAACCGTTCTCTAAAAAATATATTTCCAAAGTGTCATGGATACAGCAGAAAGTGGAGCAAAAGAAACTTTTAAAACTGACTCCAGCTATCTCCCCTGGAAGACGAGGAACGTGCTTCTTGAGATGAGCTGTCTACAGTCCAAATCTATTTCTGCTTCAGTTGCTGGCAAAACTCAGTGCTTGCTAGAGGGGAGCAAGGAGCTTCCAGGCATCCTCTGTCAACATCTTCAGCAATTTTCTGCACAATGCGCACATAATGCCCACAGCTTACCTACCAATTCAATTCAAAAGATTAGAAGGCACAAGAAATGGCTTATTTCATCAAATCATCTCTGTTCTGTGCCAGGACAATTCTTGGAACAACTTTTTAACCATCTTGCAGTGCTGCAAATAATCTTCTCAGATGAACATATTGAATATTATAGGATACCTGTAGGCTGCAGGAAGCTCGCTGAATGGCATTACAACGGGGAATAAAACTCAACTAGAAGGAGATCTTTAGAAATATAATTTCCAGCTTGAGAACAAGCCTGACGTCTGAATGTAAAAGAAAAAGACACCGTCTATTGAACAGGAGAGGAAGAAAAGGATTAAATGTCTCCATCACCACCCACATAACTAATACCCAATCTACCAATACGCACCAAAGCATCTATCTATCTATCTATCTATCTATCTATCTATCTATCTATCTATCTATCTATCTATCTATCTATCTATCTATCTATCTATCTATCTATCTATCTATCTATCTATCTATCTATCTATCTATCTATCTATCTATCTCATCGTCTCCTTGGATCTAATGATCAGTGACTTGTCCCTTCTAAAAGCTTTTTTTTTTTAATCCTGCGTACTTTGGCCAAATGGTGTATATTCAGGCAGCCTGTGTGCTCTGACTCCTAATGTCCACACAAACCGTCCGGTGAGACGGCGTCTCATTATTACACATTGATTGAAGTTGGTGTTAGAAAGGAGAGCGGACTGCCTACAGATGAAGGACAACATAGTGATGTAGGGACACACCGCGTGAGATTATTGAGTGACCACTCTCAAGTGAAGGTTGACACAGGAGTAAGACACGTGGCTCTGTAATACATATAACACCTCAGGTTAAAGCAGTGTCTGGGATGCAGAGGTAGCGGGCGGAGGGAAGGGGGAGAGGAGTCGAGGGAGGAGTGCAGCGTAAACCGCAATGAGCAGAGCAGGAGGGAGTCAGGATGGGGAGGAGGGCTTATGTAACAGGTTTAGATGTGGCCTGTACCTCCACAGAGGATAAAGACTGGCAAGGGCAATGGGGATCAAAAGAGACCTTTGAATTCTCTGTGAAAATACTGACTGGACCACCGGCGCTGTGGCGATGGAAGCAAGAAGACACGGCTTTGGCAAGACTGTGCTCTCTCACCGAACAGTTAACAGACTGAGAGGCTGCAGCACGGCACAAAGCAGTGACGGTGTGCTTATAACAGAATATTCTGTGAGAATATCACAATCAAAAATCAAATGGAATTAAAAATAGATTTCATAAATGCTCCCTGGAGCGACAACTACACCACAAGTATTTAAATTATAAACAAAAGCAACAACGCTCCCTATCAAATACTCCTCTACAAAATTTTAGAAACGTTTGCAACAAAATGTACTCAGCAATACAAACTTTTAAGTGCTCATTCTGCAGAGTACCATGCAAAACAGCCTGTCAGTGACATATTATCATATTATTTTCGCGTGTTTCATAAGCACTGGAGTTTCTTTGTCCTGCTAGGAAGGAGAGAGTGTAGTGAGGGGATGTCAGTCTGCAACCGCATCGCTAGTTGATAGCTGTGTTCCGCAAATGCAGTGGAGTAAAAAGTACATTGCCCTCTGAAATTATTAGCATAAGATGTAGCAGTACCTCATGTGCTTAGTTACTTTCCACCGCTTGGCATATACACGAACGTGTGCACTTCTACCACAACAGCACGGAAAGTTTTATTTCACGGGTCACAGTGTCCTTGCGGTCCCTCCGTCTGTGGAATAAATCAGCAAAGCATCCCCTCTGCCTGGACTCTGGCCCGAGCCAGGGCACTTCTGAGATCACAGGGGATTAACTCTGACAAATCTATAGTCCACACCCTGCAGGGCTGCAGGGACACAAAACACAGGGGAGTCACAATGATGACTTGGCTGGCATTTAGAGTTTGTATTCCACCGAGCCTCACTCAGACTCACAAGGTGTGGACTAATTAATCAGCATTGATTCGTTTGGTTTTAATGTCAAAAAAACATGAGGGGTTCTTAAATTAAACCGACTCATCTGAATTCGCAAACAAGCATTAAATCAACAAATATGCATTACAAAACGAGCAGCACGTAGCGATCCCTGTGAATATTTAATTGTGATTTTTAATTACAGAAAATATGTACAGCACATGGCATGTAAATGACCGTGCCTGTGTGCAATATGCATGGCAGCATGCGTGCGTAGATATCCACCATCCATCCTCTCCTGTCCACTGTCAGCAGGACGATGAGCCGCGAGAACGATGCCTCCCCAATGCCTCCCGCTGGCTATAATTAGGTGGTTCAACTAGCCGTATGTACAAAAACGCAGTAGAAGGGTGTTGGTTTGAAAACAGACTACCTGTGTAGACGCAAGGAAAACGGGCAAGAAAGCAAGACTGGTTGTGTGACGCAAACGGGGGGCAATAGAAGAACAGCTAACGAGAGTCCCAGAGACATCACCCTGATCCCAGCTTTGAATGTTGAGCCACCTGCTGTAAAGGTACCGTGTGGATTAGTTAGTGCGCAAGGTAATGTTGTGCAATCCAGCTGATCTGATTCAAAAAAAAAAAAGGTTGCGGGTCAGCGCATTCAGTTTCAGCACTGCTCTGAAAAGACCCAGTGAGAATACAGATCGGCTCTGTAATTATCCCCGAACCAGCTGTCATCACTTCTCCTCACCACCTGACTGCCGCTGTCGTGTTTCCCAGATGGCCGGTATGTATTTCAGCCCAAGATTTCTGAAAGCTATTTAGGATTTGAGAACAACTCTGCAGAGGATTAATATTTCTGATGCTTCAAAATCTCTCAGGTCTTGTCTTGTTTGTTATGTCGCTTGCATCAGGTTGAGCCCAGTTTTTCGGTCTCCCATAGACACACAGAGGCACTGATGTTTCTAAGTTAAAAGCACTAATGCGCCTTATAACAGCAGATAGTACTCTCCCGTGTTGTTTCACTATCCGCCTTACACAAATCTGCCCCACTGGGTATCTGACTTGATGTGCTGTGGAGAGACATTACTCCTTGCTCTGTATGTAGCTGCAGCAGCACGACTGACTGGGTACATCAGAGCGTTTCTAACATGATGATGATAACCGGCAGCCCCCAAACTGTCAGACCGCTGTAAAATAACAAAAAGGTCCAAGGTATGATTAACCTCCTGGCACAGGCTGCAGCCTGGACACTCCAGTGTAGTATTTATGAAGCTTTCAGATTAGACTACTGCACATTCATACAACTGGACAAATCCAGACCTCGTAGACTTGTACAGAGAGGAGGTGAAGCCTTATGAAGTTAAATTATTGATTAGAACAGGGGGGCTCATTTATATAAATGTTCTTAGATTTATGCTTGAACTTTAGTCTTAAGATCATTGTGTGGGTACGTTTGATTCATAAAAGATCCCGTGCATAAAAAAAAACTTGCTTGCGTAGGTTCCAAGAAGCCCATTTGTAACTTTGCACCTGTGCTCTAAATCTCAAATTAACTTAAAACTCAGAGCACCTGCCTTACAAGCAGAGCCTTCCCCCTTGGTAATGCTAGCACAAATGAGGGTTTAGTCAAGAATAGCCATGAATCATCATGCGCAAACAGCTCTCCCCTTGTGAACTCTCTCTTCCTTCTAAAAGCAGTTTTCAACGTCTCCCATTAACTGCCATGGTCACGTCTTTATGATTTGACACACCATGTATAGAACACTGCATCCTTGTTCACAAAACTATGTTCAAGAAAAGTTCACCGCAGACTTTTGCATCCCAAACTGCAACATCCCTACACGACGGCAGTAAAATAACTTACTGTACGTCAAGTCTAGACTTTGCTTAGAGAGAGGATCTTTTCAAATGAAGATTTTATGACTAAGACGTTTTCATACGTCATATGATCAAAATTGACTGTTTCATAGATGAGTCCCCTGTGGTGTAATCTGGGTATTATTTTACCATTAATTTTCCATTTACCGATGATGGAAAATTCCATTTGACAGTGTTGATCAGTTACTGGTTTATTTCTGTCATTATCCATCCACCTAACATATAAGTACTGTGACTTTGACTAACATTTGCTCACGTATGTTTGTTTACACCTTCTAGAAATAGCTAAATACTAAAGGAAAGGTGTTTCAAAGCACTATTTACATGCATCAAGACAAAGACAAACTGTGTTTTGTCTGAAAACATGCCTTAAGCTGATCAAACTCTTTCATATCAAGCAACTGAATGCCAAAAAGAAGTGTATCAGTGCAGTGTAGATATTGTAAAGCTCCTTAGAGATGAGGGGTACTGCGAGGTCGGGTGATAATTATCTGTGGATTCATCATTACATTTTACATGTAGTTGTTGATCAATTATTAATATAAAAATATTCATTCAACATCTTTAAGCAATAGCAGTGGAGATGCGGCGTTATTTTACACAAACTCAAAAGACAAGACGTTTCCATCACTGCATTAACTTGATGTTTCAAAGTACTTCACAAAGTCAAACTAAATTGAAGTGAAGTGAACTATGGATAAATAATTCACTGGCGTCGATAGAGCAGTAGAGTATTAACTTAAAACTTTAGGGTAAACACAGAGCTGTGTGAAAATGGTCCAGTTCAATTACTTGTGACACAACGCGACACGCTTTTAAGATGCAATCAAGGCTGAATGACAAAAAAAAAAAAAAGATGTTGAAAATTAAAACACTTTGTTTACTTTGTTGACTACTTTGGGATCAAGGCAATTATGGAAAAGCTAAGCAGCACTTCATCACATTAAAGGCGACTGTTTTTGTTACATTTTAATAGAAATGCAGTTCATTTATATGCAAATGTGTTTGCCTATAGAATAATGTTGTTTGGGTTTAGTAGTTTGACAAAGCTGCTTTTCAACAAAGGTGCATGTGGCCAAAAAGTTAATTAAGCGCAGGTCAGGGATGGTCATGTTTTTGCATGCAGACAAATGAAGTGCATCTCTTAGGTCTATCGTAATAAAATGAATGTTGTTGTGAAGCAATGTGAAGCATGCACACACACACAGCACATCATTTTTTTCAGTCGTGCACTAATCTGCTTTTAAAGGCCTGATAGGTATCCAGACATAAGTGCTTATTTGCAGCATTAACTCTGGAGCGCCGGAGCACACAGGTCCAGTCATGCTGCAGTGAAGAGCGCAGCTCTATGACAGTTGCTCTCATGCCGAACTCCACCACTTTCCACCTCTGCATTCAACTAGGCTTTAATGCTCCTTTCAGAACAAGCCTCTCAATAGAGCTAATGGACCATGGGAGTGAAAGCCAGCAATCGAGAAACAGATAATGACACACAGAGAAAAAGAAAGAGATGACCCAACGGATCAGTGTGTCTCTGAGCTCTGTTATCTGATTTATTTTCTCTCTTTCTGCATTCTTTCTGTCTGTCTTCAGACGTCATGCTACTCTCTCATATGTTATCTCCCCCTTCGTTTTTCTCTTTATTGTCATCTCTTTTCCCTTCATCTTCCCACTGTCAGGCAATGCAGGTTTAACGTTTTGATGCACTGATCCCTCTTGTCTGATCTTTATCCATCTTTATCAGGCTCTATTTCTGTAGCAGCATACTGCTACACACGCCCATATACGTGTATATACACTCGTATATTTCATGTGCATTAGTAAAAAGAATATAAAGTGGAATTGTACTTTTTCTTTACTTACACACAGGCGTAAGTGTGATTTTGCAGTGTGAAGATATGTGGTAGTCTAAGGACACCAAATGTTGTAATTTGGCTAAACATGTAGAACATGCAGAACATTTTCTTGTTCAAGCTTCTCATTTGTGAAGATTTTTTTTTTATGTTATGTGATTGTGAACAAAATGCTTTTGGGTTTTGGCTTGTTGGTGGCACAAAATAAATCATTTTAAGACATTAACTTGGATGAACTTTCACTACGTTCTGACAAACCAACCATTGATTAATTGAGGAAATAATCATTGGATGCAGCCCTACTTTGGTTATTTATAAGGTTGCTAATTTCGCTGTTGAAATAAGCTTACGTAATTACGTAACAAACAGAAGAAGGAAATGTTACAACTGACTGAGGAGCACAAAGTAATAAATCTTATGTGTTGGAGAAAGCATGTCCCCCAGTAACTTCACAGTTAACATGCCTTTAAACTGCGTCCAGATAAAAAACTCACACACACAAACACACAATAACACAACAGACCAAATAAAAAAAAATAAACAAAAAGATGGAAAAATACAAATGTGACCTGTGAGTACTTACAGTCCTTTGAAAACAGTCCGGTCTGTATCTTTCCAAATAGGCCACCCTCTGTCTGCACATTTGTTCTGCTGAGTTTACAAAGCTCATGGCTGTATGCGTATGACTCATATGTTTTTGAGAAGAAGCAATCTCATCAAATATAGAAAGAGGCGAACGGCCGACACAACTGAAGAAGTAGACAGGTTATAAAACGGTGAAGTAATTACCATTGACCTCACAGTCTTCTTACTTAATTGGCATGCAGACCTCTGAATAACCGCACTTACAAGAAGGAAAGAGAGCAATGGACAGCACATATTGTATGCACTGATACACTTCCACAGAGTAAAAAAAAAAGGGGGGGAAGGGGAGAGGGACTTGGACTTGTTAAAGATGGACTTGTAAGGAGAGAAAGGTATGAAAAGAGAGTGGAAATGGAGATACAGCGAGGTCAAGATGAGCAAGTGAAATGAGTTGAGATGCACAGAAGGGTGAAATTGCATGAAGGCAGCAGAAAGAGATAAGGTAAAGGAGCTTGTGCATCATGTACCTTGCTGTGCTCAGCTCAGCGGAAAAAAACACACACACTTACATCTGCATGCCATGGATTTGAGCAGATGCACGGACGGAAATAGCTCTGGTGAGGAAAGTTAAAGACGGATTGAAGTCCATCTAGGGCAGGGACGGACGCGGGAGCATTTCCGCACTCCAACTTTGTTTGGCTGAGGTAGACATTTTGAGACGTGGAATATGTGCTGGTGGTTTGCTTTCTCATCAAACACTCAGCCTTTTCACCTGGGTTCCACAGAAACACTCTAGTTGGCTAGATATGCGTGCGTGCTCTCCTAGACTGATTTACTGGAGAGGAGCTGTGTGCAGTGGCATGGATTTGTTATGTTGTTAAGTGTTTCCACAACCTTCTGTGTTTATCCACAACCTGTGCCCAAGGGGGTTTGTGAAAGCTGCCACAAAAGTGGCTTAGAGTATATCACTTAAATGACATATACGTTGCCAACACATACAGTATGACCTTGATATTGAGTTAGTGTATCTGAATAGCCCTGTTAGTCAATGAGGCATGGTGCTGTTATATGCTATTTTTCCTCTGCATATAAAACTATAAAATGTAGCCTTACAATGAGAAAACAGAGAGACCTGTAATGATGACTGGAAGCAGAGAGAAAGATCAGCGCCATGAAGCAGAGAGCAGTGCTCTGAATACTGACGGTGTCATTTTTGTCCTTAGACCAGTATAGCAGCAGGAACTGGTGACAACAAACTAAGGCTGACCCAGTGTGTCCATTTTAATTTCTGCTGGCTCTATTGGCATGATATTTGGCCTTCATTCGTGCAGCCAACAATGTTTCAAGAAGGAAAATAGTGGATAAAGACACACACTTTCTGACGCGCCATTTATCACTACCGTATTGATGATTTGTACCTCCCCAAACCTCAAAACATCAGCTGGCAGTAAGGGGCCAATTACAAATGCTATTGGGCCACCTGTCCTCCACAGGGCTAGTAAGTGAAAGCAGCGTGAGTTTAACCTTCAGCTAAGTGTAATGAAGTTTGACAGTGCTAAGCAGCCAGGCTTGCTCATTAGGCGTCCCTGTGCCAGCTTGCCATGGTCAGGGTCTCTCCTCTTGGCTTTCTCTTTCATCTCTTAGCTGCAGAAGTACAAAGCCCGATGGTCCCCTCATTAGACAGGCCCATCGCATTAATTCAGCCCAACATAACACACTGAAGCTGGAGTTGGTCCAAATATTCCCCCTCATTTGTGTTTGTTTGCGAAGATGAAGACGGGCGCTTCGACCACTGGTGCAGCTGAGCAGACTCGTGCTTGGCACCATGTGGACTCCGATGATGGAGGCCTCCACTGACACTGGATGACATTAGCCCACAGTTTCAGTGACAAAACGCCGCCAGCGGCTGAACCACTGACCTCCACAACTGCTAAACACCCTCAACACCCGTAACTCTACCACACAAACACATACAGACAGGCCATCTTTGGTGCTATAATACCAGCATTCTCACGAATCTTTAAACCGTTCATTAATAGAAAGGTATCAGCAACCTACCAGCAACCTTCCTGTCTTATATTATCCAATCATAGTGGACCATCTTTATTGACCAATAAATGTGCAACAAAATGTGTATTTTTCAAAGATTCAAGCTGCATATATATTGTGCTGATGTGTGGGAGAAAGAGTTATGATAGAAAGCAAAGAAGCACATTAACGTCAAGGCACCGATCTCTCAACATTGTTATATAAAGCAAAGACGGGAGGCACAATGCTAATGTAAACAAAAGGGCCACTAGCCAATGAAATCAAAACACAGGACTGTAACAAGAAACACACCCATCCAACTTTCTTTATTCCTGTTCTCGCCTTTTTTCCTAAATTTAAAATCTGATCTGTAGACGTCACATTTACATTTAAGCTAACGACATGAGGCCAGGGACTGCCACTGAAAACAGAAAAAAAAAAAAATCAGGAAAAGGTCCACCATGACTGGATGAATGAATGAATGAATGAATGAATGAATGAATGACACTGACATTGGACATCACCTCATGGCTCGTACCTGATCTGCTTTACGATCATATCAGATGAGTGCATCCCTGTGAGTGCACTCCCAGATTGATTGACAGGTTTACTTACATACATAAAAATAGACAGATAGATAGATAGATAGATAGATAGATAGATAGATAGATGATTGATTGATAGATAGATAGATAGATTGACTCGTGTGTTGCTGTTAAATATATTATATTTAGATATGTTGGAATACAGCTGAGAAGTTCTTCACATGTGGCAGCTTATGTGGTCAAAAAGTAACTAAGTGAGTGTTAATTAAGTGGCGACGTCCATCATTTCCTCAGCAACACTTCAGCACCATGGACAGCACTGTGCGTTCAGCAGGGTCGGCTGACAGCCGGAGGAGGGATCCTGCACGCTGCCTGCTTATCTTCACTGTGGCTGCTCCCACGGACAATTAATTCATTTATTTATCTAATCAACTGATCAATCAAATTCAAATCCATCCCTTTGATTGGGAGTTTCAGGGTTTTTAAAATCTAACCAGGCCCTATAGGGAGACTCATTTGATGAGATCAAACATGTATTTTTTCATAAAGCTTGTAACTGGGCTGAGCGGGAAAGTTGCCTTGTTTCTCTCCACGCATTTTTTGGGTATATAGTGACAGTAAACTGAAATGTAAGGGGTCCCTTGCAGCCCACTTTAGGCACTATAAGGCACTTACCTGATGCTGCTTGCATCCAGCCACAGATCTTGTACACGGTGGAGGTGCTGAGGAGGAAGAAGAGACTGAAGCAGCCGATGCAGGTGACAACCAGCATCATGGACATTCCAATGAAGAAGGAGGCGGCCTTGAACGCACCGGAGGGGATAGCGGAGAACTCAGTGAAGCTACCCTGGCAGGCCAGCTCTCTGGAGAGTCCGTCTCCGACGCAATAGTGAAAAAGGCCGAAGTAGCCGGCCTGCGGCGTATCCACGCCATCCCCAATCCAATAGGGCTGTGAGAAAATGGTCACGTTAACAATACCGAACAGGATAGTGAAGATGGCCCATAAAAGTCCGATGACACGGGAGTTGCGGACGTAATTGGTCTGGTACAATTTCGCAGCTTCTGCAGATGGTAGCATTGATGCGGCAGATCCAGGTATCATTTTATGCAATCCCGAAAGACTAAATGAAATGTTGCGATCTGCCCGAGCACACGGCGAGGACTTAAAACCACATAAAAACAACCGTATTTTTTTCTGTTTTTTTTACACAATCATCCCCGGAGCGGCGGGAAGAGAAGCGGAGAATCTACGACCGTGCAACTGCAACACAGCAACATCTGTCAGGAGGAGCGATCAAGTCATGACGTCGCATCCTAAAAGCCAGGAACCAAGTGAGGAGCTAGAGCAGAGGAGTGCTTGAACCCTGGATATGGAGGATAACTCTGAAAAGTCAATGACTACAGGAACACAAACAGGTCCCCTCCCACTTGCTCCGTGTAGCCGTCAGACATGCACATCGCTGCCGCACCGTGTCGCTCACCGATGCCCTTGGAAAAAGCCTCCACCGAGCGCAAAACGGGATAGAGGATATATAATTCACGCCGAACACATAGGATGCGCACGTATGTGTATAAATAGCAACAGCCTATAACGAGCAGGTTATATCTCTGGATGGGGTCGCATCCAATAACACATTATAGGCCTCGTACTTACAAATTAATGCAGCCTACCATAATAACCATTCGGGAAATACGATATCCCCCCTTCAGGATCGTTAAACGGGGTTTATATTCTCCGGTTTATGACAGCATCACCGGGCTGCCAGTGATGCTGGGAGTCGGAGAGGGAGGGGCGCAGACGGTAGACGAAGGAGCAGCGTGTGCCGTGTGCCGTGTCTATCTGTGCAAACACCTTCTGGATAACGCTGCGTCAACATGCACTCAGCTGAGGAAATGTTAAAAAAAAAAACCCCAAAAACGCCAAAACGGGTTGATTGCTGTCAAATATTTAGCGTTAAATCTCTGATGCGAGTCGTCGTCCTGCAGGTCGGTGTTACCTGCGGCGTTAAAGACTCAGCCAACGCTGCTCGGCTTCCTGACGCGCGCTGCTTTGCTGCCAGGAGGTTATGTAACACTTCATGAGACTGCACATGACAACCAGGAAAAAAACTGAAGTGCACATAACATACAATCACACAATGCATGATATAGGAGTAATATAAGGACTGTATATCAAAAATATAGGCTCTAAAATCCCATTACTCTCCCCTTTAAAGAGAATAAATGAAAAATATATCATCATATGAAGCAAATAATGCTTCTCCTCCCTCCTGTCCCAGCCTTTTCCAGTTATAGCAGTAGGGGTTGTTGTGTATTTGTGTCAGAGCCCAGCTTACATGCACACGAGACACCAATTATTGTTGAAATGTTGTGCACTCTTTGTCTCCTTTCCCAATTAATTTGTGCCACACTTATTGTCATGCACCCACAAGAAGTCAACACCGAGAACATCTTTAGTAAAAAACGAATCACATAATGAGGAATTAACACAAACTGAGCTTCATAATCACATTACAAACAAAGCCTGTCCTCTTCAAGCTTACCATTAAACCTATCCATTCCTATGGTAGTAGAGCTGAAGCTAACAGTGCACATGAAGATTTTTGACCCCCCTTTTCTTGTAAAAGGCACCAAACTGTACCACTTTTGGGGCAGTGCCATTATAAGTTAGATAATGACTTCAGTGACTTATTGTGGGATACATCTGTTTAATCCTCACTATTAACCACCGCATTTCCAGAATTACCTGACTATTCTTAATCAAAAGGACCAATGCATGGCGGCACTCTCCAGCAGGCTACATCAAGTCATTCTATGGGATTATTTCTGTGCCATGCATTGTCCTTATTTTGCTCCCTTGATGGCTACTGTGCACAATGCCAGTTGCTCATGGATTAGTGATCGGATTTACTGCCAGAAAGCGCAGATGGATTGGAGCACATTCATCAGAGTGAAAAGAGGCACATCCGCGCTGTAACTAAAATGCAGAATATGCAGGTCAAGTGCAGTGAACATGCATCTGTACCAAACCAAACATCACACCACGCGGATGTACGAGCCTAACCCAGCTCTTTGTATGAATGCCAGAGACATTCAGCAACATTTAATCATTTGTCGGAGGACTGTTTTGGTAATAACATGTTTGAAATGTCAGTTTTAATATACATTATTAATGGCATCTGCTGCCAGAATCCTAATAAAATCTAATACAACAGCTGTAAACACCCTTTGTGACACTTATTTGCACTTAAACTGGCCAGAGAGGTGATGATTCAACTCTATGGTTATTATTAAGGCCATACAGCATGAGTAGATCTTTTCCACAGCAGCCATTTTGACATGTAATAGCAGGTAAACACAGGTGTTACCAATGATACTGATTAAGGTTCAGAGTCAGGATGCTGCTGCGGTGCATGTTAGCTCAGAACAACTGACTATTTTAATGTCAAAATGTCTCCTGTGCAAACCATGGCACATTTCTTGTTCCAGCCACGCATACAGAAGTTTATTAGGCATCAAAATATGTCTTCAAAAAGGAGGGAAGTGCTGTCAAACAGGCACCAGCTACGTTTTCAAGTCTGGCTTAATGTCATGCTAGAAAAAGCGATGCTTAAGCTAGCTTGGTAGCTCCAGTGTATAAAGAGTGCAAATATCCCAAAAGTACTAGCTAATATATTTTTTTATGAGAAAAAATGGTAAGCTTATTATCATCCAGTGTCAGACATCTAAATAATAAAACAAAATAAATGTTGAGAAATGTGTGAAAACACTACCCAGCAGTGCTAACAGTTGCTAATGGCGCTAACTTGTAATAGCAAGAAAAACACAACAACATTCATCATGGTGACTCTGTTTCTGAAGTTTAGTAGCAAACAACTACTTTACAGTACACATGTATCATATTTATATATGTATGAAATGAAACATAACATCTTACAGTAAGATATAATGTAAATCACACATATTACTGGCTCAATCATGTCGAGAGCTTGCTGAAAGTCTAACTTCACAAAATGATTACCCAGCTTTTGTTATAGGGGATTATTGGATTCTACAAATGTTAATTTTTTTTCTTCTGAGCACTTTCAAAGGCTAGGAGGCCTTATTGAGAAAGAGTCTGTTAAAATCCACCGAGCTTTTATTCCAAAGAATGAATGAATCATCTGAAGGAGTGTATCTGAAGCTCGACGCTTGATGTTTTCTGTCTCTTGCTTTGATCTCCCACTAATATTCTTTTTCAAGCCACATCTCCTCCAGCTCCTGCCTCCTCTCCACCGGCTCCCTCCACCTTTACGAGAGCTACTTTTAGAAACTCTCCTCATTGACATCCAGCTCCTGTTGAAAGCCTTCGTTTGTTGTAAAATCTCTCTTTCATTAACACAATCTTTGTCTGTCTGTCTTTATAACCTTCTCATCGCATTCATCTTCATCTGTTTTACTCCATGTCGACCGCCCCTTTGTGGTACGGTGGTAAAACAAAACAACTGTGAAAAGTGTTTCCCTGTTTTCTGCTGACATGCCAGTTCAGTGTGCTCCGTCCACTGTCTACTGGGCCAATTAAAATATATTCATTACCTTGTTCTGCTATATCCTATTATACTGAAGCATATAACAGTGAACACACTGTACTTAATACTAATGGCTTATATCCAATGAGGTAAAACAGGTAAAGCGTGGCAGCAACCAGTGTTTAATTGTAATATCACAATTAGGACTGCAACTAACTACCTTGGGCGGATGTGGCTCATTCACTAATCGGATGATTTATGGTTCCAACCCCAGCTCCTCCAGTCTGCATGTCGAGGTGTCCTTGGGCAAGATACTGAAGATACTAAGATACTAAATTGCTCCCGAAGGCTGCGCCATCGGTGTGTGAATGATTAGCTCCCAGACTGATGAGTAGTTGGCACCTTGCTTGGCAGCTAATGCCATCAGCATATGAATGAGATATGTAGTGTAAAAGCGCCTTGAGTGGTCCCAAGACTAGAAAGGCACTATATAAGTACAGTCCATTTACTTTTATTATTGGTAATTCTCTCTATGTTTTTCTTTATTAATTAATTCAATCCCATTTTCTCTAAAAGCAACCTTCAAATGTGGGACCAGGACCAGATATTCAGTGCAGTGTGCAAATCTTTTACTGTTATTTATATCTATTTACTATAAACCCAGGTTCATTTTTCCTGCATGAAGATTTAATATAAATGAAATGAAATCATTTAGATGTGTTCTTCCTACTTGTATTGGAGTTTTTCTGTCCCATTATTTTCCTAAAAACTTACATCACATTTCCAAACTGTAGATCCATTTAGATCCGCACAGTAATGTGCAGGTGGCAACTTTGTATTTTTTGATTTTAAAGCCAGACTTTTCTTGTAAACATTACCAAAGAGCCTTCATGTTGTGCACAAGAGCCTGAGCTACCGTAATTGTAGTACTTCATCTGACCACCAAGGATCAGTATAGCCTAACTTTAGACCGTGGTACAGGCAGGCTAGAAGATAGTGTCTAAGGATGACTCATTCTCTTCCATAAAACATAGCATACTGCACCAGGAATATTAAAGAATCATTATTTGATATCTCTCTATAAATATATTAATGCAGACAATGTTTAAGTGTGTCATATTATGCTATATTGTCTTGCGCAGTGTTGCAAAAAAAAAAAAAGACTCTGGAAAATGATTTATGATGTCACTAATCTCTTGTAATCTATGGCCAGATCCGTGTGAGAGTCAAGAGCCAGATTTAAAGGCCATGCCAGTCATAGTCTGCGCCCTCTGGACCGTAACCCTCACTAAGCCTGGTGCTGTACAGAGCGATAGCAGAACATAATAAAGAAATTGTTTGGGAAGTAGCTTTGGCTTTTCTGTTGTGTTGCATTATGATGACCAGCATCACAGAGCAGATGATAATAGCGTAAGCACTTCAAGGTGTTGCAAAGTCACCGTGCACCATAATTTGATGTTATTTTGAACCCTGCAAAGCTGCACCACAAGATGCATGCTAAGTTAGACTCGCTTGCTTTTGGGTAACGAAAAAAAGTATTAGTAAGACACCCTTGCTTGGGGCTTTCTCAGTTGAACTAGATTATTCCAGGATAAAAAACAAAACCAGTGGACTGTGACAAGGCCAGAGAAAAGAAAGAGTGTGCTATGACAGTAAATTGGTCAGTGTTTGCCAGAAACGAGGAGATTTTAGAGGCAATGCTGGGACAGAAGAGGGAACGGTGCCTGCGAGAGTTGACGAGAAAGAATGGTTGGTAGAGGATGAGAGAGATTTGCCTCCATGAATTTTGGGATGAAAAATAGGCTTGTGTGTGTAGTGTGTGTGTCAGTGCGTGTATGTTTAAGGGGAGAGAGGGAGAGCGAATGCCAAAGAGAGAAAGCCTGGGTGTGTTGAGATAAGCATGGGTCGTTGTGAGGTTGTTGTTTTCAGGGCACACTATGGTGTGTGCGAGTGCATGTGTAAATGATTGTGTTTGTGAATGTGCATGGCGGTTGTGACTCGTTGTTGAGTAGTGATTTGGGACTGCAGGCAGCTCTTTTTGAAACTTCAACCCTAAATGGCGCCACTCTCGATAAGCGTCTCCCCTCCTCTCTTTCTCCCTCGCCCTGCTGCTCTTTCTCTTTTTCCCAGATGCCGTTTCTTCTCTCAGAATTGGCTGATTACGTGCTTCCAAGTTTCTCAACTGTTGTTTACTTGTTACTTTTTAATTGTGGCCAAAAGTGTCTCTTTATCTTTTTCACACTGGGAATAGCGCCTGTTTATGATGTGTTGCTGCCATGCAATGACTACTCAGAGGCCCACTCCACTGCATAAACTCTGTGCAAAGACTAAATTGGTGCTCTGTGATGGTGGATGGCAGAACTACGGTATGTGGGTTTGACCATCTGTTGATTTGTATTTAATTCACGAGGAGTTAATCAAATCTTTGCCATAGATTTTTTTAAAATTGGCAGCCAAGATGTACTCATACCACGATGTTTAATAAATTGTTGAAATCCTAGATTAACTAAGAACTAAATCAACCGGCTGCGACATTTAACCAGAAGTAAATCCGCCAACACCACTTTCATCGTCGCTTAACTGATTGATCGTTTTCCTGATAAATTGCACGGCCTCTCACCACTGCAGCGATGAAAAATGCCTGTCACAAGATCTGAAGTTATGCCTTCAAATGTCCAATACCTAAACATTATTGATAAGATTTAAACAATATAAAATATAGAAAGGCAATAAATCCTGGTTCACGGTTGACTAATCAGTTTGTCAGCTATTTGTTAAAGCTTTATCCATCCAGTCCAGAACATTTGACTTCTCCTGTTCAAACATTAATATAATAAACAAAAAAAAGTTGTTATTTTTGTGAGCCCCAGTTTACAGTCATTATTCATTTGTGACTTAGACATCCAAAGACAATAAACCGTTAAATCTGGCAACCATACAAAGCGTAAACAGATTTCTTTGATCTGCTCTATGAGTGAAAGCATTCATTCATATTCTTTGGCAAATCCTTGTCGTTTGTGCTTTGTTTTCCCCTTTTTTCCCCCTCAACATCAAAATTGTCTTGTGGTGTTGTTGATGCTAACTCACCACCGGCCTGCTGTGTGCCTGCTTACAGGCTCAACGCCTGAAAGGACTGGTTGGATTGTGAGATAGTTTCCGGACTTTTTTTTTTATTTCTCAGTTGAAACTCAGGCTTGTCTATTGTAGAGGTGACCCCCACTGAGTCACACAAACACTGCCTCGCAGACTGTTTACCATCACAATGCTGACACTGGCGCTTTCCCTCGCTGTCAGGAGGACTCATATTTATGTATTTTCATTGTAATTACATGGCAGTGTTTTTATATTTCCAAAATGCCCTTGTATTCCCCCACTGGTGCTTTTCATCCGCGGCCGCAGATCAAACTGAGCTACTGCCAACACTTTGCTTCCCCGAGCCACTGAGAATAAAACCCAACAGTAAACAAAAGATAAACCACCCAAATGAAAGCTGGAGAGAGAGAGCAAAATCAACACAATGAGAGGGGTTGTTGAATAATGGTGGGAGTGTGTGCGTTGTCTGATGCTGGCTGGTTTTGGGATTTGCTGATTATAAAGGGGGAATGTGTACGGGCGTGTTTGCATGCAAGTGTCTCTAAATGTCCGTGTGTTTATGCCATCTACGATTTAGAAGAATTTTCTGCGGTGTTTTGAAAGCGTCAACTAAAAGTCTAGTTATTATCTCTTTTCTTAGAAACATAGTTTCTGGCAAAGTCTTGGCATTTGCTGGCAAAGTGATAAATCCAGTGAAACTTTTAGAACAAGAATCATTCAAGTATTGGTCGGGTGATGCTTCGTATTCACACATCCACAGTCCTGCTGTCATAAATACTAACTAGCACCAAGTAAGTTTATTTTGGAAGGAATGGATTTGGGGCTGAGCGCCACAGACACGGTAGAAAAGTTGGAAAGTATTTCGATACTAATGCATTGTTGTTTTTGGCCTTTACACGGGATATGTTGCAATAAGGAAAATCTAGCAAACTGGCCTTTAAAAAAACGGTTTATGTCAGCACTGCAGTGTACAATGTGTTGATGGGTCGGCTATCTTCTACACCGTCTTCTGGGATCTTCTTGGCAGGATGCGATGTCTGTTCAGTCTCTGTCTTCCCACTTCTGATGCTCTACTGTCTCCTCCAGATCGACGTGTTTATGCTGCTCTCATTAGACTGATAACACCCTGCACCATGCT
This sequence comes from Nibea coibor, assembly GCA_023373845.1. Lineage (NCBI taxonomy): Eukaryota > Metazoa > Chordata > Actinopteri > Sciaenidae > Nibea > Nibea coibor. The sequence goes on from CM041721.1 coordinate 19,476,168, forward strand.
AATGATCTCTGTCACATCTGTGTGTGTGTGAGCGCCCCTGTGTGTGTGTCATTTAAGGCATGTAATTGCCTGTCTTGAAAACAGGATAAGGATACGCTGGTATTTAAGTAGAGTCACTGATTCTATACTGGCCCTGGCTGATCTTTATAAATCCACTCTTACACAAGGACACGTCTTTGTACAGGACATACATAAGTATACACACACTGACCTGGTTTTTAATTGCTCTACCCTCGGGAGTTTGATGTCATTTATTACAGGGTCGGAGCTTTCAAGTGGCATAGAAAATGAGCATCATGAATCTGTTGTAATGTGTTTTTACCCAAATGTATCAAATTTCCTTTTAGTGAACCTTGTTTAAGAGGCAATTCTCTAAATTTCTTCATAAATCACAAAGCACGAGGTGTGTATGTCTTATGATGTACCACTAGATGGCATCCTGAGAGAGGCCTTGTCACCCCGGCGGCACTATTTGTTGGCCAAGTCCAAGAGAGACGTTATAAAATAACGCTTATCTCTATAGGCTTACATTTTATATGTCCCTATAACTAATGCTGATATATTTTACACTTCAGGCTTTTTTTGTGACAGTTTAATGAATGAGTCTAATATTGTCTCCATATTTCTCTTTCCTCTTTTGCAGCATGTTTTTTTTTTTGTCTGTTGATGCACAAAACAATTGGGAATGATTCTTTTGCTGGAACAATAATATTGCCGAGGGATGTCTTTCTTTCAGATGCACGCCCATGAAGCCAACATGTGCATTTGTTTTTAGGATGTGTTAAAAGAATTACAGATGACATTTCAAACAATTCACAAGAGATGTTTTTGTTAATGTCCTGAGACTGATAATTATTTTATTTAATGTGAGATGTTATTGCCTTTTTGATCTGTGTTAAGTTATAGTTTTGTTTTGTAGTTGTCCTCTACATGGTATGTAGTTAAGTGTCACCATCCTCGACGTGTTATCTCTGTCCGACAAGGCTGTCCCAATAGAAGCGTTGAGCCTTCAGGAATGTTAAAAATAAGCAACTTCCAACTAATTTAACATTTTTCTGTGACAAACAGGCTCTTGAGCAGTAAATGTTCTTTTATAGTGACAAATATATGCCCTGTGGTAATGAGGTGATGAGAGCTCTGTGTGTTTCTGTGTGTGTGTGTTTGTCCATATGTGTGTATTGAATGTTTGGCATTGTGAAACAGAACAGGCAACGTTTGCTGTGCGTGACTGACTAACAGCAGAGCACCAGGGACAGCCAGCTGTGTATACCCATGGACAAAGGCTGCATGTGGAAGAGAAATGTTGACCACACCAGGTCAGATCACCTCTAACATATGTAGTCCTTCCTTCTTCCTCTCCCCGTCTGTCAAAAGTGCTGGTCAGCATCAGCTTTTTTTTCCCACAATCTGTCTGCATCTTTTTTGCTATGTCCATCCATACATCATCCCCTCCATCCCCCCTTCTCACTCTCTCTTTCTCTCTCTCCCCCTCAGCTCAATCGCACCACACCGGCTCTCTTTTCTTAGCAAACCTTTCTCTCATCCATTATTGAGACTTGTTTTTTTTCCTTGAGTCTCAGAATGAAGAGGGGGAACGGATCTTTTGAATTTTTAATGCCCCGCATGAAAAATGTAGCATCAGTCATTTCTCAACGATACGAACTGGTAAACTTTTAGCAGGACACAACACTGCAAGTCACGAGATGATGAGAGAGACGGAGAGAAAAGTTGGGAAAAGCCCCGTGGCCTTTGATATGGAGAGGTGGAGACAGGGCATGGGGGGAGGACGAAGGGAGATGTAGAAGTACTGATGTGGGAAGTGACAGGATGGTGATGAGGTGAGGTGTTTTTTGGATCGACCATAACTGTCTCAAAAATGCATACCTGGTACAAAACCAGAATACAAAGGAAAGGGAGGAGCACAAAAGAAAGGAGTACAAAACAAGAGTGATGGGTTCATACAGATGTTGACGAGGTTTCATCTCAAGTACGGGGAGGTAATCATATTCAGTGAATACCTGGAATGATTTGAATCCCAAAGGATGGTGCTTTATAGTCTCTATCCTTCTGTTATGCAGCAGGAAAACCTGTTAGAACCCTCTCTAACCCAACACTCATTCTCCCCTCCCCACTCACCTGAGCTACAGAGCGTGCTCCACAGCTCTTCAAACAGCAGCCCGGTCAAGGTCAGTGTTGTGAAATGGTAAAGACCTTTGTCAAGAGAGACTCACTGCCGTACATCAGGTCTGGACCATATATCCCGGAATACGATGGGATTTATCAGGGCTCCAGCGAACCAGCAAGACATGCACTGTGATATGAGAAGGGCTAAAGCAGGTGGAGAATGGGAATGTGTATGCCATAAATAGTAAAAAGAGGAGAAAGTGGAGGCTTTGTATGTCAGGGTGCTACTTGCTTACACCTCTCCCTCTCTTTAAACACTCTTCTTTGATGTTTCATACCATGAGCTGTGGAGGTGATGATTTATGCCTTAGCAAGATGCGGAAAATCATGGCACATATTTTCATGATGACTGCATGCCATGCATCAGCTGACGCTATTGTATGTCAGACAGGAGATGAGCTACATGAGGCAAGGAGAGTCGAATTCAGGTAATACATTCCACGCCTATAGTGCAGTAAGCCTTCTGAAGAATATATTGTACCACTGTGGGTGCGACAGGCTGATCGGCCCTCATCCAGTTATCCAGGTCATAAATCTGACTGAAAAAAAAAAGCTTTGCTGGCCCCTGCTCCCCCATCTCTGTTTCATACATATACACATCGCAGGGCTTAAGGTGGGGGAAGAAGCAGAAACGGACCTATAGCCTGAGGGGGTCGTATATTTCTACCATAAGCCCGGAGCATGTCATCTATATTTATGCACTCATTAAGTTGTTTGTGTCTGCAGATTGGCCACAGCTTGTAGTAGCACATAAATACTTGCTGGGCAAATTGATGCAATGTATAGTACCCTGATGCCCCTCCTGTACCTTGTATAATCTGAAATGGGAGGTTAATGCCCACATACACGTACGAATGAATGAGTAGATCAAAGTAGGAATGATGTAACGTATGATCACACACTATTTCAATAGCGATATTTTGCCTATTACTGCAGTGGTAGGCCTTTTAGGGAAGTGTGTATGATGGTCTTGATCAAAAAGTTGCGCAATTTTTCATATTTTTTGCATTTTTGGTGAAGTATATTAAGCTGCCTGTTGGTTGCAGTTAAAGGTATTATACTGTTGTTATTTGGCTCTTTAATGTTGGTTACTTTTATTGCATGTTTATGGTCTCCAGTAGCCTTGGCCAGCTTATCCCTGACTGTCAGTCATTCATCAGGAGGAGCGAGGTAGTCTAGAGGACAGGGACAGGGAGGGGCCCACTGCTCTAGTTTCAGGAGTCAAATTGACAGCAGGAGGATGTTTCTGCCACAGGCCTTGGCTGGTTATGACAGTCAGGAGGATCCATTAAGGGACCTGCCCTCATCTATAACACTGTCTCTCCGTGAACCCCATTTAGCTAGAGGTACTTTTCGCACAAGCAGCGGCAGCAGTGAAGGACATCAGGAGTGTGGTTTACATCGTGGTTTACAAGGCATCTGGGTGGACAAATAATGATCAATTAAGACAGAAAAGCAATCACTGATTTCTTTGAGCTACACCAGCAGGTTATTTTACCCTCTCAATAATTCACCATGCTTTAGAAGAGATTTCTTCTCTGCGTCGCTGTGAAACCACATAGGAAATTGCTGTGGAAATAACTCCTTCATGGTGAATGTACTTTTTTTTTTACAGTGTATCTTGAAAAGCAGGTGTTTCATATGTGAATTTCATCTATACATGCACAATATGCAGAATGTATAGCCTGCGGCAATGGACAGAAATAGAACCAACAGCCTGGCAATGAACTGTCAAGAGACAAGGAGCAAGAGGTTCAAATGAAGAGGAGGAACAGTACAGGCCCAGCTAATGAAAAGAGGGACTCAAGTGAACTAAAATTCCTCCATAACAACAGGAGGGAAAGCCGAGAACATCTATAATCATATCTGACAAAGGTGAATGTCTTCTGTCTTCATTTTAACGCTGTTCCGCTCCTTCTCTGGGGGCGATGAAGTTCTAATAAGGAATTGATTTTTTTAGGGAGAGGGAAGGCGGCTATAAGGGTGACCTTCTGACCCCATCGCTCATTGTAGGTGTGGCGGGATATGGTCCTCATCCCTGAGAATCGATGCAGCAGGCCTCATAACCACCCTCGGCCATTTTCAGAGGCCCAAATGTGTCATCAATGTGTCGTTGAACATACATCTTCGCCAGAGGTGACAGGACATTTCCCACCCGACCCCCCCACCCCCGGCGGATGAGAGGGTGGAGAGTGGCATTTCCCCCAATTCTGTGAAATGGTGCAGAAAAGAGGAAAAATAGGGACACGCCCCACACTGTCTATCAATCCTGAGTCTGCAGCGCTGACCTCCTGTGAAACTTCATCTAGATACCCTCATCTATCTGTCAGTGAATAGGAAAGGAGGTAAAGGAGGAGGGGGTGCTATTGGAGCCAGCAGCCAATCTCCCCTCCCTTCTCAGATGCATAATTCAGTGTTTCTCTCACAACAGCCTGCGCTTCGAAGGGCTCAGCTTCCCCCAGCCATGCGGCCGGCAGTCTGCTAATATGAAAGAAGCTCAGAATCCACTCTGTTGTTCCTTCAGGCTTTCTGGCTCTTCACTCTCAGTCATACTTGTATGATTTATTCAGCTTGTTCAACCATGGCGTGAGACTCGGACCCCAATGGACGAGTTGGGAAACATTTTTGTCCTTGTCAGGATCCAGCCGCAAAACTTGGCAGAGGAAGTGTGTCGGCATCACTGTGGGTTGTCAGAGTGACACTGGAGTAGCTTAACCTCCCACTGGTGGTTAGTTTTACTGCTCCTTCTGAGAGGCTCACAGCTGAGCCAGTGTACAGCAACCCTGCCTTGGCCTCAATAAACAACTAAGGAAGGAAGCATAGAGGACAAGAGCACAGGGTGACTCTTCCTGTTCCTCCAAATACAGTCCAGTCCATTTTTGCTTAAGTCATTGAAAGTTCATTAACTGCACCTATGCTAGTTTTTATTTGTCTTTACTGTATCTAACAGCCGAAACCACATTTTATATCTTGTACAGATACAATAAGTTGGAATTGTGGTCTTGCTTTATGTTCCCACTAAACATTTCCTCCATGCGAGGGACTTTGAGACCATGGTGGTTTGTCTGTTGAGGGAAGGAAGCAAGCTGTTTATAGAGTTAGACTCCAATAGTGGTACAGTGTTGGCTGAGGACCAGAACTCCACATAGAGAGCCTCCTGACTGAGACTGGACTACTTTTTATCTCCCTGAAGGGGTATATTATTGAAACCTGGCACCACCACTGTCGTGAAACCTAAACTTTATGGATAAATTTGTCTGCTACCACAATGCATTGACCAGGAGGAAATAAAGATATTCTAGGACAAGGCTCGGCGGTTACTGTAGATTTGGCAAAGAGCCTGTGTATTAGCACTGTTCATGAGAGGACGAACACAGGTGTGGTCAGGAAGCAGGCCTCTTCCACTGCACCTCTCTGTCTGTGCCATAGCCCAGTTTAGACATTTGGTCCTTTCAATTGATTGAGACTTTAAAAAATTGAATTATATTTATTATGTAATATCCAGAGCAGATTTTAAAAATATGCCTTAAAGACTTGCCCTGCGATCTGCTATTTCCCCTCCTGTTCTAGGGTCTCGATTGACCTTTAGCTTCTTATCATATGGTCATTTCCCTTGCCTATGCGATGTTTTATTTCTAGTTGGGCAGGGTCTTGATTAATTTGTGAACACATAATTTCACATTCTTATCTCTCCTAAAACAAAATGCTCTCTCCAGTCGAGTGCTTCTATAATCTGTTTGTGTTTTGCTTCAGAGGCAGAAGATGATGGTGATTCTTTAATTGCCGCCGGGCTCCCCGTGACCTTACTGCCCGTGTGCTGCTCCAGGTCAAACATCCTACTGTGACGTCAAATGTAAAGAGATGGCATAATGGCTTGTTAAATAGCTTGGCGTAAATGATGGCGAGCAGGGATGGGGTGGTGGGGGTGAATGAGCCTAGCCTGGCCCTGTGACAGCGCTGCTCAGGCTCATGACCATAATCCATCAGCTTCTGCTGATGATGAGATCCCCTCTCCCAATTCATGATTGGAATTGGCATTTAATTGCATGGAAAGTTTCCACCCTGGTCCAGGCAAATGGGTTTGATCTCACTCACTGTTGTGTGAACATTTCATATCCCACCGTTATCTCTCTGTCTTTGCTGCTCTCTTGATCTTCTCTCTAATAGAGAAGAGCATAGCTTGGGGAGCAGGTTAATTATGGAGGAGCTCATTACTCATGTTTAATTATTGCAACTAGATTTTTAGCTGATCAAAACGTGTCCTCTTCTTTTCATTGTGTGGAGTGGAGTTACTCCATTGTGTGTTTCAGCACTTCAGTGATTTAGCTGAATAGTATTTTCTTACAAAATCTCTGCTCATTAATCCTGGAGGACTTGTTCGATTATTTTAATGGATAAAATCTCGGAACAGATAGACATTTAGGATTTATTTTTAGCAACACTAACAATCCATCGATGTACCTGTAGATGGTCTGCTTGTCACACAGTGTAGGTAACACAAAGGCTTTGCCCCGTAGAAGCTGTCACCGAGCTGCCAGTGTAGGACTTGGTCATTAGCTGGCAGTCATTAGCAACTTGTTTAATTGAACTCATTTACAGGCTGTGCTAATCTGCCGAGGTGACCTTGATTCTGCGTCTGGGTAATGTTTATGCAGTGCAGCAGAGTGTGTCTCTCTCTGTATGCCATTATGAGCACAAAATGCAGTTAGTCCCATGTTTGGCCATAAAAGTCTGCACTTCATTAGTCATAATTACCTTTGCTGTTGCCCAGAGAGGTGATGAGTTTCTGTGCTCTTAGACTGGATGCCAGACTGATGCCAGGAGAGCAAAACTCATCAGCAGAGGTGCTGAGGGCACAGAGTGCTAAATTCTCAGCTCTCATCTCTTCCTCTTTTTCTTTCCCCGCTCTCTTTTTTTCTGTCACTGTTCACTGTATATCAACCTAACCTCTGCCGGTGGGCAGAGAGGTAGTAAATCTGGGGGCACTCGTGCAGGACAAGTAGCAAATGCATAGTGGAGGAGAGGAGTGAGGGTGTGGAGGGGGTGCTTGTTGGAGTGATAGATTAATGAAGCGTGGCCTTGTCAGTGTGGGGTGTATGGTTGTCTGTATGGGGGGGGTATATATGTGTGTACGTCTATCCTTCCTTTGACACCCATGGCTCATCTTACTGCCTGTTTCTCTGGTTTCCCTACCAGTTATTTGGATTTTGTAAAGCGTGTTTTGACCTGAAAAAGACAGTTTTATGTATATAGTAGAGCAGATTTGTGTGAGCTCAAATATACAAAATACTTTGCCTCATACCATTGGGAATGACCAGCAAATACTCGAGCAAGATCAGTAATGTTTCGCTGCATTACAAAGCCAGCCATATGTTGACACAGTGACACAGTAACACAGTGACTACCACACACACGAACGACTTCCCCGGCTAGTTACCAAAAACAAACACAGTGCAGTGACACAGAGGGAGAGGAATAGATTTTTCTTCTCTCCAGGTCCAGCGAGTTGAAAGGGAGAGCTTCCCTCAGGGCAAGAGCTAGAGACTTACTATGTGAAGGGGAGAGGGAATAAGGAAAGAATAAAGGAGAGAGTAGGAGAAAGGCTGAGCAACAGTGGAGGAGCGTAGGAGAGAAAGCTTGGAGAGAGGGCAATGATTGAGAAAAGGGCAACCACAGAAAAAATAGATTAGTCAAGAATCCGCAGCAACAACACTTGGAACAGTATGGAGCAAATTCATGGAAGGATGTTTTACACTTTAAAAATGATGTGAAGAAACACTATTTGGCTATTTCTGTTAGATATAGCATCGGTCAGAGGAGGGACGTGAATATACAAAGAACATAAGCCGGTGATTGGCAGACACATTTGTGATAGAGACGGACAAAGAACGAAAGCTCTGTGAGCACAGTCAATAGCCATTTAGAGGAGACGAAGTGAGAGATGACAGCTGAGCAAAAAGGGTGTGAAGTGAGGAGGATAAATGAATGAGGGAGATGCTGGGAGGATGGGGAGGAGTGAGTGGGGGAGGTCCTATTGTATATTGTGGTCGGATGGGACTGTCTTGTGACCTCTGACCTGTAATTGGATCAGTGAGTGTGTGGAGCACTGTGCTGAAGGACCTACAGTGGAGAATTCAGCCGGCCATTTTATTTTGTGGTAAAGGTGTGGCCGCCTGCGTGTGTTCACGGTAATGCGTGTCTGCACCTCGCTTTTAATTACAGTCTCTAGCCATCATGGTGATGGTGGAGCAGGTGTGAATGAGGCACTGTTCTCTTTGTTATCGGTACTCTGTAGTGGAAGAGCTATTGTCCTTGGCTTTTATGATTGAACATGCAGGAGCACAGCGTCCTTTTTATTGACTGAATATAAAGTCAGAGAACGCATCCACAGACATGCTCTCCTTTTCTCTGTCATTGTCTCTTTTTCATGTTCGTTTTTTTGTCTCTTGAGCGATAAAATGCCCCAAATGTATCTCCAAATCTGACAGTGTGTGTGTGTGTGTGTGTGTGTGTGTGTTAGTTGTATTTGCATTTTGGTAGGTTTCACTTTATTAAGCAGGGCCTCGTCATTGATTGACTCTCTTAAGATCAACTAGCTGTCTGTGTGTGTCTGTGCATTTGTTTGACTTGTTGATCCCCTCCATGTGGGACCACCAGCTCCTGGTCCACTGACCCATATAATTAAGGGCAAAGGCCTCCCTCCATCTATTCGTAGCCACAAATATAAAGGGCACATTATCATCTGTATCATCTGTCTCATATTGTCCCTGCTAAGGACCCCCCTCCCTCCTTGCCCGTACCACTTTCTCCTCAGTTGTTGGTGGCTTTTTTTTTGGTCCTCATAGTCCGAGTGTGTGCTCTGTTAAAGAAATATCATGTCATGTCTGACCAATCCCTTCACTCAGAGCAGGATGTTCATCTCTCTGTGAGGGGTTTACATGCCAAAACAGCCGTGATCCATTGTGTCTCACCAGCATCCACACCTGCAGAATCCACATGCCCACAGCCACTACTTATCTCTGCTTGTTTACACAATAAAGCACAACATGGATTTGGCTACAACTTGAAAATGAGGTGGGGGCTTTCAGCGTTTAGCCTGTGGAGCTACAGCAGACTAAACCTAGATGGTAAATACGAATGCAGTGTGTCCACTGTGGTCCTCTGTCTGGAATTTATAAGCTCCCATGACATCCATGCCTTTCTCTAATTGGTATCGTCCTACCAGCCTCAAAGTTCAACATAATAAAACATGGAATATGAAATGGAGCCAATTGAATTTGTTACAGTAGATTCAAACACATAGAGTGTGGACCCTGCCACCTCTGCGGGTTGATTGTCAGGTGTCAGATTCTGCTGTGGTTTGGTGCTGCCAGAATTCATCATGGGAATAAAGGAAAGCAGAAAAACACAGTCAGTCGGTGCAGCGCTCCTCATCCATGTCTCTGGAGGCCTGCGATAGGTTGTATGGATGGACTTGAAGAGATGGATGCTGGGTAGCCAGTCTTTGTGCTTCTCCAGAATGAAACCATGATCAGGAAACAGGGAGGAGGAGGAGGAGGAGGAGGAGAAGAAGGAGAGCAGGGAGGAGGAGTGGGCTCCAAGAGGGGGTGTGAAGCTACTGGTTTAAAATGAGATTTTCACTTATTTATTTATTTAGCTGAGCTCATAGCTCAAGGCTGTCTGCTTGCTTTTTCTTGTATGTTCTGTGGCCTCAGTGGCCCCTTCCCCCTCCTCCCTCCCCCCTCTGTGTTTTTAATGTGTATCTGCAAGTGCAAATATGTGCATGCACATTTACACCTCAGCCACTGCTGCCTGCGCTCGTCGAGTGCGTATATGTGTTAGCACTGCGCGAGTGAGAGTTTGCGTGCATATTAACAATGTTTACGAGTGTGTATGAGCATTTTATCGCCGCTATCAGCACATGTGTGTTTATGCAGCCTCTATCTGGTATGAAGTGAGAGCCTGAGCTGGTGTCAAGGGATGAATGGTATCTTTTGGGATAGATCTGTTTTATTATGTGTGTGCCAGACATGCTGTGCATCTATTGCACACACAAGAAAAGCAACCTCTCCCAGGCTGTTGCTGAGCACAATGCCTGAAAACAGCTCAGATTATGCAGGACACAGCGGAGTGAGAACAAGAGCTGTTTTGTCTTACTTTTTTCTTTTTTTTTTTTACAGGTTTATGGATATTTGCACCAACCACACTAAAATCAATATTGTATCTATTAGGCTATAAGAGTTTTCTGTGAACGCAGAAGGTTTTTTTGTGAGTGTGCGTGTAGGATTTCAGATGTTAGAACATTTCTCTATCATTTATCTCATTGATTTTCAGCCACGCTCGTAGCTTATGTTCTCTTGAATGCAAAAAGGGTAACATAAGGGATTTGGAGCTAGAATGCTGAAAAGTTCATGTCAGTAGGTCAGCTCATTGATCTCCCTTGTACAGGGGGAAACTAGTGTCAGCTGTGAAAATGATATAACAGGACCAAAAATGCATTGAAAAACAATAAAGCATGTGATTAGCCTCGCTCACTCTGCTCTTGAATGCCGCTCCAACACTGGCATTACTGTTGATCTCGACTCTGCTGTGTCCCACATAACTTCGGCCTCCTGTCCTTTCTAATTGCTTGCGTGCTGGATGTTAGGATGGGGAAATGGCTGTCTGTGGTGTCAAACCACTCAGCACTCACTCCGTCTGTCTCTGTCACAATGTGGCCATGTGTCTGTCATCTCCCATGTCTCATATTCCACAGCTTGTTCTTTCACAGCTCCGTTACCATGACTGCAGGATGGGAGGGTGGGGGAGTTGCTGTGATGACAGTGAACTGGAGGCTGAACTGAAAACGTGGAGTTTGGTGAACAGATTTCATGTCTAGCAAATGCAAAAAGAAGTACGAGGCCAACAGTCTGTGGACGCAGGCAGCCCTGAGCAATGCACTTTGCCATGCGGGGAACTAGAAGAGGAACTATGACTCACACCTATTGAAAAATGTATCAGACATAAATTGTGCTAGGCCATGTGTCTCCACACAGACACACATCTACTTTGTCACTGCAGACAATGTCTGTCTAAACTCCGGTATTTTATTACTAAGTGTCCTTTAAGTGAATTCATGGAGTGACCGAGCTAGAATCAGGACAACTAATGTGCACCTGCACTCATTTAACCTCTACTTGTTTTTGTGTGTGCTCAGTGGAACGGAGCCCCTGCAGCGAATGCAGAAAAATGCACTTACCTCTGAAGGGGAAGACAACAGGGGAGGGATATTTGTACATGAACCATTCTTAAGTGTGTTTTTTTTATATACTGTAGTTGTTCTCTAGTTCAGAACAGATATTGATCCATTACTTACTATTCTTACTAGTGGCGTTAGCTTAGCCAGCTTAGGTCAGTAAATCAGGTGTGATATTACTGTGGCGTTTAAATTTTCAAAAGAGAAAAAATAGTACACTGCAGTAATTTAGATACAAGAGATCATCAGTATTTTATTTGTCATTATACAGTTTTGCTAATTCATGGAACTTGTCTTATTTACGAGGCTCTCGAAGCTTAGAAATGTTGATGATGAAACTATAGCATCATACCCTGCACTATCCTGAGATATTGGCTGATGTGTGTTATGATGTACGGTGCAAAGGCATGGGCAGAATGCTAAAAGTAAGTAGGTAAAAGTAAGAAGCCAAAACAAAGAAGTGGGCCATGTTTTGCAGATGCTAGTGTTGAATTTTGGCCATGACAGGTGTTCCCTCAAAATCTTTGGTTTTCAATGCCTAACAGCCGTGTTAAAGAGAGGGTCATAAGCCAACACATTTCTCTCTACTTCGAACGATGCCCATGTGTTCCCTCAGTCTGTTTTTAATCACGCAAAGTAAAAACAAATGCTCTGTGCCAAGCAGCTGGCTCAAGAGCGTAACTCACCTTGGTAAGAAATGGTCTTGGCATACTGAGTCAAAGTCTTTCTGGCTAGGCTGATAGCTAAACAATACTCAGGACCAGTTTCAATTCAGTCAGAGGCATTAACATGACGACATAATTAATTGGGGAAAAACATAAAAGAAAACTCTCAAAACAACACATACAGTAGCTTGTATATCCAGAAAAATCTGAAGTCTTTCCAGAGGCAGACTTGTTTGAGTAGAAAATTTGTAATATTTTCATGTGAAACTGGAAATAATTTATTTAGAACATAAGTTAAAGCAGCAACTTTTCTACCATAAAATAATTTTAAATAATTCTGATGCTAAATTGACTAATCAGGTGAAAGGTGTCTGTTGTTTTCAGTCTCTGCCCCGTATGCTTGTTCTCGCACTTTGTAACTTTGTTTTATTTCTGTCGAGAAGTATCTAACACTTTACTGCACTAAAACACATGCCACAAACTATCTAACTAAATAGCTGCAAACTGTAGCTGCTGTTCGCTGGGCTTAGTGTTTATAACACGTGTACCAGGAGGAGAAGGTTTTTCGTACCTGTGATGGGTGGGATGGGCACCAGGACTAGAGCCAGGTAAGCAGCGGGTAACATAACTGGGCTCAATGGAGGCAGAGCACGGCAAGAGACGAAAAGACCGAAGAGCATGAAAGTAAATCTGAAACTGGCTTTTAGTTGTTGGTGAGAGCTTTGTCAAATAAAAAGCCTGTTAGCAAAGTTATCACTAATTTTTGATCAAAGGCAATGTAATAACACATGCATGTGTACAACTGTCCACATATATCACAGTAGTATTGCATTCTGGAACTGGAGACGCTAAAGTGCAACAAATACCAATTCTTACATTACGTTACTTTAAAGTGTCAGGAATCAAACTGTTACTCTGAGCAAAGGGGAGCTTTCACAACATCTAATCATGACTAGGCTCAAGATTTCTAAAGGGGGCCGTACATGGAACTTTAAACCACTTTTCCGAAACTGGAGTGACCACACAATCATAAGATCAATACATCAAGCTTAGTTCCCTGAGAGATAGAAAAGCAACTTCATCGCAGATACAGAATTTGCTAAATAAAGAATGACTTCAAGCATCTTGGCGAACCATCTAAGACCCCACTGTACATATTGTTTATCTCAGTCTTTTGATAGAAAACATGTCTCTATATTGAGAAATGAAATAACGTCTTAACTATTTTAGCTTTCTTCAGTTTACGTTTAGATAAGACAGCTTTTGCAAGGTGGTCAGCAGTTTAATGTAGCCTAAAACCTGAAAGCAAAAACAACAGAAGTATCAAGATTAATTCTGTCATGCTAAATTCTCAGACACACAGTCACATACACCGTGCAGTTTAATTGTTATTTGAATGTGTCTGCCAAGTATTCCAGAAGTGACAGTTTCACTTAGACAGCCCATCAAGCACTCAGACAGATTATACTGCTTTTTCCAAACAGCAATTTGGGTCTGGTAGTCAGTCGTTTATGTGAGAGAGGAGGAATGTTGATCCTACTGTTTTTCAAGGGATGATACTCCACTTGGTCTACAGGACAGCTTCATTTGTCAAGGTGTCAGCAGAGCCACTTCCAGAGGCTCTTGGCCTAATCCTTGAGGTATGGCAGGCAGAACAGGGACCTCTTATCATCCAGTGGGGCTCACGCTTGTAAGCACTGTATGTCATAAAGCAAGAAGCTGACATACAGAAGTGACCTGCTGCTTCGTCACAGTGTAACCAACAGTGTTCTGTGATCACTTTGTCAAGCAAACGTCTCACTGTTTTTAGGAATGGTCGAGTATAATTGGACCACTTGTTTCAACTGCAATCAGAAATCAGTCCATTGCTGAACAATTATGATGAATCACATTATTAACTATTGTAATTATTTCAGCAGTTGCACCAAAGACAAATGAGTCTGTGAAACATTTTGAGGTGGTTTGAGCTGGATGCTGTGTGTTAATACTTTAAAGCATCTGTGTAAATGACACAAACGTGGAAGACGTGTGTTTATGTTGTTTATCTTCTCTGTATCTGACTTCTTGTGATTACAAACACACTGCTGGGTCATTCGGCATATTAAATGTTCACTTTGTGTCTGTGCTTCAGGAGTCAAAACACAGTGTTTGTCTTATGGCATACTGGCATTTCATTTCTTCTGTGGCAGCGGTGCAAATGGAAAAAGGGCTCACTTATGTGCAGTCACTTAAACCGGGGCTAGGTTACAACGGAAAAACACAGACGTGTGTCAGCAAACTCACTCATAATAAGTATATTTTACTTCTCTTGTGTCCCGTCGTGTTCACTCATATCTTACGTTTGTGATTAGACAGACTTCAAAAAACAGTTTGAGTCTTAGTATTTATCCAGCATTTCTGTATTTGTACTGTAAAAAAAAAGTGTCAGTAACTAAACCAACACATGCAGTAAAAACACGTCTGGGTCATTTATGATCTCAAGACACTCAAGTGTGTGTCTTTGTTGCCTGTGCCCACTGCTGAGACCTGGCTACCAGCGGAGAGTCCCTTGTGTGGTGGCCCAGTGACTGCAGCCCTCCCTCTGTGATTGGACATTGAGTTTTTGGGGTGATCTGACTGGTTTTATTTACACATTGACCAACACACCCCTCCTTTTGCTCCTTTCAGGGGGGGGGACAAGCTTTTCATGGGGCTAATTGGAGTGTGCAAGCCATCATAGCTGAAGTGCTCCCGCAGGGCCTCTCTCTTTCTCTTTCTTTTTCTCTTTTCTTGCCTTCTCCCCTCCTCCAACACCCAGGCTTTTATTATCATTTGCCATATCGAGTAAACAACCTGTTAGTGTAAATTAGGGTCCAGTGAGTGATGAAGCGACACATGCAGCCCCTCTTGCCTCCCCTGCTTCAGCTTTCCCTCGTCGTCACACTCTTTCCATCCCTTTGAGCTCTTTTCTCTTTTGTGCCCCCACCCTCTGTTCTGCCTTGTTTGGCACGCAGCCTTTTCAAAGACAGTGGTAGTGATGGTGGCAGTGTGTGTGTTTGTGTGTGTGTGTAGATGTAGGGGGTCTGAAATGAAGATTGAAGTAGACAAAAAAGCCCTGGTGCAACCTTGAGGTGGAAATTAATAATGATAAAAATAATTACTGCCCCACTCCCCTCACCCACGCCTCCCCGACCTAGTTTTCATAATGGAGAACGATAGCCCCCAGTCGCACACTATGTGTGTGCGTTTAAGTCTGTATTAGTGTCTGTCTGCGTGTGTGTGTGTGTGTGCGCATACAGTAGGGGAAGGGGCTGCAGAATGGCCGTGATCTAGTAGGGATGGATGTAGGACAGGACCTACATGAAGAAAACACAGAGGCCATCAGGTACAGGCGTGTGTGTTGCTGTTAATAAAGACTGCTACAGGTAAAACAGATGGCTCTCCTGGCCCACACTGCTTCTCCCTCTTTCTGCCTCTTGTGCTTCACAAACACTGTTCATTCTGTCTTAGAGTGCCGGGATCTTGCTCACATTAAGGTTCCTCGTTTTGAATGTGTGTGTGTGTGTGTGTGTGTGTGTGTGTGTGTTTGAGCACGTGTATTCAGCAGGGGTGTGTGGAACAGACGGTGAACACTGTGCTGTGACCGATCTCTGCTAGCAGCTCCGGTTGAGAAGACTGCAGAAGGTCACACACAAATACACATATGCGCAGGCACATATGCACACACACATTTTATAGAGATGAACTATGACACTGTTACCTTCTTTGGTGCCCTTTAATGGGTAGGACATTTTGTCTTCCGGTCAACATTTGTGTTTAATGTATGTTTTCAAATGTGCTTGTGTGTGGAATCCAGAATGAAAAGCTGATGGAGATCCTCACAAATATACAAATAAATCTAATGGCCCTGTCCAGATAAGGGCTTCTGTGCAAGGGCAAGGCCAACTTTTTCCAGACAACCCTGAGTTTCTTACCCAAGTCCTTTTCATCTGCATTCCTATTGTATCAATCCAGTTGTCTCAGTGAAGAGGCTTCGACACAGCGTCGTTGTTGTCTAAATAAGTGGTTAATTAAAAATAATCAGCTGCGTGGGTTGTCAGTGTACCGGACATGTAAACCATACTGGAGAAATAGTAGCTATCCACTTGTTTATATGTGTTACATTGTCCATCCCAGGTATAAACATGTTTTTATATAAACTAAACCGGGAAACGTCACATGATGAACGTTGTACTGTAGTTTGTTGGTTCAGTTGCTTTCTTAAAGGTCGAACATTATAAGAGCAAGTTGTTGTTAAGTATTATCAGATGTCAGACATTTTCCTGTGAAGTGAAGCCTCTCTCTCTGTCTGTTTTCCATTCTGATCCATTCATGCTTTACCAAACCATCTATGTGTGTCAAGCTTCTCCCTAAGTTTTTCTTTTGCAACCACAGAATGTTCAGTCATACTGGCCTGACCTTTCGTCGCCCTTTGCTGATGTTCCCCAACAAGTTCTTCATCTGACACTATGACAGACACTTCTGGCCATAGCTCAGAGTAGCCTTCGTCCCTGCAGGAAAAATCCCCCCTAGCACTCCCACGCAATTGCATAAGCTAGGGCCTCTTGTTCTTAGGGCCAAACTCCAGCAGAGTAGTGCTCAGCAGGGAGCTGAGAGCCGTTATCACTGGAGAACTACTCACCTCAAATTTGGATTTGACAAAAGAACTCCTGGCTAACACAACCTCTTTGGACCGTGGACGTGGGGAAAATGTGTCTGTCTCTCTGGAAGAGACCGCTGAGGTTGTTAGAGAACTCCACAGAGGCAACGGGCCAGAGCTGGGGGATATCCATGCTGAAATGTTGAAAGCTGAACAATGTTGAAACGTTACAGTGGAATCATGGTTTCCACAACTGGCTCTGATTACTGGGGTATCACACTGTTCAGCCTCACTTACTTTTAATCAATTGTAACAAAGTTTTTCAACAATAGGTGTGTTTCCATGCACCTGATTTCAGTGTCAGATATATGCAGTATATCATATTTTCATCCATTTGAGATGAATTGCATATTAAAACTTGGCATGGGAATTAGGGCTGCCCCAGACTAAAAATATCTAATCAACCAGTAGCTGCCTGTCACACAGATCACACACTGTCACACCACACATGCCTTTTCTTACGCTAAATTACAATAACAAGGTGGAAGCACTTTTTTTGGATTGTCTGGATTGTCTGATCACTGTCATCTCGGTGCATGTTGCACCTCCTGGAGGAAAAATCTTCTGATTAGTTCTAGATAGGGTTTCACAGGAAACCCTTTCACTTGCAAGTGGCGAGGTTGTAGGTAACAAAGTAATTATTCAGTCTGATTGTTTGCTCCCCCGTGGGAAGAAATCTCACTCCTTGGCAGCCCTGCTTTAAAACATAAATTTTACAAAGTGAGCCACCTGTTAAATACTAGCGCTTCAGAATGCGTCTGAACAACCAGAAAGGCAGCTGAACATTTTGTTATTTTATGTCTTTTACACAGTTTAATGTCTCATCATTCAGAACACAGGAATAAATAACTTTGAGCTTCACAGACTGATCAGCGCAATGGATGATGTACCCTAGTCATGGATGAACTTCATGCCTCTCCCGTTCATGCCTGAACCCACCATGTGTTCATTGTCCCTGGAGAGAGTCATGGTTGGAGCTGCTGTAAATCACCTCAGTATAGCACTCTCTGTTGTCAAAAACTGGCCTCCAAAGTTTCCAGGCCATGTTCAATCGGAGGCTGTTGATTTTGGTGTGAAGGTACTGGTGCATCGCTCCTCGGTCTGACCCTAGATGACCAACTATCTGACGCTGTCAACATCGCTACAACAGTCCACTCCAGGTTTATTCTCCACAACATCAGGAGGATACATCGAATCCTCACTCAGGAGGCTGCAGGTTCTGGTCCAGGCTCTTCCTTCTATGCCTGAACTACTGCAACTCAGTCCTGGTTGGTCAGTCTCACTTGGCTTGCTACTCCCTCAATTCGAGAGGGCCCCATCTAACACTCAACAAAATCAAAACCGTTTGCTGTCCTGGCTCTACAATGGTAAAATGAGCTCCCCGTTAACATCAGGACTGCAGAAACTGTACACATCTGTTCTTTTCATTTGTTCGGACTGCACCTTGGCCTATAAAAAACAAATTTTTCCTTATCTGTATTTCTAAATCTAGCACTTGGCGTAGTTCAGCATATTTGATGAAGTTGATGTAAATGTACTTGCATGATTCTTGCAACTTCTAGGTTGTATCTTCATAGCTGAATGCACTTAATGTAAGTCGCTTTGCATAAAAGCATCTGCTAATGTCTCTTGGGGAAGTGTGACTTTTATTGGACACATAAGCACACATAAACGTCTTGTGCACTTGTTATTAAAAACACAAGTTTAATGTTGAATCCAAGTCACTAGAAAGATAAGAGGTGCAATTTTTTCATTAACTACAATATGGGAACATTTACTGTAACAAATGTTATCGAAGCTGTACATACTGTACGGACTTAAGCTCTTTAAAAAGTTTTGCTGGTGAGTTACTGCAGTCAGATTAATTAAAAGTGATTAATTAAGGCAATGAGAGCTGGAGGGTGGCTGTGGACCAGTTGAGAGGAACAGCAGTGGAGGACTGCGATAACCTCTGACCTCACTCTCCAGGCTCAGCAGCATGGTCCACCTAGCTGACCTTCGAGCCGAGTAACTCGGGAGGACATGCTGTTTCTGAAAGTTACTGCCTTCAGTGGGACCATACACTGTTTCTTACTGTACTTTCTATTCCGTTGCTGTTCTCACAGCGTTATGGTGCACATAGTCTTAGATTGGTTAGATACTAAAACAAACATTTCAGCACACCTGGTTCTTGTAAAAAACACTGTCATGCTTTCCACATCAGTTATCGCCTTCTGATGTTGTGTTGTCCCATGGGCAAAAGAAGCAGCAGGGGTCATGTCACTATGGACTCTGTATGAGAAAAAATGCCGTCTTGTTGAGCACCTTTTATGACTTAGTTCTTTCGAGTGTTCAAGATTTTGGGAAAGAGTTGTTACTGTATGTAATGTCCATGGATGAAAAAAGCAAAAAACTCAAACACATGATCTCATCAGGCATGATGTGAACTCAGGGGAGGACAAATTGTGAAAGACTGTGATGAGGAGAGCACTGAGCAGGCATTAATGGAAGAAAGGAAATGCATTTTTTACTTGAGACCTGACAGAACACATACTGCATATGAAGAATTTCCAGACTGTAGTTTTTTTTTATGACTTTTCTGACAGATATTTGTAAGTTAATATAGAGCAGGCTGTGCACCAGAATAGACATCCACAAAGTAGGTGAAGCTGCCCTTTAAAGTTGCATAATATTGGCCTTTTTGTCCAGCCTTCTTGGACGTCTGGACTGCTATGTGGATAAACATAATGACTGGGGCTGGTCTGGGTGCAACAGCTGGCCTGGCAGGTGAACTGCTTCACTTGAGCGAGATATAAATCTTTTAAAGTACCATAGCAGAGAGAATCAAGAAATCAGCAGACACACAGTATATAGTATATGTGCATTTTGCTTGCTTGCTATCCATGAATGTACATATATGTAGGGGTGTGTGTATGTGCGAGAGAGAGATCCAGGGTTTAAACTGTGAAAGCATCTGGCCATGCCGGCCTGACTGCGTGCTCCTGCTGTGGGTCAGTCAAGCTGTTTGGACATGAAGTGGCTGTGAGCGTGTGTGCAGCTTGCTGGCTTGGGAGTGTTTATGTCTGTAATAGGCACTTAACCACACAAACCCAGCAGGCAACTAAAGAGAAACGCCGGAGGAGACACTCGTTGCTGTTAGCGGCAAGTTCTTTAAGTTCCCTCCTTTGTGATAATTTGTTTAAAAATATGGGAGAGAATATCCGAGGGGGGAGACATAGTGTATCATGTTTAACACACAGCAAGAGATTGATGAGCAGAGAGAGAGAGGGACATTGAAAGACTGCATGGCTGGAAAGTGTGATAGGTGTAGATTCATGATGTTTGCATTTATTCCAGGATGAAAAAGGAGAAAGTGAGTTGGGGCGTGTGTGTAAAGGGTGTTACCGAAACACTTATCCATCATTTGGTGAGCTAGAGCAGAGACCTGTGGGGGAGAGAAAGCAGCATTATGGCTTGTGCCTGCACCGTAGTGGTTAATCTAGAGCAGGGAGACGGCGCACACTGCTCTGACAGGAAGAAAAAAGTTGGAGAATTCTGTGGAAAAGGAGATTCTGATGTGGAAAACCCGTGAAAAAAAAAAAAAAGCAACAGCACACAAGAAGAAAAACAAATTCGAGCACTGCTTAGGATGAGAGGAGAGACTGAGAGGTACGGGGTTGGAAAAAGAAGGAGAGGGAGATTGAAAGAGGGGAGGGGGAGAGCAGCAGAAAGACACGGGGAAGGAGAGGGAGGTGAAGAGAGCGGAAGAGGGAGGGAGGAAGGAGGTGTGATAGTGGGTGGGAGAGGAGGAGACAGTCTGGTGGATGGGCAAAAAGACAAAGGAAAGAGAGGAGAGTGAAAGAGATATGTCAGTGGGCTGGTTAGGGATGAAGAAACTAACAGATGCATAGAGATAAGACAGCCAAGGTCTCAGGAGGGGGATACAAGAGTGCAATGTGGAGTAACAGTGTGGTTTAGTGAGAGGTAAAGAGAAGGAAAGAAGAAGGGGGGGGAGGAAGAGATTAAGGAAAAAGGCAAAGTGATAGACTGGCAGAGAAGAGGGAGGAGAGAAGAGCTGGATGAGAGAGAGGAGGGAGGCCGTCTCGTAGAGCGTATACAGCACGCGTGGAGCTGGTGTTAGAGCAAAAGAGAGACGAGAGAGAGAGGGAGGGAGGGAGGGTGGGAGGAGAGAGGGAAACAGAGGGAGGGGGTGAGGTATTTAAACGCCGGAGCAGGACAGCACAGGAGAAGCTCTGAACTCCCCGAGAGTGAAGGTAGGACAGGGAGAGGAAACAGAGGAACAGAGCTCTACTAGCTCTCTAGTTTTCCTGACGGCCAAGCCCACACACTCACACACATAAATATTGCTCACACAAATACACACACACACACGCACACACACTTTCACGCACGCACTTTTGGACTTTTGACTCATCTGTGGACTCCAAAAGCGGTCCTCTGGAACTCTACCTGTGCCTTCCTCGCTCCCACTCATCACTCTCCTCACCTCTTCACCCACCTCCACTCCCACAGTCCCTCGCTTGGTGAGGGCAGATGGCCATGGCGCGGGCCTCTCTCGGGGGTGCCTTAGGCTGTGCCCTGCTGGCCCTAGTCCTGGGGAGCAGCAGCATGGATTTCGGGGCGCCCCCTGCAAGCTTCTACCCCCGTTTCAACCCTTTCTTCTTCCTGTGCACCCATCACGGGGAGCTGGAGGGAGCCGGGGTGGCAGAAGGTGGGGGAGAGGTGCTACTCACCCTCCAAATTACGGGCAATCCCACCGCCTACACCCCTGGACAGGAGTACCAAGGTGAGCACATCCCCTGCGGTGTCCGCTTTCTATTTTGCTGCATGTTATAGAGAATGGGATTTATCATAATCTGTATTAAATCACATTAAAAAAGTGATGAGATGAATTGATTTGATTGTAAATTTCATGCATTTTGTGTTATTTGAAACTAAGTGGCAAATCATTTTACTTTGAAATTGTAGATGTTTCATTGCTGAATCACCTTATTTGTCTGGTATTGTGCATCTTACATTAAAGATCTAAAAAACAACTTCATGTTCAGAAATCCTGCACACACGTGTGCACAGTGCATATATTTTCTTGCAGGTGTTTTGCTTCACACATGAGGTTCTGCTGTGGCGTTTGCATATGGGCAGTGTGCAGTTTGAGTGGGGTGGCTGTTGTTGGAAACCAGCATTTATGTAACTGTAATAAGTAGTGATGCTGAGTAGGACTCCTGTTCAATGCCGTGAGCGGCTTTGGTGTTTTACTGAGCTGTGATCCTGATGCTCCATGTGTAGGTGGCTTCTCCACAGGACTAACAGCGAGATCCCTTCAATTGAATGAGAGAGAGAGAGAGAGAGAGGGTGCAAAAACTGCCAGTGAGAGTGGACAACCAGAGTACCATAGAAAGAGATGCTCTGACTGATAGAAATAAAGATTTAGAAATCAGTAAACCGTGAGTACAGTGTAAGAGGAGACGGTTATTAATGTCCCTTTTCCCACACTTGATGTGCTGGCACCTGGTCCGGGAAAGAAATATTCTCTCTGACCCCCGAAAACTGTGTCATCATTGCTCAGTCACTCTCCCACTACTAACTTAACACAGGGGACAGTGACCCGCACAGGCCACCACAGACCAACTAAGGTCACATTCCCATGCAGCTATCCTTTCCTCTAATAGCTAAATGTATATGCATTTTAATGTATTACTGATTATATCTTACTTCCTAAATACACACATATTTTGTGTACATTGCCCACATCCTTTCCTAACCCTGTCTTTGTTGTATTTCACTTAATTTGATACGGCAAACAGTGGATTTATTACACTGTTCCTGCACTGTTAACAACTGTATTCCATTATCATAGCAAATAAACCTCTTGATTTCAAAAAGGATATGTGCTGCAGAGTTTGTGTAATTGTATACAGAAAGAAAAGGATATGAGAGGGGCAGGAAAACAGAGCAGGAAAGAAGAGGAGTCTGGAAGAAGCAGTATTATCCTCTGTCTGAAAATAACAGCCCGGATCAACCCTTCAGTCAAACACCTTTTAACTGGGGCCGGGCTTGTAGGGAGAGCGGGTGGGAAGAGATTTGAATAACTAGCTGGTGGATGGGAGGGATAGAGCGCACGGAGAGGTTTAAATAATTAGCATTAGAAATGTGCTGGACTGGGAGGAGGGAGAGATTTAAATAGGGCCACGGCTGGGATCGGATGGAGTAGGGGGAGATTTAAATGACGATGAGAGGATTGAGCAGATAAGATACCAGCAGCAGGGCTTGCACAGAAAAATGACATGGTTCCAAGCTGCTCACTTTTTTTTTCTGTCCCATGTTTTGGCACACGATGGCAGCTCATTGTTAAATTTCTGGGGTTGTGACTGAGTTTGCATGTGGATTGAAGCATAAATGGCAAGTGAGCAAGTGCAACGTGGCTGGCTGTGTTGTGCAATCAGGAGCAATCCCGGTCTCTATTTCTCATCTCTCTCATCTTCGCAAACCTTGATCCATGCATGTTCTTTCCACAGTCACTGCCAGGCTCATTGTGGCAAGAATCGGGTGGTTTGAGGACCACATATACAGGTGTTGGATTGAGGGCGGACATGTATCTGCCTGCTCTGCTGAAAGTAGAATGAGAGAAAAATATAGAGAGGGGAAAAACAATAAATCAGATCTAGTGATGTGGAGGAAGGGGCAAGGGAAGTCATGCCATTTTTTTTTTCATTTCTGCGAATGAACATTTGTATTTCAGCGTGCCTCTTGTATTTGGTTTCAGTTGTTTTTTCTCCTTCTCTGTTTTCATGTGCTCCCTCCGCTTTTAGTTTTAGATTACATTTGGTTTAATCTCCTAAAAGCAACGTGTGATCTAACCACTGAAAGAGCTGCATGTGGAAATGGTGGGCGGAAGGCATTAGAAATGCTGGCCGTGTAGTTGTTGAAGGGCTGTAGAAAAGAAAACTGAAGAGAGAGCGCAAAGTAGAGAGGTTGTTGGTGGAGTGAGGGAAAGTTAGAAAAAGAAAGGAGACAGGAGGTGAGTGTCTCGAAGACCCACCTCAGTAAAAGGTGCGGAGCGAGAGGAAGCTTCTGTGTGGCCGATTTGTCGTACAGTAATTGGGTTTTTGACCTTCTGCCTCTCTGTTGCTTTCGAGTGATAAGACCATGTGTGGGCAGTGTACCCTGTGTGTGTGTGTGTTTTAGATGAGATTACTGTGTTTAGCTATCAGAATGAAGTGACCAAGAGAGGTTGCATTACTCTGTGTGTGAAATGTTTGAGATAGTGGGTGTATTGGCAGGGTCATAATGGACAAAATGGAAACAGAAATACTGCAAAGACACTCTGAACTTCTGGGAGACAGTAGGAGGAGAAATGAAAAGATTTGTGGAGATTTATGTGCTTGCATTCAGACTCGAGGGTCAATCCTTGTTACAGACAAATGGTGACCAAGTGTCACTCACACACACACCACACACACTTGCATACTGCCCACACACAGCTTTATCTTTAAGAAGAGGGGAGAAGCAAAAGAAGTAAGGTCACGGCAGGATTTGAGCCTGTCCTCTAAATAATCAAACGACCCTTCTGAACCAGTTTTACAGGAACACTCAGGAAGCAGTTCTTTATTTCTGTCGCGCATTTTCTAAAATTTTGCCTCTGACCTCTTTTAACACTGCCGTGGGAATGCAAGATGTTCTCCATACAGCAACCGCATGTTTATAGGAAGCAACATCAGAATACAAAGCCCAGAGCCCTGTTTCTAAACACAGTCAATCAGAGCATGCTGTTTTTCATTCTTGCTGGTTCGTGCACTCCTGCTTTGGAAACATTACATGTTCGTTTTCACAGATGAAAAGCAAGAAGGGACGGTGACAGAGCACAGGAAGGACAGGAAGAGGCAAAATACTTCCAAACAGTCTGTTTTAGTATCGGAAAACACGGCCTTTCCAATAAAACACATTGGATTTAAATCACGAGGAGATGGGGACACCATTCAGCTGTTTTATCCAGCATGATTAGAAAGCACAATGGAAAAGATTGGTGAGGGAATTCAATGGCAGCGCGGTGTCCTCTGCAAGTCAGTAGAGAATAGCTGGAAAAATGGTGGTGCACGAGCAGAAATGGGGCCAGTTAGATTGATTGAGTGCCTTTGTGTGTCGAGGAATTTGTACCATTTTTTTCTGTTGATCTCATCCCAGTTTGTCGTAATGCGCGTGCACTTGTGATTACAGCTACAGTTGTGTTTATCATGCCAGCGGTTTCAAGCACGCTGCTTGCTTGTTTGTATAGAACACAGTGTTATGTCTGCTGTCAATTAGTCTGTCATTTTTTATGTTTATGGTATTTAGAATTAGAATAAGTGAGCTTGTATTCTCAGTGTGCGTATTTGCATATAGCGTAGAGTTCTGTGTGCGCATTTCCATATGCAGGGTTGTTGATGTCAGTGTGGAGCACTGAATGAGCCACTCATACAAGCCTCTGCTGAGGCATGCGTGTTCAGGTAGGTAGTGCGACTCTCCCTCTCACTATATTCATTGTTCCTACACACTACTGAAAACCAAACAATATTCAATGGGATTCAGCAGTGTGTCTCTAACACAGTGCCACAATAGAAAAACAGGAGGAGAAACAGCGGTGCGATGGAAAGTGACAGAGGGTAAAAACAAGAGAGGCTGCTTGGAGAACCAGTTGACAGTACAGGCTGAAATGGCCATAGCTAATCTGTCAATGGTCTCTACAGAAGTCCCTGTTCCATGGACCTTTTCATGTGCAAATGATTGAGGAGGCCTGAGAAACAATCAACATTTCAAGGAGATTTGGACGTTGCCACCAAATGACATTCTTAATGGGAACTTGGAGATAAATTCATCCTATAAAATGCCATCAGCTCTCCCGATGTTAACCTATCAGATTAGACGTTGTGAATTACTTGTGCAGCTCTACTGCCAACCACCACAAACGAGTCAATGTGCTTTGCAACGCGATAAACGCCTATTATCTGTCTGCAAAGTTGATTACTGTGGTTGGGGGAGTTTTTTCTGTGTTGACTGATGTCTGTGGAACAACAAGTCAGTCCTGCTGAAGTGAAGGTCAGAGACACAAGGCCCCAGCAAGGCTCTAAAAGCAGATATTATCTTACCATATACTGGGTCATATCAGTAACGCCACAGCGAGACATCATGGAAACACAGGGTCCACATTTAAGTCGTTACAAACAGCCGTCTTGTCGAAATGGCATCAGTCTGCTGTGACTTCAGCAGCCCGTCAGATGTCATCATCGCCTTCTGCAGCACTTAACCTCTGAGGCGAGTGTTAAGGGTCTGTTTTCTGACCTCTGACCACTTCTTGTCAGTGCTGCAGTGCTTGGATCTCTGTTCTTACGGAGTGATTAGATTTGGCTGCCAGTCTGGTGCTCCTTATATGTCTGTTAGCGTTATCTATTTAAAAGACTGGGAAAACTCTCAACTGTTTCTTCCGGTGAAGCAAGCATTGGTCAGTGAACCATCAAAAGACTGGCCTAGTTTACATGCAGACATCCAGTTTAGAGGAACAGGGACACTGAAAAAGGAGGATAGAGCAGAGGGGATAGGGGGTAATGGTTTAATAGGGCTCTCTTGTGAGTAAAGGGAAAGCAACATGCAGATAGCACTTGCACTTTCAAGTAGTCCAAACCGGTGCATTCATTAGCTACCCTGCTCTTCAGCCTCTCTGCCTCCTGCTGCTTTGTCTGAATAGGTCACTTCACTGAGTAGAGAGAAGTGTGTCAAGTGTTTTACTGTTTGTATGGGCTTGCTGGGTGTGTTTGGGTTTTCTGTCTGTGTGGACATTGAATGATGAACCATTTAAAGACCATTGTATTCACCGAGATATGCCAGTTTCCTTTATAGGAAGGAGCAGATGGGCGAGAAATGAGAATGGATATTCATTTGGAATCTTCCCTTTGTCACACATGCACGCTTGGCCATGCACACAGCACTCAGCTCTTAGTGGGTGATCCATCATGACATAGAGACAGGTCAGATGTTCCACTGGCTAAACACAAATGTCCTGATCAGCAGGCTATTACAATTCTTTGTGTCAATGTTCCAACAGGATATGACATGATAATATGAACAGGAGGTTACTATTTTCCTCTTGTCAGGCGCTAAATGGCTGTGTCAAGTTGTTTTCACAGTAACAAGCTCTAGCTTTTATAATATACTATACAAACCTATGAAAGTGTAATGATGCTACATCAAACTCGCTCCGTCTCTGCCTTTGTATTTTCTCATAAAGATGCAGCAAGCTGCAGCAGCTCTGGAAAACCCGAAGCCGTGATAGTTGAGACGGCCCAGATGCCACCTATATGCTACATTTCTGGAAAATTGATTTACTGCATCAGAGCATGGAAAATTGCCTCAGATAACAATGACATTGTTAGCCTTTGCCAGGCTGATGCCAGAATGGTGCCAGCATGGTGCCAGGTGTGGTAGAAAGAGCTAAAAATGAAGGCAGTGAGTGGATCCCCGCCAGGCAGAGGTGTGCGCCTGTGCCAGTCTTATCTGGGCAAGCGGCAAAGAGCTCTTACATTTTTTATTTTCAATTTCCTCAACGGATTCATTTTCCAGCCAAAACAAGAAAGCTCTTAACAAGCAAATGTGAGTTGTGTTTTCAGTAACTTCCATGAGTGGGCAGACAAGTGGGCGTAAGTATTTTCAGGATGTTGGAGTGTGTGCTTGCCTTTTGGGGATTTGTCTGATTTGGAGTGCTTCTGTTGATAATATAAGCTGGGATGTGCAGATACTAGGCTTCTGCTGTCCCAGTAGGTACTTGCTTGCTGTGCTTCGCTTGTGTGTTCCCTGTCTGGAGGGTTTATGTTTTAGACAGCAGAAAGAGCAACAGCAATTCCACTCCCGGAACAACTTTACCGCCAAAACTATGGTGACATTATGAGTTTTTCCACTACTGAAACAAAGCATTTGGTAGCATTCTTGTTGGGTACTTACTCACATTCCTCTTGCTGCCAAAGATTACGTTTGACAAGGAATGTTGTAACTCAGTCATTGTATAAAGTCACATATTCGCTCTGGTAAAACATAGTGAGACACAGCAGCTCACACATCCTACTTCAAACCCTGAGGGCGTGAGGATGAGTCTTAACCACACTGTAAGTTTTCCAGTAGAAAACACAAGGGACGCACCCTTCTACAGTCTATTCAAATTATTTTTTTATTGGCACATTACAGTTTCCCCCTTTTTGCTTCCGCCTCTGCCCCCTTGATGTTCACTTTCAACTTACAGACAGGTTGTAAACATAATTATAGAGCCCAAAGCCCAAACACCAGGTCTGCATATGACATTAAGAGCTCGGTGCAAACTCATGCTAATGTCCCCATCCCAATCTATCTCATAACAATGGACCAGTGTTCACTCTCCTTAAGGAGTACCAAGTGGCTCTAAGCCGGATTTTGAAAAGTGATGGATCCTTTCTAAACCTTTCCCCCTCCTCCCCATCCTTCGTGCTGGACATGTTGTTCTCATGGGGTGGTTTCCCAGCCGCTGTTGATTAGCGTGTCAGCTTTGCCGATGGCCTCTTCCTTTTAGAGAATGAAGCTCCTGTTGGAGGATTGTGTACCTCCTCCTCCTTCTTCTCCTCCTCTTGCTCTGGATCCTCCTCCTGGCGACTTCATTGAGAGAGCTGTAATCCCTGCTTGGGGGGCAGTGTGTCGTCTGTGCTGATAGCATTCAGAGGGCCTTGTAGCGCTCCAATGGACCCACTACAGAGGAGGCGGCATGATGCAACTGGCTGGGTGCTGGGTGCTGGGCACATGGCGCGTGGCACAGGCGGATTAGCCCCAGCTCTACCCCCCATTCAACACCAGCCTCCTTCAAACAACCAGGCCTTCTCTGCTCACAGAGACACGGCAGGCTGGCAGAGGCAGATTACACATCTGCGCACATGCACAAGCTCACACGTACTCTAGCTGAAAGTGACAGATTGGATCAGGGGGTTAGTGTTTACAGGGCCCCTGAAAATACTTCATTCCCCTAATGCTGTGTCGCTAAATCCCACAAATCAAACCTCATATCTACACCCCCCCACAGGTTTGTGTCATCACTGAGCTCTGACTCAGGATTAAAACATCCGCAGAAAATCTCATAGTGCAGCTAACAAAGATTAGGATTCAGCTTGCTTTTATGGTAGATAACAGACTTCCAGCAATGGGCTATCAATGAATTATTTTTTTCTCCTTACCAAGGAGTACCCACAGGATAGCAGACTGTCTTTTTTATCAGGGACACGAGGTCGACTGACTGTGTCCATCTACTGTAAGGGATTGCATTCCTCGCTGGCTGATTTCTGCTCTTGGCTTAACTTTTTTTCAAAAATCTACATGGAGCTGGGAGCATGTGTTTGTCACCTGATGCTCAAGCAAGCGAGCAAGAATATGAAATGAGATGAGCTTAATCACACCTCAGCATTTACCTCAGCCCCCTCTGGAGATGGCAGGCATGCAAATCTTTATTTATTGCACCCTGTTTTAATCCTGAGAGTAAGTATGGAGGAAAATGCTTTTATTCTCAACCTTTAATTTAGATGGAGGTGCTTGGGAGTCACAACGAGCAGATATAACTCAGAAGTACCATAAAGTAATTAAGGAATTAACACACCTCTATCAAAGTACGGCCATTTGCAGGTGACTCTTCTTGGGGCCTAGCCCAAAGTTTAAATAAGTGGACAACTACAGCACAGATGTGCAGGCTGCAGCAACTTTTGTTACACAACAAATACCATCACAACCAGCTTAGTGCATAACGTAAGCGTCGCAATATCTTTGTCGGTGACTCAACACAGTTGTTTGTGCTCACACGTCACTGTATCTCGACAGCAGAGGATACAGAGTGATAGAGTCACTGAGTGATCCCCGCTATCGAGTGAAAGCAGAGGTCTGATGTAGAGGTTAAGACAAAAAGAGAGGTGGAAATGAGTGAGGGGAGATGGAGGGAGTGTGACAGTGTTAATTACAGCAATGAGTGCATTCTTACCAAGCTGAGCCAGTGTGATTAAGACTGTATGTCAAGGGAAATGCTCCCCATTGATCCACTGCCAGTAGAGACCATCTAGTCTTTCATTACTGCAACCAGCTTGTTAATTAGAAATCAATCTTTCCCCTCTGCTCTATGAAACCTCCCCCTCCACACCACTGTGCCACTCTCCTTCCACCCAAACATTCATAACCAAAAGCTATGGAGACATGTCAAACTTTGACTAATGTCAGCGCTTTTTCACTTAGTTGGCCATAATCTGTAATTTTCACGCCAAGAAAGAGCAGGGAGCGGAGAGCAAAATAGCGAGGCACAATATCCTGGCTTCCTTTCCAGCTCCCAGGATGTCTTTGACTTCTTAAAAGAATTTGCCAAACTTTAGGATTGCTTCAAGATTGAGGACTGAATTCCAATTTTCTTGCTGAATAACTGTTATCATGTTGTCCTTCAACTACATCTGTTTGCAGTTGTGTATTTTTAGGATCAATGAGAAACCCGTAGATATTTCCTGTGGAAAAGTAAATGAGACGAAACAGCATGGTCCATAGCTTGATTGTCTTTAAAGGAGCATGTCGTTCCCTATCTCTCTCTTCCAAAATTCCTGTCACTCTTCAGGTGTCTCTATCAAAAATAAAGCTTGAAAAAAGCCACAAAAACATCTTTAAAGGAGGCTCATCTTACACCAGTAACAAGTCCATCTATGTACATGTTATATTGTATGATTATGCAATGTATTATTCTGAATGAAAGAAGCAACATCTGTAAAAAACAAAACAAACAACAAAACATTTTAATGCACTAAATAGTATCTCATATAAGGAGGACATTATAGTATATAAGAGCCGTAATGATGACAATATTGTGTAAGCATGCAGGAAAGGGGAACCAGGGTGCTGAAGAGATCCTTAAAAGGACTGACAGAGCCGGGATGTAAAGTGAATCTCTGTGTAAAGTGACAGTTCCATTATTTATATTAGGGCTATTATATCTGTTATAGTGGGAACGTGGTTGAGACTGCTGTCAGCCTGGAATACCGCAGACAGCTTGAGTCTGAGCTTGTGCTGAAAGCTCTGTGTATGTATGTGCACAAAGTAGTCAGTACTAATAGGCAGAGCAACTGTCTGATTTTGCAAAAAGGTGCAGTACTCATATGTTATAGGGACAGGTTGATGGACTAATTATGGGCCAAAATAAAAGTATGCAGTTACAAGTTATATTTTAGCAACCCGTGCTAATTCCCATTTGTTTTGGTATCCAATGGGTCCACTTGTGCTTCATTGTTACTCTTCTGTCAAGTATGTAAGATTTGATGAAGGTCCATGCACACTACATGTGAGAAAAGCGTTGCGAGTTGTTTTTGGAACACTAATCACAATCACTGTCCAACATGAAGTGAGCGCCACGCCTTTTACTTTTAATGAAGCTCAAACAGTTCAAAAGTCCAGGTTGATACTCTGATAAAAACTGCAGTTTGAAGTGTCAGCCCATGAGGATGGCTAAGAGCAGGGCAGGTTCACCTGGTGCTAACTTACTTGCTTATTCCCTTTCATCTCATAAGCCTGAGTGAGTCTCGAATATGCAATGTTGGGAATACAGGGATGGAAATTCAGCGAGAGAAAAAAAACAAACAGCAAGACTTTTATGTTTTGGAGATTCTTTATACAATCTGAAAAGAATATTTACTTTTTAAGGCTATTTAATGTCTGTTGTAAATAATTCAATACAAGCACTGTGAGCCATATTAATAAAACATGACTGAGCGGCTCCAAGATATTGACATTTATTAACTTTAGTGTATTCATCTCATTGTATGTGAGGAGAGGTGTATATTGTGGCAGTTTCTTTACTAAAACAGTGATGTAATAGACTCTATAATTCTCTGTAGCTTGACTCCACCCTTTGGCAGGGTTTCAAGCTGTTTTCCTCTGAGGTGTACACCTGCTGTCTCTACAGTGTCCACAAATTTACAGTTTTGACCTCTTCATTCTTAGAATGTAAGCATATAGAGTTACCAAATCCCTTTAACTAGTAAATTATCATTATGCTAAGATAAATACAATTTTTAACAAGTAATTTCTTTATTTGAGAACAACACCCTGACTTCGTGAGACTTTCAGTGTACCTCTACCTACAGTAGAAAGTCATAGTCATAGGCATTTAATATGTAATGGGCTTCATTAAATGGAGAACAACCTTGCCTCTTGTTTTATCTTCCTACCTTAGATCTCCAGATTGCCTCTTTTCACTAACAGATTACCATGCACATTGGGCAGAACAGAGATCTAATGACCGAGGTGATTTGTCTCAGATATTGGTTATGGCTGCATGTGGGACAAACTTCCACAAGATGAGTGCAGGGAGATTTTAAATTCTTAGCACACTTAGTTGTGCTATAGGCCATCAAGTGATCCGTTTAGTTCTGGCACTCCTTTCCATGTTATAGACCTACCTTCCTTACTTCAAAATGATGTGGGCAGTGTTTGTTCAAATTATATGATTTTTGTGACTGGGTAGGTCAAACTGGACAGAATGGGTGTCTCTTTTGTTGACATGAGCAAATCCCTGCTCTTAAGGCCTTGCTTTGACAGACATCTTCCGATCTTGGCTCATTCAGTTGTGAAGCAGTTTGAGGTGGGCTGTTGGAGATCCTGGGAGATCAGAGACAGGCCAGCTGTGGGAAGGGGATGGAGGTCACTTAGGCTAAGTGGCCTGCTGTCCCTCAGAGAGAAATAGAAGGCAATGAGGTTGTAAAGGCTGTAGACAGCTTGGCCCTCATTACCTCTTTCCTGTTTCCTATCAGGGCAGATCCCGGTGGAACAGGTGAAATGGAAAGGGAATTATGCAACTGCGTTGGTCAATGTCCAATGTCTGCATTTTGCCTGTGTATACTTTCACAACTGGATTGCTGGTTGTCTCTGTGTGTTTGTCTATGTTTGAGTGTTTGGAGGAGGCTAGCCTGCGATGATGACGTGTGCTTTTACACGTATGGATGGCTGTGATGTCTTGAGCTTGCTGTAGACCTGTTTATATATATATATTTAGTGTTATAGTGTGTGTTTGGGTAAAGAGTTATGGTTTGGGTTTTATCCCAGTTTTTGAGGCTGACTGGGCTTTTAGTGTTTTCCTACATTCCTTTGAATTTCTCTGGGGAAAGCTAAGCTGTACGCAGTAGCAACTTTCCTCTTTAACCTGCATTAGTTTACATGAAAGTAGTTCATATTCTCTGGTGCATGGTTCTCATGCTAGACACTTTGGCTTCGACAACTGTGTGTTAGCATGTTCAGCGTGGCTCTGATAAGCAATGGAGGATGCTTTGCCCATCAGGGCTGGATGGCTGAAGCCCTTTCTCTGTCATGTGCAGAACACATGGTGTTGATCATAGGGACAGCTCATTCTCCAGCGCTGGCAGTCACCAAGCGACAGAGGGAAAGAATCATGGTGTTCCTGAACCCCATTACAATATAACCCTTTACAGCAACCGCCAATTCAGCATTGTATGCTGAATATTTGGTAAATTTAATGCTTTAGAGGATGCCTTTAATGAGGGACTGTGCAGGACTTTGTTGCTCACTGCTTCAGTTTCCTGAAGTTTTTTTACCCTGTTGTTTGTTTGGTCTTGCAACCACACTGCTTTCTTTTCCTTCTTGTCTATTTGTATCAAGAATCATGAAGACAAGGTCCACATAGCAGAACTGTAGCTTATCAAAACCCATTTAGAGTCATAAGAAAGATCAGTACTTCGATGGGATCTGGGCACTGTTTGAGCTCTCTGTACAATGAACCAATGAATAATGTTAAAAGCCAAAAGAGATGATTTGCTATCAAAGCCGATCTCCAGTAAAAAGCCTTTGAGTTGTCACTGCGTGATGTGCTTCTTCTGAACATGCAATGTTGAGCTAGAAACTATGAGGAAATGTTCTGCTATCACCGATTTGGCTTTGTTTATTACTGGATATGCGTTCCCATTGGGGTTGTATCTTTCTTGTAAGTCAAAACTTTTTGGCACATCACTAAGAAGTCATAGATAGCACACTGTGTGCAGAATAATATGATTTGTAGCTTACTTGCAGACGCAAATGGTGCTATGCTAGGAATTATGACGAAAGGAAAGAAAAATTCTCCACACTTAGGTGACTTAGATATAAACCGAGGCTTCTTCTTCTTCTTGAGTAGAATATGCACCTATGCTCGCTCGTGTTCAAGCATGTGACACGCAGGCCCATATGAATGTAAACCAACACACACATACATACACTACACAATGAAGTGTGATTCTGAAGCAGATTATGTGTGAGGAACAGGATGTGTGTGACAGAACTGCCTCTTCACTCCTGTTTTTCTCCACGGCTGTTGCAGGGGTGAAGCCAAGTTAGGCAGGCAGGAAGGCTTCAGCTGCGCTCTTTGGTAAACAGAGTAGAACCTCAACTGAGCGAATTGGACCAAGAACAAATAGTTTGTGTGTAATAATCTCTGGCAAGGATCATGAAAGGACCTGTTAACTGATCCCAAGAGATTAATTGCATTCATTCAGCCTTTTGCAAAAATGTTGGAGATGTTGCTGTTAAGCAGACCTATAGAAGCTCAGTGGCTGGTAGGTTGTCTGTGATCTAGTGTTTCACAGCAGCAGATGGCAATGCCGGCAGGCCAGGATGGTGCCAGAAGGTTACGCAATGGAATGATGCCTCTAAGACCTGACTGGAACACCGCATGACACATATATGTGCAGAAACACACTTCCCACACAATCTTCTGAAACTGTACAGAGAAATCCATACTTATGTGATTCAGTTAGTTTGTCTGCACTCTTGAGACTGTGGTTGGCATAAAGGACCAGACTTGCCCTTCATTATCAGAGGGCAGAGCGGCCTATCCTTCACGGTGTCATGCTCAGGTGACTGACAGTTTGAACCATTTCAGGAAGCTCAGAGTGAAGTGGCACCCCGACATTGGCATGACCACAGAAACAGATGGAACTATAGCTTCCCTACGGTCTGGCCTCCATTTCCTGGTCCTCTCTGGGGCACGTGTGTGTCTGCCAGTGGGATATGGGTCAGATGGTCGGCTATCTTTATCCAAATTGTTGCCAGGAAAACCTCCATCCACTTGGAAACCAAAAGGGCGTCCTCCTGGTTCACTTGGGAAAAAATGGGGATTTCATTGATAATACTTCCTGCTACAGTATCTCGTTGTTGTGTCTCGCTTCTCAAATGGCTTGAATCATTACGTGACTCGGAATATCTTATGGTATAATGATTCAACAGTATATGCTGTTGTGTCGCTGTCTTTCCAGTCTTGGGTACTTTTTCAATGTTTTTCCAAGACTTAAGTAATGTAAAGGTTATGAATGTGGGTGTGGTGAAGGCTGGTGGGTGTATTTGTACACAAAGAGCAGAAAGGAGCTGTTCAGGCCATGCCAACCACACAGGGACTTCAATGCATGTGGACTAGGCTGAGACGTTAATCAGGTCTTCTCTCAGAGCTCCCAGACTTCCTGTCCAGCTCCAGCCTAATCCCTCACCATGCTGTTTTGTAAGAATGAGCTCATGCCACCAAGCGTTGCCAACGACAGTGCCGACCATGCTTTGCTGCTTCATAAGAAGACTATTGCTTTTAGGATGCCACTGGGCCCTATTTTTCACGTCCCTAATATGATTGCCGACCCAGCATACAGCGAGCAAAACTTTGGTCTGTTTTTCACTATTTAATAGACCTGCTTCCTGTTCAAGGAATCGACCGAAACCATATATCAATCATGGCTGCTCCCTCACTGCTTGTACTATAAATAAAGAAACAAACAGCCAGAAAAAAAATATGGATTCTCTGTCTACCTCAGGTGCATTTGTTTCTAAAGGCAACCACACACCGCTTTGGGACCGGTGTAAAGCCGCACTCTAGTATCTTATCAAATTTTAAACATCTGTTCGCTGTCTTCTT
This sequence comes from Nibea coibor, assembly GCA_023373845.1. Classification (NCBI taxonomy): domain Eukaryota; kingdom Metazoa; phylum Chordata; class Actinopteri; family Sciaenidae; genus Nibea; species Nibea coibor. Next base: position 19,511,873 of record CM041721.1, read on the forward strand.
TCAGGACCTTGTTATCTCTATGTAGAAGACGCTTTTACAGAATTCAGGGTAAGGTGATGCACTCAGACAATACCTAGAGCTGATGCAGTCCTGCCAGGTGGCCAGAAAAAAAGTTTCGAGATCCAAGAAAGATTAAAAATAATTCAAACCAAAAGTTGGTGAGATGAAAAATATAATGTTTTGCACATGGATCAACTTAGATGGAAAATAGACTTTTCAACTCACTGGCAGTTATTTTTGCTGAATTGTCATCAAAGTTTAATTTTCCTTTCCTGAGTAGTCGCCACTGTGTCTATTCTGTGTGTGTGTGTGTTGTCAGCAAAGCCAGTCCTGTATTTGTGAATGCGTGTTTTGTTGTGTTGTTTTGTGTGGTGTGGTGAGGTGTGCTGGTACTTTGTGCCTTAACATTACTCCTGACGGATCCAGAGAGGTGAAGAAAGCCCCAGGCCCATCAATAGTTGAGCAGGAGCACGGTTGTGTGTGTCTGTAATGAGGCATACCACATCGCATCATCAATATTACATGCTGGCTTAGGGCCAAGGGATGTGCTCTGTGGTGTGTTCAAATATAAAGTATGAGCGTGTGCATGTGGGTGTGAGCGCTATGCATACAGTGTAATGAGTGTTTTACATTCGCAAGTTAGGTGCACCTGCAGACACCAGACTTGTCTAGGAGCGTGCCCTAAAGTGGAGTTAAAGTGGGATGGAGGGATCAGGAGCAAAAGAGGTCAGGAGGCAAGGTGCACCTGACAGCTAGAAAGAAAGCTTTGCCTCTTCAAAATATTATGAGCACCTGCAGCCTCCACAAGTTACTCTGCCACCACCCAAACCATCCGCCAACATTAACCTGAAAATCAAAGTTGACAGACTAAACATATTTTAATATCTTTCCACTAAATTAAAGCATCTGCATGTTTACATTACTCTGCACTGCACAGCGTTGGCACTCCTAGTTGGATGCTAAACTGCCTTTTGCTGTCTTCTATCCAGAATCCCTCATTCCTTCTGCCCTCCAGTACGTGTTTCATTGTCAAGTTGGTAGTCTCATGGTAAAGAAAATTTAGTCCAGATGTTTGGATGAACCGTGCCAGCCTGACACCTGGTGCGTTTACATGCGAATAATCCACACACGCACACGTCCTCGCAAGCCCACAACCTGCTTATGTGTTGGATGAGTGTTGGTAATAAAGTTCACCCCCATTCCCTCCTCATGGCTTCTCATCCCCCTCGGCCAAGTGAACAGCACTCAGAAATGAAGTATGGACGAGAATTTTAAAGGCTACCATCAAAGGCGGCCAGCCTCCTCCTTTAGATCTGTGTGTGAGAGAGAGAGTGAATGTGTGTGTGTGTGTGTGTGTGTCTGTGTGAAGTACCCCCACAGGTGATTGGATCTCATCTCATCTCATCTGATTGGCTCATCCGTCTGTTGCGTTCCACAGGCGAGTGAGAGAGAGGTGTTAGAGGCCTGTCTAAATAATTTAGATCTTGCATTTGTATTGATCAGGTAGCGCCGCTCTCCGTGGGCCACTCCACTACTACCTACCTCTGCATCCCTCTTCGCCCCGGTTCTTGTTTTTTTTTTCGATTGTAACCTTGTGCCCCTAGCTTTGCCTCCCCTCCACTCTTTCTTTCCCCCAACCTCCACATCAAAAAGAGTGCAGGCACACCGCTGCGAGGGAGCAAGAAATGCATGAGAAGGGAGTAGATGGGGAAAGTGCAAGAGAGAGCATTTTTTTTTTACCATGATTCCTCAAATGGGAGTAAGGCTGAGGGAAAGAGGCTGGAAGGAAGGTGTAAGCGGTGGATAAAGAGAGAGAAATAGCACAGTGGAGGCAGAAAAAATCTTTTGTGTGTGTGTGTGTGTATAGCCCATATACAAGTGTTTGTGGAGAGTAATGGAGTGTGTGTAACCTTGGTGATGCAGGTCAGTGAAAATGCAGAAATGAGCGTATTGTGCGTACAGAGGCTGGTGAAGCCCGCTCCAACTTGGTTCTTTAAGCCAAGTCCATTACTCCATTAAATACAGCATCATGGCTCGGCCTTGGATCAATACAACATAATGTAAACACTTATAACCTGTCTCACCACACTCTGGAATGGATTTGTTGAATAGATAATGTATTCCAGGGAGCAAAAAATAGCATAAAAGAGGAGCACATGTATCCTCAGTATGAACACGATAATTACTTGCCTGAATGATAAGGCCTTTTCGCCGTGTTCTGTTGGTATTGCAGTGTTAGAGGTGCACTGAGCAACATGGATTGAATATGATAAAGCTTCTGTTGCCAAGCAAAATATCTGCCTTTCTCACAATACGGCTTCGCGTACACGCTGTACATGCTGATAGAATTTGGCAGTGCTCTCAGCCGACAAGAAGAAGAAATGGAGAGAGATTACTTGTTGCTCACGCAGTCTTATTGGAGCAGTTCATACAAAAGAATAATAATATTTGCAAAATATTTAAAAGTAACTTACGTTTTACATTATTAGTCAAATCAGGCTATGGTGAGTAATGCTATTTTAGAACAGAAACCAAGCACGCACTGTATTTTATGGACGTTACCATGTTTTATTTTGTGTTTTGCACGTTAGATGATTGAAACAAAAAGACATGGACTACATAGTTGCAGCAAGTGTCAACAACATGCTTGGATCTCCTCACTTATATAGATATTTTTAAATTTTGACCCTGCAGACTAAAATAGTGTGTCATTGACTCTATACTACACTGGAGCAGAGAGCACGTTAAATACAGCATTTATGCTAAAGCTGGATATGTGTGCTGAAAACAGCACCAGAAGAAGAGAGGAAATATCTGCATACAATAAAGAGAGCCGAGGGATTTATTATTGAGGCTTTGATATGAAAGATGTCGGAGCGATGGGCTGAAATGTGCTCTTAAGACAGGGTGTAGCACATCAGCTATAGACAGGCACATATGCGGAACACACACATCCAGACACAAACACAATTGCTGGGTGCCCGTGCTTGTGTGAGGACGTGTTAATGGAGACACCCAGACAAACAGGCATGGAGACTGGGCCACACAGGAGTCTGCTCTGCCCAGATTCCCACATCGAAAAACACACAAAGCCTCCAAAGAATGAACGCCCCGAGACCTAACTAGCTTTTCTTACTAAAAACACAGCAGCGCCACGGGTGTCTCCTTTTCCCATTCACTTTTCCACCGAAGGCAGGGGGATTCCAGGGTCAGGAAATAACAATGCCTCCATCTTTCCTAGCTGCAAAGGATTTTTATTCCTCAGCGTTTAAAAGTGTATTTTTTGGGAGTGTGTTCTTCTTTGAGCCACAGACTGTTCCCCTGTGTTTGGATCTGTCTGGCTGGAAGCAGTCCAGTGGTGGAGCTCTTTTCCTCCAGTGATGCAGCCCGCTCTGTGGTCCCGTCACTCAGGGCCTTTGTTTACTGGGTAGATCAATAGTTAACTTGCTGCTGGATACACTAAGCTGTAGATCTATACAGCTGGTTAATAGACCTCAGGCGGTTTTCTACTCTGATGCTGTTTGTGGTGACCTGTGATGAATAGAGGCTTAAAGGCTGTTAGGGTTACAGCCAATTAGTTCATCAGTCTCTTCTAATATGGCTGTCAATAGAGACAGGCTTTGATTAAAGCACTGTGATTTGTTCAGAATGGGTTAGATTACACTCTTGAGCCCTTTGCAACGAGGAGATGTGTGTGTCTTTGTATATTTGTGTGTGTGTGTGTATGTGTGATATTTTTGCTTTAACACCTGCTTACACATCTGTGCACTCTCCTCTCCACCTGCAGCATTTGGTCTCATTGGCCTCCCAGTTAATGGTCACTCTACATTTCCATTTGTTAACGCCTGAACTCTGTGCTCATTAGCAGCAGGATGTTAGGGATTTGTGGTGTGCCCACATTTTCAGACTTCCTGTCCATAGGCATATACATCACACCGACTAATCATTGGTGTAGCTTGCAGATGACGTGTGAGCATGACCTGTTACTTGAGATCTCTGACTTTTAAAGCTGTAGGGGTGGAAGGTTCTCTAAAATAAGAAAGCATTATACTTTATAATATAAACTGAAAGTAGAATTTCGTTTAGCTTGAGACTCTAAACATCTTTCTTTTTCCTGTCTCTTCAGTAACCATCTCCACCAGTGTATCGTTTGATGGTCTGCTGGTGACTGGCCTCTACACCTCCACACCAGTCCAGTCGGCTCCCATCCCTGCTCCAGCTGCCTTCGGCTTTGGTAAGTCTTTATAAGATACCACTGTGGGCTGTTTAGAGTGGCTTCCTCACCCTCCTTCTCGTGCCAAAACAAGCCCCTTGTTAATTGCTCAGCTCTGCATTGCTCAACTTCGCCTTTTCGCTCAAACAGACTCTCAGATACTCCAGATAGTATCTCAGTGCTGGAACTATGGAATACCACAGTGAGCATGACCCAGCTCAGTGATCCACATCCGTTCCCAGAATGAGCATAAGACGACTTCCCCACTACGTTTGTGACAAGTCCATGATGGATGAGGAGTGGGATGATGTGACCATGGGTTTGGCCAGATACATTTGTATTGATGCTTGACAGAAGGAAAACAGAAAATTGACTATGAGATAAAGAAAGGAAATTACAGAAGAAAGTAGAAAAGACACGTCAGTCCTCTGAGAGAAAAAAAAAAAGAAACTTCAAATAACAATGGAGCCCTTATTAATGATCATCAGGTCATCTGGTCACATGTTGAGTTGCAGAAATAGTGCAGTGGTTTTGGCACTTGATTTACTCACATACAAGTTCATACCGTATCACTCCAACAGTACGAAGTGGATAATGGAAAACAGTTTAGGAAATAAGTACTATTTCATTTTATTTTTGGCTTGCTGTAAAAACTGCCAAGTCCCCAGTCTTTAGTTGTTATCAGCATTTTCTTTTCATCATCTGCCTGTTTAGCTGGGTGTTTTTCTAAATTCAATGTACTGCAAGTTAATTTGAGTCTTAAAATTGTTTTGACAAGTGCAATCTAATTACCCAGTAAAGAATTAAATTTAAGTGTGACCCATTTCTGGACACACAATGAGGATTTTTAGTTTCAGATGAAGTGTGTGCGGATGGAGCCCCTGTGTGCAGGGGTGGGGGCTCACTCAGGGTGATGGACTGGCTATAAAGAACTCCCTAGAGAACAGGGCCACTGGCCCAGAACTGCTGCCCAGCGGGCTCACTTATCCTGACTAACTCCACTGTTCTTCAGACGCTGACTTCACCCCGGCCAGGGCAGCTCTTCACTCTTGGCAGCACTGTTTACTGGGGAGGCATCCAAGCAAGGATTGCGTCACCTTTGCTTCAGTCTCATTAATTTGAAAAGTTTTAAGAGAAGGGCTGCACAGACTGATAGGCAGCAGCTTGTGGGATTGTGAGTTTCTGCATGGTGTGTGTTTAAAGAAGTCTGTAAAGCCTTCCGTTACAGTATGTGTAATCTGCTAAGCAGTGATGCCGCCCAGGTTTCACAGCGCCAGTCAGTCAGTCTGTCCTCAGCCGATGAGCTCTCCGCACCGACTCCCTCTGCCCTGATTCTCCTGCATCATCTCTCAGTGTAGGCTTCAGGACTCCAGCTTCAGGAATCAGTGTTTTCACGAAGGCGAAACAGAAGGGTGGTTTATTACCGCCACCGTAGTCCTCTTCTTACTGCCTATAGTGGGACTGCTCCAGTTTTATTTTTCCTTTACATCATTTGTCCAAGAGCGCTTTTTAGGTATATTATGAGACACCCTCCATATACTAAGTGGCAGCACCCTGGTTGGTCTGCAGAACCGGGTCACATCTGTGGTGAGACAGCTCGTCAGCCTTGGGAGGGCTGCAGAGAGATTCTCCCAGAGAGAGCTTCATCACTGAGCTCATGGAAATCCGGTGACACCACTGTGCATAAGAGAGCCAGTGTTTGAGCGAAATGCTTTGAAGATAATGCAGTGGAACAATAACGGAATGAGATACCTCTTGATGTCCATTGTTATTGTGACAAAAAATTAAGGGATCTGTGAGAACAACAGCGTCACGCAACACCAAAAGGGAGTCTTTTACAAGTCTGGCGTTTAATGTAGAGCGTCTAAGAGGGTGCGGCTCTAATCCCCCTCAATGAAGGCATGGAGGGGACACAGAGCCACATAGAAAGCAACATGCACACAAACACACGGAATTCAATAAAGAAATACCCACCCACTCTCACTCAAAAGCACATGCACACACTCCAGCTGTGTACAGCTGTTAGCACGGCGGCTGGCTGGGGGAACATGTGGCTGACAGATGTATCAGCGCGGGAACTGACATGAACCCCAGCACGGGAAGAACGAAAGCTCACAGCACCGCCACCACAGGGTGGCACACACAGGGAGAAGATCAGTGGTAAATTAAGATTGCTGAACGTGTTTGAGATTTTAAATCACAAGATAATGCTATGCAAGAAGAAAAGGAAGACTTTTGTGTTGGTAGATCTTTGATTTTTTTTTTCTGGATTGAAGTCTGTGGAGGGAAAGACAGAGAGGTTAGTGTTTGTACACTCTGTGTGGGGATGTCTTGTGGTTTGTGTGGTCAGAGCCTTTGCAGAAAGTAGACAGGGCGACTGCAGAGAGAGAATTCCCCTCGGCCTTCCGTGTCACCCTTCACCGCGTTTTACGGAAAGCTCATAAAACCAGTGCATTCACATGTGCACGACCACACAACACACAAGCTCTATCACTGATCTTTCTCTGTCTTTTGTGTTTTTCTTTTTTTCGGTCTGTCTGTCACATGCACTAATGTTGTTCGCCTCACACATATACAGTGACAGAGAGAGAGACGCCGCGACGTGGGGGCAGAAAAGTGAGCATTTTATTGGCTTCCACTCCCTCTGAATAACAATGCATTTCACACTACATTTGTAATAAAATGTGAGGGACTGACTTTTTACTGCGTCGTCAGAACTTAACACCCACTCATTGTCGAATTAGCTCGAGTGTGATGGAGCAGTTGGGGTGGCAATCAGGGCAGTCTGAAGAATGCCATATATTTTTGGCTTCTGGGCTGAGCTGCAGCTCCAGTTGCCCAAGGCTCATTGCTCCACTGCCTAAAGACAGGAGATCCCCCCACTTGCCGCCGGGTGGCTAACCACAAACCTTTATGATGCTGTAATTGCTTTGCTTTGGCTGGTGCGGAATCAGACGAACTGGAGCTAAAAACAACGTTGATAGAGGCCGTACACAAGAGTGTAAATGGACTGCGGCTTTTACACATGTTGAGGCACGGCCAAAACAATGATTCGGTTTCAAGGTGTGAGGAGCTGGCAGGAAAGACTCAAGGTGTCACTGTGGGAATAGTGAAGTCACAACACGCAGTCAGTAGAAGAAGAGTGTGTAGAGTGATTAATTTCATTATATTGTGTAATATAGTTTGACAACCTAATGGCTCATTAGAGACCTTTGCAACATGTTTTACAGTAAAACTTTTAGACACTACATGTGTCTGTGTGTAACATGCACGGAGGGCACGTCTATACACACTTCCAGAAAAGCAACATGAGTCTGGACTGACTCAGCTGCTGGAGAATTCCAACTGCTTCATGTTTTTCCCTCCTTTGACTTTTATTCCATTAAGAGCTTTCTTTCTTTCCATTCCAGCTTCTTGGCTTTCTGAAAGGAACTCACACAGCTTTCAAACTGGCGTTGACAAAGATTTTATGATGAAAACAAAGACTTGTGCACATTGACATCATTTTGATTTATTTGTTGTTGTTTTTTTTTTTCTTTTAAAGTGACAGCAGTTCAGTGTTGTATGTCACACAGCAGTGATGTGGTGATGTATTGGACCCCACACGCCAGAGTCTGAGTGGAAAGAAATGTCACATGTGGCCTGATTTGCGTTGCTCCCTTAATGGTAAAATGTTTCCATCACATCATTATCCATTCAAACACACAAGCATTCATTCTTAACGTCTCCATATTTATAATTACGATGATGAACAAAAAAAAGCACTTGAAATGGAGGAGAGAGCTTTGAAAATAGACAGGAGAGGGAAATGGATTGGCGAAAAATGCCAACGCGGGGCTGACAAAGTGTTTGAGATTAAGCGAATGAGTGTGAGAGGAGAAAATTGGAGAAAGTGTGCATGAAAAATGGCAAAGAGGGACCAATGAAAGGGAGACAGTATGTGAATGATATAAGGAGGGGGTAGGAGAGAAAGAAGATGAGAGGATGGCGTTCCATCACTCCCTCTGACGGAGTGGCTGATTGGTGTTGCCGTGCCAATGCTGAGCTGCTGAGAAACTGGTCATTGATGGATGGCTCGTTTGCAGGGTGATGTTTATTTTGTCGTTAATTTGCATATTTGTATGTATTTGCGGGGCGGTTGGCTTCTGCTAGCAAGGATCAGTCCCCATCTCAATATGATGGATCTGGCTGTCTGACAAAATGGACAGCTTAGTGACAGGGACATCCAGCCGACACTGTCCCCATGACGGATGGCCTCATGCTAACACACAGCGAGATCAGAGATGAAATCCTGCTGCACCTTGACCTGTGGAGGGGGGGGCAGAGAGGGTGTGCAGCCAAAAGTGTAATCATGCCATACACATATTTAACAGCACTCATGCAGTAACAGTAGCATAAAGAAACACACGACCACGAATGGTATTAGGCACAATTATAAATTCAAATCCTAATAGCCGCACACTCATCCATCTCGAGGCTCAAGGTCTGTCTGTGCCCTTGTGCCACTAAGCCAGATTGATTGTCAGCCAGAATGTCAGACTATGAGAGATGGCAGCTCATCATGTCAGTATTTACAGAGACACACTAGCAGGTGTGTTTCCTACTGAACAAAGCCTTGTTTTGGAAGTGCTAACAGTCCCAGGAGAGCACAAGTGTGCTTCCGCATACGCCTTCCATCAATGGGATGGGGAGGAAAAACCGGGAAGGAGATACTGTGTAGGGAGAGATGGAGGATAAAGAGGAATGATATTGAGAAAGGGTGGTGCAGGAAGGAGAGAAGGGGTGAGGGAAAGGGGTTCCCATGGGGAGAGAAGCTGTCAGTCCCTGGGAGACTTCAAACGCACTGCAGCCCTGTGATCAGCCTGCTCCCTGGCTCTCTGCTGACAGCTCCCTGACTGTGCCGCTTAGACTCCTTCATACGCGCACACACATTCACACACATATGCACTTTCTTGCTACCATAGGAGCTCGCACACTCTGATTTATACCCTCATACCACAACACATTCAAATTCCATTGACATACGCATACTCATGCTGATTCTCACACTTAAGATGCGCATCTGTGACACGTGTTTTTTCTCTGACATCCACCCTTGTAATAACCTTGAACACTTCCAAAGTTCCTGCGTTGCAGCTCTGTCAAGGGCGCTACACAGTTACAAACTGTTGCTCCTGAACTATGTGCAGAATGGAGGCAAGGTGGTGCTTGTGGTGGTGGTGCTGCTGCTGATGATGTTGATAATGATGATGATGACTTATCTGAGCCATTACTCCTTCTCTGCTCAGGGCTGAGGCACCCAAAGGCAGATCCCTCCTGATGATGAATTCATTAGTGCGGAAGATGAAATGAGTTGTCAGGGGCAGGGTTATGTATGGGAGGTGATTTGTGTTCTCTGCGGCACAGTGTTAGATCAGGCTCGAGATCGGCTGGGTTGACTTGCTGTAAATCTCCCTGCTTCTGGCACAGGACTTTCCCACCCCTCGTGCCCAGACTGAGCCTCTGTTCTGTCCCTCCCGTTGCCGGGCACCAATCCCGCAATGCTTGGAAGCTGCTAACAGGTGGCTAAACATTTGGGTGCTCTCAGAGTCCAGAGGAATGCTTGGGTGATTATGCATCACAAGTCATGTAGCTACTTTCTATGCACAAAGCCTCCTTAGAAGCAAAAAGCAACTCAACCTTCAAAGAATTCAAACAGAATACAACATAATCCATTATTAATTTAAAGTTCACCCATAGCAGACTCTGAATGAGCCCATTAGTGGTGCCTTTACATCCCAACAGCATGGGTCTTGGCTCTCAGGTGTTAAGGTAGAGTAGACCTGCAGGAGCTGCTGCTGGGAATTTAATGGTTCACTTAGTGTACACTAGCTCTCTTGGAAAACATAGACCCTTCTTTGAACTCCCAGGGCTTCACTAGGTGTGCTTACATCTGTTTGTGTATGTGCTGCTCACTACGTGTGTCTTATGTTCATGCATATGTGCATCTATTTGTGTCTGCGAGTGAAAGTGTATGCGTGTGTGTATATTTTTATTTGCCTTTTCTGAGAGCACACATGGATTTGTATGCACATGGTGAGTATTTGAGTGCTTTCCTCCTTTCTTCACTGTATTTTATGCATCCAAATGTATGGTAAAAAAAAAAAAAAAGAAAGGTCCGGGGTGACTGAGAAAAGCAGAAACAGGGGGAAGTGGGAGCTGGTCCGAATGTGATAGAGATTTCAAAGTGGTGTGTGAGATGTTGGCCAGTTTTTTGTTATTTTTATTTTTTTATCCTGCAGGAGGGAGCAGCAGGCGTAGGCTGTTTCTCCCATGTGTGGTCTCTCTTGAGCAGAGCAATGTTATTTTCTGCCATGCAGAGAGGTTGGTTACGTGCCAGAGAGAATGAGAGAGAAATAAAGATAGAATAAAGACAGAGAGAGCTTTGACTCAAAGACTGCTCAGTTTGACACATTTCTGTGAACACTAGCGGGTTTGCATCATTTCAGCAAAGAGGCAAGCTCACTTTGAAATGTGTCTTTGTTGTGTTGTGGTATAAAACTCCTTATACTCTATACCTCTATATGCACCTTGCAAGTGTGTGGGCATCTGTGGGTTTGGTGTGTGAACTGAGAGAAAGTGATTTTACAAAGTCTTCTCCATAAAGTGCATGTCATCTGGGCTGCACTCTGAGGTCTATTCATTTTTAAAGTTCCCTTGAAGAGAATGTTAGAAAAAGTGGAAGTGCTCTCTTTGACTCTGTGAGATGAGGAAGCTTAGCGGTTCTACTGGTTTCTCCCCGTAGGGTCCCGACTGGATCTGGCTCTCCAACCTCTAAAAGCCTCAGAGATGAACAGGAATGCTTCACTGCCTGGCCTTTGACTTCCTTTTTTTTTTACGTTACATACAAGTTCATCTGTGAGCAACTCACCCAGATCCAATCTGACCCATATTTTGGCAGCAAAAATAGTTGGTGACCTTCTCTGTGTTTCGCCCTCCTTACAAGAGCCAGGCTGTTGCCATGATTAGTTCACTGCCTCCCAGCACTCCTCTGTCAGACCAGGCTCGGCTCCAGCTCCCTCCATAAACACATTTAGGTACACAGGCATACTGTATGTGCACACACATGCAAATGCAGCACAGGCACCATGCCTCTCTTTCCCTAGGCTTTCCACTGTCTCCTCACCTGTCGCCTCAAGTCTCTATATCTCATGTGTCTCTCAACATGTGTGTCAGGACACAGCCTGCGAGACCACAGCCTCACCAGATTGTTTGTTTGCAGCATCGACGGGTGGGGAGCAGGGACGTGGGTGCAAGAAATTAGCACAAGTCAAATCAGATTAATTAATCCCCAGCTCAAACTATTAGCCGAGGAGTCGTGTTGAATTAAAAATCAAATTAGCCCTGGCGCCTGCCACTGAAGCTGTGGTGTGTGCCTGCCAAGCTACAATGACACACACCCACAGAAGGCAGCCGCTCATGGGCTTCACTGATGGATGGACGTATGGATGGATGGATGGATGGCGGAAGGGTGGAAGAAGAAATGGGTGCTCAAGGACTAGAAGGGCGGGGGAAGGGGATTTTAGTGACTTTGCCACCCAGTGTGGTAAGCTTCTCCTGGGGCACAGAGCGGGCTGTCCTCCAGTGGGTGCTCCCACATAGGCCTCACACCATGAGCACTCAGCAGGCTCAGCTATGGTACTCCAATTGGGCCTTTCAGCAACATTTCACCCTGGTGGCTTACATAACACACACACACACACATCTTGAGCCTGGGACCGAACCAAGTTTCAAACAGGCTGCTGTTTCTCAGCTTGAATCTGTTTCAAACAGGTGCACTTATTTTTGGATTTACCTACAGAAACATTGGTTTAAAATGGTGCTAAACTGCTGGCCTGTTCAAGACTTGTGACTTGTAGTCAGACTTTGTTGTAATGATCTTGTGGTGTTGTCTGCGATCACTTAAGTGAGTAAAATGTTACCATATTCTGATAGAAATGATGCCCAAAACAAGTTTTCATTCATACAGTGTACAGTGTTAGCAATATAAATGGCTTGTGTGCATGCATACGCATACATGCATGCATTCGGGTATACTTCATGTGTGTCTGCATGTATACGAGTGTGCCTTTTTGAGATGGATTGCAGGGCTCTGCAGAGACGTAGAAGTCTCATCTATCATACAGGGTGGGGCTCCAAAACACACAGCACTTGTTTGATTCAGAACAACATTCATTTCAATTATGACACATTAGTTCAGGGGGTATATTAATGCTCCACTGGTGTTGCTGTATTCCATTTATCATTCATGCTTGTATGGCTTGTAGCTCTTGATTATTGAAAGGGCGCAGCATGAAGCCTTAAGCAATGAACTAAAGGTTTATTTCTTCTAGTTTTCATGTATTGGTTTTGAAAGATGCAACATGTATGGGATGTATTACAGAAGAAGAAGCAATTATTAAATTAGTATTTGTATTAAATAATTGTTTGTGTGTGACCATATGTTGTTGGCTAGAGTCCTTTCTCTCTTTCAACTGGTTAGAGCCATACTGGCAGCTCCTACAATAAGCCCTGTCTTTGTATGTTTGTGTTTGTGTGTGGTGTGTGGGTGTGTGCGGCCTTGCCTTCAGGAGTTTATGGATGATGGATGCTGTGAGATACAATGGAAGCCTAAATGAAAGAGCAATTGTTCTGTGAATGTATGCATATGGGTGAAAATTGGTTTGGTTTTTTAAGAGCCAGGACATGAATACTTACATTTTATGCACACACAAATGGAACACTGGATTGAACGTACTGCATGCATGGAAATTCATAATAATGTAAATACATACAAATGCACAGTAAGTCTTTCATACATACACATGCTCACCTCCACACATATACGGCCCAGCAGACCTCCAGGTGTCCTTTACTGCCAGTTAAACTCTTTCATTCATGTGGCAAACGTCTCCCCCTCGCATTTTCCCACAGAGTCTCTTACCCCCGTTCCCCATGGCCACTGGCATCTTTCACCACCCATATTAACACACAGCTTCCTCCTGGCAATGCTGTGCCGGACCCCTGCCATCACCGCAATGCTGCCAACCCGTCTCCATGGTAGCATGATTGGCAGATGCTGAGATGGATGCCCATTTCAGCCAATGGCAGATCAGAGCCCGGGATGTCATGTGCCGACCCTGCAGTGGTTCGGCTGACCAGCTGAGGATGGCGTTGGGAAGAAGGGGTGAATGCGACCCAACAGGCACACACAAACGCACACACATAGCAATGGATCATTCAGCAACACAAAGCGTATGGGGTCCCTACTCAGGCTGTCAGTACTGTTGTGATGTATCATTTATGTCACCATTGTGTGGCCTTCTCTTTAAACATGTTGACAGAGGCATTATTCTGGCTTTTGACAGATTCCCATACATTCAGAGTCTTTTAATAACACATGTTAATGCTCCAATAGGTTTATGACAGGTTTTAAGAATTACCGCATGAAATATGACCCTTTAATGGGCCTGCTCTCCAAATTATCTAGGGTGGTATACACTGAATTCCTGAAGTCTGAGCAAGTGGGAGAATGATTGCTGCATATAAGGCTATTATCTGTGTGCACACATACACACACACAACAGGCCTGGAGGACAAAAGATGTGCATCATAAACATTAATCTGTGATTTTCAAATGGGACCCACTTTCCTGTGTTTAATCAAAAAGCATGTAGCGATGGTGACAAATACATTCCTAAGAGAAAAATCAAATAACCTAATCTGCTTACAGCACATTGCGCTTCTTCATAGTGGTTTCATTAACACTCCCAGCAAACTGCTATGCATACACATGCGTTTTAATATTCTGTTTGTGGTCGCTTTTGTATGTGTATGTGCAGGCGTGTGCAGTGATGATGGGTGATGTGCATATGGTTGTGCAGTATGTGTATGCTCTTGCGTTAAAGGTGTCCATGAATTCATTAAATCAATTGCTCCAGTGAAGGGAGAGTTGGATTATGTGCTAAATTTACTGTTGGAAGAAAATGAGCAACAATCCCCCAGACTCATTTCATTTTTAGGCCATTTTAAGTGCATTTTTTTCCAACCGTCTTCACGTTAATCAGAAAACATGTTTGACCATCGACAGATCACTTAAACTGAGAGTCTTTTGTTGCTCCCAGACTTTGCTTCGTGAAAGTGCAAAATCCAGTAGCTATTTGGTACTGACCAGATGTCAAATGGTGTGTATAAACCCTGAATGGTTCTGGTAAATATCCACATCACTTTGAATGGTGCCTCTCGAATTCTCGCCACTCTGCCACAAAGCCTAACTATCATTTCTAATGCCAGTTAGACCGGCTCCTGCTGGTCCTACAGTGTGAAGTCACTGCCAGGCTGAGCCACCGATTGCCCATCTGCTCCATCGGGGAGAATTCTCACTCCATCTATTTGACTTGTTTTGAGCTTGGCTGTGGAAAAGCTCATTAGCTTTGCAAAGTGAGATATAAAGACAGATAAAAATGCTGTCTCCAAACGGAGATGTTAAAGAGAACACAGACAGATGTGAATTGAAGTGTTTACATGTTTAAAAGAAGCACGGCCAGACGGAAGGGGAAAATGTGAAGACTTCTTTGTTACTGCAGACATGGGCGGACTGGATATGAATACATAAGAGGCGCTCAACTTCCCACTTCCTTTTTGTGTGGCGCTTTAAAAAAAACACTACAATTACCAGCAGAGATTGATGTCGGGGTGACACTCCTACAACCATCATATGACCCTTAAAATCCCGACACACCCATTTCCTGTGTTTCTGTGTATGTGAGTCAGTTTGTGTGTGGGCATGCTCGAGGGTGTGTATACGCATGTGTGTGTGTGTGTGTGGGTTTATATTTATGAAACATGCTTTGCCCAGTCATACCGTGGGAGTTAGCAGGTCATCTTCTCTTGCCATTAATCACTGCCGACAGCTCATAAGTGCCCAATCTGCATGTGAAAGAACTGCATGTGTTTGCGGGCGTGAGCGCGAGTGTGCATGTTTTTGCATGCGTGCATTTGACTGTGGATGTGCGGTTGCAAGATCCCCCCCTGTGGCTGCTTATTGAATTAGGGGCCTCTGCTGATACTTATCTAACATGCAGCATGAATGCATCACCAGTGGCATTTGTACTGCAGCTACAACTCGTGTCATTGCCCACTGATTAGGTTGAGTTCTGCATGTTTGTGTGATAAGGAGCCCATACAAAGAGAAAAGTCGATAAACCATAAAATGTTTTAAATGGTGCTTTCATTCTCTGCCAAAATTACCCACAACTGCATCTAATACTGTAATTATGGGATTAGAATCCAAAGGAGCAAAGAGGAGAAGAACGAAGCACAAAAAGGCATATGAACAAAGCTAACATTTACAACATGTTAGGTTTCAGGGACGTGGTAAAAAGAACTCAGGGGTCAGCTGAGTGAAGAGTAAATGAATTCACAGTTTTTGCAGTCGGTGTGACCCCGTCGTATAAGGACAGAGGAGGGTCTTTGTTATATATTTTCGTTTCACAGTGACGAAAGAGTCTGTCTTTCTATTTCTCTGCTCATCTCCCCGGACAGAACCAGGGTCAGAGCTTTCTTTTTTTCCCCCTGTCCAGGTTCACTACAGCTTGTTACTTTACTGGAACATTTGGGATTTGGATCTCATTGAATAATAGTGATTTTTTTTTTCTCTCACTCTCACTCTCTCTCTACACCCGGACATGAAAGGGACTAGTTTCGCTATTTGCATTTTTACGCCTGAGTGTATTTTTCAAGTGGGAATAGAAATTCTGTGAGCAATGTCGAGTCCCAGCGCTGCTGTGTCCTGGAGTGCATCAGTCTGCCGTTTCATCTTCACCCCGCTCTAACTGCTCTCTGCTTTTCTTCAGCCATACCCACACGTCTCCACCTTTCTCTCTCTCTCTGTGTCTGCTGCTATTTTCTTTGTTTTATCACAATGTTTTGTTCAGTTTTCTGTTTCAAAATATTGAATTGTGTCTTTGTTTTCACTTTTCACATCCAATATTAGTCCATTTCCCAATTTAATCGAGAGTTATGGAAGCCTGTGGTGAATTAATCGGGAATGATTTCCAGAGATTGTCATCACTGTAAATACATTTTTAAAAAACTCTCTTCTACTCTTTCTTTTACTCAATGATGAGTGACAGCACTGTAAATGAGAATATTCCTTTGAATGAGTGATTCATTGTTTCTGTCTGTCTGTCTGTCTGTCTGTCTGTCTGCCCACACTGGCTACAGCCCGTTTACTTTCTCCTTCTGCTATCTCCTCTGCTCAGTCTGCTGCTCAACTCCATCACCACACTTCTCTCTTTCTGTTTGTCTTTGCAGCTTTCCAGATAATGTTTCCATTGCCACCACAAGAGCTTAGCCTGTATTATGCACATCTGCAGGGATTCTCAAATTGCGCCATGGCAATGTGCTTAGAAAGACTCGCAGCTCCCTTCCTTCTCTTCTTCTGCCACAAAATTGGGCAATTAGTGCCAAAACTGTTGTCTTGACTGCCGCGACTGCCGCGGTAAATGCGTGGCACGTAACAGCAAGGAAATTGTTCTGGAAATGGCACTCTTTTGTGTCAGACGGGGTTAAAAAGAGAGAGAGATGTATTGGTATGTCATTGCATGCTTCCCTGAGTGCTACGTAAAGAACGGCACAGAAACAATTTCTGCAGTTCTGTATCCCGGCGGTAAAGACAGGGTGCTGAGGAGATCTCGTCCAGGCAAACAACACTGCAATACGTAACGTGTGCTGCTAACGCGTGTCTCTCCGTGTGAGTGTGTATGTGTTTGCTTAAGAGTGAATCGTGGCCATTACGCAGAGAGGTTGTAGCTGAGGTGATTAGAGAACAGCAGTACTATTAGCGGGTGATTACATCTCAGTCTGTTATTACACACCAGCAGCTCCTTCGCAATGTAAAAGGCTGCGTTGCTCGACACCTCGTAAATCTGACACACTAGGCCCACACGCTGCTTGCACTCACACATAATGACACAATATGTTGTTGTCATGCGAAGCCTCTTAAATCACGCAGCTCTGATGATTATTCACTTTGAACTCCAGGAGTCTAAAGAGTTTGATGTTTCTCTACATGACGAGAAAATGCACAACTCCTGCGTTGAAGGGAACCTTTGCAAACCCCACAGGGTAAACAAACAAATAGTTTTTCATTCAATAGGAATGATAACTGATGACACAAATGATAACGTTTGTGTCATGGTGCACACACACACGCACACCGACATGAAATTCATGCAACAATTCAAACGAACACACACACACACACACCCATCGAGCCGAGTCAAACAGAAACATTTATGGAGCTGTCGACGTCATGTGTATTTATGGATGCAATCTGCAAGGTCAAATTTATTACTGTCAGAAATGGGAGGAATTATTTCTCTTTAAATAATTAGTTTTGAACCACACACACTGACACACACACACACCTAAACATACGCACACGCATTTGCACATTGATTCGGGGGATATTAAAGCTCCAATGTGATTAATCATTGCTGATTATGTTTTCAGTGACTTGAGTTATGAGGAGAGGAGAGGAGAGGAGAGGAGAGGACTGTGTTTGCAGGTTACACAGAGCAGAGGCGGGCCATGAGAGCACTGCAGCTCAGTGCACATCTTCATACGCAGATGGGACATCACATACATTTTTAAACCGGCTGAATGTGTTTGCTCCATGTGCAGCGGACCAAACTATGTTGACTCAGTGTTGCAGAATTATGACAAATTCCCAGATTATCTGCCTTTGAGATGCACACTCCATACTCGTGTTTGCGTTGGTGATAGTTACCGCACAGTTTGGACGCCTCTTCGCCGACACTACAAAGCCATTTAGTTACAGTAAATTATTAAACTGTTCTGTACGTCTGCGGCGTGATTGATGAGGCAGGCGGCGTCCTGCCCTTGCCCTCTGTGATATGAAGGAAAGATTGTGTGACATGATGTCATCCCATCGGTGCAATCATAGCCGGACACAGACCCTCATTAATAAGAGCACCATTATGTCATGTCAGCTCACGGGGACGGAGAAAAGAAGGAGAGGGCTGAGGGGGAAAAAAAATGATGAAAGAAGAGAAGTAGAGAAGAGGGAGGGAAAAAGCAAAAGAGAGAAAGTGGTTGAGAGTGTGAGGCAGGAAGCAATGAAGAACAAAAGGGAAACTGTGGGGTGCCAGTGGAATGGAAAAAATAACAGAAGAATGGCATGAGATCAAACGACTGAGGGAAGAAATAAAAAGTGAGTGGAAAGAAGGGAGGAGGGACCAAGGTGTTTTGTATATGTTTGTGCAAACCCCAAGATACTGGTAGATGCACAACACACTTATATCACAGACTTCTGCTGATTTGTGTTGCTACATGTTTCATATTTCCCTTTTAGTGCACTCTGTCTTATCAAGTATTACTGCAGCATTTAATTGCATACAAGTTGATAGGTTTGACTTTTTTTATTTGTAAAAAAAAAGTCAAACCTATTAGAATTAGCCATTCTAATTTCATTTCAATATTTTACACAATCAACCTGACCAGTGAAGTTGAGATACTTCACAGTGGACATCATCATTTCTGTGTTTTTTTGTTTGTTTTTTAAAGTAACTCTATACAGTATGCAGTAATGAAACTGAGTGCGTGTATTAATCAGTGAGTTGGCCACCAAAAAGCAGTTTTAATTCCAGAGGTAAATTAAATATAACTATTCTTAAGTGTTTGCCTTTGGGTGTGTGTATGTGTTTTTTTTTTTTTTTTTTTTTGGCAAGTTTATGAAGGCAGTGTTTTTCAGGAGGCCCACGGATGCACACCACTGGCAGACTATAAAAATCACTGCTTTATAAAGGGGCTTACCACACAATGATAATCTAACTTTTACAAATACAACATACAATATTACCCAAGTTTTATGTGCAAGTTGACTTTAATAGTGTAATAAAATGAATGGAAAGCAGCTGGTACCTGGAATTCATCAAACATCTAAAACACCATGGTCGACTTTATGTTTCATAATAAATAAATACAGTAGGAAGACACCAAACATTGCAAACTGTCCTTCCTTGTCTCTTCCTAATTATTTTCACCTTTCTCCTCCAGGTGTGATGTCAGAGCGGCAGTTTGGTGGAACCCAGTTCGTCTGCAGCGTGGTTGCTTCCCACGTCAGCCACCAGCCGTCCTCCAGCTTCAGCTTTGTCTGGATCGCTCCACCGCCTGGCACCGGCTGCGTCAACTTCCTGTAAGTCAGACATGAGAATGTGTGTAAAAGAGAGCAGCCAAGAAAGAATAAGATGAGTTAGATGTGATGCAGCCCAGGACTTTTACAGCTGCCACGCGTCTCCAGACATGGGAGTTGTAAACTGCAACAATAATATCCGTTAATGTTGTGTGGCTGACCCAGTTTATCAGCTGACATCTAGGGTGGTGTTTTCTCTGTGAGAGACACAAAAAGGATGTTAAAAGGCCATCCTGTCAGAGAAAACATGCATAATGACTGGAACAAGGTTAAACTCGGGACAAAGTTAACGTGTGTGCATGGTTACATCCTTAATACCTTGCTTGACGTGACCTGTGCCTTGGTAGGTGTCAATGTGTGTGTGTTTGCTCTGCTGAGAATTAACAGAAATATCCCCATCCTCTCATTCAGTCGGCTTGGTACCTCTTCCCTTTGGAAATGTGTGAGTGGTTGAACAGATCCACCCATCCTCAGAGGGTGGGTGTGATACAGACACAAACACATACATATTTTTAAGATAGAATAACATTGGTTTACACGACGCTCTTCTTCTGTGACATTACATAAATGCGTGAATAAGGAGCAATTTTCCAGCCTCACTAGCACGAATGGCTTCTGTTAGGATTTATAGCTACTTGAAACAAACTTCAGGTCAGTGGTAAGTCACTCAGGGATACTGCACAGGTCTGTTTTGTATATGTTACATGTTTGACTCGCCCAAATCAGAAAAGACGTAGCTTAAAATGTACAAGTCTGAAGTGTAACAGTCTTTTTTGTTTTTCCAGTTTTTTTTTTTTTTTCTCATTTTTGTTTCACATTCCTCTGTCTGGTCTTGCTCTTCATCATTTTCTCCATCTCTATCTGTTGGAAACATCCTCTAACTCTCTTTCCCTGCAGTTCTCTTGGCTGGTGATTTACAGCCTCATGCTGATAATCAGTCAAAATGCAATTAGCAGCTGTTGCTGGAGAAGTGTAGAAAAAAAAGGGAGGACTCCAGTAACTCTGCCCCATGCAAAGTCACAGCAGCAGAGCACTACTTTTCAAAGAGCTTTTATAAATTCACCCACAAATATTGGAACATTTATACATTTTTCTTGGGTAATCCTCACATTTCTGCATGAAGAATGAAAACATCATTATCATATAATTTGAATCCTTAGATAGACAAATCAGACTGCAGACTAATCTCTTATTTTCTTTCCTTTTTTTATTACCAGTCATCCCCCTTTCCAAACCTGAAAGACATTGCAAATTGTACATCAGTGTTTCATAAAACCCACAACTAAATTAAACATTTTGGCAGCCCTCAAAAAAAAATCCCTCAATGAATTCCTGGAGGAACGTGATAGACTATCAGACAGAGACTTTTATGGACAGACTGACAGAAAAGGATTCAATTGGGGAATTTACTGAAGTGGAGCTGCTATTTAGACAATATCCACGGAGCCAAACAGATTTACCGGCTTTTTCGTCTGCCAGCGAACACATTTACTGTTGAGCGTGTGTCAGCTTACGAGGATTGTGTGTTTCCTCGGTGAGCGCGTTTGCATGTGCGTGTAAACCATTGAGCAGCAGTGTGCCAGTGCTGATGACAGTGGGGCTGGCAGGGGTCCACGACTATATGACAATAAGGGCCCCTGCGGGTGACCTTATCAAAGTCAGCCAGTCACACTCCAGCTGGCTGGAGACTGCTCCTTACAGACACACACACACACACACACGCACACATCCACAGTCTTACCGCATCCTGTTCCAGTTCATAGCCCGCATCTCCACGAGTATATCCTAACCTCTGGAGCTGCCTTCCCTGGATTCAGTGACGTGACTCTGGGCAAAATTCAACAGGCGTGGCCCTTGTGACCAAAGCCAGGCTTACCTTGGGTGACAAATGCATTTTTTTTAGCTCTGATTTGTCAGTGGTATTTTTCTTTAGGTTGAGATGTGATCACGCTATTGTCATTTTCGTGTTTTTGGTCATATTTTCTTCTTCCATCCATCCATTTGCTGTAACCTTATCCTTCTACGGGTCACCGGGAGCTGGAGCCTATCCCAGCTGTCATTGGGCGAGAGACGTAGTACACCCTGGTCAAGTCACCAGCTCATATTTTCTTCCTTTTCTGTGTTTTTTATTTTTAAAAAATTATAAAAGATTTGTCTCGACTGTACAAAATGTAAATAATGTGATGGTCTGCCCTTGCCCATAGTACGCCTGTTCCTGATTGATACAAGGACTATTTTCCACAAGCAGTGTTCATGAGTGTTTAAATTAAAGGCGCAGACATCCTATGTCCTTCACAGGGCTGGACCTGGTCCGCCGCTGCATCAATATGGGGGCCTGTGAGCAGTTTTATGGGCAATATTGTGGGAGCGTGTGAGTGGTAACAGATCACTAGCCGGAGTGTGATGGAGTGCAGTGACGTGGGCATCCAGAAGAACTCATTTTCTGGGTGGCTGTAAATTGCCACCTAAAGAGAAGGGGAGGCCTTGGAGGAGAAGAGCAGAGGAGGTGGAGCATTGGGAGGAACACACACACACACACACACAGACACAGACACATAAATCCTGAAGTAAACACTGATCACACGATTCAAACTCAAACTAGTCAATCGACAGAAAATTAACCGGCGGTTCTGAAAGCGATTGATCATTTTAACAATGTAACAAACAAACAAGGACACAGACTTTCTTGAATATGGGAACAAGCTGCTTTTCTGTTTGATGTCACTATAAATTGAATATATTAATATTCAATATATATATTAATAAAACTAATGATATAAATATGTAGCAGTTGGATTGTTTTATTTTCAAACATTTTACAGACATAACTATTGATCCATTAATCAAATAACCAATAGATAAATCTGTTATAAAACTGATAATTACTTGCAGACCTAAGATGGCGCACTCTTAGCAATTATTCCTGTGACCCAG
Source organism: Nibea coibor (assembly GCA_023373845.1). Taxonomy (NCBI): domain Eukaryota; kingdom Metazoa; phylum Chordata; class Actinopteri; family Sciaenidae; genus Nibea; species Nibea coibor. The sequence goes on from CM041721.1 coordinate 19,534,255, forward strand.
TATCATCCAGAAGTATCGACTATCATAGTGAAGCTAAATTGTATGCCAGGAGCAAACCTTTTTCTTACACACAGAATGCAAATCAACTCATGCTTTAACGATTGCATAAAACACACAGTTGTGCCCCACTTTTTATTCTTCTTGCTCAGACAATGTAGTCCACACCATGACATAATGTCCTCAGTGCTTTACTGCACTTAACAGAGGTGAGAATGGTTAAAAGCCTCTTCTTGTGAATGCAGAGAAGCACTGTTGTGTTTCTTCCTTTCTTTGCCTTTATTCTGCTTCATTTAGAGCCTCGAGGCAATACGTACTGTGTGTGAGTGTGGGTCCGTGGGTCTGTGTATGTGTCATATCACCCATAACTTTGCAACTCTTGCTTGTGTGTAGGTGCTATATGGCCGTATCTGGGTGCTGTATGCACACATGTGGCTTTGCATGAACATGTGTGTAGTTATATGTATGTGTGTGTGTGTGTGTGAGCAGCAGTGTTCTGTACCGTGTCCCTGTGGGTCTCAGACAGCTGCCTGGTTAGAGACTGCTTCAATTACTGCATGTGAGCCCCCTTCCCAAAGTGTTCCCCTGAGGTGATGGATGTCTGCGGATCTAATGGCACACACATTCCTCTATGTCATGGCATGCTGTGTATGTGTGTGTGTGTGTGTGTGTGTGTGTGTTTATATGCATTTGTTTGCAAACACTTCTTTTTCTACATCTCCACTACCTGTGGTTCCTCTGTGGAGCCCCCTCTGATTGAAGACACTTGTAGGAGCAATTAGGAGGAGGAATAGAAATAGGACATGTGGGCGCTCAAACACTCTCTTGTCTTGTTAGCTGTAATTGAAAAGGAACGGTTCCTGTGCTGTAATTATGCCGGGTGTTGTTGTGTTGTTGGTACTGCCATCTGTTCTAAGTGGGCAGGTCTGTGTGAGCACGAAGTTTGTGAAACATGCACCACAGTGCTACATAGTACGTGGTTCTTGAAGTCCACCGTTTACTGTTTTTTCCCCCTACAGAAGCAGCCGTGTGGGGTTGCTTTTGTGAAAGCAGACTTCATGTGCCTTAGTAGCAGAGGATGTCATCATTTTACAGAGAGCTATAAGGTCCAGAAGATGTACTGCTGCTTTTAGGCATGCTACTAAAAATTAAGAGCCCGCCAATTAGAGATCATTAAAGACCCTGAAAACAGTAAATATTTATTCCCTCACAAAAGCTTCAGGTGCGTATTTCCTTCCTTAAAACTTGCATTTGGAGAATTTGGCAGTAAGCTCATCCAGGCTGGTGATTCTGACAAGCAGGATGATAGACAGCGTGTTATATTAATCAGAGGTCAAAGGTCAGAGGTCAGACTTCATGCTGACAGATGACTTATCTCAACCTGCGCCTAATTTCTCCTGGTATTAGTCTTCTCCATTGATTCCCAACTATTCATGTCAATCTTTCAGTCTATTTTAACATAAAATCACCGGTTAATGAGCTCCCCTCGTCACTGAGGCTCAATACTAGCCTGTGGCTGTGTGACACTGTGAGTCACTGTAGACATTGGGCCAGTGAAAATGAAAGATTGGATCAAGTTTATCACATTTTGACACTGTAGATATAGAAATACAGGGTAGAAATGCGAAGCATGACAGAGCACATAAATCTGATCCACTTTTTTCCTCCACAAACCCGCGGGAGCTGCAAATCCGGTGCAGTCGACCCATATAATTCCAATTTTCATATATCACACATTCACGTGTAAGACAGCAACTCTTATATCTCCCATATTCATGCATATAACCTTTCTTGAACTCTTAAAATGTGTCGCTTTTTCAAAATGTAACAGTAAATCGTCAACTTTTAGAGGCAAACCAATTCCTCTGCTCCTCAACAGATTACAACCCAGACTCCTGTTGCAGTTTACCCTAAAGGTCTCTGCGTCTACGACATGGTCTTATTTCCCAAGAGACGGTCCGTGACCCCTGTAAATATATACATACACCTGCGTACACAGAAATGCACGTGCACACATGCACACACAGATTCATGCATATTACACATCAGCACTCTGATCAATACTGCCACATATTGTCCACATCTGCGGTGCACCAACATCACACACTCCCATCAGGAGGTCACAGTCCCACCTGCTGGGACGTTGACCTTCTTATCAATTCTAGATGAAATAGAGCGTGGAGATTGAAAAAAAAAAAAAAAAGATAAAGCATGATTTTAAATGCAGCAGAATGAAGCATGCTCAGGGGAGAGGGGGGTCCGTTCCAGATGTATTTTGAGAGAAATGATTGCTTCACATTCTGAACTGTCTATTCCTGCAAATGTGCTCCGTTGTGACTGACAAGATAAATTACAGACGTGACTTGTTGTGGGGAATTCATCTCTCTGTTGTTGACTTTGGGTCAATACCGTAGATTCTTCTCTTTCACCCCCACTTGTCGTAGTCTGACTCTCTGTCTGTCACTGACAAAGCGAGGTTCTTAAGAGGCAGATTTTTTTTGTTCTTTTTTCTTTTTTTTTCTACTCACATATTCGCTCCTGACTGCCGTTGTTTTTCTAATCCCCCTAATTATGACTTGCTAACAGTAGCCAAGGTCAATTGCTCTTCTCCTGGCTGTATACTGAGCATTAACTGTGGCTTCTTCTGGCTGTATTTGGAGCTGTAACTCCGTATGACCCTGTGCTAACAAGCAGGTAATTTGCCAAACAACTCCCAAATCCCTCCTCTGTGGAGCTTCATTAAATTTGCATGTTCTCCAAGAGCCTTTTTCAATTAATTAATTTAGGGGTAGAGGGAAGGGGGATGGGGGTAGAAGGGGTTGGGTAATGTGATTCCACAAAACCGGTCCCACCCTCTCAGGCCCTGACGGGTATGAAAATATCAAGACTGCGTTGAAATCATCAAACCCCGCTTTACATTTCATCAAAGCTCTTCATCAGTGTTTTTTTTTTTCTGGAGAGAGAGCTGAAGCAGTGGATTCTTGTTTCTCCTGTTCAGTCTTTACTTCTCCATCTTCCTGCCTCTTCATCGTTTTACCCTTTGTCCCTGATTGTGGTGCCATAACCACAGCTGGTCCTCAACATAGAAGATAAATCAACCAATTAGGGTGTATTATTTTAAGGGCTAGGTCCAAATGCACCAAATCAGTGCTGGCGACTGGAACTGCACCCCACTGGAGCTCCTCATATTAATCATGATTACAAACAGGCCTAGTGAGCTGGGAGAGAAAATGAGCTTTTAATTGGGATTTGAGGAAAACGGGACGGGAGAGTCGTCTAACGAGGGAAGAAGAGCGAGACAACGTGTGTGTTCTCAGCCCTTTAGATCTAATAGTTTGTGTTTCAACAGCATTGTGTGGAAACAGTTCAAATGTTTGTTTGTGTGGTCTGTACTTCATATTCCTGTCTTTAAAATAGCAGTCAATATATTAAACTGAATGTATATGGCTTTAGGGTAAATCAGCAGTGTCTCCTGCTGTGTGTGTATGTGTGTGTGTTTGTGTGAGTGTGTGTGGTTAGCAGGGAGCTGTCAAACTGGCTCCTGGGGGATACTTATGGCCGACAGCAACATGTAATCTAACATGGAAGACATGCTTGGTAATTACCCACTCCAGGCCCTTTTGGGAGCTCTTTGAGTGACAGCTTGTCCATCTGCATACATGTTAAAGCTCACATGTGGCTTGGAGTGTGTGTATATATGCATGGGTGTCTGTGCGTGTGTAGAATGGATCTCTGCCCTTACGCACATGCCTTGCTATTTGACAGCAGATTGCGGACTTTGAAAGACAAAGCCATGTAACCCCCATCTCTGTTTCCTCCGACCAAATCTCAACCCTCCCCCTTCTCTCCCTTTCCCCGTCCATTTACCCATAGCTCTGACTCAATCTTTCTCTTTTTCTTCATCTTCCTCTTTTTCCCATCTCTCAGATTTGCTCCTCTTGACTAATGAGAGGGGAGAGGATGACACTTATTTTCACAAGATGAATGATCCCTCGTTTGAATCAGAAGAGGGGAGAGAGGAGGGGGAAAAAAAAAAAAACACCAACACGTTTAGACCCTTAATTGCTTTTTTCCCCCTGAAGAAAGTCAAATTAACATTTAGATGTTCAATAAATGTTTTGTATCAGCGCCACTCTGTGTGTGGGTGTCTCGGAGTGGAGACGGTAATGAGAGACACACGCTGAGGAGCCGCCGGAGTGTGACGGCAGGACAGACGCTGGCGTCGCGCTGCGCCGATCACACACTCTCCCCAGACTAAATGCCCTCTCCTGGCTACTGTTTTAATGACAGACACGTTATTAAGTCACACATAGTCAGACCACTCAGACATACACACACTTTCACAGAATATATCACAGTCATTGTTTGGTAGACACTTTGCATTTATTGGAGGGAAAGAAAACAGCGTCATTAGAAACGGACAAGTGCTTCTGGACTTTTCAAAGACACTCCTGCATAATTACATTTTAAAAAGCTTCCCCTCAAAAATACTACACTGAATTTACATTGTACTGTGTTATTGTACTTCAACTCCAGTTTATGTTTATCAGACTTTGCAGATTAAGATTGCACCAACGAAACATATGATCAGTTTATCAGTATTGACAGGGGCTGTTCTGCTGCGTAATAAATATTTTTACTTTTCATACTTTAATATGCAAAACTTGTTGTATGCTTACTGTACCCAAGTAAAGTATCTGAATAATTCTTCCACCTCTCTCAGCAGCTCCTACCTGGCTTGTGAAGGTTACAGTCACAGATGTGTTCAGTGAGTGTAAAAGATGTGTGAGAGGTCAAATGTGCTCTTTGATGGAGCCCCCCCTGTCCCCTGGTACTTAACAGAACCTGTTTAGTGAACTTGAGCTGAGACCATGTTTAGTAAATATTTAAGGGCCTTGTTCCTACATCCCCACGCGCTGTTCGTTACGTGCCATCTTTTATTCATAAATACCAAACTCAAATTAGTTTTCACCCAATTCTGAAATATGAGTGTAATTAAGTGTGTTTTCTCCCTAGCTCTGCACAGGCACAAGAGCTCTTTACTAATTAATGAGGGGCCTGTTCATTATTCATGAGCCGAGATGAACGAGTAAATGCCTTGGCAACCATAAAAGACCTGAATCTGCATGGTGGGCCAGGCAGGGGTAGAGTTTGGGAGGTGTGAGGCAAAATCCACACGGGGATGTCAAGCAGGAAAGACGAATGAAGCAGTAAGAGAAAGTCTGAAAAATCGATGTGGGCTCACTGAGTCAGAGACCCACCATATTGTGTATACCCCATTATGTTTTGCTTATTTATATCCTCTTGTCTCCTCTCCTCCTCTTCTTAATCTTGTTATGGACAGCCTGTTGACCGGGTGTGGCACACACACACACACACACACAGAGGCACACAACTGTCTGGATAGTTCCCATTGAGTTTGTTGTATAGCGAATTTGAAATAACACCGAGGTTACTCATAGCTCCACTTTGCTGGTTTGACAAAAATGTTGTGTCATGTCTCTGGATCGTGGGAATACCCTGAACACTGAGACAACAGTGTGTCCTTACATGGCACAGAGTAAGAAAAGAGGCCTCGCGTTTCTTTCTGCCCTCGCCTCGAAGGGACTTTCTCACTGTGTGTGGGTGGCTCACATAGTTCTGTGTCAGTGTGTGTGTTTTAGTGCAAGTTGCTCAGATTTACATGCCACAGATGATGTTCATAATTTACAGCAGGGCCAAATCATAACAACAAGGCCGAGTGCCAGACAGATGTAACAAGATTTACACTGCCCCACTCCCCTTGATGGACAAGCGCTAATACAAGGAAGCCTTTATGATTTTGACCTCAGTACCACTGTTTTCCCCGTCTGTATGATGTGGGGAAAATGCAGGTCGAAGTGGTGTTATATAGCTCTTACTAGCCATCTAAAAATGTACTGTTGTCTCCCCTTACACTGGTCTTTCCTTCGTGGAGCCACTACACATCCAATTTTGCTGCTGCCACTGACTAGAATGAGCTACAAAAGGCTCGAGGGCTCTAAAACTTTACAGCCTTTTCCAATAACTCATTTCAAGGACTCTGAATGTTTCAGCTCCTTCTTCTTCTTTCCAGTCTGATTTCCCCAGTTTGGCCCTTGTTGTTTTCACATAAAAACATTATTATAAGAACTGCTGTATTATCCTCATTATTATAATTGGCAGGAGAAGTATTTTGTTTTTTTATATATATCGTTATTGAAAACGATGAGAGAAAAGCTGCTTTGTCAGTGTACATCTTTACTGACGTTACTCCGCTATAGCAAATGAGAGTGGAGCTCTTCCTACATGTCTACAGTACGGCAGAGCATGTCTCTGTGTCTGTGTAAAAGATCCCGCTGCACACTGAGCCATTCCACCCTCTTAGATTTTTAAAGCTCTCTCTCCGTTTTCAAATGAATAATGCATTTCATGGCCACCGGAAGGAAATTCATATTACATTCCATACATGCACGCAACATACAGTTAGATTTACACTAGCATGCAAGAGTGCAGTATAGTAGCGCAGAGGATGTCGGAGGATATTTGATAACCCACACTCTGTTTTATATCGTATGTGCACTAAAAATGTTGAATCATGTGAATGGGAAAACATAATTGTCAATACTTGGATAGTAAAACAACAGTTATTCTTGTAGTCAGAGGATATGCAGTCATAGTAACTGCTCTTTTTTTGTCATTGTTGATATATAATCCCATGTAAATAACAAATTGTGCGTTTTGTTTCGTGCTGTTTTACCTCAAAGTTGAACATCAGAAAATGTCTTCCTTCATGTAGGACCCCTGGACACATTAAACATTTTGATTTAGTTGAAGATGATGTGCCAGATTGATCTTCATATATTAAGGACAGAACAGTTAACTTTCTCCTTAGGGCTGTTTGTGTTAATGCTCCGTCTCGCCTTCTTTTTCTCTCAGAGCCACAGCAACGCATCGAGGACAGATCATTTTCAAGGATGCTCTGGCCCAACAGCTCTGTGAACAAGGAGGTGAGTCTCATACATGAACAGGCCCCTATGTGATAACACATACGTGCACCAACATGCTGTATATACATACCGTACCCCCTATCTCACCTCCCATTACTGTCCATCATATGCACAGATTGTCAGGATATGGATGACACAATATGGTTGATGTGCTGCTTCTTCATGACAGTGGCATTGCAGCACTTCCTGGCTCCCTTTCTGCCTAATGATGCAGCCAGAGCCAGAGATATTTGGATGTCCTATATTGCCAGCTTAATTTCAGCTTATGCTAAACTCAGCTCTTTTTTTCCTCTCTCTCTCTCCCTCTCTCTCTCGCTCTCTCTCTCTCGCTCTCTCTCTGTCTGCTGGAGATTTACGCTTTATGGCCGACACATCTTACATCCACTTTCTGTGACAGCCTTAAGTAGCTATTGACAGACAGTGCAGGCCCACTCTGCATGCTGAGTGTGTATAATTGCTTGTTTACAGAAAAGAAGCCTCCTCCTCACTCAAAAACTCCTTTTTGTAGATCAAATTTGACTTTAATGCTGAAAGTGAAGAAGTACTCTAAATGCTGCTGGGGCCTTTTCACAAACTGTTTCAGCTGGAAAAACAACTCAATTTCAGCTTTAAAATATATGTGAAATGAATGAATAAAAATCTCTGTGGCGAGCCTCTGAGGACTCCTCATGACAAGTGTGTCCCCCAGCAGGTCATTGGAGAAACTACTGATGATTGTAGCACATGCCAGAAAGAGAGCGCTCAACTTCATGGCTCCATGCCACTTGGAAGACATGGGGCACAGAGCCCTCAGTCAGGTCTGGAAGAGTGACAGGGAAAGAGCGGCGAGGCTCTTCTCCTCTGTCTCCTTGCCCGAGATCTCCTCCTCTCACCACCACTGACACACTGCCCCAGTCTTCCCCCTCTACAAATGAAATATCTGCAGCCAACAACAGTCACTTAGTTGTTTAGTGCCAAGGCCCTGCAGTATCACACTAACACACAACTACTCACCGCAGACAAGCTGGAAAGCAGAGATTTAAACCTTACAAGGCCTTGGAGGAGGTACGTTGTGAAAGGGAGCAGACAGAGAACGAAGCAATGAGGTAATAAAAAAAATCTACAGTGAACATGTGCAGGCAGGAGAGGTACAGAGGGACGTGAGGTGGGAGAAACAGTGCTACAGAGAACAGTATAGAGGGATGTAAAGCTATAAATTACATGTGTTAGTAATGACAGCTTCTGTCTAATTGGTAAAGGAGAAATGGAAGAACAGAAGGATAAAATGGTAGAATGAAGAATGAGAAACCTGAAGGTCGTGAATTGCAGGTGATTTGAGTGTTTGGTAGAAGGAGTGCTGTGATTCAACATCATTAACAAAAGAAAAAAGTTGGGAAAGAGTAGAGGTGAGCGGGTGGCCGACCTTCTTGTAAGCTAATTCCTTTGACGGCCAATAAATGCAATGTTTTTTTCTTCTGCTGAACTACGCCAGGAAATCTGAATTACAAATGAGACGCGAACATGCCGAAGGCACCAGAAGGCGAAAGGAGACAGAGCAGAGATGAGAGAAAGGAGGAAACAGAAACAGAAATGGGTCTGATCGGTTTAGGTCTCCTGTGAATTGTCCAAACAGAGACAAGCATCATTTTCCTTCCTCATTGTAGTCAGTTCATCTTTCTTTTTCCAAAACTTGCAACTTTGAAAGAGATGGTTGAAAAATAACCCATTAAATTTGAATGAGCTAGACCCTTGACATGAAACCAGAGAACATCTTTGACATAACAATTGTGCTGTGGTCCACCAACCATAATAATATAATAACAATATTATTTAGAAACAGTAAAACTGTTAAAGTGAATAACTATACATGAATTATGTTTAAAGTCTTGGTTCCCGCTGTAAACTCAGACTTAGAATAGGTTGAAGCAGAGGCCTCAGAGCAGAGAGTGCAGTCTGCCCTGAGCAAAGTTACCTCAAATCTGGGCATTAGCAATAGAAGACACCGGGCCAGCTCAAGCAACTTCAGAAGTTCATATGCTTAAGACTCTTTGCGGAGCTTTGGAGAGCTGGAAAAATGAAAGCTATCTAAAGCAGGGCGATGATCCATGGAGGAGAGGGAGGAAGGAGGAAATGAGAAAGGAAGAGATGAAGGGAAGGAAAGATTCACAGGGCGGGCCGCTCAAATAAGAAGGCAATCGGCTGATCAGCTGGGTTGAAGACAAATGGGCAGATTAGCCAAGGAGGTATAAAAAGAATGTTGAGGCGTGAATTTGAGCTTAACATGATAAAGAGATGGAGAAAGAAACTCTAATGTAAATAAGAGATTTAAGGAGAAAGAAAGTAGAAGGGGAGGTATAAACCTTAACCTCGCTGTGGAGCGTCAGACATGCAGCGCTTCACAGTAGTAAAACCTGTGTGCAGATCCGAGGAGACGGGCATGTGTCTAAATGTTTCCACTGTGGTGCACCTAAAAGCCTGCAGAGACATAAGCAAAGACTGGATTTATGTGTGTCAGTGTTGGCGTTGCCTGGTCCCAAACACCCCACTCTCCCCTGTGTTCTCACAGCTACTTTTTTTCTGTGCCAGCGCCCGTCCTCGCCCCATCCTTTCATTCAGCGTCCAGTTGATCCCTCCAACTTCCCTTCTAGTTTGCTTTGATCTACGCCCTGTTACATTACTCAACAACCAGTGCAGAAAAATCCCCATATTTTGTCCTTATCCACAGATTCAGGAGACAAAACTAATGGGAGTCTGACAAATACTGCTGCAACCCAATGAAATGCACAGTTCAGCCGGGTAGTTTGTGGCACCAATCAGCGCATTGCCAAATTGTTTGGACAGGCTTCTAGAGATGCTTTAAAGCATGACGCGGCAAAATGCAAATTACCGCCACAGTTTTAAACGACTGCAAGTATATGAACAGACAGACGAGAGGATGAAACAGGAGTACATTTCAGCTCCCACTGAGCGACCATAAAAAGATTTATTAAGCCCAGATGAGAAGAGCAAGGCAGGGTATGAGGAGAGGTAGGGGTGGGTTAGGAAAGGGTGCTCTGTGCTAAAGGGTGGAGTGGCTGTGGGTGTTGAATGGCACTGCAGGCCGTCCATCAGCTCTATCTCCTGACAGCAGGGCCAGCAGTCCCTGCTTCCTGCCCAGCATCGCCAGGTCCTCTCATTTCCAGCGAGGGAATAAATCAGGTCTTTATGGGCCTGGCCGAGTGCACTGCACCCCAGATGGATTATTAAAGGGACATATAACTCAAAGAGGCCACTGCTCCCTGAGGGACGCCTGATCACAGCGCAACAGAGGAGGGACGGGTGGCCTCCACTCTTCCACCTCCTCGCTACCCACCACAGTCTGCCAGCCAGCCTGCTTGCCTGGCTGAATGCCGGCTTGTCTGCCATCCCTCATCGCTCACCAGCAAGAAACCTTGAGACCCCGCTATCTAGTCTACCCCCCGCCCCCTTGCATTCTGAGTGTCTCCTCAAGCCCTATTTTCTCCTGCCTTATAATTTCTCTCTTTCTAGTCTTCTTTTGTGTTCTTCTGCCATTAAGATTTTTCTTCTCTTCTGCTCTTTTGTTTGTGTAGTTTTTGTTGGAACTACCATAGTCCTCGGATTAGTAAGGAGTGATGATATGTGGAAGGATATTTATTGTGCTTTCCCCTTCATCTCTAACACATTGACAGCCAGGAGATGTTTGCCAAAGAGATAAACAACAAAAATGGTCTTCAAGTTTTGAGACAGAGCCAGACTCTGATTCTCACTATTGTGAAGAAAAAGATGTCTCGTCTTTACCTTATATTCAACATTTATATAAAAGCACAGCTAAGAAAAGGTAACATGGAAATTGGAAAATAGTGAGTCTAACTTCTTTGCTGGTCTCCTCTCCACTCACCTGTGATTATTGTAATGATGCCAATTGAAGTCTACACAAACACCCGGTTTCTTGAGTGGAGTGAAGTGGCTGCATTCTGCCCTTGGTGAACCATTTTTTTCTAGTCATTGTAGAAGGAAAAAACAACAGCATCCTGCATCCCGGTGAGTCAGTAATTGAAACCGCTAGTTAGACAGGAGCAAGTCGACTTCAAACGTGGTTCATGTCGTCAAGGATTTGAGTCAGACGAAGGGGAAAAGAGCAAATGAGAGGAGCATAAGGGGAGATTTGGAAGAGTGGGGGCAGTTTACATGGCGGGGAGAAAGAGTGAGAGAGAGAGGAGAGATTAGAGCTAGAAGATGGAGAGAGGAGGGGGAGAAGATTTAACATGACTTGCGCCCTGCGCTCTTTGTGCAAAGATGTCTGCGTCTTCCAAAGATTACGCTCATTTAACCCCCCTAGTATCAACCCCAACCTCACTTGTCAGCACCGGTGTGATTTTAGTCTCTGTATAGTTTATTGTTGCTAATGTTTTTATATGCACACATGTGTGCATGTGCATAGCAAAACACAGAGAGGGTTGGGTCAGTTGTGGAAGGTAAAGCTGTCTATGTGTATGTGTGTGTGTGTGTATGTGTGTGTGTGTGTGTGTCCCTCTGCATGCTTGTGAGTATAAGCCCTGGCCAGGGAGATACAGGCATTAGCAGAGATGAGCCGCAAATAGAGGAGGCAGTAATTGAAGTCTTTAAGAAAGTGAGAGGGGATTAATCCAAGTGAAATGAGCGCCACTGTCTGCTCCTGATGCACAGAGGGTTAGGCAAAGGGAGACAGAGCGGGCGCGGATGGAGGGGTGGGCAGGAGGGAGAGATTGCGATAGAAGGCAAGTGAGAGAGACAGCAGGAGAGCGTGATGAAGCATGGAGAAAGAAAACTGTAAATGAGGCCTTTTTGGAAGCTTGAAGGGATTATCCACCCAAAAAAAAAAAAAAAATCTTTGGGCCTTTCTCCAGCCAAATGGCCTCACTAGAAAGACTGAGAGTGATTCAGAAGAGTTTGTTTAAGAGGGAGACGGGAGAAGACTGGAGAGAGCAAAATACCATCCAAGCATTTATTACTGTATGTCAGTTTGAGAGGGGGGATTACCAGGAGTCTTAGTACATGTTCTTTTCAGGTTGAATATGTAAGATAAACACACACTCATGTAAACTGAACACCAAACTGCTCATTTCATTGTCATAATAGTTTAGTAAGAATGTTGATAAGGGACAAGGAACATGTCGCCACATGCTGGGATTGATAGTTCTAGACGTGTTTTGAATCAGCAGATATTGGAGGATTAGGGGGCGAGGAAGGAAGAGAGCAAGAGAGACGCAGAGGGAGGAAGAAGGCCCTTTGATCTGCTTTTAATGGGCTTCATCGTCGAGCCAGAGCTCCATCCATGAAGCTGAGAGTGTCAGGGCCCACCAGAGCGGCAGCAGGAACAGTCACAGCCACTGAACCACCCAGCTCTGTCACACAGGCCACTAAGACTCCAACTTCTACAGTCAGCATGAAACTTTACCAACTCTCTGTGAATCGTAAATCCATTTCTAAGAGCCCAGTATTTGGATCCAACGTGGAGAAATGAGGGCAGCTAACAAAAATGAAGCTTGAGCTCTCAGTTAAGACATTTGCAGAACCAATACGATACTAAGAAACCTTTGTTTTGGTAATCCATCCTGCTTTGATTCAGGTTCGGTTGTTTATGAGGGAGTTTTAGGTGGGCTCTCTTAAATGTAAGCCCCTCTCTTTGAGGACATTTTTTGAACCTCAGCATGGTTTGAAAGAAAGTCTTAAGTAACTAGAAATGAAACTTTAGGATGAGTCCTCACTGTCTTATCTCAGTGCGTTTTATCAGGTGGGCAGGCTCATCCTGGATAAAGAACACTGTGACAGATTATCCTTCTCTTCAGTCTGCAGTAAAAGACCAAAGAAAAGTAAAGAAGCTCAAAGGGAGTGAAGGGTGTCATGTTCGCTTAGGTTGAAACCGCTCCATAGTGACTGATCATGAAACAAGGTTAAACTTAAGTTAAAGTCAAGTGTGATTATCACCTTGTGCACCCTGTTTCTTGGCAAAAGTCTGTTTGCGGTGGTAAATGATGTCCACTCAGCTGCGTTATTTGTCACACCTTTCCCGTCTCTTTTGTTCGATGTGTACTAGCTAATAAAACACAGTTTCCACCAGACTAATCTGTCAAAAATTCTTGATTAAGCTTTAAGCCTCACTGTACAACCTCCTTCATCTTTTCTAGCACAAAGGTCACTCCCGTACTCTGCAACTTTATGATATTTTTCTAAATCAGGATACAGACTGTATTCTACAAAGTGTTCTCATTAATTGAGTTAGTGCCAGTGTTTTTTTTTTTTTTTTAGACCCATGTTTGATTCATTAATTCTTAACACTCACTACCCCCCTCCATTCACCTCCCTCTTCTTCTCAGAGCTGTGCATCCCCTGGGAGAGATTGATGGTTGAGTGTGTTAGCTAGGCAGTGGCCACAGATTACAGCGCACAGGCGCCTCTGGGGAAGATGGCGGTTAATTGGCATTGAACCGTTAATCATGGCCGTCTGGCCTTTCATTACTGAAAGGAATTAACATCAGCAACAGCCAGTAGAGTGCAGCCATGGCCGGCCAGGAAACAGAGAAACTTTCTTTCACTCAGAGATGATTTAAGAACAGGCCCGTCTACATGAACTTACTGACTAATCCACACTTTATCTGTGAAGTTAACAAAGCAAAGATGCACAGACATGCAAGATGTCGCCTCTGTATAACTCACAATGCTGACTCTCTTCTTCTCTCTCTCTCTCTCCTGTTTCAGCTCCCACCGAGTCCCCTTTGAGACCTAGTCTTGGTGAGTCTGCATGTCATGTCATCACAACCATACAGGTAATTACAACATGAAAAGACGAGGTGCCATACAGATCGTGTCTAACTGCGAGCATATGGTGTATGTGTTTATGTAGTGGAGCTCCATGGCAAACAGGCTGTACTGCGTGACGACTTTGACTCCAACCTCCAAGGAGAGCTGGACCCAAGCATCTGGTAGGTGAAATGGTTACGACTCCTCTTGCAATCTCTTCTCCTCTTGCTCTCTTTCAATACTGCTTTGACATTGCTTTGGTTATAAGTCCCTCTCCTCTCCTGTCCTCTCCTCTCAGGTCTGAGTGCAGTAACTGTGAGGTGGGGGAGCAGTGTGGTGTACTGATGCATGGCAGAGCCGTGACTTTCTGTGAGCCCTTTGGAGAGCGAGAGCTGGTAACTGCCATATTTGACCACACTGCTACCGCTGTACATTTTACGGACCATTGACCATACATACAAACCAACCACTCAGTAGCCACAGCTAAAGTAAATGACGGCATACAGGCTGTAACCACAGTAAAATCTGTGTCTATATAGTCTTCGTCTACATTGCGAAATCAATTTTACAATAAAAGCACACAACAAAAACACATTCTGCCATTTTCTATTATTGGTTCCTTTTGTAGTGACAGCTAAAGCATGTATGTGCATATAGTCAGCAAAGCGAGCTGAGATAAAATAAAATCACATGTGTGTTTGGTCTGTTTGCACGTGTTAGCCTCAGCATGACTGAACAAACCAAATATATCTGTCCTACGCAAACAAATAACAACTAAACGGAGCCAATATCATCAAACTGTTTATTATTTGCCCCATGTTTATGGTAAAAAATGGAACGCTGACGTTGCCTGGCTGAAGATGTGTGCACATTTGCACAAGTAATTTTGTGTGTCGTGATTTGGTTACAGAAACTTGTACACAATGGCTTTCTTTCAGTCATCTGCCAACTTTAACTCAAAACATTGCCACACCTGTTTGGCTGTTTGAGTTTTTGGAGGGTTTTTAGCTAAAACTAACTTCTCGTACTACCGCAGGACACACAAGTTTAAGAATTTAAAAGTACAGGGAGAGCACAGAGGACTCAATATTGAACAATTTTAGAGTAAAGTACACTAGTATCAAGATACTGCCTAACGACTAGTGTGGCACACACATACCTCATGCCAGCACACAATCACTCATAATTGCTAATCAAACCTTTTCATTCCCTCTTTCTATCTTCATGACTGTGTATTCTACTGAAAAAGATAAAAGCCAGTCAGTAGCAACAAAGTGTTGAGTGCCTCATGATTCTATGTACTTCTCTGATTAGCATTTGCTTTGTCTGTCACCGTTCCAAATGTTTGATGCCACTGCCTGGCAGCTCTTCTGTCAAGCAGAATAAGCATGCACATCCAGAAACACTGACACAGATAGCCCCGAACAGAAAATCATCAGCAATGAGAACACACAAACAATACTCCACCAATTTGCATTTAGAGGTTAATTTAAGCCCAAATTGTGATGTTTCACTCACACCCATTGGTTGGAGTTGTCACCCTCGAAATGTCTTCAGAGTGGATAAAAATATTTGGCGTCATCGGTGAATGTGGTTACGTTTGCATCAGACTTGATACTTAAAATGAGAAAACATCAATAAAACAAAGTTTTGGTCAAAGGTTTAAATACTTTGCTACAACTGGAATAAATCATATTGGATGTTGTAGTTGATATTATTTCAAAGATTTGAACTGTCTTGTATATCTTTCCCAGACCACTGTACCCCTCAACACTAGCACAGCCTCAGTCCTGCAGTTTGCCCTGGGTGAGTATCTCCACACGCATTGCAAACAATAAGTGAGATTATGTATGAGACCCTGGATTAACCCTGTTCAAACATCTCAGCCCTGCGTGCAACAGTCTTTTCCATCCAGGACAATAGATCCCTTTGTAATCTTTAGGAAATAGTCCTGTCACATGTCAGTAAGCCAGCTGGTCACAGTGTAATTCTGTTTCTTTCTCTGCTCCCCCTCTCCTATCACAATAATGAATGATTTACAATATTCTGGGAAAGACACCCAGAAGGCCATAGCAGAGTTTTTAGAGGTGTTGTATTTTTCATGTCCATTACACGCATCCAGCAGTTCTCATGGGAGCACGACTGAGAGGAAATAAGAGTACATACGGTAGCGAAAACCCTCCTCACCCGCACTCCTCTATTTCTCTTTCTCTCATTCTGTCTGGCTGCACTTTCGTTTGCAGGTCATTAATATGAGTTTGTGATGCACTGTTGTGTATGGAGCAGTTCAGTAGAGCAGTGCAATGAAGTGGTGGCAGGTTAATGCACGGCTTTACTCAGTAGGGATGGAGCGGCATGGCAGGACATTGACCTGACATGGATGCTACAAAGCGTCAGGTGATGTGGGAGGAGAGGGAGAGCAGGGATGGAGGAGAGGAAAGGTGGGGGTTAGTCTGCTTCCTCCATTAGTAACCTTTGACCCCCACCAGCTCCCACATCGCCCTCACAAACCTGTATTTTAAAGGCGTCTGTTCCCACGCAAACTCTTTAAACACAAATGTACAGATAAACTAACAGAGTCTTCGGTCCCACATCGCTTCTCCTCCAATCATCTCTGTCCAACCCCTTTATGCCGCCTCCTAACTTCTCTCAGTCCTGTTAGGCTGCTGATCACTTAGTTCCACCATGATACCATTTAGACATAATTTTCCACTTGGCTGAGGGAGGGAATGTGGAAGCAATCAGTCAGAAGAGGCCAACCCGCTGTGCCTGGCTGCCCCTCAGGCCATACAAAGGATCATTGCCCTGCTGATAAAATTCAGTTTTTGAAAAAAAAGGAAAGTGCCTCACACGTTCTTTAGCTGTTCCCTCGACAGGAGTGTGTTAACAGTCATATATGTCTGTCCTCTGCGTGTGTTTGTATTCCCCAGGCTCAGGTTCCTGTCGGTTCAGTTACTCAGACCCCAGCATCACTGTGTCATACAGTCTAAGCGGTAACGGCAACACCTCCGATGACTGGATCACACTGGAGAAGATCAGGTCTCTCTCTCTTTCTATCCTCTTCTTCGTTCTTCCTCATCCATCCCACAGTCCTTCCATCTGTTATGAACACCCGCCCTCTCTTTTTTCCCTGATTCACACCTCCCCCTCTCAATTTGTCATTCCTCTCCTGTTTGTGTCTCTGTGATCCCCCTCTTTTTCATCCCTCTATCCTATCCTGCCTCCCTATGTTTTGCCAACTCTCAAACAGAGCCATGATGTATAAATCCTGTCTTCTAACTACGTTATTAAGCTGCAGTGTGTTATTCTTTTGTGTAGACACAGAAACCAACTTGTAGATCATCTACTGCATAACTCATCCTGAAATGTGTCTACTTCAGCATTAAATGTACAAGACTTAATTACATAAGCACCACCCTCATGTTATATGTTTTCCTCACCTATAGAGCCCCTACCAACAGCAGCACTGTCGTCCACCTGCTCCCGCTGCCACATCACTCCAAGGCTGATGGCGTTCGTATCCGCTGGACTCAGGAAGCCCCCCAAGGCCCAGAAGGTTATGAGTCCTGTTGGGGGTTGGACAACGTGCTGCTGATCAATGCTGCCCACAGAGCCCCCCTGATGGAGGACAACTTGGACCCTCCAGACACTGCCAACTGGCTCTTCTTCCCTGGAGCTACTGTAAAGGTACATGGATAAAGCAATGGACATTTACATGGATTCACTTCTTTACACATGATTTCAATGTTTCAAGTGAAGTGAAGTGATTTTCTTTAAGACACTGCTTTCTAAAACTATTTACATGTCTTAACACCTGCGTTCATATTGTTCAGCACGCCTGTCAGTCCGAAGGCAATGCTATGTATTTCCATGGCGGTGAAGGAGTTGGCCAGAGCTTTGCGTCAACCAGAGACATCGACCTGCATCGTGAGGAGGGAAGGAGCTACTGGGAGGAAGACTTTGAAAGCTCACCCTCAAAGTAAGTCAAGATGATGGTCTCATTTCTTCCACAACCTCCCTTACTAGATCATTTTGCCTAATTACTTTTTAAATAAGTAAGCAGGTAATCTCCATTTCAAGTGCACGTCACAAAATCACAGTTACAAAGTGGTTTAAAAGTTCACATAAAATGCAACAGTTACAGGAAAGGGTCAAATTAGGCTGAACAACAAATGAGAGCTGGGTTAATACATCATTAAAATGCCAATCATTGCAGATTTCTAGGTTTTTAAAAGCTCTTTCGAATGTGACACTGACTTGATACTGAAGGAGAGTTTGCTCCACAGCAATGAGCTAATACAGTAAAACCAAATCCGGTTGCCAAACCCATTTCAAAGGATCAAATGGGTTTAAAAGTAACCAGAACGTACCATTAAATCCAAAATGACCCAAGAAAACATTACTAAATCCATGTAGGGTCAGTTTTGGATGAAAATTTGACTTGAGCACCAGGTGACATATTAGCTGGGGAAGAGAGAGTTAAGAGAGAGGGAGGGGTGTGGTAGGATATCAGTGGTCTGGTATGTCTCTGTATGTGTATACAAGCAGGTGCTTTGACACCTGTCACTAGTCATATGTCAAGTGATGCGACATGCAGCGTGTTGCACAAGTATAAGTCAAGCTTGGGGGCTGACACAGGTGAATGCCATGCTTCTGACTGCTACAGAGACAGCAGTCCATCTGTTCAGACTGAGACACATACACACGCACAGATGCACACAAACACACACTGGACAGCAGACAGCAAGGAAACACTGTCAGAAGCACTGCAAGAGGTAGGGAGATAAAAGAGGAGAGATGATAGATAGTGTTACAGCCAGAGAGTAATTAACAGGCCTCATGCACCAGGTCTGTCACTACATTTTCCCATTAATGAGAAGGACCTCAAACAGGAGTGCGTTTCTACGGCCACCCCACACCCTCACGCCTTCGTGCAGCGCGCCAACATGCTACACTGCATGCTAGCTCTCACCCATCAGACATCATGGGTTGACACATGTGTAAGGTAGGCAGGAAGAGCTTTTGCTTGTGTTAATGCTACACTCCACTAAGTGTCATTTAACCCAACGCTGGCTGTGACAGAGACACACCGGCTTATATACTGCACGGCAGAAAATAGAGAGGAACGGGGGGGAAGGAAAGGGGGGATAGAGGAACACAGGAGAGGGCTGACACACTGAGTTAACTTCTGTCAGTGCTAATGAGGATCCTCTCTCCACTGTGCAGAAATATGTGTCTGCACGTGTGTGTGTGCGTTAGTCTGTGTGTGTGTGTTCTGCATGTGTAAGCCCCTTTCCAGGTGATTTATGCTGGCATTGTGTGTTTGTTCACTGGCAAGGTGTGAATTATGGCAACTGTTTACTGACTTCAGGAACACTCCAGGGGGAGATTCAGTGTAAAAGAGGCAATCTATAAACACAAGTGTTTGCATGCTATAATTTCTCTGTCTGTGTCTGTGTGCTGGTGTGTCAGCAAAGTTCATTTGGGGTTAAGTTCTTAAGATTTCTATTTCTTCAACTGTAAATTATTTAGTCACATTAGTTGCCATGTAGTTATTTTAAGGTTAATCTCCTTCTCTAACTAAACTCATTCTCAATCATTAATTTGTTGTTACTTTTAAACCATATTTAAA
Source organism: Nibea coibor (assembly GCA_023373845.1). Lineage (NCBI taxonomy): Eukaryota > Metazoa > Chordata > Actinopteri > Sciaenidae > Nibea > Nibea coibor. The sequence continues at coordinate 19,553,650 of CM041721.1, forward strand.
CTTTTTTAGGAGTAGTTCATCATGTGGTCGACTGTTTGAATGTTTATTATGAATTTTGTTGAAATACTGCCTCATAAATTTCAAGTGCTTATTTTCCCAAATTAATATACAGCTTTTAGACACAACGTGTGACACAACATGTGTTGAGAAATGTTTTTTTCTTACTAAACCAGCCCTGTCTGTTTTTCATACTCAGCTGGGACATAGAGGGAGCTGCCTATGGGACTCAGTGTGGAGAGATTGAGTCGGGCTCAGCTCTAGTTTTTGAGAAGGAGGGCCGGAGGAGAGTGTGCACCCCGTACCTCGACACCACGTCTTACGGAAACCTCCGCTTCTACTTTACCATGGGTACAGAAATCCTCCCAGCATAAGACTTTGACATACAGTAGCATTTGGTTAATGCGTTGTACATGGTTTTGTTATTTGTGCTGTCTTGTGTAGTACATTGCATAAACAACGTGAGGACTGTTTGTGTTCAGGTGGTGGGGACTGTGATCCAGGAGAATCCCATGAGAACGATGTGATTGTGTTTGGAAGGTCTGAGGGCAGGAGGGAGCGTGTGGTGCTCGACACCCTTCCATACTCTGCTTACAGGGTGAGACATGCAAAACATGTGCACACCCAAAATATGTATTTTTTTGAATTCCTCGTCCAATTATCCTATTTGATTTTATTGATATATTTCTATCAAAGCTAAAACCGTTCAATAATTACAAAATAATTATCAGGTATTTTGACAAACAAATAATCTTTTAAGTCATTTTCCAAGTAAAAAAGCAGAATGTTTATTTATTCCAGTCTGTAATTTGTGAGGATTTGCTGCTTTTCTTTGTCTTATATGATAGTAAACTGGTTATCTTTGCATTTAAAACAAATCAAGCAATTTGAAGACATCATCTTTAGCTTTAGGGAAAATTGTGATTGCAAAAAAACTGATGACTTTTCACTATTTTCTAATTAATATTTTCCCTCTGGTCTAATCTGTCATTCTATCCTCCGTTTCCTTTATCTCAGACTCCTGCGGTGGTATCGCTGGCACTGCCCACTGAGTTACAAACACCAGTCACCCAATTCTGCCTGGAGCAGCGGTCACATGGGGGTGCCAACCGCCATGTTTGGGCCGTAGACTTCATGCAGCTGCTGCCTGTGCTGCCTGGCACTCACACACATGTCGCTCAGTTCTCCATCAACCTCGGCTGTGGCTCCTACCAGCCTGCCAACAGGTGTGACACATTTTAAAACTAGGCTAGGCCGTGCTTTTATGTGCAAAGATCACCACTTTTTTCAGCAGAATCATGAAATTGGGCTGCGACAAAGCAGACGTCCACACACTAAATAAGACACCCTGGATTGACTCAGTTGTTTTGCCATCAAGAATGGTAACCGGTCCACACAGGAAACTGAAGGAAATAATGCTTCTAAACAGCAGAATCAGCGGCTGTCAGTCAGTCAGCTGAGCTCCGTTGAATAAGAAAGAAATAAGAAAGAATAAGAAACTTGACTTCAAGGAGTTTTTTAAGTATACATTACATTTAGACTACGTATTTAAATCCCAGCAGTTCAAGCTGTTGCTGTCTATGTGGATGCTGCACATGAATTTCAGAATGCAATTTTAATAAAAGAGCAGAGGGAATAATTTATTATCATTTACCCTGCAGTGAACTTAGGACATTTTGCACTAATTCAAGTTAAAAATCTAAATGTTGAAATAAGATGTGCTCTGTTATTTTTCATTAGTGTCAGTCTTGAGTTTTCCACCAACCATGGTCGCTCCTGGTCTCTGCTCCACACCGAGTGTCTGCCAGAGCTCTGTGCCGGACCCCATCTACCTCATAGCACCATCTACTCCTCTGACAACTACAGCGGGTATGAAAGTCTGCACTTCTCTATGTGTATGACTAATAAACATACAAGTATACCTTTATCAGCCTGTCACTGCAGATTTATGCACACGTACATGTATTTTGTTTCTCCAGGTGGACCAGAATCTCTATCCCGCTGCCCAACGCTGCCCTAACAGAGACAACACGGTTCCGCTGGAAACAGTCCGGCACCGGAGCAGGCAGCATGTGGGCCATAGACAATGGTTGGTATTATATACACAGTTCACATGGTACACTCTTAAAAGTCATTGTTTTGTTGTTTACTTGGACCCAACAAAAAAGCCACAAAACCTCTTCCTTTCAGGTGCCAACCTAGAAAATACTGTTCATTAAAGCTCGGCTAAAAAAAGAGGGGTTTTTTGTGTGGTAAAAGAAACTGAATTTCCATGCCTGCTTTTGTCTTCAGTGTATATTGGTCCTGCCTGTCTTCGTTTCTGCTCTGGGAGAGGACATTGTTCCCGTACAGGCTGCAAGTAAGAATCTGCTTTTTATTAAACCAAATAAATCCAACGTCTCTCCTTCAAAATGAGTCTCCTCATTATCCACCTAATGCCTTACAGCACCAATCACCATTCAAAATTAATCAAATTGTATTATGGCTATGATTTATTAATGGATTTTCATTATCTCTGTCTTCTTTTCCTCGTTTATATTCTTCACTCTTTTTAATGTCTCATGTCTCCTCTCCTCTCCTCTCCTCTCCTCTCCTCTCCTCTCCTCTCCTCTCCTCTCCTCTCCTCTGCAGATGTGACCCAGGCTTTAGTGGTCCAGCCTGTGAGCTTGCCTCCCAGACCTTCCCAGCTTTCCTGTCAGAGGGTTTCTCCAGCCCACGGCTCTCCTCCTACCACAGCTTCTCTTCACTTCGTGGGGCCGAGGTCAGCTTTGGCTGTGGGGTTCTGGCCAGTGGCAAAGCCTTGGTCTTCAACAGGGACAGCAGGAGACATTTGGTCACTGCTCCACTAGACAGCTCCCAGGCCAGGTAATGAAAATGCTGATAAAGAACAGGGTCTTGAATGTAAAAGCAGACTTGTTACATGAGAAAACATGAGAAAAATGTACGTGTACAGCATGCACACAAGCAGATGATTCAGTAGATTCTGCTGATTTTGCCATCAGTAGATTACTTTGTAAAACCGCGGCATGTCCTCATCGGGTGTCTTTACTTCTGATTTATAGCGCAAATGTTCCAGTCAGATATCCACTCTCCTCCTTCGTCAATCCCTCTTTCCCTCACACTCTTGTGTTCCAATGCTGGGAGATGGATTGTGATCATGGGGAGGACTGCAGATGAGAGGAGAGATGAAAGGGGAGGATGAAAATGTGAGAGAGAGATGGAGAGCAAGAGATGAAGTTAGATATGGCATCTGTGTTAGATTGATTATGCCTGTTGCGGCTCTCGGTATGCCACCTGATGGCCATATTTAATGCCAGTTTCCTGGCTGATTGAGTGAACAGCTGCCTGAAAGAGGAAACTGCAGTGCTATTGAAAGCAAAGCTCAGCCAAGGACAGAGAGAGCTGGGAGGTGACTGGCAGTGCGAGATAGATGATGGAAATTAGAATAAATATTACATTAGTACAAATGATGACATGGCTGCCAAAACAAAGATGAACACGTAAGAGGATGGAAACGAATGCTACATTAGATCTATGTACAGTTGACATGAATACATGGATGTGAACTCTCGCTCTCATTCACTCTCTCTCTGTCTTACTCTTTCTTTCCCTCCACCTCCTCTCATCTAATTTTGTCCTCATTCATTTAATCATCTCATCCATCATCTTGCCACCTCCCTCCCACCTCTCTGCTCTGCATGAATGTCTGTTTATCTACCCTTTTACCCCTCTCCCTCTCCCCTCCCCATCCCGAACACACTCTTTGTCACCTTACTTTTTTCTCTTCTCATTTATCAACCTGTCCTTTTCTGTGTCATTTCATTTTTTTAATTTTTTTTTACATTTTGTTTGTCCCAACTGCTACTGTACTTCCTTCATCACTCCAACTGGCTTCTTTTCATTTTTCCGTCATGTTCTCTGCAGGTACCTACAGTTTACGCTTCGCCTGGGCAGCCGTAGCACCCTGAGCTCATGCCCTGCCCCAGACCAGCCAGGAGAGGGTGTCCTGCTGCATTACTCCTCGGACAACGGCATCACCTGGACGCTGCTGCAGCACTACGCCTACCAAGGCTTCCACGAGCCAAGGTTCTTCCTCTGTTCAGAGTGTGTGCGCATGCGATGTGTGTGTCGACCATCGCACACTTGTATGCCTACAATTCCACCGAGACCCTATAACTCCATTAACACACACATTTACGCTGCTAATGGCGTGCTGGAGGTGTAAGCCACTGGGACCCACTGAGTCAGTTAGTGCCATCTATGTGTGTAATGAAGACAAAGTGGGCTGGGTGCCAGCTGCGCAGGCCGGGTCTCAGAGCTCTTTATCAGCACAAGAAAGGTCAGCGAGGGTCAGTGACAAGTTCTCCACAATGATCTGACCTGCAGGTGCAAGTGGAGTTTCTTACTTTATCAGCATGCATGTTTGTACAAAACAACTTGATAACAGAATCAGCCTTGACAAAGAGAAAATGGATCTCTCTGGCAAACAGAGTGAGATATAAGAAAGATGACAGAAGACAGAACCTGTTTAAAACTGTAGAAGAAGAAATGGACATTGTTTACATACATTATTTGGGCCGTGTGGTTACAATTCCAGACCAAATACACCCGACCTACATAAAACAAACTTTCCGTTAAGTGTCACTAATAATCTCTTTCCTCCATCCAGGATTGTGTCGGTCGAACTCCCGTCTGGTGCTCGTAAGTTCGGCGTGCAGTTCCGCTGGTGGCAGCCGTACCATTCAGGCCGAGGTCACGATGTGTGGGCCCTGGATGAAATCAGCATGACGTCTGTGCTGTTCAACACTATAAGTCTCGATTTCAGCAACGTGCTGGACGTGACCCAGAGTCTTGGTTTCTATCTTGGCCATGTCCAGCCCTACTGTCAGCATGACTGGACCCTCAGGTAGGAGACTCATTGCTCTGATGCAAATAGTGATCAGTATGTTTTTGGTGAGAGATAAAGTTAAACATTTTTAGTTACTGTTACAACAGTAATCTGCAACAGAATATGGCATACGGTATGATAACCTCTCTTCCTCCACGTTATACTCTAGTTTCTCTGGTGAGCCGAGCCCTGGCTCCAGCATTCGTTATGTGGAAACTCAGTCAATGCAAATCGGAGCCTCCTACAGTCTACAGTTCTCCCTGGTCATGGGCTGTGGCCGTGAGCCCTCCCCTCACATTGATACTCAGGTCCGCCTGGAGTTCTCCACCAATCACGGCCTCACCTGGCACCTAGTCAAAGAGGTAAGAAGCGTGAAATGTATTCAGCAGTGTTAGCCATGTTAAAACAATTGTTAACATTCGATCCCTTTGTTTTCACAGCCTGGATCACATCTTTGTTTACAACTTTAACTTGTAGAAGTCATGCTGCAGAGAGACAAGGCAACATATCATTTATTCATGATCATGAATATTGATTTACTCATTACAGCCTCAGTAATAATGTGTAAATAATGAGAGTCTTTAAATGTGGCAGTTTGTTTCAGATGAGAAATTATCACAATTACAATTTTATCATCCTACTATTAGCAAATACATGGCAATACTTGAATCAGCAAGCAGATTATCTTCCCATGATTCAACAAAGATTTTCTCTGATCACAACTGGCTCATAAATATTCATAAGGCACCAAAGTATCTGCCAAGATTTTTATTGCCTTTGGAATTGAATAGGGCGTAATGAGTCCTCCATCAGTGAATTTTATCTAATTCTCTCTTGTGCATAAAAATGCAGTCATCTGGCAAGTGCAGAATGTAACTCACTGAATGTAGTGTTAATCCTTGCTTGTCTGATGTTCAAGGTCAGAGAAACTATCCTGCTTTAGTCTTTTCTATGCATATACTCGGGAGCTAATGCACCCTAAGGTTGTATCTGCTGTATGTTAGGCTACAAATTAAAATCCACAATAATAAATGAAAAACTTTATTTTACTGAGCTAAATTTTGAGTGATTAACAATGTCATTTTCCTTAAACAGGTATGCAATAAAACCTGTAATGTAATGAAACTTATTGTTTCTTTCACCTAGGCCTGTCTGCCTGGCATGCCAAGCTGCTCTGAGTTTACAGCCCCCAGTGTCTACCACCCATCGGAGTTCAAAAACTGGAGACGTATCACTCTGTCTCTGCCTCAGAAGACATGGTAAAAAAAAACATACCTCTGCACAATAGTCATAGAAGAAAAAAGACATTTTTAAGTCAGCAAGCATAATGCACCTGAAACTCAGAGAGATGTACAACATAGAGCTACACAAGAAGACACTAGGAATCATACGTTCATGGCTGCATGTCCCCACATACTGGACATGCATAGACACAATCCTCGCACACATCATCAGACATGCTACAAACGCGTGCACTAACTATTTCTGATTGAACTCTACTTTAAAAAAAAAGTGGAGCATGTTTTGTTCACAAGCTTTTTCAGTGCTACAGCACAACAATGAATAATAACGATGAGAACTTTATTTATGTAGCAAACAGCATTCACAGTGTTGCTTTGATACTAAAGATGTGCTATACTCAGAGGGCAATATAACCACAGAAATCCAGGTAGTAAGGTAAAAATGAAGCTAGAATCAATAATAAAACAAAAATATTGCTGTACAAGCAATGAAAACAAGAATCACACCACAAGACTGTAATGCACAGTAAGGAAGTTTCTTCCTTCTCACACAACAGATACCCACACAGAGGTCCTTTCAGATATTTACAGAATTATTTAGAGGTTGGTTTGGTATGTTTTTGGTAAAAACAGCTGAAATTTCATTCTGTTTATTTTTAAAAACATCGCTAAAACGTCTCATGGGTCTTTGAACATCTGGTCAATCTGGCAATCTAAAAGAGCTCAGAAAAGCAGCATGTCAGCATTTCTTGCCAACTCAATTATGAAAATATGTACCAGAGAAAGGACCAAAGTCTTTTTAATCAACTGAGTATGGTATAATATCCTCAGCCTTAAACTCTCATGTTGTGAAAGGAGGGTTTGCGACTTGAGAGTTGCCAACACAAATGAGGCACACACACTGGTTCTCTACTTCTTGTCTGGAAATGTAAGAATACAATATAACACACAGTTCTCCTAAATGTGTAATCTCACCCATATAGGACATTCCTCCAGCTCTGGCTGCTCATTTTTGTTTGTGATACGGGTGATAAGAGCTGCTCTGTGAGCTCAGACAATCTGACAGCCATGTGTTAGCAACAACTGCCAAAGCTTTGCCAGATGAACTCAAACTGGAATTTATGTTTTGCCTATGTGAATACAAAGAATGTAAATACACTGTATTAGGTTAACAACACTATAATTTTTCAGTCTTTCAGTAGAGGACAAACAGAACTGAAAGTCCCTTCCTGAACTGGTCATCCTGTACTGAGCGGTTCATGAGGAATACATGCTCCGTTAACAGCCTTAGCTCACACATATATCAACTGAAATAATCACATAAACCTCCCTCACAGAGCGCACAGCAACCTCCACCTCCATTCTATTCCACTACCCAGCTCCTAAATAAAGGTGGTCTAATCTCCTGCAGGATGTGATGAGAGGTCACAGGGTCATGGCAGTAAATGATAATAAAGCAGTCGTGGCCAGCGCTGTATGATCAGGAGGTGGTCTGAGTTAATATGGGTCACCGAAGCAGCAGACCAAGAAACCTCCCTGCTATATAATCCCCAATATACCTGTCTATCTACGCCTTTACGGCTATTTGTCATTGCTGTACATGCACCGAACATGTGCCCACACTGCACACAAATTCATATCTACAGTCTGCCTTTGACAGAGCTGAGGCGGTGATGATATTGCCTCCCAAACACACACACACCCACACACACACAGTCATATAGGAAAATAGGCATACACACATGTGATAAGGTTAATCTGTACCTGCCAGAACACATCTACAAATCTCTATCCCCGGTAGAAAAGTAGATTAGTGAGTCTAACATGATGTGGTTGACATGCAAGCAATCACTGTTCATTTCTGAGTTGGCCTTATGCATTTATAAGATTATATTACTTTTTAAACTTTTTAAAATTGAGCAGTCACTTTTGCAGTTTTTCTTCCATCTGTGCACACTTTGTTCTTCTTCTGTCATATGAATGAAGTTACAAGTAAGCTATTTGTGTGTGTCTACCTTCTGTGCTCAGGTCCAGTGCCACACGGTTCCGCTGGATCCAGAACTACTACGGAGAGCAGGATGAGTGGGCCCTGGATGACATCTACATCGGCCAGCAGTGTCCTAACATGTGCCATGGACATGGTTGGTGTGACCACGGACACTGCAGGTCAGTATCACATAAATAAAATATTTTGAAGTATGTTTGTTGTTGATGCCCCTAGTTTCTGAGTGCAATACCACTCTTGTAAATATGGATAGCGTTGTTATGAATGATAGTGAAGCTGTTGTTTTGATGCAGAAAAGAAGTTACATAATGTTGCCTTCAAGCATAGATGAACTCAGAGTAAACATAAAAAGTTCAGTCATTATCTTCTCTCGTAGGTGTGATGATGGCTTCTCTGGAACAGACTGCCAGCCCTCCTCCCCCCTCTCCTCCAGTGTGTTGTCTGACTTTGAGTCCCAGGATGCACTCCTGGCCACATGGCAGGAGGTGATTGGTGGAGAGGTGGTCACCCCCGACATGGGCTGTGGGGTGGTCTCATCTGGATCGTCCCTTTACTTCAGCAAGGTAGAATAAGTAACACAAAAGTTTCTTCATCAGGAATGTTGCGTTTTTGGTCTTTCTGTTAGTCATCAGTGTATCCAATGAGTTAGGGCGTAGTAGCATCTAGCTGTGCAGCTGCAGATTTGCAACTCCCTTGTTTCCCTTGTTTTTTTACAGTGGCCACAAAATGAATGTAAAACATGAAAGACCCTTTTGGTAGTCACTATATTTATTATTACTATATAGTCACTGTTTGTTTTGGTGACCAGATCTAAAATCTTAAAAATGTAAAAATATTTTGTGTTGTTAAAAACTAGTAATTTAGAGGTTTGTGCTAACTTGGCGGAGGTACAGCCTTGAATCTCTGATTACTAATTTACTGCCAAAAGGCTGACCTTTGACCTCTGAATTACTTCTATCCCAAAATCATACCATGGGTCTATAGAATATTTGATTCTGACTAGATGGAGAGTGTGCATGTCAGCTACACACCTTGCTGCATCATTGCTTTTCTAAATGTGTATACATAGGTGAAAATGTAATTGTTGCAGCTGCTACGATTAAAGAGCCTCTTATTATTTATTAATTTATGTATTTTTTGTTGCAGTAGTAAAATATAATTTACAGTATAAGTGGTCCATCTTCTCTGATCTATAGTCACAACAATGATGAAAAATAATGTTATCGTCTGTCTATGTCTGTGTTGTTGCCAGGCTGGGCTAAGGCAGCTGGTGAGCTGGGACCTGGACACCGAATGGGCGGAGTTTGTGCAGTTCTACCTGCGAGTGGGTGGAGACTGGGCGGAGTGTAACCAGGCGGATAGCAGGGAGGAAGGAGTGCTGTTGCAGTACAGTAACGATGGAGGCATCAGCTGGGGCCTTATCGCCGAGATGTATTTCACTGACTTCACCAAGCCTCGGTGAGAAACCAGAGGATGATGAAAGTTATATTTGTAATATATATGTAATATTTTTCATCTTCACCTGTGCACAAGAGCTCCTTTTACTCCTATTTAGGATCTGTATGTGAAAAGAGCTTTAGATGTGGCTCTGTATTTTGGAAGAGAAATAATCCGTCTCCTCTTCTGTTCTCAGCTTTGTCCACTATGAGCTTCCCTTGGCCTCTAAGACACCCTCCACAAGGTTTCGTTGGTGGCAGCCTCTTCACTCTGGCGAGGGTTACGACCAGTGGGCAATTGATGATGTGATAATTTTGTCAGAGAGGGAGAAACACATTATCCCAATGGCCAATCCAACTCTACCACAGGTCAGGAATCAATCTTAGTTTTTCCTTTAACTTGTTGTTGTCTGACCTCGTGCAGCAGCTTCTGCTTCATCCTGAGAGATTGTTTCTTTTGTTGTAATGGAAAGTGTCAGCCACACTGACATAGAACAGCTATAAAATCTTGAATCTTTCCAGAAGTGTATCCATTTATTTTCAGAGAAATATGTCCTGCTGCAGACACTTGTATCTGGTAACACAAAACACCACAGTAAACAATAATCGCCTGTCTTCTGTCCCTACAGAACTTTTACGAGAAGCCGGCGTTCGACTACCCTCTGAATCAAATGAGTGTGTGGCTGATGCTGGGTAATGAAGGCATGGAGAGAGAGAGCAACAATAGCTTCTGTGCCCCAACACCTTCTGCCATGGTGTTTGGACGCTCTGATGGGGATAGGGTGGCTGTCACAAGAGACCTAGCCTTGCGCCATGGCTACACCCTTCAGTTCAAGGTAACCACGTGGAAAGTGTAAAAACTAGAAAGGCAAAGGCAAGCACACAGTCTTAATTACTTAATTTTCTGTCTGTTGTTTCCTCTACCAGTTGAACATAGGGTGCGAGTCAGAGTTCAGCGCATCTGCCCCAGTCCTGCTGCAGTACTCCCATGATGCTGGTCGTACCTGGGCCCTGGTGAGAGAGGGCTGTTACCCAGGAACCCCGGGGGCAGGTATCTGTGAGGGCAGTGGCCGTGAGCTCAGAGAGCCCACTGTCTACAACACTGGAGACTATGAACAGTGGACAAGGGTCACTGTGGTTATACCGCGCAATGTTGCAGCCAGGTAGCTATGGTAACAGGCATGCAATTGTTGTAAAAGTGCATTTATATTGATAATAGTGATTTGTATAATTTAAATGTGGACTGCATCTCTCCCCAAATCCCCTTCCCAGTAAAACCAGGTTCCGTTGGTTCCAGGAGAGCAGCATGTATAGAGATGCTCCAGCTTTTGCCTTAGATGGGGTGTACATCTCTGAGCCCTGTCCAAACCACTGTGGGGGGCATGGAGATTGCATCTCCGGAGTATGCTTCTGTGATATGGGATACACAGGTACAATGACAGATAGGAGGAAAAAAAGGAAAGGAAAACAGTGCTAAACAAATATTATATTTTCCATGTATCTGTGTGTCTTATAATTCCCTGTTATTTTCCATAGTGGAGCAGGATAGTTGTGTCCCATCGGTAGCCAGCCCCACTGAGCTGACTGAGGGCTTTGAGGGGAAGCTGAGCCCACTCTGGCAGAGCCTAAGTGGGGGACAAATTGGAGGCGGTTGTGGCATCATTGGTGAGGGCAAAGCTCTGTACTTCAGCAGCCCTGGGAGGAGAGAAGCACGCACGATGCCTCTTGACACCACCAACACACGGTGAGCGTAATTCACACCTAGAAATCTCTCATGCGTGGCTGTTTGTTTAACGCGAAACTGAAATGTAGTTACTGTTGTTGTTTACACACAGACTGGTCCAATTCTACATCCGAATTGGCAGCAAGAGTTTAGGCCCCACTTGTACCAGGCCTCGCTCCCGCAACGAAGGTAATTATCACATTCTGTATTGAGGCCCTCTGCTGCATTCATGTGGTTGTTCTTTAACAGTGCAGCCTGTAGAGAGCAGCTCCACATCTGATCCGATGAGTTCACCACTGGCTTGTCTCCATTTGCTCCTTTTCTTTGATCAGCCCTGTGATGTGTGGTATAGATCTGGTCTTCATTGTCAGTGTTTTTTTTTTTTTGTTTTTTTTTAACGAGGAATCAAAGACTTGTGTTGTTTGTTCTATTCTGCTGATCAGTCAGCAGATTGTGGATCTGTAGCCTGCAGCAGTGCTGAAGGCTCAGGCTGATCATTTCTGGAACATCAGATAAAACACTACCAGCCTCCTAAACAGCTTGTCTCTAATAATCAGGCTCCCTGGACTGCTGCTGTATGAAACATTGTTTCCCATCTAGAAGTGCGATCCACTCTCTTTCTGTGATTTTAGGTGTCATTGTCCAGTTCTCTACCAACAATGGCGTCCAGTGGCAGTTCCTCAGGGAGCTGGACTTCAGTTCCTTCCTGGAGCCCCAGGTGGTCACCATCGAGCTGCCTCCCGCAGCCAAAACTTCGTACACAGTATTTCGGTGGTGGCAGCCACAGCAAGGTTTGTGCACGACCGCAACAGAAAAAGCAGATCCAAATAATAAAACTACTGCACGCTTTAATTTTGTTTTTCATTTTACTTGTTTCTTTCCATCCTTGCAGGGAAACACTCTGCCCAGTGGGCTTTGGATGACGTCTTAATCGGTATGAACGACAGCTCCAGAACAGGTTTCCATGACAAGTTTGATGGCACGACCCCTCTGAGGCACAACTGGTACCGCATTCAGGGTGGTGAAGTGACTGTGGACTGTTTGTCTCTGGACACAGCACTTACGTTCAACTCTGAAGCTATTGACAGTGAGTCACACAAACACATTACTGCTCATAAGGACATACATTTGGAGAAGAGGGTGTATGACGACAGGGTTGTCAGTTGTAATTGTGTGTCTGGAAGGAGAAGGAGTAACTCGCTGCTCCCTCGACAATCACTGTCAAGTGGCCCCTGAGTAAGACACTTAACACTTAAGCGCTTCAGTGAAGCTGCAGTGTTTGTAGTGAGCAGTGTAAAAGTGAATGAATATAAAGCAGGGTGTTACTGTAAAGCAGCTAGACTATTTGAGTTGACTTTGCATGATGAAGAAAAAGTAAAACATAAAACAGTATACACACACACAGAGGCTTACACACATCTGGTACACCACTGACACAAATATTCACACACACGTACTCTAAACCGCACAAATTCCTGTACGGCGACAACACAGTAATACCCCCACAACAGGCTGAAATTGAATCACCCATTTACTGTGGCGCTTTGGGTCCTGAATTATTAATGAGAGCAAACCTGAATGAACATCCTGCTTGTTATTTATGCTTGCATCAAGCTGCGAGCGGATTTACTTTGCGCAAATATTACATTACAACTGAGCCCATTCATTAAGCGTGCACAGCAAAAGCAATTTGGCAACATATCTATAAACATAAAGCTTCCGTGTCCCTGTGTGAACACATAAAGCACTGATTATAAGACTCAATGGCTGCTCTCACATGAAACATGCACACATTTTGCACATAACTCAGCAGTACCTATTATTTTCAAGCCTATTTTTGCATTTGCATTTGGACCTGTATTGACTTTGTGTTTTGGGTGTGCACTTTTCATTTCATGTGGCTTTAATGTGAAAGTTTTGTGGTTGTGTTGTTGTCCACGCACTGCCTGGGCAGACACATTGCACTTGATGCAGAACAGTCCTTGACGTTCTTTTTCAAAACATAGTGCTAATCAACTGTATTAACATTATATGCAAACATAGAAAAGTTCATCCCTGCCTCTGAGAATGGTCACCTTCACCCTGCTTAATTTGCAACCTGCTTATGGTAGTAGCCAGAAACATGTATTTTCTTAAGGTTAATTAATGTTAAATAATTTTAAGGTTGTAGTAACTGCAAGAAAATGTGACGTGTTTGTCCTTCTGTGTCCACAGAGAAGCCAAGATATGCAGAGAGCTGGGACTTCGAGGTCTCAGGCTCCTCGTTCCTGCAGTTTGAGCTGAGTATGGGCTGCAGTAAGTCCACATCATTCTCCCATGGTGTGCGACTGGAATACTCAACAGACTGCGGCCATCACTGGTCTCTCATCACCCCAGAGTGTGTGCCTCCAGCCATCGGCTGTGCTGGTTATACTCAGAGTTCAATCTATACCTCGACTCAGTACAAACACTGGAAGAGGATCACCGTCTACCTGCCCAGTGCTGCCAAGTATGTGTTTTTGAACTTCTATACCCAAAATTAGTAGATATTTTCTAAAAGTGCATAAACTCCCGAAGCCATTTTTCATTATAAGTTGTTATTGAACCCCCCCAGTTCCCCCAGAACTCGCTTCCGCTGGATCCAGACCCACTTCACCCCAGGTGCAGAGGGATGGGCTCTAGATAATGTGTTACTTGCCCCTGGCTGCCCCTGGATGTGCTCTGGTCACGGCCTGTGTGATAATGGACGCTGCATGTAAGTGTCTTTTCTGCACAGTTATTATTACAGTTATTGTTAATGTTACTTACCTTTCTGCCTGCTTTCACACAGGTGTGACAAGGGTTATGGAGGGGCGCACTGCGTACCTTTGGCCCCCCTGCCGTCAGTGCTGAGAGAGGACTTTAATGAGAACTTGCAGCAGGAGACGTGGCCTGAGGTGTATGGAGCAGAGAGGGGAACTCTGAGTGGAGAGCCTCTTAAATCTGGCACTGCCCTGATCTTTAAAGGGGTAGGGGGTCCTAAACATTATCCAGAGAAACTCCGGATCAATAATAATACAGTTAAATTGACCAACAATGTAATCCATGTCTGTTTGTTTGCAGGATGGTCTGCGGATGATTGTGTCACAGGATCTGGACTGCACTAACACTCTCTACATCCAATTCTCCTTCAAATTTATCACTAAAGGTGATTCATAACTCACTATTTCCTCTTGGTATACCTGTGTTTTTGATTCAGATATTCAGGATGTAGTTGTAATAATTTATCTTGTGGGTGTAGGTGTTCCAGAGCGCTCCCATTCAGTGCTGCTGCAGTACTCTGTGAATGGAGGCATCAGCTGGCTCATGTTGGATGAGTTTTACTTCCCGGCTTCCACAGACACTCTGTTCCTCCACCTGCCACTGCCAGCCAGCGCTCAGACCAACGCCACCCGCTTCAGACTCTGGCAGCCTTACAACAGCGGTGTGTGGACACATTGTGTGGTTGCACGTTAAAATTCACATAATCTGTACTCTTCACATCTCTTGTCCATTTCTTTTCCGCATTTCCTTCATGCCTCCTAAACCTGTAAAAAAGAAAGTCAGTGTGTAATAATCTCCACAATATTGTGCCTTTCAGGGAAAAAGGAGGAGGTCTGGGTAATAGATGATCTCATCATTGATGGCAGCTCCTTACACAACCCACCGGTGGTGATAGACAGCTTTGAGGAGGGCCCTAACGAGTCCAACTGGCTGTTCTTCCCCGGGGGGAACACTGGCCTCTACTGCCCTTACCAGAAGACTGGACTGTAAGAAAAACACTTTGACTGTTCACAATGACGGCACCTTAACAGTGTTTTTGTTTTTGTCTAAGCTAAGAGCCCAGCGATGATAAAACTTGCAAAAGATGTTTTTACCCTTGACTAATCTTTGTGTTTTCTTGTGTGGGATTGGTACAGGGAGGAGGATGAGTCAGCAATGGTGTTTGTCTCCAGCGAGCTTGGAGAACACTCCATCACCACCAGGGACATTGACGTAAATGAGAACACTATCATCCAGTTTGAGGTACACAAACCGAACCTTGGTGACTACGTTTCCAAAGCAACTATCATAATACTTAGTCATTCAAGACACAAATCGCGCCTCGTCATCTTCGCTGATGTCGTGCGCATTTATGTCTCTCCAGATAAATGTTGGCTGCACAGCTGAGAGCTCCTCCGCCAACCCGGTGCGTCTTGAGTTTTCACGGGACTTTGGTGCCACGTGGCACCTTTTGGTACCCCTGTGTGCCGGTGCACCCCAACCCTCCTCCCTGTGCTCCACAGAGCTCCACCCCGCGAGCATCTATTTCCCTGGTACGACTCAGGGCTGGAGGAGGGAAGTCATCCACTTTGGCAAGCTTCGCCTGTGTGGGTAAGGACCAGATACATCCTGTCCAGCAGATGCACCAAAGAAAACTTTTGGGGAAACTCAATGAAATTCTTTTAAAATGGTTACAAGGTAATATCTGTCTCTAATCGTCGCATTTTGACCTCTCCACAGGTCAGTGAGGTTCCGTTGGTATCAGGGTTTCTTTGCAACTGGTTCGGCTCCTCCAACATGGGCGTTAGACAATGTCTACATTGGCCCACAGTGTCAGGACATGTGTAATGGTCACGGGGCTTGTGTGGGTGGCACCCACTGTGTGTGTGACCCCGGTTATTCTGGATTTGACTGCTCCGTGCCTGACACCCCGAACCCTGACTTCCTCAAGGAGGACTTTGAAGGTACACCAATATACACAAAACAGTGTTAGGAAGTAAGCACAACATGGATTGTGCATCTGTATAATATTCACTGATAAACAGCAGAGTTAAAACTAGGATCTGCTTCAAGCTTGATTGTTCCTCATATTTTTAATTAATGCTGATATTTGTTAAACTATTTTGATTCCTATTAGGAGTTAAATTTTCCAGTTCAGTTAATATTACGTGATGGATTAATGGTTGTGTGTTTATGTGTTTCTTTGTATATGTACTTGTGTCTCTAGGTGGAGCTGTGGATGCGGAGCGTTTCAGGCTACTGAGCGGTGGTAAACCATCCAGGAAATGTGGTATCATGTCAAGCGGCAACCACCTGTTCTTTAGCGAGGACGGCCTGCGCATGTTGGTCACCAACGACATGGACCTGTCAAATGCTAGGTAAAGCTACAGCCACACAAACAAACAAACAAGTCAAATAAACTCTATCACAATGTTATTCTTGCTGAATTTTCAGTAGTAATCTAATGTGTTAATGGCTGTACTCTGCAGGTTTGTTCAGTTCTTCCTACGTCTTGGCTGTGGTAAGGCGGCTCCAGATCCTCGCTCGCAGCCAGTTTTGCTGCAGTTCTCTGTCGATGGTGGTCTTACCTGGGGCCTCCTCCAGGAATTTCTCTTCAGCAACAGCAGTAATCAGGCACGCCTGGTGGCCCTGGAAATCCCGCTGCGTGCTCGCACACCTTCCACTCGGCTCCGCTGGTGGCAGCCCTCTGAAAATGGACACTTTTACAGTCCATGGGTCATTGACCAGGTACAGTAAGTGAGGATCCATCCAACCACCCATCCATCTATAAGTCCTTTAATCCATTCCAACATTTTTCCATCTCATTGTTTATCCCACATGAATTTAGTTTCCACTTTATCTGCCTTCTTTACATTAACAGTGCAAACATTTATCTTTCCCTAGGTGGTAGTAGGTGGTAGTGCCAGTGGCTGGGGACCTTTGGAAGATGATTTCTCTTCAATTGATGGACGCTCATGGCTTCTCCATCCTGGAGGAACCCGAATGCCTGTTTGTGGCTCTGATGGGCCCGCATTCGCATTCATAGAGAAGTCGAACACTCGCTATGCTGTTACCACCGACATCAGTTTGGGTCAAGATGCCTTCATCCAGTTTGACTTTTCTGCTTCCTGCTCTGTCACCAACTCCTGCTACTGTAAGCATCCATGATGTGTTGTTTTGATGATGAAATGTTACAGAAAATAGAGAAAAATGTAACTTTCCACAGGCCAAGGTGAACTTTTTATTTTGGAAGTTGTTCATGCAGTTACGTGAGTAGACAAAACATTGACATTTGTGTTTCTCTTCTTTCTCTGCAGCCGTAGAGTTGGAGTATTCTCTGGATCTGGGCCTGACCTGGCAGCCTGTGGTCAGAGACTGTCTGCCTACAAGCCCTGACTGCTCTTCATATACCCTGCAGAGGCTTCTGGTTTCTGACACTTTTAACAAGTGGGGCCGTATTACCCTGCCTATCCCATCATATGCCAGGTCAGCACTGCCCTGAACTTACTTTATTCAGACACCTGGACAAACTTGCAGCAGCTAACTGACATAACTGATTCTGCAGTACACTCTTAACTTTCCAGTTCAAAACCGTCCATGATGTTGCTGCTTTTTTGCAGACACAGTCCTAAATTTTAGTGCCATATCAGTATTTATACTTTAATTCCTTGCTTTATTATTGCTTTATTATTTTAACTTTAACTGTATCTATGACTTATTTATGTCTTTAGGTCTCCAGCCACAAGGTTCCGTTGGTTCCAGCAGGCTCCCTTTGACAAACAGCAGACTTGGGCTCTGGATAATCTCTACATTGGAGATGGCTGCCCAGATATGTGCTCGGGACATGGACGTTGCCAACAGAGCTCCTGTGTGTAAGTAATGACAGACCCTGCTTGCATACGCCAGAGTTTTTACTGCAAATGTCTGGAATGTTAACTGCTAGAAATAAAAGAGTAAAACTGAAATGGAAATGTGTTTTATTTTCTGAAGCTTTGAGGAACACTACATGTGGCTTTGTAATTGTATTTCTGTGCGTACAGAATACTGTCTAACTATAACCTGATGGCCAGCTTGTCTTTGACACTGATTATTTGTGTCTGATTCAACCATCCTCCACAGGTGTGACCCAGAGTGGGGTGGAGAGTACTGTGACGAGCCTGTGGTTCCTCTGCCCTCTCAGCTGAAGGACAGCTTCAGTCGAGCTCCCTCGCTCAGCCACTGGCACATACTCACCGGTGGGAAACTTAGCACCGTGTGTGGAGCTGTGGCCTCTGGAGCTGCTCTTCACTTCAGTGGGGTAAACTTACGTCGACCCTTAATGTTTGATTGTTTAAGTATATTTTTCTTCAACCTTCCTTGTATCTCATCTTCTATCATGAAATGCTCCCCAACTAGGGACTTGGTAATGGATCAAAAGCATCAGATTAAAATCCTTGTCACGTTTTCTATGTTCAAAGTTTCCTAGAAGACCTAGAAACCTTGTGAACATGAGCTATGTGTTAACGCACCTTCCACTCACTAGGTAGGTATTGAAAGAAGTAACGTCTGCACATTTGCTGACCCAAACAGATGATACAGAGATAATTAGAAAAGAGAGAAATCGGAAATATGCTACTTCATGTATTAATTGGTTGAATAAAAGACCACAAAGTAAGTAGCTGTCAGCCTTTATGTACAGCTTAAGTTTTCCCAAGGCACTTAGTGCAGTGTTGTAAATGGATACTTATTGACAGGCAGATCTCGGATGGCTACACTGCCAGAGAGAGCAGCAGTTAAGGTCGAGCATTAAACTGTATGAAGATAACACCACCCTGGTTCACCCAAAGTCTTTTTTTTTATCTGGAAAATGTTCCAGTAATGTTCCAGTAACAAAATAACGTTTGAGACTGTTGGATATATTTTTTTGGGGATAGTGAGATGGACGGATAGAGAGGCATCTATCCATCCATCACAGGCCAGATCAACTCAGGCGGCTTTCCTCTGTCTGTTGTTGTGTATAGAGTTGCAGTCGCCAGCTGGTGACAGTTGACCTGAATCTGACCAACGCTGAGTTCGTCCAGTTCTACTTCATGTACGGCTGCATGATCCCACCCAGCAACCGTAACCAGGGTGTGCTTCTGGAGTACAGTTTGAATGGAGGAATCAACTGGCACCTACTGACAGAGATCTTCTATGATCTGTACACCAAGCCTGGGTGAGAATTTAGATTTTTTTATCACTTACATCACATGGATTTAACTACTTGCACACTGAGTGAAGCGGGGCGTCTGTGACTTCCTTTAAGTTGTGTTTTTGTCTCTGTTCAGGTTTGTAAATGTGCTGCTGCCCCCTGCTGCCCGTCAGGAAGGAGTGCGTGTGCGCTGGTGGCAGCCACAACACGAGGGAGCAGACCACAGCGACTGGGCTCTGGATAACGTCCTCATCGGAGGCTCAGACCCACGAGCGCAAATATCTGACACATTCGGAGGGGTGGCCCTGCCCAATCATGAGAGAGCTCCTGCTGATGGGACTTTAGGAAGGATAGGGCAAGTGAGCGAGCAGGAGGAAACACCCATAGGTATCTTTTAATCAACTCCTCAGTTAAACAATCACATTTTATAATGTTTTATCACGTTTAATGGAACCTCTTGGTCTTGTAAGTTTCTAAGTTTTGCTGCTCTTTCTTTCTTAGTGAGCGATCATTGGTTGTTCTCAGAGGACTGCTCAGTGCAGCGTTTCTGCAGCTCTCCTGATGGAGTGATGGTGTGCGGCAATGCTGATGGGAGAGAGGTGTATGCTGTCACGCATGATATTATTCCCGACAAGGGCTGGGTCATGCAGTTCAAGGTAACTAATGAGCCTAAAATGACACAGACAACTTTTCTTTGTGCTGTTGAAATAATGTTGTTAACACCTGTGTGCTGATTTAGATTGCTGTAGGCTGCACTGTGCTAGAGCGTCACGCAGACCGACAAGTTCATGCCCAGTATTCAGTGGACTTTGGAGTGACCTGGAAGTATCTGGTGCCCCAGTGTCTGCCCGCTGACCCCCGCTGTGGAGGTCAGGTCTCCCAGCCATCAGTCTTCTTCCCCGCTGAAGGCTGGAAGAGGGCAGTCTATCCCCTCCCTGACAGCCTGGCTGATACGTGAGTAATCCTACTTCAACATTGCTTTTGACAAAAAAAAATACACTCTACTTCATATTTAATGGTACTGTCGTAGCATGTTTCACCTAAAATATTGAGACATGACATTATTCTGATCTTATAAATTATTAAAATCATTGGTGTGCATGTTGTTTGAATAACCTGTGCCGTGTTTTCCACAGACCGGTGAGGTTCAGGTTTTACCAGCAGCATTCAGACAGTCAGTGGGGTGTGGAGAACTTTTACATCGGGCCAGCTTGCGATGGCCACTGTGGGGGACATGGAGATTGTCTGGATCAGCGCTGCCTCTGTGACCCAGGATTCACTGGACCGAACTGTTACGCAAGTGCTGCTCTTAAGGTAGAGTCTGCCTCTCACTCACAGATAAAAAATTATTTTAAAAAAGCAGAATTTATCTGTCTGAGATTGTTCAGCGATTCAGATTATGAGTGTCTTTTCACTGTAGGCATCTCTGAAGGAGCGTTTTGACTGGGATGGTGCAGCAGGTCCTCAGTGGCAGGTGCTGGAGGGCGGTAGGCCATGCACAGACTGCGGTGTGTTGGTAGAGGGGACTGCCCTGTACTTTGGAGGAGCCGATGCCAGACAGGCTGTCACTGCTGATCTGGACCTTCGTGGAGCAAAGTTAGTTCTTCTGTCAACCACAGCCAGAACTTTTCTGTTAATCTTTAAATATTCTGCTACTCTAAGTTCATTGATTTGTGTTTTTGTGGATAGGTTTGTGGAGTACTGGGCGAGGATTGGAAGTGAAGATAACATGACCATGTGCCACCGTCCAACCTGTCGTAAAGAGGGGGTGCTGCTGGACTACTCTACCGATGGAGGTGCAACATGCGTGTATGCAGTGCATTATGTATTTTCCGTCTTTTTTTTCTTTTTATTTCATTGTGTGTACATCTGTTCCTCAGGTGTGTCCTGGACACTGCTGCATGAGATGGATTATCTGAAGTACGTGTCAGTGAGGAGAGATTATATCGTCCTCCCAGAGGGAGCTCTGACCAACGCTACGCGTCTGCGCTGGTGGCAACCATTTACCATTTCCTCCGGCCTCGCCACCCCCAGCCTGGAGAGAGCACAGTGGGCCATAGACAACATCTTGGTGGGGGGGTCCGACATCAACCCATCCACTCTGCTTGACACCTTTGATGATGGTGAGTTTGTTTGTGAGGATGTAATTAAAGCCTGACAACTCATCTATCATGAAAAACGATCTAGATGTAATGTGTGCATGTATTTGCCTTTCACCAGAGGGTGTTTCTCATGAGGAGAGCTGGAGTTTCTACCCTAATGCTGTGCGCACAGCTGGCTTCTGTGGAAACCCCTCATTCCACCTGTACTGGCCAAACAAGAATCAAGACAGGACACACAACATCCTAGCCACTCGGGAACTCATAGTGCAGCCTGGATATATTCTACAGTTTAAGGTACAGTGCTACAGATGAGCCACAAACACACTGTATTAAAACATGGCGGCTTAATTAAACATCTCTCTGGTTGATGCAGATTGTTGTCGGCTGTGAGGCAGACACCTGTGAGGACCATCATTCTGTCCTGCTGCAGTACAGGAAGGATGCAAGGTAGGAAAAGCAAGAACAGATCCTGATAAAGGAAGACACTTTCACATGGTTATAGAACCGCTGCTGCATTTTATTATTTGGTGCAGCTTTCCTATTTTAACAGTTAACACCCAAACTGTAGAGAATGAAGGAACATTTCTTGTGGAAAAAGACATTGAGAGCCAGATGGTGACAATATAAAAAACAGAAATGTGAACTATCAGGCCAATAGTCCCATTAGCTTGAATCAATGACTGTTTTGTATTTTTACATGGACAGCTTTCAGCTTTCACTCTCTCCCTTTAGGTCTGACTCGTGGCAGCTGGTACAGTCAGAGTGCCTGCCCTCCTCAGTCAACAACGTGGGCTGCTCTCCCTTCCAGTTCCATGAGTCCACGATCTACAGTCCAGTCAACAGCTCAATATGGACCAGGGTCACTGTCCAGCTTCCAGACCACGTCTCCTCAGGGTAGGAGCACACAAAAATGGGAGAAATCATGATGTCACACTTGTGCATTAGTTCTTGTTAGCAGGATAACAGTACTTTTCTCTGTTGAAGCAGTGTGAAGCCTTTTGTGATTTGTTGTTTATTTCCAGGGCCACCCAGTTCCGCTGGATTCAAAAGGATGGGACCGGAGAGCGACAAAGCTGGGGAGTGGACCATGTTTATATCGGCGAGGCCTGCCCGGGGCTCTGCAGCGGCCACGGCTACTGTACAAGTGGAGTGGTCTGCATCTGTGATGAGGGACACCATGGTGGGCCACAAACAGCATATAATGTTCAAATTACTACAGTAGATACAGACAGAGTTATTTGTCATTTGTACGGTTAATAGTAGTACTAAATAGAGTGTATTTGATGCAAGTAAATAAAACCGACCCTCAGCTGTCCTTTATTCCATTTTCATCACTTCCCCTATTCTTCCTCCCACAGGTGACGACTGCTCCCTCTCCAGCAGTGACCTACCGAGCTCCATCAAGGACAACTTTGAGTCAGGCAGTGTGTCTCAGGAGAGCTGGCAGCTGATCCAGGGTGGCGGAGTGGGCAGCGGCTGTGGACAGCTGTCACCGCATGCCCATGGAGACTCACTCTACTTTAATGGCTGTAAGATGAGGCAGGCAGTTACAAAACCGCTGGACCTCACTAGAGCCAGGTACAGGTACTAAGTAAAACATACTGTACATAAACTAATTATGTAAACATACACCTGCTGTACCTCATAGCTACCATGGATTAGTTTTCCTCACATTGTTTTATCAACTTTTAATGTTTCTCTTTTTCTGTCCTTCTCTGTCTCCCCGCAGTAAGATCATGTTTGTGCTGCAGATCGGCAGCGTGGCGCAGACAGACAGCTGTAACATAGCTCTGGATCAGGCGGACACAGTTGACCGGGCCGTGCTGCTGCAATACAGCGTCAACAATGGCGTCAGCTGGCATGTAATCGCCCAGCATCAGCCTAAGGACTTCATAAAGGCCCAGAGAGTCTCCTACAACATCCCACTGTGAGTTACACTCACACTGATAAGAGTTTTATACGATGAACTAATGGCTTTAACGTTGATTAATATTTTACTAATGCTCCATAAATGTTATCATGATACTGATAAAAGTTAATGGAAGTTGTCACTTTCTAATAAACCACCAGCTGGTAAGCAATTGGCAGTCATACGTTTTAATAAGTAATTAATAAAAGTTGATGATCTGTAGCTGTTTTCCAGAAGGTAAGTCCATTTGAGGAACCTTTCTGATGAAGAAAGAGTTACTTAACAAAACAACTACAGCTTTCACATCCTTCCTGAAGGTGCCTCGTTAGAAAGTGTCTCTGTTTAAACCAGCCTTGTAAAATTCTCCTTTGAAGCCACTTAACCACTGACATACTTGACATACATTGTCGAGCCTCACTGACCCTACAATGTTTCCCATGGTCTCTCCAGAGAGGCGAGGGTTAAAGGGGTGATGCTGCGATGGTGGCAGCCACGCCACGATGGTGCAGGACATGACCAGTGGGCGTTGGACCATGTGGAAGTAGTTCTGTGAGTACCCAATTCCCAGCCGGCCCACGGCTTCCCAGACTGGCCCCCCAAAAAGAGCCCGATCTGCCCCTGTCTCTACCTCTGCCTCAGCTTCACCCGTAGAAACGGCCCCCTCTACTCCACACGAACACAGGGATACAGTATACACGTTCAAAATATTGTAATATCTACATGTGTGCTGCTTATCACCTACGACCAACCTCTCAGCAGTTGTTTAAAATGCTCATCACGGCTTCTGGTGTCAGGCAAGCGGGATAGAAAAATGACTGCAGTGTGCTTTGCTGTTTGTGGATGGCTGTTCTGTGTACGACAGATCAACTCCTGCTGTCAGATCATCATATTTTCAGTGTCTTGTAGAACCCATGCATCTCCCAGATAAAAAAATACAAACTGTTAAAGCCTTCAAAGGTCGGACATAGTGATAGATATAGTTGCTGTTTGTTTTCATACTGAAGCACTCATAAGATTTGAAGCACAATCACGTATCCGTAATTTACAGTAAATCTATCAGCCCCTGGTGGATGTAATGACAGAGAACACTGAACCAAAGATCATGCTGTGTACATTACAGGAAACTGTGACGGTGGCTTCACATCTATGACATGAGTGTCTGTTTTACTGTGATGTCAGTGGGCCCATAATCTGACTGGTCTATTTTTGTTTTCATCTTCATTTCATCTGCAAAAATAGTCCTGCATTTCATTCTACTGGGAATAAAAAAATCTTTTTTTTTTTTTTTAATTTGATGCAATTTGCAGACACCCTGCACTGACTCACTGATTGTTTCTCTCTTTCTTTCTTTCTTTCCCTTTTTACATTTATATTGCATTTTTTTGTTTGTAACCAGGACCAGTAAACATTTTCTCTACGTGGATGACAATGCCAGTTTTCAAATAAATGGCAAAGCTGGAGATTCTGCAGGGCACTGAAGATATCATGGTCTATACTCAGCTAGCGTATTCTTAACATGTAACAGCATCATAAAGCATCTTGAATGCATTTCCTGCATGCTGCGGGTATCAGAGCAATGTTCCCTCTCACGCGGGCGCTGATTGTTCATTCAGATGTGTACCCAATGCATTTCAAATGCTGCGTACAACAGTCACAAAGTTGCACATACACACAAACACACACTTATGCCTAACCCGAGCTGTCCCTGGTCTTAAGTGGTCGTGACCTGTCCCACTCCCTCCCTCGCACTCGCACGGTTTTCAACAGTGTCTGCTGAAACGAGTGACCGTGATCCTCACACTTTGCTCTGTTGTTTATTTCTCTCTGTTCGCCACTCCTCCACTCCTTCACACATTCTTCCTCTCACTCCTGTTCCTGCTCAACCGTTTCTTTTGCTCCCCATGCCCTACCTCCCTGCTGCTTAACCGTGATTGATTACGTGGTCATGCTTACTCCTCTGCTTGTGCCGCATCATATCCTACCTTACTCACCTACATCCTCCTCCTCCTCCTCCTCCTCCTCCTCCTCTTTCTCCTTTCCTCCCTCAAACTCTCTCTTGCCCCTTTTCTCTTCCCATTCTGGCATACAACGGATGGATTACTTCTGTATATCTTGCTCTCTCTCATCACCTCTACCTGCGGTTGTCTTTCATTTTCTTCTTTGTTACATTTCTCTGCTATCTCTTCGCTCTCTGTCTCCACCTACTACTCTTTCGTATTCTTTCTTCTTCATTCCCTCTCTCTGTCCGACTCACTGTCACTCCTTCTTCCTTGAACCTCTGACTATCTTTATGCCTCTCCTCTCTCCTCCCTTCTCCCCCGCTTTGGGCCCCTGCCTCCCCAGGCTGGGGCTCCTACCCCCCCAGACCTTTCTGCGAGACAGCAGTCCCCTCCTCCTGCTTCTCCCCTCTCGCGCTCTAACCTCTGCTCTCTTCTGTATTCTGCTCCCTCTGGCATGGCTGTAGTGTCAGGTAAGTTCTCCGCCTCTTCCTGAATGCAGCCCCCTACCTCGCCTTCCTCCCGGCCCCTTTCTTCTCCCAGTTACACTGCGCGCACCCTCCCTCACTTTCACTGACACACCCAGCCCTCCTCATTATC
This sequence comes from Nibea coibor, assembly GCA_023373845.1. NCBI lineage: Eukaryota > Metazoa > Chordata > Actinopteri > Sciaenidae > Nibea > Nibea coibor. Next base: position 19,579,478 of record CM041721.1, read on the forward strand.
ACCACAGTCATATTCATGCCCTCGCTTTAACTCAAGCAACCAGGCAGGTCGACAAGCGGGCCATCTGCTCACAGCGTCCAGGCGGAGGCTCGCTAACACAGAGATCTTAAGAGACAGCTCTCATCACAGACAGCAGAACAATATTCACAACAACGCAGTAAACAGAGGCATAAACAGGGCGGTAAAAGAAACATTACATGCCCTAAAAGGGTTCAACACAACGTCACCAGATGAAGACAAATTCCTTGTTGACACGATCCTTGTGGCATTTCTAATTAAATACTACAAATGTCGATGGTACTGTGTTTGTGTGTATATGTGTGATGTAATCCATCACTATACCTTTATCTGTTTGTTCTGTTCTTGCTATGACCGCTACTGCAGCTGTCGCAGTGTTTTTGACCTAGCTGCCAGTTTACAAGGCGACATACACAGTTCAAACGCTCCAGCTTTAAGATTCCTCTTTGTGGGTCCAGCATTTATCTCACTCCAGTCCAAGCACTGAAAGTCTTCTTTTTTTTTTTTTTTTTTTACATTCATATGCAAACATCCGTTGCAATGCAGGGCGCATCTGGCATCATTGATTTCAAATGAAGGCCCCATTTGGTGGGAGAGTTTCATCTGACTAACCTCCTCCATCCAGCTCCTTGCATGGCTTTACAGATCGACTGTTGCAACAGCTCTCCATCCCCTTTTGCACTCATGGCTGTCTGTCTGTGGACAACAAACAACATGACTCTAAACCAGAAGCTCCCTCCTTGCTACCCTCTTGTTTCTGACCAGACATGAGAAACCTCCAAGTCTTCATACACACACACACACACACACACACACACACACACACACACACACTCTCTCTCTCTCAAACGCACCCAGCCACAGTTTACCAGCCATACCTCCCATCCACCTTGACACTTCCACCCCCACTCCATCGCCCATCACACACACACGCACACCATCCTCTACCCTGCCCCTCCTGAGCCCCCTCCCAACCCCACCCCACCCCCCCACCCCCGCTTCGCAGAGGCCCCTGCCTGCCCTGGCTGTACTCCTGGCTCACTGGCACCGCCCTGCTGGATGGAAGAGGCAATGAACAGGCTAAGCAAGAGCGATCCTCCGCAGCTTTTCTCTGTGTCTCCTAGTTTCAAAACCACCCCTTCTCTGCTCACGACCCTGCACTCTTATGGCTTTGGTTTAGTTCTTTTTTTTTCTTTCCTTCCCAGTGATGGCTGTTGACTCTGACCTCAAACACTCAGAGTCAGAGTTTTCCTCTAGTGTCTGTGGTAGTATGTCTGTAGACTCTGTGTCCCATGTCTTTGTCTCGTGACATTTGGTCTCGGATACATGTATCCGGTTCTACCGTCATGTTCACCGTCTAGCTGCTCATTTTTGTGCAGAGCGTAAACAAATCCAGTCGTCTAGAGTAGCGCCACCCATCCTCCGAGCTATGAGACCCATCAAGCTGTTGAGTGTTTGAGGTTATGGCTGAAATATGATTAAAAATGCCAGCATGAAACCTGAGTGCGAGTGAGTACGAAAGCTGCATTCGACCATCCGTGTGTTTGCGTGCATGGATGAGCGTGTGTGCATGGGAATGTGTGGATTTGTAGCGCCCTTTGCGCCGTCACTAATGTTCACACTCCTCCTCTTTCCCTCCCTCTTTCACTGTCTTTGTATCCCTGCAGCACCCGCAAACAAAACTACATGATGAACTTTGCCAGACAGACCGGCGCGCGCCACTACTACAGCCGCAAGAGGCGGGCACTGCTACAGCGTGCCTGAACCCACCAAGAAGGGATCCGCCCTCTGACCTGCCAATCACACATCGACCCGCCACGCTCATCCTTTTTCTCCTGACGACATATCGCCCTGTCGAGTCCCATCCACCAGTGGATTCCAGTCAGCCTTAGACTTCCCTCACCCACCTCTCCCTAACCTCTGACCCACAAACACGGGCCATCCAATCAGTTTACGCCAGCCAATCAAGGCCTTCCCAACTACACGGGTCGGCGGGAGTGAAACTCAGAAGAAAGGAGTGAAGCGGCCATTTTGTTTACTTTTTTTCATGGACGGTCGGGGTTTCTAGTTGTTTTCTAATTGTTGCTGTGGTTCCTCTGATCCCTGTTCCCACCTCCGATAACCGTCCCTCTGGCTTACCTTTCCCGTCACCCAGCCTTCCCCTTCCCCTCATCCTCCTTTTTCCTACCACACTGTGAAATTGAGAGATAATATATCACTGCTGAACTGACCAGCCGATTGGAGAGTTGCCTCCCAGTTCCACTGAGCCGCCGGGGGGGGGGAGGACCACTCCACTGCCGCCAAACCAGTACGCCAGGAGAAAGACCACGACGATGATACTGACCATTAAGAGGAATAACGGTGACGAAGAAGCTCAAAAAACGAAAAAAGACAAAAAAAAAAAAAAAAAAAGAGTACTGTGTTCTTGCTGTTCTGTGTGTCTGTGGGTTCTTTTCGTGATGAGTTGACTGTGGTGTTCTGTTCATTTGTTTGTTCGTTTTCTACTAATTCATATGCTTTTACGGGGGGGGGAGGGGAGGGGAGGGGAGGGGAGGGGGGTGCTGGGTTCTGTTTCCTTTTTCCTCGTTTTGTCTGGAACGGATGTGAGCAGGGCGGGAAAAGCCCAGCCTCCGCGGGAAGAAGGAACGAAAGAATGATTTGCACGACAGGAAAAGGAGAAAATAAGAAAAAAAAAATTAAAGACTGAATAATGATTTTTTTTTTGTTTGTTTTTGTTTTTGTTTTTTTTTAAATCATTTTTTTTTTATATATGTTGGTTCCCGAAAATACAGATATTTATGGTAAATGGTTCTTCACGTAACCTATTTAAGATGCACTGTGCGTGAAATCTGTATGTTATTTTCTAGTGTTAAGTTATTAGGCAGTCGGGCTCTCGGACTGCATCATCTCCCCTCTTCCTTCTCTTTCCTCTTCTCTTGTGCTGTTTCCCCACCTTCCCATCTCTCTCTGCTGATTTCTGAAACCTGGAGGTGAGGCTCTATTAGTGTTGTTTTTTGAAGTCTGTGTAATATGGACCCTCTGCCCTCAGTGTAACTCCAGTATAGCAATCTCCTGTATATATATGTATATCCACTATGGGGAGACCCAGCAGCCTTATAAAAGGGAAATAAAGAACTGTCCAAACCTCATACTGTACACATTGTTTGAGCAGCTTTCATTTATTTGTCTTATTGTCAACAAATCTCAACAATGTGATGTCTCTCGGTACTTTCTGACATCTCTTTTCATGTCTGTTGCACTGAGGTTACATGGTATGTTTTCTGAATATTTTCAGCAGTGAATTAATACAGTTTAGCACTCCAAATGAGGATTTATAGCAGCGGGACGGTGTACGTGGTGCATGCTACAATGTCCGTGTTTATTATGAAGCCACCCAGTGTAACAGCGGGGCTCAATTTGTTCTGAACACTGGAGCTATATGGCACAGAGGAATAAGCTCTATCATGGTATGAAAACACAGATGATACTTAGATCAGCTGATTGTTGGTCGGTTTGTTGACAATAAGAAATACATCATATCAGTAGCCCTGTCTGTCTGGTGTGAGTGAGAGAAAGCGAAAGAGCTCGGACGTATTCAAAAGATCATTCAGATATTTATTCATCCACATTAAAAACAGAATAAAACTCATGTTGCTAAGATACTATAAAACAATACATGGTGACATCCACCGTCATCTCGGTGCACGCCTCAGTGTCTTTAAACTGGGCATTCACCACGTATACTCTGCAGGCCATCTGCATTACTCCATGCTGAGGCTGCAGAGATCACAGATCACTGTTGAGCCAACCCTTCCCCCTTGACATGAACCCCTAAAGATGCTCACAACAGAGCACACCAGGAGTCTTTGGTCACAAGCTGCCGACCATCATAGCTACAGTCACGAGTGTTAAAGTGACGTAGAGGGGTTTGGCTGTGACGCCCGGGCAGGAGTTACAGTACGGCTTGTCACAGCAGCCGTAGCTCATGGTGTAGACGGTTCCTTTGAGACTGAGGCTGTGCACCTGGCTGCAGTCCTTTTTCGGCATGCACCCCCTGGCCGACAGGGCAGTGTGGTTTCCATAGCGACCGTCTGCCTTGAAACACAGCTCGTCTGGAGCACACACCGTCACAATGAGCTCGAACGCGATCTCTGTCTCCAGGATGGGGCTGAAGTAGCAGTACAGTTTGTCACAGAGCAATGAGGGGAGGAGGAGGTAGAACCACAACGCAGAAACATGCAGGAGCTGCAACATGTTCCACCTGCAAGTTAAAGACTTTTATTTTACTGGCAGGGCTTGGAGAGAGCACGTCAGTGGCACTTATTGGAGACCTTTAGAACACTACTGCTCCAAAAACACAGAAACCAAAGAAATTCATCAAGATCCTGATGCACAGGTGTTAATGATCTCTACTGATTGTCACATTCAAAATACTCAAGGCTTGAAAGACAGACACAATTTCAGCCTTCAACTTAAATAAAAGCAGCGATACGGAGACTCACCTGTGCATTTTAAAGATTCTAACTCAAACAGGTAAAACTTTACTGAGCTTCTCCTCATGACCTCTTATCTCACCACTGACTCCAGATCTTCCTGCACAGGCCACACCCTCTAAGCACACCTGCTTGCAAAATCTACACACACACACACACACACACACACGTACGTGTGTTAATCATGGTGCTTTTATTTTGTAGAAACCCACATTTTACTTTAATATATACGAGGAGGATGGCTGACAAGTCCATCGTTTTTTCTCGGGAGCATAAATGTAATCACACAAAGCACAGACCATGATGCATTACTTTAAAGTTACACCCGGATTCAGCAAAAATACAAATGTGCCAACATTTGACCAAATGTTATACACCTTGTGCAGCCTCAGGTAAGGACCTATGGCTAACAGGCCTCCCCCAAGCTTTCTACAAGCACTTCTATGGTGCAGTGGAAGATCATTTGGAGCTCCTTAATGATGTGTAATTTGCACATGAATCCCAAGGCTCTTCCCTCAGAACAGTGATGTTGGTGTCATCTATTCTGTCTATAATTATCCCCAGTAGCGTCTTCAGATTTGTTTTGGACTTCTGTGGGACGTTACATTTGTCTTTACAGCAGCAGGTATGGCTGACGTTGTAGTCGACCCCCCGGTAAGAGAGGATTTCATGGGAGCCGCAGAGTTCAGCATCCACGCAGCCCTGAGCAGACAGGATGTGGACGGCGCCGTAGCCGCCTCTGGAGCTGGAACAGCGCTGATCAGGCAGACACTGGCTCGTGAGGTTGGGGCAGGGCTTGCCTTTCTGCTGCAGAGGACAGAAGTGACACAGCAGACTGTCCAGGCTCAAAGCAGGGACGACCAGAGCAGCTGCGGCCAACAGGATGGAGCGTGGACCCAGGCTAATGTAAATCCACACACACACAGAGCATTAAATAGGAATGATACAGACTGAAAACACACTTTCAAATAATTGGGTTCACCGTCTTCGGTTTGATGGGATTCAACTTCACCTGGTCTTTCTTGGGGTTCCCATCTCTCTGTACTGTAAAACCCTCCAGAACATGTGAACATGTGTCAACCTGAAGGGCCTCCAAACACTAGAAAACCTTCTGATTGCCAAACAGAAACAGGTGTGTCTTTGAACCGCTGTGTGCTGAATTCATAAATAATTTACACACACACACACAAGACAAATAGTCTGTAAACTGGATTTTAGCTTCAATTTATTTCACAAAAATATTCTTCAAAACACTTTAAACGCACACCTAAAAACAAAGATTGTTTCTCAGCCGTACCCGGAGACAGGATTATAGTGCCATCTGTTGTTCTACACAGAATATGTCAGGAAGAAAGTGATCTGATGTGGCGCTTGCAGCTGTCGAATGTCACCCAGATGTTGTTTTTAAACCTCATGAATAAGGCCAGTCTGTAGTTGCACAACATCCGCTACAAAAAATAAAAATTATTTCTTGATTTTTCTGCTCATGTTCCGTACTCAGATGAAAAGGAAAGCTTTCCCTCCTTGTACAAAGGTTCCTGTAATAGATAGATAAAAAAGAAAGTGTGGCTTATTATCCTGTAACAGAGGATGGAGGATTATCGTGATTGGTAAAGTGGCTTGCTTACAGCCAGGTCCTCCTCATCGTCCCTGTCTGTGTCCCCCCAGTCTTCTTGTTGCTCTGCGGGGTCGTAGCTGTACAGAGGGATCAGCCTGTGACGTAACTCATCCACTCTGAAGCAAAACACACAAAAGCAGCCAATCAGTGACAGAACATGACACATGACATAAGTCAAATGAATCTGAAAGTGACGCTTTGCAGAGACAGGCTTACCTCGATTTCCTCCTGATATAAAAAACCTGAAGAGAAACAAAGAGAAGGTAAAGTTAAGATGCAGTCACGTGAAATTAACAATACAACAGTGTGTCTTACCATCGCCACTACGCATCCAATCAGGGTGAGGAGCACAAAGGGGATGAGTGCATAGTAACCAGGAAATCCAGGCTTGGGGTCTGAGGGTGAAATATGGGGAGTTGTGTTGTTGAAATTCATTTCTTTCTGCTCGATCTCCTCCTTCGTGCACCCCTCTGCTCTGTGCACCTCAGCTGACACCTTTGTGACACATTCAGAGTGCCGTTGTTGTCGTTCCCAGTGAAAGGCCGCGATGCTCAACCCCGGGAGTACTCATAGTTCTTGCTATAGGGAGTCACACAGAGATTCATAGTCCAAGAATTAGTATGCATGACTTTAAATAAAAATACTAATAGTACAGAGTAGGTTTTATCTTACCTTGTCAGTCATGTGTGGAGGACGTGGACACACATTTCCCGTTTGCTGCTTTTGTTTCACTTTGCATGAGAAGCTCAGCGCTCACATACCTCAACCTGCACAATGACATTCCCGAGTGAGGAGTGGACATGAGACAAACGGGTTGCTTGGTTAAACTGGACCGATCTGTTTATTTATATACATTCACTTTTTTAAATCACAAATATATCATAATCCTAAAAGTTTTCCAGCAGGAGTAATTACTACACAATGGAATATAATTAATAATGATAACATTTTGTATTTGATGCTGGAAGAAGCAGGCCATACACACGTGTAATGTCTTCTTTCCTCCAGCAGGGGGGGGAGGGAGTTGTTGCAGATGACAGGAGGCAGAAGAGGGGAGGGACTCCTGCAGGAGTGAGGAAACATATACAGGAATCTTTCCAAATCTTTTACAGGTCTAACTCGCCGAGCATGGCTTTAGACGAGCATTCAAGTCATCGACACCTGGAGGAAGCCTTGAGGGTAAGTGACAAACAACAATAAGAGGTAAGGAAACTTTCCAACAAGATTCAAGTTTTTTATTTGGAGAAGTCTAAAATAGTAATCTGTTACTCTGTGTACTCTACTCTGTCAATGTGTTTTTACTGAATAAAAAGCAGTCTGTGTTCCTGGATTACAGTTTTGAGGAAGTTCTAAGCTATAATCCAGTGATGAATACATTTCTCATGTTTTACTTTACACAAGTGTGCCAGACATTTGGCACTGACATAAAGGCGCGCATAGGTGGGCTTCCTGTTAAGATTTGAAAGCCTGTTAATTATTAAACCATCCGCTTCAGTTAGACTGCAGTCCATGGAACAGCATGCAGTAATTCATTCTTAACTTCTTCATTGCACTTTTTCTTTGTGTCATAACAGGTCTACATTTTACTATGAGATGAAGTTCGGGAATGCTGACATATAGCAGCACCATCCCTAAAATGTGATGGATCCTCCTGAAAGACGAAATAGATCAATCCAGAGACAAGATGCAAGCGACTCCGGCCTCCACATGCCTCCTCCTGAGGATGGAGCTTACGAGTACCTTGACATCTTTCCAGAAGAAAATGAACCACACATGTACGAGAGCATCCCCGGGCTCATAACTTCATCCCAGCCCAAACCTCCAGACCGCCCTTCGGGTCATGGAAGAGGAGCTCCTCAGAATACCGACCACCAAAACACAAACCGGCCTCCACCCCCCGTCCGCGGACCTCCACCTCCCGTCAGAACCAGGCTTCCCAGTCTTCCTAATCCATCTTTGCCAAGCAGACAGGGCAATGGACCCCCTCCGGTTCCCCCGAGGACACGAATACCCCTCAGAGCAAAACATTTTTCTTTTGACTCTATTGAGTCTGCTCACAAATTACATCGTTCCAGGACAGAAATAAACAGTCATGTGAGTAGTTTCTCCCTCCAAAGAGACAAAGAGCTCCCTTTATAATTCAATAAAACCCAAATCAATCTTTTTTTCTTCTTCTTTTTATCAGGATCCATGGGCTATCAAACTAGTAGACACTCCACAAGGCAGCACCAAGAGTCTGGCTGCTTTCTGTGCTGCAACTTCAAAGTAAGAGAACACGAGAGTTAGCGCCTACATGTTTACAGCGGTTCATGTTTCAATATTAGCTTTTTTCCATGTAAATGAGATGAATGTAAAGTGCTGTATATTCTCCCTATGCAGCTTGTCTTGTTTTTGTACCTTCAGTGAGCTGCGACTCGTCATGTCATTGTTTGTGTACATTTACATTTAGCTGACGCTTTTATCCAAAGCGGCTTACAGGGAGCAATTTGGAGTTCAGTATCTTGCCCCAAGCACACTTCGACATGCAGACCGGAGGAGCTGGGGATCGAACCAGCGATCGTCTAATTACTGGACGACCCGCTCTACCTCCTGAGCCACATTTTTCTCACCGTGCTTTCATTTTCACCCCAGCAACCTGTTTTTCTTTGCCGCCTCAGGTTGATGTCACAGTACAGGCACACAGACAGCGTTCATAACTCAGGAGTGGTGTGGGGTCGACTGTTACAAATCCACCCGGCCCTGATGCAGCAGGTGGAAGTGGATGTGAGTGTGGCTACTGAGTGGGACAATCACCAGCTTCCCTTCCCCACCACAGGTAAGATTGACCAACAAAGTACCACAGACACTCGTGGTTAGTAAGTACTCAGATCCCTGAGTAGCAAATAAAGATACTGCATACTGTGCAGTACTACCTTCAGTGGTTCTGAAAGCTCCCTGAAATGTTGTTACAGGACGGTATACAACTATATCTTTCCTGTTAGTAGATGATGACCTAATGTAAATCCTATCAGAGGGTTGCACAAATCCAATCTGAGCAGATCGAATCAGCCGCATAACTGAATGCACCTTGGCAGGTGTGCCGGACCTTTATTCTGTTACACAGTTTCATATGTAACTAAATCAGTCAGCTAAACGTGGTGTATGAAGCTCTTCCTCTGAAATTTGGTGGTGTTCAGTAGACATGTACTCGTGTAGCACTTTCTTTATAACTTTGCCACACTGTATGGTTGCTATGTGCTTCAGTATCTGAGGACACTTGACTGTCTGATCCATGAAGTCACTGCACATGTTGGCAGACATGTGTGGACTCTGAACTCTTGATGCTTTATTATTCCAGTGAACAGGACAGTGAAGAGTCTGATTGATGAAATCTTCCAGCTGCTGGACCTCGCCCCCGACACAAGTGGAGATTATGTCTTGAAGCTGTGTGACTCTGAGGAGTACCTCCGAACGTGAGACGCTTATCCAAGTTAATATTTAGCTACGGTCTACGATCTTTTATTCAGACACGCATTGTTTAATGTGATGCCACATCTCTCCTCAGTGAAGAGCTGCTGGGTATGCACGAGACCATTCAGAAGTACGCCAAGGTTAAACTAGCAGTGCCCCTCCGACTGCTCCGCTTGAACAACCTCAGACACTGCCTGGTCAGGGATGTAAGTCAGTTCAAACTCCGTCTCTGTTCCCACCCACAGTGCAAATCATTTACAGAAAAAGGGTTGGTGTGTCTTCGGCCTGGAAATGCTGCTTTCACACACACCTGTGCGTGGCTGCAGGCCAGCTTGTTATCATCAGGGCTGTAAAAATCTCCACCCTGAGTTCTTGACTTTGTTCTGTTTACACATCACGTCACGGAGGGTGGCATTTAGCAGCAACAATAGAATAAAGGTGAACCTGTCAGTTCAAAAATAATCCATCATAAAGAGCCATAATCCTACACAGCAATCGGTATCTCAAGTTGTGTTTCTCCTCCAAGGTGGAGGACGACATAAGCTCATGCCAGCTGTACCAGCTCCTGCGGCCTGTCTGCGTCTTCAGCACCTGCAAGTAAGATCACAAGCAGTCCTGCATCCCACACCGGATTCGTGACATGGTTTCAATAACAACAACCACCGTTCAGTGGGTCATGTGTCAACTGCCGTGTGTTTGTAGAAAACACAGGCAAAGGTAGCTTTGCTTTGTGGTTTTCTACCACTTTCTCACCTGCGTGTGTGTGTGTGTGTCTTAACCTTTCCAACTCTTTCAGGTTGAGTCTGCAGAACGTGCTCACCAGCTACTGCAGAGAAGTGACAGAGCTGATGAGGAGTAAGGTCCGTAAAGACAGAATAACCAGCAGGACATTTATTTCTCTCACGCGCACACATATATCCAAAAGTGCATTTTGGTTTTAACCTGCAAGCGTGTATATTTTGCGATTCACCACATCAGGATGTTTCAGATTCATTCTGATATTTCTCTCTTTGCGTGTTTAGTCTGGGATGAACGTCAACGTCCTCGTGGGCTGTGTTCGCTCCATCAGCAATCTCCTCTGTGGGCTCTCGTGTCAGGAGCTGGAGGACAGTATCGGTGGACTCAACCGAATCAATCCCATACCTCTGGTAGGACGGCGTATACATTTGTCAAACATTTCTTGTGACCAAGGGGTACTCAGTGGAACCCTTTCAGTTTTTTCTATCTGCCAAAGAGTTGTGACGCTGCGGTGCGCCAAAAGAAATCAACACAGAACTGTTTCCTTATCCTTTTTTGCAGAGTCACGATGAGATGTCAGGATGTGAAACTGGTGAGTAACTGATACGCAAACAACACCCCATTGTTACATGAGGGGATTTTTTAAAAGTTTATTTTTTCCATTTTTCATGGCTGATAACCAAACTGGGGACAGTGTGGTTGCACGGTATATTTTTAATTTGTTTTCACTCTAATGTACTGAGTGCCCCTTTGGCACCCCCTGGTGGCCCCCTAATAAAAAAAACAGATGTCTGCTTCTAACTATATGATTAGAGTTTGCTATAAGCCATATGTTTATATAATGCTAAATAATGCTTATTAATGATAAATAATACTCACAGTACTCAGAGTAAAATGTTGCCTGTTTGGTATATCAACAGTTTGAATGACTAAACCAGAAGATTTCAAAGTTCAAGGTAGATACACAAGGGGTGCTTCAGTTTCAGGTAGACACACACAGTCAAAATTTACATTATTAACATTATTTTTTGCATCTACTAGTCTAAATGTGCGTAATTTAGAGTTTAGAGGGTGAGTTATAAACTAATAAATACCCTAGGACATTATGAAATTATAGACTGAAGTTATGTCAAACAGCAGTATTAGCCATATCTTGGATCCAATGACGCAGCCATGGCCCTCTAATCGTGCAGGAATTGAGCAAAACCAAACAAGTAAACTCTGGAGCTTTATCTGAGGGGAAACTCACAATCTCAGACGGGTCTGAACTGATGTTTGTTTGTGTCTTCCAGCCATGTTAATGCTCCACAAGGCGCTGCTTAAAGTGCTGCAGATGTTTTTCGACAACTTCCATTCAGACTTCAGGGGTCAGGAGTTAACCAGCAACCCACAAATACACGACGTGGATCACAACACTGAAATCTTGCAGTTCAATATTGCTGCTCTCTACCAACTACAGCTCAACTGGATGACCAAGTATGTTTGCATTCATAGTCGCAGACAGGCTTACATACATTTAGATGCATGTATGTACACAGAGATGCACGAATACATGCACACAGATACAAATAAGCAGCGATAAGATCACTGGGTTTTACTGCTTTCTCTTTCCTCTTCATTGTTTTTTTTAGTTATGAGTGCTTCTCTGTTTCCTGTGACGTGACATACGGAGCAACAAAGATCTGTGACACGGGCATCTCTGAGAACATCAGCACCGCGTTGTCATACGGAAACAAGCTCCAGTGTAATCGCATGTAAGAGGCTCTGATCGTAACTGTTCATTTAGGATATTCCACTTCCTCTTTCCGTCACACGAGAAGTCCTGAGTCACCGAAGAAAGTGAAAGTCGATTCACCTTTAGGACAGGCTACTGTCACTGTTTTTTTATTTTTATTTTAGGATGGTGTTCCCTGTTCCAATAAATCAGCTGCCGTATGAGTCCATGTTGACGTTCCGCCTCAAAGGCTCCAAGCGAGGCAAGAACCCAGAGCTTTTAGGCTGGGCTGTACTACCTCTTTACAGCAACAAGTAGGTGTTTACACAACATTTACACCTTTTCTATAAAGCTTTTGAGCAAATGTTAGCACGTGGCTGCTGGGGAGGTGGATGGAGTCATATTTGCAGCTGCGAGCTCAGTGTTGAATGAAATGTTTCTATGGACTGCCTGATTCCAGAGACAAAATAAGTTGTGGACATAGATTATTGTTTTGCTTTGTTTTTTTGTTTTTTTACTTTCTATCCTTGCTCAGTGCTGCATGTACATTGTACAAACTTCTTTTTGGCCATTTCCTGAACTCTTTGTGTGTCTAGGACTCTGGTGATGGGGACCGTTCTGCTCAGTATGTCCACGCTGGCTGAGCTTCCTGCTCCTCCCTCGCCTGCCCTGTTCGACAGCCACAGGCAGCCCGTGGGGGTCATACTGCAGGTTAGTAACACTGGACGACTCTGCCCTCTGCTGACCAAAATACAAACAGCGCCACGTTGCCTGCTCACTCATTCATCCTCACATTGTTTCTTCCCCAGCTCCAGTTTCATGATCAGTTTGAGTGGAAGTATCAGAGGCCCATTGCGCTGACCGGTTCAATCATATTTACTCAACCTTGTGAGGATCTGCAAAAGAAAATGCTGGATGTCTCCAAGAAACACTGCCTCTGTTTGTGAGTGCAACACGCAGCGCGCATCATCTCTCGTTCTCATGTTTGAGCCCTGCTTTCACACTCACGGCTTCATCTGTCGTTATGCAGTCTGACACAAAATGAAAAGGCTTTCCTCTGGAGCAAGCGTCACTGCAGCGACAAAGGGAGCACTTTCCTCCACCTGGTGCTGGGCGGAGCCCACCGCTGGCGGCCTGAAGACTTGACAGAAATCTATACTGTTGTGGAGAATTGGCCTATCCATCTACCTGAGGAGGCCCTCTTCCTGCTCAGCGACAGGTGGGTGACACTCGGTTCGCATACAGAAATACTGACACCTTAATACTAATATACAATGCTTCAGGGACAGACATGAATAGATAACAGACAGCGCAGAGAGAAAGGACTGTTTTATTGTTGTTTGGAGGTAAAAGTAAAAATACTGTATAAAAAATACTTAAAGTACCAAACGGTATGTTTGATAGTGTAAGCATCACTGCTGTTGGTTAGCTTAATCCATAATAATACATGCATCATTTATTAGTTGATTTTTATGTTGTAATAACAATATATTAAGAGTAAGGCACAATATTTGCCTCCAAAATGTAGTAAAAAAATAAACTGGGAATATGCGAGTGCTACTATTCCACTGCAGCAACAGAATGTGTTCAGGTTGTTTAAATATTCTCATTGATTTTCCACTGTTTTTTCCCCATATATCACAAAAAGAACTCCGTGGTATATGCAGAGTTTTCCTCCAGCTGTTTCTCTCCTCGCTGACTCTCTCTCGGTAGAATCGATAAATAAAAGAAAGGTTGAAAGGGTAAAAAAGATTATGAATAACCAAACTCTCGGAGAAAAGGCTTCGGTTTGCAGGGAGGGTGCAATCTTTCTGTATGTGTGTCTGTGGCGTTCCGATATCCCTCTGATCACAGCCATGATTCAGGTCTCCATGAGTCTTGTTTTCGTGAAGTAATATGCATATTTTTGCTTTTTCAGTTTTCATGATCAGACCGTGCGGAAGGCTGCAGTTCACTACTTTGAACAGATACCAGATGGAGAGCTGGAGTTGTTTCTGCCACAACTAGTCCAGGTAAACACACTAACACACACCTGCTAACTGTTACACACCAAATATACAGTAAACGTCAGCACACCCTCTTCCCTGTACTGAGTAGCTGATATTTCAGCACTAGACTAGAGAGGCTGATGATTCATTGATTCAAGCCATCAGATTTTGAATGTGAGAGTCGGCGACGTCCTCTGTAGTTTGATGTTGGTTTCATCAGTCATCCTGTCCTGCAGGCTCTGAAGAGCGAGTGGGAGTTGGATGGACCTCTGGTGATGCTGCTGTTGGAGAGATCACTGAAGAACATACAGATTGCGCAGCAGCTGTACTGGTGAGCAGCAGAGTCAGACATCAAACTGAGGGAATGTAGTTTTGGATTAGTGTAACGCTGTAATACTACAAAGGGAATGAAAGTAAGGTAACACTGCTTCAGGCTAAATGCATTGATATCTTTGCCTTTATCTTCTTTTCTGTATTTTAATACATTTTTTCCCCCTTTGCAGCACATGCTGTAAAGTTTTATCATTTATTAATCCTCTACATGCTTGCAGGCTGCTGGAGGATGCCCACACCGACCCCTACTACCAGAGCTGGTTCAGTAAGGTCCAGGCTGCCCTGCGGCACTCTTGTGGCCGGGCGCTGAGGCAGGAGCTGGAGCATGAAACCCGCCTGGTGTCCGTGCTCGTACAGGTGGCCGAGAAGGTTCGCACTGCTGACAAGATTCGACGTAAGGTCTGTGAACCTTTATTCATTCATCACTCACTGGCTCGTAATCCTTTGTTATGATGAACTTATTTTGTCAGCCTTTTTTTTTTTTTTTTTGCCCTATGCATTTCCCTGCAGAATGTTTTGAAGAAAGAAAAGTTGAAGATTGAGGACTTCTTTAAAGCTGGGCTCAGCTGTCGTCTGCCGCTGGATCCTGCGGTTCATGTAAAGGCACTGGACGTGGATGTAAGGACGTCACAGCAGCACCTTTTTGTATCATTCCTGTAAAATAATATGCACATCTATAGCAGGAGTTGTTTCATTGTTACTTATAGGCCTGTAAGTTTTACAACTCCAATGCTGCTCCTCTGGGGATCTCGTTCATCTGCTCTGACCCTCTGGCCAAGAACGTCAGTGTCATCTGCAAGGTTGGTAACATTTTTCTTTTCTTAAACTTTCTTTTTTTCTCTCTCTTACTTCTTTCTTTTAAGTGTGCTTGTACTAATCCTTCAATTCAAACCGGTGTGTTTTCCCCCCCTGAACAAAGGCAGACGAGTACAGATAACACGTGTTTGTACCTTGTTCATACCTCAGAGGAAATTCTAAGTACAAGGAATTTGATGAATGATTCGTGCTGCTTCTGTTGGAACGCGGTGTTCCTGCGTGATGCCGATTGTCTTTTATACTTGTCTCCTTCAAGAGGAAAGTAAGAGCTCATAGCCTGTTACAGAGCAGTTTGTCCAAACGCTGAACACAGAGAGAATATCTACTTAGATTGTCTTGCATCCTTTTTAGTAAACCGCTTTCATTACTCAGTTAACAGTGTCCTTCAGACAGGAGATAACCTGCGTCAAGACATGCTGGTACTTCAGATAGTCCGTGTGATGGACAGGGTTTGGCTCCAGGAGGGGCTGGATCTGCGAATGATCACCTACAAGTGTCTATCTACGGGCAGAGCTCAGGGTCTGTTGATTTGTTTGCACATTAATACTTTGTCTTACATCTCTGCGGCTGTGAATTCATGTTTTTTCTCTTGTATTCTGTCTGTTTGGTCAGGCCTGGTGGAAGTGGTTCCAGAGGCAGTGACCCTGGGGAAGATTCAGCAGGAGTGGGGCCTGGGCGGCACCCTGCGTGAAGACACACTGGAGAAATGGTTCCACATGTGGAACAAAACTAAGGAAGACTACGAGAAGGTTAAGACCACAACAAAATCTTTGCTAACTTCAATATTCACTTTTGCTATTGTGTAACATTCTCCTACTCTGTGTGTGTGTGTGTGTGTGTGTGTGTGTGGGCAGGCTGTGATGAACTTCATCCACTCGTGTGCGGGTTGGTGTGTGGCTACCTTCATCCTGGGGATCTGTGACCGCCACAATGACAACATCATGCTGAAGCACACTGGACATATGTTTCACATCGACTTTGGCAAAATTATGGGCAACGCACAGAAGTTTGGAAGTTTTAAAAGGTAAGTGAATTCAAAAAAATAAGGGATGAAGACTTAAGAATTAACAAGAACATTCACATCTTCTTTTTTTTTTTGCAACGACAGGGACCGATCGCCCTTCATCTTCACATCTGAGATGCAGCACTTCATCACAGGCGGAGGGCAGAAGCCTCAGCGCTTGCATCGCTTCGTGGAGCTCTGCTGCGAAGCTTACAACGTAATCCGAGGGCGCTCCGCACTCATACTCAGCATGTTGGAGCTGGTAAAACCGACATTCAAGACTCTTTTATTCTGCGTATAGATTATATTAAATAAAAGACCTTTTCATTCACGGTGTGTCTGCGCTTTCCAGATGCTACATGCAAGAATGCCAGAACTGAAGGACTGTAACGACCTGCAGTACGTCCAGAACAACCTCAGACCTCATGACACAGATCTGGAGGCCACATCGTATTTTACAAAGTAACACACTCCGTCTGGACTAAACAAATTATTTTAAATATCCCATGTTTTATTCATACATACATATTCTCTGATTCTCATACGGTTCTCACCCCTCCTGATGCAGGAAGATCAAGGAAAGCATGGGCTGCGTGGCAGTCAAGTTTAACTTCTTGACACACAGCATGGCTCAAGGGAAGAAACAGGAACCGCTAACCCGGAATGGCATCCCCGCTCCCAGCACCAACATCCAAGAAGCTGTCATCCAGGGATACACCGTCAGGGGAAAAGATGTGGTGAGACTGCAACATTGCTCTTTGTGCCGTGGTAATTCAGACGAAATGTCACCGACAAAGTTTGCCCGACGCACCTCGGAGCTTTGCGTTAGATCCTAATATCCAGGGGAGCTTATGAAACACCTGGACCTGACAGCAGGTTCACACATATTTGTTCAGGGAGAAATAACCCCCTGGCACACAGCTGACAGTGCGTGTCTGTGTGTTGGGTCTGCTGTCACTTACGGCCTCCTAGGTAGCAGCGCTGTGTTTGGAAAGTGTTCCCCCTCACTCTCTAGAGAAGGGGTGAAGACTGTTAGTGGTGTTTGTCAGGATTTCACTGATCTTTGATCAGGATAGACTGAGTTGCCCAACTGCTTTTTTTCAGCACAGACATACTGAATTTATTTAAAAAAGGTGTATTAGATGATGTAGAATCGTTTACCTGATGTTGATATTTAACACCCACCTGAAAGCGTGGATCCCGGACTATCAGCAGTCTCTTCATTTATTCACCCTGCAGCTGAATGGTATATATTTGACTATTTGTGTTTGACTTACAGATCTATGACCTCAGAGTAACCATTCATGATGGTTATCTGAACAGTGAGAAGACATTCGGGCAGTTTGAGCTGATCCATAAGCAGCTGCAGAAACACTTCATTGAATCCATGCTGCCTCAGTGAGTGAAGAAAAGAAATGCTTTACTTCTTTGAGCTTTTTCATTCGCGATAATTCTTCATGTCTTCATTCCTTCTCCCTCGCAGGTTTCCTAGCTGGTATAAGAGGTCCTTCACACCAGGCAAGAGGGTGTCTCTGCTGAATAAATACCTAAAACAACTTTTTGATGGGCCATGCAAAGGAGTGAGTTTCTCTCGTCACTCGGTTGATTTCTCTCTCATCTCGTGTCATGCTTACAAATCTTGTTTTGTCACCTGCAGAATGAATTTGTGTGCAGTCTGTTCCTGGATGGTCCCAACATAGTCCAAGAAGGTGGAGGACCAGGTAATTTCCTGCTCTGTTGGTGTATTTAAAAAAAAAGATCCTAAAGGTTTTAAATCATGCGATTAACTGTCACCAATGTGGTGATCTATTGCAGGAGCCCGTCCTCAAATCCAGCTCTACATTTCTTACTCTGACTGTAAACTCACAGTCTTGGTAAAACACCTGAAGAACATTGTGAGCTTCCGCCACTCTTCTAATTGCATCGCTATACTGTAGCATTTAGCAAGAAAGCATGCATATTAAATGTGTTTCCTTAAAAATTCTTCTCAACAGAAGCTGGAAAACGGTTCTAACCCTGACGCCTACGTGGTCACACGTCTAAGACCGGACCCTAAGCAGCGCTCCAAGAAGAAGACAAAGGTGGTTCGCAACAATGACAACCCCACCTTCAATGAACTGGTACAACAACCATCCATTCTGTCCTCTATCAATGATTTAGCAGGCTAACATAAGAAATGCTTTCATCCTTTGATCACGAGCCGGTACTTGGTGCCGTGAGTCCATGTACCTTTCGACTAATTTAGCACAAAGAAAACGAAAAGTTCAAAACAAATGCTACTTGACCCTCGATTTAGGTAAGGGGAAACTTCTGGAAGAGCAACAGAGGAAGGATTCCTCCTCTAGGATACGACCTACAGATGAGACTTTCCTGTTCCACAATGGCCGAACATCACTTGAACATTAGTGATAATTCATAAATGCTGTTTTATTATAATCTATGAATGTGGACTACACAGAGATTAACGGCTGTCAGTCAAAGCTTAAACCACTCACTCTAACTTTTAATATATGTCCTCCCCACCTGTGTGAGTCTGATGTGATCTTTGGGTGTTTAACCCTGCAGACTTTGACCAGTACAGTAGCTTCCTATGTACTGAAGAGCTTCTTGCCACAAGTTTTATGTTGCAAATCAGGCCCTAACAGAGCCACATGAAAGGAACGAAACAAAAGAACAAACCCCCTCTGTGCCACACTTTTACAAAACTCTACAACACAAATCAAATCACTGGATGTTCTGAATATCGAGTTGTTGTCTAAGATATCTGCCTCTTATTCACAGCTGGAGTACACTTACGTCCCACTGCTGTACGGGATGGTGCTGGAAGTGACAGTGAAGAGCAAGAAGACTTTTGTGGCTGCAACCAACATTAAACTGGAGGATGAGCTGCTTGACAAGGAGACTTGGTTTCCCCTCGGGAACTGTGCAATCTGAGCTCAGAGAGAGCTGCACTGTGGACCCGCTGCCAGCAGGGGGTACAGCCACACTGACAGAACGAATGAAGCCGACGATTCCTCACACCGCCTGAGTGAGACAAATTCACCCGAGCCGAGAAACCGTGCACTCTCGTTTATACCTATTTATCAGATGTAAATGAACCTCACTGCTGGCAGCGGATGATGTACTTGGATGAAGTTACAAACCTGAGCGAAAGACTCGGGGAGGAGACTGTTTACTTTGAAGAAACACTCACTTTGTGTTCATTCTTAAATGTTAATCATGTCCGGACGTGGCACTGACGTCGGACGAAGGAAGAAAACTTGTATTATCATACTTGCACTCTTTGTTTGTACTTTGTTTTCTTTCTGCGAGTCAAAAGTGCCCTTGTAAACGCGTGGGGTCGGGACTGTGACAGATTAAAGAGGAGGTGATGCAGTGCTGTTAGAAGCTGCGTGCCTGATACCTGCCCAGACTGAGCGTGTTTGTCCCTTTGGGCTGTGTCAACTGGATGTCCTTGACCGGTGGAATTGGAGGCGGCGAGAGGAGAAGTGGGGGGCGGGGGAGAGGGAGTGTGTGAGCTGGATGACAACAATGCGTCTATGACCTGAGGAGCTGAGTTAACACTCTCCCCCCTCAGTCCGTCCTTTTCCTTATCCATCAGTGGCCTTCAAACGCAGTTATGCACATGCATGCACAAACATGCAGAGGCAGACACTCACATTCCCACACATATACACCTTAAAACTGACACAGACGCACATACACACTCTTTGGAAGAGCCAGGGCAAGCCTTCATGTTATCTTAATGCCATCCTCCTGACAGGCCCGCTGACCCGTACTCTCCTCCGCCTCATTCACAGGATTTAATGATGAACGAGGATAGAAATAGACCTCCTTGCACTGGATCTGGTTCAATAATGTATACCTCCGTGAATGCTATTTATATTATTCCCTGCTGGGTCTCTCTTGGAGGAAAAAACTGGCTGCTATTCTTTCATAGTAGTACTCATGGAGTATTAATACATCCTGGAATCACTGATGGGTTTCAGACCTAACAGAAGAATTGCTTTGGAATGGATGATTAACCCAAAACAACACTGTGTTTGTGTTGTTGTGCTCTACCACAATAATTACGCTCGGATTAATTATTAAACCTGTGATAAGAAACTAATATCCCACTCCAGGGATTTCTCCAGAACAGTTTTTCGTTGTCGGAGTGTCTTTTCAGCCCTGCTGGAGCCTTCTGGTCTTTTCCTCCGCAGCGCGCAGTGCAGGCAGCAGAGAAAAGCCACATCTATTTTCTGACAATAAAACTGGTATTTATATCTGAGGAAATGCTGCTTTTGATTTATTTATATATCTTTGTTGTTGCTGTTGCAGCATCAGCCACGCTTTTCTATCTGTTGGCGAACTGGGTGTGTGTGTGTGTGCGTGAGTGTGATACGGAGAGCTGTTTTTAGGAATACCAAACAAAGACGAAGAGGGAGGCTGGATCCAGGCTGCACCCATCTCGGGACCGGAGAGGCACCCATCGGTAGCCTGAAGGGGGCGGAGGAAAGGGGACATGAAAAAGAAATATACGTACTGCATAGCTGCTAAATATATGAGCGTCATATAAAATATGTGGAAGCGTTTTCATAAAAAAAAAACTCCAAAGACCAGAGAGCAACCTTCAGTACTGCTGACACTGTGACTGAAGGGAAATACAATGATGGTCGCACAATGTCACCTGATTGTAATTTAGCTCTTCATCTGACTCCCAGACCCAACGCCCACCCCCCTGTCGCTCTTTCCGCTTATGTGGCTCACCTTTCTTCAGGCTGGTGAAGGGCAGGGTGTACTGACAAATAAAATCACTGCTGAGAAGGCCGATCTGGTCACGGACGCAGAAGCGGATGAGGCAGAGCTCAGGGACGCTGATGCTGAAGTTCATGTCGGTGTCCCAGTGAGGACTCAGAGCTGTAATGAAGCAGTTCATTCGGTGTAGTTGAAGCAGCTATAATCAAAGTTTTATATAGTCTAAACAAAGGAGTCAAATGTGATGAACCCACAGAGATTCAACACACCGCAGCCCCCCTCTGGAGCCTCTTTTAACTCGTTGTTTTGGTTTTATGGCAACCGTTTTGATTCACTTTCACTCCTCGCAGTATCATTTTTGGATGCTATGGGCGGTATATATTCCCACCGGGAGTTGGTGGAGACCAAAAACGGAGATAGAAAAGAGCAAATATTGGACTCACTTCGAATGAGTGCTCCTCGTGTAGCAGATGTTTGGATGTTTGTCGGGTGCTGACAGGTCAGAAAGTTTAAAATATTACATTATCATTATTAAACCCAAACTGTAGAAAAAAGGTTAAACTAAAGCCACCCTGGAAGAACTTATTGTGACAAGTGAAATTCAAGACGTCACCGATGAGGCTTTCATGCTTTTCATCTACACTCTTGTTTAACCACACTGCTCTGGAGCCAAAGGCACATCGTAGAAGAGGACCGGAGTAAAAGAGCTGGAGACCAATGGAGAGATTCTGCTGTCAGAAACTCATTCATTCATTTATTCAGCTTCTGTAATTTTGTATTTGTTTTATTTATTTATTCAGCTTGTTAAAAAAGATCAAGATTCCGCAGCCTTGCTGGTGGCGATGTGAGGGCTACACTTTTGTGTTTTTTGAGCCACGTGCTCGCAATGACAATCGCAGTACGCAGACAACGCATGACATGGAGAGCAGTGACAAATGAGGAGAGCTGACTAATGAACGATCTCTGCCGCAATCCTAAATCCATTTATGATTCAAAACTATTTTCTGAACTTCCTCTGTAATGTCCAGAGTTTTAATATAAATCCACATCCATTTGTATTCGCCAGTGACCTTATCTGTTTCATAGTGTGAAACGATTTTTATGATTTATGCCTGCATGCATAAGTGCTCTGCTCCCTCCAGGACTCTCTCTCTCTCCATCTCAGCTCTCTGTTGTATTTCATCAATGTCATGTCTAGATATTAAGTTAATTTCCAGATTGCCATTGTTTAAAAACAAAAGCTCCAAATCAAAAGTGACATGCTGCATCTTCTGCGGTGAACGTCAGCCGGAATATGGGAAGTCTGTCAGAAACCTCGGCAGCTGGAGGATTAGCTTCCTCACTTGATGACAGTTACAGGCGGTAAATTTAATACCCGACCGGCCCTTTTCATATTCATCATTCTAAACAATAATGAACTAGTCATTGTGAATGTTTGTGATATGGTATCGTGAAACAAAAAAAAAAAAACTGTAGCACTCCATCCTGCGTGCAGGGACTGTCAGCTTCATGTTTCTAGTCAGTGCAGTGGTGCATGACAAAATTCTCTTCAAAGCAAATCCACTTGTACATTTTGAAGAAACTCATCAGCACATTTCCCCTCAGAAGCCCGACAGCAGTTTACTGGAAATGGATTTGAAAGGGAGAGAAAAAAAACAAAAAACAAAAGGAATGCTGCTGTCATGGAAAACTCCTTAGAATCCAGTCTGAATGGTTATCATGCCGTGTTTTCACCAGAAGGTTTACAGTATCATACAGTGTGCAGGTATGGCATCTGTATCTGGAGGATGAATCCTGCCGGTCACCTGACTAGAGCTACCATGAGGGTGGCATTTGGTGGTTTTTAGTAAAATATTTTCAATTTCGAATTTTAATTTGTCCAACATTTCGTTTTATCGCTAAACTAAGATGTTAACATTATACCTGCTTAACATCAACATGTTAGCATGCGTGCAGTGTGCAGCCTCACAGAGCTCTAGCTTGATGCAGTTAAAGGTCCAGTGTGTCAAACTAAGGGGCCTCTATTTAATAAATATGGCAGAACTATAATATATTCATAGCTCTGTCTACACTAGTGTATCATCACCTGAAAATTCAAACTTGTAATGTTTTTTATTAACTTAGAAAGAGCCTTTAATGTCTACAGATGCTATGAGTCCCCTGTCGCTATGTTAAACCTCCTTGTTTCCATGGTAGCATGGCCTTAGGCAGGGCCTCTCATGTTTCCATGACCATGTCTAAGAAGGAAAGAGTAGGGCAAGGGGGTTGGAGTCAGTAACTATACCACTAGATGCTACTAAATACTTTCTAGAAAATGTAAAGTTTAACACTGAGTCTCCTCAAACACAAGTTAAGTCTGACCAAATACATCTGGGATTGATAAAACCAGGTCTGACGTAGGATATTCGAACCAGTCGAGCTGTGTTTTGAGATGTCAAGGCCGCGTACAGTTTGTCTTGCAGTACTTACAGTTGTTTTTGACAGTATGTGTGCTTTTTCTGCGTGAGTCAGCGGAAACCCCGTGAATCTCCACTCTGACAAAGGGATCCAGAGCTTTGCCGCTCCGGGGTGCAGGCAGGTTGGAGCCACTGATCACCTGCAGACAGACCGACACAGAGTCACCGGGGGGGTGTATCAAAATGTAACTGATGTTAGGGAGAAACAGAAATTACAAAAGAGAGCCAGAAAGAGCGGAGAAAAGGAGAGGAGACCGCTGCGACTACGCTAGTCTGGAGAGAGGCAGGCTTATCTGCAGTCCTCTCACACTGAGTCTTCTCTTCCCTAGCTCTGATCAAAGACAAACCTGCATGCACTTATCACGACATGCCCTGCTTGGCACTGATGGACCTTTACAGTGTCCGGTCCAAAATTACAGCCCCTTTCCTCTTCTAAAGTCACGCTACAGAGCACCCTGCATTATGCTCGGTCACTGTTACAATGGTCCATTCTGTGTATAGATGTCAGTCTGGAGTTATCATTTTATAAAGATTTGCTATTGAATAACAGCGTTTGCATATAGTTGACAGTTTTATGCTAAACAGCCTCGTGAGAGCTCAAGGGGAAATATTGTTTTCCTGAGCCAGATGAATAATTTACCGTTCAAAGATTGAGAAACCTAAGTTACGACACTGAATGCTGCTCATGACTGTGATTCCCACTGAGTTTGGAGCTGAGTCAAGATTGCAGGATTTTTTCCCCTCAAGTGATCAAATAATACAGAACGCTGATGAGAATAAATAAAGGTGAAGTTTTTCCCAGGGCATTCAAAAAAAAACAGAGCTCACTGCATTTATATTTCACGCTCTGCTGGGAAGATGTACACTGTGCATACTTCATTAGGAGACAATGTCTGATGTGCTTTTGTTCTGGGACTTGTGAGAGCTTATACATCCTTGTGAACTGCTGTCTGATAAAGATATATCGTCTCCGTCAACCAAAATCCCATGTGATCGGACTTTCTAGCAACAGATTGCATGATGCGAATTCTTTTACTGGTGTAACTGCTCCATTTCGAGTTGCTGCTTTGCTTAGTCAACGAGGTCAATCGCAGGTTGAAAAATCTAAACACAGACTGATCTGCAATCAGGTTAAAAGTGAGTTCATGTAATTTGGGTGAACTGATCCTTTAACGGATGATTCATTGCTGTTTTTAAGTCCGATTCCAGGACAGTAATTCCCTCGTTTCCTCGTCTTACTCTTAAGCACTAAGTCCCATGTGATCACAGTTAATTCCACACATTGTCTTTGCAGTACAATGCTTCAGTCCCACTCCGAGCAAACCGTTGTATCTCTGTAATTGGACGTAGAAGTGTTGGTGTGTGAGCGCCGTCCTCATGGCAAACGACAGAGATGTGACTTGATTCCCCTTTACATCACAAGTGTTGCTGTTACTGTTCCCAGTGTGCTTAAAATAATGGAAAAAGGATGATTTATTAATTGGACCCTGCGTCTAATTGCATTAGATTAGCCCTCTCTCTCCTTCCCCTTTATTTTCTGAGGGAGATAATCTAATTAAGTGGAGACACTCTCAGGGAGTTTTACATCATTCTTGGTTTACAGCATCCGGCAGGAAGGCATTTAACTGAAGGCAGAGGGTAAGATGCTACACAATCCCTAGATTATGAAGGCATAGACACGCTCATGCATGCACGTAAAGCACACACACAGTCCTGTTTTACATTACACCTTAATCCATAAAGCCAACCCGAGTGGATTATTCAGTGCTCCATAGCTTTACCTTGAGCAGCAGGTGTGTGGGTTTGAGGCTGCGCTGGCTGCAGCTGGGATCAGAGCTCCTCTGACTGGACAAGAGCAGCGCCGGCTTCAGGACGTATCCACAGCCCCCGTTGTCCTGGAAACGGCCATCATTAAGGTCCATAGGAAAGCCCAGGGACTGGAAATTGAGAGCCACTGCGCCAACACCAAGGGGAACATGAAGAGTCACGGAGCAGCGGTAAAGACATTTATAGGAACAAGGCCGAGAATGCCGAAAGTTTGTTGAGCTAAAACAAAGCAGCGTGAGATTATTTTAAGGCTCTTGTTCATTCTGCAGGAGGGAACTAAATTATACAACGGCTTGAAATGTTTCTGGAGCAACGGCAAACGTTGCATCAGGGACACGTTCACAATCGCCAGCTGTTCGATAAGTGCATCTGTAGGGGGTTTTCTGCAGCGCATTACAGCACAAAGACACTTTCCAGACATGTGAACAGACCATCAGATAAAGAAAGAAATGGGCAGACGTGATCCTGCTGACAGGTTTAAGATAGGTCTCTGCGGGGGAGGACTGCAAACACTTATGAGTCTACAATAACAAAGATAAATATGTGATACACCTTTAATTCTGTCCTTTGTAATGGATTCTTCTGCCTTTATTTTTATACTTTACTTTCCCTGTGAATGTCACCGGGTCCCTGCTCATCTAACAGTAATTGATCCATCCAGGCTGCTGCTTTGTACCGCAGTCTCCTGCAACTGTGAAAAGTGCCTATCACCGCTCGCACAGCTGCCACTGAAGCACGTAGACAGCCTGCTCAGCGATCAGCAGGTCTCCGTGTCAGAATCAGTGGCTGGCTGACTGAGCAGTGGAGACGGATGAAGAGGATGCGTAATGACAAGTGGAGTGACTCGCCAAGACACTGCCAGACGGATCAGGGACGTGACTCTGAGTTCATGGATAACCGTATTGCATCATATCTTTTTGAACATAGTTTCTGTCAGGATCACAGGTGCACTGTGCGGTATGGTCAAAACCAACAATAACTACAGGAAAAAACTAAGTTGTCACCTGGACAAGGAAGTGGCTCAAAGTTAAAAAAAAAAAAACACATTTGGGCGGGTGCAAATCGATTTTAGAAGAGCTGTGATAAGGTCCGGGAGAGGACTTGCTCCGGGGAAAAACACAGATGAGGCGGTCAGGCTGTAAGACTGGAATGAAATGTTCTTTTCACTGCTAATCGACGGGACACTTGGCCAGGTTGTTCCCTTTGAAGTTTGACAATCTCGGTTTGCCAACTGAATTTCTCTCCATTTGTAAGAAAAGAAAAGAGAAGAAGAAGAAAAAGAAAAGTCCTGTTACGGAGTGTGGCGGTTGTTCTTTTTGATTCCCGTTGAAAGGAGAAGAATCAAAGAGATTCTCTTTTCATGTCTCTTTTTGAATGAATGCATTAATCTTGGCCAAAATAGAAACAGAGTTGACAACAAAGCACTAATAACTGCTTTTCTGACTGCTTTATAAACATTTCTGTGAAATATGAAGACTGCATATACTAAATGTACAAACTGTATCAATTTGTGTGTGTGTGTGTGTGTGTGTGTGTGTGTGTGTGTACAAATATATTTTACTGCATACCTTTGGTGTGCGTACAGACCGTGATCATAAAGATCTGAGCTCCTATTTTGGACAGGCGTCTACTCGTTCTCTCCAACTCACCGAGCTGTGAACCGACGTTCCAAAACTCCTGAGGGTTGTAGTTGGACGAGGACGTCCTTACACCTGCTGGGTAAATCCTGCTGAGGAACCTCTGGTTATGCTGAATAAAATCTGCACCTGAGGGAGGGACGTACAGCACCGAAAGGTCAAATGATGCCTCTGACGCACTAACGAGTCATTAATGAGAAAAGACCACTGATTCAGACTTAACAGATGTCCTACGATACTTTAAGTTTTGGTCTAACTTATCTGACGATGGCGCAGGGATCCAGGAAAACAGAGACATGGTCACTTCTTAATAGTATGTGTTTGTCATCATAACAGATTAAAGTTCTTGTCATTTCCGATGATTCTCTGTTTTGTTTGTGACTTATTTGATGATGATTCGATGATTCGATGATTATTTGATCATGCTTGTGTTGCATCTCTATCCTGGCTGACGGTTATCATAACTTTAACCACTCTGGCTTCTTGCCCAAACCGAACCAACGCTTTGCGATAATAAACCAACTCTAAACATGTCTCTCTTTTTTCACACCCTTCTCTCCTGTGTGATGACAGTACACTCGGGGTGGGATTATCTGGTTGATTGTGATGACTCGTGAACTGCCCTTGGCTCCTTACACCAAACTGCGAGAGTTGTCAGGCAGCACAGGGAGAGTTAATGTCTTAAACACTAATCCTGAACCCAATATGGATTACTGCGAGCAAGATGCACCAATTTAAGCATTATTTAGCATCATGCCAAATGGCTTTTTTTTTTTTACAGAATACATGAGAAGATTGAAATTGATCAGGTGTTGACGCCTGTATAATTATCCTCATCCTGGATAGACAAAAAAAAAGACTCCCGCACAGCTTCAGCCTGCGTCTGTCATAGCTGTGCCGTCTCCCCGCGGAGCTTGATGATGACAAGAAGCTACAAGGCTTTTACAGCTCCGGCGCAGTCGAGCCGTTCATGGTCTCAAGCCGACCCGCTCATAATGTAGCTGTGTGTCTGGAAAATGTCAGTCCTCAGCAGGCGCAGATTTCATTTCTTCACATCGCTCTGCTTCCCCAATATGCCACGGCACGGCAGTGCAATGACAGTTTAACTGATTATCAGTTGATTCGAGCCTCTGTGGGCTCTTTCCTCTTCCCCAGCACTGAGACTATGAGGCACATTTCTGGCCTGTTGTGCTTTATTCCCTAAAAAGTACTCCCCTATGTCGTATAAGTCACATTTAATGCGCTTTCGCTTTTACGGAGGTTTATGGCACCGGACGTAATTGCATTTCACATCCAAAGAGAACCTACATAGACTTTCTCCTCTGAGCAATAAAGCTACGAATCTTGCCACACTCATCAGATTGATATTTTGTAATATTTGCATTCAATTATACACATTTTTTTTATTACTCCAAAATCAGGCATTAATTTTCTCTTCACATAATTTCAACATTTTTTAACATTTTACCTGAGGCTTTGGCCAGCTTCCGAGCTTTCTTCTCCGTCATTGATGTGTTCTCATAGTAGTTCTGATTGTCTGTGGAGTGACTGAAGTTGACGAACTTGACAGACCTGGTGTATATGACCAGGTCAGATAAAGCCTCTGCCACCACCACTTTCTTCTTCTGCTAAATAGATTCAAGGGAATGAGAAAGAGAGCAAAGAGACAGGATTAAAGCAGATTTGTCTCATCGTCTGTGCTGCATCTCCACATACAAACTGATCCTAACTCAAAGTGACTTACTTTCATCTTTGACCCTGCCTTTCTGGGAGACCAAAACTTTGCTTTGGTTTGTTGTTCCTCCTCCTCCTCCTCATCGTCCTCCTCCTCCTCCTCCTCCTCGCCCTCATCTACACTCTCCTCTCCCTCTGTCTTTATCT
Source organism: Nibea coibor (assembly GCA_023373845.1). NCBI lineage: Eukaryota > Metazoa > Chordata > Actinopteri > Sciaenidae > Nibea > Nibea coibor. Next base: position 19,608,187 of record CM041721.1, read on the forward strand.
GAGGCTTTAGCTTTTTATTCTTGACGAGGATCTTATACTTCAGGTCCTAGCGTCCCCACCGAAACACACGAGGTACAAATTCACACATAAATAAATGCAAAGGTGTCTTAACCGTGCACACGTTACAGCACATTCACTCCCGCTCTCATAAAACCTTCACGCATTTGCGTCGGCTCTTCTCCTGCATCCTCAAACTTACTGTAGGACGCAGACATCAAAACACACAAACCGCCCCCTCCGTGATTTGTCAAAAAGATGCTATTCTTCAAAGAGTCACTCAGTAGCCACGTTCACATCAATGCGTAAAACACAGCCGAGTTTGGTGGGATAAAGAGGCAAGGAAGCAGCAGGTGTGCCGAATCACTCAATCACACATCTGCTGCTTGCATTTCACCGTCCTGACTCCAGATCCGTTTCGTTCTCCATAGGGCTCTTTATGCAGATGAGCGGCAATATGCTAAAATTAAAAAACATTATGGTCTGGACTTGGAAGCAGCTCTGTGGTAAGTCACCCTGTCAGCATCACATACTGTATGCACAGGCAAAACGTGCCAAAATAATTACAGATCGGCCAACATTAACAACCTGTAAGAATCCATATAGTATGAAAATTATAAGCTTCCTTTGGCACTGCGCTCTTTCATTTTTCATCGGCGTTACGCAAAATGATACAGTCTGGAGAGCTACAGCGGAGGCTTTGCTTCTGTTGATGTAATTTTGGATATCGTATGAGGGTATTAAAGAGAATTATGCCTGTGTTTACGGTAAAAATAGAGTAAAGCAGAGTAATAACTTGTTAATTAACTGTAGCTTATTTATAATCCAACGCTAAAGCAGCATAATGGAAAAATAGTGGGAGGAAAACTGGCTTTTCCAGCCTTCCCGTGGCTTTGACGATTTGGCAAACAGATTTAAAACCTTTGATCTAAGTGGTCAGGGCGGTGTATGAGATAATAAACAGTTCTGAATATAGCATATTTCATAATTGGACGGTAACTTGAGTGTGAAGCTGCATGAATGTGATTCACTGTTCAACTTGCTTGGGGTTAATAGTGGAGATGAAACCATTAGCGCTGAGGCTTCTACTATATGTGAGCCCCCAACTTCCTGAGTCGTAAAGATAAAAAGCAATATGGGGGAGAAAATCTTATATGCACACTCAGGATAAAACACAAGTCATTTTCTGCAGTAAATTCCAAAGCAGCAGAAGTCAGAGGCAGCAAAGAAACTCAGATATTCATCCCCCCTCAGAGAAAAACCCTTCATCCTTCTTGTCATATTCAATAGACTGGAGTAACTGCGTTGGCATCTTTCAGGCCAGTCGCTCAGTCATGGGATGAGGCAGACGCTTCAAGTCAGACCCCAAACAGGGAAATCTAAATGAACAATCAGCTCAAATGCCTCAGCACACTTAAAATGATGGACGCCTCTCCGGATCAACCACATTTTAGATTTTATGAATCTCAGCGAGATTAAATAGCCTTACAAATGCAGATGTCCATCTACCCCTCCAGTCCCAGTGGAGAAGAGAGGCACGGGAAGCCTTAGAAAAAGACTAATGAGGCCCTCTGTGACAACGAAAAGGTCTCATTTTCTCCTTGTTTTGCTTTGCTATGACAGACGATGAGGATTTATACATACAAATGCTATCATCCCTCTGCCTGTGCCAGCAGCTCTGACATTAAACACGGATTCTGTTTCTGATTTACCACTCAGATGGCCGGGTTCTCACTTTTAGTCTTACATTTGGGCTTGGGAGGTCTCCGGTGGTCAAGTGATCCAAGGGAGTTCTCAGTAGATTCTCCCCAAGGATGAAGATGAGGTGCTGGGCCATGACCTCCTGCTGCTCCTTGGAGCAGTGGTTTTCCAAAGACAGGATCACCGGGTAAGCAGACACCTGTCAAGAAATAATCACACAGCACGCAAAAAGTCACGATTCAACCCCTATCATCAACAGTTAGCGTCAACCTGTATCTACTGCTCCCACTGCAAGCTCTGAATTCTCCAAACACATCACAGAGAATGGCCTCAACGGCCCGAATCAAAGACAACTTGCAAGCGCTGCAAGTGCTAGAGATGCTATTAATTAGAGCAAATGCAGCTAAGTAGGGACTCCTGGGGTCTTTAGAAGCAGAATAGTTAGATGCCTCAGGCGCCGCTCCAGGATATACACTATATGTCATGTAACTATACTATATACCTCAAAGGCGTGTTGCTTCACAGTCGTGATGACATCCCTGAAGAGTATCTTGGTGGTCAGGGTGTAGCCATGGTAGACTACAGGCTCCATATCTGGCCCATCCCAGCAGTCAATCTCCAGACAGCGACAGCCTTTCCTCAGAGCACTGTGCCACACACATGCAAACACACACACACACACACACACATGCACATGCACACAATCAGCATGTGGCAAGGCTATGATAAGCACTTATGATGTGCTACATCAGAAATTAGAAGAGCAGAGCTGGAGCAGAAGTTATTTTCCGGAAGAAGTTCAAGAAGTTCAAGTCAAGTTCTCACAAGTCAAACCATCATAGCCACTTCCATATACATGACATATTACTGTATATCAATATATGCATAATATGTAGCAAACAATGCAGTCTGGTAATTTATTCCATCAGCTTCCTCATCCAAGCTCTGAGTGGGTCTACTCCTCATTTAACATCACAAACTGGTGATGAAAACTTTCTATTTCTGTGCTTTCTTCTGCGGAACAGAATGTGCCTTTGCTTTATGTTGGTAGTGGACAAGAATTATATTACTCTCACAGCCGGGATGGGGCAAATAATCACCATGGCTATGGTACATTTTCTCGCAACCCTGATGCAGAATTATATCACGCTTTTAGACCCGCACAATTAGATCCTCCAGCTTAACTCTGGAATGGTTCTGTGTTTTGGTTAATCTAACTTTTCTACCAAATGATTGGTGTTTTACATTTAAATGTTGGCACACATGCTCCTGCTGTGTGTTGGTGTCCATGCATGTGTTACTTTAGCTCTCTGCTAAATTTTTGTCCTTGCTCACAGAACGTCATGACTGTTTTGCTCGAAGATGTGCATGGCGGAGTTGCTTTGGAGTAAAGTGGTATCATGGATGGATGGAGGAGAAGACAGCGCAACATCTGCTAAGCTCATTTTTATCTAGGTCCCACTTTCTCCTTCACTGCTTTGTTATCTTTTCTTATTTCTTCTTCTTTGTAACATTTTTGTGTTATACTGTACAGCCGACTGTGGACAGCAAAGTCCTGCAGGGAAATAAACATGCCGTGTCACGTAACAAAGGTAAATCTGCAACATGTGTTTACGAGGTACACCATGAGTTTGTTCTCATTCTGTTTCTGTGTGTTGATAACAGATCTAGAGCTGGGTAGTCATTAGTTTATATCTACATTTTGATCATATACGACTAAACGCTTCAGTGATAAATTAAATTGTGTAAACTACTTTTTCAAATGGCACCTTCGTAAATTCCTTCTTTCACGCCGTATTACTGTTAATCTTGCATTTCTTCACTCTCCACCTGTGCAGTATTGGGATTTCTAAAAAGCCACCTTCTGCTCGTGCCACTTTGTTCTCCTCTCTTGGCGATTATTTCATTATCTAAGTAAACCAGAGCTTCCAGTCCGCTGGTTTGGATGGTTCCACTCTACCAGCCGGCCAGGGCACTCAGCACTTTCACGGGGACCATAAATACAGCACTTCTGCTGCCATCAGCCCCTTTCGTAATCACCTCCATTACTCCATAAAGGGACCACAGCAATTTCATTGTCTGCCTCAGCACACGAGTGGGTCAATGAAATGAGTGGCAAAGTGAGTATCTAGATAACACACATGTAGGACCGGTGGAGAGACTTCACAGAGAAGGTAATGGTGTATTGAAGGACATTTTAGATTAGTATCAGGGCCAAATGGTGTTTAAATTGCTCTTATCATTTATTTTAACTTTCATAAAATAGATATTGGTGAATATATATTCAGCTGATTAGTTTATTGTAATTAAAATCTTACCAAACATAGGCATCCAGGTCACTCTCTCCTACTAGCTGATGTCCAGTCAGGTAGGTGTTGTGTGATGAGGAGATGAAGTAACTGGTGAGAGGCTGGTCCATGTCTTGGTACACAGCTGTGTGGGCCTGGTTGAATATGCAGCAATCTCTAGACTCCATGTACCTGAGGAATCCTTCGAACGTCATGGACCTGCTTTCTCTGGCTGGAAGAGGAGGCAGAAGCAGAGTAAGCACAGTCAAAACCAGGGCTTTACCAAGCGTGAAAAGGACTACACTAGCCTCGGGCAAAAGTCATGTTCAGCGTGTCAAATCGAATTGATAACAGCCCAATCTTGATCTCTACAGCCACTAGCTAGCATCGTCATGGTTTCGTGTTTCTGTTTTCGCCTCGTGTGTTTAATGGCAGGAGAGTTTTTACTAGATCACTTCCTGTCACTATTGTGTTTACCACCGTTTTTGATTGTCTGTTGCATCCGGATTAGTTTCCACCTGTGTCTTGTTGCTCTGTCTTCACTTGTGTCACCTCTCCAGTCCTGTTTTGTTTTCAGTCTACGTGCTTCTTCCCTTGTTCCTGCTCTTTTTTTCTAGCCTTTCAAGTCCGACTGGATTTATCTTGAATTGTTGGACTCATTTTGTGTTTGGTTTGCCTGGATGCTTTTTGGTTGTTTTGTGCTGTCCTCCCTTTTTTCTGTAAGTGGTTTAAGTTACTTTTGTGCTCACTCAGCCGTCACGTCTGTATTTGGGTTGAACTAAACTGTGTCAAGGTAGCTTAAACTAGTTCACTCAAAATAGCAGTTTGTCAAAGGTTACTGAGTTACTATTATTGTGTTAATGAGTTATTTGATTTCAGCTGTGCCTTAGTAAAAGACACAACTTTAAGTTAAAGTGAAACATTTTTAAATGAAGACCCAAGACCCACATTATGACCTCCGATAAGGGGGATTAATTAACATGTCATGTTAGTAGGTGGGACATATTAAGCAGCAAGTGAACATTTTAACCCTGCCACGAAGCAAAAATAGTTCAGAAATCGATCCGTGTAGGAATTCCACGTAGGTGAACTAGTTCCCAGGTCTTGGCATTGTGCCTGCTAGCTGCAGCTCAGATAAGTTGTGTGCCTTAATTGTGTTGTTTTGCTGTTTGTGATGCTGTAAATTTGCCAGAAGTGCACTGGGCTCTACAAAACATCTGGTCTACTAGTCCATTGACAAGTCTGACTTTAATTTTCCTTCTGTCATTTCAATCCCCTGCCTCTGGACTTAACAGCAAATCGCTTTGTCAGCCAGGCACCACCAGAGCTTAGGCCTTAACTTCTGTTCTAACCAAATTAGCATGATTATGTGACAAAGCCTTAGTCCTTAAAGAAGAGAATATTTCTTTTTCCATAGTAATGAGCAGCAAGCAGCCTGATATGGTACGCGGCTCTCCCTTCACTTACCTGTCTCTTCAATCTCATATCTATCAATCAAACTCTCTGCCGTCTCCTCATTTGCTGTGAGCTCCATCTGTTCCTTGCGAAGGAACCTGAGGAGGGCGCAGGCAGGCAGTGTCGTCTGGCCTAAGGCGTAGCACTGGTGCAGATGCTGGATTTCAGCTCTCCTGGAGGATGGGGCCTTGCTTCTCCTCATCTCGCCCTGCACACAATCATTACAGCCTCTTAATCCCATGTGGCTGGTCCTGGGAGGTTATTCTTTAGTTTCTTCGTGAAACTACCAAACTAGTATGACATCAACATGCAACTCTGGCATTGTGTTTTTCTACAAGAGTGTCCACGATGACAGTGGTCCATTTAAAGCATAATACTTGAGATATTTTAACCACTCATAACTGTTTCAAGAACATAGCTCATGACTTGATCTCTATAAATATACAAGAAATGGTGAACAGGAATGCCAGCTCAGAGATGTACCCCAGCTTTTACCTGAGCTCACTGCTGAAAATCTTTTTATTCAAACTCAGCATGAGAGAGAATACAAGAGAAGTCAGGGTCTTCACTCCGCACAAAGTTCTCCCATCCTCTCACCCCCTCCCTCTTTTTCCTGTATCGCTTACTTCCATCAAATACTAAAGCGGCGTCTGTGTGACTTTCTCATTTTAGTCCCTCGTCTCTCCTTGTCATTCTCTCAGTCAGTGAGACAAAAGCATCTGTGACTTTCCCTTTCTTTGTGTCTCTGTGTCTGTCTCTCTCTCTCTGTCTCTCTCACCCTCTCCATACCTTTCATCTCACTGTTCTGCAGCCCTTGACAGTTCAGGCGTGTGCCAGCGCTGTCATTGGGTACCCTGCAGTGGGCGAGCCTCCCGCTGCATCTGTCACCTCAGTGTGATCAACACAAAGCAGCTAGCTCTGCTATCATCTTCATTAACCTTTTATGCATCTGCAGCAACTGTATCTGAATCAGAAGATCCCCGAATAATAGCAAACAATTGTCCATTAACCCGAATAAATCACCAACCTTACATAAAATGCTGATTCATGATAAACCTTCCTCACACTTACTACACTTACAGTAAACCTCTGTCTCTCAGGAGCTGAGTTAGCTAGAGTGTTTCCAGAAAACTCAATAATATATCATGTAAACAACTGCCTACCTCGGATGTTGATGATCTTTGAGTAGATATTTAGTTAACAAGAAATAAGCAGGGTATAAAAATGCTCAAAACGCTCTCTGTACATTCAAGGACATCAATGGATTCAGTCTGTGGCTGAATTAATTTGTAAAACAACAAAAGCAACAGTCCCCAAAACAACACTGAAAAAAATCATTCCACAGAAAAACCATGGATTACCAGAAGCACCATGCTATAAACTGAATCCTATATATTAGATCTGCAATCAGTCAACATGGGCAGTTATAAAGCAGCAGCATCCAATCTAAGACGGGCAGTAACGAAGACGAAAAGAGATTACAAACCTGCCGTCTCCTTCTCTTAAGTGTTGATGTGTCTTTAGCAGGTGAGCTAACCAACTTTAATGCTCACTTTGAGGCCATCGGCAGCCAACAAGCAGCTGAAGGTTTTTGGATGGGAATGGCACCTTCCGCATCACCCATCGCAATGTCACCAAGTCTAAGGAGATGATAGCAGATAGAGGAAGGAATTATGCCCCTCTTAATATCAGCTAGTCCTCTGCAGAGAGAGTAGACAACTTCAAGTGTGCACATCACAGGGGGCCTGGCCAGGGCGCTGCACCCTGTGGTGATAAAGGCACGGCAGTGACTCTTCCACCTCAGACACTTTTACTAAATTCTAATTTATCCCTTCAAATACTGAGAACTGAGACTCCTACTACTCCCGCACCATTGATAGCACCACTGTCTGGTGCAGAATACCAGACCCGACCACTAGACCCTCTGAAGTGTGGTTCATTCAGCGAAATATACAACAGGTGGTGCTCTACCTTGCATAAGATTCTGCCAAAACAGCCACATGGATTACAGCTGTTTCTCCCTGCTACAATTAGGAATACACCTGGAATCAGGACACACCAGGGCAGCACTAAAAGGTCCAGGAAGAGCTTCGTCCCTTAGACGACTAAAACCCTAAGTAAAGATCAGTTCAGTTATTATTTCTGTTTATTATTGCTAATATTATTACTAATACTTGTTTAGTTTGAGCATATATAGTAGGAGCTCACAGAAATACATTTCACTGATGTGAATAAATTGTTCTTTTATGATTATATGACAAATAAATTGAGGTTTCTGGGGAGGTACAGCAAATTGTTGCCATTATGACAAAACATTTTTATTCTATGGGCATGTTGTGTAAAAAAAGAGAAAAAAAACTGACGGTCATAAGCACAATGCATGCAGCTTTCTCTGAAGTATGGCAGAGGAAGATTAAAACTCACCCTGCGCCTGTCTCCTCTCATTTTTTCAGACATGAGTGGTGGACTTGGTGATTGAATACAGACAGAATAGAGTATGTGAGGAAAGAACTTTTGCCTTCATGTTCCTGTCTTCTAAAAAAAAAAATGTCTGGAGTGAGTGAAAAGTCTCATCCTTTTGTATTTTTGACAAACTGATTATATATAAGCGTAGACCTACTGTACGACACAAGATAGTGATCAAAACCAGTCCAGTTGAGGCCAAGCCGAGTCAACCGTGGAGGTGTATGGAGATCATCAGGGCCACCATCAGGTCAATAGCTGCAAACTTAATGACATTTCCATGAGCCTCAGCTGCACTTTTTTGTTGCTAACACACTAAAACATAGTGACCATGGTAAACACTGACCTTCTTCACAGCAGCCATTTTGGCATGAAATAGTAGGTAAACACGGGTGTTAACAGCGATACCGGTTAAGGTTCTGTTTCATTCATTGCTTGCTTTAGCATTTAGCTCAAAGCACCACTGTACCCAAGTACAACCTCGTCTTTGCTGATTCATTCATTCATGTTTTCTGATGTGCATACCTGATAGTCGCAGCCTATTTGACATAAACTGCCATTACGCGTAAACACACTGTGTAATTGCTATTAAATTTAGCAATACATTTCCACTGAGTTTATTCTGTAAATGGTACGACTGGAACACGATTAAAGAAACGCTCAGAACTGTGTGGTTATGAGTCTCACCCACATGAAAATTCGACACAAGGCATCTTTGTCTAATATTTCTGGAAGGATGTAGTTTTAAAGCAGAAATCAGCCAATCGTTGATGACAATCTAGATCCACATGCAGGTTAAAACTTGTTTTTTGTTTGTTTGAGTTCTCTAAAGTCTAACTAAGTGATCTGGTCCAACTGATTTCTTGCTGGAGATTTCATTTATACAGTGGGGTAAATTGAAGTACTGGCATCTCCAGTGTGTGCTACAGTGTGTGCACTGTGTGGAGATTGATGTAAATAGTATCGATTACATGGAATAAAGTCCACATCCTTGTGCCAAAGCCACAACACAAGTGTGAACACATAATGAAAACTCATCTATGCAACAGTCAACTCAAAGAACATTTCCACTGACTCTCTGCTGCTTGTTTGACAAGAACTTCCTGGTTATCTATGTAAATCTGAATGTTACTTGTGTGGTGTAACCACTGGTGCACAACAATAGTCATTGCCTAGTCATAGTCCAGCAGAGTCATTCCTGTCTACACCAGGCCGTAATGGGTTGGCCTCGGGCCTGTCAGAAACATTGAGCAGGCGAGTTTGATGTGATAATTCCCAGGCAGTGAACATGAAGGCTCGTATGTGGCCCCTGTCTCTGCATCACTGCACCCTCCCTCTCCACGGTCCGTTAGTTGGGCTCATTTGGGAGCAGATTGTGCTTGTGTATGTAGCTGTCGGTTTTTGCTTGTGCTCATGTGCATCTGTGCATACTGAGGGGTCAACTAGAATTAGAAAAAAAAAAAAATCAGCAGTCCGTGCGTGCGTTTGTGTGCGTGTGAGGGAGGGGAATACAAGATTACACATGCGGAGCTCAGATGCTCCAGCATGCTGCGGCATTGTCAGTGCTGCTACTTGTGGGAAAATCACAAAGCTTTGCTTCTTATTACATTTCGATCCGCAGAGTTCATGGCTCTATCTTAACCCATCGTTCAAATTTAAACTGCACCCTGTTCAGATGCTTAAGATGAAAAGAGCTGAGACTTACACATCTTTTTGAAATGTGACTCTGTACTCGAAGAGCAGACTCCTTTTGACAGTTTGTTCCCAGTTGGATTTCCACCAGCTCATTTGGTATTCATTGGCCTGTTGGAGCTTTGAGTCCGACAGCAGGATGCTAGTAGTAATGCCCGATGTCAGGGGATAACTGGAGAGGTGAGGAGCTGTGAGCTTTGGCCTACAGTAGGTGCATGCATACTATAGTAATCTACAAATTGTATTTATTTACTAGTAGCTAAGTCAGTGTGGGTGGTTACCCACACAAAACAAGCACTGGACCAAAAATCACAACCTTTTCTTAAACTTTGCCAAGTGCTCAGAGTTGCCCAAAGATAACAATATAAGCATCACGCATTAGTTGGAGCATACTGAAATATATAATTAGGCTGTTCATCACCTGTAGCATAGCCAACTTTAAAATAGCGCAGCACCTGCAAAGTTTAATGGATTTCCTTGTAGCCCATCAAAACATCACAGAAACACATACTGACACCCACATGCATGCACACCCACACTTACGCAGACACATAAATTGCATGCTGACTGAGTTTGTTGCCAGCTGTGCGAGTAAGATAATACTGATGGGCTCATTATTATGAACAGTTAGCTTTACTATCAGGAAATCCGGCACATACTTAACTACTGAAAACACAACAAACAAAAAAGGGGGAAACGATTTGTAACTGTAAAACCAAGGTGATTATTTTAAATGAATAAAATCTGGGCAACGAATCAGAAAGCTGTGAAATCCCCATTTTCCACTTAATGTATCTAAATTCATAGCCGCTTTGTATTCTTTCTATTCCATGTCAGAGATATCGCTACAGCCCTGAGCAAATGGCCATCTGTTGGAGAAAATCACCATCCAGCAGCACGCATGTTGTCGAGGCATCACGGTCATCATTCTCTGACAGTGCCGGTGTGTGGAGAGGCAGGCGTTTGGTTATTAGGAGAGATCCTTGCCGAGGGAAATCAGCGAGTCAAAACGGCACACGGGAACCTTCATTTGTTATTCAGCTCAGGGTTGAGACAGTGATTCAAGATATAGATTTGCTGTAAGGAATGCGTAACACTGATGATACCTGTACACTGTATGCAAGGGCTTACATGTTGTGACAAGTCCTCCGCATCTGGCTCACCCCACCAAAGATAAAGGCTGCACGTTCGGTGTTTGACATAACAGAAATGCTGTTGAGTTCTGTTGATACAATAGAGACAGATGGACATTATTGCCGCAGATCTCAAATAAAGCTATAGCAGTCTCTCTTTTACGTCTGTCTCTGTCGCTTTAAAATCGTTTGGCAGGAGAAGTGGAAGCTGACACAGCTAACTTTCTGATGAGCTGTCATGCTTTTCTCTCATTATGTCACTTTGTAATTTGTCAAAAGACTCTTATGCCACTTAAACTGAGCTAAATATAATGAATTGGCCAACACTTTGTACAGTTTATGCAGAATATGACTATAATTAGAAAGCACTACTATGAGGAGTGCTAATTTAATTACCGCTGTTACAAATTATAGCGTAATTGTCAAACTTTTGCTGACTGCCGCTGTAATTATAACCGGTTCCAGCCAATGTGCAGTGATCCCCGGAAAATTACATATCCTCTTCTGTCTCAGTGTGCTTTGCCCATCCATTTTCTGTGCCATCTTGCCCCATAATAGCCAAGGGAGATTAATTGATGTCTTTTAGCCTTGCTGACTGCCAGGAGTGATGTGAGGGAAGTGCATCCACCTGACAGGAAAAATTGGACCATTTAGCTTTCTATCATGGTTCACATAGCTTCTCCATCCTCCCAGCTAATTCATGCGTCCATATTAACCTAAACAGAGTTAGGCGTTGAAATGTGTCTTCCACTCTCTTTTAGACAGCTTGGACTCTGGTACATGATTGAAGAACCGTGAGTGTTTGGGGTGAGTCAATTAAGCGTCTGTCTATGTGTGTGTGTGTGTGTGTGTGTGTGTGTATGGTCCACTGCCCTGTGGATGCAGGCCATTTCTGGCACATAAAAAACTGGATATCGTTCATCAGGCGAGCTTGGCTCAGCAAACCGTCAACATATTACAGAAAGATGGAGCGCTCTCTCAACCTCTCACAGTGGCAACAAACTGCCAAAACTCACATACATATCAGATCTTGATGCTATGAAAAAGGAAGCCTGATTCAGTTTGTAAGCCCCATTAGTGAGAGTAAGAGGCTCTAAAAATGCAGCTTTGGCATGAATGAGTATAACGTTATCAACAGCTTTGAGGGGCCTTTGGGGGTTTTGAAGTTACAGGTCATATTTTGTGTGGGCACACTATGCAAGGCGAAATGTTAGTTTCTTCATGCCTGTACTTCACTCTGCTTCACTCTCTTTGGTGGATCTCTATTCTCCAAAATGTAGTTAGAAACACAGCAGAGTGTGTCTATGGCAGTCTAGTAGAATACTGCAATTTTGGTGTCCTTGTGCCATCCACAGCCCACCTTAGTTGACAGGGAAGCATGCAAAAAGTGTATAATGTGATGAGAGAAGGTCTCTTACCATTGCTGATCCAACTGAGAATCATCACCCCAGCCTGAAGCTCTCTGCACTGCTAGAAAGCCCCTTGACAAGAGCTCATTTTAAGCCCAAATAATATTTATAGCATATTTAAGGGCCTCTCTCGAGCTCTGGGCCACACATCAGTCAGGGATCATGTCAAAGGAACCAGCCTACATAGAAATTTCATAATATGAATACTTAGTTACTTTAGCAGAGTTTAATAACTAAATTCACATCAATCTTATTACCACTTGTACTTTTATGGGGGCCATTTGAATTATTCATCGTGATATGATTAAATTTGTTATCCTTTCTGTTCATAGACCGTGGCCTTAGTTTTGAATCCATGTTTTCTCTCTGCCAATCAACTGTTAGATATTAAGTCAGGCACATTAATAAAGGAAGTATTCATATTTGATCGCCTATGAAGATCACATCTGTATGTATGTGACACGGCACAAAGCAGTGGCGAGAAAATTAAGGTATAAGTGACCTTGTGTATTAATATTTTCTGTCTTAGGTACATCTGCTATAGATCTGAACTGTAGCTACAGCTTGAGCTGTCGTCAAGGGGCTAATTAGAAGACATCACCTGTGCGTCTGCAAGTACTGCTGCCTGGGTTAATTGTAACCCATGTTAATGCCACTCCTAGATCCAGTGTCCAATGTTTTGTAGAGATTTCCTCTTTTCAATTCATTTCCTATGAACACTGAATTTCATTACTTGAAGGAAACCACTGATCCGTCTTCAGCCCTTCACTCCTCATTAGGGTTTAAATCTATTCACAAGAATCCTTAAATCTCCCATGGCTGTATTTTCCCATTGTCATCAATCAACCAATAAGCAGAATATTCCTGACCACCTGCGCTGTCCCACCCACAGATAGAGTAATTGATCATTGAGGAAATATGGAATTACAAACATCTGCTGTGTTTGAATGGGGTTTGAAGTTAAAAACATTTCATTACCACGAGGTTGAAATTAAATTATAAGAGTGTAGAGATAAAAAATAAAGGGAAGAGTGCTAATTAATGTGGTAATTAACCTTTACCATGCTCTCCTGCTCTGTTAGGGTATCATTTCCCATAGATATACAATAGATTACTCTTACTCTCTTTTAAGCCAAAGTGTGAGAGATGGTGGACTCCTCGGACCACTGGGACTGGCATGAGCTCTCCCTTTCTGGCTCCACTGATATACACTCAGGAGGCTCTACTAATTAATCAGTTGCTTGGCAACATCTGGCTGAGATATAATTTATGACAAACAGTCTAAACACCTGTTATGCTGAGACAGGAATGAGTGGAAGTTGAGTTATTGTGCAACCCATCAGGCCCTCTCACACAGTGTAAATATCTAGCAGCAAAATGGGGTTTGACAGGGGCATTTACATATTCAGGCCTCCCTTGCTCTGGATTTGAACAGCCAATTGGGTTTCTATTGTAAATGAACACAATCGCCTTAAGGATGTTTCAACTCAAGTTTTAGTTCTACATTTTTCACCAGCAGCGCTTCATCAGATCACACAGCACACGCCGCTGTGGTTAAATGAAAATCATGCAAAGCGTTTATTCGAGTGTAGCTAAGATAAATACAAGCCATGCGACTTCATAAACATTTCCCACACATCCTCATTAATCCCTCATATCACATTCAAACAAAGCTTAACAACAAAGCCGAAATTTCCAGAGGGTACCTCCAATTATTGCCAAGCTGTGTCCTGTTTTTCCTCCCCAAAAATCAAGTAGCTTGTTTGTACCTGCGGGGACATGGCAGTCATCCAGGGAATCGTCTTGTCTCACATTTTGCAGACGGTTCCCCTGGCATCTGTCTGGCTGCAAAAAAAGAAAGATAGCATGTGCCCTTTGCAAGGTACTCAACCAAACTCATTCTAAACAAGAGACTGCTGTTTTGACATCCGCGTCACCTAACAGAGACCTCAGAGCGATTATTGAATCTGTCAGCTGATACCTGGCTTTGTCTCCTGTTTCTATATAAAACTTGTTAACACGTGTTAACAGTGAATGTAGGGCATTTTCTTTTACTTATATCTAAATTTACATTTCTGTGAATGCGCCTTTCTTTTTCTGTCTCCGCTTACATCCTCGCAGAATGAAGACCTTATGTTCAGCCAGGATGGAGTATTGTATGCTGCAGCCTGCCACAGTAAGCTCGGAGGAACGCGTTCATCACAGCTCACTAAATAAATCAGGGATCCATTAATTGCATTTCACAGCAGTCATGATCTGCAAATTAGGAATCAAGGCGCTCATTTTGTGTACACTACTGTAATTGCATGGTAGTCACAAATGCAATTATTCCAATCCTTTCTGCTCTGATTCTTTGCCAGTTTTCGCCTTTTCTGTCATTTTCCAAAAGTCTTCTGTGACGATTTTATTTATCATGACACTGTTCACAGATGAAGTTCTTTAGAGAAAGAAAGAATAACATTGGTGTCATTTAAAATAAATATTTCATTTGAGAAGAAGTCATTAATTATTACTATTTTCGGTGACCACCAGAGACTGCCTACCTATCACACCTTCTGACTCCACATCAAACTGGTAAGCCATGATGTGAAGAACGTTTGCCACTCAGACGTTCTTCTGTCCTGGCATGTACAGAGATGTTAAGGATTTTTAAAAGGACGGAATCGTCCTTGATCTGCCAGTGTCCAAGCTTTAGAAGTGGACCACGTGAGAAACTCTGTTTCTGCAATGGGCATAAAGTATATGGAGGATTACTGTGGTGACTTTAGATTTCATTGGTTGCGAAATGAACCCTTCATCATACTCAGACAGGGATGGGCAAATCTTCCTAAGTGCATTCAAATGAACATTTCTTCATTGCGACTGAGTGTGGTCCCAGCCTTCTACTGAAATCAACTGTTTATAGCATCCCTTTGTGTACTGTCACTACCCAGCTCTCCATATAGAAAGGATTAGACAGAGAATCAAAAGATGTCTTGAGTCCAAGGAATTATGATTCGATGCATATGCAAATCTGGTAGGGAGAAGGGAGAGGTGAAATATTGCTTTATGTTTATTACTAATAATCAGGCAGCTTTCTTTGCTAGAACTCCACCACCTTCCTCTGCCCTGTAGACTTTCTTGTCAGTGAGCTCTTTGATCCGTAGGCTATACATACATACACACATCTGCATTTTTATTGTCAAACATGTTTAATATGCTACTAAGTATTGTTATTCCAACGCCTGTGTGAACTAGCCCTAATTAAAGCTTTTAGTCTGTGGCTTTGTCACAAAAGTCACAGCTGTCAAACAGCAGTCTGTCCATCCATCCATCCATCCATCCATCCATCCACATGACATCATTTTAGTAGGTTTGCCTGCTCTTTATTTATTTTGCCTTTCTGCTGAGCACAGCAGCTGCAGTGAATGTGAGCCACAGAGCCGACAAAGCACTGATTAATTGTCTGTCTGCAACAAGAGAGAGTGAGAGCTGCAGAGGTAGGAGGTGCAGAGGATGGACGCTAAAGAGGATAGCAGGGGGATAACTGGTCCATGCAAGCTTTGACAAGTCCAATGTGGAAAAAAAGAGAGTGCCTCCTATTGTGTGTGTATACATATGTAGTGCCGAAATCCTGTGTGCATACCGGTCCTTGTATACGGTATATTTGTCTTTCCTCTAAACCACAGGTATGCAAGCGTTTTGCTTGCGTATTTGTAATGCTGTGTCTTTGTTCCGCACAGCGCTTACCCTGCAGACAATGCTCCCTGCAGGAGGTCAGATGTGTGACATCTCATCAGCCTGGCTGTATTTGAGATAAGTGTGGAATCAATACTTATTGATTAGGGTAGCTACCATAAGAAACTCTTGCCTTACCTCGGCTGCTCTGCCTCAGTGTCCCGGTATAGAAAACAGATGGCCCTAAGTACCCAATGGTGCTCAGCACACGGGACGTGTTTAGTGGCCCAGACACAACCTCACCCCAGGACTCAGCTGTGTCCTACTGCCTCTCCAACAGACTGACAAATTTAGATGTGTATGCAGACACACACACTAACTATGGCACTATCCCTCAGAAAGAGATGTCAAGGAATTCAAATAATCTGTTTTTTGAGGATTATTATAAATATGAAATGTAATCACAGGATGCTTCATTGAAATCCTGTTTTAGGAAATATTTTAATTATGGAGAGTGAGCGTAAACCATTCTTTACATCTCTGTGTGATGCGCAGTAAATGCCAGGATGTTGATGTACTGTACTACCCATATGCTTGCTGGACCTTGACAAGGGAGGAAATGAGCTCACATTTCCCACAACCCTTCACTCCTACTCATTGATTCAGAGCCAATTTACTGCCCCAGCCCTTTTTACGGTTGCTGACACAGGTCAACTTCCCACATGGCTACAACTACATGTATATATGTATGTTTCTTTTTCAGCCTGTGGTCTAGTTGGGAGCTCTGTGTTTGATATATATATATGAAAGAAAAAAATTGAACTCACTATACACGGGAGCAGGTGTGAAGTGGGAGGTAAAAGCCAAAAGCTGTGTCACTGACTCAGCACAACGTGCAATCTGCCACATAAGCAGAACAGATGAAGAGCAGTCATTGAGTGCATCGGGAAAGGGGAGATGCTCAAAAAGATTTCAATTAAATGATTTTGTGTTCATCTAGAATTGATAGTGTGGTCTGACATGAACCGGAAAGAGGTGTTTGTTTCTCAGATATCATTAAAAGTGACACGCACCAGAAACACTGTGCTGTGTGTGTTTCATTAGGACAATTTCTACAGCAAATAACGGGAAAACATCACACTATATCAAATTCTTAGATTTCCCATCTGTACTGTTACCCTTCTTTATTTTTATATTTATGTTTACATCCATTTTTGTATTCCAGTAAGAAAAAAAAAACTCATTGTGTGGGAGTTAGTTTCACTACTGGCTTCTGATGCAAAATGACTCAATGTCCCTGTTTTGCTTGGGTAGTTTTATTAACATGCTGTAAAGTGCTAGCCTTAAGAGGTCTCTAAGGACAGATTATTGGTGGTAGAATATTAAATTCCTTTGTCAATATAACATGATGGGGTGTATGAGAATAAGGCTGCGTGGTTTCTAACTGCGTCCTTCATCAATCAGAGGCTGATCCATCCTTCTAGGAAATTACTACGGAGTGTGGCGTCACTGTATAAACAAATAAAGATGGAAGAGCTCCCACTCAGTTCTCTCTATAGTTCATAAAGCTCGTTACCCAGCGCTGACGGAGGGGTGTCAGATTGTGAAGAAAACATTAATTTGAGAAAAAACAGACACTTTGACAGACAGGATGTCGCTTTAGTACACTAAATGAAACTCACTTTTCACAGAAGAGTGTGATTAAGCACAGACGCATGTAATGGAGTGACTTATTTTATTGTGAAATCCTGGATTTCACAATAACTTCCTGCGTCTCGAGAAACTCCTCCAGGCATGACTAAACAACTGTTCCTGTAATACCGATAAGCAAGAGGCTGATGCCGTCAAGACACTTTGATCCTGCCAAGTCGAGTGTTGTGCGGATCTTGCAGTTTTGCATGACCTTGAATGTGAAAAGCTCCAGATTCAAAATAGCCGCAAGCAGAGCAGATGTTCATACATAAATATGTGTACTGTGATGTCAAAGACTAGGTCATATGTTTCCTTCATTTTCTAGAATATCTAATTTAGTCCTTTTTATATCATTAATTACTTTGGAGGTTACTTTGTTTCACATGGATAGAATACTGCATTTGAGTTAGATTTTCTTTCAAAGCCATGCTTTGACAGAGAAGCACAGTAAGGGTGCTGTTGTGCATAAGACTTTCTGTTCTTTTGCTGATTCAGCTACTTTGTGTGCCTTATACTTTTTTCCTTCACATATGAACACAATATTCTGTGTACAGGGCTTTTTTCCCCTTCTCTCCTGTGTATGAGCTCTATTGCAGTATGTGCACCCTATTAAAATTGAACTTTCCTTGTAATTTATATTCATGTGTTAGGCAGCTCTCTTTGAATTTGTTAGTAGTATGTATATATATATACATTACAGTAACAGAGTGGGAGGGATAGTCAGCTCATTAAAAACTTAAAAAAGTGTATTGTCTCTGACTCCAGGATCATTTGGGAATAGCAGTGTTGTCCTTGAGGACTTCTTGCCATCCGCCTTAGAGAATTATTCCTGGACTGGAGCCTTTCTCACTGTCGCTCACATGACCCTCGCTGCCCCAAGAAGATGCTCATGACCTGTTTGTCGCACTGCTCTGCTTTCCCATCAGACACAGGATATGTGTGTCAACAGGGGAGGACTGCATGCTGAGACATCCTGAATACTGCAAAGACAAACAGATGTTGTGGTTGCACTGTTATACAGTACATGTCATCAGCTCCTTTGTTAAAAAAAAGAGAAAAAGATGAGTTTTCTTGGTTGGTTTCACATCCACACCTTGATTAAATTTGTATATCAGCTCAGACGGTTAAGATGTCTGCAGCGGAATGTGGCCTGGTCTACTCCCACCAGAAAACCGTGCCTTTGAAAGAGCACTTTCACATTACGCAGCACTAGGCCTGAAGTAGTTCTCCAAGAACTGATCTATAATCTGCTACTTAAGCATAAACACACTGCAGGCTGAAGCAGCCTTGCACTCATGAAGATGAAACCAGGAGATGCTGCGGGTCAGGATTTGTGATGTCAGCACACGTGATGAGCTTTAATGAGCACTGTATATTGGGGAATCACACCCATGTGAAGTGATTTATGAATTATACCAAAGTGCCGCTTAAGACCCTGATCAATGTTAAGTAGTCCTTCATCTTAATTAATAATCTACTCCATTACTTAAATGACACAGTGGAATATTTTGACTAATGGTGCCAGCTGCAATCAATAGGGAACCCACTCATGTTTCGTGTGGATGAATTAAAGTCCAGTGCGTTTACAGCAGTCTTTCGTAGCGCTTAGTAAGCATACAGTATAGCAATAGCAATTAATTAAGCAGTTCAGTTTTCTGATCCAGAGAGAAAGCAAGTTCATTCTCTACACAGAGATTCTTGTCTAAACCAATAATCCCTAATGAAAACATGTGGGTTATGGTTATGATGATTAGATATTTAACAGACACATTAATCATGGGAGGTCGAGCTATGGCCCTTTCATACAGATGTATGCCACTTTATCACCGTCTGCCTCTGCTGCCGGTCTTAACAAACGGCTAAGACTCGCAACCTTCATCTGGAGCTGTGCAGTCAACTTTTTCAGTACTTTAGCATGAATAATAACATCACATTGAACACAAATCCAGCTCTGTTTTTACTTTACATAGCAAAATAAAACCCAGCAGTTCTGGAGGAAATAACTTTGCTTGATTTTTTTTTTTTTTCGCCACAGCAGAGCTGCAAAGCATTTCCCCTCACAATCACTTCAGTATAAAACTGACTCAGGCCACTTACAGCATCCTCTAATTACAAAATAGAGTAACCACTCATTCGGTCTTAATGACACATATCACTAGTGGAAATCTCATAAAAGATGGAAAGAAAAACATTTGGACTGCATCCAAAAAAGCTATGGATCCAGTGAGGTCATTGCTGTGGTGAACATAGAGCCATTTGTGGGTTGGGTGTTTGTCAGGCTGTGACTAAGAGTGATTCAGGAAAGCATGTTTAATGATTCAGAGGTGAGTTTGTGAGAAATACACCTTATTTTTTTCACAAGCTTCCAAAGCCTAGTGACCCATATTCTCACCATATGTATTGCTACTACCGCATACCCTTGCATCTACAACTAAATTAAGTGTTATCCAATTTTCTTTCCAGTGTTGCCTATTACCCTTTCCTGCTGACTTGACTGGCGCTAGTAGCTATAATGGTCTGTGGGTTTTGCATGCCAGTCAAATGATACTGTGTTGCAATCGGAGAAGCACAGATGACATCACGTTAACATCATTGAGCAATGTGTAAAGAATAGAATAAATAGTACAGTATCATAGGAAGTCATTGTGACCGCTGAGTTAGTTTTATGCTGTACTTGTGGGCTGAACATTACCTCCCTAGGCTATATTAGGAACTGTTATTTTTATCTAATCAAAGAATGAGTAATTTTCCCTCAGCAGTAGTTAAGTGGCAATGTAATAAAATTTCCCTAATTTCCAATCCACTAATTTCAAAGCGCTGTGTTCAGGATGAAAGATTGCTCTATCTGCAAAAGGCTTTTGATGCCAGCAGATGAGAGGTCCGCACAGATGCAGAGTGGCTCCAGTCTAAAGAGGAGAGTCCTCCCTCTTACCTAGCACAGACAGGCACGAGGCTACTGCTGAGCTGGCACCAGAACAAAGCCTTCCAACAGCTGCTTGATAATGTGTAACCATTAATTACATACTGATGCCTTAAGTCTGGCCTGTGCCGCTAAACAGAGAATGCTCGCCTCGCCGAGCATGCAGGAATTATGTAAGAAAGCGCTGCACAATGTGAACTAGGCATAATGTTTATACTCAATAATGATCATTTTGCAATTATGTGTTCACACCCAAGTCTCCTTTAAGATATGAATTCATATTCTGTGAGTTGAATTAAGTCTTCGAGAAGAAGATTGTTTTATTCAGCTGTTCAGTTTCTTTGGTTCTAGAACAAGGGTGTAAAGCGGGCTTGTTTTCACAAGCGCCGGGAAAATGTTTCTTTCTTTCTGATCTTTCAAAGTCTCTGCAGAGTTTGGCTTTGCATGACATTATGACCAGAGCCTCACTTAAGTATAGTGTGACATTTATTGGATCCCAGAGAAATCAGTGCCTGACAAAAAGAATAAGCAAATCTGCAAGGGCCGAGGCTTAATGGATGCAGATCTGTTTTGGCTTGTTCTCCATATCTTCCCCTTTTCTATTACTCAACTTAGTGCTGTTGAAAAAAGGTTTACACACAGCCCCCACATGCGCGTCCTGTACTAGCTTTACCTTTTTGCAGAAAGACAAACATACTATGTCACTCTCATTTAGGCTCCCACTTTAACTAAATGGTATTGGATTGCTTGAGTGCTGTTGATAAGCTACAGCAGAGCGAAGGCATTTATCATTCACCCTGGAAACTGTAGGCTCCAGATGAGAAATGCCTGTGCTCCTGCCAAAAGAAGAATTACACGAACTGACCCGCAGTGCTGGACCTGTTATGTCAGTACCGCCAGACCTTGAAAACAGAAGTCCATGGAAACTTGCTTATTGACTGAGGGCACCTGCGAAAAAAAGAAAAAAAAAGTTGAATTAAAAAAAGGTGAAATAAGTTTCTTGGTTTTACTAGAAATACGTTTGTAATAGTACTTCTGACTAATAAACCTATCAGTGCAAGGCTTTGTGTGTCATATATCAGGTTATCGTATAATTTCCAGTCAGTCAGGAAAAGGAAATAGTGCTTAAATGTTTCACTTTTCTTTTCTGAATGCTAATAATGGCAAGACATGAGAAGATTTACCTGTTGGAAAACTGAGAAGCAGAGACTCTGGCTTTCAGACACTACCTCACTTTCAGATCCCACGGGTATACCAGCACATGCAGGTAGGTAGCAGGCTTTAATCCAATTATTTCCACCTAATGGATCTCATTCATAGATCTTCTGAAAGGGATTAAATTGTGATGGAGAAGCTAAAGCTTGTGCAAGTAAGATATTGTGCCTATTTCCTACTTTAACTGAAAAACGCCTGAATCAGAATCAAAATTTTTTTATGGATTTTCTCAAAAGGTTAGACAATGGATTGTATTTAGCTGTGTACCTGTCTCAAATGTATGCCTGCGTAATCAAAACAGCACATGAAACTTAGCTTTGTTCAATACTGTTATGTTCTTTCTTCTCATGGATCTTTGTCTTAACTACCAGGGGAAAAACAAGCGGTTCTTTTTCTTTTGTATAACCAGAAGGCTGTGCTGCTCTACCCCAGGTAAATAAAACAAAGGGCTTAGTGTTTGACATCTGACCAGGGGGGGCATCGGGGCCTAACTGCCTAACTGCTTCCCCTCTCTATTGAGTTATTCTCCAAAGTGGATGACCTGGCAGTTGGCAGATATGTCCACACTTCCCACCTCCACCTACAGCCACCTCAAAAACAGTGGCTTACCATGTGTCTAGGACACAATGCAGCACAACAAACAGGCCAGGCACGGCGGTGTTAGATGACCTGTCTTTGTATGTTGTGAAAGGCTGATGCTGTAGTTTCACAGCATAATGACAGAAGGCGGAGACCCTAAAGGTAGAGTTAAAAGTGCGTATTCGCCAGTGTATTGTGTGTGTCTTGTCTGTGTGTGCCAAGGCTGGATTACCAACCAGTCAAAGCAGACAGCTTCCCCAAGATACGAGGACTCCAGAGGCCACAAAAGCTGCAGGCTTACTGTGTGTCATCTGGTTTGTACTAATTTAATTGATCGTTTGTTTTGGAAGACGCACAATACCATCTGACATGATAAGGGACTCAAGGTGGCACCTGCCATTAGCTGACCTAGAGGCACTGTCTTGAAAAGAGGCCTTGTGTGAGTTTTTTTTAAGCATTTAAATGTAGCCGGTAATGGGGAAATGAGGGGAGAGAGAGACATGAGGGATGATATAATGCTGTTGAACGCCTCAGTCACGTCCAGTTAGATCTGTATGTGTTGTTTCCGCTTTGAAATATTCTTGTTTTGGAGTTTGAAATTTATATTTATTTAAGGCATGCAAGTCCATACAGAAAGGTGGACGTAGTCATCATAAATAAGAGGCTTCAACTCCTGCCTGAAAACAAGTGTTCATATTGGCCTTAGTTGTCTTATTGTTTGCATTTTTTTTTCAGTTTGGTTTGGTTTTGGCACCTAAACTATTTGGTTAGGTTTAAGAAAAGATCGTGGTTTGGAGTAAAATAATAAGTCAATGTTAAGATTTGGTTTCACATGGGACATAAACAGCGGCTTTCTGGGAGAATGCCTTAAACACAACCTTCTCCCACATGCATAAACAGCAGGTATAAATTTCATGAGAGTTTCGCGAATCTAGGGTTACCACGGCAGATTTGTACAATCTTTTTAAATTAAAGTGCAATTAAAGCTAAACCAATTAAGGTCTTAATTTCGGTCCAGTTCAGATAATAATGTCAAATTAATCCAATTACCAAAACCAAGTGACGTGAATGCAGCGAGTCTGAGGTTTTTGATGAGCCTGAGCTTCTGGGCCTCCTGGGCAGGTGCCCACTTTCCCTGCTGGTTAATGCACAATCCATAAATTGATGCGCTTAATCAAATTACCACACAGAAAATGTCATTCCAGCAAAAAACTGTAAACACTACCAGAGAGTACAAGTCCATCTTCCTTAATAGGCCTTATTCACTGAGCATGGCTGATTTTCCTTGTCAGGGTCCCTGTAGCGTGCATATTGGCTCACTGTCACACTCTTGTGTCTTACTGGGAAAGTCGAATAAAAGGAGCCAATTTATGTTAATAATATTAGTAACACCTGCGCTTTCCCTGCTATAACAAGTCAAACTGTCTGCTGTGAATACCACAGGGGCCCAGAAGATCAATTTTACCCCGGGGGCCCCCCTGGATGGTTAATCCTTCCCTGCCCCCATGGATGTTCACCCCTACAGATAGGTGTCTTTGTTGCGAACAATGTGCATCCACAGCCATGAGAGAGACAACAATAACACAGCAAGGGGTAAAAAAAAAAGAAAAAAAGAAAAAAAAGAAAGTGCATCAGCGGCCACACAAAAGACAACAATAACAGTCAGCAAAGAAAAAAAAACAAGTTTTAAAGATCCAACAAAGAAAGAAAAATAACACATCTGACTATCAACTTAATACATCTGTCAATCAAATCATCCCTCAGACAAATGAGTTGCCTGTACCTGCCTGCCCTACCCTCTGGGCTCCTGCCCTCCTCTCAGCTATCCGCCGTTGCCAAGGTTTCCGTGTACGCGCTGCCTGAGAGAGCGGAGCCGCGCGAGTGTCATACAGTATTGCCAGACATGGCGGCGGATCTACAACCCGAGTGGATTTCTTGTCTCCCTTCTTCCTGGAGTTACGGCGTTACTCGGGATGGACGCGTCTTCTTCATTAAGTAACTATCCCGCCAAAGAAAACGGACTCGAGTCATTTATGCTCGTTTCTCTTTCGAACAAAGTCGCCGCGTGATTATGAATGATTTTCCCTCTCTCTCTATCTCTCTCCCTCTCTAACAGCGAAGAAGCCAAGAGTACAACCTGGCTGCATCCAGTAAGTGGCGAAGCGGTAATAACCGGACACAGAAAAACTCCAGGTAAGGTGTCACCTAACGCCTGTCAAGTTTCTCTGTTGTGTTTAAAACGTCCTTCTTGTTGGCGGTCATGTGCTGCTGTTTGCCCCCCCCCCCCCCTAAAAAAATAAATAATACTTCACCACAGTGAGAGAAAGGGCTTTGACATCCATGCCGTGTTTCTTAACGCATGAGTGGGCTTTTGTCGCTCGTGATGTGAAAAGTGAACCCCCCACCCCCCCTCTCGTGCACACCTCTCCGCCCTTGCTCGTGCCACCTCCTCGTGAACCTCTTGTTTGTCTCTCGCTCTCACGTCGGTCAGTTTTAGTGAAGTTGACGAGTGTCAACTTGTTAAGCGGCGCGTGAACCAATTTCACGCGCGCGTTTTTTTTTTTAAATCAAGTGGTTAATTGAACTAACCGCTTCCGTTGACCTCGTAGCCTTTCCCACGCGCGCGATTGACGTTAAATTGATGAGTTAACAGAGACACAGCCCGCTAAACGGTGATATCTGCTGTGGCAGCTACACGGCAACAGCTGCCGAGGAGCTGGTGGAGGTTGGTTGTAGGTCTGACGAGAAAAAATCTCCTGACCAAGTTGAAACGCAGCGTGTTGCATGATAAAAATGAGCTCCATGCGGCATCATGCTTCTGTTGTAGCTCCCTCCTCTTGTAAGTCTCTGCAGAGCATTCCCACTAATGTTAGAGTGGCTGCTGCTGCATCTCAATGTCTTTCACTCAGTCATTTCTAATGCAAAATAATCAATTTAGTCCGAAAATCGCCAAGTAGAATTTCCCATAGCCCAAACAAATTGATTGCCAGAAAATGCATCATCACGTTTTTATAATTAATAGTAAAAGTACTTTTTTCAAGCAAAAAATGTCAAATATTCCACAGTTTTTTTTTGTAATATTTTTGCTATGTGAAGAAGCTTTACACTCTGATGGGTAGTCTATCTTTTTTTTTTTGCCATTTTCAAACAATTAACTGGTTGATTAAGAAGATAATTGACGTATTAACTGAACCTAAAACTAACCCTAACCCTAAACGTGTTAACGAATTGCTCATTTCTTGAAGAAAAAGCACCAATTTCTTCACACTTGAGCGTAAACAGTACATTTTTGGCATTCTTGCTTGCTTTTTGGTTGACTAATAGTTCTTCTTAATCTCTGTGTCTCACTGTGTGAACTGACAGCTGGGAATGCATAGCCCTGGTTAATTTAACGCACACAACATCTGTTTGTTCCACCATTATGTGTTGACATGTTTCTCCATCTTTCACAGACCTACCCACTGGATGGGAAGAAGGATATACTTTCGAGGGTGCGCGATGCTTTATCAAGTGAGTTTAACACTTTTCCCTCCACCTCAAGAGAGAAGCTGCATTCAAATAAATTCAAAGCGTGTTGTCATGATTTGCAGCATGCCTCATCCATAAACTGGAATGTATTCATCACCGGTTTTATCACTTTGAATGAAAGGCTTGTTCACATACCTGAAAACCTGCTGTGTATTTGAAGTAAATATTGCATGGCCATAAATTTGGAACCTTTACTCCTTGTGTCTGTACTGCAGAAGCCTATCGCAAAAAGTTAATGATTACACAGCAACATTGTGCAAATACTAAACAGACATGGGCAAAGTGTGGTTGCTGTCTTCTTGAGAGCTGTTTTTTTTTTTTTTAAATTCAGACTTACCCTGCACAGAGCTTAGCCTGCTTGAAGAGTTGATCCGAAGCATAATGTGTTCTCTTTTTTTCTGTCAAAAAAACTGTTATCCTCCCTCTTTGGGTTTATATGGTTTACTTACTGTTTAAAATGACATTTGTCTTAAGTAGATGTTGGCGCGTATCTCTGAGGAACATGCCAACCTACAGTATTAAAGACATCTTATCTCCTTCCATTGATGTTGTTTGAACATCATATCCCCAGTTTGTAGTGTGTGGGCAGGAGTTTTGTTTGAAGGCCAGGAACTACACAAATTACATCGGTAGCTGGCTTTGTTACACAGTCGGCGAAGTTTCACATTTTCCCCTCTATCCTCCGTGGTAGCGTGATGCATGCGACTAATGAAAAAAGATCACAAGTGCTGTCTTCCAGTCAGTGCAGATTCATCATCCGCACTCAAAATGTTTTAAATCCGAGGCTATGAATTAAACTATTTAGTTCTTTTGCATCTCCTAATGAAATCCTCCTCTCAAACAGCAGGTATGGATATTTTACAGATGAATTTCGCTGCCAAAATGCTTCTGTATGATTGAAGACACTGCATTACACAGGCTAAGAATTTAGGATATTATGCCTTATTATCCTCACTGAATCCCCTCTCCGTCTCTGACTTCCTCATGAATTTGAGGCGCTTCACGTGGCAGGTTGCCAGGCAGTCTGACTGAAAGGCAGTAATTTTATATTCCAGCATTTTATCACAGCTTCTCGGTGCAAAACAGACTTGGAGACCACATTCATTAGTTGATCACTGTGATTCTGGCACAGTTCAACGACATGGTAATGTTCTTTGTAAAACAAGTCACAAACTCATCATGCTGGTGCCTACAAAGTGTGCAGGCTGCATTTTGCAAGTGTAAAATGCTTTTGTTACATTTTTGACACATTAAGTTTGAAGGCAAGTTTATAATTGCGCCGGAGAAGTCATTTGTATTCAAATATTGTGTCCTTAGAAGCTGCAGATGAATTTGCAGCTTTGTTTTTAATCTAAACCCAGTTGTGCATGTCTTAAATTAGTTAGCTTTCAACCGAAGTCACTCTACTGTATGTGAAACACAAGGTATAACTGAGGATTAAAGCGATTGAGGGAATGTATTCACATATATACACAATTAAGATCTTACCAAGAATGATAAGTACATCTTAAATTGTCTATTCATTATGTATTAGCTCAGCTGCTGACACTTGCATTTGCCACTTATTTAATATTGTGTTATCTCAGACTTTTCAAATCTCTCTCATCTTAGTAGCTATGAGAAGGCCATTGATTATCTGAGAAACTAAACAGACAATTTGCAGCAGCCGAGTATTGGCTGATGCACCACTTCTCAGTGGTGAAAAAGATGAACCACGTGTAAAAAAACCAAAACAAATTGCAAACAAAAACTTCATGTTCTGCTGGTTTAGCTAAGCCACAGAGAAACAGCCCCAGCCTTGTTTGGACCTCGACCAGCAATGTGATCAAATTTATGCAATATAAACATTTCTTTTTAGAATAGAGCAACATGACATATCATTCATTTGTGCAGGATACTGTTAATTTATCATGTCCACCCCCCCAAAAAAAAAAAAACACACTGCACTTCAATGGATTACCATCCCCTCGCTCACATCATGGCGTCTCTCAGTCCTCTCTCACCTCTGTTTCCCCTTTGTCACATTAGTGGTGCCTGTCAGCGCTGCATGAAATCAACCTACTCAAAGCTAAACTGCGAGCCTGTGTGATGTTGATGTTGTAGCCGTACAACATGCTGCACTGCTGCTCAAAGGGTAGACTACCAGTTCAATTTGCATGAGTGCTGATGCAGATTTTACTGGCAAAATGCAGATAATGGGCGTACATGTGACGTGAATAAGACACTTTTTTTTTAGGTTTTCTGGTTCCACTTTATTGTTTTACTTAGTCTGTGTCACCACCATATATTTGGCTGTGATTACTGCTAAACAGGTTTTCCTTTTACATATATTTTATTTCAAATATATATGTTCTATATAAAAAAAACGAGACAAATCTTTCAAGTTTGAGGAGGAGGAAGTATGCACTTACCTATTCTTACTCCTTGTTGCTACTCGTCGTTTCATGCCAGAACACAGCTCCTGTACACAACATGGTCATACATATAAACACGTCCGCATGACCAGGTGCGCACGTGCATACATGTTGTACTAACATCATAGCCCTTTCTCCTTCTTATACCTCAGGGAAACATTTTTTTTGTGTATTATTTGTGCTTTGCTTGACTTCCTCTTCCAACTCATTCCACAATTTCACCCCGCATATTGAAATACACGCACTCTTCACAGTTGTATGGACACAACACTTCTTTAAATAACATTTTCTCAAATTATAACCACCTTCCCTGTCAGCAAACATTTTTCGTATATTACCTGGCCGTAAATTATTTCTTTCCTCACACATAATGTGTGCTGTGTTCAGTTCTACTAGACCCACAGCCTCCAAGACGTTTGACATAAAAAAAAATAGTGTTTGCAAAACCCTCAATATTTACTATCCTTATGGTCCTTTTTTGCAGTATGCATAATGGATGTTGGGTGTTTTTGTAAGCGCTACACCACTCCTCCACACAATAAATTAGATATGGCAACACAAGTGAACAAAAAAAAGAATATACAGCGTTTTGTGATTCAGTATGTGCCTTGTTCTTTTTCAGGACTGCAATGCTCCTTGTCAGCTTTGCTCGTACATGTTTTATATGATGTTTTCTGCAGGTTTTATGAAATTCAAGGCAGTCGGTCCTTGATGATGAAGTTGTATCTTAGATGTACTTAAACTCGAGTAATTGGGCCGCGTAAAACCGTGCCTGTTGGTTTCATTGTGACTCACTGTTTTGACATAGAGACTTGTTGACAGGTTTATGTGATAACTGTCTTGGACAGTACTTGGGGCATTTTGAGGCTTTATGCAAGGCTGCCAGTGAAAGCCTCTGAAATCTGTCCAAGACCATTAGCCTGATGACAGCTGGATAAGTCTTTTCCTTATATTTTACAGTAGGTTATCATTACTTTGTCATCAATTCAGTATTGTTAGGTTTTGCAAGTTTAGGCTTAGATTTTTCAGCGTGCATAATAACAAGGGGCAAATAGTTAAAAAACAAAAAAACAACAGCACTCCTTTTGTCTACAGACTCTGTATCATTGAGTCATTTCTGTGACTCAAGACTTTTTTTCAGCCCGCAAAAGGATCTGGCCCATTCACATGCTGGCAGTGCGGCTTGGCTGTTACCATCAGGTTACACAGTGTGAGCATCGAGAAGCAGATTGTGCTGACGTAGACTGTCCTCTGACTAGATGAGTTTGGGAGGATGGAGGCGCAGATTGTTGCTGCGATAGCGTGGACAAGAGGCACGGCCCATCACAAGATTTGATTATTTTATGGTGCTGTGAGTTTTGAATGAGTGAAGGTCAGCGCAGATGTTAATTGAATCAGTCGCGGCTTAGTGCTCTCTTCAGACAGAGCAGTCTATTCTGAGTTTCTGGGTTGTTTGCAGTTGGCCCAGTTCCAACACACCTTTTTTAGTTTTGGGAACTATGTGTCAATTGTCCTGTACTTGCTAGCCCACTGACAGAGAGTGAGATCATGAGGAGGTGTAAATCTATCCAAAATATTCGCCTGCTATGTGATTTCTGCCAAATTCTGTAAATAGAGCCCCTCTGATCTTACACACTGGACCTTTGAAAGGAAACATTACTGATTTCCAACCACCTTGGATCATTTCATTGTGGGTAGCAGATGCAAATGACCATGTTACCTGCACCCAGAGGTCCCCACCCATCTGTCAAGAAAAGGTCTGCAGGGTGACGTCCTGCCAGCTCGAGGGCAGTCGGAATCGGATCGAGAGAGAGAGAGAGAGAGAGAGAGAGAGAGGTGGTGGGTCATATTTTTGTCTAGCGTTTAGCTCTAATACAAAAAGGTCAGGCCATCCTGCCTGAGCTGTACTGTGCAGATAGGGCAGGATGGCCTGACTGTTTGTAGAAAAAAACTCTGAACTGTCAGTTGATCAGGGATAAAAAATGAACAGAATCAAGATTCTGTTGCCACATTGCCTGTTTCTTGTTGATGTATATATTTTTTTGCAGCATGTCACTCATCAGCTGGAGCTTTTATCGGTCTGTTGTGGCCCAGTGCATTCTGGTTGTTGTGGCATTTATACCATTCGAGCAAAACAAAATACCGCAGCTCATTTCTCTGTTTTCTCCGGTCATATAGCACCAGATTCAAAAATATTTGTTCTGCATAGACAGCCCAGTATTATGACAAGACCATCTATCCAGCAGTGAGACTTCTGCAAGTTTTAAGATGCATTGAAACTTTACTTTTAATGTTGTGTGCTGCTTTTGTTATTTAACTATTTTCTTTTCAAATGTGCTTGTTTGCTTTTGTGTGAGGAACACATACCCGTTACACACCCGCAGTATCACTGTATCTTCCCATCTGCTCTGGCTCATTGAGAAGAGAGGAACGGGTCAAAAGCAACCACCCGTTAGTCCTAATACATTCAAGTTTTTGAGCCAGTGGTTTTTGGCCCTTAACTGCTAAATTTGGCGATGAATCAGAGAACACTGACCTCCATCCAGTTGTACTGCGCATTAGCTTAACAGGGCTTTAATGCTTTACATTACCTGTGTGTTACTTTGTACCCTGTGTTGAGAGATATATCTGTTAGTGAACTACACTCCTGTGCAAATATCTGCAGCTGGGCTCTCTGATGCTGAAGTTTATGACATTGTCTCTGTATCCCTGACTTGAGTCTCCTAGTAAATTCAACAGCCACCCAGAGTGCCGTATCTGTTCAGTTCAGTTTTATTTGTGACGTAAACAGCGTTTTGATGAGACCGTGCCATCTGGCAGATTTTAGTTCCCCATTTTATCTCTGTAGCACATAATCCTACATTTTAACTTAAGCCTCGTTTTGAACAAGACGGGGAGAATATGATTTGGGCAATTGAACAAGCATGTTGTCAAAATGTTTGTCACTATCTGCTAATGAGGATTCTTGACAACCTTTCACAAGTGTACATCAGGATAAATGGGGGTAAGTCAGCTTAACCGCTAAAAGATATTTTACTATGAGATTGATGACCCTAATTACGAGTTTGTTGCCTTGTGGACGCAGGATGTGTTTACAGCAATTATCCTTATGAAAAGACAGGTGCAGATCTCCTGCCAGTTCCCTTCCTTTATTCTGTCTGGTAAAGGGACAGGGGGTAACTGCTGAAGCCAAGGCTAATTACAGTAGGTTACACAATGAGATGGCTGACATCTTGTTTTGAGGCTAATGAGTGAGGCTGAAACAGCTGACCCTCACTGTGCTATTAGACCAAGAGTCTTGCTTGATTGCTGCCCAGTTATTAATGTTTCATTTAGTGACATTTTGTCAGCGTCCTTTGAGGGCAATTTGACACATCCGAGTCCTCATCAGTATAAAGTGCAACATAAAATATAAATATTGCACTATCCGCTCTGCAACCACGACTTTCACTTTGACTGATGCATAATTCATCACTCTGAACAGAAGAAAGCATATCAATTGAAATTTGGCCAATTATGACAAAAATCTCTCGAGTGGATCTCTACTCAGCTGTTGGCTCATTTTGTACTTTGAAGGCCCACACACTGGCTGACTGCACATCTAGACGTAGGAGTGTCGGGTTACAGTGATGTGGATCGATATTCAGTTGCGGTAATTGCCACTCAAAGATAAATAATGAAATCATCTTTTTTGATGACTCTGTGGTTCTTATTGATAACCTATTAGAGCCTCCGCTTGTCATAATGACCCTGCAAGAACAGCGGAAGCAAGCTGTGCAACACAGTACTGACATATTGTCACATTGTAATCATTGTCTTGTCATCACTTGTTTCTCATAGTTTCCTATTTAAACATGGAACAGATACAAAGCAACATTAACATTAATTTGAAGATGAGTTTCTTGTCACTCACTGAGTTCAAATATTCACTTTCTTTTAGCTCTGTTTTTGGTCTCCACCAACTCGTGGAGGAAATATCTGCCACTAAATGCTCCGCTGTGGTCAACAGCTATTTGCTAACTTTGCTGTTAGGTGCTGAGAAGATAGTGTACAGTAATTTTTAAGAGCTTTTTGCTGTAAACGGATGCAACCAGAAAACATCTTGTTTCTTATTCTTTCTCCAAACAGTTGAATTGAATTAAATGGTTCAACTAATTGATTATTCAACTAGTGGTAACAGCTATAGTCTTGTCGTATTTTTCTTGCCTGTTCTCTGTCTAAGTGTCATATCTACAGTTCCAGACACTGACACTTAAGGGCTTCAGTAAAATGAGTCATTTTATCAGAGATCCGAAGAATGTCACAGATTTCAAGCATAGAGGATTTGTTTTCATTTTCATGGCTGACATCGGCTGAAGTGAATAGAAAAAAAAAAAAAAACACCAGGGGACAATCTGAGAAATGATCTCACACTGAGGTTCTCATTTCTGCCCTTGTGACTTTGCAGTGGCTTTATCTGTAGCTTCACCTGGAATGCAGTAAAGGTTTGAGATTTGAGGGTTTAGGTCTTAATATTTCAGGGCAACCGCGATGGGAGACCCCGCGAAACCTCCATAACTGCCTGACACACAGTTATGGCAGACTTTAAAGGCTCTCTCCAGGGAATAATCCAAGCGTCTATCTGTGAGCAAAGCCTTATATCAGACCTGGGCGTGTAACCCTGAAAATCCAGTCACAGCGGTGAGGGTAAGCGAGGTGAAGTGTTTAGACTGGGAATTGAATTAAATCCAAGATAGGGCTGTATATTTAATGACCACAAGTTTGGCCTCCTCATTCAGGCTGATTGAATTCAATCAGGTGAAGTATTGATTTTATAGTTAGTACCCTGCTCTGGTGCATCAAATCAAGTGCTTCCTAGTGAAAAGAAAGCTTTAACCAATCACAAGTGTTTATTTCTATCACGCTGTGATTAACGGCCGCTTTCAAAATATCATGGCAGCTATAGGCAGGAGCATTGTCACGACACAGTTAACCTTCCGTGTAATGTGACTCCATTTTCTATGTGTAGATCAATTGCTTTTATACGATGAGCATTATAAATGCTTGTGTATGATTAGCTGGCAGGTGTAAAATTATTTATTAGGACATGGCAAATATAGCTCTAATCAACAAATCAACAACTAAACCTTAAATGACTGTTGTAAATTAGAGTGCATGGTATATTATGTCTGAAACTCTGCCAGCCACCACATGCACCACCAGTGACTCTTTATAATGCGTTATTTCATGTAAAATGCACTTCTGTTCTTTCCAAGAATATAGATGTGTCAAATATGTATCCAAAGTTATAAATAAAATCATAACCACAATTTAATTTGAGCCCAAAAAGTTTTCAGTCTACATATTTGGTATCGTCTAAAAACGTATACCAATCATACTACGTTACCAGTTGACTCTCGCTGCTAAACCTAACCTCAACCTTAACGAAGTCTAATTAACCACATCCTGTGCTGTGTTGCCAGGGCAATGCTCACAAATGTTCCTCTTTTTTTTTTTTTTCATTTTCTTTCAATTAAATCAGTACGTTCCCACACAGAAGTCTCTGGCTCTGGCTCTTCCTCAGCGTGTGTCTCCTGGCTGGTAGCACCTTGAAGTACTTCAAGAGATTTATTATAAAGGCAACAAGTAGAGCCCGATTCTTTCATTTGTTTTGCCGGAGCCAAAGCCAATCTCAGTGCATATTGGGTAAGAGGCAGGGTGCACACTGGACAGACAGTGTATTTCACACCTATGAGAAAATTACTTTTCAAACACAACATTCTGAAACATTATCTGATATCTGATGGAGAATAATGAACTCTGCTTCGTGTCGTGTCGATCTTTGCCTCGGCCTAATCCATTATGATCATGCCCTGATTTAATCTAAAAGAGTACTGGATGCGTATTGAACACTTAAACAATTTTAATGAAATTATCTTCCTCGTGGTCATCTTAGCCGTAATTATGAAGCCCATATGCAATGTCTAATGGTATGTTTGTAGAGAAGTAAGATGTTCCTTCCTGTACACATGTCTAACATTAACGAATGGCACAGCAGGGACAATGACTTATTCAAACTGTAAAGCTCTGAGAGAGTGTTTACTCACCCCTTTGGCAGGACGAGGCCCTGACGGCTGTGGCTGCTGACTCACTAACTCTGTCAGTGCTCGGCACTCATGCATTTCACTTGTGTGTGTAATGTGATTTAAGAGGGAAACCAGTGGACCTGGATCTGCTGTACATCATCCCCGTCTCTAGCCCCATAACTCTCTGTTCTGAGGCTTGGTGCCGACTGGGAGACAGACACTCAACTAGGCAGCCTTTGAGCGGTTCAGACTGCTCTCACGCGTTTCAGTCTCTGTGAGGTCCCTGCCATCTGGCTAGCACTGGAAGAAAAGTGTGCATGTGTTTTGGTGTTTGGATGCTCTGCGTGTGAACATATGTGTTAGAGATCCTCTGATGTCTGCAACCACCCCAGGTGCTGATTCAGACCAAGATGTTCTTAGCTATTGTTCATTTAATCCTTGGCTACCTATTCCAGAGGTTGTGACGCATTTGTTGTTATCCTATTGGAAAGATTGCTTTCTCAGGAAACTAAAGGTGTGGCTGCTTTTAACGGGATCAAGAGACTCTTTCTCTGCAGGGGTCACAGTTGCCATCGGTAAAGAGGTGACGTCCAAGTCTCTAACTATTAGACTGCCAGAGTGTGCACAAATCTAAACCTCGCTTCATTAGAAGTTATTTCGAACAACATGCACATTTTATCAACCAACCATTAACACTCAGAATATGTTGATTGAATGTAGTCCTACCTCCTGGATTTAATAGTGGAGCACACAGTAGTACCACACCAGTAATTCTTTGGTCTTAAAGCTTCTTAGCTGGGTGGCGTCTTTGATTGAATGCTGATAGAGCTGTTGAATTTAAGTAATCCCAGTGGTAATCTGCAATGAGCCATCGTCTACTGCCAGGTTGAATCTGGGGACAGCTGCCTCCATGGCTGTTATGCTGTTGGTCAGCTATTATTCCGCATTTCATCAGGTCATGAAAACGTGATATGCCAGCCTCAGTTGTTTAGAATCAGATGTGTCTTCTCGCAGTTAATGTTTCTTGGGGAAGTACTTTGCTTCGCCGTAGAAAGAGTGCCAGTCTTCTGCATTCTCTTCTGTGCGGTCCAGTTACCTTTATTTTTTTTATCCATGTAGATGGACAGAAGAGAGGGCTGCGAAGGCATGGAGGCACAAGCGAGAAAGCTTTTGCAGGATATGATCTCAAGCCATGTGAGAGACTCCTCCATCTTCTATTTGAAATACCCATCCAGCCTGACCGACTGTGTCTAAAAGGCCTGTGTTAATTAAAGAACTCAGTATTGCTTGAAGCTTAAACAGGCGACCATGGCAGTTCTCATGGTGATATGATGTAAAAAACAAAACCAGCTTTCGTCTGCATGTGGCAGTGGAAAACAAATTGTATTAGCTGATGAAATCCCTTTACTTTGGCTCTGTGATATCTGTTCTGTGATCCAGGTGATGGGTATCTCTTAAGCTCTTGGTTGGTTTAGCATCCCGAACCTATGCCCCCTATCTTTCTCCCTTCTCCCTCACTCCCTTTCTCTTGTCTGTCTACCTCAGTCCAGTGGACAGTGCACAGCCCAGTTGTTTTCCAGATGGTCTGTGATGATTAGGGAGCTTTTGGAAGCCGTCACTCTGCTCAAATGTTCTACAGCTGTGAGCTCTTGGATCACCATGTTAAAATGTCCACAGAGGGCTTTGGAACAACACACTGTTTCCTGAAACAAATTGTTACAAAGCCTCTGAATTTGTCTTCATCCACATCCAAACAGGCAGTAAGTACTCTCCTTTTTTCCCCCGACTGCTGCGCAGAAAGAGGATCCAGGCCTCTGTTTTCACAGCGATCACCCCGTCATAAAAAGGGTCCTATAAAATATTACAGTATATCTTTTTTCCAGAGGATTGAAAATGGGTGTAGCTCTATATTGATGTACAGGAGGCTGCCAAGTTTTCAATTTAGCAGCAGCAGTGAAGGGATTAATATCGTCCCCTCCTGGTCCTGTGGCTTTGGCTTATTCCCTCTCTTTCTCTCCTGGCAACGGTGTCGGCTGCACCGCTCCCCCTGCAGACCTCACATGTCCCACAATTGTCTCTCCCCTGCACATGTTGTTCAGGCTACATAATGTATTCTATCAGCAGGACGTTGTTTCTTTCTATGACTCTTCTTTAAGTTTTTAATCCTCTTACAGTTCTTGTCTCGTCTGTGTCTCTTGAGCTCAGTGACAGCACAAATGCTTTTGGCTCCTTAGGTACGACCCTTGGATATTTTCCAGCTCATAAGAACCACACTCAGAGTTAATAATAGGGACTAAATAGCTGCCTGACCCGTATGTAGACTTGATAACCCTTACCTTATCTCTGCTTGTCTAATTAGGGAGCGATTATGTGCACTGGTAGTTTTATTTTGTCTCCAGTCTCTATCTCCAGTGCTGACACTTGTAGAAGCCGTTCATGTAAAGAGCCCTTATGTAATATCATAACTGCGTGAAGGACTTCCATAGTTATTACCAACAAACATTAACTCTAAAGTGAAACTGCTTTTTACAACCACTTCGGGTCTCTTGCATGTCTGCGTGCATGTGGTTTAATGTGAGTCCCATCATGACTTGAGTGCTCTGTAAATTCTGCTGCTAGCTGGGCCACTCGACAGATATAAATAGCACCCAGGTCATCACGACTGCTTCAAATAGCACCAAGTTCTCTGATGTGTATTCGTACCATCAGACCCATCAGATTAGAGAGAGAGAGAGAGAGAGAGAGAGAGAGAGAGAGAGAGAGAGAGAGCGAGAGTGGAAGTATTTCAAACTTATTTGCAAATAAGGTCTTCATGCTAACATTATCTGTGGAGCATGCACAGAGAGCTGCTTGCTGGAGATTTTCTTTCCGGGGACGGGGAGGGGTAGATAGTGGCAGTGATTGGATAATACACTGCATTTATTGCTCAACTCTTTGCTAGTGACTCTTCTGCTGTCAGAGTCCTCTCCCACGCTCTGTCCTAGAATCAGGCCGTCCCTGCCTAAACAAATATTTGAACTCCGTGCCAAGTCCCTCATTGAATAAAGTATACCTGCTGTGATTGATATTGTACGATTGTGTTTCTCACCAGCTTAATGCCATCACTGGAGTTACCAGAAGAAGAATGTGCCACAGCGAGGTCAGAGTAAAAAAAAAAAAAACCCTGTCGTCCCTCTTTACAAATAAACACAAACTATTTGTTTTTTCCAGGGTTTCGTGTTTACCGGACAAACGTGCTAAACGCACATCCTTTGATCTGAATTTGGTGCCTTGGAGGCGCTGTGTGTTTCCTGGCGCTAGGAGTCTGAGCCGGCTGTTTGAGGTCAGGTGATTCACAGATAGCTGAAGAGAACAACACGGCTAGGTAGTGTACATAGCCTTACAGCCAAACTCTCACTTTGAATGTCCATCAGAATCCGAGGTAGCCTGTGTTTTGTTTTATTCGGTAGAAGGACTGACATCCACAAATCCACGTGCATAGACTGAGTTGGATTTGTTGAAGCCAGTTTACTTTGTAAACATTTGTAGATATTTTTATCTTTATATTCATTTCCTAGCTTCTTTTTCACCTAAATCATCTGCAGATTGTTTGTTTTCAACATTTTCAGCCCTGCATTGTTCTTTGTCTTCCCTCTTGCATCTTTTACAACACATTACCACCATCACCAGTTAGTGCACTTTGCAGGCTGCACTCACTCACTCTACTCCAAGCTTGTATGTGCATCCTGCCGCCCATGGGGGCAAACCTCAAAACAATATGTGGAGCAACTCATCAAAACATCACTCTCCCTTGCCACCAGTGGTTAAAAACTCCATAGGTTACCTTTAAAGAGTTGGTGCAATGAAATCAATCTGTCCCTCCCTTTCATACTGCATATCAGCTCTGTGCAGCCCGCTTTCAGTCTCAGTTAGAGTGTGTGTGAGAGAGAGAGCCTGGGAGATGAGGCCGTGGTGGAGTAAGCTGACTGTATAACTGTAGCAGTGGTTGCTCCACACAGTGATCCATCAGTCTAATCATCTGTCAGTCCTCTGCAGCATAAGGGATGAATGCCTCTGGAAGTCAACAGTCCGGTTTAAATACTTGCACTACTTGCTCAAGGATAAATGCAGCCTTCCCACCTCTGTGCTGCTATTCACAAACTGATGCGTGCAGGCTTTCCCGCTCCTCTCCTCTCTCTGTTTTTCACTGTAAGACCTCTGCTGGTGGTTCAGATGAATGCACCCTCGACTTTGACCGTGACGTTATGA
Source organism: Nibea coibor (assembly GCA_023373845.1). Lineage (NCBI taxonomy): Eukaryota > Metazoa > Chordata > Actinopteri > Sciaenidae > Nibea > Nibea coibor. Next base: position 19,646,643 of record CM041721.1, read on the forward strand.
TTGAAATGTCTCTGCCTCTGTGCTTCTTGTGTAAGGTAGGGGGATTTAGTCTGACTTTTCTTCCAAGACATCTTCCATGTGTGACAGCTTTATTACTGCCTGCCACTGGACTGATGATGGCTCTTATTGAGTTTGTGGGTGGTAGGCTGTGTGTGTGTGTGTGTGTGTGTGTGTGCGCGTGTGTGTGTGTAGGGGTGAGAAAAAGAAACCGGTATAAATGTCAGAATGGTACAGAGACAAGCCACAATTTAAATTTGACAATACTGCGCTGACATAAGATGGACTTCACGTCACATAAAGTGCGGTGGGAGAATCAGCCCAGCTCACTGTGTATTAAGAGCAGATGTAATCAGGCGTGCTTTTTCCAGGATATTAAAAAGCGAGTGTATAGCATTTAAATCGTATTATCTTGAAATGTGGCAGGAAAATGATATGTTGTCATTAGAGCTGCAGTGATAATCAAACTACAAATATGACAATGATAAATTGAATACTTTGAGGTTTTGGACTGACAAAAGAGTTACCTGGTCTCTGGGGGTCATCTTTTTTCGTTGGTTTCTGATGTTTCATATACTGAATAAGCAGTTTATTAATAGAGAGCAATATTACTTAATAATAACTAGTTGCAGTGCTAATTGTTTGTCTGTATGTTGTGTGTCTGTCAGTCTGTGTGTCTCTGAACATGTCACCCACAAGATGCGTACAAAGATCCTACTCTCTGTTTCACATCATCTGAAAGCAGTCAGTATTTTGAATGTCTTGGGTACTCAGGATAGAGTATGAGACGTCATCTTTAATTTCATTTGGCTCAGATTTGTATAACAGTGATGTCATTTACTCTCAAAGGAAAGCTTCTACTCCGCGGTGAGAGTCTGCGGAGGAAGCCTCATAAATAACTCTCGAGTCGGTTGGAGTATTTTACTGCTAGCCAGACTCGATGTGGATGATGACCAGGAGTGATTCGGAAATGCTCGATGAATGCGGACCCGGATTCTTGAGGCTGCAGACTCGCATCAGTTTGTCTAACAAATGTGAGACCTTCCGCAGATCAATAGAAGGTTTCTGTGTAGTGATTTGGAACAAGCCATAAGTGGACTGTAAGATCTTCTGAGCTGTTAGATTTGCCTCTCTGCCTATTTGTTTTCATTGTTTATTCATGGTAGAGGGAGGCTCATTAGTCATTCAGCGTGACAGTGTAAATGTGTACACAAGAAGTTTGCTCTTTGCCAAGAACTGAAGTACAGTTGAAGCTGGCTCGCTGCCATGCTTAAAATTAGCTTCACCCTACCTACAGTCAAAATGGCAGCGTTCTCAAAAACATGTTTAGTGTTTTTTTTTTTAGAAACCAAGCCAGGACAGTGCCTGACAGTGATTGTTGTAGTGTTTGGCGGATTGGGCTTAACATCTTTAAGTCCTTGGTAATGTCTTTAAATAATGCAGAGTTCAGACAGATTTTTTTACTGTTTATGTGGCAATTAAACATGATATTGTCACAAAAATCCAAAACAAGCAGAAGGAAAACAACAAGCTCTAAGGACACACTCCAGCCTAGCTCTAGCAGTTCATTTAGGCAGCGTTAGGTGAAGGGTGCTCAGCGCTGACGCTTGGTCGGTCATTAAACTCTCATAGCTGAATCATCAGCACAAAAGATGAGCAACTGTGTTAGAAAATCTCTGGTTCTTAGTTTGAAAGCTAAAATCTAGTTACCGTAAGATAAACTGTGACTCCAAAGCAGCATTTTAGTAAAATACTGAAATACTGTTTCCTGTATCTCGAACAGGTGGTGGTCAGGTGTTTAAATCAATCATGTGACCAACGTATGCCCTGGCTCATATGAGCCAACATTTCACCAAAGGAGACACCAGACCAGACCTATTTGACATGTTTAACAGCGTTTTAGTTGTGGGCAGGAGTTCACGTCTGGAGTCAGGCTAGGCAAGATGTCTGAGAAACACACACACACTGATATCAGTGTGCCCTGGTGTTCATGTTTCTTGTTGTCCTTATGATGACCACACATCTGAAACCTGCTTAGTCAAACTGGAACAGAGGCACTTTGATGCTGTCCATGCCGTTTCAGATTTCAGGCGTTGCATGGCTCAAAAGCGCCACAGTCACAGCGCCGTATCTCATGCACCCTGTCCTATAGCAGTCTTTAAAGCATAGCAGCCATATTGAACCAGGAGGTTGTCGGTTTTGTTCCAGCAGCAGAGCTGTCCCAGTAATGAGGCACTCATGTCGAGAGCTTTCCTGAGGGAAAGATGAGAGGTATGTGTGAACTAGACCATCTTGTCATCCCCATAGTCCCACCCTGCACACAGTTTTAAGATCAGCTGAATGCATTACAGTTCAGGGTATTTGCATGCCATAGTTTTTCTTTACCATTGTGAATAAATTATTAGCATCTTTTCTTCAGATGAGAGATCAACAGTGGAGAGTTGTGCTTCGGTTAAACCGGGAGTCATTTCTCTCCTCGACGAATGCGCTGACTCTGCGTGACCTGATGTAACTTCAGCAATAATATCCAACACTGGGAGAGATGAGTGTGTCTGCTGAGAAAGGAGCTTTATTTTGGTGACTAAAGGAGGACTGTTGTAAGCTCGGTCACTGCCAGGGAGAAAGCATGTGGAGCAACAGTAGATGTTGGTTTTTTAGAATAAATCAACATCAAGCCAGTCAGTGTTAATGCTGCACGGCCAGGAGAGATCAGTGACACGCTACAGCCGACGTTGGTCACGTCCCTCGTATCGCAAAGGTTGGGGCGGCCCTGTGGCTTTCTTTGTATTCATGTAATCTTTAACAGTCACCACCCATTTCAAAGGTGGAGATACTGTATGAAATCATGCAGTATTGCTCAAGGTGATTGTGCCAATTCAAACAGCATTTTAATGATGCAACCTTTTGTTTGCAGACTCATTGTTGTGTAAATGTAGTATACCCGTGGGTGTCCATGGCTCATATGTTCATTTCCTTCTTTGTTATAAGGTGTGGTATTGTTTTAGACCAGTACAGTGAATGTTTTCGAGGCTTCTTAAGGAATTTTGAAGGAAAATACGTTTCCCTTTACCACTGAAAAGATTTTCTTCTGCTCTTCTAATGTGACCTACAAGGTATGGCTTTCCTTTTTACCTTTTTATGCTTCAGGTTGGTACTTGGCTTATGTCTGTGTGCTACTGAAGTGAATTCCTCTGCTCTTTAATTGGATCTCAGTTACCACCTTGTTTCACAATTAGGTTAGCTGATGTTGTAGGGGAAATCAATCAGGTCTGGTTGGGAACAAGTTCATGTTCTGTCTGCAGAATTTGTCCCCTTTCCATCTCTCTTCAGTCCTGTTGCTGTGATTAATGGACGGTGCTTACACTTATTTTGTCTTGCCATTAGTTGCCTTTACCCTATAAAACACACTGAAGATGATTCTGATTACCCATGAGTCATGGAAGTCTGCTAATCCTGTTTACATGTGTTCTGTTTATAGAAAAGGCCCATGTCACGGTTCCCAAAGGCATCTGGCAGGAGGCGATGTGGGTGCATGAGGCAAGGGTTTCCCTTGGTCTGCTGCAGTAGTCTAATCAAATGCTGTAATGAATGGATAAAAGCACTGAAGGGGTATACATTTCACGTGTCCCCTTTTCTAACATTATACGTGCTTTGGTGTTAATGCGGTGTTTGTTCATCAGTTATCTCCAGCAATGCATGTTCGACTCGGAGAAGACGGATGTTAGCTTGGCTGTTATCCAGGCTGAAATATGACCCATCCCTTGCAGTGGCAAAGGCAAAAGCAGGGAATGAATTGATCGCGCTTACTTGAAGTTTAATCTGTGACCATACTGCAGTGTGGGCCAGCTTTTCACCTAGCCGCTGCCTTTGTATAAACTGAATCCCATAACAACAAAGTAGTTAGAAATGTCTGAATGTAGAGTTCAGCAAACCTTTAAGTAAATCCTGAAATCCTAGCTAACCTTTGCTAATCTGCTGCTAGTTACCAAACTGATCAGCCAAGACTGTGTGACTTTACTGTAACATTTTTTTCACTGGAAGTTAAAGGTATTTTTAAGAGGGGTTGTATGAGGTACTTCGTAGTTGTATTGGCTACATCCAGCAATCAGCAAAACCCAAGTTTGGAGAAGCAGACAGATGTCCCGGCACGTAAGCAGAGCTGTGCACACGCTGTACTGTAGATGGGTGCATCAAAGATCAATATCAGTTAAGGGGTTTACACCATATTAATAATATTTTCACCGCTTTACCATGCCATCAGCTGCAAACTGTGCCATGCACTGCATTACACTGCTGATCAGCTCTTTGGTGACCTGCTAAAAAATGAGATTCAGACAAGCAGGGAAAAGCAGACAAGCTATTTGGTCTTTACACACTGGCACAGTGGCAGCATGTCCCCTTTATTTGCGATACTGATGTGCAATACATAAAGAAACAGCTGAGGCCCAAAGAGCGAGAGAGTGTCTCACTATTGTTTCCTTTTGTGACTGTTACCACCTGCTGAAATAATATTGTTTTCCCGCTGAGTGGGATGTAGTCACAATAAGATCCAACATCTTCTAATCTGTGACCATTTTTCTCCCTCTGCAAAAAGTGTGGTGTGTCCTATTATTTTACAGAGGAAGCAGATGTCACAGTTAGAGGTGCCTGTGGGCTTGAGAGATAGCATGAGGGATTGTGACATTGAGAGGATACACTGATGTGATTGTTCTATCTGACTGTGGGGAAAATTGAGACAGCACAGTGGTGATTCAGACATCTTGATTTATCAGTCAGCATTGTGCTGACCTCCACCTATAGTCCGAAATAAGATCTGGAATAGAAGCAAAAAAAAAAAGAACAGAAGTCTGCATCACTTTTCATGACAGGATGAGTTTAGTGACCCCGCTGGACCTCGGAGCTGAGCAGCTGACTCACTCTGTGTTGAGAAGACCTGTGACTGTGGAGATGACACATGTTCAAATTGGCCTGGGGACACCTGGGGATCCCCCAGAAGCAGCTGGAGGGTATCGCTGAAATTATGTAACGTTCCTCCTGGAGTGGAAAAAAACACAGAAGAATGGATGTATTTGGAAGTCCTTATTAAAGCAATTTTTTTTGACACTGCCTCGGCTGTCTATGCATGCGTGTCTGATTGTGTCTGTGACACACGCTGCTGTTTTATTTTATTTCCCTCCAGCGCAGCCATTAGCAGAATGGGTCGCACATCTATTTGTGCAGCAGGGAGATGAAAGCCTCTTTGATCTGAATTATTTTGAGGTTTTCTCATTTGATTGAAGATATTTTCAGAAATTAAATGTAAGCTATTTGAACAAGGTTTAGCGTCTGACATCGTCTGATTGAGTTTTACACGTTTGTCTCTTCTTTGATCTAAATAATCTCTGTATGTATGAGCGCGTACAAAATAAAACTCTAAGTCAGATTTTTAATGTAGTTCATGCTCACCACTGATGCAAAAATAACATCCCATATCGTTCTTGCTTATCATTTCTCCAAGCAAAAAAATCTCAAAATAATCTGTGTATGTTTGCATGTTCATATTATCAATATCTGCAAAAGTGTGGGCATTCATGGCTGAAACTATGTGAGGCGTTGGTGTTGGCTATGTGCACGTGAGGGGACTGAAAAAAAAAAAAGACTCATTTCTGCCTTGGATTTGTGTACGTCTGTTTGCGAGGCTCCTCTCCTAAGCAGAGTCTTGACAATCAGGCAGCTGTGCTCACAAATCTCTCTCTGTGATTTCTTTGATGAATATGCATAGATTTACTGGGATCAGCCAAATGCCTCCTATCATGTGGGGTTAATTGTTTATGCCTGCGTGTATTCCTTTGCTCATCTCCACAAAGCGCTTTGCTCTTTGCATCCTTTTCCAGCTGCAGGGGAAGCTGACTGCGCTGCTGAAAGTGAGATATAAGCATTGAGATTAAGACCAGATGTAAGCCTGCGTGCAATTAGTGATTTTGCTAATGAAGTGTAATTGCACATTTTAACCAGCAGAGGGCCTCACAACATGGACTATGATATAAACCCAGTTTTAAAATGACAATGGAAGACAGGACGTCTGTGTTGCATTGTCACTTTATATCCAGTTTATATTAAAAGTGATATTTTATCTCACAGATAGTTTTTAAGCTGAAGCTGGTGTCAGTAAACTGTGCATGGTTGTAATACTTTTAATATTTAAACAAGCATTTGTTTTGGAGTTGCACATACTTGGTAAACAGAAACCATATCTTGTTGTACTGATTTCCAGCAGCTCTGTTTCTTATTCTTGAGTTTATTGTTGTATTTGGCAAGTGTTTGCCGTATTGTGTACCGCTTTGTGCACTTATTGTGTAACAAATGATTGTAGCCATTGGAGGGCAGTGTTGGATTTTGGCCATAACATCTAGCGTCTCTTCAGACATTGTAATTATAATTAGAAACTCTTTTAAAGAATCTACTTGAAGTATACAGAGCATGACAGTTGTACAGTACTTGACATTGCTGTGCACTCTTATTAACAACATATTTCCTGGTTTCTCTTTTCTCTCCCTCCTCGCCCCCTCTCTGTGTTGTGTTTGTTGCATCATCAATCCAGGTAAGTGGCACTTGAATGCAAAAAAAAAAAGTGTTGCCTCTGCCAAGAGTAGGAGGACGACTTGATGTCTGTTCACCTTGAGTTGTTTACAGTAGAGTGTGGTGCCCACCAGGGAACATTGTCTTCCTGCTGTCTTATTGTTCATTGCTCCTCGCACAGGTGTTAATCCTGTTTTTATGGAAACGGCCCCGTGCTAAGAAACTGTTTGTGATAAGTCTTTTTTAACTTCACCTTCCCTCACAGAAACGTGGATAGCATTTGTTCTTTAGCTCTTTCTCTTGCTATTGTAGTTTGCTCGGTCATCTAAGTTAAACCACTCATTCACTTCCCTCTCTGTCTCACTCTCTCTTTCTATGTTTGTCTTTCCAAGTAATTCCCTCCCTTCTAATAATCTATGCGCTTGTCAGGGATGTTGATATATTGCCTTTGTGACCCCTTATAACTCTACACCTGACACATGCAGCTGTTGCTCAGAGGGCTGCAACCGGGAGGGAGCTGCAGGCGAGAAATTTACACCAGATTTTCATGGAGCCTGTTTATCTGAGACAATATCATCCCCCCCTAGAATTATCACGAATAAGGTGGACCTGTCTGCTCGGTTGTAGGCGTGCTGAGCCGTGAAGGAACAGAATTTGAACCTCCCCAACAGAAGTAGCTTGTTGTTCTTTCTCCCGGTGGGTTTGAGTAATGCAGCTGCACCTACAAAAAGAGCAGCGGGTGAACTTAGAGGAGACACTCCCTGTAAATGCGATAAAAAACATTTGGCCTCTCCCTCTCATGAGTCAATCGTCCAAATTGAGAACATTACAAATCTGCTTCACGCTGTAAAATTTAGAAATAGACGGTGGTGATCTGAATGAGGAAGATGAGGGAAGATGACGAGGGGGAAAAAAACATGAGTGCGCCACACTCCCATTGAGTCACTTACTCTGTTGACTGCCGAGCACTGGAAGCTGTCAGCTGTGCCTTCCCCTGCACACACCCAGGTCTCGTTTTAGAGTGGCATTGATCGCCCCCGTTTCAAATATGGATTGACAGGGTGTTATAATAAAATGTCAAATCAGGGTGTGGGAAAGTTCAGTGGGGACGTTGTCTGGCATGTCTTATTAGCAACACTCACAGGTTTATCTGTACTTTACACTGAAACTCAAGAACTGATGAGGTACAACTACAGTAGCAAATGAGTAATTCTCCCTGCACTGTTTTGAAATCAGTTGGCAGACCATGATTGCCGAATGTCTTTATGGCAATAACCTGAACGTGCTAATACCCTTTTAAGTAACTTGTTCAGATTTGTTGATGGCAAAAAAGCACAAGTCCCTGCGAGCGTGGAGCGATCATGTCCCGTGCCAATGTGCTTTCTCCAGTTTACCACTGCTTCTCTGCGTTACATCTGTTGTCTTGGATTAGGCTCGCTGATGAGACAGCAGTCAGCTCGGCGTTCTGAAGCTGTGGCCAATCCTTTTCTTCCAGGATTCTGCATTCAGCGCGTCGTCAGTTGTTTGTTGTTGTGTCTGCGCTATCGTGTTTCGTGTTCAGAATTCAGCAGGCTCTTGTAATCGGTGATCTGTAATCAATCGGTGATGTTTTGTAGTGCCTTTTTGCTTGATTTACTTAATTATGCACACGACAGAGTAAACGCACAGCATCGGATAGGTCACCAAAAAGTGGGCTGTGGAAGTGATTACGTAACTGTACATGCTGTATGACATTTATACTTCACATGACTGAAACTGTGAGCAAGAACTAGAATATGTGCTCTCTGGTGTTTGTTTAGTCATCCGCTGTTTGCTTTCCTGCAGCCTGAAGGTGATTAGATTTCACAATCCACATCGCATGATGAGTGTTTTTGTTCTTGGTGTCAGAGAGCTCATCTGGTGAGGTGAAAAAAAGGTCTGAAAAAAATAATGAACGTAATCAACAAATGTACATCTAATTGCAAGGTAACACTCATGCTGCAGTAAATATCGGCCGCTGCGTCTTTCAGGTGTAAACAACTGTTTAATCCACAAATCTCCCACCTCCTGATTTCCTATAATTTTCACATTTACTGTCCCTGAGGCTTACACTTCATTCCTCTCCCCGTCTCTCAAAGTATCTTCGCTATCGCTCTGATGACTGACCCACTTCTGTTGGTCATCTTTTCTATAATCAGTTAGACCGATGTCCAACTGCCCCCTTTCTCTGCTCACGCCACAAGCCTCGCCTGGGGACTAGATGAACTAGAACTTAACAGATCCTTTATTACATATCATTACAGTGTCAGTTAAAGGCTGCCTTTCTCACAATCTTTTAAGTATTCCTCCATCAGCTGCAATTTTGGTCGTGGCTTTTGTGTGTCCATATCTTTGCCTGTTAAAGGTCTGGATGATAGACGGATCAATAACAGCCATCACCAGGGGTGGTATTTGTTTGTGGCAGCGGTTGATGATATTGGATTTTGCTCCTATATTGAGGACACACACACTTCTCTCTGTCAAACACTCTCTGTCAGATTGACACACACACACACACACACACACACACACACACACACACACACACACACTCGCTGCAGAGAAACTTTCCGTGACATTATTGGCTTTATCAGAAGTAGGCCAAAGCCTGGCCCTCTGGCACGCCTACTGAGCATGCTCAGCACTGCTGAAGGCTAGGTAGTGGATCAAAACCTCATTCTACTACTACCACCACATTTCTGTCTCTTTCTCTGTGGGTCTGTCACAGCACAAGCTCACAAGAAGCAAGGCTCACTTTTATTGTTGTTTTTAATTTTGTGCGATTAAAATATGAGAAAGCAACTTTCTCATCTTGTCCTGGAGTCAATATGTGATGTCGTGTAGGACAATCAAAGAAGAAAAAAATAGGCTTACATAACGTGGATAATATCAGTCAGGTGACCACCCATCTCAACATCAACAATTTAAAAGTCAGATAGAACACAAACAGCAGGAGGAGACGCATGGCCAGAGGGCAGTCACAATGTTCTAATTACATGCTAAATGCTGTCTGCTTAAAGTATAAACTGTCACTAATCTTTATGGAATACAGTTTCTGCTGTTAGTATACAGGAAATAAATATAGTGCTATCAGTTTATCATCGTATACTAACAGGAAATATAATACATGTGCTGTCGGATGTCAGTCAAACTGCAACTTTAAAAACTTCTTCAAATTAAACTTTGAACTCAGGAAAAAGCCAAATGTCCCTCCACAGATGTGCAAGTATTACTACATACCATGAAAGTATGGAACAGTGAGTTTTATTGGAATATAAACAGTGATTTTGTTCCCACACACACATATAAACTTAAAAGTGGATATTCAGGAGCAGGATTTACTGCCACAATAGCACAGAGAGAACTATAAGTTACATTAACATATTTTCAATCTCCACAGAAAGCATCCTCTATATCCATTGCTGTCGTCCTCCTACCTCTGATACTCTCGTCCCGTCCCTCTCTCTGAAACATATTGTTGCGTTTGTTGGAGCAGTTTCGAGGCTCTGACAATTCAAAAGAAATTCTTCACCATCTCTGTTCTTTTGTTTCCATTCAAATGCATTTGGGCAATTAGTTTGGTCTTCAAATAAGTGAGTGTCATAAAATCCACTTGAACAGTTGAATAGGCAGTTTTCACTCAGTTCCTTAGCAATGAAAGAAGTAGCTGTAGTCATGAGAGAAAAATGGGCCTCTGGAGCCAGTAAACTGTTGATGAATGGAAATCTAATGTCGATCTTTTCACTGAGAAAATAAAGTTATGATTCTTCAAGAGGGAAATCAATGTTATTTTGTGAATCATACATAAGTAATGTTTTATTACATTTATGACATACATCGCCTCAAGTATAGAGGAGTAGAGGTGATTACATTTGTAGCCTGAAGTTTGCCTGAGTTTTATTGCTGTATTGTATACAGTGCAGAAGACATTTCTGCGTGTGAAGCAGATTGTGCATCCGAAGGCTTCTCAGCAATCAATCTAAAACGACAACATAATCTCAGGAGGGAAATGAGCTGATAGAATGAGCGATAAGACACGCTGTGCTGTGTTTTCTGCTGCCATATAATCATCAGTTTTGTAGATGGTTATGGAGGCTCCCCATGTATGGGCACCAGTGAGCTGTTATTGGCTCTATCAAATCACCAGCACGGCCAACATTATCCAATCCCAACATGTTCATTATGCTCAAGACAAGAGTTTATGCATTCATTAGGTCCACAGTGTCCTGTGTGCATCTTTTTATGTGCCCACCGAGGAAGCTGAGAGTGAGTGAGGGCTGACTTATAACCCTTAATGCTAGCATTTGTCAGTGTGGTTTCTTTATCGTTTTTATAATTAGTTCATGGCTTAATGATGATACCACTGTTAATATAATACTATGATTTGCCATGCATTCAGGGTTATTTTAGTATTGGTTTGTGTTGTTAGTGTACACTGTATATGGTTGTGCCACAGTGATGTCTTCAGTTAATCATGCAGTGAGTTTTACCGTCCCCTCATTAGAGGACTTACGTCCAATCCATGATTTTCTTATGTTCTGCAACTCCATGAAACATTTTGTCTACTGTGACTATTGTCAACCCAAGTTTGACCCAGTTACATGAAGCTGCTCTCTCAGGTAAATCCCCAGTCATTACTGTTCAGTCTCGAGTTTGCAGCTGTAGATCCGCATACATTACTGCAAAACTACAGGATTACTTGCGTGTTCATTCTCTGTCTGCCTGCTTGTGCGGCCTTGCCCAGCATTAGTTAAATGTTTAAAGGGCAAGAACAAATTTCAATCTGATAGAAACACCTGTCCACTGAGTCAAAGTGCACGGTAACCCATTCAAATGATTCGCTGGCTCTGATTTAATTTGCATCACTGCCGAAAGGAGTAAAGAAGATATCTGGACAACGGATCAAAAGACTAAATTCCAGTTCAATTGCAGTGTTAGTGTTGTAATCTATGCACAAAAACACCTCATCTTTTATTTATAGGCAGGACCCGAAACAAACATGATCTTTCTCTGCTAGGCCCCATTTATATGACTTGATCAAACTCCAACTTTTTCCCCCCATAGGACACAGTTTAACATACTTCTCTCATAATTCTACAAAACTGAAAACCCACAGATTGATGCCGTGCTTACCCAAAGCTTTTTGTGTTTATCTTGAGCAGTTTAACTATAAATTATTCATAGCCAAATAATTACCTCTGGGCTGCCTGCAAACATAAAGTTGACAGACTGATGCTGTCAGTCATATGATCTGAGATGTAAAGACTATAAATATTTCTTGAATAACTGCACCCTTTTCAGATACTGGAAAAAATAAAGTCAAGCCTGGTCAGCGAGCAGTCATGAGTTGGCTGAGTTGTGTTGAAGGGGGGGGCTGGGCTTGGAGTCATGCTAGAGTGCAGAGCTATTGGTGTTTTGACTTGCAAACGTTGGAATTTGTAACTGTCAGTACTGCCAAGGCTCACAAAGCAGCCTGAGTAGTGAAGCGAGTGTGTCCGACCACACTGTTCTCATCTGACCTTCTGCGATGTCACTCAGAGCCATTGTGTTTGAAAAACACTGACTGATCCGCAGGCTTAATTTCCCTCCCTACTCCTTTTCTTGATCACTGCTGTGACCTGAGCGTCTCGGTTTAATCCAGCTGTCTTTGCCTCCAACTCGCGTATATGCTCTCACGCTCGTATGAGACAGATCCTAGGAACGGCCTTTTCGATTTTCAATTTTCACTGTCTCAGTAGCACAGTGTTTTTTTTTTTTTTTTGCCTGCTGATGTAATTATGGTCAGTGGGGTGTTGTAATTCATGAGAGGATCCAGCTCTCCTAAACTTCCTGACAGCCTGGGGGTTTGTGTGAGTTTGACTTCCTCATTGATTGATCCATTTCGTTAGCCTCTGCAAAATTAGCCGTGTTCTTTTGATCTTTTTCTAATTGGTATTTTCTTCATTGTGCTAGTGTAAACACACTTCCATAATTTCCACCCCAAAAGGCATTTGGAGAAAATAAAGTCACAGATAAAACTGTTAAGAGCCGTCGATTTTCTGTCTTTAATATTTTTACTTGATGTGAACTGTGAAGGAATGCGTCTCTTTTGACGCTGACGAGTCAGTAAAACATTTAAATAAATCAAGCTCACCGAGGCTGACCTTTTTATTCAGTACAGCGATGCAGGGTGGGTGCAGTGATTTAAGGTGTTTTGAGAGAAATACATTTCACTATCAATATGCAAACGGAAAGGCAGGCGATAAAATCTCGAAATCTCTCGTTTCTGAACAACCTTGTTTCCATCACATAGATGGAAACGGCTCAAGAGGATTCTCTCTGCTGCTCTGTTCTTTAAAAAATCTTTGGAAATGTTTGTATCTTCCCTGGAGCTCGCTGTGGCTTGTTATAAATTAGCTTGAAGTGAATGCGTTTCAGTCCTTGTTCCAGGATTCACTTCACAAGTAAGTGCGACTGTATTTGCATTCATTCCTTGGCATAATCAGCAGAAGTTTATATTCATTGTATATTTGACCTTTGCAGTGTAGTTTCCAATTCATTGGAGTCACTGGAGTGACTAGATCTCAGCCTTGCTTCTCTGGATGCGACCGCTGAACCACCCATGAGTCTATTGTTGTTTTTCAGCTCCATTTGACACACACAACTAATTACTGGAATAGAAGACGCCCCCTTTCCCCATGCACTTGCACACCAGTGCACCAAGAGGGTTGGCCATTTCAGCCCATCTTCTCACTGGCTCCCTGAAGACAAGCTGGGAACAGAACTGTTTATGCATGCGGTATTCTTGCGCTATCACTCAGATGGAAAAGAGCCCCCTGCAGAGTATTGGCAAATGCTCTGATTTAGGCTGGCTTCTTCAACGTCAACCTCGGTCTACTGGCGCTTTCAGCCGCCGTTACCTACAGCGGTTCAGAACACCAGCAGGTAATAACCTGCAAATCAGTGACAAAGGAGGGAGCGTGGGAGTGTAGGTGGAAGAGGAAAGAGCCAGAGACGAGAGCGAGTGGGCAGGTAGGAGAGGATCCTCTGAGAGTGGATAAACATGTGAACACTTAGCGATTCCCTCTCCCTTCCTGTCTCTCTCATACTCTGTGTGGGCAGTTAATGAGTCTGAAAGCTTCTCCTCGGCATCTGTCAGCTGAGAACCGGATGAAGCCTCTAGAGCAAGCTGGAGCTGAAAAGAAACGCTCTATTGCTCATTGATAATTGGTACAATGTATAGAAGTTGTTTCTTTTTATGTCCGCTTCATCCATAGACTAAGGTATACAGTAAATAATGTTGCCCTGTACTGCTCTGCACAGCATGACTGAAATCTTCTTTAGACACACAAGAATATTATGCAGTTCACAGTATGAAGTCTTTTAGTTCTAATACCACCACAGGATATCAATTATAGCGCAGCATGTTGTACACACCTCAGCCACCTCTTTGGATTTATGAATGTTTGTGCATGAAATAGTTACAATTTTTACATTCAAGTGTTTGCACAAAATAATTCCCTTTACTAAAAAACAGACTCCGGCTTCAACGAAATACCACAGAGGTGACTCATCACCTGCCTGATACGGCCTAACAAAGATTGTATTGTGTTGATACGTATTATATATTCAGGGCTACAGAGCTGGACGGCATTATGTTGTACAGGTGTTGCTTTAGTTCATCATCTCCGTATCTACCTTCACACACAGTGCATTGTTGCTTTACAAGGCCTTCAGCTTTGATGGCAAGACAGGAGTAGTGGTGCCTAACCGCTATGATAACATCAACAGATATGAGGTTTGCCTACCTTGTTATCCTTACTTTGTGCGGTGTGTGGCCATAAAATGGAGTGTAGTTAAGTCCTGGGTTGAGATGAAACAGAGTTTGTATGACCTTGGTATGGTCATACTGCCCCCCCTTAAACAGATTCTTGGATCAGTAGTTAGCTCTCCCACTCCCATCGAATGCCTGATAAACTCATGTAAGGACTATTCAGGGTTTTTCCACAATCCTTACTGAGCTTGGCATGTTTCCTAATTTCTAAAAAGGGAATTACAACAAACAGCCGACAGTTGCAGTCAGACAGTAGCTCAGATGCCGAGTTGATCGTGACTGATTTCACAAGTGTTTGTAGTCTCAAGATGTTTTTATCTACGAGGCACAAGAAAAACGTGGGCAAATTATGCTACGGCATCTGTGATTTTGCTTCCAGTCTAAGGATGAATGTGTGGGGTAATTCAGGAAGGCAGCGATGGTGACATTTACTGTTTAATCATCTGACAGATGCCCTTTGACTGACTTACAGTGAGTGAGCAGTTAGGAACACTCTGTCTTGGAGACTACTTTGATGAAAACGCAGTTGTTGAACACAACTTTGGTGCTGCAAGGATCAAACAACCGATACACTGTTGTCTGTAACCACCCTGTCCTGTTTTTAATAGAACAATGTGAAGGGCTTGACAGTGGAACAGTGGAAAATAATACTCTTTAGAACAGTAGACTGCTGTTTGATTTGGGCGCTGACAGCAAACATTGATTCAGTATTCCTGGATTTAAAAAAAAAAAAATCTCTCTCTCTTGTGGCAACACACACACACACAGATGGCTGAACAGCTTGCTTTGACTTTCCCCTCTGACACCTTTTTTGTGGGCGTTGGAGCACAAGCTCCTTATTGGCCATGGATTCATCTTCCAAGGATTGGGTCACAAAATATCATATCGCATATCCTTCAGACGCTCTCTCCCCCTGCACTTTCTCTAGGGACATGGTGTCCATTCTGCACCCCAGGTGGCGGCCATATCCCTTGGTCCCAAGCTCCAGCATGGGAGGCCCTCCCTGGAGGATGAAGGGTAGCTTAAGGACTGAATGTTTAAGTGCACCCTGCCCCCCACCACCCCTTCCTTCGTTTTATAATGGAAGCGCAATGCATTATTTATGTGGTATGGCTGGTCAAGGTGGTGTTAATATATATATATATGTAATGCCTCTTTACTGCGTTTTTAATCCATAAACAATTAATTCAGTGTTAGTGTTGTTGTTGTTTGACTTTTAGAGCTACAGTGCTTCCTTAAGAACTGTTGAAATCTCTCTAAAAGGAGGCAAGAGGCAGAGAAAAGAAGCCACCGAGAGAGCACTGACTGTCTCTGGGTGTCTTCCTGCACCATTGACTGCACTCAGCAGGTTGATGAGCAGAGGAGCTGTTTGGCTTCTAGGTTTGGGCCGAGGTCATTGTCCCGGCTTTCATGTGTTCAATGGCTGCAGGCTCCCTGCTGAACCTACTTGGTATTCAGTTCTTTCTCTCACTTTATCCTATTGAAACTGACAAGATTCAACTAGATAGCACAGCTCCAGTAACGGGGGGGGGGGGGGGGAGACTGGAAATAAGACCTAAGACACAGTAGAACAATACCTTGAACTGAGGCCACGGTGTTTTGCAACAAATCACCACACTTTTATTAGGATGATTCATGAATGCTTGCATGATGAGCCCTTTAAAAGCCTCATGCAGCTATAGTTCAATTTTTGAGCACAACCCCTTTGTCAGGACTTGCTGAAGAATGAGCTGAAGGAGGTGCAGCTACCCACCTTCGTATGTAGGGAAGCAAATGCCAGGAATAACACAGCTCACTGAGGAAATAAAGCTCAAATTCATTCATGTGCATATTATTGACCTGCCTGCTGGGATACAGTCCCAAATAAACAATGGAACAGTTTGAAATCTGGGATATGGTGTCACTTCACTTCTTCCATGCGGTTTCCTAATAATGCCTTTAGCTGCTTTGGAGTGTCTCATATATATTTTTCTCCATGCTGTTTTACATTTCTTCGAGGAAATTAGTAAAACTGTGTGTAAAGAATAATCCCCGCGCGGCTCGTGTGAAGAGAAAAGTAGAGCAGGACACCATGGCAATAACCGTAGCCGCTCAGTCTGTGTGTACATCCTCTGTTTGCTCGGTTTGTAATTATGCTGGGAGGGCATAATAAAAGCGCCACCGGCCACCTTGCTTGTTTTTACATCCGGACCGTGACATCATCGCCTCTCGGGTTTCACTGTGTCTCTACTACGGGCGCACGCGGCGCGGCAGTCAGCGCGAGGGGGCTTCTGGTGTGAGCAGCAGCGCGAGCAGCAGCGACAACACACCGCTTCTTCAAAGTAACGAGAAACTCCCACGTCGTTACACGCGACGAACACACCTGGATAAAACGGCTACTTGTTTTCACCGACATTGGACGTTCACGGACGCTTTTCATTGTAAGTAACAGAACAAAACCTGCAGTGCTGTACGTGCGTGCGACATGTATTGAGCCGGGTTTGATCTTACCGCGATAATTCAGGGGGGGGTTGTTTAATGCTTGATGCTATCAGAAGGCTATTTGAATGCAGCCCCCGTTTGATTACTTCCTGCTGTACTGCAGATATGACCAGCTCCTTTACCTCACGGTCAGCGTTTTGTTCCTCACATGGCTTCATGTGCAAACAGCGGCTCCCGCACTGGACTTTGTCATCGTTTTGTCAAGGCAGCTCTGTGTTGTTAAGTTAGAGAGCTCCGGGGTTCACATATTGGCACCTTTTTATAGAAGCCTTTTCAGTGGTATCCTCAAAGTTAGTCATAATAACAATACGCGATACAAGAAATTGTGCATGTTTGGTGTAACAACCAACCACCTCTTCTTTGGTGCTTTTACTTGGTTTACTTGGACTGGTAAAGCCAAAAGGAAATTGCAAATCAAATATTGGATTCTGGTCTTTCGTAGTTTTAAAAACTCATATTCTGTTGGTTTGTGGAGCTCAGCCACAGCCCCAGGACTTTGGAAAGATGGTACACAAGAGTGAAAACAAACCCCCGGAGGGAAAATATTTTTGACTCTCTGCGTCTCTTGTGTTTCAGTGCTGTCTAAGTTTTCCAAATCTATTGTCAGTCAGAAAAGAGTATGCCCTGCCAGTTTTAATACACTGTTTTCAGTTACGGAAACAGCGTTTTTATTTCCATCTTTCTGAAGTCCACTGTTTATCCCCTCAGGACTGCATTTTATTACTTTAGCATCAGCTGCTATTTTCTATTCCTGATGGCACTAAACTGCACAGTGGTTCTGGGAGATGTTCTTTCAAAGATTTTATCTGTTAATCACAGCCCGTTAAGCCATAATTATAGCATTGCTCACTGTCTCTCCTGCAGTGACCCACTGCAGACTATGCCCTCTCTTTAATAACCAATGTAGACCAGCTCACAACCGCTAGATCTTCTAGACAGCTTGTGTATTATTGTATTCGTTCGCTTTTTTTGATCTCGTGGTTTATGCCAGAATTCTGCAGGGAGGAGTTGAACCTGTTCCTCATTATCCAATAGGGTTTTTTTTAGACAGAATGTTAACTGTCTTATTTTGTCGAACTCTTGTGTAGTCTCGCCATGCTCAGACATCCTCTATAAAGTTGGCCACTATTTTTGTGTCTGCGTGTAAAAAATATGGGACATCTTCATGGCTTTATTACAGTTTCTGTCAGGGTTTGAGTCAGGACTGTGCCTGCATGGTCTGATTAGTTGAATACTAAGTAGATGTTTGCGTACAGCACAACTCTCTCTCTCTCTCTAACTTAAACCTCTTGAGGTGGTCAAAGCCAAAATATTAGCATGACGCTTGTCATCCCACAGGGAGAGAAGGAACAACCAATCTGTGCTTACATATTCACTTTCTGTGTGAGCTCATGCAGTGACCATTGTCCTCACCATTTGTTTCCTACACACTTGGAAACATTGATGTTTCAGCAATTTCCTACAGGCATAATTTTCTTGTGAGATTCAGCTGCGAGGGGGGCGGGGCACTCTGTTATCCAACACTTGAGCTGACTGCAAAACAGCATCGCTCTCACAAACTAACTTTTGTTTAAGGATCATTTTACCAGTCTCTGTGATTTTTATATGAAATCAATACACCACGTGTGTGTTCCTGCAGAGTCCAAAAGGTCTGCAAGACTCTTCCGTTTGATGGACTGTTATTTTTTAATATTCAATAAAATCAAATCTATTTCAGATGAGCCATACAAATAACTTGAAAATCTGATACTGATATCATTAAAGAGCAGGTCAGCAGTAATGGATATGTACAAATGCCCTGTTATTGGCTGCTGGACCAGTCCCAGCACTCGCCAGGCAGAGACTTCAAGGGGAGAGAAGGGCGGAGCTGCATTCGATTTCAGGCTTTGAGATCTGCAGAGAGGTGTCCGCGCCTATATTCTGCCAATTTAGTGGTTGTCTTGGTCAGATGTTGGTATTTTTTCACAAAGATATAGAAGTTGCCCTCCAACATGTGCTTTCTGAACTTTCTCAGTTAGTTGCCAGATTTAATTTTGCTTGATAGCAGCAGGGATGTGCATCCATACATTTTTGTAAGAAAAATTCAGTTGGGGCACAACACTGGCTCATGTGTGCAGAGCATTTTGTAAAGAAACATTTTGTGTTTTGAATAAATGTAAATGCTTCTGTGTTAATTTGCCTCCACACACTTGTATGTGGTAAAAGAGGAGCTTCTTCAAACAGCACTGAAGGTAATATGTTAGACCTTTTCACGTTTCTTTAAAAACATGAGTGAGTTGTGTAATCATGCCATTTGTCATATTATTTAATTGCCTGCAGTTCCCCAGTCTTTCATCCATCTATTCCTTTAAGGAGATGACCTTGATTAGAAGAGTCTGAGTACTATTTTGGGTGCTACACTTATGCTCTTTGTCCTGCAATGGACCTACATCTGAATTTTGTCCCACTTTGTGGAAATGAAAACATAAATGTTGTCATTGCATATTTGATACAGCTCCTTGAAGGCCTTTTGTGTTTTTTCCATGTACTACTATCTGCCATGAAAGCCACATCGAATACTTGCCTGCTGTCGTCTTTAATGAGGCCTGAAATTGAACATTGAATCATTGACAAAGAAAGTTTTACAGACAAAAAGATGGAAACTCTAGATGTGTGTGGGTTAATGCAATATTTAGGATACTTTCTGTTTCATAAATAGACTTTTAAGGAACCGATCCTTTTGTCTGATGAGGAACAGTTGTAACACGTGGGTCTTCGGTCAGAAAGTCACAGCGAGGCTTGGTTTTATACTACAATACACTGCAGCATAAATACAAAATTCTCTGTATTTCCTTGAGAAGGCAGCTTGTTTCCATGGTTCTGAAATCTTCTTGAATCAACCGTTCAGCTGCGTCACCTTGACACACTTGGTTCCCAGTCACAGCTGCTTCATGGGGCCTGCTAATTAAATTGTTTGTGAAAAAAAAAATCTGATTTGTAGCCTGAATGAGCAGCTGTTTTCTCTGGTTAAGTGAAAGGGAAGGTCTAAAGTGAAAGTCAAAGCTCCTTCAGCTGAAGCTGCTGGTTGAGTAATGATTGTGGCAGGATGCAGGTTTTCCACTACTTTTCCCTCTTTTAAAAAATACATGCATACGCCCAAATTAGTAAAGGATATTACGCCAGTGCAGGTATTACCATTTTGTGATAGCGCTGCATTTCATGTGGCCTCTCGGGGACTGCAAAGCCCCTGTTTTGTCTTTTCTCCTGCTGCCCTCGACATGCCCACTCACAAACTGCCTATTCTGCTTATTCAGCTCAGCTTTTGTGAGGACAGCTATTCATACCTCCAGTCAATGCCCATGTGGTATTGAGGAGTTTTTCTACAGTCAAACTCTTTTATTTATTTTTTTAATGCCAGTTAAGAGTACTCACCTATAATGTGGACAATAATGTGAAAACATTAATCAGCACTCACTGATTGTCCAACATTTTTGGACAAGGTCCTTCCTGTGTAATTGGATTAGATTTATGAGCATTAACAGGTGGATTAATTATCACTCAAAGCCTTAGTTTGTTGATTTGCAGTCGTTTTCTGGCTCAACTATTACAGACTTAATCTGTAGATTTTTCCTGTTTTTTTTTGTCAAAGAAGTCACCACATAGAGTTAAATGTAACTTGTGCAGATGTATTAAGTGGATATAGGCTAAGGAAGCTTGAGCTGTGCAGCCTGGTTTAAATGGAACGGTATGATTTTACTAGCACAGCACTGCTAGGATAAGGGTGTGATCCTATTGGGCAATGTGTGCTAAAATGTTCTCACTTAAGCCTCTGTGCGGGCTGTGATTAAAGCATCTACACTGCTGAAGTATGTGCTGTTAGATCACATCCTTGGCAAAGGAGGAGTATTGCTTGATTGCTCTGACCTGCACTGTTCATGTCCATACAGTAGTATGTCCCATGAGTAAAGGACTTGAATCAGCCTGGGCAGGCATTCATTTAAAAATAATTAGGATACATTTGCTGTGGTAAGGTAGTATGTATTTATAGAAGTTGTGAGGACAGACAGAAAGGCGTGGCTTTCTTGGCTTGTAGTTAAAAGCAGAGAGTTTGAATCTCCTAGCAGCATGACTGTAGTGAGGCAAACAGATGCAGATAAAAGGATTCTGCAATATAAGACAATCTGCTGACTTTTTTCCGCCTCAATATGTTACCAGTAAATAAAAGAATAAAGATGCTGCATATGTTAGGTTTAAATATTCGGTGTACACGCTGATCCCTGGTCCATTTTTAGAGGACAGCTTACCTGCCACAAATGACAAACGGTCAAATCAAGTTATTAGAAGATGTGTTTTATGTCACGTATCAATCAAAATCTTCCTGCCACTTTCATTCCTTGCACAATACACTATAGGGGGTTTCCATTTTCCTGAGTATCGTCATCACATCTCTTAACTGTCACAAGTTATTTTAGAAATTAGTTCTACTTTTTTTAAAAACAAGGAAACCCCCTTTGGCTTTTATAGTTTCACAAACACTGAAAACAACGAAAGTCACATTTTTGTATTCCATCTTCCATTTGGTGTGTAGAAAGTAAGGCTGTAAGGATGTTAATTACTCTCTGGGTTTAGGGGTTGAAAAATGGTCTGTCTCAAATCTACAGTATTTTTCCATTTCTATTTTTACTCAGACTCAACTTCAGACAGTTGAATGAAAATCAGAGATAATTTCCTAGTGAAAATAGCCCAAAATTAAAGGGCTGTTGTTAGCCGCATGAACAAGGAGGAATGGGAAACCAAATCTCCCTCACCTCACCTCATCTTTAAAAACATATCAAGATAAAATAATGGAATGGGCCCCCAAACTCTGGTGTTGAAGTCCAACAACATGTTGTCAAAACTCATAAGGACCTTCGCCCCTCTCTCTAATGTAAAGATCCTTTTTGAGCCTCATAGCTGTTTGTGGTTAAACTGTAGTGGAAGCGGGAGTGAGGGATCAAAGACCCATCCAGAACAATAAAAGCTAAGCCTGTGGAGTGGTGACCCCCCCAGACCTTAAGCTCTTCATTACTGCAGCTCAGTGCTAATTGTTGTGGACAGGACAGTGCAGAACCTAGAAAATGGACAAACCCTCCTCACTTACAGGGTGGTCAGCTCATACAGCCCCTCCTAGTTCCCCACTTGTATACATCTGAGGTCAAGAAGGAACCTCCTGGTGCCCTTCACTCTTACCCGCCCAATAAACCAACATTTCCCTCTTGAAGACAAGAAGAAATCCTCAACGTAAATGAAGAGCATGCAATGTTTTTGCCATCTACTGAAGCAAAAATGCTACCATATGCTCCTCTTACTGTACAGCCCCATGATTTTATGCAAACTTAATCTTGACTGTAGTGACCACAGACCACATCCTCCAGAGCATGTGTGACCATTTTAAATGGTGCTGGTGCTGTGAGCTTAGTTGGCAGACGTATTTAGGAAAACATATTTACTCAAAAAGAGATTTGATTTTCGAGCTGGTAGCTGTGCAGCGTCCGTTGATCTTGGTGTAACAATGGGCGCTGTCATCAACTTTGATTACATTATCATCCCATGTTTTCAGAAGGCCGTGTGTTGCGTGAGACAAGGCAACTCACCCACATATCCTGTCAATAAATGTTTTGCAACATGATCCTGTCATGTTTGCAATCAGCTGTTGACGCCATATGGGGGCAATAGAATTGATTTTGAATAATATACATTTACAGTGTGGGTTGCCTTTTATTCTTTTCTCTGCATTGTCAGGCCTCTCAAAGCGGCACACTAAATGCCACTGCTGTATAATTTAAACATGATAACGAAAGAGCTCAAATGTAGTTCAAAAGGGACAACCAGCAATTGTCATGAGCTTCTTTTGTAGGTCGTCCAAAAGGGATTTTTCTGCTAAACAGGAACATGGGTATTGCTGTTAGTCATATGCCTATTTTTGCCTACACATAACCACAGCCCTGTTACCTCATAGCCCCCATCTTTCCACAGAGGTTTAAGGACTCTCTGTCCTCCCCATGCCACATGGATCATGTTGGGAATGTTTAGGACCTTCTCAAATAGCTTCTGTCCATATAGGTAGAGGCACTCTTTGATGTCACACGCCCCCCTTTTTAAAAATACTGACCTCGCACACGTGTCAGTCCAAACATCTGCAAAAACTTTCCTTTCGTCGGGAGGGCCTTTTATAGCTGTAACCCTAACAAACCTTGGTCAGCTTCATTTTGAAGGTCATATTTAACTTCTAGCTTTGAACACTTTTATGTAGACACAAGGATGCTTGTGACTTCCTGACAGATATATCTTATCTTTCAGTTAATTACTTGACTGAAGTTAAACATTTATATACATATTTTAAAATGATTTGACACAACATTTTATTGTTATTCACACATTAGCCTTACAGTATGTCAGTGGGCATGGTGAGCTGGTCAGGATTAATGATCGTAATTTAAGGAGTTAGTCATTAAACAAATATCAATTAGCCCTCTAATACAGTGCTCCAGAGAACAAGTTTAAAATGGTTTGTGATCCCAAAGAAGCCGGGTACATTAGCCAGTACACTGAGGTATCTTATTTGACTTAGTGTCCTGTCAAAGGGCTTGATGAACAGGTGTTGCTAATGGGACTCTCTTTCAATCAGGGTGGTTTTGGGCTAATGCCAAGTTCCGGTATCAATTGCCTATGGCTAATATTTCAAACACTTGTCTAACATGACTTTCATCAACAGAAAAAGAGCAACATGGATATCATATTGAAGCCCTCTTTTAGTTTAGACTAAGTAGGGGTCATCACTCTGCCTGCGTCTGAGAAAAACATCTTAGTCTCTTTTGGCCAGCTACAGTAGATGTTGAACTTGTTTTCCTGGGCTTGTTTTACTTTGCCACTTTTCATTGGGCAAGTAGTGT
The DNA here is from genome assembly GCA_023373845.1 of Nibea coibor. Taxonomy (NCBI): domain Eukaryota; kingdom Metazoa; phylum Chordata; class Actinopteri; family Sciaenidae; genus Nibea; species Nibea coibor. The sequence continues at coordinate 19,670,421 of CM041721.1, forward strand.
GTAACTTCGTGCATCGAGTTCATACTTGCCATGCCAGCCATTGGGACTTAACCACATGGATTACCAAACCAAAAGAATGAGCTGAAACCAGCTGAAAACTGTAAAGAGGTGCACACTGCGTGTTGATTCTCTCTGGGAATGGAAATATTGGCAAAACTTCCATATTACACAAAATCACACGATTCAGTGTTAATACACAATTTGAAAATATAGAACATTTGGTGATACACTGGTCTAAATTATAGCAATAAAGGCAGTGTAAGCATACAAGGCTATGGTGGGCAGTGCATTATCTAGTCACTCTGCAGGAGATAAGTGGAGGTTTTTAGGTAGGAGGTGTTTAATTAAATATTCTCTCTGCTTCCCTGGAATAAAATAGCGTGCATTGCCAATTAATAGGTTTGTCAAATACACCCATATATTTAAATCTTTTAGCCATGGCTAAAGTACCACATGAAAGAAAACTTGTGGTGCATGCATAAAGTCACTGTTTGCAAAGGAATCAAGAGTATCAAAGCTAAAGGATTCTCAAGTATTGGACAGGAACTGGTGATTAAATCCTATACACAGTTCTGCATAACATTGGTATCATTGCTTGCATACCACTTGTGTGTACATAAACACCTATCCAGACTTTCTTCCTTCCTCTTAAATCTGAAGCCAGCCTATATGCAGAACAGTATAGGCATGTGTGAAGGGATACCAAAGAAAAATGGAGCCGTTGGTCTGCCCCAAGACCGCAAAAAGTGCTCTGCTGCCAACAGTGCCTCCAGTAATTATAGACCAGAGCTGTGGAGACTGTTGCTCTCCAGGCTAAACTGAAACTAAACCCCCTATTTCATGCTTGGTATTCGCTCTTTTCAGTACATGAGTACCCCATGTTTAAAAACTGTTATTTTTGGGCTGTAGCTTGACTCTCTTCTGTTTATAGTAAGGCCGGACTGAGTTGAAATATAGAATAACTGTCCGGCACGTAAAGCCAGTAGTGGCTTTGAAGACTGTGCGTTGACAGTACAGCTCTTCTGACTTTAGAGAGACATTAGAAAATCTTTACTCATATTATCTTGTCTTGTTTGATCTCTGCTATCAATAGATGTCATTAATATATTGACGAAATACTCTTTTTAGTTATTGAACTTCCTATTGCTGTCACTGAGTATAATCAAAAAAATAAGGGTTTTCTATCTCTAAGTTATAAGTTGTAAAATAGGAAGCAGATACTTGGGAGCTTTTATCAATTCTGCAGTGTAGTCACTATTCCAGTGACACTGTTTAAACAAGAGTTTGACGTAGGATTTACCACAGTGCGGAAGAATTACAAGCTTCAACTCAATTTACTGAGTCTTCCGCCCCCAGGACATCCAGATCACATACAACACTGACCACGCTCCCCTTTACTGGAAAGCTGCTGCTGCTGTTGTAAGGGCCCCAGTCGTTGGACTCCAAAGACTGTGTGGTCTGCGTCCTGATGTTTTAATCATGTTAGGACGGTAGTGACTGTGGGTCTGGGTGGCATCTTCTGTGTTTTTGTGATTACACGTCGAGTGTAGGGTGGTACAACAACCTGCTGGAGCCTCTATGTCTTGATTTGTTTACGATGGAATGAGCTCTTAATGGTTTTCAAGTACACGCTTAAAAACACACACTAAATTTCTCTTTCCTCTTCTTGTTGTTGTTAAAAGGAAAGAGTTATTTTTGGCTGTGGACCTTTTTTTGCTGTACCTCATGCAGCTTCTTTCTGCTTATGTCATAATATGTACTTTGTCTTTTTGCAGGGTGCTTAAGCTGTTGTTTTTCCCCCACAAGTTCCATCTATTTGTTCCTGTCTGTATTTTTTCGTGTGCTTTGAGTGCGTATTCTCGTGTCCCATCGATCCAGTATATGTCTGGTTGGACCAGTTTTCACAGTTTGCAGCTTGGACCAGTTTTTGATTGATGAATTCCTCCTTTGGCACAGCTTGCTAATATTATTTCCATATTGTGTATCAGTGCTGTCTCCACTCAGTATTCCTGTTTCTACCCAGCCAATACAAACTCTGCCTCAGCTGCTCTCATGTTTTGCAGCTTAAACGTTCTCCTGACCTATTGCAGCTGGAGTTATTTGAACATATGTTTCTGCTTCTCTGGGCAATAATCAGCATTTCGATGAACCATTTTTAGAGATAAATCAAGTATTAGTGATGGTGTATGGAGTGTTTTCTAATACTGATCAGTCTTTTCTTCCCCCCCTCCCAATCTCCAATAGTCACAATGAGCGGAAGGTGACCTGCAAGCATCCTGTCTCAAGCTTACCCTCACAAGACAACTGCATCTTTGTCGTCAACGAACAGTAAGTCTCTTGTTTTTGCTTTTAGAATGCCACTGGGTAGCATTTTTGAGCTCTACAGTATGTTGTTGCAAGTCTTGATGTGTAGGCAACATACCACAAGTCTGCGCCTTGCCACCCTCTCTTTGCAGCACTGCCTTTTTTTAGTTTAATGTCTGATCTATGCAGTGCTTCCTGTCTTATCTGTCTTTATAAACAGTCTTTAGAACTTATGTTTGTATGCAAATGTCACTTTTAGACTTCTGACTAATTTCTTGCATGATTGCTGCTGTTTTCTGTCAAGCCAGGGCTAGAACTTGATACAAAGAATTGGGGATAAAAGAGCCATTGTATGCATACATCAGCTAGTGGGAATGCAGTGACTCACAGTTCCTCTTTTTGACCTGGTGTTCATGGCCTTTTCGGCTGTCATAAGTGCAAAGATATGTCCCCCAACAATGTTACGTCCATGTGATCATCCGCACTGTTCTCAGCACAACAGTCATCACATGTCTGTCCACATGACTGGGTGATGCCAGTCATCTTGAACTTTCACTTCAAGGAGAATGACTCTATGAATCTGTCAGACCAAACATAGTCAGTTTCTTTCCACTTCAGGAATCGTCAGCACTCCTATTTTCAGTTCTACTCACCTTTTAACTCCTTAATCCCACCCATGGGCCACTGATGGTCAGGTGTGGACGAGGACAGGTACTCTGTCCAGAGGTTTGCAGGATGTACAAGACACAAAAAAATAGGGCAGATTCATAACTGACTTATAACTTTGGCCTCCTTTGCAGATTCCCACTTATATTTGAGTCCTAATCTGTACGCGTCCTAAATGTACATGTACTGAACTGTTTCCATCACAACCCACACTAGCTTTAACTTTCATCTTCCACCCTAGCCACCCTAGTTTAATGCTGCATGACGTCTCAGCTCGAATCGGTTTGTCACTCGACTCAGATTCTCCATAACGTTATATTGTTGAACACAGTTGTGTAATCACAACTGGTGTTAATTATTTCATTGAGCAACCAATGCTAGTTGAAACATGTTCCGCTTCAAGACATAATGAATAATGGCTAAGGTCCAATAACTAGCGGAGGATGAATTCCCTGATGCCCCATCATGGGTACCAGTTTCAGCATTCCTCGATATGTGGCTTAGAAATTAAAATTCTGGTTTTAATTCTGTCTCACCAAAGTCTCGAGAGCTGAATTTTGTTCAGCAGAGAGAGAATAATTGGGAAATGGTTGGGAAGAAGCTTGTTGTACCAGAACTGTCATGCTGCACTCTCTTGACACATTCCTCCCCTCACTGCGTTACTCTCACATCTCTGCTGTTTCTCCGCGCAGAGAGGCACAACATGCCCCAGCAAGATGACATCTAATTCAGTATTACTGTTTTATCATTGTAAAATAATCTGCAAAATGATCACATATATTAGAACAAAAACATGAAAGTGAACTACCTGACTCATGTTACATTTAAATTTGTCACAGTGCACTTCATCCAACAGTTGGATCTGTTCTAGCAAAACTAATAAGGGGGGAAATCTTCAGCCTGGATGAGTAATAAAAGGCAAAGACGGATTTAAGCTGCCACAGGGATAAAGAGGCCAGACTGAAAATCACAGACTAATCTGCTCTGCACTTAAAGTAAATCCAAAACATGAAATTTAGTTTAAATTTTGTGTTAGAATTTTAGTACCAGTCTAGTATAATATATAAAGAACATAAACTCAACCATAAACTCCACACATAGATATAGTGGGAGTAATAAAATGCATAAAAGCACAGCTAAAAAGAAATTGAAGGGAAAGAGAAAAGTAGATTAGTTTTAAATTAACAGATTTGAAAATACAAATAGTCTTTTCCACCTCCCAGACTGCAGCTGTATCGCAGTCTGGGAATGAAATGAAGGTCTGCCATGATGTGTGAAATGCATCCATAATGAGTTATGTAATTGTCAGAGGGCGTGGCAGCCTCCGGTGAAGAGGCAACAGACAAGAGGGGCAAGCGCACTCAGATGTCTGCTCAGTATGAATAAATCACATGCTTAAAAAGTTTTGATGCAGATAAGCAAAACTCCTCTGCCCTTGAACACAACAAAAACAGGTGCCTCAGTGACGCCTGGGCCTCGGTGACCTCGTCACACCGGCTGGAGTTGGTACACAACCCCCTGTTTTGAGAGCCCAGTTTGAGACATTACTTGTACACTGGACTCTCCTAATCTGTTTTAACATTGGGTTATATAATAACATACATAACATAATTAAAGCCTCAGCTATGCTCTGATTCAAATTACTGCTCAATCCTGCCATAGCTTCACCCACCTCAGTGTATACATACTATACATGCCTGTGCCTATTTTCAGCGCTCCACGTGATCACGTGCCAGCTGACAGGGAATATTTGTAACTCACATGTGAAACATGTTTACCAAAACATGAACTGACCATGTGTGCAGGTCAAGATCAATTTATTATTAACAAAATGGTTTCATCATCATGCTAGCTATCCCTAAAAATGAATGAGCATGGCTAGTTGGAACTAGGACCTGCTGGAGGAGGGTCACTTCTTTAATATTTGGACTTCATATCTCAATTTCTGGTGATTATATTATTTATTTTTCACTTGTTTTGTCACCTGAGCTTTTTCCTCCCATCTTATAACTTCATTCATGGTTCAGATTATGTCTTCTATAACATAGTGGTTAACTGCCAGAGATATGGAAGTTGGCCACTAGAAAACTTCTAAAAACTTTTTTTTTTCTTATCCAGACAACCTCTGAAATATCTTCAAAACACACAGTGTGTTGTCAACAATATTGTTATGTGAGTGTTGTTTGAGTGCTACAATGTGTTGGTGCTCATCACAAACCTGCCTCTCATCAGTCTGCTTTCTGTCTGCCTCTTTGTTCTCTGCAGTCTCTCTTTATTGACAGGTGTGCGCACATACATACATCCGTACACACACACGGTTGTTGTTGGGCTTGAACTGCTGTTTATTATAAAGTTTTTGAACACTGGTGGGGATATGACCCCCAATGCTGCAGTTGTTTTTTATCCATGTTTTTTTTTCTTAGTAAATGTGAGTAACTTCACATATAAGGTTTTTAATTCAGTAAAGGTATTTAATGCTAGATTGTTTTTTGTATACACTCAAATTTACCACTTAAAGGTCTAGTGTGTAAGATTTGGATCCTTTATTTTCAGAATAAGACAGGCATTGGTTATTATATCCATAGCCATGTTTTCATGCATGTGTAATCACCTGAAAATAAGAATCCTAATAATAGTGAAATCCTAAAAACAAGAAAAACACAATGATTGGAATATTAACTTGTGCGTATGTCCTTTTACCAACTCAATATACCACCTCGTGTTGCAGCTAGTCTTCAGAGCTCCTCGTTTGTCGAGACGTTTGAACTTTCCTTCTGAACAAATTTGTCTTTCCTCTGTTTTGTAGTGTGAATTGTGGAAAATTGTGTCACCCAGCGTTTAGCAGGTAATACACTACTAGGTGCCAAATGTGTGTCCTCATTTGTTTTTTCTGTAAAACACCTGAACGTGTCTGTCTGTTCCTAATCCTTGTTGTTGCACACTGGGTGTTTTTGAATGGTGTCTTGCCTGATGACATGTTATGCGTTTGCATTCCAAAGTCCTGTAAGGTTGCACTTTACCGTCTAAACCATTCGTTGTGTTCATCTGGACCTTAATGAACAACTAACCACAGGGAGGTCATTACTCACTTATCCTGAGCTGAAGGTCACGCTCTTCATCCTTGATGAACACTGAGCTTTTGGGCAAATCTTTTTTTGCTCCCTGCCTTTCAATCCACTTAGTTGGCAGTGTACCGATTTCTCAGAGAGCATAAACTCTTGAGCTCCTCTTTGGTGACACACAGCTCAGATCTCTGTTCAGTCTGTCAAAAACCTCGACCCTGTGCACAACCCTTTATGATTTGACCCTTATGGATGTATAGACTACATGCACGCAGGTAAGAGTGTTGACTCTGTTCCTTTGCTATGCTGGCTGATATGACCCAAAAAAATCACGTTCTTCCTCACTAAACTGACAATACATTTAGAAATGATTTAAACTATATATACATTAGAAACACAATATTTTTGAACCCATCATCACAGCTGCAGGACAACTGCAATGTCTACAAATCATGTCCTTATAATCCACTAAACAATCATGCTTTAGCATTAGCTCACACTTTTTCAGAACATAGAGGCATGGGTCATTTAATTAGGTTGGTTAATAATGTTAGTATCAGTAAATAGTTTGTTTATCACCCAGCTCTGCACCGCATTAATGTGAACTTATATCATGGCCTGTCTAATAGTCTCAGTGTTCAGTAACAACATAAAGGCCGGGTTCAGCACCCAACAAAAGTGTTTGAAACCCTTATTTCTTTAGAAATGCTGTGTGGTCATTTTAAAATGCACCCTCAGCCACTCCGTTCAGTGTTTCCACGCAGTGTGCTTAGAGCGCCAAGCTCCAGTGGCAGTGTAATCCCTCCTCACTCTTTTTGCACACACAGACTCACACAAATCCATGCAGGACCAGGCATTGATGTGACACTTTAATACACATGGGTTAGCCTTGTATGTAGAATTGATGAACATGTTTTGTCTTTTAGTATAACTCATGAGACGACATGAGAAGGGCAGTGTATTTTTATGTTTTTATTGAACACATACCATGCAAACCATTTGTCGCAGCTCTCGTACAGTTGTTCCAGCAGTATTGAAATAAGTGTAGCATGCGTGTTGAGCTGAAAACTTGGAGCTATTATAGAACTGAGAAAATTTGTTGTAATTCTTTGAAGCCGTCTTTCTTAAATTAAATGTTTTGCATTATGCATTAAATTAAAAATTTACTGACTTATCACTTTTGCAGTCTAAAGCTGTAAGACCAGTTACAGTCTTCTCTCCTGAGGTAGCGCAGTGAATCGGACTTTCATCTCACTGTGAGAAGGTCCTGAGTGTGATTCATCGACCTCGATGTGTGGAGTTGGCGTATTCTCTGTGTGTATTTCGCTTGGTGCACCAGCCTCAGCAGACTAAGGGGATATGAGTTATGTTGGACCAACTAAACACATGAAATTGCACCTAGGTATCTGATAAAATGTGCTTGTGTCTGCCTGTGTGTTGGTCCTGTGAGGGACAGGCAGCATGTTCATAATGTTTCTTTGCAGACAGATGTTTGGTGCATTAGAAAAGCATGCATGCTAACCTGTGCTGCAATATTAGAACATGACCTAAGCTATATAACTCAAACTAAATCTTACCAATCCAACTAAAGTGTTACATATAGATGTATAGCAAAGTTATTTAGGAGAACGCTTTCAGGCCTGCCCCTTTGAGGCATTTTGACTTTGCCGTTGACAGGGAGCTGGATGATGGTTTGTTGTTTGGCTCTGGTGTTTTGCTATAACTATTACTGTGTCATATCTGCTGTGGGCTGGTGTTAGCGGGAGATAAGCACTACACTAAAAAAGAAAATAGTAATTTAAAGCAGACAGACAACCGCATGTTGTGGATATGAACCCTGACATAATCCATGAGGAATTTCATGCTTTTTTTTTTTTTTTTTTTTTTTTTTTTGAGGAAGTCAGTTAGAGCAAAGTTAATTTCAAAATATAGTTTTGAAACACTGGGCGGTCTCCATTGTGTGTGTGCGTTGTAATCACTCAGTTTTGACTGGAGAGGTCCAAACGGGGAGTGTTTTGGTTACAGAGTTGCCCTGTGAATTCACATCATTAAGACTTTATTCAGTTTTTATTGATTCAGTATTAATTAGTACTTTGCATAGCACAGTATTAGCGTGCAAAATAACAAACCGCAGGTTAAAGCCTGGAAAATGTCTGTTGGCTAAATAGAGCATCACATAGAGCAGTATCTCTCTGACAACAAAGTCAGTCCACTTTCTCCACGTCTCCAAACCTCGGCGTCTGCACGGCAGGTCGACACGCGATTGATTACGGTTCACTTAGGATTTCGCCTGTCACTGGAAGTGCTGAAACTCCTCAGAGCTTCGTTTTCTGGATGGAGCTCATTAGATGGAGAAGGCAAGTCTCCCTGGCCACTCCTCACTCTGCACAAGCAGCTATTTTAGTGACTTGAAAATTGTGTGCCTTTCATCTCTCGAGAGCATTAGTCACCCTCTTGTCCACCTAATGACTTGCTTGATGGTGTCTCGAGGGGAGTGTCAACTAGTCACAGCTCCTTATGCATTATATCATCACCTCTCTAAGATGTCGCTGCTTCCCGCAGCTAAACCTTACTTTGTAACTAACGATGTAAATACAGGTAAGACAAAGTCAGTCTGTGATCGTCCTTGTGTTGTCTTGTCATTCTCCCGATGGGTCTGCAGGTAGTACCAGATCTGTTATGCTATGCTGCACGGGAATGAGAATCCTGTGAGTGTTGCCTGCTGTTGTGAGCCGAGCCGATGTTATCCCCTGTGATCCCTTTTCATGTTTGTGCGCCTTGAGTATTACAGCATGGAGTCTGAATTGTTAAACTGTTTTTTAAATTGAGTTTCCTTTTTTATAGTGTTAATAGTCTTGTCTTCCTGTCTAACAGATGGATAGATTGAAAGATTGGTCTGGGTGGTCTAGATAGAATGGATGGATTAATTATTGATTGTCAGATGAGTGCCTTTTTTATGCTGAACGGTACCACCATTGATCAATCGAGCAGGTTAAATGGGGGGAGTTTGCAGGGTTAGCAGTTTCTGTTCTTATTCAGTGACCTGAAACCGGGACATCAGAGATTACACTTGTTTCACTGCCGCAGTATTTCTGCTCTACTCTGGTTCTCCTGTCTTGTTCCCTCTAGAATTCAGCGTTGTTCCCTTCCTAAAGAATATAGGACATCTCCATCGGCCACAGACAACTTATTTCACAAGGTGTTCTATCCTATGACAAATGTTGAAGTTACTATGTTTTTAGCTTTTGCTTTAGCAAAATTCTTTTAGTGGCATCCTGACCTGATTCATTGCTGCGATGTAGTACGTCAGGCAGACTTAGCAGATCATTTAAAGCTGTTAGAGGACTAGGAATGTATCTGCACTGACATAGTGGGAGTAATTGGCTTGATTCATAGGTCCATGTTGAGATCTCATTATAGAGAGTTTGAACGTCAGAGGAATGATGGGAGAACAGACAATAAAGTCTGCTTCCTTTCTGTTCTCCTTCTTTTATTGAGGTCATTACACATAAGTCGGCTGTCTTTATTTCTGACTGATGATTTGCCTATATGCTCTTGGCTTGCTCTGTGTCTTTTGTTTAGATCCGTCTCCAAAGTGCCGACGAATGAAAAGAAGGATCGGCCGCTAAGCACCATGAGTGAGGCCTCCAACTACACAGGCGGCTCGGACTACGCCGCAAACCCCAGTAGCCCGGCAGTAAGAGTGAGTGATCCACATGAGGATAGGATTATCATGCATGACATATTTTAATGCCTTGAAAAGTTTTTTTTGTGTGTTTATGGATTCAGACCATTTTGCTGTTCATATTGTATTTTTAGCCCTCAAGACCTTCCAAAAAAATTCATAACTTTGGAAAGAGATCCAACTCCATCAGGAGGAATCCTGGTGCTCCGGTAATCAAGAGGAACTGGCTTTATAAACAGGTGAGCATGTTTGTAATACATTACATGCATTAGATGAATTCTATAATGTGCATGTGTTAGCCATGCTAACTGCGTATCTTCACAGATGGCAATGTTGGTCGGGACTGAAATGCTTGATCAACTATTGGATGGATTTCTGGGAAATCTGCAAATCATGTAGCACCACAATCACATCAAATCATCTAGGATACTCATGAATCTCTCATGTGCCTTAGTTGTCCTTTTGTATTTAGTGCTAATTATCAATTGTTAGCATTGTCATTGGGGGCTTTTTAGTATCCTCAGCTGTAATTGCTGTCGTGCCTAAGTGCAGTCTAACCGGGCCGCTAGCACGAGTGTAGGTGTTAAATTGAAGTCAGTCTATTCATAACACATACAAACAATTAAATCCTTACTTCCTGGCTGTTTTTGCGTATTTTAACATTACCCTAAAATAAAATAATTAAAGCAGCCTTATTTTTTTATTTTTCAAATATAAAATAAAATGTGATATAAAGACAGGACCGTCTTATTGTCTTCATATTACTTTATTCTATGTTGGTCATTTGTTTGATAAATGTGTATGTATAAGCTCACAAGCTCAACTTGTGAATGCAAACTTTATTTTTATACACTTTCCCTTTCTTTTTTCTTACACGTCGAACAAGGTTATGGTCTCCCTCTCACTGTAAGCAGCACCAGTCTTAAGACATAGCACAAAGGAAGCTTTTCGACGCCTTACAGGATCTGAGCATTTCTTTGTCCAGTGTTTCTGCTCAGCCACTCGGTGCGGGCAGTGTTTAAATACCAATCCCTCATCACCGCTCCCTGGTTACTTACAGAAGGGTGAAAAGGGGGCGCTTGAAGCAGCTCTTGGCCAGACAGGACTCTCTCATGCTTCTTAAGTGGGAGACTCATTTAGTTTTGATTGCAGCCTCCTGGCGCAGCTTTGTGAACACATGATGGCTTCCTTTAGTACAGCTGCCAGCTGCTATTTCTTTGGGGACCTCAATCAGGGTGACGTAGATCAAGCAGAAGACTCACAAATCTGCTACACGGAATAAAAGCTGGATTTGCACTTTTATTTTCCTGCCTCATTGAAACCTGGAAGCTATTGAGGTCCTTGGCTGAGGAAAAGCTGCAGCCCTTCAGCTGATCCATTGGGAGAACAAAATGCCACAGTGATTGATGTGATGGTGAAAGGCTCGTCTTTCTCTTCCCGCCCGAACAGTCCGAGATCTGACAGAACTTTTGATAAAGTTTATTCATACACACACTGATTGAAAAATAAGTGGTTAAGACCTTAATGGAAGGTGATGAATTAACAGGCACAAAAAGTTTGAATCTTTTTGTTACTCTTGCCTCCATTATGAACACACTGAGCAGCATCTGGTATTGTGACTTTTTGATACTAATGTGTTAAACATGCTGGTTCATGGAAGTGAATTTCCATTTAAAGTAAACTGCAGCCCACATGCTGTTTGACCATAATGACAGAGTTGTTGAGGTCCCTCCTCCTCCTTTTGTCTCCGGGTGGAATCCATGATTAAGGACTCTGCTCAAGATTTTACAATAAAGCGAACAGGGGAGTTAATACCCTTTTTCCTCACCCTTCATCCTTTTCAAGCAGCAGTCTGAAATCCCCTTTGATCACAGCATAACAATACCAAAGAACAACTTGGGCAAAAGAGGTTTATTTTTATTGGCCGTTGGAGATACTTTCTTCTAAAAGTGAAAGCTGTTTATTTGGTTTAAATTATGTACACAGTGGTGCACTTTCTTATTATGATTATTCCTTACCAGAAATCAAATGTTTCCCCCGAACCAAATAATTTACCGTTACTCCATCTCAGGCCAAGAATATGTAAGAATCAGTAGCTTTGAGTTCCACACTGTCTTCATCAAAACATGTACAGGATGTACTCAGAACATTTCCAAGGACACATTTTGGACCACGATATGCAGAAATGCATTCACGTTTCAAACCATTCCCACTAGTTTGTGGAGTAACTGTTTCCCTGTTCCTCTGGTGTCTTTTCAGGACAGTACAGGGATGAAGCTGTGGAAAAAGAGATGGTTTGTGCTGTCTGACCTTTGCCTCTTCTACTACCGAGGTGAGTCCTGCTCTCTCAGCTACCAACACTCTTCATTACTATTACTGCTATAGCTTAAAATCACTTATGCTATCGTTAGTTCAAAGTGCTGTTGTGACCTTCAGAGCCACAAGCGGCACTCTTGGCTATTTGTAATACATCTGGATCCAAGTCCCTGTGGTCGGCAGCCTGTCAGGACCAACTGAGGAGACGTATTAATTGAAATGGCTCCCCTGTCGTCTGATTTGCCATTTGAGAGATCATTTTTTCCTCAAGCAAAGCCAGGGCTTTAACCAAAGCGTGGATGCAGCCATAATGTTGAAAGAGAAAGCATAGCAGCAAATTGGATTTCACACTAATGTTGAGTCACAAACAAGTTTCCGTCGAGGATGCTGTTTTTATACAGTGGTTGCAGACTCACGTAAATCTTGGATTCAGTTGCAGTAAACAAAATTTCTCTCGCTAATATTTAAAGATCCACCTCCACTTCCACATTACACGGGCCGCTCTTTTATTATCACTTTGATCATGCGTTTGAATCTGTGTGGTATTTTAATGGATCTGTAATTTAGCGAAGACACCCCGTACTTTTCATAACCAAGTCCTACAATTTTCTATTTTGACTGAATTGGAAACTTGAGTGAATTTTTCTTGAGTCAGCAGTTGTGTTTAAATAGGCCAATGCACTTCATTTATTACTGGTCATAAACGTAGCCATGTTTTTTCATGATGGGCTTATTGTCATCCCGCTCCCAGTCCAGTTTAATACTTTTCCATTCGACTGTTTGCCACTATTGCACAATAGGAAAATATTTGCAAGTGTTAGTGATCTTTTTTTTTTATTTTTTATAAGATGCTATTGACTGAGCTGCTGTTGACTGGGCACTCCATCCTCTCATGCAGTAGTAATGGTCATATCAAATATTGACACAGCTGTGTCCAGAGAATGTTTGTGAGCTTTCCTATTCCAAACAAATGAAATACTGTGAATCATTGGGGCCTGTAAGGTAAATGTAGTGTAGGTCTGCACCAGGGTGCAGAGGGTGATGATATAAGTCTGGCACGAGTCCGCACATCCCATTGCCCTCTGCTCACTTGTTGCGGATACAGTCATCATTTCTGCTGATCGGGATGACATCTAGTCTGTGTTATTTCTGGCGTCTGCCAGCCCTGTCGCCTTCTTTCCGCCCACTGACTGACAAAAGCCACAGACAGCAGCAGACCCAAAAGCTTTATCCAGATGGACACGTTGAGAAATCCGTCCATCAGCACAGAGTGGGCAGGGAGGTCATGAACTGTGCTGCCCCCCCAACTCGACACAACTGCTTTCTGCTGTAGTTTGCGATCTATTATTTTGCGCTGAGATCTCCCACAATGTTAGATTATATTCTGAAGCTGTTCTGCTGAATCCTCTGTGTTTGTGTGGCTGTTGCAGAGAGAGGCAGAGATATAGAGACTTCATGAATAAATAAATGTGGGGCCACGGGGCTGCAGGTACAATTTCTGCTGGCGAGTAGATGAATCCATTAATTCTTCAGACTTCAGTATTGGAGCCAGGTCTCTAAACATAGCTAAAGGGGAAACAGTTTTACCTCTAACTTACCAGAAGCTGACCAGAGTTCACTTATTCCCACAAATATTACTCAACCGTTTATGATGCCAGTTGCTACCAGTATGCCACAAGAGACTGTTACATAACATCCCCAGTCAACACGCAAATATGCAGAAAGAGCAAATGCACGTGTGGGACTGCAGTTGTCCTTTCCCTGATGTATTTTGTTTTCTTGCACTGTTTTGGGTAAACCGTGCAGATTGCTTATATCAAATTAGGAGGTTAGGCAATTCTGTGTAACTCGGGACTCCTCTAATCCCCCCCCTGTGGAGAGAGCTCCATTGTCAATGTGGAGCCCTCTCTGCTAACTTAATGAGGATTAGAGCAGCCTGGCTGCATTGGACATTGAATCAATGCACATCTTTTCCACTGATTGGCCTCCGCTCATCAGACCAACACACTCCTTATATTAAAGTTTTATCTTGCAAACCACTTGGTTCGGCTGTGGCCTTTTTGATGTTTACAAATTAGCGTTCCACGAAAGAGGTTTAAGAGTAGTATCGTGGACAACTTTAAGTTGGCTGGCATAAACGGCCCCTAATGTGTCGTATTGACTTGTCTCTGCAGATGAAAAAGAGGAAGGAATACTTGGCAGCATCCTCCTACCAAGCTTTCATATATCCATGCTGTCTGTGGATGATCACATTAACAGAAAATATGCCTTCAAGGTCAGTGCTTGTTTTCACTCCTGTCAAACTTCATTAGACTGCACATTCTGTGGTTGAGTGCATTGAAAAGTGAAGCAATAGTATTAAAGTGCTAAGAAAATAAGATAACAGCAGCATGTAAAAGCTCCCAAAAGGTGCTTTTGATCACCGGTATATAGTTTGAAAGTTAGAAAATAGTTTTGAGCTGTGGTGGTATTATCTTCCCGGTGTTTTCTTAGACATGCTGTGTAAATCAGCTTCTAGGTTTACCTTGCTTTGAACATGTTTTGTCTTGACTGTAGAAATAATTTGAAGTTGACTGACAGTGAAGCGGCAAGTCATTTTAAAAACTTGAATTGCACGCTGCTAATGCTAGAAAAGCAAAGAAAGTGCTCGCCAGCAGTGATAATGTCTGTGCTGGAGTACTAGAGCGCTGCGATACTGCAACAGGGACATTTTATGGGATTTCATCGCTGTGTACAGTATTTAACTGTGGGTCCTTCACAAACCCTAAGAGACAACAAAGTTGACCTGCCAAGTACAGCCAAACACAGACGCCCGGGAGTCTGCTCAAGGTCTCTCCAACCACACAGCCTACTCCTTTTCCAACTTAGACTCAGCCTGAAAAAGAGAGAGTTGAGGTAAAGAGAGAAACATGAGAGCAGGGCCCGACCTCTTCAGTTTACAGTGATTCACTCAGGAACGTGATGACTTTTTGACTGCGTAGTTTTCATTCTAAACTTTTCCTGTCCCTTGTTGTTGTGGCCAAAATAGCCAATGTCATTAAAAGTTCTTTATTTTTCAAGATTATTCTGAAGTAAGTGGAGTAATGACGGGGCTTTTTTTGTTTTCAGAAATTGGTAAACAGGATATTGAGGTTGTTCACTAAACAATCTGTTTTTCTCTTTCCCCGTCTGGCTCTAACAATAAATTGGTTTGTTCACTGCAAGCGGACAGAGCATCTACGGAACAATGCATGGTAAGTCCTACAGCATTATGGCAGATTTAGTGCCCTAATCTTGTGGTATTCATGAAACTCAGGTGACTCATGGTTTGATTTATGTCGATGGTACGCCAGATGCCCACAGTCAGGCGTATTTCACAAGCCATCACGAGCATTCCTCACCACTGTTTGCAACCTGATATGTGTCTCATCAGCTCTGCACTCTTCATTCTTCTCTACATCTAGTGATGAACCTACATAAAAGCAACCGACTTTGAGTCAGCGGTCACAGTTATCTGATTGTTTTCTCTTCTCTCTTTCAGGTTGCTTTCTCTGTGTGTCACTGTTCCCGTCCCTGATCCTCTCCATTGTCAAAACAGGCGACACATCCCAACATGAGGACATACTATTTTTGCACTGACACAGCCAAAGAGATGGAATCATGGATGAAAGCAATGACGGATGCGGCGCTTGTGCACGCAGAGCCAGTCATAAGGTTTGTAGAAGCATCATTAAAATAGTCATTTTTCCAGAGAGCTTGTATTTTATTTGAAGTTGGGAGATCTCGGTGGGTTGTTTTTTTTTTTTTTAAAGGCATTTGAGGACAGCTCTTAAAACAAGTATGATTTATCTTAGTGTTCCTTGCTTAATTTCTTCATCCTGATTTTTCTCTTTTAGCATTTGTACTTTAAGTAAGTGCCTTTAAATCCCTCTGTTAAGCCTGTTAACTTCTTAAGCAACAATTCAGCGGCAGCCTTTGACATTTCTGGTCTGTGGGCTTGTCGAAGAAGCTGCGACTGTGTCTTTCATGTTATGTAACTGCTTTTACCGTCAAAGTTTATTACAGAGGAAAATGCAGAAGAATGGTATGCAGGTATATGCACAGCGTGAATGCATGGTGCAGGTTGTTCAGGGGATGCTGTGCACAGCTGTGCTAGCTGATCAGGACCACTGACTCATCGCAGTAGGGTTTTTTCCTTCCTACTTTTAAACTGTGTTAAATATCTGTCATTTGGCAGCCTGCCTGTCTAATGCCCTCCTTTTACTTGGGCGAGCAGAGGCGTAATGGTAAAGTGCTTTGTAATTACACAGAGCAGTAGTGCCTGAAATCAACTGAATAGCACTGTTGCGTTGGACAGTGCAGTGCTGTTAAAAGGCTATATAGGATAACAGCACTGTGATTTTTTTTTTTTATTTGGAATTATTTGGTGTCTTGTATTCTGTAAGATTCAGTAGCTCAAATTCTTTTGACAGTATGAGTAAATACAAACAGGCCCTTGATGCAGTTAAATGTGCTCTATTGGGCTGGTGGAGCCGCAGAAGGCTGGAGAAGACATTATGTGACTAGAGCTGCTATTTAAAAGGATACAAGTGGAAACTCTGAAGGAATCCCTTTCCTACTGCCCTCTTATTGCTAACTCACTGAGCCATGCTGCTTAGGAGAATTTGCCAAACTTTGAAACTGTGACCTTGAGTCTGTCTAAGGCCAAGGAGTAGTGGTGTCTATTTCCTCAGTAGGCCTCCCTAAGGACCACAGAGTTGTGGATAGGTCTTCTAGAGAGGGGACAAAAGGGAGCTGTAAATGGATTACCAGAGTCTGAGCAGCACCTTCAGTGACGTGCTCTAGCTGAGGCAGTGGTTTATTGGGGATATCTGATTTCCTTTTACACGCCTGGCCTCCTCTGGCAGCTGGAGGAAACATTGTGCGCCTCCACCAAATTTCTTTGTGCTTTCTTTTTGTTTTGGAGCTGCCCCCGTGAGCACAGTTCACAAAGATGGTGCATTAGGTCTATAGTATATTTTATCCATACTCCATATAACGTCACCTTTTATTGGTGATCTATGACAGATGAGTTTCCCAGCTGCCAATGCGGTCTAATGCAGTTATCATCCTTCCTTTTCTGAGTAGGTGATCGTATGACTTGAAGGCCTCCTTTTTGTCTTTGCCTTCAGGTTGGATAGGCTAAAAGTAGAACAGTGTGGACCACAAGAGATTAACCATGTGGCCAACAACAGGCCACCACTCACACAGCCTGAAATCCAGAACAATGAACGCAACCGCGAGGTGGACCGTGAGCACACTGCAGCAGCCCCCGCCACCACCACCACCACCACCACCACCGCAGAAGAAGAGAGGAAGCAGCGAGACGCCGAGCGCTACGGCTTCCAGAAGGATGGGGCAGAGCGTGAGCGTCCACTCACCAAAATCAACAGTATTAAACTTCAGCCGGCCCAGGCAGCGGCCGTCAAAGCTAGCATCGCCACGCCACAGACTCAGACAGAAACGGATGGGTCACACCGCAGCCCCCAGGTCAATGGATCTGGTGAACAGTGTCCATCCAACGGGACTGAAGCCCCCACTCAACGAAGTCCCAACCACGAGCCAGACCGTGCCCTGAGCAGGACCAGCTCTATGCAGCAACTGGAGCAGTGGGTCCGCACACAAAGAGGACGCAACCAGGATGACGACACCAGGAGGTTGGTTTGATTTACATCACCTCTTGTCAGTTTGAAACTACCTTAATTATTAAATTGTGTGATCTCATATTGTGTGTGCTGCAAGAGGGGGGAAATATGCCAGCGAAACTTGCTGTCAAAGTAGGACAAGATTGAACTCTTGTGAGATAACTTTAAAACAAGTGGTGTTTTACAGCACATATGCAGACAACAATGTTTCAAAGCTTGTTGGTCACTTCTTTCTAAAGCTCTGGTGTTTAAAGCCAAACAATTCATGCGCTACTCCTCATGATTTTGTTATTACACTTTGATATGACTCTATAGAGTGTATCTGTAAATACAACCGGGGATACACAATAGCTGAGCAGAGCTTTTAGCCAGAGTTACCGCCTGCCACTGATCCTGCTGTGAGAGTCCAATTTTTAATTGGTTGAGATTAAACTTGCTCCCTCACTGTGTCCGTCTGCCCGCCCGCCCGTCTGTCCGTGTGTCTCCATATGTTTAGCTGTCTGTCATTTTATCATTGGCTGGCTTGTGCTCATGTTCGACACAGCCTTGCTTCTTTACCTCCACTCATTTCTTGAATACGTTTATTTCAATAAACGGACGTTCCCATCTGTTCGGAGCAGCGCACGAAAAAGATGATCGCGGATGAAACCGCAGCAAAGGCCTGAGTCATCATTACCGTAGTGGTCCTCTGTGATAAGCGTTTTATTTTCTCTCTATTCAGTTCTCAGCAGTCTGTTTGTCATTACACGCATGTCCTCCAGAATGATCTTTAGTTTCCATGTAGTCACAAGCTTCTTTTTTTTTAATGCTACTGGGTTTTTACAGACCAGTGAGTGTTCTAGCCACGATCTGTCAGGGAGTCTCAATAGAAAGCTCCTGGGATGCCAGTTGCACTTACTTTGAACCCAGTTCGGGAGGGGAACTTTTCAAAGCTTTGCTGGGGAGGTTCTTGAAAGAGAAAGGGCTGAATTGAAACTACTTAGACTACAGAGATGTTTTGCAAGTACAAAGTTTTAAAAATAACATTGCTTTGATAAATGAGCTGGTTATAATTTTTGTTAATAAAAAGCAGAGAACTGAAAGTCATTGACTCTAACTGACTTCCCTACTTTGAATGTGTCAAGGAAAGCCTATTATTTATGAAACAAAATCATGTTTTAAAAAAATAAAGTAGTTCCAGAAGATTAAATAAAGATAAAATAGTTGAAGCAGCAAAATAAAAAGCTTTGTCCAAACAACACTTGAAATGAGAAACTTGGTATCGATTCATTATGAAATTGTACTCCTATTAGTCGCTTCAGCTCCCTTACTTTTGTTTTTTTCTTTCAGCATTTCATCATACCAGACACTGCCCAGGAACATGCCAAGCCATCGGGTACCCTACATGCCTCATTATGGCGACGGCTACTGCAGTATGCCCCGGAATAGCATGGCACAGCGCGACAGCATCTGCAGCATGTCGCCATCGTTGTACGACCAGGCTCTCGGCCCCTCGCCGGGGGACAAACGGCGCTCCATGCGCGACGACACCATGTGGCAGTTGTTTGAGTGGCAGCAGAGGCAGGCCTACACCAGACAGCCGGGGCTTTACAGCAACATGGCCAGTCCCAAGACCATGATCAACCTGTCGGAGCACGCCGCACCGAGCCACTCCATCCCCCCCTCGCCCTCCCACGGCTCCCTGTCCATGTACGGTGGCTACTCTCCCATGCGATCCTATAACATGAACAGTGCTCGTTCAGAAGTGTCTTCTCCCATCTACAGAAGAGATTTGAGTATTGACAGACGGCACAGGCCACAAGTGAACAAGGTCAGTTCGGGCGCCACATCAATGCTAATGGGGTGGTTGTTGAATTTTGCTTGTGGTGTTTACAACATTAAGAAATGTAATTTTAACAAAGTAAACAGCCAACATCTCTTTCCACACTTTACGTCAGACCATGTCATCCACAGTTTCCATTAGAGAGATTGTTATTTCAGAAATAGACTTTAAAAGTCTTGGCTGCATGGACTTTATCCAGCATAGCAGGAAACACTAGTAACTAGTGTTACAAAAAATGACTTTATTTGAAACGAAATTTGTTTCATCTTTATTGTATTTGTGGTGACAGAGTTTAGATGGATATATCAGTATTTTGGCAGATGAAACAATGTGTACAAATGTACAAAATGTTTCTTTGTGTTTAGGTGAAGTGTTGCTGTGAATGATTATTTAAAGGGTTGTGTTTTTAATCCACTGTGTCCTGCAGTATGTCTATCCACCTGATAGGAGGTCTATGCCTGCAGGGATTCCAATCCAGACCATCACTGCCCAGTCTCTCCAAGGCAAAACAGTAAGTCCTCATCCATCCCTTCTGAGTCCACGACTATTTTTAACTGAATTTCTATAGTACACCGCCCAGTAAATTCAAGCCTGGGCTCTGCACACTTGTTCATTGAGTTTTAATTGGACTTCTTAGAGCGACAAGGCTATTTTCATAACACCACCTACCCTCCCTTTCCCCTCTTTTTATCCTTCATTTCCTTCCAAGAAGACATTGTGTAAGAATCTCTAGAGACAGATTTAGGCAGAACTCAGATGTATGTTCCAAATGGTAGGATTTAGGGTTCGTTCACTTCAGGAGCTCCTTTGACTTGCTTCACATCAGTGGAGACTTAAAAACCCTGTCACTCACAACTCTCTAAGCCAGATCAGGAATTTATGTCAAAGCCGCACACAGTGCTATGTCCTCATGGAGCTGGTAAAGTGTGAACTGGATTCCGTAATAAATGCTAAACTGTTCATCTGTCTAGAGTGGACGTGTAGAATTTGCATGCTGCTGACAGAGATAGCACCTCGGATAATCTCATGGTCCTGAACTGCATGAAAACCTAATACCTACATAACAACAACTGTTCACCTATTGGGAGCCTGTTACCTCTAAATCTCCTGTCCTGGTGTGTTCTCTCCTTTCCTTTCCCACTCCCCCTGCGGTGTGTCCCTGTTTCGTTGTGGTTGTATGTCCCTCCCTTCCTCCCTTCGTTGCAGCCTGAGGAACTGACTCTGCTGCTGATAAAGCTGCGGCGGCAGCAGGCAGAGCTAAACAGTATCCGGGAGCACACTGTAGCACAGCTTATGCAACTAAACATGGATGACGACAACCCAAAGGTCAGGCCCCCAGAGATGCCCCTGCAGGGGTGTTTGTTAGCATGTGCTTTGTATGCCATCTTTGCCAACTTCCATTATCCATCTGCATCCAGAGGATTTTTTCCTTTATGGTTTTCACACCTGGCCGATTTTAAGGAGAAAAGGTGCTACAGCAGGCATTGTCTCCATAAAGGATTATTCGGTTTGCAGTTGTCTCTTCATCATGTTTAGGGATCGGCTAACTTGCTTTCAGCTATTTCGAAAACATGTGGAATGCCTGGAAACAAACATTTTTGGATTTTACAACCAACATATGACTTTTTATAGTTCATCAGCGCCTTGCGGTTGATCCATTTCTGTCAGACCAGCAGTTGTCATTTTACTTACAGATGTTTGCCAGAGATGAAACCTAAAGCGAATGAGGTTATTTTATTTAGCTGCTTCTCTGAATTACAAATTTACTCATTTGAATTCTCCTCGTACAAGTAAAGCCAGAGATTATTGCCTTACTTTATGTAGATTATTTGGTTCATATCAAGATACCCACACCCGGTTTAAGTAATGCAGATCTTTAAATCTTAGCTCACTGCTTTCTCTGACTGTGTGGTCACGATGTAGCTCGCTCATGTCCCATGGTACACTCACTCTGTTACCTTTATATAGTACTCCTACTTGAACTTTTGTCTTCGCTCACCTTGACTGTCCAGTTATCTTTGGATATACTGTACATGACCTGTCTTGTGTGTTTGTGTGAGTGAGACAAAGAGAGCATCAGAGCATGAATGCGACGACGTCCTTTTGTTCTGTCTCACTCTCCTGTCGCCTTTCTATCTTCTCCTTTTTGCTGCTGACGTTAGAACGACATTCTCTCCCATCACCTCCAAAGGAACCTCATGTATTTGGACAATCAGGTGGGGTAATGCATGAATGCATGGCCCTGTCTCCTCCTGTCATGAACTCATTTAATGTATTGCTTAATTATTATATAAAACATTACTGTCTGCTGAAAAGTCCTTTGATTTCCTGTTTGATGTCTAGCTAACTTATCCTTAAATTCATTTAATGTTATGTAAATTCTTACAGGGACAATTACATAGCAGGTTGTAGAATGAATAGGCTCAACATGGACCTATTCATTTCTAGATACATACCCTTAACTCACTGTCAGCTATACTAACTGAACATCTGGGAATCTGTTTTGTATAGTTTGGGACAAGTTTTGTGTTTTCTCTGCTCGGTACACATAGAGAGGCGTGTACCATGTCTTTCATCTTCTGTTCTTTTTTTTTATTGCTCCAAATTGCTTTGAGAGTATGAGTAATTACAAAAGTGCAATGTGTAGTCCACAAAGGCACAATAACACATTTTTAATAATACATATAGGGAAGATAATTTCACGCTTAAATGAGCGAGCTTCCGATTTGTGTAAACATTAATGAAGGTGCAATTTTGCTCTTTATCCTGAAACTTTATACTTTATACTAAAGGTAATGAGGCTTGACATTTACCATGTACTGCACAACACTGCTGTACATACATCACGACGGCAGTTTTTGCTATATTTGCATCATTATAATGAATTTCACACTGCTAATAACTAAACGTCTTGGAGCTTTGCACTTCAGTACTTTCCCGATTCTGTTTGTAAGCGTCTCTTACCTCATCCTTGTCTGCTCTGGATGCTTGTGTTTGAGTTTGCTTCATGAGAGAGAGCAAGCGAGGTGTAACATCATTTTCGGTGTTGTCTCTGAAGTGAAGCACTGCTGTGAACTGACTTGCTATATTGCTCCTCTCCACACTGGACTAGATGAAGGAAAATGATCCTTTAATCGTCATGACTCACACTTTGATTGAGAACTCTGCCCCAAGGCCTCAACTTTACCAGCAAGTAAGGCCAGCCAAAGGCTTTGCTCCTCCTCATCCTCACCAGTCGCTGTTGTTATTTTGGTCTGTTGTGCAATGCTCCTCCTCCGGTGTCCAATTCCTCATGGCATCTTGAGACTGGTCTCCCTGTATCGTTTGTATCGCCAGCACCTCCTCATCCATTGCTTTTGACTGTTCTCCTCTTCTTGTGAGAAGTCATGCCATTATGGGCATGACTTGTAAAAGAGTAGTACGATGTGTATGTATTCACTGTTCACTTAAATCCCTTTGTCACTCTCAGGTTTGTGTGTGGGGGCTGGATAAAGTTTTACTCTAGAAGTTTCCATGTACTCAGAGAACACAAAGGACTGTCCTTAATCAAAAGCTAAAGCTGCGGTTTCACCCAGAGCATTTATGTAACAAAGCCTCAAGCCTTTACTCAACTTGTTTTGTCTGGTTAGTCCAAACCAGTGAAGGTTAGTGTGTGATTTTTCATAACCCTTTGCTGAATGTGTTCCCTTTCATTAGCCAAGCCACCTGGACTTGGCAGGGGGACTCTAATTAGTGTGACTTAAATCTATGTTGCTTGACATGTCACTTTTCGAGTAGTACTATTTCTTTCTGTGAAAATATTGTAGAGGATTGTTTTAATGGCACGATTTAAGTGCGATAAGTTTTCACATTTAGCAGGATACATAAATATTCAGTTAATTCAGCTAGTGTTTATTTGACATTATGAAGGAGCCACATTAGTGATGAAGATGAAGACAGATGTCTTCTAGGTAAAGTCCCTCTTTTAGTTTTACCTGTCTGCATTACTTCTCTCTCACCCCCTCTTGTCATTCTGCTGGTGGAAAGGATAGAGAGGTCCGGCTTGTGTGTGACGATGGCTATGACATCACTTTGCCACTTTTGTGAACACCCCTCGGGGTGTAAAAGTGCCGCCGAAGACTGCCCCCACCCACCCTCACCCCTCCGACCCATTCATTGGCGTTCCAGCCCGGCAACAGCTGCATTCCCCACCTGTTCAGCTGCCAGAAGTCTGTCTCCCTCTTCCCCATGTCACTCGTAATCCACACCACACAACACCACAGTGAAGCTCCCTGAGCTGTGGGAGAGTCTGCATGTTCTGTGTGGAATGCCATGTGGTTCTCAGGTCCCACCTGCTTTAACTGTACTGTGTGGTTTAACTGAGGAAAAAGGTGTGAAAGAAAGTGTGTGTGTGTGAAAGAGTTCAGGTGTGAGTGTGGAATGTTAATATACAGAGAAGTCTAAAAGTATTTGGACAGTGAGTCATTTATTTTTGTTTTGGCTCTGTAGGCCAGAACACTGGATTTGAATTTTGGTTATGATCACATGTTTTACTTGTAAAAAGAAACTGAAATGCAAAAATCCCTAAAACAAGCAAGAAGGGAAGATTTCTGCAGTCTAGGCCTGACAGAGCATCACAAGGGAAGATACCAAGTGTCTGCTGATGTTTGTAGGTTGTAGTTACTTAAATTTTAAGCATAAAATTACTATAATTCTTCAATTAATCTGGCTTCCCCCAATGATGTCAACTATTAAAGCTGAACTCTTTGACTTTAGAGTCATCATGTGATTTCAGCTCCAATGTGAGTACAAACACAAAACAACTGAAATATGTCACTGTCCTATTATTTATGGACTGCATAAGATTTAGACGAGTGTGTGAATGATGAGACATCATGATTTTCTGGAAACATGGGATCCAATGCAGTTGAAATTAGTTCGCCAGTTTGATCAGTGTTTTATTATTGTTGTTATTATTTTTTAAATAAGTCGATGAGTGGTATTAATACACTGGAAAATAAGTGGAAAGAAAGATGAGTTTTCCTTGGTTTTGTAACTACATAGATGTAGGCATTGTAATAAATGTGTTGTTATAGTACTGAACAGTTTTTGTTTGTATTTTAGCTTTGATTTAAGTAACCTTACTACCACTACTACTATACTTACTACTATATGCACAGTCCTAAAGAAATCTGTGGTTATGGTGTCACTCTGGGAATATTTTTGAGTAATGTTACACTTAGACTTAATGCAACACACACTCAAACAAACAAAACAATGGCCCTTGGACCATTTAGCTGCAGAGCGCGAGCTGTTGGTGGACACAGCTTATGCGCTGACTTTCGAGTTTAGTAAGCAGTATTGTTTTACATGCCCTCCCTTTGCATTTCCAATAAAACCACTGCGCAGTGCTGATGGAGACAAATGACTGTGGGTGATGAAACACAAGGCACCAGGATCTGTGTTTAGACTGGCTGCGCTCCCACTGTTGGTTTGCGAACTTAGCTTGTCTGATTCAGTGAAATGTGAGTTTCCACTCAAGGACTAATCCCGTGGCTCAGTGAGAGAGCCTTGTTATGACACTGCATTAGATCTCCAGATTCTAATGTGTATGTGCATATTCAGTGTCTCTGTCTAATGTTCACTCTGTCTTCACAGATGGGTCCAGAAGACTACAGGGAACACGCCTACACGTGTCGGCCAGAGGAGGTGGACACCGATGTGAGTTCAGTGCTGCACTCGAGCATGACATGATGCCACATCCAGCTGAACATAATGAGTCAAAACTCCTTATTGTTTCTCTTCAGACCAAACTGAGCAGATTGTGCGAGCAGGATAAAGTGGTGAGGACACAGGAGGACAAACTTCAGCAGCTGTACAGAGAGAAGGTAACGAAACAATGCACATCTGTCATCATTACTTTCTTACACACAGTTTGAAAAGCTCACAAAGATGTAGTGGGAAAAAAATAAACTAAAAGAATATACAGTTTACATTTTTTAAACCTAAGAATAGCTTGGGTTAAGTGTATAGGCACAAAACCGAGACAGAACAAACAAACTGAAAAGTCTTGTATATTTGTTATAATGCTTAATTGTAGCCTAGTCGCTGTCATCAAAGATTGTTTTGCTCTGAAAGGCTTGCATGGTCCTGTCATATTTAGCACGTGTCCACTGTCGGCTGACAGTTTGTGTTGGTCGCTGTGCAGTGCTGACAGACATTCGGAGAAACGATCAAGTTAAGAAGTACACTGTAAGAATAATGATATGCTGTGTCTGACCAGAAGATCGTTGGAATCACTTATGCAAGCTTTTTTCCTGCATAATTGTTTTTATGTGTTTAATTTAATGAATAAATAAAATGTCGTACAGATTGTCACTTCTCAAAAGGAGCCCTCAAACATTTGTCACTTGACAGATAATGAGTTGGTTATTGATTAATGAATAAAGAGATGGCTCGAGTAAGGATACTAGAAACGCTGGTTCATGGTGGAGTTTTGTGCCGTTGGATATTAAATATGTTGAGATTTGGACTGATGAGAAGAGAAAATAAACCACTTCAAAACTATCCTTTGGGCTCTAATGGCTGATCGGGCCATTAGAAATAAATGAATGAATAAATAAATAAAATGCAGTTTTACCCATACTAGAGAAGCGTTACATGCAGCTGTACTTTATTTACAAGAAGTATGGGAGCTGAAAACAGTCATGGAGCAGAAAAGTTGTAGGCTGGAGTGGAGGCTTGAAAAATCCATTATGACTTTGCTAAAGGGAAAGGTTGCGGTGACAAATAGCACAGTCGTGCTGTATGTGTATTTGATATGTTGTCTTCCTTCAGCACACCCTGGAGACAGCGCTGCTGTCAGCCAGCCAGGAGATAGAGATGGGCTCTGATAACCCCGCTGCCATGCAGAGTGTCATCCAGCAGAGAGACTTACTGCAGAGCGGCCTGCTCAGCACCTGCAGAGAGCTTTCCAGAGTCACAGCCGTGAGTCATCCAGTACATTCAAGCACACTACACACACTCATGCTGGACACTGCTGCTCTCTTTCTTTAGGAATGCAAGTAAGATGAGAGTTTCTGCTCTTGCTTTTTTTTTTAACATTGTCATTCACAAAGTGTGTCTCTTCCAAACCAGGAGCTGGAGCGGTCGTGGAGGGAATACGACAAGCTGGAAGGAGATGTGACTCTGGCTAAGAACAACCTGCTGGAGCAGCTTGAAGCACTGGGAAGCCCACAGGTAGAATAAATCCTGACTGAAGCAGTGTTGCGTTAGTCTTTCACCCCTCCTGCTATCTTACATTGGCATGGAGAAACAATTGGAGTGCATGTACTGCAGAGCTTCAAAGAAAGATTGAACAACTTTTTTGTGGACACTTTTTTTTTTTTCATTTTGGAGAAAGAGGATTTCTGAGGATTTCTGTGCTCCAGTGCCCTCGGTTCCAGCATGGAACTGAGAGATCAAAACAACATTGTGGGTGATTGATGACTGTTGCAATGATAGAGCAGGTCTTAATTAAGTCTGCCTTTTATCTAGCCCGTCATCATGAGAGAGGTGTGGAGACAGGGAGAGCGGTTATTCCTGTGTGAGTCATTGCGATGCTAATTCAGAGTGAGAGAAGTCAGAGGACATCCTCCTCTTAAGTGCCCTTCACTCACAGACAAACCTATCATCAGTACGGAGGAGATAATTATGCATCTGTATCTCTAACTCTTCTGCTCTTCTGTGTCCAAAACACCAAGTTAAGTGTTAATTCGTTGGTAATAACGGTTGATTTGTGTATTTTCTGTGCACACTCAGACTGAGCCACCCAGCCAGCAGCACGTCCGCATCCAGAAAGAACTTTGGAGGATTCAGGATGTGATGGAGGCTCTCAATAAGCATAAAGCTCAGAGAAATGCTGTTGACGGCATGAACTCCTATGGGCCCTTCAGCAAGCACAGAAATGAGGTGAGGCACCACTAACAAAGACACTTAACAGTACACGTGATCATTCAGTTCACCAGTGCTGAAACGATTAGGCGTTCATTAGATTCGATCCAATCAACATGAATTTTTATGGTAAATCAACTGTATGTCATTTATTATTCACGTTTTCTGACATTTTATACACAGAACAATTAATTAATTAAACAATCAACCCATTACTTGGGGAAAATGATCATCTTAGAATGAGATGTTGCAGCTCTACAGTGGTAGAACGGTGATATCTGACTGGATGTGTCAGTCATCCTCTGTCTGCGTATGGAGCGTTCTCTCTGGCTACTCAGCTGGATCGGCTGTCCTGTTGGCCAGAAGTACTCTGGACCAGATGGTGGTTGCCCTGAGCGTGCACGGTGGCACCATGTGTCACCATGCACACTGTCCTGTCATGCCCTGTATAATCCCTAGGAGGAGGACTCGGTACCCCCACGGCCACCCTTACCACAGTCCTATGAGCCTGAGCCCAACCCCCCCTCCGTGCCCCCTCTGCCCTCACATGCCGGCGTGCGCCCTTCATCACTCCACAGGCCGGAGGACAGGAAGGCCAATCACAGGAATGGAACACACAGCGTAAGCTTGCTGACCAGTTGAACTCACGGTTGACCCTGACCCCTCAGCTGTGTCGTCACGTCATTGCTTGCTGTGATGGTTTTCACTTTCATTTTGATGGACATCTCATCTCTTTTGGATTGGATCATCCCTCAATTTACTTGCCATCACTTTTGTTTTTGCTGGATGACGCCTCATTCGTACATTTTTTTTGGAAGTCTTTTTCATTTAATTGCCTTGTCTTCTTTTTCTTTTCTTTTGCGTGATCAAAGTCTTCTTTTGTTCTCTTTTGTTATGTTCTGTCCTTGGTTGCAAACTATTTCTAAGTTTAAATGCGTCTACTTTTTCATTTTGCTGGAAAACTGTTTTGAGCTCCGACAACATGCCACATTTTTGTTCAGGCTGTATATATTTATGACTAGGCTGTAAAAACATTATTTTGTCGATGTGTCACTGTCTCTGAAGTCATTCTGTAGAAGAAAATGTCACATTTTTTAATGTTTTATGTCTCAGTTTGGAACAAAACTTTGCATAGCTATAAATCAGAGCTGTTCTGTATGTGTATTGAACTTCTTTCTTTCTCACCGGCAGGGCCCAGACTACAGGCTTTATAAGAGTGAACCAGAGCTTACTACAGTGACCGAAGTGGATGAGAGCAATGGAGAGGACAGATCTGAACACCCGTCTGAACATTCTGCAAACAAAGGTACAATAGAGTTTGTGCAGTTTGCCAGTAAATTGCGAAAACTTGTCATTCTGCCGATTGAATTTTACTCTGTGACATATTGAACTTGTTTTTAGCACTGATGGTTACCATAGCACAGAATAGAGAATAAATACAAGGTCAGCCTTTTCACCAAAGGATAGCTCAGTATATCACAAAATAAATCTCATGGCAACTGTTATTTGGTGTGCAGAGGTTACCATGGATACATTGGCTTTTCCCCTGTTTTTGTCTGGATTTAATTTACACTGTGTGAATCAAAACACAGCCCAGCTTCTTCTTTTTTTTTTTTTTTTTTTACAAACTTGCAATGTGTACCAGTTTTGAAATAACCTAGTTATCCTATTTACTTGGCTATATTTGGACTATGTGACTATACATTCTCCCTGAAAAGAAGGCTTAGAATTTCCAAAAGAGCAAATTGACCTGAATTTAGCCAAAGAGCTTGCACAGCATAATCCAGGTGCTCTGAAGTTGAATGATTACACTGTAGCTCTACACTTGTTCCACACCAGTGCACAATCAATAGCAGCATCATGATGACGCTGCCTGCAAACACTGTGGAAAAAATCCTGTCAGTAGAGTGAACTTGATGCCAGACTGTATGTTCCCAGGCCAAGGTACACAGACGATTTTATTCAACAAAGTTAAGAAAATATGAATCAGCAAACTGATGAGATAACTGTAGTTACTGTAATTTTTACCATTCTCATACAAGCTTATCTGCTAATATGTCTTAAATTTAGATAATTCTCCATTTAGAATTTTCCATCATGAGAGAAACTGTATTTGAAACGTATTTATTTCCTATAATATAGTATATTCCTCTCTTGTTCATTTATTGCATAAAACCATCTGTCACCAAACAAGGTGCCTTACCGACCTCTTGTTTTCTCTTACCAGGGATGTCCTACCCAGTTGGCATAGTCCCGCCAAGGACCAAATCTCCAGTGCCTGACTCTTCCTCCATAGCTTCATACGTTACCTTACGGAAGAGCAAGAAGCCTGACCTCAGGACGGTGAGTCCTCACTGCTCCGGGAGATAAACTCTTCCTATTTGACAGACCAGACATTTTTGTCTCTAAGCAACAAAAAACAATGACAAAAATAATAATTGACAAATGTTTTTGTTTCTCTTGTGTGTTCTTGTTGTCTCATAATTTAGAGCCCCCCGTTGGCAGTAGCAAACTGGCCACCACTTCCTTTTATTAAATTGCATTTGCTCCCTTCTTAATTGGATGTTTTGGTCATTAAGTTGTTGTTTGAAAGCCAGCGTGTGGCAGAAGAGGCCACTCGTCACGTGGCCGGGGTGTGACTCATGCTCTTAAAAGCAGGCTGTCATAAAATAGATGCCGAGC
The DNA here is from genome assembly GCA_023373845.1 of Nibea coibor. Lineage (NCBI taxonomy): Eukaryota > Metazoa > Chordata > Actinopteri > Sciaenidae > Nibea > Nibea coibor. The sequence continues at coordinate 19,700,532 of CM041721.1, forward strand.
TTGGTTTAGACAGTTTCCAGCCTCAAACACTATCAACTTAAATATACTAACCATGTCATTAGAGCACCACACTGTAGGGTGTGTCCTGTTTTTAAAGTGTCTATATTTTTTTGGAAAATAGATGGACATATAGTATAAATGAACCTATGTGAACTTTGTGAAATGTCAGCTGTACACATACTGTAGTCCTCGCTGCAGGCCGTAGAGCCCGTGGTTGTCACCGGTCTGTAGAGTCCAGCTTAAGCCTTTGGATAGCAGCCGTTTGAACAATATGGACAGTGGAGGCTCTGGACTGCATCCAGATCTGTCAGCCCTCCAGCATCGCACAAACCTGAAAGTGAACAACTTCTCCACAGTTCACTTCATATCATCAGCCTCTCCTGCTCAGGCATTAACAGGCCTCCAGCCTCTCTGAGTGCACCCATGTGTGCCAGCAGGAGCGTGTGTGAGTGTGTGCGTGCGCACAGCAGCCTGTCAGGTCGTTTCCACATGTACTTGGACTAGTGCTCAATTTAGTTCTAAGAGAGTGAACATTAAAGGGCCATTTCATAGTCATTATTGTGGTTATTATGTCAATCTCGACTGTTTAAAGAAGCAAAACGCCGCTCCAGTGTGTGCAGTATTGCCAGAGAAGATGTGATTACTCTACAAGTTTAGATTGTTTTCAGCTATGAAGCCGCCCGCAATTTGATGCCACTGTGCTGTGCGTCTGAACTCTGGCGTGGTGGTATTTGTCTCCTACCACTGAGTATCTGACAGTAACACTACACTATTATTAACTTCTATTTGTCGTCTGTGTCCCTCTGTGGTGTTTGTGTACGTCTGTGGCTGTCGGCTCTGGCTAACAGGAACGTCCACGCAGTGCGGTGGAGCAGCAGCTGTGTCCTGGGGAGAGCGGCAGACCCAGAATGAGCGTGGAGGAGCAGCTGGAGAGGATCCGACGCCACCAGCAGGGTGCCCTCAGGGAGAAAAAGAAAGGCCTCAGCATCCGGGGTGGCAGCCAGGAAAACACGCCCTCCCGCAGTCACTCATTTACTAAAGAAAACCATTTTCGCAGCATGCAGGTATTGAGCGACTGCCGCTGACACTATGGCAGCAATTTCAGTTCAGAGTAGGCTGAAATCAAACTCTGGAATCATTTTTATCGTGCTTTTTTTTTTTGTCCATTTTTAGTCTCAAATGAGGCGCAGAGATGAGGTGATTAGCAGTGACATCCAGGAGCTGGAGGCCTCGCTCAGGCAACAGGAGGTGGTGAGGGAGCAGGAGACGCCCGCCGAGGAGATTGCGCGTCTCAAAGAAGCCTCGCAGGCTGACCACTTAAATGTGGACCGAGAGGTACGGCACAGCAGTTGGCTGTCTCACTCATCAGCTGGCTGTCTTAGTCATGACACGGAGAGGGCTAATATTATCTCAGGCAAACTATTTAAAAATTGTTTGCCAACAGCACATCAGGTGTTGTGGATTTGAATCTAAAAGTGACTTTAAGCACAACATGATGGGGAAACGATGCCAATGTCTGTCTCACTTTGACATACATTTTGAAATAATGAAACTTGTTGGTTAGCTAGCTGAACGTCACACTACTTTAAAGTCAGGCACTTGATTTTAAGTTGCCTCTTGTTGTTTCTAAAGGAGTCCACAGCCTTTTTTGGATAATGTCAGTGAACTCCTTACTGTTTGCTTTCTCAACTGATCTCTGCATGGTGCAGAGTGACTCACATTAAGTGTTTCTCCCTCTAGGATAAAGCCTTTGGTGATATTCCATTTAGTCTTACACACCCAAAATGTGGAACAGCCTCCCTGTGCTACAAACCACGATGAGCATCTGTTGTCTATTTATAACTGTCGTTTTCTAATTTATATCTCCGTATTTTCTTTCTTTATTGTGGACACTTCTCTTCATTTTTGTTTTTATTGTATGGCACGCAGTATTTGACCCATTTGTGTGAAGTGTGCTATCTCAAGTGTTTCTTTGTGTTGCCTTTCTTCCAGCTTTCCGTGCCTGACAAAGTGCTGATTCCTGAGCGTTACGTGGAGTCAGATCCCGAGGAGGCTCTGAGCCCTGAGCAGGAGGCTGATAAGCAGAGGAAAGTTGATCGTATCCGAGCCCTCATAGCCAAAAACAGGTAAACACCCCAGTCTGTAACAGTAACGTTTTATGAGCAAGGACAGGGCTGCTCAGACCTTTTTAATGTCATGGAAAAAAATCCTTTGGTGAAAGGGCTATCTTTGTTGGTGACCACTGATATTTCCCTGCAGATGTCATGCATGTAATCCTTTGTAGAAGTGAGGGGTAAGTCTGCAGTCATGGCAGGGCATCACCATATAAAGCTCAAAAGGAGCCACGCAGATCTCATTCAGATCAGTGCCTTAGATGTGCAGAAATGTCCCTGCTCTTATCTCCTCGCCACTGTGACATTTTATTCTAAATGTCAGCCCTCTTGAATTGATTTAAAAGAGATATCTTTTCCATCCCGAGGTATTTGTGTTTATTCTCAAACGATGTTGACAATCACAGCTGCGTTATATTATATGAACCATTTTGTGTGTGTGTGTGTGTGTGCTCCTAGCATGCAGAATGTGCTGCCTAGTGTGGCTCTTAGCCCAGAGGAGGAGACTGAAGAGGAGGTTACCATACAGGAGAAAGAAAAGATGATTAATATCTCCTACGAGCTGGCAGCCGAGGCCTCCAAACGCAGCAAGCTGGTAGCAGGTACATCTCTAGAGACAACCGGGAGGAGGTGGATCAAAAGGATGCATGTGATAAAACAGAAAAACCGGCGTGAGCCTGTTCTTCAGGATCACTACTTTTTATTGCAGATGTTTCCATTGTGTGTGTGTGTGTTCAGTCGTTCTTCATTTTTGTCTCAGTAGTTTGCTCATCAATCCCACTTTCAGTCATCTTGAGTGTCGTTTGACGGCGGCCATTTGTTTTTGTTATGTTGTGTGTGTGTGCCTGACGTGTGCTCAACATGTTGCTCTGTTTCATTGCAGTGAAGAGCCCGTCGTCCTCTTCCCCACCCCTTCCACAGTCTCCTAACTCACCCCCTCAACTCACTGACGGGTCTCACTTCATGTGTGTGTAATAGCACCAGTAAGGGCCTTCATCAACCTGTTTTGTCCATACTCACAATGCTAAAGTGTTCTCTGTGTTGTTGTTATTGTCTCTTTGGGGGGGGGGGTGCATCAGAATGGAAGCGATTGATGGAAAGTTGTGTTAAAGTGCGGAGAGGGGAAACAGCCGTGATGTGTTTGCATGCATTGTGTTGACACCACTGTTTCCCCAGACTCCATTAACTGTTATGTACTTTATAACAGAAAACTTAGATCTCTATTGTCTAGCACTATTGTTGACCATTCTAAACTCTCCTTGTCTCTTTCTGCAGCACAAGCTCTGGCCTCAGTGAAAACCTATACATGAAGGAAACAGCAGCAGAGGTGTAAAGAAGCCTCAGAAGACTTCCCCAAGGACATCAGCACAAGGCCGCGGCCTACAGAGAGAGAAACTGCCCACCCCGTACTCTAACCTCTGACTTCTGTATGCTCACTGTGACGTCTTAAGCTCTTATGCCAACAACAACTTTTTTCTCCCTGTGTGACATTTCTCTGTTACTGCCTTTCTGTGGGGCCCCACACTCTCCCTCAACCCGGTGAGACAATACAGCTTTGTTACCTTTGGTGTTGCAGTTCCATTTTCAGTTTTTACAAGGCTTTTACGGTTGTTTTTATTATTTAAATGGTTTTATTAGGCTCTCATTTGAATATGGGCTAACGTCTGTCTGTATGTATACAGTATATATGAGGCTAATAGCTCTATTGTGAGCCTGAGGTCCTGTGATAAAATGTTTTGGGCCTTGCCACAGTTTGCATTTCTGTTTCACCACCTGTCTGAAAAGGTTTCAAGAACACACAGTTTCACATAAATGTAGTTCAGCTGAATCTTTTCTAAGTTACACAATTTGTTCTTCAGACATCATTCATTGGCTAACCATTCATATTTATCAATTTATTGTAAAGAACATTTGTTGATATGAAAGACGGGCATATAAGAGATGTAGATCCCTCCATTATATTGAAAGGAGGGGCCACTTTATTGCTGCAGATGAAGATTATTTGTAATTTCTCGTGTAATTATTTAAAATGGGGATCTTCTGCAGTCCCCGTCGCATTGTTGCCGACACATATGTGAATGTTAAGGCTTTAGTCACTCTATACTGTCTTTTTTTATTGCTGAGAGATATATTTAAACTGAGAGAAGGAAAAATAGTTTGGTTCTATTTTATGATATGTTGGTTTGAAGTCTTGGAACTATAAGAAAAAAGAAAAAAACGATTTAGCACATGTAAAAAGCAATAATAAAAATAAAACGTTTGTGAATCCAGGATTTTTTTTTTCTGTGTGTGTGTGTACAAAGTGTAATTATCAGAGGTTTACTGTGTATATAATGTACATGGTAGAGCAGGATGGGAGGATGTATCCAACATATGGTTACAAACTAGATTTGATTTGCAAATGTTCATATTCCATCTGTTTTATATCATGTTAAATAAATGTTGCTGTTCTTAACAAAAGGTTGCACTGGGCTCATTTTAGCCAGCTGTAGTAGACAATAAATAAACATACTTATTGGACTGTTAGTTTTGATTATCGGCTTCATCGGAAATAATCAGATATGAAATGGATCATTTATAGCAAACAGACAGAGTTATGGGGGGGTGTGGTCCTCAGTTAGAGTAACAGCCAGTTTAAATATAGAACTATGACTCCCTCTTGTGGTCACTGCTGCTGCAACATTGGTGGTGCTGTATCTTGCAATAAATGTATTTATTTATGATAAACTCGTCTCTTACAGAACACAATTTTTGTTTTTCGTTTAGAAAATCTAACACAGCATGTCCTCTGTCGATTCCCATATTTCCGCATAGTGATGTCCAAACAGAGTTAATGTCAGCACTGACCTGCTTGGGGTGGACTGTGACCCACTTTGCTCACTTAGTAAGCCAATTGTATAATTTATAGGTTGTAATAAGTGATTTTATTAATAGTTAATAAATGATTTGATCGATTAATGACTTCAGGGAGATCCTAAAATGCCCAAGTTTGCGTTATCTCTGGCATAATTGAGTAATAAATCACCCATTAAATTCTTGTTTTGTCATAAGCCATAAAGTTTAGAATGAATCGTGTTAATAATATCTTATGAAGTGATTTATGGATCCATTCAAGTGTTTTTCTAGAAGGTAAGTGATCCTACAGTGAGACTATCAATATAAATCATAAATCGGAGGATTTAATGGGATTTTCCCCACAACCTGGCAACCCCAAATTAAGCTTCTCATTACACGCGCTCCGTGAATGGCTCCGGTCTCCGGGCTCTAATTTGGGTTGATTGCTTTGGTAAACAGCGGCTCCCCGGTTTAAACGGAGTCGGAAACACATGGAAAGTTTAAATACCAACGTCAGAGTTTCTCCTCCTCGTGCCGCCGCCGGCCAATCAGAGAGCAGACAGTGTGATTTGACCCAGCCCTTCTTCTGCAGTGAACTGTTGACGGTGCCACGGTTAAATTTTAATACCGAAAGTGTCCTACGCCGCCGAAATGGCTGCTGCGGCTGCAGAAGAAACACCCGCACTGAGCGCCGAGAGCGATGTACGGCCCGCGGAGAAAACCGAGGCCACGGCTGAGGAGAAAGAAAAGGGCCTCGGCGGCGAACAGGAAACGGAGGAGCCGCGCAGTGGTGTAGAGCCGAAAATGGAAGAGGTGGACGCGGAGGCCGGTGAGGAGAAGCCCGCCGCGGCGGCAGACAAGGCCGCGAGCGAGGCGACGACGGACGACGGCGCCGTGACGGTCGACGAGGAGGCGAAAGCCGCCCCTGAGGAAGCGGAGCACAAGCCGGAGACACAGCCGAGCCCCGGGGGAGGTAACAACGAACCTACCGGCGATAGCACAATGAAAGAAGCGAAGGAGGAACCGGGAGAGGACAGCCGGTGCTCGGGGCTAGACTGCGAGAAGAGCAGCAAGACAGTTTGCGAGGATGGGGAGAAACCCAGCAGCGGAGGCGGGGAGCTGGGCGACAAGAGGCGGCCGAGTGTGGAGATCTCATCCTCGGATGGTGAACCGCTGAGCCGTATGGACTCGGAGGACAGGTTGGAGCGGTGTGGGTGTGAACGGGTTACACTAGCTGTGGACAGTCCCTCCACCCCAGCACAGCACAGGATGACAATTAATTAGAGTTTTTATAGTTTATAGGTCATGCAGTTAATTATCAGTTTTGTTAATTGGCTCGGGTAATTAATAATAACAGTCTATATGGCACCTTTAAAAACAGTTTACAAAGGGCTTTGTCAGATAAACAGGATGCTCATAAAGCCATAAAAGCAGGATTAAAATAAGATTTAAGGACATGGTGATGGAAAGAGACAGTTAAATGAGGAAATGCATTTTAAAAATGCATAAAAATATGATAAAAAGACAATTTATTAACGATTTTTGTGTTTTTCCCACTAAAAAAACTTCACACAACCTCAGGACCACAAAAAGAAAAAGTTCTCTCCTTCCTCCTCTTTGACAGAGAAGTCCGTCTCCAGCGTGTGTTTCATGCGATGGAGGTTTTGTAGATTTTTCTATCACACGTTTCACATTGGACCACGATTAGTTTCTGACAGGCCATCAGCTCAGATTTAAGAGAAACTTCCCAGCTTCGACAGATGAATGGGAAAACAGCTGACATCAGCCTGCACAAACGGGGACTTTAAACATTAAGGGAAGTTAACTGGAAGTCACCGCTACTGATCAAATGAATAAAACTGGGGTGATAATCTGTAACCGGTGTGTGTGTGTGTGTGTGTGTGTTGAATGAGTGATGAGTGAACCATTGCCTATGAGACCCTTTGGTGACGTGACGGCACATTAAATGAATAATACATCGTGGCAGGAGCAATAAATCCAACAATATCATTGATTTGGAATGAGTGATGAAAGTGGTATGCATGGAAAATCTGTCCCAGACAGAAGTCTTTCACGCATAGTGACTATTTAATGCGGCTAGTAATATCTGCACCTGTTCGTGACGGCTGTGCAAAGTCTGATCTAAGCTGTGAGGATATTCTTGATGGCCTTAGCGCCGATGTTTTATAGCACTGGGACTCTTTTTCTCTACTCACCCCACCCTCTTCTCTCTCTCTCTCTCTCAGTATCAGCAGTACCCTGATGGAGATGGAGAGCACAGTGTCCAGTGGGCGCTCCACCCCGGCCATGATGAACGGACAGAGCAGTGCCAGCTCCTCCGGGGCTAAGACAGTAGCTTACTCTTGCTGCTGGGACCTCTGTCCGCAGTGCTTCAACAACAGTCCTGATCTGGCGGAGCATATCAGGGGTATTCACGTGGATGGGCAGAGAGGAGGGGTCAGTAGACTTTAAAGCTTTGGATTAAGCTTCATGTTTATACCACCTGACAGGTAGCCAGACGAGAGAATGTCACTGTTTGCTGTCAGTCAAGACAAAGCTTAACAGTTCAAGTGTAGGCAGTTTGTTTCACTGGAACTGCTTTCTGCTGAAGAAGTAGTGCTTCTGTGGATTATCTCAAGTAAATGAAACAATTCCTGGGAGCGGATGTTTCTGCTATTTTCAAAATATTATTCATCAATCATGCAAACACTACTAATGTATAAGGACATGTTTAAGGCCCAACTTTTGAATGCAGCAGTCAGCAGATGTGGTCTTGCTGTCTGTGCTGTTCTTATGTTAAGTTTCTCTTCTTCCTGTAAGTTTTAATGCACCTTTTTATAAAGTACACCTCCGACTGCACAATCAGGAAAAAGGTTTGCAAAATGAATCAGCCCATGTTGACACTTTCTCCCTTTTGACTGAAGTAAAAAGACAAGAAGAGGTAAGAAAACTCAGATCTGTGCCACCTCCAGTCAGAAGTGGAAGTTAGGCAACTTAACAGATAATTTGAGAAATCTTCCTCTGTCCTTCTGTCTAACACTTCATCTGTGTAAGCTGTCTTGGCAGTTCATCACAAACCACATAAACTTTTTGTCCTCTCTTCTTAATGTCTGTCTCTCTCTGTCCCTCAGGTGTTTGTGTGTTTATGGAAGGGTTGTAAGGTGTATAACACACCGTCCACCAGTCAAAGCTGGCTCCAGAGACACATGTTGACCCACAGCGGCGATAAACCCTTTAAGGTAAAAACCATAACTCCGACACAGTCTACACCTGGGAGTGTTTCTCCAAAGATGATCTGAGAATGAATGAATGAACTTTGCTGTGTGATAATATTTATTTTCTCAACATCTAGACGGCGTCTGGCTGTCATCTTTGTTGTTTCACTAATATAGATGTCAATAATTATGATTCAGTTGCCATTAGTTCCTCAGTGCCTTCTCTGCCATGCCATTTAGCTACGTGTTTAATATCTCACAATTTTCTGATGCAGTGTGTAGTCGGGGGCTGCAACGCAAGCTTCGCTTCTCAAGGAGGGTTAGCCCGTCATGTCCCCAGCCACTTCAGCCAGCAGAGCTCCTCCAAACTGTCCAGCCAGGCAAAACTGAAAGAGGAGTCACCTTCCAAAGCTGGACTCAACAAGAGGAAGAAACTCAAGAACAAACGCAGGTGCTCCCTACGTACGTACCTAACAGGCACACAAACTAACCCCCTTTTTAAAATGTTTCATGTTGTGGTTTCGCTCTTTTCTTTGTTGGGAAGGATTACAAGCTGAGCACATTTTTGAGGTATCGCCACGTGTACATGGGCTTGAAGCACCCAAACCGTCTAATCATGTTAGTGTTCTGCCTTTTTAAAGAACAACTTAGCCTCTAACAGCAGCTTTTCATGATGGTATTGATAGATCGCTGCTTTGTGACAAGTTTAAGCTTAGACGGCTTTTGTCTGCATTCTATCGATAATAAAGTCTTTATTGATGTATAAATACATGTGAAGCACGGAAGTTAACTCATCTATTTTTTTCCAGAGCGTAACTGTTTAATCTGACAACCTCCTAGATGCCCATTAACTTAGATTCATTTAAAGAGCACAAATAAACTTGCAGTGAAGTAAGCCTTGCCTGAGGTCATGATCCATCTGAAGTCTTGCACTAATGCAAGAAAACCTTTAAGTCGTGCACTCAAAGACACTCTTGAAATCTGACAGTTGATATATAAATGAGAAAAGGCTTTTTTTTTATATGATGCTAGAAAATAGAACACAGAAGGCAAATGATGAAAAAGGTGTATCATGTGGAGACAAAGATCCGTCTTGCTTTTTCAAAAAGAGATGATGTTCGTGAAACGGCTTTCAGACGTCAAAGTGCCTTTGAATTCAGAAACAGGTCAGGGAACGTTTCTTTCTGCAGTTTCTTTCACACTGTAGCGAATCAGCTCTAAACCGATGGCTGATTTTAATTTTCACTTCCTCTTGATTGTTGTCTCTTTTTTTTTTTGCAAGTTGCAACAGTTGCAAGCAGTGTTTTCTGCATGCATATACGTCTATAGAGACTTTAAACTCTTGCAACAGAGCAACATGCTCGTTTGAGGGTTTGAGGTTGGGTTCTTTTTTTTTTTTTTCTTTTTAGCTTCGATATTTGACACTGGCAAGGTCTATGCCAAGCATTCATCTAATATCCTAAAGGGAAAAGAGAAAACAAGAAATGTACGGATATATATCATGCAATAAACGACAAGTTTGTACACTTATGTTTCAGTTAAGTCTCACAATCAAGCCTGATATATTATCCCGTTGAGATTCAGTGTCTCACCAACATGTGTCAAAAGAATCATAAAAAGCAAATACTCTAAACAATGATGGTAGCAAAAGGTCAAAGTGATACATGATCATGTTTCTGCCTGTGTGATTCATTCATTTGCAAAACTTTTCGCTGTCAGTGTCCAAAAGTATGAAATTAAAGAAATGATTATGCACAGACGTCAGCACAAAATCCCGAATAAACGTATTTTCTAATAACTTGGAATGTCACATGGTCCGAGTATCCTTACCACTGAATATGTGCAGTGAGGCAGTTATTCAAAGCAGCTAAACCATTAGAATCTCATTACTACAGCTTTCAATGGAGAACTGCCTCTTTTGTTACACATTTGATACAAAGTAACATTTAAAAACCACCAAGAAACAGCATTTTTCACTCGTGGGATGACTCTGACGTAGTTCTGGCTAGTTGCAGAAAGCTGTGTAATTTTTATATATCACAGCGGGGTCACAGTGGGAACTCTGGTGTTACGTTTGTTTGACTCTTGCTCTCATCTCAGTCTGTTCTCCTACCCCTCCAGCGAGGCCCCACGACTTCTTCGATGCTCAAACCATGGATGCTATTCGCCACAGGGCCATCTGTCTGAACCTCACCACCCACATCGAAAGTGTGGGCAACGGCCACAGCGTGGTCTTTCACAGCACGGTGAGTCCATGTACAGCTTCGCTCCCCTTTTTATTTTTTTTTATTTTTTATTTTTTTTGAATGAGTTTCAACACATTGAGTTGATGGTTGGAAGGATGCGTTCTCTGTGAAACTGTACCACAGAAACTGAATCTAACCAAAGAAGTCACAACGTGAAAATTGAATGTAGATAGGCTCGTTTCAGGTTTAGTGCACACGTGGCCCAATAAGAGAAATTTAATATGTGATAATGATAAACTACATTTTGATTAATTTACTTTAGAGGTGCTTCAAATCACCAAGTTCAAGTTAGAAAGGTCTCAACAACAAGAACTTCCATCATAGTGACTCAAATTGTGCTGATATTGTGACGATTCTGTGCTAATTGGGAGGAAACTACTGCATAAGCTCAGTTCTGTATCTATATATTAAAGGGTTTATGGCTTATAGGCATAGTGAAGTAGCAGCATTACTGTTTCATAACTGATAAAATATATAAAGGGTAAAAAGAAAGGGTATCATTGGTACTTATCCTGTCTTATGGCATGTTTAAATCATAATCTGTTTTATCTACGGAAAAAACTGAATCTTCCCTATTAATTTAATCTAAATATAACATCCATTTTTTTTTGTCTGTTTTCTGTTGTTTTCTTTTTAGACAACAGGGGGCATGAAAGAGTCGCTGTTTTAAAGTCAGCCTCCGATCACTGCAGATTCTGTCTCGATGCACTTGAAGTGAACCTTGCGAATCGCCTCAAGGCTCGATGTTGTTTTTCTCCGAATCAGGCGTCACAGGAAAGACAATTGGATTGTTTTTGTGAACCGTACTCGGTCCACTGCGATCCCAGCGCGTGATACATTATTAATGAGCTCTAAAATGCCTTTGCGTCTTACTACTGAGGTCACATGTGAGCACTCGCGGGAGAAACTATATTTGTATTAAAATATTCTGGCTCTTTTACTGACATGGAGTGGAGGAAGGAAACCTGCATTAGGACAGAGAAGTTGACTTTAATTATATTTTGGATGCGAGGACCATATTTCTTCGACTGACTGCCTTTCTGGTGCATTTCCACTAGGGAGCACTATGTCTCCTGTTCAAGACCCTCACATTGCATGTTGGTGGAAAAAAAACAATCATCCGCTGCCAAATTCCCCATTCTTTCACACACCATACGTCTACAAACACACTTTACTTGTTTCTCGGCAGCGTCTTTCGTTCTAATCATAGAAACTGATTCTGTTTACGCGGGGTGCATTAGGGCAGAAATTTGGCCCGCGTAATCGGTGTGTTGCAGAGAAAATTTGCCATTTGGTGTTTTTTTTTTTTTTTCCCCCTCAGTGAGTTAACTCCTATAAATTATTTATTTAATGTGCTGTGCTACTGTAGCATGCCACCACTGGCTAACCTAGCAGAAACAATTAGTGCACTCAGCAGAAGAATTTACATTTTCTCCCCTAAGAGAACAGTGAAAGCATCTCCTGGGGCGCCGCACAAATGTTTTAAACCACTTTGATACATGACTTACTTTTGAAGGCACAAACACGGCACACGCACACAGGCAGGAGGGTAGTTTTGAAAGTATGGGCAGTACTGTTGGAATTTTTATGATAATAGTAACAACATCATATTTTATATCACCTTATGGTATGAAAAGCACATAAAAAGCAAAAGTACTAATATATTTTGTTATATTTGAATTGCAGCTTGCAGAATCATTCATTTGCATCACAGACATCATACATGAAGATCATATTATTTCAAAAAGATTGCACTCAAAGTCAGTAAACTATTGATGCCAGAGTAGGTTTTAACTTTACTCACAGACAAAAATAAAACTAATCCAATCAAGAAGTTTAATTTTAAAGGTGTGTGTCTGTGTGTGTGCCCATGAAACCCACCGTGGGGTGCAGATGATGCAAGTGTGTGATATAGACCTGCAGGTCATACAGCTGTCTCTAAATTTTGCATCCATTTTTTGTTCACCATGCAAACAGAAAGCCATGAAGCAATCTCGTGCATCTCTTTCCCATGAAATTGATTTCCATCGACAATAATTCAAGCTCGTCTGGATACAGAGCTGAGTGCGGCTTTAGACCAACTCACGGTCAATGCTTTAGAGTGTAATTCAAGTATTGATACCAGTGCTTTGCTCACTGTTATTGTTTTGCTCTTAACTCGGTGCGCCCCTCCTACTACAGAGCAGAAATCCCCAGCAGCCAAGAATTTAAAAAGAAAAACTCACACAAAAAAGTGAAGATAAAGCTTGGGAAGAGGTTAAGAGAGGTAACCACATATTTGGACACAGACTGAGAAGGAGGAAGAGCCAGCCAGGGGGAGGGAGAGAAACAGAGTCTTGGAGAGAAAGGAGGGGGTTAAGTGAAGGTCAGGGTCATGGAATCGGAAGGAGATCTGGCCAGTTGGACATACATTTCTCTTCTTTATAATCCCTGGAGGTTTGTGGTGGAGAGAGACTGCGGTGCTGCGTCAGACCCCGGGCCCCAGTGGACCCTCCCAGTCCTGGGGAGAGAGAGCAGAGCTGTAGGGGTCCGGTGGAGCTTGGCCAGTGGGCCTGCTGACACGCCAGAGCAACTCAGTCATGTTTATGATGGGATATTTTTGTTATTGCGGCAATCTGCGTCATCCACAGCTTGACCCCCTGACACTAGACAGGCACCCAGTTTTAGCAGGCCTGCCCTCCCCCGCCTTCGGTCCTGCAGTTTTCACTGCCTTGTTTTTGAGCCACACTAATATCCACTGTTCACTCCCTATTTCCTCCCACTCTCCTTCTCTCTCCCTCCCTCCCTCCCTCTCTCTCTCTCTATTGCCTCCCTCTCTCGGGTCTACAGAGGAGGATTAAGATCTGTCCCTTAAAGCACCAACTTCCATCATCAAACCACTCGGCTCACAAATCACTTCATGCTGCTTAAACACAGGGCCGCTACTTCATCTGCAGCCTTTACATACATGGTCATGGCCTCTTCAAGTGAAGCCTGGGTTTGTGATTATTAACCCGGTGCTGTGAGGAGCCCGAGGGTGCAGGTTAACAGCTATGCATTTTTAATTAAAAGGGCAGTAAAGCAGCTGCTGGTGTAGTCTTTGCTGCGAGGCTCAGGACACTTATTGTAGGTCTCATTGCAGCCAGCACAGCATTCATACCAGTGCTGCAGCCTGTTGTTGTCTCTGCAAAGTTGTCTCCTCTCCCACGTGTGGGTTTACCGTGGAGCTGCAGCAGCCAGCCAGCCAGCCAGCCAGCCAAGCCCTGATGGAAAGTGAACAGATAAAGGCAGAGGCAGATAAACAAGAACAAAATACAATCCCTAAGTTATGAGGCGCTCTTAAAAAGCTGGGAAGGAGTTTTTACATGTTGGAAATGTCAGAGAGGCCTCTAATAGCATTTAAGTTGATCTGTACAAACAAAGAAAAAGAAAGTTTTGATTCTGCATCTGGTGAAAGGCAGTGTATATATATATATATATTTTTCTTTTTAAAGAGTATCGAGACAGCAATAACAAACTTCTGTGGTTCTTCACAGAACTTAACAGGCACAAGAGGCCTTGAAAGTAAAGGCAACAAAGTAGGTGGGGATTTATTTAGTTTGTGTTCCTGAATATAAAATTTAGCCATCAAATCTATAAATGCGACAATGCACTTCAAGTAATAATTGCTAATCATGTTGTCCAGACGATCCAATACATTTACATGCACTTATATAACCAGGTTACTCGGAGAAAGCAGGTTAGGAGGATAATTTGAGGACACGCAGATTGCAGCTGTATTAGTATTGGTGGTGGACGATGCTGTGATGCTGCTTTCTGATGGATGCAATTGTTTTAAAAACAAGGACACTTTCCTGTCTGCCTGCTGTTTCCTGTTTCTGATTGGAAACAGAATTTCTCGTATAATAAACGAGGCAGAAATCTGTTCTTGAGGAGAAATCCATCCCAATTTCAGAAACCTGTTTTCTCATTTACATGATGTTTAAGGAATCCGCTTAAATGGGACAGCGCTTGGTTATTTAGTTGCGCATAGATGGCTCCATTAGAAGGAGATGACATCCGGTAAGGATTCATCCACGGTGTGTCTATGTCATGTTTCTACAGACAGACCAAACGCTGGCTTTACATGGGGCAGTGTGTGTTTGCCATGCGTAGTAGGCAGCGTAGTTTCTCCTTCACGATGGGAACAGGATGTAGACAACATCACCAAAAGAGTACTTTTTCCGCCACCGATCACATCAGAATAATGTCATACCTACACGATCTCATACATGCATCAGAGAGCCCTGCTGGTGCAGCAGGATGCCCCTACAACATGTACATGGTACCACTGTGTCCTGGCTTTTCCACAGTGTAATTCATTGACAGGGAAACGGATGCAGGAAGTCAGACTATATGACACATATTTGTTTTTATAAGTTGTATGAAGGGTTTAGATTTCACACCAACAGAATATCTGTTTAAAGTGTGAGAGTTTTTCTGTTTCATCACTCCTGTTGTCGCTGCTACTTTGCTCAGCCTACTTGTTCTGTCTTCCACTCAAAGGACTTTTACGCCTGAACAATGTATCACAGATAAGAGGCAACAACACGGGTGATTTGCCAACTTGGCTGCTATTTGTAAAGCTTCTCACACAAATATTGAGGCACCGAGCCAGCAACAGCAAAAATTGTATCTGCTAACGGAGCATAAACGGTTCCAAAAAGTTATTCAAACTGAAACTAAACGTGTTTGTGTCCTGTTTGCTGTCCTCAGAAAGTTTGCCAAAAAGCTCTCTACCTGGAAACTTATCAAAATATAAGTGTAGATTTGCACACGTCACGGTTCACAGAGTTTTGTGCTGGATAGGAGACAAATATGCATCTATATGCTGAATTATCAGACTGGGGATATTAATAAAACCGTTTGAGCTTCCTGAAATCAGAGAAATCGTTTTAGCTCAGATGTCAGAGGTCAAGAAAAGCTAAGGAGGAGAGTAATTCTAGGTCTCTGTCTGTGTCTCCTGTCTCAGTGGAGTCTTCTCCCTCATGTCTTCAAACCAGTTTCCATCAATGCCGCGGCCGGTCTCTAGAGTCACAAAAATTATTTCGGATATCCATGTGCGTAAGAGAAGTTCTTCACATGTGAGCTCATTCCCTCTCCTAAAAATAGACATTCCTAACAAAAAAGAGCCAATTGACGCAAGAGCTTATATCTGTGGCTATTTTTGACACTCCTGGTTATTTTTCTAATTTTCTTTTCCCTACTGACAATATTTGTGCAAATTCCAGGCTAGTTTTACTATAAACCAACACAGCGTGATCGTTGAAATGTTATGCATTTAAAGGGAGGCAGCAATTCAGGAAATCTGATGTCTCAACTGTATTTTCACAAGAAGAAAAGGCCTTGATGTTTGAGGCTGTGCTGGCAGATTCAGTCTCGAGCAATCAAACCAGGTGACGAAACGACGAAAGATCAAACGAACGCAACGTGCCGCGTTCCTGCAGTAAATGTTCTAAGAGTCTCCATCTCTAAAGCCGCGGAGTGCTTTGGAGCTGACATAATCCGCAACGAGAGCAGGGGGACTTGTTTATGGTGATAACTGCTCACAGTGCGACCCCCGTGTCTATCTTCTCTCAAGAATGTCTGCAGCGATAAGCGGTTCTCAGACAAGTCCGGCGATGGGAGGAGATAAATAACTTTTGTCTGGATGTGAACTCCTCGGTTACAGCATGTTTGCAGGGGAATGTTGGATAGATCCTGCTCTCTCGCTGAGCTCTTGCATGCATTATTAAGAGCGCTCACATTGCTTATTAGTGTAATGATAAGCCACTGTATCAGTTGGTGAGATGTTTGAAGCATGTAGCCTCATTATTCATTAGAGATATGGGGCCAGGATGGGGGCACGTCTTTGAAGCCTTTTCTCAACAGACGAGGGAGAATGCTGCAATCGGAGCCAAACCCAACACATTTATGCTAATCTGATGCCTGTAACATCACAAAATGTCTTGACATTTGAATTTAACCGTAATATGTAGGTTGTATAATATTCCTACTGTATTTCCATTTTTGGTGGTGACTGTTCACGGGTCGAGCCGCGTGTTGCTTTGCAATGCAAATGCCAAACAGCAGAAACAAACGGACTGTGTGAAAGCCAAAAAAAAAAAAAAAGACATGAACCACGTTCTTATTCTCTTTGCTCTTTTTGTGTCTTATGGAGTTTGTGTTTTTGTTCGACTCTGTGCAGGTGCTAGCCAGGAGGAAAGAAGGGTCTGGCAAGGTGAAGGTCCTCCTACATTGGACACCTGAAGACATGTGAGTATAACTTGCCTGTACATCGTTGCAAAATTCCAACAATAATGTAGATAATTTGAGACTTTAAACCAGATGTTCTTTTTAAATCGAGTTCAGTTTTCAACATTATTACTCCGAGAGACCAAAAGAATAGAAAGGGCTGCGATTTATGCACCAGTAAAAGCCCGTGGCTGTTGTAGTGAACTGCATATTATAGCAGATACATCTGTGTCAACTTACACGACGACGTCACTACCTGCTAAAGTTAATCATTCGCTTTATTCCTATTAGGGAACTGGTTATGGTAGCTTTGAAATACTGCGCAGTATGTATTTAAGGGTAAAGGGTGTGTGGGTGCATGACAGACGAGACACATTTGTAGATAACCTTTTTTAAAATCTCACTGATCTACAGATTGAAAACTCAACATGACATTAACAAATCTCCAGCACATGCTTACCCGGTAAAGTCTGGGCCTGCCGCACAAACATTTCCTTTTATGAACAGCAGGGGTTCATGCGCGCACAGGCGAACATCAACAATATATACATTTCTCTGTCTGATAGCTTTACGATTCTCCTTTCCATCCAGTTGTGCGCGCAACGTGGTGGCCTTCTTTCACATCAGGGCCTGCTATAAATCTTCCCCCACCTTCTTCCCTCGGCTGATCCAATATTTGCTGTGGAGGGCTCTCAGTGTGAGGAGGCCGGGTTTCTATATAGTCCAAATCACACAAGCGCCTCTTCTCGAGTCCACATAGCTGCTCACAAAGAGAGCTGAGGGCGTCCGCCATGATTATCATCTAGTATACACACTCAGTAATATGAACGTTCATGCCTGGAGAAGACTTGCCTGTCTCTGTTCCTCTCTAGGTCCGTTGTTGGTTCTTTACCATCGTCTTACTTGGATAAATATCGATCAACCAAGATGTCTTAAAGAGTGGATCAGTACCTAAAATTACTTAGAGGCTGATTTAAATCCATAGCAGCATTTCGGTGTAACCTCTGGATAAACTCACTCAAAAAATCATGCTCAGCCAGTTGGGGCCTGCGCTGCCCAGCCCAGCCCTCACAAGCTGCATACTTATTTTTAAGCAGAGCCTCACTGGGCTCGGCTCACTCGAGGTGAAGCCTCAGCTCATTTAAGTAATTGGGCAGAATGGCACACACGTCCGGCGCTGTGCTTATGAAATGGGCCTGTCTCACAGAGAGAAAGAGCTTCACAGAGCGCTGTGATATTCAGCAGGGCATTTGCTCACGGGAAGCTCCCACCACACTCGCAACACTCCCACACTGCCATTAAAGGGTCTGACTGCACGGCTCCTGAGAGTGATCAGAGAGCAGAGAGGGGAAGAGCGAGAGGGAGGAGGAAAGAGGGTGCAAGAGGTGGGAGATGAGAAGAAGTGAGCAAAGAGTGGATATGGTGGGGGGGGCAGGAGGAAACAAAAACAAGGTCAAAGGAGACAAAGAACAGGTTGGAAAGCAAAAGGGAAAATGGGTTTGGCAAAAAGAAGAAAGACCTGGATGATGCATCATAAAGTAGATTGCGGCCGACAGCTTCCGATGAACATACTGTAGCTCAAACCTTGTTCTCAGTCCTCTACTGCCTCGTCCTTCCATCCTTCCTCTTCTTCTTTCCTCCCCTCTCTGATCCACCTCTGCTTTCCTCCTCCTCACCCCGCACGTGGGAGTTTAATCTTGTGCATAGAGAAATAATGAGGTAGAGGGGGAGGGAGAGAAAGATGAAGTTGGGTGATCAGGAAAGACCCCTCAGATTAATTCCAAACAGAGAGACACAGATGGAGATTGATACTGAGACCCAAAGACAGATAGAGACAGAACGGATGAGGGAAAGAATGGGGGAGACGGAGAACGCAGGAAAGTGAGAAATGAGAGTGGGAGCAAAATGGTTGTGGGGGAGAGAGAGAGAAATGTGAAGAGGCAGAATGAAACCGGAGAGGGCGAACGGTAGGGAAGCGTAGAAAACAAGAGCGAGATACCTTTTGGCTCCATCCATGCAGGAGAAATCAGTGATGCTACTGAATCATATATTTGCCCTGCAGCAGGCAAGTGCTTTGGTGATTAATAAGCATAACCAATCTATAGTGGGGTGCTGAAGGAAATGCACAATGTCTTAACCGGTGTGGGCGGCTGTATTATATCAGATAGACGTTACTGTTCAGGAAGCCCCACCCCTGTCATGACTGCTCGGGTGTTTACGGCTGTGACCCTTAAATGTCATTCAATCACTCGTCACTTTTAATGACATTTCTTTGTTATAAAACTATTTTGGTTTCACGTCTTAACATTATTTTATACTCTAACATTCGTTTTGACATTGGCTGTCAAAAGACTATTATAATTATGTCATGAGAAACTGACGTGGCACCGCTTAGATTTGTAAAGGTGTCATCAAATGTCATAAGGCCAGTTTGATGACAGACTATGGACGTATATGTCTTCTTTTTGCTAGGCATCAGGCATCTGTGTTCAGCAGCTTACTGTGTACTGATCAGACACAATGTTGCTACATCCTGATCAGTACATGTGCAAGTCTCAACAGATGAGAAGGAAACGGCACTCAGATTTATGACTTGCCCACTATCCATACTCTTGAAATGGTTCAACACTTCTAGTAAAGCCTTGCCTTTTAATTGCTGTTCAGGGGATGAATTTAACCAACTAGAATTGTTCTGAGACATGGTTGGTAGTCTGTGTCAATTCAGCCAAGTTAATATTTAGTCCTTGACTCAGTGTCGGAGTATCTGAGGAACAGTCTAGTGGTCATTTGACTGCCATGAAGTGTCACGACCCTCAACGCAGAGGTCAACATCAAGTGCCGCACTGTTTTTGTGTACATGCATGTCCCAGGCACCAAGTTAATGATAAGCCCCGTGAATGTGGGAAGTCATGTTTATTAATGCTGGAGCAAACTGTTCACGTCCGAACTGACACTCATTAACTCATTAATGAGTAACTGATTAACGTGAACCACCAGCAGCTCACTAAGGACAGAGAAGGGAGCTGGGCGGGCTGGGAGAGACAGAGAGAACCATAATTGGTGTCTAATCTCTGATGAATGGGTGAATGGATTCCAGTGCATGCTGCTGAACGCTTTAGAAATACTGTACAATACACATGGGCAAAACTACACGTTACTTATCAACATACGACATGGATTTATCTCATAAACCTTTGTTAGCAAGTTTGATTTTGTTGTTTTCAGTCTGTTGTTTGTAACAAGGCAGGCATATAAATATAACCCCGTCTGGGAAAACCTTATAAACCTGCCCAACTTCAAGGGAGAACAGAAAATCCTGGGAATTTTGTCACATCAGGTTGGTAACACTTATTTAACGTGCAGAATCAGGGCAGAGATCAAGGATCTCTAAATACACTTATGGTCCGTAAGCGACCTCCGTTCGAGGTGTGAAAATCCCTCACTTTGCGAGTATCTTTGATCGTAGAGGAACAGCAGTACATGAATGGCATTTTAAACGAGCTGCCGGTGAGTCAGTCGCAGGCCTGTATATGACTAATTTGCGCTAGTTTAATTGCATTCCTGCTGTGATATTACGAAAGAAGGGAGTATCATTGTGTTCTGCAGAAACGGGACTGCAAGAAAACGCTTGACTGCAGTTTATGTTATAAAACAGTAGAAGAACTGCGACTTTGATCTCATAGTAGAAAAACTTTTTAACCTCATTAAACATGGACATCATTCAAACATGTAAGAATTGGCTATGTATCCCATATCTGGTTATATATGGCAGATTCCAGCAGGATCATTGGTTCACCCAATACAATCCAGGGCTTGACCCTGCAGGAGACGCCAGTTTGAGGTTGACTCTTTAGTCATGCATGTCCTGTTGTTATTATCTTTCATTTAAAGGAAGTTGTGTACCTTTTTATGTGAACTTCTTTTTGTAGTTTTCTTGCCTGCAGACATGACATTTTGTGAGGGGAAAATTGCGGTTGAGAGAATCGTGCCACATATTGGCACTAAACCTAAAACAGCCACAGGCAGTTGTGGATATCGCACAAGGAAGAAGTCTGAACAGTAGTAACTCACCATACTTTGTTTTTCCTTCTTTGAAATTTCAGCATTTCAGGCACCTGAGTAGCTCATCCAAATCCATTAATAAGTAGAACATTTCAATTAAATTTCGATGCAAGCCCAATTTACTCAAGTATGAACACGCTGCGTCTATCTATAAGGCATTTCAGAGCACAGTCACAGTAGTGAGCAATTCTTTCTCTGCTGTGATTGTACTTAATTTGTGCAGTGCCACTCTTTGTGACACTTTTTCCTTTAGGCTACGATGTCCTTACCAACCTGACCCGGCCCTGTGAGCTCGCTCTCTTCTGCTCTGCAGAATGATGCAGTTTCTAAGGACATTGAACTCCTGCAGTCATTCTTGCTGAGTTCCATATAAAGCCATTTAATGTGTTTGCGATTTAATACACACTTTGGTGCTTTGTGATTAACTTATTGCTCCTGTCACCACTGGGAGCTTCAAGGCCTGGAGCCAGCCATCAATCTAGCCTGGAACACTGGGCTTCTATCTGGCAGGCACCCCCAGTAGCTCTCCCTACAGAGGCCTCACTCACAATATACATTTCTGGCTCATAAAGAAGCAAGCCAAATAACAGTCTCCTCTGGAAAATAAAATAAATCCATTTGTCTTTATTTGGCTTGGTGTGACTGAATGGAGTCTTTGGGTGGAGAGGTCTTTGAAAAATCTGTTTGTGTGTGTGTATGTGCACGCACAAACAGATTTTTTTCAGCCTTCCTTTGGGCCTCACGTCCATCAGAATATAATTTACTCATCAGTACCAAAGCACACTCACCCTGACATGTTTACGGTGACTCTGGAGTGGAACACGTGCGCGCACGCAAAAACACATGGGTGTTTACTGCAAATTTAACACTCAGCAGGTCCTCCTCTGTCATTTGAGGTTTGCTTTGCACAAGCACACTAACTCAAGGCTAACCCAAACTTTGAAGCAGCTTTTGAAGGGAGCTGTTTCTTGTCTTGTCCCTGCCTCTTCTCAACTTCCTCTTTCTCCTCTCCCCACCATTAAAGAGGATAGACACACTTTTGAAATCGAGAGAGAGACTTGACGTACAACTCAGTCTGAGGGTTACATTTTAGAAATAACTATTTAAGTCTTGGTATTTCAGAGTGCAATACACAGTTGTACATGTGTATTTGACAGCCAAACATCAAGTAAGTGCAACAAGACGAGGCATAGCAGCCAGCTAATATTACTTACCAGTCCAACAGGAAGAAGCTCAACTCGTTGTCTGTCTTTCAGCATCATAATGAAGCTTGCCAACATCTAAAAGCCATTCCCAGACTCTTGTCTGGCGTCTCCTTGCTCAGTCACTCTCTACTTTTCTCTTCTTGGCTTCCTCTCTCAGTATCCTCTTTGGTGTCTTCTGCCGTTGTGTCCATAGAAGCTGCTTACATTACCTGCTCGGCCAACTCGGGTTCTGGCATGACACCGGCTCCCTGTCAGCTTTCCCCAGCGTCCCGGTCCTGAAAACCTCCACGCCTCGTTGGTCCAAAATGCTGCTGGTACAAACCCTGACACTCTCCCTAATGCTCTGACCTCACAGTTCAGGCAGCCCGGGAAATAAAGGGAGCTAGCGTGAACTAACAGCAGCTATAGTTCACAGCAGTTTACTTTACTGTCCATCAGGAAACGGAGAAAAAAAAAGTTGATGCAGAGCAGCTGCAGGACATCAGAGGCAAAACCCAAAAACATTTTCTCCATAAAACATAATCCAGTCTCACCATAATAAGTGAAATAATTGGTGGTGTGTGACTTGGTGCGTAAGCGTTGCGTACTTCTGGTGTGTGATCATACCCATGCAGGCAATGACAGAGACGCCATTCACCTGATTACAAGTCGGCGTCGCATCAAAATGATTTAAAATTTGTTATTTTCTGGTTGAAAAGTTAAATAATGGTGCTACAAAAACCTTTCCATGCTTTTTCCAAAATCAGGATTTCTTTATCCCATTACTGCTCATTCATGAATTGAAAAGTAAGCACCAAACAGCCATATTTACGGGCGAAAACTGCCACCAACTGTACAGTTGTACATCAGATATCATCGCCATCATATCCCAGCTTAGACCTGTGCACGATTACTTCCACATGTGCAAGTTTTAGTTTTATTTGTATCTGTTTTTATCTGTCGTGTTCCTCCCTCCGTTTTAAGTTAAAGGGTGAGTCGGGCTTGCAAGTGTGCACGCGCTTCACATTTTTTCCGTGGCTGTCTGTACATTTAATGGCAGATACAGACAGAAATCCTCATCTGCGATAGTCAAGCTGAGGGCGAATAGTAACTGCAAATTGTTTGTGTAACAGTGATAGCTTGAAGGGTTTAATTTAACGCAGCATCCAAGGATGTGTATTGTAGATTATAAGTACACTACTGTGGCTTTCTGAACTTTATAGCTGTAGTAAATTACCCTATCTTGCTAGTCCCACCCTCCCGGCATTTAAACATGCCATAAAAGGGTTTGCAACCGCTGTTTAAGCGAGTTGTTGTACATTAACGTGAGCCACTTAACATTTTTTCCCTCTCTCGCCCCTTTCCTTTTCCCCATTCTTGAATTTGTTAGTTCTCTATCACTTTTGTTCCATCTCTACCTGCACACAGTTGTGCTGAATCTGCTGCATGTGGAGCATTACCTGCACACCATCCCACTGAATGGGCTGACTAGGCATGTGAATGAGTGATTTGGCTGGGTGGCTGCCTGCCTTGCCTAACTGCCGCCTGCAGTGAGTGTGTGTGTGTGTGTGTGTGTGCGTGCGTGTGTGTCTGCATCTCTGGGGGCTCCTGCGATGACGCACATAGTGACGGGGGGAATGCTGGGGGTGGAGACGGGGTGGCTGGAGGAGGGAGGGGAGGCGCAGTCGACTCGCTAAGCTCTTTGTTTCCTCTGCACCTCGACTTGCCACGCCAGTGCCTGCTAACCCTTCTTTCACAGGAGGATCACGCTGCTGCGGGTACAGTGAGGTGCAGCTGAGCAGTACAATACATCATGTGCACGTGTGTGTGTGTGTGTGTGTGCGCCTGTCACTGTAAAGTCACCTCGTTAGCCTTGAGCTTAGAGGTTAAAATTCTGGTTAATCATGAAGATACAGTGTAGAAGTTACTCGATAAGTAATGACACAAGAGGACAGTGTGCTTTGTCCTCTGCGTGTGCACGCATTTGCATGCAGACCTGCACACGCGTGTGCACGTGTGTCAGTCCCAGTGCTTTGGTCAAGGCCATGTTACTTGTGGAAATGTACTTAGTGTTCAGAGGAAGGTGTTAACATATGCGCTGGACTCAATGAGGCTCTTTGTCCATCTCTCTCACCCCCACTCCACCCCCTCCTTTTCTCTCTCTCTCTCTCTTTCTTGTTAGAGCTTTAAACCCTGACCACATGTCCTGTCTGTGCGCGTGTACGTGTGTTGTCTTGCAGACTACCTGATGTGTGGGTGAATGAAACGGAGCGATCGCAGCTGAAGACTAAAGTGGTGCACTTGTCGCAATTACCACAGGACACAGCCATGCTGCTAGACCCAAATATCTATAGGTGAGTGTCTGTATGCGAGCGTATGATGATGATGATGACGATGCCAGCAGCCTCTTTGTTCACGTGCACGCACAGGCACATAGACACACAAACACGCGCTGCTGCAGCTCCATTTTTTGCCTTAGCCAAACACATGTTGCCCATGTGTAAACATTATGTAATCCTCAGTGGGATTCATTGTGTGAAGCGTTTAAGTGCCACGAGAAAAGTGTTTGCAAGCGTTTTGCCTCCGGCTCCCCGTACCTGTGTTTGTGTGCTGCACACTTATCACTCTGTTCCACCAGGTGGCACCAACTCCCACCTTCAGCAATTAGGTTAAAAAAGACAAGTGCAGAGAAAACACAGTTAGTTTGTTTGTCTGTGTGTGTGTGTGATGAGGTTAAACATTGTGTCGCTACAGCCTGGTCATCAGTGATCAGCAGTTTCAAATGTGACAATAATATTGTGCAATGATAATGATGTATATGTTATTTAATGTATTAAGTAGTTCATTTAGAGATATATTCACACAGTAAAACCTGTTTTAATGTGAACGCAAATATTTATCTGAGGAAATGATTTTGCTTATTTGACAATGGAAAGAGATTTTAAACCAGGATGAGCTGCTGCTTCTGTGCAAACGTAGCTCCACAGCCTATGTTTTCTCTGTCTTCTCTGTCTACCACATTCCACTAAACATTAGCTCTGATATCATTTGAGTCATGCGCAGCTCTGCCAGACTTATTACACTCATCACTGAGATAAAAAAACAAGTTTAGCTTTATGGTATACCATAAAAGGCTGAAAATGCATCCTGAAAGAGGAACAATGTGCCTAAAATAACAGAGTGGTCATCTCACTGGAGATATATGGCACACAAGTGTGCTGATCAGCACACAGGCTGGCTGATTTTAATTAGACCTGAAGGCTCAGTAACTGCAGGGGCTGCTGCTGGACTCTGGTTTCATAGTTGAATATAACCGTCAGCACTCAGCCAATTTATGTCAAGGTTGTCTTAATGCATGAAATCCACAAACAAATGAGGTGGTTGGTGCCTGTGGCAGTAAATATAGTATGGTGTTTGAACCCCTGTACATGTGAATATGATGGGTTAGAAAGAAACCAGCGGCAGTCTAGTGCTGTATTATTTCATCAATGTTTCCATGCCGAAATTCTTCATTCTGTCACAAGTCGTGCTGGACTCAAATCGGCTCAAACGCATGATCGTGGTGCGTTGCATTTATACCAGAGATCCTCTTGCGCAGTGACCTCACAAACCTCTTCCTTTGTCTTTTCAGAGCACTTCCACAAAAGCGTCTAAAGCGCAGGTAAGCCGAAACAGTAAACGTGTGTGTATGTGTCATGATCGAATATACCAATAAACACCAAAAGATATACCTAGGTATAGATCCTACAGATACAGCGGTGTGTCTTTGGCTGAAACACACTGATGTAGTAGCTCACAGCAAACAATCATAGTGTTAATCATGTTAATCAATTACAATACGTGCACATGTTGTTAATACACAGCTTAAAGTGCATACTAGACAGAGAGTCATAGTACAAACACAAATATATAAAGAAGGAAAAATTCTATGCTAGCAGCTATTTAGTTTGAACTGCAGAAGTTCAAACAAAATGACTCGAGGAATGAATTTTACCTTAAATGTGTTTCTAATAAGGGCTGTGCTCTTTCCATAGTTTGTGGAAGAAAGTCAAAGATGTATGAAATGAGTAGGGCGATGCATAAAAAGGTATCTTATATCAACATGCGTGCACAGCTTTTGAAGTTGAGTAATGTTGGTCTGTATCTGCGGACCACACAGAGCTGCCGCCTTATTCTTACGTGTTAGCTCAGCTGCCACGCGTCTATACCGCTGCATCGTCCACATTTAAAATGTGCGTCTTCTTTCTGCCGTATCGGAGATCAAACGCCGCAGATGCCTCGACGGTATGGTAATGGCTCGTGCACGAGAAGTATTACCCATGGCTCTGATTCTCCTGTGGCGAAACATCGTTGGAGATGATTACTTATCGCCCACAGTTTCACAGTTCCTGTGCACCGCGAAGCCAGTTAATTGGGGAAACGAGCCTTTCCAGAGCCACGACCCCTGGCAATCCCTAGTTTCACTCAAACGTGATGTCATATTTGGACACCGTTCATTATTCCACGACTTGACCTCGGTAGTTCATTGTAGCAAAGGCTCTAAAACACACATTGTAATGTGTCTGCAGAGGAAGACAGCTTAATGTCCAGGAGGAAGCAGGTTTCTCACACTGTAATCTCTCATGACGAACTAAGAACATCTCATTCTCTCCATCTCTCTCTTTCTCTCCCGTCTTTGTGCTCAGCCTGTAAGGAGTCATCCGTGGACTCGATACTTAAGGGGAATTGCTTGTTCATAGGAGGTTTATCTGTGTGGGATGGGACGCTCTTCATCTGTCTCTGCCGAACGAGGGGAGTGAAGTGGCGATAAAAGGAAGTCAAACTTGGCCATGCTGCAGTTCTCCTGTTTTCCCTCTTCATATTTGTATATCTGAAATGACTGTTGTAGCCAAGTGTGGTATAAAACGGGACTAACCATTTTTTTTTAAAGTTTGTGTAAACTTAAATTAATGTTTTTTTTTGTTTGTTTGTTTTTTTAACAAGCACCAAAATATGCTTCATACCCAACAGTGTAAAAAAAAAAAATTAAAAAATACTGTTTTGTGTAACCTTGTCAGAAAATACAGCATATTTTATAACTGTTTTGTGTAAAATATTTATGCAGATTTTTAACTTATTTTTCTACAGTGGAAATTCTGGTGTTAATGTGGATTTTTGTGAAGGTTTTAAATAGAACCGTATTTACTGTGATAATCTATGTTAACTGTCACATGTAGGGGTATTTGAACAATTTCCTGTTGTAATTACATTGTACATGACAGAAGTCTTAACAGATTATCCTATTTATACTTATTGAATGCAGTACTTTTACCCGTGTGTATGACAGTGGGGCGTGAGGTTTTGCCGGTTATGTCAGATTTGTACTTAGTGTAATGCAAACTGTTACAGGAGCAATAACTCAGTAGTTAAGGACATTACCGTGTAGCTCTTAATCTTACACGCACTGCTGACAGTACAGCATAGAAATGACGTTTCATTACACATTTAAAAAATGTCAATCACACCGATTTAACTTCCCTGCCACCTCTCCTCCAAGTAACATGAACTGTTTATCATAGTTGCGATGATAACTTTACATTATTACTTTTTTATTGTTAAAAAAGGTGTGTTTTCTACTGTATCCTGTGCCTGTTGGTAATCTAATACTGTGTTTGTAATAAAATGGGGGAAATGACAGATGTTGACGACCTCTAGTTGTTTGTACAGATGAGCATGCACGGTGCTGGAATGGCGGAAAGGAGCAATGCATCCATTGTGGTATGAATATGAGTTCCTTATGTGTGCGTTGGAGGGACTGGCTGAGTTATTTGGCGTCCATTAGCAGAACAGCTTTGGGAGCATGCTGTGGAGGAGCTAATGACTGGGCCAGCAGGGCAGAACCCCTGCCGGCCTCAGCTGTTAGTGAACATGCCTGCAGAGAAAACGGAGTTCAGGGAGAGGTCCGCTACAATATGGCTGTCCCGCTCTTCAATCCACGCTCACACATACATTCATGGGCATTAGGACTCCAGCATGTGATATAATGAGGCCTTCAGGTGCTGGTTTATTCTTCTTGCGGGGTTAAAGCACTGGAAGTATCTTTCTCATATCTGCAATGGTCTGTGGCAGCACATAGAGCTGTTCTGTGGTAAACTGATAAGATATGTCCAAAATATGCAGGCAACACAGTTTGGGGTCATTACAATAACTCCACCATCAGCTCGGGTTAAAGTCCAGTAAATTCATGTGTCAACAAAAATATCTTTTTCGCAGATTCTTGAATCGAGGAAAGTTTTAAAAAGAATAACAAATATTTGAGCAGAAAAATGTCAAACACTTTCACACAATGCAGTAATAAAAAAACAACATAATATTAACAAAGAGCAGCACCATCAGGCCAGTGTGACCTTTAAAATCCTTAGTACAGATGATATTTTTCACCTTTTTATAGATTCCTTGAGCCAAGAAAAGTCATTCAGGCTGTAGAACCGATTCAATCACATGCAAAAGAAAGAAGCATCGGGTCATCTTCATTGTGACTAATGCAGTGGATTTTCACACTTCGCTGCATTTTGATTTTAAGATGCAAACATATTAAAAGGTACTATCTACAGATCAAAACAAATATTTAAGGTTAAAGGATGGTTAATCCCATTTTAACCTCTTAAAATTGCACACTCACTTGTGGTTTGTTAAGTAAGTGGGGGACTTATCGCAGGATCACAGATGTAAAGCCGTCTGTAAGCAGGAAGTTCTCCACGATAAGCACGCACTGCGAGGTTAGACTGCACGCATTATTTACACTTATTCAGTCACTCATGAGTCAAAGTATAAGACAGTTGAATAGACCTATCTTTTCTTTTCTTTTTTTTTGTAGCAGTGAGTAAATAACATTCCCACAGTTCTGTTGACAACACTCCACTAATTAATCACAGACTGTTTGGCTGTGACAAAGTTGGAGCTGATGGTTACAAACAGGATGTAGGGCCATATCTGCAGTGCAGTTTGTCCAACAGGGATCGATATCGCCTCGCCATGAAGACTGGACCTTTTTGCGCACATGCATGTTACTTTTGTAAAATGCATCATTGTTTTTGGGAGCCCGGGTTAAAATTTGATCCTGCCTGTGTGTGTTGATCTGGCACTTGTAGTGTGCATGTTTTATTATGAATTCCTTGTATGCGCCCATTCAAAACTAGACATTTATTGCATTGTTTCGTGATTTCATTATTTTTTTAAACTATAATCCTAATCTGGAAACCTCGAGTTTCATAAATATTACTGTAAACCACTTTATAACACTGACATTCTTCTATAATCTCCACCTTTACAAGCCTTTCAAGGTCTAATAATCCCTGCCGTCGGATTGGATTCATGTTTCTGTAATGCCTTCATTTCTCTCTGGTGCCTCAAGTGATTATTTGCAGAATGTTTTGATTAAGACAATACCACATTGTTAGTGAGGATTGCCCGAACCATGACTTCAGAAGTGACATCATTTGGAGAGAACAGGATGATTGATAGAAAGACTGGCAGGCAGATTTAGAAAGCGGACAGCAGCTCTGCCTGCAGAATCTAATCCTGCCTCAGCCTGTCCGTGAAGGAAACGCTGGGATGCTACCCTGAAGTGACGTCTGTTCACTCAACCCATGAGATGAGTTTTCCTCCTTCATCTTTCTCTTCCTCCAAACACCCAGTGTGATGCCAATCCCTTCGCCTCCGTCTCCACTGGAAAATCTCAGATAAACTGTTTTTGTTTTGGATTAATCGCAGCATGTTCACAGATGTGAACTTATTGATGTCACATTCTTTAATATTGATCGAAGTTGCACCAGTAATGGAAGCACATTTTGTACCCGTGACATGTGAACCTCATTAAGCCGCTCCATTAGTCATGTGTGACATTGTATCTGTAAGTGTTCGTGTGTCCGTCGGTTCTGTGGTCCAACTACTCAGATCTGGAGCTCTTCCATCGTCTGCAGCGCGGCGTACACTTGGTCCTGAATCATCCATCTGACTTTCTCATTGTGCTCAAAATCTTCGCTTTGCTTTGGCTACATGCACCGCTGTCTCTGTAAAGAATGAAGGCATTACATCAAGAACAAAAGCAATGAGCTGCCGCTCTAAATCCTGGACTGGGATTGTTTTTTCTCACTTTTTCACATATTTCATAAAAAGAAATTCCTGGGAATGAATGCCGTTCACCAGGAAACCTGAAGAGTTCAGTTGGGAGCGTTATTTTAGAGACTGATTAATTACCGTGCCATCCTAGAGGCTATTAACATTTTAACATTTTGCTTTTGGTCATTTATATTGACAACCTCCTCCTTTGGAAAAAGTAGTGTTAAATATAACCAAAGCCGTGAAATCATATCGCATAAATATGGAAGTTTCACATGTGTGACAAGAGTCCATATAAGGAATTCATGCAGGGTGTATACACATGGTGTGTGTCTGCACAAAACTGGACTGGAGCATATCAGCTGCAGGAGTTCTTGTAAACTGCTTAACTCTTCCTTCGTAAATGTCATTTTAATTGGGTTTCCATCATGTTTCCAAATCATTTGTTGCATCAAGAAGCCCTAATGGCCTTTTTATTGAGTGGTCTTTCCATCTCGGTAATTTTCTTTAGTCTATTTGAGATGCTGTAAGTCTGTATTGTGACATAACTGTCCATCCACGGTTTCATCTCCTTGTATTATTCATTCTGATGGCTTATTCATTTGTTTAAGCATTGTGCACAAATATATTTTGACAGCTTCGGACCCTTCCATTAGTGCAGACTGCATGGAGAAATGGTCAATAATCTATCCTTAAGTGGCCCTGACTGTTGACCCATCCTGTCAACACAAGAAACTGATGCTGTCTAAACATCTTCCAGCTGGGGAAGGCAGCCACTCAGTGGTAGCCTTTTGCTCGCTATCCACCATCTTACAGCAGTGCATCCCTCCTCCGGTACGTCCTTTGATTCTGTGGTGCTCGGGGAATTTTTCCTGTTCTTGGGCATGAAGCAATAAAACAAAACACAAAAAAAGGTGGGATGAACTGTTACATTAGAGCAGTTATCATGTGTGTATATGTTGACAGATGGAGTGTCAAACTGACTGTGTTGTAGTTAAATCTGAAACTTGTGTGTAAATATACACAGTCTCATCTCCTTACATTCACAAGTTACCACTGGTGGTCAGTGCGCACGCCGAGACTCTATTCCAACCAAATAAGACAACACTGTGTTTACAGGACAAACGCCACCAGGCAGCACGATAACAATGAAAAGGCTGCACGAATGCACATGGGGGACGTGCAAATAACAGCCTCACTCTCACTACCGTGTCCTTTTACCCGGTAGTTGTATATCAGTTGTAAAATATTCAGTATAAGTGTTACCTAGTGCTGAGTCTGTGCATTCAGTATGGCCTTAGAGATGATTAGCTAAAAGACTGGAAGCAAAGGGGGAAACAGCTAGTTTGGCTCTTCACAAAGCTTAAATCAGGATCCCAGCACATTGTGTCTCTGTTCACATATTTGTACATAAGGACAGTTTACGAGAGTTAGAGGCTGTAAATATTTCTTGGTAAACAAAAATCGTATCACAGGTCACAAGGAAAAGTCAAGAAATAGTTTCACATCAACTTCCTTTAAAGCCGCAAATTGTCATTTTTACATTCCACAGTTTATACGCAGATTAAACAGAAACAAGATGCATTGTTACTTAGTGGGATTTGGAGGTGTTGTTAGCCATGTTTGAGGTTTGAGGAGGGGCAGGCTGCTTCCAGTCTTTATGCTAAGCTAGGCTAATCACCTCCTGACTCAAGCTTCATACTCAACAGCCAAACAAGGGAATAGTTTTAATTAGCAAACTCTCTGGAAGATTGTGTGTAATATTTCTCAAAATGTCAAACTATTCCTGGTCAGCATTACACTGACAGCCCAGGCTCGAGCACATGGTCGCTCCCTCGGTACAATTAGTCCAATAGACTCAGTTGTCATCGTGCAAATATGACAACACAACACTCTGACGGGGGAGAAGTCAGCGTGTAGAGGTTATGTAAGCGGTAATTACAGTTGACCTGAAAGCAATGGGAGGTCTGCATTAATGAGTTTATGTCCATCTTTGTGCTTGCCCACGACTCATTCGCCGCTGTTTCAACATTCAGGCTCTGTCAGTGTCGAATGGCCCTTTGGCCATTTACTCAGTGTCACGCTCCCTCTCTACTCTCCCATCAGGCTGTGCAGCTGAACGACAGTACCAGCTTTTATTTATAGACGGTAGTATTTCATCAGATCCACAGTGTGCCATCAGCACCGGGGGAAAAACAGCAACAACGAGGAGTGGGAGAAACACGGTGCATGTGATTGGAGCATCGTGAGTTTCCTCTTTCAGCTCAGCAGAGTGATGCTCTGTATTTTGGATTTGTTATTAAGATGTGCTCATATGTCATGCAGTATCTATTTTTTCATGTTTGTTTTCTGGTTCTGGTGGGAAAAAGGAGAATCTTGTGGGATTAATAAAACTGTACGGCTTCCAGCTGGTGATCATCATACGACAAATAATCACCAATATAAACATAAACCAATTATACTCTGCTTCCAGACATTAGCATTAATTTATGTGTCTGACCTCCGCTTATGATTTATTTTTTGGATATTTA
Source organism: Nibea coibor (assembly GCA_023373845.1). NCBI lineage: Eukaryota > Metazoa > Chordata > Actinopteri > Sciaenidae > Nibea > Nibea coibor. The sequence continues at coordinate 19,733,068 of CM041721.1, forward strand.
TTCTTGTTTATCTGTAAATCAAGTTTTTACGGTTTTGTGCTACGCACGATGACGTGAGAAATCATTTACCCAGAGATTTATTTAAGGAGTTTACAACAGAGGATGTGCAATTTTTTTTTTCTGTGTGTAAGCTGATTTTTAGGAGCCTGTGTGGCTCAGCATTTTTGGTTCCTGACAGCACTTGACGTGTCTCATTTTTGACAATGCTTCTTAATCGTGGCAGTTTTACGTGCTGATTCACGAGGGTCAGTGGAAGCGGACGGGACGATAGTGATTGCAGCATGCTGTGCGCTGATGACAGATGCAGAAATAAATGGTTAGGGCTGCTTTCGGTGTTTTGAACTCAGGCCCTGGGGAGAAACAATTAGTGAAGGCACATTAGAGATGCCTAGCGTCAGCATCCCTTGTACCTCATGTGAAATAGAATAAGTTTATCTCAATCCTTTAGGTATTGTGCCACATATTTCCCATGCATGTTTCTCTGGAGGATGGAGGTTGTGTGTGATTGAGGTCGCCCGCCATATGGGAATAATATCATGCTTCTTGCCTGCCTTTTAAACAGTTCCATCATGTCAGATTGCTTCAGATCATCCCCAGACAGAATAAAAACTACTTTCTCGACGACAAAGGCGACACGTGAGAGAAATGGAGCAACACTGCGCTATTGTGCAAGATAATGTCAAAAGGAATTACTCACAGGGCCTTAAGTTATACACTAATCATTGCCAGAGCGGTACGGCTTACACTCATCAGCATTATCTCCACATCTTTGGCATCTACCCCATTCTTATGTCACAGGTTGGTAGGTATAAGTGAGGCCTACTGGTTGTGTTCAGTTTCCTCTTCTTCTATCTGAGCTGTTCCCCCCTTTTTCTCTGATGATTAAATACATTTGTTCCTAAAATCTTGAAATGCGATCGGCCCGCTGCATCTCCCGTTGTAGGATCCCATTTTCCAGGCTTGAGCGATTTGTCAGAATTGCTGCCCAACTTTCTGTGTGGTCTCTCTCTCTCTCTCTCTCTCTCTCTCTCTGCGTCTGTCTATCTCTTGCCCTCTTTCCATCCCCTCCTCCCTTCATTATCTTCTTACGTTATCGAGGAATACGCCTTGACAGCTACAACTCTATTTCTCAAGTTCCTCCTCACATTAGGCAATATCTTAGAGTTACATGAGAGCCCATCAATCCCACATGGATCTGGCAGGCCTGTAAACAGGAAATGGAATGTGACGTGCGTGATTTACCTACTGTGTGGTTACACAGAAACTTGCTATGTACATGTGTTGATACATTGCTGTCTTATACAAAATCAACAACAGCAATAAACAAAGTATATGATGTTTTATTTGGTAATCTTATGGATCTTGGATTGAGATTAAACAATAATTATACAGCTGATTTATTAGCAGTAAAAAAGTTTATTTAAAGCTAAATATCTCTGGATTTTTCTGGATACTTTGAAACCACAAAATTGTACCTTCATGATAGAAGTGCAGCTCTAAAGACAACAGGTACAACTTGTTGAGATTTAAAGGATTTAAAGCCTTGTTTCCCAACAGAAATTGGACATTGTCAGAGAACTATTTATCTTGTCAAGTAAGCATTGCAGAGAAGATATAAACAATGAAATAAAATAAATAAAAATGTAGGTATAAGTGTAATTATTCAGTGCAGTTATAAGTACAAGTAATGCAATTGGTAGACGTGCAGAATAAAAAGCTAGATATGGGCTAGATATATAGAGGACAGAGCTATAAATATATATTATCATGTCCAAGTAAGTGTGCAGTAGTATGTTAGTGGAGGGGGTCGGTGGTGGAGGGGAACGGAGAGTCCTTTAGTGCTTCCCAAAGGGAAGTAGGGCAAACAATCTGTGACCTCGGCTAGAGATGTCCCTGAAAATGCTTTGTGCCCTCTGCAGACACACTTGCACTGGACAGCCTTAATGGTGGGGAGGGGAGGTGATGCATTGGACACCACCCTCTGCAGTGCTTTCCTGTCCAAGACAGGCATAACGTTTCGTGATGCAGCTGGTAATATGGCTCTCAGTGGTGCAGTGGCAGAAGTTCACCACTGCTTGCAGAGACTGATTGATCTTCCTGACTCATGTGGGCTTTTTTCTTAATGGTGGTGTTGAGGGACAGGTTGTCATCAATGCACTATGTCGCAAGCTGCTGGACCTCCCTGTGGTCTGACTCATATTGTTGCTAATGAGGCCAATCACTGTTGTTTCTCCTGCAAACTTGATAATAGCATTGGAAACGTACAGGTACACAGTGCTGGAGAGGGCTCAGCACACAGCCCTGTGGGACGCCAGTATTCAGGGTGAGGGTTGATGAGGTGTGGTTGTCTAACCTAACAGATTGAGAGGAGGCAGTGATGCCCAGGTTGCTGAGGTTGGAGGGGATGATAGCAGTGAAATCTTGGTCTAGGTCTAGGTCTAGGTCTAGGTCGTATAGATATGCAGATGTTTACTAAAAATCAAAACGAGTTCTGCTAATCGTACTCTGGTTATTAAAGTTACATCTCATGCAGTCAACCTGTTTGAGCAAAGGTTATTAGATCCAGCTGACTTACAAGGAAAGTGTTTAGCTGCTCAATCAGGTCAGATTACTCAATGTAGTGGTGACTTGTCTCTCTCCCTTACACACAGACACACACACACAAGGAATGGGCATGTCACGCTAACGCTGGCATGGACGCTACCTCTTTCATCTAAGGGCCAGCCCACCTCTCTGAATGGGCTCCCCGACGCCAGCTGCATTGCCTGATATGGAAATAACCAGTGACTATAAAACCGTCGGTGTGTGTGCGTGTGTGTAAGAGGACGCTTGTGTCTTTTTAAAACCGTCAAACTAGCCTTGTGTACAAAAAAATAAAGTCTTGTATATGCAGCACTTTTAGAGTTCGGATCTAGTCAACACGAGAGCCGCTCTGTTGCCAAGTAGTCTGTATCTTTCCAAGAATGGCTGGGAGGGTTTTGTACATGTCAGAATTAGCAGTGTTTGCACACAGGTAATAGCTAACCCGACCATTAGCTTCTGATCTCTCTTGCTAAGAGTGACCACTTGACAGCTGCATCCTCCAGATAACATCATAAGGCTCAGCTCTTCTCATATAAAAGACGTTTCCTTGAACACAACATCAAAAGATACGTAATCTTTGATGACAAAGCTGTAAATTCTGAGCACTATTTTACTCCGCTAGCTGACACATTACTGGTACAAGCCCAATATGGAGCCTTTAATGGTCTGTCTAGACCGTTAAACGCTGCTTTTCCCTTCTAAATCAGATTTTCAGGACGATATGTCATGTTTGTTAGTTGTTATTGGTCCCAATTGTGTTTTAAATCACGGTTAGCGAAACAATAGTTAAGCATGCAGACAGAAAAGTGGAGGCTTGTATAAATACCTGTGCAGGATTGATGTTGGCTATCTGTCAGTTTTGTTTTGGTCAGTGCGTTTTCATCTGGAGGGGATGACTAATCAGATTGCAGAATTCATTTCAAAATATAAATATTGCCATCATGTGTATTCCAATGTAGGACACCACAAACATTTGATGGATTTATTTATTTATTTTTGTTCTCACGTCTACACTATCATGTCATTGTTGGCCAGATTATCTAGCCTTAACCTTACGATGAGATACATGACATCTGCGCATAGCAGAAGGGGCTAAAGGCATGATGACAAGCTGCCTCCTGCTCTCAGAGAGACGAGGGTAGGACATTGACAATAAGGGCTGAGCGCAGAGCACTGCGACGTGTCTTGTGCTGCAGTCGGGAATGACACGTGGAGAGAGGCCTTCGCAGCCTCCTGCCTCTCAGGGCTCCTTTGGCCTGTGTATAATTGATGAATGGAGTGAATAAGAGATGAGTTTGTGACTGTCAGCCAGCCTGATGGGGATGGACAGAGCTCAAGTTTGGCTCTCTTCATCTGGCTGATGATGACAATGATGGTGATGATGATGATGATGCCTGTTTTTCTTCCCCGACACTGTCCTGGACTCTGCCCGGGCCGTGCATCACCACTATCGTCACTGCTACCTCTTCTGGATAGCAACACAAAGACAGAGGGACGTGCCAGAAAAGAAGAGGCAAGGAGAGGAGAAAGAGGCAAGAGGCGGGGTTGGTGTGTGGTGGTGGGGTGGGGGGTGGTGGGGTGGGGGGGGTGAAGAAGGCAAGAAAGGAAGTTGAATAAAAGGAGGGCAGAGGATAGGAGTGGGGGAGGGGAAGACCGAAGCAGCTAGACAGTGGAGAAAATCACCTAAAAGAAATAATAACATACTGATCAGAGGGGCATTCCAGTGAAGAACAAAAAAGACATTATAGTCAGTCTGATATTATGTATGTGAGCAGCTAGAAATTATTGTTTTAGCTTTGGTAACAGCGGTGGTACTTGCTCTGTGTTGTAGTTGACTAGGCAAATTATTATTTCTTCAATCTCCTCCTATGTGTCTCTGAGGCAGCTTGTGCAGAAAATATCTGTGATTGTTAGAGGCAGGTGCTGTATGTAGGAGATGTTAGGACAGCAGTGTGCTGCCGTGGTATGAATACATTACCGGGGTCGTCCCTGAATCATTTTCAATCTCTGCCCCTTCTCTAATAACCATTCTGCCATTCTGAGAACAGTTTACATATCAATGTGTTTCTTCAGAGGGGGATTACCAACAGAAATTGGACTTGTTACAGATTTGATGGAAAGAAATGGCTCATAAAGGAATGCATTTTCTCTCTTCCTGACATGAATGCTGATGCTAAATTGTCATTGTAGTGTCCAGAGATAACTCAGCCATGTGCAAAGTTGCAGCGACGGAAAACTAAGGGATTGACGCAGCTTTGAGACATAAATGATAATTCCCCGCTACAGTTAATGAGGGTAACAGTGTAAGATGTGTATGTGTAACTTTGAGCGTATACATATTGACATATTTAACAAAAAAAAAGCTATTTCATGGTCACGATTCAGCAGATGGGCCCTAATGAGTGAAAACCATCATGTAACCCACACTGTCCATAAATCCACAATTTATTCTCAAAGTACAATATAATCTGCTGCAATTGAGATGAGAATCAATTGAGAAGCAAATTAATATTTTCTAACCTTTGGTGGTACCAAAAAATATCTCAAACATATAGTATTATATGTGCAGCTACTATTGTTGTATTATTAACCACGTTATTGGTTGTTATGTCCTTCAGCTATGAAATTTTCTCATATCTTACATCCTTTTCTGTTCTATAATATGTTCAAATCTCATTTTAGTGCACCTCAAAAATGGTTTTCTGTCGGTCTGTCATTCAGTCTATGGATCCATCCACCACTTTTGGTGTCTCTGTCTGTCTCTGTCCCTACTTTAGCTGCTGGTAAAGTTGTGATCAAATCAGAATCACTCCTTGTATAATATTTTGTTACATTAAATAGGGTCTTAAAAACTAATTTTTAAATTTCCATTAGATTTGCTGTGACTAATCATGGCCCTCTGGGGATGAATCAAAATAGTGAGTTGCACCAAAGAAGTCCAAATCTGATGGTCATGGTTTAAAACATGGATGCTCGTTAATAAACTCCATTTTCTTTTTCCAGGCTGCCATTGGAGAACACTTATTCCCTTTTTTCCCTCTCAAATAGACGCTTTTCTTAAATGGTGCCACAGACATCAGATTTTAGAGGAAGGCTCCCGCAATAGCTCAAAGACCAGCGCGTACGTATGCGTATATCATCTATAGCTGTCTGTCTGCTCGGCTCTTTGAAAATGAAATGGAGACATGCGATGGGAATCTGCTGGTTTAGTGGATAGCTGTGGTGGTGCCATGGAGAAAGAGAGTCTGCCCTTTACACAACCGCCGGGACTGGGTGACTGACATTTCTGCTAATGCCATCACATGAACCGTGCCATTTCAATGAAGACATGGACAGATGCCACCCTGTGCTCACACCACTGTGACCACACAGGAAACTCCATGTCTCTCTGTGTTTTCAAGTGAAGGCCCGCGGATGTAAATTCTTACGGCAATCCACGGAGGCGAGCTGCCTCCTTAAACGTCATATGTCGGATTCTTCAAACGATCAATGAGTGCAGGTGACAGCGCAGAGGAAATGCAGGCGAGTACAGTAGATTGTGTGCTTGGACATCGCGTGGCCCAACCGAACACCACGCGGCGGAGCTTTTATATGTTGCATTTTACAGCTTCAAATGAATCCCAGCAAGCACGGCAAGTTGCGTGTCTGAATGTCGTTTACAGCTGACATTTTGCAATGCGTTGACCTCGGCTGAGTCCCGGTCGTTAACAATACATGGTCCGCTCTGACAGCACTCCACGCAGTCTGAGGGGAGTGGGAGCTCGCAGGGCTCAAGGACTCTCTCTGCTTTCTGATAAACTGTCCACTTCCTCCTCTACTTTGTGTCTTTTGGGGGAAGGAAGGTGTTAGTTGGATACAAAGCAGGCGAGTACGCAAGCAGTGTAGCGAGGGGAGCCGAGAGTTTCAGCTGAGTCCAGCGTTTTTCTCTCCGCTCCCTGATGGCTCCCAGATGTTTTTTAAAGCAGCCACCACTCTCTCTGTATTTGCTCTCTTTCTATAACCCCCCCCCCCCCCTGTCTCTCTCTCCTTTCACATATTCTGCCCCTCTCCCTCTGCTTGTCCTTCCAATTTTCCCTCTCTTCGGGGATCACACCCTTCACAAAAGTGCTCGCTTCACCTTGTCTGATCGTAATCACCCCTTGTCAAATAAACAGCAGTTCTCCACACTTGTTCTCTTTATTCCTCTCTTGCTTCTCCCTCGTCTTTGCCTCTTTCCCTCTCGCTCTTCATTCATCTTGTCTAAAGTAGGGAAATAGCACTCTCTTTCTCCTGTAATACACCGGACTATGTTGTGTTTTTGCAGTGTAACCACAGACCGACTGGCTTCACCGGCAAATGTGTTGCCCATGTAAAATTCATACGCTCCTAATGCATTCATCTGCTCGTTCACCAGCAGTCCAGAGCATGGCCAATACTCACTTCAGCCATTGTGTTTTCAGTACTGGAGTGTCTTCCTTTAAAGTGCAAAAATAGTAGTTGTGCTTGAGATGTGAGTGCTGTATAAAAGCCTGTTTCCTCATGCAGGAATTAGTGTGTGTGTGTGTGTGTTTGTGTTTGTGAAAATGTAAAGCAGACACGGAGGGGGAAAGAAGAAAGTGAGTGAGGAAGTCATAAGTCTCCTTGACCCCCCTCTCTCTTCCTTAGCTGTCCAGAGAACACAGGAACTTAACTCATATATGTAAACATGTTTACACAGCCTTAAAGGAATACACCATTCATTGACTTACCTCTGAAATACTACTTCCACATGCCTGGCAAGATTAGAAAAGAAAAGGACTTGTGTGAACTTCATCCGTTTGTGTTCACCATATTGTATTTCTTCTCTTTATTCATGCTGTTGCTTGTGTTCTCTTAGCGTTTATTTAATATTTATATGATAATTTCTTAATATACTCCTACATAATTTAGAACATACATTCCTAAATATTCATGCTTAAGCTCTTAAAGCGTGATCGTCCACGAGGGCCACTATAATCGGAGAACGTTCTAAAAACTATACTGTGGCTTGGCTCCAACGTATGAACCGTTAAGTTAATGATGCATCCTACACTTTGGAATTACTGCCAGCCCCAAGGGGAATAACAACGTCTTTTTAATCGTTGGTATATCAAGCACAACGCGTCAGACGCTACTGGCAAGCCCTTCGATGTCACATATAGTTATACACATGCAGCAATCTATTGTTTTAATCATTGATGCACTTCACTTTGCATCAATATCCCATAGTCTTTACTGTTAACATGATTTTTACAACAGCTGTAAACAGATTGCTTATGAGGGACGTCTGTGACAGACTCTCCCTCTCTCCCTCTCTCTAGATGCAGGTTTCACATGAGTGTTCACCGACAGACAGAGAGGTTGACTGTAAACACTGCGATCTGTTTTGATGACGCACAACCCAGTGCAAGCTCATTGATATGGAGAGGGAACTGAGGGCAGGAGCTTCCTCATCAGCAAACACATTCCTGTGATGTTGACAGAGTGAACTCCAGACTCCAGCATACAGTATTTAAATGTGTCTGGGTACAGGTGCAGGGCCTAAAGTTACGTTCACGTGCACAACTTGAGATGCTTTGCTGCACTCACATAGCATGCAGAATATGGCCAACTTAAAGGAATATGTTTGTTCTTGCAGAGGATTACATGGTGTGGTTTATAGCTTCCTCATGTTCCCGTGCCTCTAGTCTTTATGCTAAGGTGGGGTAATTGCCTTCTGGTTTCTTAAGCTTCATATTTCATACTTCACATCCATCTTCTTATCTAAGTTTACAAGAAAGCAAATCTTGGTGCCTTTGCCACTCCCTTTTCTGCTGCTTCTGTCTATGCAGTGTAACCTGTCTGTTGATAAATAAGCCTGCCTGCTAACACCCTGATGATGGTATGTCAGTACACGTTTTTGGAGATTTGCACCTCCTGCTTCTGCTCCTCCTCCTCTCATTTCACCTGTACGGTGCAAACACACCTGTTATTAGCTATTATTGGAATTATGCATTTTGCAGTCAGTTTGTTTGCTGCCAGTATGGCTGACAACACTGTGTTTTTTGTTTTTTTTGTATTTGCTTTCTCACATATCTCCTTCTGCTGAGATGCATCGATTTCTGTTGGCTGCTAATTTAAATAGCTGAGCTCCAGTTCCACACAAAGCTGCAGTCGCTGCCAACCTTCAGTGAATGTCATCTGTTTATCATGCTGCATAACTTTTCGCTGGATTGCACTGTCTGCTGAACGCCGTCATATTTTATGAGTCTAACAAGTGCAGCTTATGTAACCGTTTAACGTTTGTAATTCAGACATTCCAGTTTTTGTCAGCATCGTTGTAATTGTGTAAATTCAATTATCATATATCGCACCAAATCATAACAGAAGTTAACTCATTTACAGCAGGCTAGAGCATACACTTAAGTATATTATTCACAGAGACCCAACATTTCCTACCATGGGCAAGCATTTTTATTTTTATTTATTCCTCGATTGGTTAATTTCGAGAAACAGAGATGCACAGATGGTAAATGGACTGTACTCATATTGCACCTTTCTAGTCTTTTCTAGTTTTTCTAGGCCACAGCGGCAGGACACAGCAGCAGTAATAGTAACAAGCACAACTATAGCAATAATGTATATCACGTTGATATATATTAAGACATATAACTAGAAGAAGAACAAGAATAACAGTAAGAATATAAGAAGCAGCTGTCAAGCAGCATGTGCAGCAACAATCCCCATTCTAGACTAAACCATGGTGGGAACCTGCGAGACGAGAAAGCACAAAAACTCTGGGGATAAAGCTACATTCATGACATGTATTCATGGGATTTGAATATGTACAGATGGACTGGAAGAGAGAAGAGCTGAGTACATGATGGGAAGTCCTTGCAGTCTAGTTCTACAGCAGTATTGACATGCACAACCAAGACATGGTTTAGGTCTTAGCCCTAATCTGTTATCTAACTATTAATATAACTACTAATATCTCTATGATTTGTTTATAATTTAGGTCATAATTAAAGGTGCTGTTGTGCTGGACTGTGTTATATAATACCACCATATTTTCATACATGAGGGAGCCAGAAAACACAACTGAATATATCACAGTACAGTACAACATCACCGCTGGAGCAGCTTATGTTAGATTGCAGAGAGCGAGGAGGTCAAAGACACACACCAAACTCCGGACTATTATTATTGTGAAATCACATCATTTGTTTGATGTGGGCCCGTGTATCTGACATGGTGTCAGCACAATCATGTACGTACATTCACACAAACATACAAAAATATAAGGTTGGAAGGTCTCACACGCGCCTTGAGCGTTTACCACGTTGTTTCCTTGAACTCCCGTCTCATCTAACTTCCTTCAGATTTCTTCTATTTTCTCAGTCCTCAGTACAGTAAATGAAGAGCGCATACAGCATGTGTGTGGTCACGTTGATAGCGGAGTTTTGAACAATGTGATGGAAGAAATCCATAGGGAGAAATATTCCCTTCAAAAGACGGGCATGAATATAATTATCGCACAACAATGCTCATAATTAGCAGGAGTACAAGCTGGTGCACTTTAGCACAATGACGAACCTTGCTCTGGATTATTTGATTCATATTGCTTTTTCCTCTTGTTAAAATATTCATTATCATATGATGAACTGTGGACCTGCCTCTTCCTGCTCACATCTCTCTGTTTCTTTCACTGACCCACTTCTTCTTCTTCTTCTTTGCATTTTTATTCTTCAAAAAGATTTGTTTCTTTCTGTCCTCTCTCTCTCTCACTCTCTCCTGCTTATTACCACTCACGTAATATTTCTCCATCCCCTCTCATCCCTCCCTATTCCTATTAAAAACTCTCCCACTTTAGTATTGCCCTGGCCCAGGTCCTATTCGCTGTCACTGACTGATCCGAGGCATCTTCCAGCCACTTCAACTCCTTTCCTTCCTCCCTCCCTAACTCCTCATCCTCTCCCTCTCCTCCCTCTCTCTCCTTCCTGCTCTCTCTCTGGCTGGCTCGGCATGTAAGGAGTGACGCACGGCCCTGCTGTCAGGGAGAGATAGCAGACTCTGGCCGTGACGTCACCAGGTTATCTCCAAGCTGTCCTTCTGAAGAACTCAGACCTGCTACACACACACACACTCACACACACACTCACACAGACCTGCACCAGTACTACTGGGCCACACATAAGCACAACCATCACGATTATGGTTCTCCTGCTCCTACAGCGTATGAGACAAATGCACACACGTGCAGTCACGTTCCACTCCTCTAAAACCCCAAACCAATTATCAGATCGCATGTCTTAGCGCCACCCTCTTGCATGCCAGTCACACTTTACATGAAGTCATTAACATACGAGATTTATCCTTTTCCCACGGCTAGCACACAGCTAGTCTTGCACTTGTAATTCAGACAACCACCAGTGAGGAGACTTTCTTTTATTCGAGCATGTTCAGATCAGGCGGACAGCATATGCAAAAATTATGACTTGTCCTACTTCATACTATAAATTCTGAAATGATTAATGAAGTCTTGAATACATAATTCTGAGGATGTGTGACACAAACGGAGAAACTGAGGACATAAAAGTTTTGTTATTTTCTTTCTTCATATAAAAAAAGCAGACATTGAGGATGATGGATAGGTGGTACATGTCTGATTCGTACCGATGCTCAGGATATTGTTGTTGTGTTAACTTTAGTTTTATTGCTTGTCCAATTTTTTTTTTTTATTTATATGGCACATTCCAGACAAGAATAAATTCATCTTAACTTTGATACTTTGAATCCAGTCTTCCTTATTGAAGGGTCATTTGAAAATTCTCATAACAATACACAATGGCAGTTAAAAGCATTTTCCATATTGAGTGATCTGCTGATTATTTTCTGGATTCATTGATCATTCCTTTACAAAATGTCAAAAAAGAATCACGAAAAATGCCAATCACAGTTTTCCACAGTGACATCTCCAGATGTCTTTTTCTGTGCGACTACCAGTCCAAAACCGCAACCATGTTTTATTTACAAGAAAGAAGAAGAAAAGAAGAAAATACTCACATTTAGGAGACCGGAGCCAGCGAATGTTTGGCATTTTCCCTTTAAAACTGCCTCAATCAATTATCAGAATTGTTTTCGATTCATTTTCTGCTGATGAATCAATGTGTTTCTGCTGCGAGCCATTATATTTTTTGAATCTAATGAGTGCCGCTTATGTAAGTGTTTCAGGTTTGTAGCTCAACACAACAGCTGTTTCATGAATCCCATCTTCACAAAGTGAATAATTCTAGTTTTTGCTGACATTGTCTACTTTAATCAAAAGCAGAACAGAAGATGTAGTGAATTAAAAATCAACAGTCAATTATTGAAATAAAATGCATAATAGTAAAAATGCAATAAATGAGAAAAACAAGTGCTGCGAATGTGATGCAGTTATACCATTAGAGAATACATGATGAGCTGCCAAATGAGGCCCTGCTCCAAATGGAAAAGTATCCCAGCTGTCCGACCATTATTGGGGTTAATTTAAACCATTGCTGCACCATCTCCTCCAGTAATGAGAGGAGAGGTGTGCCGTGCTGTGCTGTACTGTGTTTTCTAAGGCAGGCGATGGACCCAGACTATCCATGATGGATGGGTGGGGAGGTACCCACCCCTGGACAGCTGTTTCATCAGGACTCTTAGCTTGTAATTAGGCTCTCTGTGTACTGGGTATTAATGAGCATATAAATTCATAATTGTTCTCTGTCATTTATGTCTTGTTTTTCTTTCTATTTTTGTCTTCATTTTTCAATGTCTCTCCCAATAATAAAACACCTTTGATAGTAATGGCTCTATGAGGGTTAAAGTAGGTCAAACTCTGTTTCATTTTCACTCGATCTCCCGGGTTCGGTCCCTTATGTCCTGTCGTCCTGTCCAGTTTGAACCTCCCATAGTATGCCTCGCTTCTACTACAAAGGTAAGCTTTGTTCGTGTTCTTTGTTAATGTGACAGCATTTATCCCAGAGGTGCTGTCAAAAGTACACCAGTTCCACAGAGAGCACCACAGGAAGAGAAAGCTTTTTTTTTTCCCTTCTCTAATAAAATTTCCAATGCCTGATTTCACATTTACAGTCAGTCTTAGAGTAAACCCTAAGCGAGTCCCAAACTGATTGGAACCTTTACTCACAAAGCAGAAAAAAAAAGGGCCGCTCTCTCAATATTCCTTTGAAGTGGAAAATCAGGCAATGGTGAAGTTCAGTGGGTTTGGGTGGGATTCAGATGAATAAAATTGGATGGCCCACTTTTTTCCATTTCAATGAATTCAGATCAGGACACGATGCCAGCTCTTAGATGTGTCGCATCGAAATTTGGCATCGCCAGTGATGGCAGAGACAGCTGCATCCAACAGCCTCCACCTCCATTAGAAACTAAAAAAACTCACACCACCCACGACGTTCATGCGTTTTGATCATCCTGTTCTTGATTATAATTTCATCACATTCATATCGTCTGCCCGCTGTCTTTGAAAAGAGAATGTTCCAAATTTCATGTTGTTTTGTTCTCGTGCTGCACACAATTGTTCCCAGGATACACTGTCATCATCAGCATCCTGCCCAGCACTTGGCTGACATGGATCCATAGTCTCACCAGAATGGGACAGCCAGACACAGGCAGATGTTCGGAGCGGTGTGTAGGTGTGGCCAGGGACCATATTAGAGCCTGATAGAAACAGCAGGACAGACTTCCCTGTAGTAATGACGGCGAGTGGGAGCCGCTGCGTCCTCCTTTGTGTTCACCAGCTTACGTCAGCCAGCCGTGATGCAACACAGCGAAGGAGAGGAGGCACGCAGTAGGCATGTGAGCGATGTTGCAGAATAGCACTTTGAACATGACCTTTGTGTGAAAGCACCTTGTGACATTTGCAGCTTGTCAGGAGAGCTCGAATCAGAGTTCTCTTTTAAAGTTGGGGCATAGAGCTCATGGTGCTAGTCTCCATCATCCACTTTTAATTGAATCTGAGCTCTGTGGAGGAAAGATAAAATCACAATTACGTGACTCTTACTTACTCAAGAAGGTGTTTCACCCAGGGTGAGGCTTTGCTGTGGGGCCTTGGCTTGGAAGTCCAGCATGGACCAATGTATGAAGGGTGGACTGGTAGCTGGAGAAGTGCCAGTTCACCTCCCGGGCACTGCTGAGGTGCCCTTGAGCAATGTACAGAACATATTTTGGTCTTCATCAACAGATAGTTTGGAAAGTTTAAGTCTGGTGGAAATATATCCACTGATGTCAGTCAGGCTCTATTATATTTTTACAATTTACAATTACAAACACAGGAAGTTGCCTACTCCCCTTCCCAAATACTGTGTCCTCCACCATGACGTGTTAGATACATACAGTCACTGTGATTTTTGGACACATTTTCAATCTGGTTATTTGTTGAATCTGTTTGTGCCTGCAGTCACATCATATTTATGCAACACACACAAGGGACTTTTCACATGTAACATATGAACCTGTGCTGCAGTTCTCGTTCAATTATGCAACATCCATTGGTGTATTCCATAATGTTCTGGATGTACTGATTTCTGTAACAGTGGGTCCACATCTGTGTGCTGCTGACCCTGATTTATTGGAACTTATAAGTAATTCAGGAGCAAAAACAATTTTCCATAAACAATGCATGAGCGTGACAAGTGACAGAAACGCACAGTCAACTGATTACATGGAGAATGAAAAGGAGGAAATCACCTGAGGATGCTGACAGTCACTTGTGATTACTCACTATCATAATATATTCACCACGTCCGGAGAAGCAGATTAAAAAATGTGACTCCGAAATGGATTTTATGGGCACGCTTGTGCTTTCATTTTTTAATGCTCCAGCTCAAGATTCAAACGGCGCTCGGTGCAGTTCTGTCAAGACGGGATCACACAGAATGAGATGCCAATCCGAATAATGATTGAAGCATGACACTCCAAGTAGAAAGTGCTCAGGTTGAGTCCCAGAGTTAAATGGTAATTTTGTGAATTTATACCATCCAGTTGTCCTGTCACATAATATACTGTGCAGCGCACCTTTGATCAATCAGTCAATCAAATTATTATAATGCATGCATTCATATGTGAGCTCCATGCCGTCCAGTCCACATCAACCAAAGAGAATAATGTAAGAGAATGAATGAATGGATGGAAATGGGAATAGCTTCAAAGTTGCAAGAGTGATCTTTTCATATTTCTGGGCTTCTTCTTCCTGAAAACTCAAAAACATCGCACACAGCACCAGCCAGCAATATCCACTCTTGGCGCAGAGTCGGCAATATGTGGTGATGACGTTCTTTTTTTGGGATCTCGCACACTCCTGCAGGCCTGATAGTGTGATTCATAGCTCATGTGATTGTCAGTCAAAGGAAGGAGAGAGCAAGAAGAGGGACAGCGATCACAATCCCTCTGTGGCTTCAGACGTGCTGGAGAGCCTCTAGTTCCTTCCTCTACAGTGACAAATGAGAAATGAGCGTTCTGAAAAAGGGTGTTTGTCTCTTGAGCTCCTAGCTGTTAACCTGGCAGCGGGATACGAGAGGGAAAGTTTGGTTCTTCTCAGTGATCAGAGGTGTCACATGAGGCGTAGACAGTGCCAGAGCTGAGAAAGAATCTCTTCATTTTCTCGACATCAAAAGAACCTACTGTCTGCAAATGTAACAACTTTAAAGAAGACAGGAAAGAGATTAGTTTGGAAGCTTAAAATGGGAGACAGATAATCGTGTCCTCAGCTTGCTTTGGCAAGACACTTTCCTTGCTGAGCCAGAGAAATCAAACAGGTCAGTGAAGGCGGCAGATAGCCCCAAAAACTTCAGCCAGTTTCATCAGTCACCCTTCACTGATTGCACATCTCCTTCCTGAGTGTATTAAACTGAATGAAGATTCACATGATTCACACCACAATTATACATGATTACTACAGTAAATCCATCCAATAAAAGCTGTCCAGTTCACTTCAGGAAAACCAAACTCTGATGTCCTGACAGCAAACCATTATTCTGTGTTGTGTAGCTGGGGCAGATTTACTGGGATGACTGAAGAAAGACGATTATACGAATTGTTTCAAAGAGCGTGCGTGTAATGTGAAAATATCCCTGTGCTTACACCTGCTGTTCTATGTCTAGGGAATTATTTGGCCTTTTGAAAAAAGTGCTTTTATTTTGTTTATTACTGATTGACACCGTGCATCGGTGATTCAAACTACTGTTCAACTGATCCACGAACTTCTGATGAGCTAAGGATTCAGTACACTGACAGATTTAAATGTTTAGATCACAGTTAAGTGTTTGCATCTCTTCCAAATGGCAACGCATGCACGGAGAAAAGCTTGCCAACATTGCTATGAGTTGTATGAATTGTACAAATGGGGATAATGGTCTATACTTTTGGACAAACTCGCGTGTGTACGCTCAAACCTCTACAGCTGCATAATTGGCGCTGGCACTGAAACCCGATGTGTGCCTAGTGAAATCTGAAACGTCGGTCTGTGGCGATCCTAACAGTTAATGATTGACTGTTGATGACTCGTTGGTCTGCGAGAGCCCCATCCAAATTGTACAATGGCAAAACAAAGATATCACGCACAGCCTTTCACAATTTCTCCTTCGAGAGCGGGCTTTTTCCCCTGCACATTGCTGTAGATGTTCATTTGTCAACAGCTCCCACTACAGTGTCAGAGACTGATGATAACACATGAGTAAGTGCATACTAATTGAGGACATTGCACACTCAGCCACCAAGGAAATGGCACACAGATGGCCACATTGGAAATGTGTAAGTAGGAGGTCCCAGATGCTGGTAGACAATCTGACAAGCACTTTGTTTGAAGAATACGGACGCCTTGATCCAAGTTAACAATTAACATCATTGTCCATTTTCAGTAGAACTGGATTATGACCAAAATATAAATCTAAGGATCGTATAGGTATATATTGTAGATACATTCAAGTCGTAGATATGTATCAGTTAATCAGCAGTAAAGTGTACAGATTGATTCAAACAAGACTCCCAACAACTTAGTGAACTTCATCCACAGTTATGAATATTATAACGTGGTAGAAAGCTAGTAAGTAGACCTTGAGTTAAGCGTTCTTTTTGGCCAGTCTATCTAATGGAGGTTTGAGTCATTTGAAAGCATCAGCATGTGATAATCGAGATATCACACAAAGCTTTAGAACCTGCGTTACTAATTGTTTGCCTGAAATTGTACACTTCCATGGGCTGCCACCCCTCAGGTTATCCAATGATCAGGTAGATAATCTCCTGGTGTTGTCAGCACGACAGAGGAAGGCCAAACCCCGAGGTGGCTGTGATAGATTACTGCGGTGCCCTCTGCACTGTTTGTCAGACCTCTTCCTTTTTACTGCCTGCATCTATCAGACTCACAGTAAATACTGAAGATAAAAGCATATAGTGCAGGGCCCACATAAAAACAGCCACTCAGCTGATTTATTAGGTTGTCCTCCACCGAAGATCTGTGATTCTCAAGGCCACAGTGCAATGACTTCCCCGCAACATGTATCCAGCGTTGTATCCTCTGAGAGCTCTATCCACCGTGCCTCCTGGCAGTAATTGTCGCCTCCTTAATGGCTCTGTTTTTCGTCTTTGATACATTTTGCAATGTCGGTGAAACGTGGAGCCACCTGGAACGTAGCGTCCTTTAGTTGGCTGACTGATGTCGCACTAAAGGCCAGCCTGTGGCACACGTTGCCTCGCAGTTTGCTGTGACACAGATGACGGTGATGCTGCTGCTTCTTATTCATGCCTCGAAATTCAGAGGGTTTCTCGATTTAATAGGAGATGAGGAAACACGTCTCCCATGACCTGCCCGCGGTCAATCTGAAGCTGACACGACGGTGGTTGTTTAAAATGTGTCGCCTGCAGTTCTTCTCTCTATTTGATTGACATTCAGTGATAGCAGAGGCTGATGGAAAGGGTCTGTTTGCTGACGGCGGTGCAGGAGGAGGCTGGGGAGCCGGTGGAAAGACAGGGGGGAAAAGATAGACAGAGATATAGAGAGAAAATGTGAGGGCAAAGCATCCTGAACTGCGATAACCTTAAGTCCTCCTCCGATGACACATGCTCCCATCTCCGACGGGGTTGATTATGGTGACAGCAGCCTTTGCTCATCTCAGTCTGGCCTCTGCATCACATTCCTGCGATGAAGACGCCGAAAAAGAAAAACAGTCTTTGTTGTTTGCTTTGGGAGCAATGCCTCCTTTACTGTCACTCGCTATTCAAGAGTTTTTTTTTTTGCTTTTTTATTTTATCAGAAGAATGATCTGCTTTTGAAAATATCAAATGAAAGTTTTTATATTATTTTTTTAAAAACAGCTTTAAAAGGTTGAATCCTTTGTTTTTCAGGCCTGAATTATACATACGCAGATACGCAGCGTTGAAATTTCTGAAACAAATCTTCAATTATTTTCTCATCATCATCATTGTGTTGCGATTGTGTTGCAAACTTTTGAATGAAACTGTAGATTAAAAAAAAAAAAGATGAAATGTAATATTCTGTCACATGCATCAATAACGAGGGCTTGGACGTCGGTTTTCTGCACACACCTCAGTGTGCTCTCCAGCAATTGCAACAATTGGCTCCAACTGCAAAACTTGAACGTTCTGTTTATGTGATCGCGTCCCTTATTACTGTGAATATTTGTACTGCGTGTCTGACTTTTTTTATTCAGCCATTATTCTTACTTAACCAGGATTGTCTCCTGACATTGAAATCCTGGCCAAAATGGCCACACAGCGTGTTCCACAAACCAACGTACACAGAGGGAAGAAAAGTAAGAAAAGACTGAAAAACAAGACAAGGCAGGACTTTAATGGGGTCATGCATACATACTGCATACATTAATGTGTGTGCCTGTGCGTGTGCATGTGACTGATTGTGCATGCACGCATGTCTCAGTCTCGAGTGATTCCCCATAGCCACCGGCCTTTTTATTTTTTTTACACATTGCATCACGTTGTGTTATTCCAACTCTTACATGAGATCATGAAGGAAACATAGTTAGCCAGGCTTCTGCATTTAGTGGAATATCATTCTCGCATGCGTTTCTTTTCATTTTCATCTTCTCGCCGCGCTCCTTCAGGACATTTAACATATATGCTTTCAGCTGCAGCAGACGCACAGCCGGTATATGATTAGAATCTTCCAGCCTGACCGCAACCACCACTGCCGTCACCACCGCTGCCACAGTCCCTCTAAGAAATAGATCACCTCCAAATATTGTGTTATGTAACCTTTAAACAACTGCAGATTTCTCCCTCTGCTTCTTTCTTGAGAGACACGGGACCACAAGCGTGCCTGGAGGCCAGATGCAGATGATGGTCTGTCAGTTTGCGGACCCATGGTCAGGCCATCATGATGACATTAACACTCCAAGAATGTCTGTAGCACTCACTCTCAACCATCTTTCCACCCTCAGCTTGAGCAGTGTAGGCTAATTCTCCCCTGCAGAATGTGGATTGTTATGAAGGATTGCTTGTACAGTATGTTTGTTAAACCGCAGTGCTCGCTCTTTAGGTAAGCCTTTCTTTTCTTTGTGGTCTCTGAATTCTTCATATAGTATGATATATGGTATAGGTTACATAAACTGGTAAAGTGAGTGATAGACGCACAAAATTAAAACATTTTTTTTTATTGAATTCCTTTCAATCAATTTTGTATCGGGGTGTAAACATCGACTGGCTTATGGCTGATGCGGTGGCAACAGCAAACTATCAGCCAGTTTTGATACGTTGCAGCATTGCCGTACAGCATCAGGGAGTGTAAGTGAGGACAGATGAAGGGAGATTTTTCATGCATCACAGAAGTCCCTGTGGATCTGCTCATGACATGCACAAGAGCTTCAAATATTTTCAGTTGGGAGGGGGGTCAAGCTGACTTCCATTGGCTCAGTCACACCACCTGATTCCACTCTCTCCTCCTCCTCCTCCTCCTCTCTTTCTCTCGCTGACCTTTTTTTTTTTTTTGTGATAGCAGCCCTGATATGATGAGGGCTTCATGAAAGAAATATTTAGACAGATCACAAGCTTGAGCCCGTGCTTTGAAGCCCACGATGGTGGTGTTGACAGCAGCTACTGGAGCGCCTAATTAGGCTGCAGAGACTGCACCTCTGTGAGGGCTTCTCTGATGCAACTTTTGGAAGGAACCCGGCTAATGCCGCCACGCAGTAACGCTGCACAGATAAAGCCAGTGTTTACACTGTGTCACTTACATCTCCAGCACGGATTTACATTCAGGATTTCATTGCTGAGCGCTTTGGAGAATAGCCGGCAGAAGTTGTTAAGTTGTTAGTACACTGATCTGAGATTTGAGGTTAGCAGGCAGGGGGGGGTGTTGCAGGAACTGGGCTTGGCGTATCCCTCATGTTTGATGTACAGCCTGCTGAACATAAATCTTGGCTGTGAAGTTCCGTCTTGATAAAATGTCTGAGGCAGGAAAGTGGAATGGCTGTTGCCTGTAAAGCCAGCTTCCTGTATGCAGCCTCGCTCTGCTGTGCTTGTATGAATTAAACATGGACAGGGGCCATTATAAATGACAGGGTCAGAACAGCCAAATAGGGATGTTGGAAAAACAATGCGACCAACAGAATCTATCATCGCTGCCAGCTCAGTGAAACTTTGTCAAGTAAGGCCAAGTCAGCAACTATAAGACTACAGCTCCAGTGAACACTCTTAATATTGAAGTGAACAGAGCCTCAGTCAAACGAGGATGACAGCAGAGGAGCGCAGTCATCTCGTTTGAATACTGCGGTATTGCCGCTGGTTTGTTGGGGATGATAATCTCATGGACATTTCTTATTACCCTTTTATTAATTCATACACGCACAAAAAACGACCGTATAGAACATCCCTGACAGGCTATTTGTCATCTGCTGTGAAACTTCTAGGTCACCTACATCTTTGCGGTTAGATATAAACATTACTGTCAGACTCTTTCTCATATTTACAGTTAATCTAAGTATTTTTAGATTAGTTATACGTTAATATTTCATTCTTTTGTCAATGAATTAATTGTTTTGACTGTAAAATATCAGAAAGTAGTGAAGGATGACCATCACAATTTCCCAGCACCAAAGGTGACCTCTTGAGATGTTTTGTGTTGTCTGACAGTCCACAGCTTAAATATATTATAATTTGCCAACATAGTAATAGAAAATATTTACACTGAAGAAGCTAGAACTAGTCATTTTTTAAAATTTATTTATTTTATTGCATTTTTAAATAATACTTTTATTGAGTAGTCATGGAGGTGAATTGATCAGTCAACATGGCATCTAGGAAATTATGTCATTATTCAGGGAAAACCTAACAAAAATGTTAAGTAACAATAATGAACCAATTCAAATATGAATTCATTTCTGCCCCAATTTTATCTACACATGGCCTCTTATTGTTAAAGTCAATCCCAGCTTATGTCCACTGTGTTTCTGCCATGTTCTGTCGCACGCCGAGACACTCCTCTTTCCATAAAAAATTAATTGCACTTGAGAATTTAATGGCTTTTCAAACAAAGCCACGCTGGTATTTCCTGACATCACTGACTTACCACAAGCGAGGCATCTCTTAGATCCAGGCACCTCGTTTTCAACCGCTCAGCTCTGCAGAGAAGAAACAACATGGAGAAGCGCCTTGCATTGTGATCAAAAAGACAAGTTATGGTCGCTGAACCCTCTGTATTAATCACCGCCGATGAGTCATTGTCAACACTTGTGTCATCTCCACAGAGGCCTTAAATGCACCGTTGCACTTAAATGTACTCTTCTCTCTGGGCATTGCTTTGTCACGTTGGTCCAGCCTCTCTGCCGCTGATGGGGATGACACCACGCGCCAAGACTGTGACAGCTCAATCCAGATCTCGCTCTGGATAAAACTTGGACTCCCCTGTTTGCTTCATATGCCTGAGCTTTGTTATCTGGACCAGGAACAGACACATTGATGAAGTGGACCCTGAAAAACAGTGGACGATGACCAAAACACATCTGTCTCTCTTGTCGTGAAAATAAACCAAAGAAGTGTATAATTAACACAGAGACCAGGGTGATCCTTACCGAGCGGTAAACACTGTTGGTTTTGTTTAATTCTGAGACATTAACAAATTACAATAAAGAGAAAAAAAATCCTTTTATATACCACATCCCTTACCGCTAGTGTTATGTTTTTCATACATGGATAACCGAGTTAAATCGATTTGATGGTTGATAGATGTACATGATCCTGGATTTTTTCAGGTCTCTGAAATTGGCTCAAGCTCCGTCCAAGGATTTTGTTGGAGCAAGAAGACCGTAACCTGTGAAAGTATACACTGATTCAAAGTTAAATGGATCGAGCATTTTCATGTTTACTCCATCTGTGAACTTACCGATGGAGCTTTGCTGCAGTAATTACGGCTTTTAGAGAGAAAAAAAAAATGCGGGCGCAGTCGATCCAAGAACAACAAATCGATTCTCCGCTTGTGATGAAAGACCGAGTTAATCAGGTGATGATTAGCAAGATATTTTAGACCTGTATTGTCATAATAGTCTGGTTGTGACGCAGTGTACAAAGAATGAGGTCTGATTGTTTTGTTTTGGGGCTCGTCATAAAGTTGCATCTCTGTAGCTTCACAATAATAAATATTCACTTGGAGAGAGAACGACGTCCCATAGAGTATATACAGTATGTGCATACATATAGGCAGTTCTTCAGGGGTCAAAGGTCAGAGTCAGCCATGGTGCAGTTTCTCAGAAGTGGTTAGTGGGACAGAGTGTGTTTAGCTGAGTGGATGTGTGAATATTATCCTTCTTTAAATCATAATCCACTAACAACAAAGATGCCCTTTGTAAACTGGTTTCATCTCCTGACATTATCGTCTCCGCTCTCGACGCTGAGCCTTTTCCCAGCCATCACATCCAGTCCCCTTAAAAATCTCTAAAAAACCATCTAATTCTACATTGCTAACCAAACAGATTCCTTTGTTGATTACTGCACAGACACACAGGCCAGCTGGAAAGTTTCCCTTTTATATCTGGCCCTGAAGACAGCGGAGCAGACGGGAGAAACGTCGGTGGGGCAACAGGGTGGCATGGTAGCCTAGTGTTCGGAGATACCCTCCCAAAACTGAAGGGTCAGGGATATCATTTGCACTCCCACCACGCAGGACCACCTACAGCAGCAAAATACCATGGGCAGATAGAATATTCCAATAGGTGATTTTCTTTCTTTCTCTGCTGTAACATTGTTTTACATGTGTATCTCAGTGTGGGTGTCCTGCATCGTAGAGACAGACTGTATTTCTCACATTCTTCCATGTCAAATAGACTATCGTCTAGTGTGGTCTGAAAGGTAAACAGGACCCAGGGGGGTCTGGGAGCTCCAGTCTGCATTCACTCCTCAGTGTCAGAGTCAAGTGTTGGCTAATGGAGCCTGTCAAAATCCCTGTAGCCTAAAACCACCTGCCTTGAGAGGCCTTGTGTGCGGATGTCAGCTCACTATAGTAATACCCACAATCCCCGCAGCTAGACTCAATACTGCGCTGTCACACTTGATTTATACTCTAAGTGGAGAGGAATAAATGCTACAATTAATCTTAATTAAGCCTTGGTAATCCCGACAGAACTCTATTAGCTGCGACTTGTGTGACCTCTAAATTGAAAATGCCTCTGTGTTGACTCGGTCAACGTAGGGTCATAATTTAGATTTGAGATGCAGCCATGTGATGGTATTTTCATAATTTTTTAAAATATATATTTGAAATTCTGTTATTGTTTATCATTATTATTGAGTGCTTAGGTGTTTAGGTAGATAGGTACTAACTAACTATAACTGTAACAGATCAAAATGCATCCCATCCCAACATGTGTACATACAGATAAACACATGCACAACATACCCATGTGTGAGGAAAGAATAGATGGTCACTGATATCACTTCATAACCACTATGAACTATTTAACGGGCCATGAAATATTACAATTCAAAATAAACTATAAAATATGTCAAATATGTTTTTCAGCAGTTCAAAAATATCAGAAATGAATTGTTTGTAACTTAAATGTAACTATTTAGTGTTTTCTGCATTGATCCATCATAGTAAAGAGAATATCTTTCAGCTTTGGACAGTTGGGTGGACAAAACAAGCAATTTGAAGACAGTCACTTACAGTTAGTCAGTTAGTTGCAGCCATAGTCCTGTTACTGACCAGTAGGATTCACCGTGGCTCGCTTACGTTGGGGGGCGAACAAGCAACGTGGCTCGACCGAGGACACGCAAGCACATTAACGGATTAATCCGTTCGTTGCCTGAGCGAATTCCTCACAGCCCCACACTGTCATTGCTACAACGTGTGAGTCACTGAGAGGAATTTGTTGCTACAGTGTGACGGTTAAGATTTAGAAACCAAACTAACAACAAGAGCTCGGCGTATTATTATTATTACAGCAACAATTCTGAGATGTTTGTTAGGACAATGTGGCATTCACTGGGGATTTATCGCACAAAGAAGTATACAAGATAGAATCACAAAACCCACACGCTTAAGAAACGTAAGCTCACAAACAATCCGAACAAAACACAGAGGAAAAATTACTGCTGCTGTTTTCCTTTGTGTTTAGAATATTAACTAATATTTACAATGTCTCCCCAAGATCAAGAATCAATGTTCATGCTCAAAAAACTGTATATTTAGAAATGTGGATTTACCCAATTAGCCAGAATTACCCCAGTGCCAAGTGCCATTACATAGAAGTATAGAATATATCAGTGTGAATATTAACCCATGAGCCTGCTTAAAGAAAGGCAGTGACTACCCACCTCAAGATATGTACCCATGACTCCCAGTGCTCACACACGCAGAGTTCATTCACTGCTGGTCGGTTGACTAAACCTGGCTCTCTCAATTTGCGTTACCAGCAGCTGTTATGTGAGCTGGAGAACGTCGGCGAGTGCAGCTCAGAAAGTCTTTCATTTGTAGCTGCAGAGTTTGCCGTTCCCTGTAAAAGTTAACTGTGCTTTCTTTTATCTGTCCCGTATTAAAGGTGCGTGGAGTTATTATTGCACAGTCTTTCAGTTACAGAAAAGTATACATGTTTTATTTTCGGTGCGCTTACAGCAAAAGCAGTCTTCCCTACATCTCTTCTTCTGCATCAGCTGATTGTTGCAGCAAGTTAAGTATGGACCGCAGTTCCAAGAATGAGATATAAGATGGCAATTTCTTTTCCGACATGTTCTTTTTAGATAAATAAATACTAGTAGATGTTATGTCTCTCAGTCAACCAGCACGATCATATAAAATGCAGTGGTGGTGAGTTGTTATTATCTCCAGTAGTGAACCTGAGAGCGAGTAGTATAACGGACCTTATGGCCTAAATGTGGACACAGCATCATGCTTATAAAATGACATCTTTGTTATTCCTCTATGAAATTTAAACTTCTCGTCAACCCAGGCTGTATTTTGAGGCCAACTTGATATTTAAATTTTTTGTGTGTTGGGCTTCTATTACTATCTCTCTGATTATACTGTATACTCTACAATATACTGTACATACAGTGTGACAGTGTGTCAGAGGTGAGGGTTAGCCACATCAGCCCAACCTGACAAGGTTGTCAGAGTGCGTCCTTAGCCGAGACTGCTGCATCTCTCTCCAGGTGTGCCTGCATGTGCCGTCTGACCCCTACACCTCATTCAATCTATCTAGAGTTTAATCTGCTCGAGTTCCTTCACACTACACCGCCCCTCCACGCCCTGCACCGGCTGCTGGTGCTGCCTGGCTGCTCAAACCCAAACGATGCGATGGTGCTTGCCTACCGTGCTGCGAATGGCTCAGGCCTGCCCTACATCCAGGTTGTCAAACCATACACTCCCAATAAGCTCTGCTGCTGCCAACCAGCTTCATTCTCCCACATCACGAAGAGGGCCCGGCTACTACTCAACACGTAGCTGTCTGCTGTCCTGGTTCTGCGATGGTGAAACAAGCTCCTTATTGACATCAGGATTGCAGACACTGCACGTTTTGCAGCACAGGCTGAAAACTCACCAGCTCAGACTTTGGCCCATAAAAAACAAAAAATCTGCATATTTGATAACGTCTGATGTGCTTAGGTGTTTCTTGCAATTGCGATACGGATGTGATGGTAGCTGTGAGTGGTTTGTATTGAGGGAAAGAGTTGGTGTTTGGGATTGGTAAGCCTTTAGCATGCTGTCAAAGCCATATGGGAGCTTGTGTGTTGAATCCTCATTAATTTAGGCTGCTGTATGTGGTGTGATTATAAAATCTTGGTGCACGACAGCCTCCTCTTGGCATTAAGTCAGTAGTTCTCATGAATGGACAAATCATTTCTCTCTGTGTTAAATTGAATGTATCGCTGAGTATATTTTCCAATGCACTGCTAAATCAAACATGCACACTGAAGAGCTGGAACATGATTTCATCAGCTGCAGCGGCTTCCATTGGATTGGTGGACACTGACCTCCTGTTATTTTTTGGTGGATATAATAAATCTAGGGTGGCTGTGTGCTGAATACCCGGGTATATGCCGTACTACACCAGGGACCATGTGTGCTTTCCAAAGGCTTACCTTGGAGAGCCCAAAGTCGGTGTATGAAATTGCATGATGTCAGTGTCTCCTATACAGAGCTACACAGCAAGTGTTTCGCCTTTCTCACGCAATGGAAACGCCATACAGCCTCTCTGCCAGTCATCATGGATCAGCAAAATATCCAGCCAAGGAAACTTGAAAGTCCTGAGTATGTTCTTCCCAGATGGTCTGCCTGCTGTATCAGCCAAACATGATGTGCATGTGCCCTCAGCTGCACATACAAACAAATCTAAAATGCTCTCATACACATCACGCACACTCAGCCATCGCTACATGTTCATACATCTATCCACGGGCATACGTTATCTTCACAGGCTTAATCTTTGGATTCCTGAGTGGTTAGTTAGTCTGTAGGCTTATCTGGCCACCGAGGCCAATATCAGAGTGCATGTATATAGGAAGGAGCACTTTCCCCGTGCACCAGAGTAATAACAAGCTGTGCAGGGTTTTCTTGCCCAGCACAGATTAGATCAGAGCCAGAGCCTGATGGTTTGGTCTGCATGAGAGCTCCAAGGCTTTGGCTTTTACCACTTGGACTACGTGGAGGCCCTCTCCCCAGGGAACGGTCCGGTTAAGGCAAGGCTGAGTAGAGTGCTGCAGGGAAAGTCCAATACACAGAGGTCTGAGCACCAGGAAGTACAGACAGGAAATGACCTGGGTCTTTGGAAGTCATTAAACCCTTAATCTGATACCACAGGGATAGGACACACTTCAGCAGCTGCCATTGCCTCGCCTGTGGAAATTTTGTTCCGTCTTTCCAGAAGTTTTTGGTTTTATAATTTTTTTTTTTTAGATCGAATTTGCTTGATTTGATTTCTGATGACATCTTACCAAAAATTAAAGCCATCAGTGTGATTATACTTCCAACAGAGAAATCATAATCAGAATTGCGATGAGATAGAAATTTAAAAATAACTCACAGTTAGTCCTATTAAAAAATATATATATATTTTCCATTTCTTTATCTTCTTCTTCTTCTTCTTCTTTTTAGTCTCTTGCTTTGTGTGAGAGAAATGTGCTGTGTACTCTTGAAGACTCTGTGGCACAACCCCCAAGAACACTGACCTGGTAGGATAGTGAGAGGAACAGTGCAGTGCACAAGTCTGGCAAAAGGGGGTGTTTAAATTTTTAAATATATGCCATTTTAGCACTTCAATTATTGAACGCTCCCAGTGAGGCGTGACTAACTTGTCCATGCAGACCCAGAGAAATGCTTCAGTGCCACATATTCTGAGAAATTTTGGTCTGTACTCGTTACAGTTTTCTGTGAGAGAAAAAAAGAGACTGTCATAGGTTTGTTGTTTAACTGGAAAGTCAACAAAATGTTTTGTCAACAAGAAAACAAATTCATAGAGAGGATGACCTTGACTTAAAACTTAATGATTTATTCATCAGGCCTCCTGTAGTCGAGTGAACACCGTTGTAAATGTATCTGTGCTCATACAAAAGCATGCCAGCACAGATTACAGAAGACAGAGATGCCATTCATGTCCCACAGATTCAAACTAAATATCTACTGACTTCGGTGAAGGGTACACATTTTTTAAAGTGCAAAGTTAGAACCTTTTCTTGCTCGTGTTTTACTTCAAAATTTGCTGCTATCTTTATTACTGTGCTTCAGGTTGAGGGCAACTCAGACCACAACCAAAACATGTGTACCCCTCGTTCTCAATCATTATTTCAATAACATGTATCTCTGCTGGCTTTGCCTTTAAAGGGTAACAGGGATCTGTTGGTACAGAGAGTCTGTGTATGCACCAGGCTCTTATAAACACTCCTGACACAGGGTAATGTTTAGTGTATCCTGGGGGCACGCATGCCTTCTGTAAATTCTACCAAATCACTTTTGCTCCAGACAGTTATCATCCAGGCATATGGAAAGACAAATATTACAGCTTTGATTCAAGAAATTAAATTTTTGTAATTTTATGCCTTAAATTATAGCAAATGAAATCTAGGGTTTCGTGGTAAATTAAACACACGTCTTCTCCCCGTGCCAACTCCAAGTCTCTGTTTAAACAACGTCAATCAGAGAAATCCCTATTACCAACAAAGCACTGCATTTACAGATTAATCCAGTCAAATGCTTTTCCTGAGCTGTTGCTAACTGACAGCATTATATTTGTGTAAATTGCCATGGCAATCTAGTAAACATATTTAGGCTTTGAGTACCGAGGGCTCGACACGAACACGAGAACAAACGCAGGGAAACGGAGGGAGGAGAAAGTGCTTCGACAAACAAGAATAGTGCTTGCATTGTCACCGCCATCCGTTTGACATTGTGTCCAAAATGTCTTAAATATCTCCCTTTTTCCTGGGCAGTACCTTGTGGCTTTTGGGACTAGTAATGCTTAGATTGCAGGAAATATGTGTATAGGAAAAGTACATTTTCAAAAGTAGCAAACTTGGCTTTTTTACGTGGAGGAAATATGAACTAAAAATACAAAGGTGATTCACAAATTCGGAGAGGTACTGGGCCTATCTCTTTCTGCGGCACATCTGGATTTGCTGCAGGAATCAGACTTTCACTTATCAATGACATGATAGACATAACAGTTTGGAGACCATAACATTCATTCCTTTGTCGCGATGTAAATAATTAAAGCCTTTTAAAGTCTGCTGTGTTGAAACCTATAGCATATAGCACAAATTGTACTCGGCTGAGGCTCATGAGCGGCAAGGATCATGTACGATTTTTCCCTGATGTTTACAACCTTCAGGCTTAACCAAATGACAACTGTAAGCTGTTAGAGAGGTTTCTCATTTTTGTCAGTTTACTTAAGACAGCTTTTCCTCCATTAAATGACGTCAAACAGCCACTGGAAGACTAAATAGGGTTTTTTAAAGCCTGTTGCCGTCTACACAACTGTCCTCACACTGTTCTTAATGGGAGATTTTCAGTCCCTCCTCCTCATTTGATGGAGGGAGAGAGTGAAGGGGCGTGGATGCTTTTTATTCTCAATTTAAGAGGCAAAAATGTTGCCTTAAAAGTCTCTGTTTGGGATATCAACCGTGTAGGTGTTTCCCATAAAATGTTATTGATAGAGGAGAGAGTGGACGAGAGTAGAGAGTGAGAGTTTGTAAATGGAGGCCTCAATCTGCCTGCTTCCTCTTGAGGGGCCACACACTTTATGGATCACTTCCTCCTCTTCTCTGGTCCAAGAACAGTCTGACGTACGTTCGGCGCCATGCTCTGTGATGGCAACCAGGATAAACGGTACAAACAGCGGGGGATACATGGCAGCTTAAAAGCCTCTGTCCCAAATAAAAGTTACAAAAAAACAGAAACAGGCAGAAAGGCTGTCAGAATCTAGAGATGAAGACCAGCCATGTGAGATGCAAGCTGATTGGACAGAGCTGGGATGAGGCCGAGTCTGTTGCTGCTGCTTCTCAGGGACAGGAAGTCTGCTGTGGTGTCCTGTCTTCTTTCTGTCTCTACGTCTGTTTGGGTGCCAGTTTGCCTGTCTGCTGTCTTTGTCTGTGCGCCGTTTCGAGAGCCAACCCTCTCCATAGGTCAGCCAACATCAAGCTGAAAATCTCATTCTCTCCTTTTCATCACAGGGCTGAATCGTGTTTTACAGTAAATCACCTGACAAGTGATTCAGAAAAACTGACTTTTATGAAGGTCTGGTGAAGTTTGTAGGATTTGGCCTCAGGAGAGGAAAGTTGACTTGCATGCTTCACTGAAAGCCCACAGCTGTTGGCTGATTCTGAGTGGTACCCTAAATTGTTCCGTAGCTTTTCATCCTTGATGATTGTTTGTGTCTGGCATTTAAAAGACCAATAGCATGTACCTCAGATTCCTCTATGTATGAAGTCCTCCCTAAGAAGCCAGACACATTCTCCAATAGCATATTTACACCCCAGGAGAATAGAGCGGTCTGCCAGCCTGCACTGTCATTAAATTATTACATGCAGCTTGGAAGCTGATTTTCTCTCCTCTGATACAAATTCTGATAGCTAAACTCGGGGTCAATATAGAGTAACGTTTCCAGTAAATCTGTAAAAATCACTGCCCAGAATTCATTGGGATAATCAGTATGAGGCTTTGATGTCAAAAGGCACGAACACACACACAGCTTGTGAACACACAGTTCACAAGCTGTGAACACAACATTGACATATTGTCAGCTCTTAAAGCCTCATTGCATAACTTTTCTACCTCTGTACCTAGTCTTCTAACAGTTTTTAAATCATTTTGATGCCCCACTGATTTTTAATCAGGTCAGATGTGTCTGGCATTCCCGCTTTTCACCATACGCCTATTTCTGCACTATACTACGAAGTGCGTAAAGTACTAAGTCACACACCACCAACTATTTTATCTCCTCTGATGTCCTTTGCATCAACTTTGTGATTTGTGAGAAGAGGAGGTTTTCAGCACCGGAGTGTGGAGGATTGTAGACAGGGAGCGGAGTTGGTGTTGTGCCAGAACCGGAGCTGAGTAAGCGGGCAATGTAATCAGGCTCAGTAGCCTCTGTGGACAACGACAGATGTGAAGAAGATGTTGATG
Source organism: Nibea coibor (assembly GCA_023373845.1). Taxonomy (NCBI): domain Eukaryota; kingdom Metazoa; phylum Chordata; class Actinopteri; family Sciaenidae; genus Nibea; species Nibea coibor. The sequence goes on from CM041721.1 coordinate 19,763,753, forward strand.
GAGGAAATTAAGAAGAGAAAAGTAGAGAGTGACCTAGCAAGAGACCACCAGACAGGAGTAAATCTGGAACTGACTTTTAGCTGCTGGGGAGAGGCAGTGCTTTTCAAAAAACTCACTCTTTTTTCTTCTAGCTGTGACAAAAAAAAACATTTCTTTGATATCTGCCATTGTGTCATGTTGAAGACGATGTCGTGGCGATTTCACGCTGTGTCGCTATGACGCTAACATAATGTTAATTGCAATTCGAGCGTTGTATTGTCTGCAGCGGAAACATATATCACGAAAAGTACCTGGCGCCAAAAGAGAGTCGAATCAAGTATAGCTAAACTGTACCATGCAGTGGAAACACGGCTTATGTTCACAGCTAGTCGCTAACTTTCTCTGGCTGGCATTTGGTGCTGAGCAGGTAGTTTACAGTTTGCCCTGAAAACAGCCCCTGATGAGAACGGTAAGAGTGAACCAAGGCAGTAAAGCTGTCATGATCACTTTAACAATATCACTCTAGACAGTTTATGAGATTCTCTTTGCCCAACCAGATGGCCACCAAAATCAACCCTCAAAACAACATAGCTCATCTATTGTTTTTTTCCCTACACACTGATAATGCAATGCTTCAAAACAACCTCTTGATCGCTAGTGCAGCGACTGCTGAATGAATTAAAGTGATGACAGAAACTGATTTTTACACCAACACTGAAGTAGAACTGTGGCTCTGTGACATATGGACAATACCCAGTCACCCTGACTTTTACTGCTACGTGTCCATCCCAAATGGATTGAGAATACTGGAACAAAAATGATCTTAGATAATCTACCGCTCATACTTTGTTGCTACAAAGTTAAATCCTGGGCCTCCAAAATGTCAAGCGCTCAAACCCTGAAAAAAAAACAACAAAAAAACAAGCTGGCTTTTAGCTTGACAGTCATGCATTTTTGACTTCATCCAGCTGGCTCGGAAAGAGTTTCATCAGCACGAGTGTCATGGGATTTTGTCATCCCATAAAGGTCCTTGTGATCTTTCAGTTGCACACTTTCTCCCAACAGTGATGATTCCTTTAGAGGGTTGTTCCAGGTAATTAGTTATTTAAACATACAGAACAAGGCTGAAGTATGTTGCAGTCAATAAGAATCTGTTTGATTGTTGTTTGTGATTATGCTTTTGGAAAAGGTTGTCCATTACCCTCATCCTTTTTCCCGACTGGAAAGTTGCCGTGAAGCACTTTACCCATGACCCCCTGTTTCCTTAACAAGTGAATAGAGCCTAAGGATCTGTTTCTGGGCCTGAGCTTCCAACAGCATTCCTCATGTTTAGGAAAACATGTAAACTGACGTCGAAAAAATAAAAGTGAGCAGTCAGCTCCCTTGGCCTTTCTCGCCTGGCCCAGATGCCCATATGAAAGCTGACTTTTGTGTGCTGGACAACTCTCATACAAGGTGGACGGCCGGTGTTTTTCCTGGCATGTCTTGACCAAACACAGACCAATTACACTGGGCTGCCTGGTGTGTCAAGCCGTGATCTACAGTTTTATTTTGCATTATTTGAGAAGGCTTAGGTAGTAAATCTCTACTTCGTAAAACAAGAGATATATAATAGAAGTTCCTGCAGTTTGCCTGGGTTAGCATAAATCCCGGGCTCAGGCAGATATCTAGTGTCTAAGACAAGCAGCACGTCCCCTCGCCAGCTAACTGTCACATGGTCTGAGCGAGCTGCGGTGGCAGAGCAGCTTTGAAAACTTTGATCTGAAATATTCAAAACTCAAACATGCAACTTTCCTAACTCCCCTGAATATATATGCAATACAATGTGTGGCTCCTTTCCCACTCAAACCTTGGAATTGCATTATTCATCTGAGGCAGTGTTTCAACTTTCTCTCTTTCTCTGCCCGCAGTGCTCCCGCCCACACCAGTGAATTAAGTACCCGTCTTCTAATTCAATCCCAATATTCTTCCCCATCGCTCTCTCTCAGCCCTTCTTATGTGCACATGTTCTGTCTGTAAGGGCATGGCAGAAGCATGAAACCACCCTGCACATCTGTAAGTGTTATGATAATGTCGTATAATTATTAATGCATTCGTGTGTAAGCAGCATTTTACAGTTCTGGTCTTGTTAACTGTTGGGTAGGTTAATCTATAATTATGCATATTTTTTTATGACATCATGTTTTTTTTATGTAAAATCTTGACATATGAAATAAAGTAGTTACTAAAGGTGTCAAATAAATGTAGATTAAGTGCAATATTTATCTTTGCAATGTACAGGTGTATAAAAGTAAGCCATCAGTTTGATCTTTATGACACTAACTATCAACTGTATGATGAAGATTTCTCCTGAAGCGGTTCTGTGCGCATTTTATTGATTTGTTTAGTAGTTCAGTCGTGTTTTATGTGAATACATTTTTCATGAGAAGTCATCAAAATCTCTCATCGGATCAGTTTACAGATCTAAATCTGCCAAACGTTTCCTACCATTAAAACAAGTCATTAAGAAGCTGAATGTGAAAACCAAATCAGGAGCAGGTCTTGTACAAACTTCCCCCCCCCGTCTGTGTTAGATTGCATGTGCATGTACTGTATATAGACCTTTGTTTTGGTGTGACATTTCATAACCCTTCTTCAAGAAGCAGCATGTTACAGTCTGCCATGTCTGGAGAGTCAGCAGTTTTATTTACCAACAAGCACGGAGGGAAGGTGGCAGACCGAGGCAAACTGTAGTGAACTCTAAGCAGCTGATTCTTATCGATTAATCCGCAGGTCATTTTCTCTATTAATCAAATAAATTCATCTTAATATCAGAATGAGATCGGTCTTGTTTTTGACCCACAGTCAGTGATGTAAGACAATGAAAACCGAAGCTGGGATCATCAAATGTTTACAAAGGTTGCTTGAAAATTGACTCGGCGGCAATGCTTAATCATTGCCGCTCTAGATCTTATTATTTTTATTATTTTTTAATTAATTTAAACATTTTTTTGGCCTTTTCAAACTTTGTTTTCGATAGAGACAGCTGAAGAGTGACAGGAATGTGGGGAGAGAGACGGGGAATGACATGTGGGAGAGAGCCACAGAGCTAAACGACACCCCTGGATCTTATATTTTTGTATTTGTCATTAAGCCAGCTGGAATTACGGCTTGCATTCGCAGTCATCTTTGGCTTAAGCATTTTATGTATATACATAAATACACACATATTACTACATGTATATACAGTGTAAAAAAATATGTTGTGCGGCTCTTTTTTGTGCTAATGAATCCCTGGGATGTACATGATTTAAACTGGAACACTTTGGCAGATATTGATATTATTATTGACTCGGCTGTTGGCTCTGATTGTGTAACACCAGATAGCACTGACTAATTACAGTTTGGGTGATGACGTCGGGTCAGAGCCTTGTTTCTAAAGAGAGAGGAAGCTCGCCGGTTGTCCTGCCCAGAAGGCCCCTGTCCGCTGAGCACCCGTGTAACAGTATATACACACACACGCAGACAAATGACTGTTAGAAAGTGTGCGCACGTGCACGTCTGTGTATGTGATGGCAGTGGCATTTGTGTGTATGTGTGTGTGTGTGGAGATGGGTGTCCACAGCACCTCGGTGGAAACTTGGCCCTGAGCCGACCGTTGCCCATGAGGGCTGGTAAACACGCTGTGATGAATCTCACTCTGCACACAAGTGCCAAACACAATGTAAACTTGTTTCCATCACTCCATTCAGCCTCGTGCTCTGCTTTTTTCCTCCCGTTCGACCTTTGAACAACTCCTTTCAACTCTGAAACAGGCTGCGGTTTATGTATAATGTATAGAATAAAGTATAAAATGTATAGATAATCTAACATTTAACAGCTCAGTCGGCTTTTTGTGTCTCGAGACAAATCTTGTACGAATAAAAGGCAACTGCTCTTGATGTTTAGTTATATTTAAGATCATTGAAAACTATTTACAGCTATATTTGCCAGAAGAGGTAAATCATGTGTGTGGTACGTCATCAAAGGTGGTTCATCGGTAAACAACTCTGCAGGAAAGCAGCCTTTCACACTGCCCGAGTGTACATCAGATCAATCAGCTGCAGCACCAGAGGCCGGCGCGGGTCTGAGCGAGGTCACATCAGATGACTGCCCTCGCTCCATGCAACATCCAAACCAGATGTCTGATGAATTGCTCCTCATAAAAGGATTCCTCTTTTACAATGGACCGTGGCATTGCCAAATAGGGTAAGACGGTTACGTGTTTATTCCTTCGGTCGTTAAAATTCTTACGGGGTAATTCGGAATGGCCTCTAGACATTTTGTAGAGACGGTTGTAGGAAATTTTCACAATCTTGTCCCGAGATGCTCGGCGTTTGGTGGCTGCTGAGGACAGCCGTGATTCATCTCCATCTGCCACAAACTACATCTGAACCAGAAGTGATGCTTTTCACTGGGGAAATGCGCAGGTTATGATGAGTTTCATTCTTCCTGGCTACTGATGGTTTACAGGGAAACAAGGACAGCTGTTGGCTTTCATATTCGGTAACAAGGGTGTTGTTCCAGATATTTCACAACTGACATAACTGTAGAGGACTATTTTTTTCCTCTGTTTTTACACCCTATAGCAAGATCTGCATTATTTTATTTCACGTTACCACACACGGATGCAGTTATTTAGGACGACCATTTGCCTTTTATCTGATGTATTTGCCTATGAGTCCTATAAGGGAGCCAACAGCATTACAATCTGAGCGCACCATGGTATCCTGCAAGTAAAACAAATGGCTGTTTTCTCACTGACTTCAACATCTCTTTCCATTGTCTTGCTCTTATCTTCTGTTTATAAAGAGGGAATGTTTCTGTTCCCGTCTCCTATGAAATAAACCAGTCAGATGGAGCGATCAAAGAAAAGTTACCCGTGGGCTCTGATATGGTGAAAAACGAAGATGCCGTCGCAGAGATCTGCTCACGCTTGGAGCCAGCAGCTGTCCTGTGTGATACACTGCATTGAAAGGGCTGTCTGGCACTCAGTGAGCATGTGCTGAGAGGTGATGGACAGGGCCTGGCCTCCTCCTGCTTCTATCACTCCCTGTTAGCGCTTCTTCTTCTCCCGTACTTCCCACTAATCACAACTGACAAGGGATACACAGGACTCTGTCTACACCAGTGGATGGAGGGAGTTGTGCTGACCTGTCTCAGTCTGGGGGAATGACACGGATAAAGGATTGAGGAGGGAGAAAAAAAAATCCCCAATGATTTGAAGAACATCAGCATCCCGGTCCAGCCAAATATGCTGCTTCTCTGCTTTGAAGGCTGCGGGATTTCCATAAATTAATGAAGGATCCGTAAAGACAAGACCATGGCATGACAGGTCATTGTCTATAAGAACGCTCTGTCTTCATTTAGATGCTGTGAGAAGGCCAGATGTTGAAAAGCTTCAGGGTTAAATATACAGTATGAAACACGGAGCGTGTGTGTGTGAGACAGAGAGAGAGAGAGAGAGAGAAAAGAGTTACAGAGTCGAGAAAGAGTCAGAGGCTGACGACATACACAGCATGTACGTCAGCTTCTTTGTGCATCAGCAAACATGAGTTAGAGCAAATGTGCTTGCTTGGCTGTAGAGGTCTATATATGCGAGAGGGTGCGATCCCATGAGAGCATTATGGGCATCTGAGGGAACACACGTGTGCCTCCTGAACTGTGAACACAAGTACTTATGCACATGGGAAGATCTGCATGCTGAAACATTGATGGAAACGCAACACATCATCAGTGACACTTAAAGTGTGATGAATATTTCAGTGACCTGGTGGTGCGGGCGCATTGGGAGTCAAGCTGGAGGGCAACCACGGAACTATTCTGGGAATTTCACTGCAAAACAGTTTGCATACAGAGCTTCCATTTCTCTTCCATCCGTTGGCGTCCAGACACTAAGCATGAGTTCATGTCAAGGCAGTTTAAAAGCCCCCAGGTTGCTCCTGTAACCTTGCATAAATATTAGACCAAGCCGCAAATCAAACTGCAGCCAATGAGATAAAACATGGCCTGAAATGTTTGCTCTCAAATACACCATATTTATTTCATTCACAGAGGAGCTCGAGGAAAATATAGGTCAACCTTATTTTATACAAAAATAGATTTTGCTTAAGTTTAAATAAAAAAAACGTTAGAAAAAAAATATATTTTATATAAAAAAATAAGGTAAAATTTTTCAAGAGACATAAAATGAATCTCAAGTTAAGTCCGATCTGGTGAGGACAACGCCTGCTGGGCTGGCTGAGGAAAGATTTGAGGGTTTCTCTGCTGCTGCAATATCTTGCTCCCTGTGTAGAGTCGGAACTCGGGGGTGTGAATGAGCTGAGACTCACGGCTGGTTGGAGAGCTGGTGACAAAACACTCTGGATTTGCCCCTCAAAACGCCGAGCAAGGACCGGACGGACACTCACTCAAACTGCTTAAATTCCTCAGCAGCATTTATCCTCGAAAGTGACTGGGGAGCTTCTACCATTTCAGGAGAGACCTGGAAGTGGCCAAACAATGGACACAGAGAGCGTGTTTTATTGCTGAATGTTCACGGAACGGGACTGATGTTTTGCAAAGACTGCTGCTGCTGCTGCTGCTGCACGGGCCGGGCCGTGGAGCCACAAAGCGAGGAGAAGGACAAGAGAAGTCAAAGAGACAGCGCTCAACAAAGGAGGGCAAAGAAGGACGCGCGCGCGTGTGTGTGCAGAGAAGCAGTGCCCTAGATCAGTATAACATCTGAGTTCCTCTGTCATTCAGACCCCTTTCATGCTGTCTCAGGCAGCAGTTTCTCAACCCGCACCTGGAAAAACAAAGAGAATGTGTTCAGTGGCAGCACGTCTCCATGCGTAAATGGAGACGCATCGGTGCGTATTCGCTGTACTTTTTCATGATGCGTACAATAAATTATGTTTGTTTTGTCACTAACTCATGCCCTGTCCCATGACCACGCCGGTATAGATGCATTATAGACTTCCTCATACTTCATATCTGCCATGAGTGATGGCGATGCCTGCAGAATCTGACAGTACCGGTGCGCAAAGCAGCACTCGTGAAAAAAGCTACGGCGCACAGGATCGCAATGGTTATGTGAAAACATGTGTCATCCCACTGTGCCGTGACCGAGATTACGAGTCGTGGGTGAGGCTAATGTTCACAAAAATATGGAGTTCCCAGAGACTCCGGAGTGCAGTGTGTGCGGGGTCGCTTTCGGTTTTTCTCGCTCTGTTGGTCAAATGTGCAGACTGGAAAGCTGAAGCCAGCAGCAGCAGCAGCAGCAGCAGCAGCGCTGACAACACACTCTCGCATTCATCGTCTCCCCTTCACTTCGTTTCAGGCTGCGCGGCGGAGCTGTTGCAAACTTGCTGGAGTGTGGTTTCGCCATTGTTCACCCTCGTATGTGCCTTCTTTTGGGTCGGTGTCTACTTGATCCGCTGCGGGGTTCTAATCCAGACCGCCCTCTCCCTCCTAACCTTGTGCCACCTGGGCGAAGCAGCGGCGTGGTCTCTCCTAGACGGGACAGATGATCAGCTGTTTTCATTCACGACAGCAGCCGTGGTCGTGCTCGTCTGCGTGGCCACCGGCGCACTCATGGTAGCACGGCTGAATCAGGGCATATCTGTGATCCTTTTCATCAGCATTGTCAGGACTATCTCACTCTTCTCGCTGCACAAAGTACGGGCCACTTGGAGACCGTACGTAGCGTACCTGGTTGGAGTGCTGGGCATCCTGCTGGCGAGGTATGCTGACAAGCTCATTCCCAACGAAGGGAGACACAAGGAGGGCTGCACCCCCGTGACTGGAGCCAGGGAAGAGATCCCTGTATTTAAAAGGCGCAGGAGGTCCAGTTCTGTGATAGCCTCAGACATGGCACACAGTCAGTCCAACAGTAAGTCACATCGCCGGACCTCTCTGCCATGCATCCAGAGGGACCAGGTAAGAAGTTTGTGTCCCTTTCAACTTTATATTTTTGGCTTGTTTTCTTCTCCCTGTGACTAGGTTTGTGTTTGAGGCGAAGTGGAGAAATGAGGGAGCAATGATATGGTAATGAAATATGAATGTGATTTGAATTTTTGGTATTATTTTACTATTATCACGGTTACTGAGAACACCATATAATAATAATAATAAAAAACCCAAACATGTATGTCATGTATGTGCAGTGTGACACACAACAACAACAAAATAACAACCCAGTCTTGTTAGTATTAATGTTATTATTAATATTGTTGTTGTTATCATTAACGTTTTATATTATTTTATTATAAATATGATGTAATATCCACATTATTGCAGTGTGGATGCTGCAGTTTGTTTGGCTGTTCTTTGATCTTCTTGCTGTGATTGGAGTCTTATATTCTGCAGAGACACTTGCATCCAAACATAGACTTAGAACTGATTACAATATTTTTCCTCCACTCTGCCTTCACAGTAACATATTTACATGATGCCTCTTTTTTTTCAAATAAAAACGAACACGCTGACTTCTACTAAAATCGTCGATTAAGCCAAAATTTTTGCACATTTTTCTGTGGAAACATTACACCTGTCAACAGAGGTGGTGATTTAATTTATGCAGACGTATGCAATATGCATGCAACTTTTCTGCCATTTAAAAAAAGGAAGCCAATTTTGGTATTTAGGGTCCAAAGAGATGCTATTTTAAAAACATCTTTTATGTGCTGGTGAGAAAGGGAAGCTGAGGATACGACATCAGTGATTCATCTCATACGTAATTATTTATGTCAAACATTTTCCTCGGATGATCTCTGGACCACTGACGCAAAACTGACAAATGCATTTTTATCTTTCTGTCCTGGACTTTTAATACCACTTGTTTCTCATCACTTATCAATGCACGCCGCCCTTAAACCCCAGGAATGTAGCAGCTCTGGCTTTAAAACCTCTTCTGATACTGATACAAGATGGGAGGGGGGGGCATACTCATATCAGCTCCTCAACCCTCCTTATGGAAAATCAATGGGCATGCTGAGAATGTCAATGGGAAACAAACTTTTGGAGTGATCAAAGCTCTCGTTGTGACCTGCGAGTGCGGTTAGGTTGAGAGATGAGAGGCTGCACTGTTGGCTCGACCACTTGAAAGATGCCCTCAGCTCTCAGGGCTAGTTAGCGTTGTAGTGTGCTTGTTTGTTTTTCTTCGCGGTCACACACACACATGCACACCTACACACACACACTCATACACATATGAAAGGCTCTTAGATATTTTACAGTTTGCACTTTATTCTTATTTAAGCTTGACGTCTGAGCTGAAGCTTATCCAAGTGTCAGCCATTATTAATTTGATGAGCGGAATTTGGTTGGCTGCAGAAACGTGAGTGAGGATGTGTCTTTGTTTTTGAGCGAGTGATGAGCTGGAAAATGGCCGGCTATATGGTTTACATCCTAACTACGAACAAGCACGTGCACAGATGGCAGATTATTTTACACTTCGGTGTGTTTTAAAGAGCAATGCTGCAAATCTGGAAGAGGCAAATGTCTTTTTTCGCTCTGAATATTTATGTACATATCCAAGAAAACCCTCAGTATCTTTTGTTGTTTATATCTTGGTCTATCGTGCTGTTGTTGCGTCGGATAATGAAGTGATAATACATTAAAAACAAGAATGAAACTGTTGTAGGTGAAAACAAAAAACAGCACATTTTCTTCACATGGTGGTGTTTCCCCTGTGGTGAAGATTGAGAGTGAACAAAGGCGTCCAGCTGCAGTAAATGAACTTCTATTCAGAGACACCAAATGTGTAAGAAAAAAAAAAACAAAGAGGATGGATACCATTACATTTCCAATCAGACTCCATTACTTTAAGAGATTCAAGATGGAGTTACTTAGAGAACAATAAAAACGGCCCCAAAATCAAGACATTAGTCGTAAACAACTCTCATTGATGCAGCTGCAGCAATTAACACGTTTTTGTCTGCTTTCGATTTTTTATTTTTTTTTCCCTCTCACAGAAACGTCCCATTGAAAGCTGAGCAGGATGGAACTACCAGACAGGCAAAGCAAAGGCATTAAAATGAGAGATGATCTCTATTACATGTTTTTGTTGTGGGACAGGAACAAAAAAAAAAAAAAGCCATCAGCGCTCAGACTCAGTCTTGATAGTGAAGTGAAAGTTAAGAATATGATTTTTTCGGATGTTTTTTTTTTCTCTGATTGTTCTACCGTTCACTCTCATCTCCGGCGGCGGCGCTAAGCAGTTGACCAGCCGCGGCCTGTCTGTAATTGAGACACACATGGCGTACATATGCTGTCTTAACCGTGTCTTGTCTGTGTGGTCTTTAATGTGTAAACAAGCCCATGCTAGTCATCACCTCGCTCACACGGGGCTCTGGCCTCCCTAAGGGGGGTCAGACGCACGTATGGAGGGCCACAATGCAACCACCACATGGTGACGGAAACAGGGGAGATGCCAGACAGCGTTAAGTGTCTAACTGACTCCGCCTGGGGGATAAAATATAGGCTAAATGCGTGGCTGTAATTTTTACAGCTCCTCAGTTAGATGACCTAAAGAGGCTGAATGATGTTTTAGCACCGCTGCCCTTTTGTGAGCTCTGTGTTCAGTAGAGTTATGATGTTTTAAAGAACGCCTTGACAAGGAGTAGATCTGCACTTTGTTGACGTGACGATGTTTGCATTAGTGCTGTGCGTCTGAAGTGTTTGAAGGATTGCGTGAGGTTGGACGAAGGGCTACAGATGATACTTAACTTTGTTTTTCTCAGGAAGCTTCTCCCACAGACCTTCGAGTCTTCCATACTGTAAAGGCCCTTCAGATTGATGGTCACTGTGCAAAAAGTGTTTATTCAGAAAATAAATAGAGCAAAGAGGAATCCCTCTGTCTCTTCTTCCTCACAAACATTAAGAGCTGCCATGTTGCCCTCCGCCGCGCTGCCAAAGCCGCGCTCCGAGGCGCTGCGTCAGTCTGCGCAACTCTACTCTTCATAAACAGCCATTTTCCCTCCTTTTTGATCACAAACTGGCTGCCAGCATCTATCAGCTCACTAAGTAGGTGCATTCAGCAACGCTGGGGTCGTTCTTCCCATCATCAGGGTAATAAAAGAAAGTCATTATCAGCTGATCTGATAGCGGTTAGCAGGGGCCTCTGCGGGATCGTTCTTATTCTTGGGGTAATGCGAAATGACAGGCCAGTCTCTGGGTTTGAGCTGTGGATATTGAACTGAAGGAAGAGGTGCGGACTTGTGGTGTGGATCGCTTTTCACAGCGTGTAAGGAAATTTGAGTCCAAGGCTATCCTGCTGCAGACATCAGCGCTGTCATACAACTTTCCCTCCTCTCGAAGCACGGCAGAGCAGCCTGTCACGTTGCCGGGCGCACGCTGGATGTTTTGCGTCTACCTGAGCTGCAGATTTTGAGCAGGGCTGATTATCCAGGAGAGGGGAGTGGACGTTAGCTTCTGCTTTTTAGATGCTTTCTCATCAGGAGGCGTTGGAAGCCACTCCCTTTTCTGTCAGTAACTCCACCCCTGCTCGCAGCGCTCTGCTCTCTGTCCTCTCACTGACACCAACACAAATATTATCCCAACCAGAGGAGGAAATTCTTTCTTAACTTGGATGATAAAGATATTCTTGAAATCTATGGTAATGACTTCCTGTGGAATGGGATCCGAACATAATTACTGCTGCTGTTGTAAATGTTTCCTGATACTCTATTTTTGCTGCACCGTCCATAATTGAATTGTGTTTTGGATGGAGGAGGTTGTTGATAGCCTGTAGGGCAGTGATTTACCACTGAGCCACAGTGCACTCTCATCCCAAACAGCTTGTTTGTATTCTAAACACATAGCCTCGTGAGATGTGATGCTCCTTTACTTTTTTTTTTTTTTTTTTTTTTGCACTGGACCAGCCGCTGCATTGGAAACGCTCTCGCTGAAAGCCTCTCCTTGCATTTGGAAAGGAAGCTGATATCAGCATGGGGTTGTGTGTCTCATGATTGGGTGATCCACTTCACACTTTCAATCCCCATTCAGCCTCAGTGTATTAGCTGCACTGTGCGTGTGTGAGGAGGCAAGGAGTGGAGGAATTGGGGTAGGAATGAAAGTAGGTCATTCGAGGTTTTGTTTAGTCGCCAGGCAAAACAGCAGGCTTACTCTTACCCCCCTGAACAGTGGAAGAGTCTTGCGTTTGACTGATGCAGTGTAGCAACTTTAAGCGTGTTTGTGCTCCAGATTTGTATGTGTTACCTCTGCCATGTTGGCTACGCGGCGTGAAGCCACATTACACTGGCTTTTGGTCTGTGGCGGCATAAACAAGAGCTTCTTGGCCACATTTATTTTTTTTTGTCTCACCAAACAGACATGTTCTGGACAAAGTGCTGAGATGGCCAGCTCCCAATGCGAGGAGAATTTGGGCTCGTTACAACCTGGGTTTTTATTTTTATAGTTTTGGCAATCATTTTATTTGTTATGATTACATTATACATTAAGATTTGGTGACATAGTAAGACAATTATAGAGGTTGTAAACAAACCAGATTATGTAAACCACGTTAGGTTAAAATGAAAAGTGAGCACACCTGAACTGCCTGTAACAATTCCTCATTGCATAGGAAAACCAAGAAGTCATCTGCAAACTGTGATGAATGAATGAAAGGGTTTCTTTAAAGGAATTTTGGAAAAAATGGTTAAAGTGCAGAGAGATGAAGTGTTGACCAAGTGGTGACCAGATTTCTGAAATGAAAATCGGGGACATTTTCAATGCGGTGGTGAAAAATCATTAAATATTATCATTATGAAATAAAAAAACAGGGACAAGTACTTTTTCGTGTATTTTAACCATCTTTTATTACACAAAATGAAAAGGTTAATAAATCAAAATGTCAGCACTCACAAATATCACGTATCAGTAACGCACGGCAGTGTTTAACGCACGCTATTCTCCTGCTTTTTTCCTCTACACTCCCTCACTCTTAACTATCAGTCTCTCCTATACATGTCTTCGGCCTAATCTACGACAGAGCAACATAGAGATAATACTGTCACCTCATGGTAATCTAATATAACAAGTTACACCTTTACTAACAACAGTGATGTACAAAACAGTGACTCAGGGCATCAGCTAATCAGATGGTCTGCATTTATAACTACTCCAGTCACTGGTTAGGCCTTCAGTTCAGATAAACAATCATACGTACTTTAACGTTACATCACTTCACACACACAAAATAAATAAGTTCATACACAACAAACCATTCATCGCGGTCTTCTCTGGCAATGCGTTCAATGGCTACCATAATAACTGGTGTTTCAGTCTGTGCGCATTTTTCCCCCACTCAGTTTCAAAATCGGGGACAGGTCACGCAAAAGGGGGACGGGTCAAACTACTGTATGTTAGCTCTACATCTCAGGCTACAGTGGCTTAGCTTAGTTTAGCATACTACCTGAAAACAGACGATTTAAATGCAAAAAAAATCAGCCCCAATATAACAACATATAATGTGTTAAATATTAAGATTTAGAGGTGGGCAGATTTTTTTTTCCACCTGTGTTCAGAACTAAGCTAGCTGTTTTTCCTGTTTCCAGTCTTTGTGTGGCTAACCAGCTGCTGGCTGCAGCATTTCTTAGAGCCGCAATGATAAGTTGAGTTGTCAGCTATTAAATTAATTGCAAACTATTTTGATTGATGAATTGTTTTGAGTCATTTCTAAAGAATTTGGTTTGGTTTCTTTAGCGACAGGAAACTGAACATCTTGGCGCCACCCTGGGCTTTGGGAAACAGCCATAAATATTTTTCACCATTTTCTGATATTTTATGGGGCAAATGACTGATTAACTGAGAAAATGATCAGCAGTAAACAATAATCGTTAGTTGCAGCCTTAGCAATTATGCCATAAGCAAATTAGAATATTTCCCCAAAAGGTAGCACTATTAAACCCTGTACTATCCACTTGCTGTATTATTGCTGTGATCTTAGCATTTAACTGGATGACAACAGTGTTATTGTTACAGATAGCAAAGATGGGCAAAGCTACTGAAAGAGAAGTTGTAATGAAGTGGAGTTATCCTTTAAACTCTACATTACATGGCTCACCCATCTGTGTCCAATTCTTTCATTACCTTCGTTTACAGCAACAAGAGTAGCTCATATCCTGGTTCTTGCCCTGCGCCTCTGATCACCTAAGCCAACCAAACCAGAGGTCCAGGACTGAGCTGGGCACCCCTCTTCCATCCACCCGCTGGCATGACCACGATCTGGCTCCTTACTGATTACCATGGAAATTATGGAAGGACGTCTGTGTGAGCATGTGTGTCTGTGCGTGTGTGTGTGTGTGTGTGTGTATGTGTGTGTTGCCAACAGCTTGATGGCTGCCAGCTGCTGCAGGCTGAGAGGTTGAATCCGCTCGGAGAAACACGGAGGGCCTCAAACCACAGACACAACCCAACGCAGCTGGAACTGCTAGACAGGCACAGGCCTCCAGTCCTGACACACAGCACACATATTAACACCTCGGGATCCTAATAACTGCTTCACATTTGAATAGAACACTAGAATCTGAAGTGAATTATGGACTTTTTTCGCGTGTGTTGAAGGCTAGATTACACGCTGTTCTTTCTTCTTCTGCTGTCTGTTCTAGACTAAGGCAATTATGTCACTCAAGTTTTCTGTGTTACCATAAGAGACCGACTATTTCAGTGATGGAGGTGAACAGAATGTTCCTGGCAGAAATGTGTGTATGCGTACAGCACGTGGGTGTGTGTGCTTGTGCACGAGTGTGTGAGGCGAAGATAGAGAGAGAGGAGAGTGCGTCTTTTGAAGAACTGGATGCACTTGCGTATGCGCATATGTGTATGCGCGAATAGAGCTGGGCTTTGTTTTTTAGGGCTATAACCAGCGTGATGCCCGAGTTTCTGCACTGTTACCTTCACGACACTTAATAACAATCACAGTTTTATCAAATATTTCAACATTTAAAAATGAGTACCAGTAATCAGCACGATGATGGGAATTGCTCATAGGACACAAATGCAGATAGAAGGCTCCAAGTAGTGCTTATTCAAGCTTCAAATATGCTTGTTGTGATTTTTTTTTTCGGTGGGGACGTTTCCAAACTGAGACCTTCTTCTGGCTGCTGTCTGGCTAACATCACTGAAATTACTGCCAGGAACTGAGCAGCACCAGAGGATGTACTGTACAATTCATTTCTGGCAAGTTGCTAGTTTACCAGAGTAAACTGAATCACTGTATACTTAAACAGGTACATCGTGAACTTCCAGGTGATTTCCGCGCTATTTTCAAGGTCAAACATCTGGTCCTTTCTGCGCCCAGTTATAACCATCTCACTCCACTGTGGTGTCACTTATAAGCAGCCACACATACAGTCTAAAATGTGCAAAATCATGATTTAAATCAGCACATGGCTGATCTGTCTGAAAGCAGTGATACTAGGACTATTTCAGTGCATACTGAAAAAATTATTGAAGTTTAAATCTGAAGGATCCAGAAAATTTCCCTGTTAGCTTTTACTAATTTAAAACTGCTGTTGATGGATTTCTACTGAACTCTTTAGTCATAAACTGGAAAAAAAAAAAAAAAATTATTAAAATCAGAAGTTTCTGATCAAAGAATGACCAAAAAGAACTGAAGTTCGAGCCACAGCTTTATGTGCAAAACAAGCACTTGTGTGTATGATGCTGAAGCAGTGTTTTCGCTCTTTAAAAGATGGGCAGGTTAATAGGTGCCAGCACATATCCGGTACGACATCACTTTGGGGAACTGAACACAACACGTTTGGCTTTCATCTCTATTTATCCTGCTGAAGGGCCTTTTCAATCACACGAGGAGCCCACCTTTAAGACAGTGATCCCTTACATGAGGGGACATTCCTGTGCTTGCCCCAGCACTAAATGAACTGGAATGTGCAGGTTGAGCAGACCCTGAAGGACAGGCCTGTGGGCTCATTCCCCAAGCCCTCCCCTTTCCCGGCCCTCCCCTCCCCGCACACCCTGACCTGAGCCAACACCACCATCCTGGGCTGTCACCAGGTGTGCAGCTGGCCTCTACCGAATGAATAGACACTCTCACATCGCCTCGGGAAGTGTGTGCTCGAGTGCGTATGTGTGCGTGTTTGTGAGAGGGAGGGGAAAGCTGAGGGAGGGGGGGAGGCAGAGAGAGGGAGGAGAGTAGTCTTAGACGTAAATAGCTGCAGTCAGTAGAATGTGTGAAAAACAAATGGAAGAAACAACTGTTAATTTCCCCTCTCGGAGTGTGCACTAGCGCGTTTGAAAAAAGCGGCGTCCCAAAAATTGATCTCATGGCCTCTGATTGGTGTCCAGGTTCAGGAGGAAGTGCAGCTAATCCCCCAGGTCCACTCTGGCCATTGTGTCTCCACTAGAAACAGACCAGGCCACTGTCGCTGCTGCCACTGCCATGATTCATTTAACAAGCGGGAACATTTTGAACCCCTCTGACTGAGGCCGTCCAATAAATCCAAACATGGTCAGCTATTAATTGATTATATATTTCAGGAGCATGACAAGGCTGTTTTCACTGATGGATGGTTGTATTTAGTAATCAACTGCCTGGCTACAATTGGACAGGCTGTTGCATATATTTTATTTGATTCAAATTGTTCATGTGGTATACATTTTCTCCTCCAACCTCTCCATTTCACCACAGGGCTGTTGCACATTATTTCCAAAATACCAGTGGTAGAAGAAGCACTCGGGTCCTAAAAGTAAAAGTATTAAACTTTAGGTTTTATCAAGCTTGCAGGTTTTATTAGCATATTGTACTTTCTGTATAAAAAATGACAGTATATATTAAATTATAGGACTAGGATTTTGATTTCTTCCTTCAATACATTAGATTTTATTAAGTGATCTTATGTTTTGTATAAAATCTTGATCTGAAAAGTAACTAATGACTATCAACTAAATGTAGCGGAGTGAAAAAGTAAAATATTTCCCTCTGTCAGCGGGCTGCATGTCTGTCTAGCCCGATGGCATGGTACAAGGAAATGTGTTATTGTAACCTCTGCCTGGTGAGCCCTCCCCGTCCGTCCAGCCCGCTGCCTCACTGGCTCGCCATGAGCCTGTCTGTCCCTGCAGCCAACAAGGCTTCTGCTGTTCCCCGCTCAATGCTATGTTTTACCTCTCTAAATATGTTAGAGAGAGAAAAAAAATCTGTCTGTACATCTGTCTGTCAGTCAGGTTATTTCACCCCTTGCAGGGGCGAGAGTCTTAGGGTTTGGGTTAAGGGCTGTTTTTGCACAGTCACTTTCAATTAGTCAGATATTAAAAGCGCAATGTATAGCTGTAGTGCAGCGCTGAATTTGCATGATGGTATACAGTGTTTGTATGATTAAGATTTTTATGGACACGCTGTATACGAACAAATACCGGTGTTGGAATGCTGGTTAAGATGCTCAGTTTAACAGTGTGGAGCCATTTATGCGCCGCTTTGGTCACATTTCTGAGTCCACTCTGCAAACAGAAACTGCTAATGGTCAGCTCAAGGAAATGATTTATTTTTATTGATTAAAAATAGCAGTAAACGGGGAAAGATGTCAAAAATTAAAAAGCCGTCAGCTGTTTTTAGAAACATTTCCTCTTTGCCTTTATTTCTTCGCACTATCCCTTGTAGAAAGAGGTGTGTTTGTGCATGCGTGTGGAAAGTGTCTGGAAGTTTGTGCGTTATCAAGTATTAATGTGGGACATGAGAATAAGTTTACGGGAACTTTTTTTTTTTTGCTTTCAATGTGCTAAGCGCAATAAATATTTAATTTTATTTTTAAAGCAAATGTCGTCTTAAGTAAGCATCCGCTCGTTAGGTACATGGTGAGGACGAGACATCCAGAGGGCCCGGAGTTATTCCCACACTTTTAAGAACTTTTAACTACACACTGTATTATTCAGTTTGAAAGTGTAAGTCTCAGCCCAGTTGTTAGAGAATTGGTGAGACGAAGGCAGGAGCTAAAGCTGTTTTTCCTAAATCCCTGCTCAGGCTCTTAGAACCCCCCCACCCCTCCAGTACATCTTTTCTATACACTATAACCACCTGCTAATAGACACACACACCTACACACAGTCCAGCAGACTAGCTAGGTAAGGTCTTATTGATTTGTTGCTGCTATGCTCCACATTGCCTGGAGACACTAAACGATGTCAGGGCTGACGTGTTCCTGTGTATGTGACATCCGTTTATACTCAGCCACAATTGATGGCTATGAACAGCAGGCTCTTCTGTGCATGTGTGCGTGCGTGTGTGTGTGTGTGGTCAGACAAGTCCTGTGTCGTGGAGATAGTGGGCTGTTGGTTCCATGCACCCCTTCCTGCCTAAGATAGCCAAGCTCACCGGCTAATTGCTTTATGGAGCACAAGCCAACCCTGATCCGCGGACTCCGGTTCGGGTCACGTCTTTGCCTGGAAAACAAGAAGTGAGAAAAGACATGCCATGACAACATGTGAGCCACGTTGATAAGACGCATGGCATTGTTTCAGAAAACTTCAAATGAATCCGCGCCTACGGGCCTTCGTCCACCCAGATAACACGTAACCACATGCTCTGTGTGAAGAGAGGGTGAGGATTGTGATTGAGGTTAAAATAGGCGTACTGAGCCTTTATTTCAATGGTTATGTGCTTTGGCCTGCCTCAGGTTTCTCTCTCCACAAACTCTTTCTCTCCATAATGTTTTCCATTAGCTGCTGTTCCATTCATACTCACTGATCCGGCGTCTCCTGCAGGACTGGACAGCTTAAGTGAAATCTCTATACCTACTGTAGCAGACACCTAACCTCTTCCCTTCTCTCTTCTCTCAGTCAGTTTTTACTTTTCTCTGATCTGTCCTCTCCGTTCACAGTGGAAAGAGTTTAGTCTCAGGTCTTCAGGCTCAAGGCAGTTTAGCAGCCTCACATCCTGGATCACAATGATTGCTCTGGGAGCACATTGCAGATTCACTCTTTTATAGAGCAGTGCTACTGACAATGTCCTCTCTGTAATTCGGCACCTTTCTTTTCTCTCTCTCTGTCTCTCTCTCTCTTTTGTGGCCTTTTTTCAAGAGCAAATATGAATGTGTGTTGACCTTTTTTTACGATCAATAATCAACCCTTCACCTTGTGTCTAGCTGTCATGGTCAGACGCGCTTCGGTGTTTAAGATTTAAGAATTGTGAGAGGTTTGGCAGGTGATTCATCAAGGCTTTGGAGAGAGTTTCCATTATAAGAACGAGGAATGGCATGTGGTGGTTTTGGCAAAGCTCCACAAACTGGAGAGGCAGAAGGACTTTTGACGTCATCGGGAAACGTGACCCACTTCTCAAGAGGCAAGGAGCCTTGGGCTGGTTGAGCAGATGTTGCACAGATGAGCCTGCAAGCATGCACGCACGCACGCACACACACGCAGACACGCACACATGTGCACCTACCCCTTATGCACACTTTCTACTCGGCCTTTATTTTCCATTAAAATACCCACAGCAAAAGAATGAATGGCATAGGAACTTTAGCCGGGTCTCATTTGGGTTTGCGGTTGTGCACAGGCGTGAACTGATGTGGTCGTCAGATTGTGCGCTTGCAAAAGAGATACAGCACGACAAAAGGGACGGCATTAGCGGGTCATTCGGGTCATATCTGGTTGTTTTTTTTTTCTAAAGAGATCTGAGTAGGATAGAAAGGAACCTGAAGAAGCTACAGTATGCCTTTCAGCTACGTTGTCCCTGTTACATAAGGTGCGAGACAAGGTGATGTTGGGCCCAAGAGAATGACTAGTTCAGTCCTCCGCTGGCTCCATCCAGCCAGGAGCAATCTCCTCCTCCCCGTCTCTGCCATCACTCCCCTGCTTTCAGACGTTACATAAAGCCTTTCGTTCTGGTCTGTCAGTTAGTTAGACATGTTACAGTGCAATAGGCTCTCTTTATCTCTCTGCACCTTTTATTGAAACTGTAAAGTTGCCTGTTGTTGTGCTTGTTCCAAGAGACTGGGTAGATCAGCTCCAGGCTTATTCCCACTGGAGAACCACAATATGCAAACCAAATGATGTTTCTATTGCTTCTTTTATTTTCTTCATTTTATAATCGACATTTTTAACTAATAAGGAAACCCAGGAAGAGAGATTAGTCACTTGTAGTTATGAAACCACATAGAATTATCATTGGACTTGTTGTAGGACGCTTCAGTTCCCCTCACGGAGCATTTTAGCATCATTGTGTTGGTTTTACGGCTCAGTACTTTACTGTTCTGGTTCACTCTCACAGTGTTGTTTTCAGCCATCGCAGGCAGCTGTTCTCAGCGGAACAGCCTTCAAGAACGCATTGTGCGCTACCTTCTCAGTACCAGACAGACAAATTGATTCACTGATGAACATAAGGGAGCATTAAGCAGCTACAGAGACAATTATTTCCCTTGAGGAGGTGATGGAGACCAAAACAGAGCTAAAAGGATAGTGAGTATGTTTAATACAAGTTTGGCACACCAACTTAAATGGTGAGAATATATCAGTGTTGTATTTCAAGATTGTTTCTGCTGCCTCAAGTGGCCGAAACATCAGTTTTTCCGATTTATTTTTGCCAGTTCATTGGTTTTTCATGTGCCACCATGTGAATCTGAACTCAGTCTCCTGTGGGAGATGATAATGTTTCATCTAATCTGATTTTATCCCCTAAACTTGATACACACATCACGATTTGTGGTGTAACCAATCCTCTACATACAGTAATTTGTGGTAATGAGGGGGGAAAAACTCAGGCATTTCACAAATTTCAGTTGATTAAAGCAAATCATGGATGCAGCGTGTTCACGACGCTCGCAGCCATCCTCCACTGGAGAAAGCAGAGGGCCGAAGTCCAGTGTACAACCTGAGAGATCATGTGATTTGTATATAACATTACAGCTTTGAGTCCATGTAAACAAAGCCCCCCTCATTGATTTTCATTTTTTTATTGAATCCTTCTTTGCGAACACTTTTGATACATATTTTTGGATTTCATCTATGTTGCATAGACGTTTCTCCATCCATAACGGGGTCAGAGCATTTCTCGATTTCAAAAAATCGCATTGCTGCACAGCCTGCCAAGCCGCAGCTGGCAGTCACTTCCACATTTCGAGGAGAAATCTGCCAGATATCTCAGATCTATGGAAAAGGGAAACATCAATACCTATTGATTTCAATTATAACCCCGACTGTGTGCTGTGTTATGTTGATATTGTTCAGTTTTTAATCTAGCTCTGTTTTGGCAGCCGTGTCCTCTTCATTTGTTATGTTTGTTAAGTCATTTCAGAGACGTTTGTTTCAGTGTGTTCAGAACAATGTCCAGAAAACAAAATGGTCGTCGTGCCAGGTGCCTTGAGGGTGTATACCGAGGGACAGCGAGCTGAGAGCAGACCCGTTAGATCATCCCGACTTCTTTTCACATGTGCCGATATTGTTGCTTGACGGCAGGAATGCACTTGGATGTCGAGGGGAGTCCAAACAGACAACATTCATAAAAACACACTTGTACATGCACGCCCACACCTGTGTGAAGGGGGGGTGAGGTTCCTGTGATGTTGCCACAGATGTAATAAGCACTCATTCATTTCCATGTTGGCAGAATGTTAAGATTGATTCAGGGGCCGGCAGATGAAAAGGTCAGTGGGCTTGTTTTGAGTGAGTGTAAGATTTCCATCATCACTCCGCACGCTCTACCAGGCCCAGTCCAAACTACACAAACAGTGTCTCTGAAGCCCTTGACAGCCTCGATTCTGCCATTAAGTCAATAATCTGCCCTCGCTCTCCCCTCCTCCTCCTCCTCCTCCCCTCACGACCGACCTGCTGTTAGTTTACGTACTTCCCTTTTTACTTACCCTCAACAACGCTTGTCCAAACAGCAGCATAACTTTCACCCTCATGTGTTTCCCTTTCTCCCGCCACTGCCATTTTCCACAATTCTTCCACTTTTTCTCCCCTCCCCAACTTCTCACCCAGCACCTTTCATTGTTTCCAGACAGTGGTGAAACATATTGTGGGAAATGTGTGGAACGTTAGAGTCTGTTTGCATGGAGAAAGACAGGGACACACACACACACACACACACACACACACACACACACCCTCACACCCACACAAGAGGAATTGTTCCAGGAAAGTGGCATCTGTGCAGCCCATTAGACAGCGATTCAGTGGACCTGTGCGGGCCTTTTGCATATGGTGGTCAGCTGCTGGAAAGGAACTGGAACCAGGGGTCACATTTGAGAGAAAACATTAGGGGAGATGATGCATGTTGGAGACACACACACACACACACACACACTTCAAAGTCCTGTCGTGCCCTTCACCGTTGCCCCAGTAGCATTGCTCTGGCCAAGTCATTCATATCTGCAGGGCCTGGCTGCAAGTTGCACACAGTTAACGTGAGCTGCAAAACAAAAAACTACACTTTCACACATTTGGAACCTCCAAAAATTCTAACACCCATCTCTTCCTGGGTCTCCCCTTAACTCATAAGCCCTGAAAAAATTTGACATTTGTTCTCAGGAATTCACAAGTAAAAGGCGCTGGGAGAGAAAATGAACTCTGAGAGGCCTCTCATCAGTAGCAACAAAGTTATTATTGCAGGGAAAGTCCACTGCACTGTAATGATTGCTAAATGTCTCTCTGGAGGTCTGCGTCCTTGACTTTAGTGAGAAAAGAGGAGACAGTAAGGAGGAAAGGAGTGGGAGAGTGAAGTAAAGTAAGGAGAAGGCAGCTGTGATTCATTAGTGTATTTGTGTTGCTAGGTCTGAGTTGACTGGACCACGTATGGACCCAGTCCAGATGAGGCTAGGATACTTCCTACTGGGCCAACTGTTCTACCCCCATATCTTTGAACTTCTCTCAGTGTGCACAGAGACATTCCTGTTAAATGTGTAATGGCTAAAACATGTTTGTATTGCTCTGAATTTTTGGATCATACATGTTGGTTTTGAATTTTTCAAAGGTTGAAAAACAATAAAACAACACTTGAGAATTAAGTAAGCACAGCAAGAATCCTGGTAAAAATCCATTTATAAGCACGTTTGTATAGAAATGTTGTACTTTTGCTGCCTAAATTATTTTTCATACTTTGAGGGTTTTCTTAAATGTTTGATCAGGAGGTAGAGTAGGTCGTCCATTAATGACCCATGGATTCTCTTGGCCGCATGTCAAGTGTCCTTGAGTAAGAACGGTTGAAGTTATTATTAATTATTAGTTATTATTAACATATTATATTTGTTAAAGCATTTCATTTTGTTAAAAATTATAATTAATCAGAATTGTATTGCATTTAATTGAGTTGTATTCTGTTCTCCCAACATACAGAGCCCCACAAAAATCAGGCAAGTCCTCGTCCGAGATGCTGGAGGAGGTTTTATCTTCTGTTGGACAACCCATATGTTTTATGTATTTTTTATTTTATCTTGGTTGACCTATAGCAAGCAATTATATTACAATTTTTTGCAGCGGATTACTGTTACGAAGAAAAACAATGACATTAAACAATCAGATTAAAATTTAGATGAAAAGATTATGGACAAACAACATTTACACTTGACATTTGGTTTGTAAAGTTAACTCGGTAGTGGTTGCTCACGCACCTTAAATGATTTTACTGCGATGAAATTGGAGTAGATTGCTCATTTAACTTAATGGGCTACGTTTATAAATGCAGTTTAAGGCAATGTGATTATATGCAATGTGATTATACTTTTCAGAAGTTAGTCAGTAATAAATTACATTTGGAAAGTAACTCAATCACCCTGTTTCTGATCATGTTCGGAGAGCCTCCCACATTTTATGAAGTCGCCCATTGCCAGGTAATGCTGTTAGGGAGAAGTTTTAAACAAAAGTCTTCCTTCTGGGTGGTACGCTGTTAGTCACAGTGATATTACGAGACACACGGCCCTCTGCGAAGATCCTGCTCGCATTGTTTGAATATGTGTTGTGTCCGAGCACCTGGCCAGGGCCTCAGGCAGCGGATGTGGCTGCACATGCTGCATGAATACGGGACTCATTAAGTTCACTGGGCTGCCAGGTGGAGTGTAGCTTGTTTCAGCACACACAGACACATGGTGCACACGCACTCACACTGTGTTGCATGAATGTATACATGCGTGCTTGCTAATAGGTGCACGAATAAGACACGTTCACACGCTTTGCAGGGACGGACAGACGGAAGGAGGGAGCTTGTAACCCTCTAATCAGATCAACTAAGATATGGTATCACTGTAACCAAATTAGTGATGGTGCAGAGTATAGTATATCAGGTTTTGGCCAGAGCTCAGTCACATTTGTGGCAGAGAAGTGACATGGAGCACTTGTCCCAAATGCAATAACTGAACTTGCGTCATGCACATTAAGGACAGTTGAAAATACAGATACTGCTGAGGATGATAGACTGGCTCACACATGTAACTTCATGTACGAACAGAGAGAGACAGAAGCTTCTGACTGCAGCTGCTGAATCTTTTGATCAGCGCTAATCTGTCCCGCTCACACTTTTCAAGAATAAAACAATCAAGAGTGTCATTACACAGTTTGCAATGTTTGACGTGTACACTGGTACACAGCTGGAATAATAGTTTAAGATGTTTGCACATAATAATAGCTCATTATTTTTATCTCATAGTTTAAAAAAATGAGCATGATTATCTGTTTATTGTCAAGACGAGCAAAAAAATATATTTTTTAATTAATTTAGAGGAAATGTGGTGAAATCAGCTTTATAAACTACAGAACACTATTAATGAGCCAATTGTAGGTTGTTGACCATATTGAATCCCAGGACACAAGGTAAAAATAATACACACATCCACATCCCACGGCATGATGCTCATTCCAGAAGCCTTCAAAAACAAAATAAAGTTTTAAATCCCGTCCATAAAATCCTCTCCTTCCTTCATATGAATACTTTTGAACTCACAGCTGTTCTCCAGCAGTGGCGGCCTTTTACATACCAAATATCACACAAGCTCTCTCTGTAACCGTCCCGTCGCATCTGAATAAACCTGTCGCGGGGCATTTACACGAGGAAGACTTATGTCTGCGTGACAAAAAAAAAAAAAGTCAGCGCAATAACAAAGAGATCAAGCCACTTACTTCATGTCAGGGAAGTTTTTTATGTAGCCCGACATTTATCAAGACACCGTGCACGTGCAGCTGTTTTATTTGTTTTCATTTTGTGCGCCGTGTATCAGAAAACATCATTTTTCTTGACACCGGACATAAACAGTAGACATTTTGGGTGAAAACATGGTAAACGTGATTACAGCTGAAACCACTGGAGCCAGTCTCAGCTTTTTGAGTTCTTGGTCACTCTCGCCGTCTGTCTGGGCACACCTAATGGTCTATGTGGTGGGAATGCTTACGGCCCCAATAATGGACTCTGGATCACATGTTTGTCTCGGCATACTCTTCTCTGATAGGCTCGTGGTTCTTAATTACCAGAGTGACTGTTTATCCACACTGTTTGCCTGGATCCTTATCAGCCCTAACAGTGTTTTAACTCCCAGCGGAGAATGTGTGGGAGATGGCGAGAGGAAGTGTGCGTGTGTTTGTGTCTGTGTGTGTGTGGGTCTGTCGTGACGCACAATAGTGTACATGTCAGTGTGCATGTTTGATGTACTTTGTCAGACATGGGTCAGAGTGTGTGGAATGCAGAACACGCAGATTCTGCCAGCGATACTCTGGTTGTGGTTGTGCTGATGAGGTAGTGTTTGCGCTCCTCGTTGCCGGGACGGAGAGTCACACTTGTGGTCTGCAGTCATGGAGGGGACACTTGTGTTGAGGTTTTCTGCGCTGACTGCTGAGTGTTTAGGGTACTGCCTCATTCCTGAGCTCCAAGGTTATCAAGCAAACACTGAAATTGCACGTTTCGCATTCCAAATCAGGAGCCCTTGTAAAAAATTGTGACGTTTTTCCTGAGTCTGGATTGTAAAAAGGTCCATTGGTCTGCTTTTATTTAACGTGGAGCTGCCAGAATGAGTAGGTAGTTTTTGTGCCGACACAAGTGCGTTTCTATATGCTTTTGTTTGGACGTGTGTGTGTGTGTGTGTGTTTGAGCGCGCGTGCATATGCAAGCATGTGAGTGTAACATGAGCTCTGGCCATCTCCCTGTGTGTGAGTAATGGTCCCTGTTTTATTGGTCCGCTCCTCAACAGACTCTATGAGTAATCACATAATGCCTGCCCCTGACGTCAGAGCTGTTTCCATGGTAACACAGTGCTCCCCACTCTGGGGAGGTGCGTTCATTTTTTTTTTCTTTTTTTTTTTTTTCTTTCCCCCACATCTCGTCCTGTGTGCGCTCAAAGCTCCGGCTCCGGATGGAGACATTACTTCTCGGGCTAAAATCACCTCCCCCTAATCTATAGTTTCACAACGTGCTCGTGTGATTAGAGCCTCACGTTTTTACCTTTTTTTTTTTTTCATTTAGCCCCATCTTTCTGTGTCTCGCTCTGAGCCTCTTCCTC
Organism: Nibea coibor; assembly: GCA_023373845.1. Classification (NCBI taxonomy): domain Eukaryota; kingdom Metazoa; phylum Chordata; class Actinopteri; family Sciaenidae; genus Nibea; species Nibea coibor. Next base: position 19,790,164 of record CM041721.1, read on the forward strand.
TCTTACTTCACTGTCCCTATTTTAGTCATCCTCCGTCTCTTCTTGCCTCCCAGCTCTGTCTCTTTCATGATTAGCCCCCATTTTACTCGCTGTCCTCTCCCTTCCCCTCTCCTTTCTTCTCTTCTCCAAACTCTGTAATGCCCGACAAACCACCTCTCCTATTTCCACGCCAGATGTATTCATTTTTCTCCCTGCCTTTCATGCACTGTTGAATTCCACTGAACGGCCGACCCCTCTCATTTCTACAGGCTCTTCCTCTTTACAGTTTTGCCTTTTCCTTTCTCTTGCCTCGCTCCTGGCTCAGATGAAAAAGAAACACACTCGCTTGTGTGTCCGTGCTGACATAAGATTAATGCAGCTCCAGCGATCCCGAGGGTGCCAGAGGACAGTAAAGCAAGTTCAGGTTTAGGTGTATTGTGAAAAATGATCGCTTATCTAATTTTATGGTTGCTGGAGTGGACAGGTACTATATTTAATTAGCTGATAATGAGTTCCACATTTAGTTAGATACATTTTAGTGACCCACTCTAATAACCGGTGTGCATGTGTAATTCATAATGCAGAAAAAGCTTTGTAATCATGATGGCCAAAATCAGACTACTGTAGAGTCTGACTTTTTCCAAGACTGAAAACCATCAAAATGTCAATAATGAGGCCAGCCTAAATCTCTAGCTTGTAGCGGCCGGTTTGTCTGGTTAGCCAAACACTCACACAGTGAAGCCGTTAATGGCTCTGTGTTATGTCTGTTGTCATTGCTCAGAGAGTCTGGGGCTGAAAGCGTTACACTCCCCATTTCCAACCCATTTCCTTCCCCTATTGTAAGTGGTGTATAACTGCTGAGGAAAGGGGCACCGCTGTGCCCCAAACCAGCAGCGAGCAGTACGGCTGCCTCTCTGTCATATGGATGCTCGTCACTCATCCCGTCAGGACTATGATTGGTGACTAACGGTGAGGACCGACCGGTTGTCTGGGTGATGTGTTTGGGTCGGGAGCAGGACCACTGTAATAGACTCTGTGTCTCTTGCTAATCAACAGGGCTCCGTTTGCACAGGCGTCCGTCTTCATTTTCCAATCAATTAGACCCCAGTGGAAAACAGGCTATCCAACACAGGTGCATGTGCACCGTGTGTGTGTGTGTGTGTTTGCGAAGTTTCTCTGTGAATGTGTGGTTGTGTGTGAGAAAGGAAAAAGAGGCAGACAGAGGAAACATGAGGGCTAGTTCATGAGCGTGTGTGATTCTGTGCGGTTTGCCAAAAAGGCAGCCGTACCAGATGACGGCAGTAAAAAAAAAAAAAAAGCCGCCTTACAGCACAATTTTGAGTCACGGCTGGGTTTCTGGATGACTTGGCCTTGACTTGTTTCTGAAAGCCCAGGGACAAACAGAGCCATGCCCGTTAGTGCATTGTTGCATGTGACTGGAGTTTTGACCTCAGCTCCCTGGAGCACTATCGAACCATAACCCAATGAGCCACAGTTGCCCACGGCCAACGCAGGTCCCCTGGTTGCCCGCAGTTTCGCATGGCACTGCCAACTCAGCACAGGGATCAAATTCAGTCAAGGATAGATCAGACATTTTTAAATCGGGTTGGATGAGCTACAGTTACCTACAGTCGACGGTTGACAGGGATCTTTGCTCAGGAGCAGAGCTTTGCCCTGGTGGGCAGAAGAAAAGCACATTTTCTCCAGTCTTTCTGCGATGCTAAGCTAAGCTAACATCTTTTTACAGACAAATATAGTAAGAGGGTGACACTGATCCTATAGTTAAAAAAAATAAAAAATAACTGTCTGCAGGAAAGCAAAAACCTCTCTCCCTAAATACTGAACTATTCCTTTAAGCAAATCCCTCTCTTCAACAATGCAGTCAAGAAACAGCCCATCACTGTTAATCTACCAGTTGGTATCATAGTGTATAAAAGACTGGAATGAAATGTGACACATGGAAAATGCACTGTTCTACTAAAACAATCTCCCCTTCGACCTGACAGGCGTCATTTAGCCGCTGGTTTCCAACTTCTGACAGCTCATTATTGTTGCCGTGATTAGCTCTGTAATGTTGTAATCACTGACAGTGAATGTTTTGGACGTGGATGCAGGTTGGATGAGGTCTGTCTGCAGTTTCTTCCTCCCTTTCTTGTTTTCGGGGTTTTCCACAGAGTGACAGTGGTAGTTATGGCCAGATCCACTCTCAACCCCTCCTCTTTATCTCTGCTGGTTGTCTGCACCAGATCCATTTGGTTCAGGCCGGTGCAGCTGTACTAATCAGGTTATACGGGGAGAACTAATTTGTTTTGGGGGTCTGTTTTCCATTAAATTAATGCGCACATGCAGATAATAAACATGCAGATTTTTCAGATGGAAAAAAAAAATAACCGTTTGCCCAATTTTCCACAGTTTTTCACTTGAGGGTGGCCATTTTGTATTTACAAGTCCCACACAGTACAGCCTTATCAGCCATGCAGTTGAAGCTGTTTATGGCTTAGTTTTATGATACCTCTCTTCTAGTCTACCTCCCTAGTTAATTGAACTACTTCCCATTATACTGGATTATCCTTTCCAATTGGGCATTTTTCAAGCCAGCATTGTGAAAACAATCCTGATGGTCGTCATTTATTCGGTGTTGCAGCAGACGTTATTTGTTTCTGCTTTTCCATGGTCTACGGAAAGTGCAATTACAGCAATTACACATGAGAAGTCACACTAGCCTCGGGCTACAGACCCACTTTGTCGGACATATACAGTATGTGAACCCCTGCTGAACACGACCCTAAAACCTGGATTAATCTTTCTTTTCATTGTTTGATTAATTATCCTGTCATCATTGCTGATTGGTCAATTAAGTGAATAACAAATGAGGATTTGGACAGTGCAATGAGTGAGTGAGGTTAAACACAGCCTCCATCACACTCTCCATCATGTTTTCTCTGCTTTCTCTGGTAGCAAGATGATGTCTTCTTTTCTGTGGTGTCTTTGGACCACATGGTGGGGAGCAGAATTTGAGAGTCAAAGGTTTCAGGCTAATTGTTTCCTCAGCTGTGCTGCAGAGTGGACTATTTAGGATAGACTAAGAATTTAGAAACCCCTTTAGAGCTGTGTTGTCTTAAACTTTCTCTGTTTTGAGAGTCTGTGGTTTTCAGCAACAGAATGTAGAAAGTATGAAGGGGGCGACTTTCGATGATACCCATGCATTATAATGCATTATGACGTGCTTTACTATGATACCCATGTATGATTATAGTTGGAAAAACTCAGAATGCTTTCTATCATTAATCATAAGCATTATGATGTCCATGTACTGTATATAAGTCATTCTAAGCATACTTAATGCATTACACTGTGCTTATAAGTGCACTGCACTCACTCAAGTAGTTATCATAGTCACTACTTCATGATGACACACAGTGGCAACAAGGATCATAATGCATTATAAAGTAGTTGTATAAAGTAGTATGATCCAAAAAAATGTCAGTGAGTGACAAGAAATTATGAACTATTTTAATATTTATGGTTTATATGATATGATGATATTTATGAGTTTTTTAACCATACATGAGCATATTATAATGCAAGTATGTATGTGTATAATGCATTATAATAGTAATCCTAATAAGTGTTGCCGTATGAAGCCATGTGACTCTCCTGTGTTCCTGTTTTTGATCAAATTTGTCATTCATGTACATATTCACATATCAAAGAAATAACCATTGTAGGTAACTAATTTGTAATCTCATTTTCATGTGGGAGGAAGTGGAATTGCTGCCCACGCACTTTTTCAAGTTCATTTTAGTACTGGAAATGAATGATGAGTGATGAGTCCTGTATGTAGAGACCCAGATGCTAAACACTTTACCCTTGCTTTAGGTGCTACAAGTGGATATTTTATTCCATGAGTGGATGAGTGTGGGTAAGTTTTTTCTCACTCGAACCGAGGGTCTAAGGACAGAGGGTGTCACTCCCTGTGCAGATTGTAAAGCCCTCTGAGGCAAAATGTGTTTTGTGACTTTGGGCTATACAAATAAAATTTGATTTGATTTGATTTGATAAGAGAAAATGAAATGGAAGATTGTGCCAATATGTCCAGAATCAACATTTTGAAACATTTTCCACATTAGGTTGATGAAGTTAGTATACAAGTTGTATATGAATGTGATTGTTAGGAGACATTCAAGGACATGATGCTAACTTCATATCATATTGTATCGATTAGTACATGCCTGGCATGTGTCAACTAAATTATTCCAATATTGAGCAATCAGTGTTTTTGACTACAGCACAGCGAGAAATATTGTGGCCCAAAAGCAACCAGGAATCTGCTCTGTACCTTTTATTCCACCACACAATGATTCATTAATTCTGCTGCACTTTATCATACATACTGCATACTGCAGGATTCTCGTTACCAGCGTTGTCCTCCGTAATACAAGCGAGAAACTTGCACCAATTTAACAATAAGCTGTCGACACGTCACGCAAAAAGCACCACCACCAAACACACTGTAGTTTAAATCTGAAGCATTCATGCATACTTATGTAGTGAGTTGTTTGTTCCCTGTATCCATCTCTTGACAGCAGTTTTGCAATTATTTATGGATTCCATGTTTTAAGTGGAACAGGAGGACTATTTCAGGCGATAGCTGTTCATAACACACAACTGCTTATGAAAACAGATGGCAAACGCAAAGTAGTGCTTATTTATTTTATCAGTAAAAGATAAATATAGCAAACACAGGCCCAGTGAATGATTGCTGCTTTTATAATGTGTGATCTCTGCTCCTTGTGTTCCGCAGCATCTGAGACAGTATTGGTGAGAACTAAGACTGATGAATGTGTGGAATGTAAGCTGACGTCACTGGATGTACCGTAGCTTCGGTCACATGGCTAGGTAAACACAAGTAGCCGTTTGGCGTGATGTGTGTGTGTGTGTGTGTATGCGTGGGTGGCACCAGTGGCTCTGATCGAGCAGATCCAGAAGGTTCAAGAGAGTTTTGGTCCGTGTTGTCGAGTGTGAAAAAAAGAAACAAATGCTTTGTGTATTTTTACTAGGATTCCTTCCATGTTTGAACAGCAGACTAACAAAGTTTTTTAACTGTGTTTTTCTAGCTTGTGGTTGGCCTTCATGCTGTTCCAGAGCCTGAGCACACATGCATACATGAACACCATAACATCTGCATGCACACACAGACATGAAAACAGAGCACAGGGGTATGTATAGGGATATAATGCACTGTACTTTACTGTGCATCCATACATGGATAAACTCAAAGACATAGAGTGTAAACACCTAAAGGACCAGCTCTCCTACAGGCTGTTATGCACTGTAACAAACAAACACACCGTTTTGACTCCCTCACATGCTTACACCAATTACAGAATGTAACCAGAGGTACATTTACTTGATTATTTCCATATTATGCTACTTCACTTAGAGTTCTGAGGTACTTTGAAGATAAATATTCAGGATTTTACACCAAAAAATATAATGAGATTACAAATTAAGATGCAAAACCAAGAGCAATACTAGGAAACAGTTTACACATTGTCAAGTTCCTCCTACGTTTTGGCTCAACTCCTGCCCAAACTTGAAAACGGCCTGGATCATTTTTAAAAGGACACATGGGACAACTCAATCTTCTTCTTCTATTTTCTTCTATTCTATTCTATTTTCTTTTCATTTTCAGTCCTCTTTTCCAAACATTTGTTTAATTATTGGACAGATCTCAGGTAGATAGACAGATAGGTAGGTAGATAAGCTTAAAAGAAAGCTGCATTAGCAATAACCCATGTGACTGACAGGGGGAGTTGTGTCTAATACTGAATACGTTTACTTGTGATACTTTCCGAAAATAGCCCTTAAAACAACGGATCAGCGACGGTGGGGAAGTGTTGCTTCAAGTGCGATGTGAAATAAGATCCAGGAAGTCTAGTTTGAGTAGCAGATGGGTGAATGTTAAGGCTTCTTGGATGCCAGAACACTGCACGGTGTTTGAGGCAGGATCTCACAACTCATGGTGATGATTCTTTTATCTTACGTTGCAACCATCACAAGGTAAACTGCAGAAATATGAATGTGTGCTCGATTCACTTTGCTGGTAAAACTTCCACCCTGTAGCTTCAACTACTTTTATATTAACAGTAGATCCACATGTGATGTGAAAGGTGACAAACACAGAGGCTCCAGACATGCCGTCCTAATGCTAATGTTTAAAGTAAAGGAACGCAGCGCCTCTTCCACCACTGCCTTACACACATATAAAGCGCCTATCGACTCGTACCTTCACAGTTTGAAATAAATATGTCCCTGCAGTAGGCCTGTGAACAATCACTCTGGGTGGTCCGGTCACAGAGCTGTTGTCAGTTTTCAGTACAGCTCTACTAAAGCCATACATCACGATACACCTTTGCCAAAAGCAAAAGTGCTGCATGAGTGACAGTGACAACAAATTATTACAACAATATCTTTGGCTATTATCACATCATATATCATTTAGCGAGCAGAACGGAGAGCGTCAGGATAGTATATGGTGTGTAGTGCTTGCTAAGCCTCGGTGAGCCCCAGCAAGGGTGTGATCGAAGAAGATGGCTTTCTGTCACTCACAGAAGCGGCAGCCTATATCCCCTGAGGACCAACCAGCATCCCCCATATCTTATCCCCCTGTTTTCTTTGCTCTAAGCCAGGTTTCCAGGATGGCTATCAGCACGATGGCCCATTCTTAATGGCTCTGTGCTTTGCCTCATAGGGAGAAGCTCAACAGAGTGTGTCATGGAAGGCCATCTCTTGTTCCCCTGTACCTTCACGGTCCCCGCAGACCCCTGCATTCCTTCTACATGGGGGAACTAGAGCCCTCTGTGAATTTCACTGACAAAGCAAGCGCTTTACAAGCTAATGGTGGAAAACCTGCCCATGGGGCTGACCTGAGCCTCTCCTCAGGGAACAGGCTCTGTAATGCAAATCCTTCCACCTGCAAAAAGAGGAAGCGGAGATTTATACCCCCACGCAGATACACATGCAGTTTATTAGAGGCTGGCATTCACACACTTTCATGCATGCACACACATGCTTTGAGTGCATCAGCCAGTACATAGGTGCTGTCATGACTGTACATTTATGTTTCTACATCAGTGATTTACAAAAGATGTAGGGATGTGATTTAAAGGCATATGCTCGAGCAGGCAGCCGCTGTCTGTTTGTTTACTGGAGTCCTGTGGGAATCTTGATGGGATTGTAAATGTTCTACGTGCAGCTGAAATGGTCGGGGAGATGTGTGTGTGTGGTCCTCTCTCTGAGGAGCACAGACAAAACACAGAACGCAGACCTTGCTTAGTCAGGACCGTGTATAAAATATTAAATAATGTATGCACTGAAGGCAACATGCGCACACAAAGTTCCACGCTGCTTTCATAACATTGCTTTTTGATTTGCACCCTGTGTTCTCAGATTCTTGTTACTCATTCACAAAATTATTTTAAAGCGTGAGCGAGACACTAAAACTAGAACAGTGTAATATCAGAAAGTAGATTTCCGGGTTATTAGTCAGCCAAAATTGACACGATTCACAAGCTTAGTGTGTTTGGTTCAGTTCACATGTCAAAGTCAGGTCCAAATTGTTTTGCTGTTCAACTGTTCATTAACTTTGAAAACCCCTTTTGACGTAGACTGCCTCCTCCAAAAGAAATATTGCCTCCTGTCCCAGTCAGACTTATGGCTTCATAAAAACATTTTACAGTGGAACTGTAACACCCAGCCCTGTTGTCTGAGACCTGCAGCGTGCACTAAACTAGCACAAATCTGTCCATTTTTCATTGCTTAAATAAGTCCTGCGGGCAGGCAAATAGGGAAAAATGTGGTTTAACCCTTTTTTATCAGCCTACACTTCTAATCGCCTGGCCTTTCATAATTTAATTCATAAACGCTACAGAAAGTCTGCAAGAAGACACATAAATCAATATTGCCATTTCAATTTTGTGATGAAAGCTCAGCTGGAAAATGCCCAAGTGGCTCAAGCAAGCTGAAGAGCCGAATCCCAAAGTTGATGGATGATGGGGAAATGCGCTCTTTATCGCGACGCTGTCCATCTTATTTGATGAACATGAGCCAGGCCAATAGCACACGAAAAGCACGTAGGAGAGAATTAGTTGTACCTTCGATGGTCAATTAACAATTAATTAACTAGCAGGTGCGATCACCTTCGGGGAAAGCTATCGACCAGCAGAATGAGTGACGGCAGCAGCTTAATTTCAGCATTTCAGAGGAACCTAGCTCGGATTTATGAAATGAATTGCCGTGTCATAGCCTATTTGCTCTGACACGACTCTTCGAAACAAGTGTGCTGTGGCCATATAGCGGTGGCTATTGTTGACACGCTGTACACCGTTTGAATCAACTGTGAATTAAACCACACAAAGCCCACTGGCACCTTGCAGACTGAACAGAGCCGAGGCTTGTAAAACAAACAAACAAGTGAGTGCTGTGTTCCCTTCTCAGCTCTCCAGGCCCCAGCAGTAATCCTGACTGGACCATTATACACTAATGGCGTTGGCATGCTGTTTTGAGACTGGCTGCCAGGTCTACCCAGCTAGATCCCCTCTTTTTCACCCAGCTGAATGTGCGGAGCTGGGAACCTAACTGCTTGTGAAGGAGTGGAGCAGTGCTCATAAGCAAAGAAAGACAGCGCATACATAAGTAATGTGACTAGGAAAACATGCATGAGGCTTTAAAGATATTTTTGTAATATCCATATGGGCTTTCATGAAGAGATTATCACTTTGTCTGTGACACATCTCATCGCAGCTGTGTTTGACAGTTTTTGAGGTCAGAATATGGGGTACTCCCATTGAGGTTTTCTCTGGGTCACAGCATCCTTGCAGGCTGTGCTTTCAGCCTGGGAGACTGACAGATCTATCTCTGGAAGGGACTCATACACTGGGTTTCTTCTAGGATCAGGCTAAGTCTCTCCCAGGAAACGTGAAGACAATAAATCTCATTAGTCACACTTCAGAAAGTAGAAGAGTCTGAGTAACGAGTACGGGACGGTTAAACAGAAGCCGATGTGTCTAATATATCATGGGATCATATTTTTTAAAGCACATGCAAATCTGGCTCTGCTCGTTAAGTGTTGGTGTGTGTGTGTGTGCGTGTGTGTGTGCGTGTGTGTGTTTGCTTTGCAAGTATGAGACAGAGAATGTGAGAGGCTGTGGATGCCAAACAGCTTTTAGGTGTGCGTGCACTAATCTCCGCATACACACAAGTGTGTTCCTCATTCCCCGTGCCCGGCCCCCTCCGCTTTGGCAGCCCACCTCAATAGTTCCCTTCCCTCCAGCAATGACGCAAATGACCCACGATGACTGACCCCCACGGTAAAACCTGTAAAACATTAGCCAGCATGAATAGGAATGACTCTCCATACTCTCCCCTCAGCAGGCAGGCATGCAGGCAGGGAAGGATTTATGGGTGTCCTCACAGCAGACGGCTGCCGTGCTCGGGGTGATTGTGGCAGCGGAGAAGGTGCAGCAAGGTTTTCGGAGTCACAGGGACAAAGAGCCAGACGGTTTGGGTCAGAAATTTGTGTCTGCCTGGACCTGAGCCTTTCCACACTCTATTCCTGCAGTTTTACTGTATACAGAACACACCCCTATTAATTTTTAGCACTTTAATATCTATTTTCCTTTTGCCTTCTTGCATTACTGTTGCCATGTGTCCAATTAAATTCAGGACAGTTTACGAAAGCATTTTCCAAGGAGTGTGATAGTTCATTCAATAAAAATGCTAGTGGAAAATATACAGAATGAGAAGTAAATACATTACGGAGAGAAGGACTTTGAGACTTTTTCTCATTCACGTCTATCATGTCTGTTCTTGTGAAAAGCTAAAAGACTATTTATGTGTGTCTGTGATGTTTCAAATTTACATAGCTGTCGTAGGCTCTTCAGGTGCTAAATTTAATATTAAATCTTTAAGGCTGACAGCTTTAATCAAAGTCTGTATCTGTACCAGGTAGACCAGAAGGTTCAATTATCAAATCTTCCTGCACTCGAAGCTTAGGGAGCAATTAATGGAGTTCAAATTTAAAATGCATGTGTAAGTATTATATGACGTGAGTTTCTCCAACTGTGCAGTGTTCCCATTATCCAAGAAGGGAGGCCTATAAATATACATTGTCATGATTCTTTAAAGAACTGTCATAAAACAAGAATGACAGTTTGCCAAACAGGGTCCCAGGAGAAAAGAGAAAGCTACGTATATGACACTAATCATGAGAATATCTCCACCTGGGGGTGCAAAACAAGAATGCACCTCATTTTCAAAGTCTCGATGAGCAGTGTAGAGTTTACCACGGCTCTAACAGCCGTCCAAATGAGTACAAGAATCTTTGATCGACGCCTTGATGGCGTCCTGATGGTGACTAAGCCACTGTCGTTTCTGAAGCTGTCATACAGAGAGCCTTAGTAGAATCTGACCTACTTTCTTTTTAGTTGGCTGAAATGAAAATTGAGTTCAGGGATGTCTGAGTCAAGCACCGCAGACGTCAGAATATCTTTGACAGAGAGCAATGATAAAAGAACAAAGGAGAAGTAAGAAAATATTCCTCAAGGCAGTGGGTGTGAATCCGAGTGCATGCGTGTGCGTGCATCTACGTCAGTAGGCATATGTGTGAATTCATGACTTTGCAGACCTGACTGTAAGTGAGAGCAAAGTGAGTTTAATTGGACGAGAGGTGGTGCATAAAACCCTTGGGTCAAGCTGATCGGAAATCCTGCAGACTGATCTCCCGGCCTTTCAACACCGCCTTAATCAGCCCGACCATACTGTAAAATCAGCAATCTCTCTCCTTCTCCTCCCCTCTTCTCTATCCAGTAAATCTCTAGTCGGCACTTCTTGGTAACTGTGTCCTCAATGGACACTGAGGTTGTGTCCCAGTGAATTCGGTGCACTAACAAGCTAACGCGGCTACTGAAGATCTGAGTCGACACACACATCAACTCCACTCATATGAAAGCCAGTAATGAGGGACAAAATGGGACGCAGGAGGCAGAGAAAGAAGAATGAAGGCCCGATCATGAATGAGTTATTAAGAAACACTGCTAGCAGTTAAATTTCACCGAGCTATTTTAGGACGAGGCAGTTTCCGGTTCCCTTTCCAGACAGATTTAGAAAAGTGCTCTGTAGTGAGAGTTGATGACACTGAGTTGGGCTCATTACGAGGTTTTAGGCTGATCAGATAGTGAAAGCTGAGCTACACAATGGGTGCCGCTGCTGCTGCTGCTGCTGCTGCTGCTCTAGCTCCCACCACTTCACACCCACAGGGAAGTGGTTCTCAACTGGTTATTGGCGGGAGCAAGTCAAACAACAAGCATATTCCAGTAGTTTGTTTGTGCTTTGACACCATGGTGTTTACCCAGCACCTCAGAGGCACGGCAGCTTGCTGTGGGCTGTGGCTCGGAGCCATGGTGGTGGACAGGGCATGGCTGCATACTGGCATCCACACTGCTGCCCTCTTAACACTCCGGGTGAGAGGAAGGCTGGGAGTTTACTTGGCTGGCAATATTTTGAGTCATGAAAGTGCAGCTCATTTGCAGAGGACAGCAGGCATATTTTGGCTTTCTTTGCATTTCTGCATTTTCATATGATGCACATACGTTTATCCATTCCGTTATTTACCGTAAAGTCCTATAAAGGTTTCTACTCAAACTGGATCTGGACAGGAAAAGACAGGACTTAAGGGATTTTGTATGGAGACAGGTCAAAATCCAAATCTGTAAACATCTCACATTGTGGAAGCGTTTCCGTCGTAGATTCTGTATCTTCGTCTTGGTAATCTTGTGAAGGTTAATTGCTGGTGTTTGATTTCAGCAACAAACCTATGTCCAATTCCCAGGAAGTATCCTTCTGCCGCAGCTTAGCAATTTAAAACCACCCGGTGTAACATAAAGAGGGAATTGTGTGCTAAAGAGTGTAACATTTGGAAAACACTCTCTGTGTTTGGCTAACTCAGACTCAAATTCACTTTGAGTAAAAGTATTTCTAACTTACTCCTTGTGGTATCTAGCATTGGTTTCATTTGTCCCAGTTTTCAGACAGCGCCGTCTTAGATATTTGGCTCCGACCCAACACAATGAATGTGGATGGAATTTTGTTTTTGATACTCCCATTATTAAAAATGTCATCTTAAAATTCAACAGAAACATCTCTTTCCAGGAACAACGTCTCTGGGACTCTGAGTGTTCTACAGACCTCACCATGCACAGGCTTCATAGGTAGAAAATGGTGCCAAAGAAAACTGTTGACAATGAGGTTTGTGGGTTATCCACAAACAAAATGTTCCTGGAAAGACACATTGCTGTTGACGTTCTCAAATGTAATTCTCTAGTGCTGTGAGCACCACAAACGAAATTCCATTCATGTCCACGGTATTGGGGTGGACAGATGTCTCAAAACATGGACGGGTTAAACCAAAACTACACTGTAAAAAAAGGAACGGTCGAATGACTGGCAGGAGCAGCTGCCAAACAAAAAGCCTTTGCAAGTTTTTGCAAAGAAACCCTGAATTTTTACGCTCAGACACTTGATGATACTTTTATGACAGTTTAGTTGACTATAATTTTATGCAATTTATTTAAAAAAAAAAAACAGAAAACTACCATAACTACCATTTTTTTAATTACATTTCATTAAAATGAAGTTTGTTTTTTGTTTTTGTTTTTTGCAGTGTATCTGCATGGATAGAAAGCAGCTAACTCAGTGAGTTCACCACCATGACAACATGCGCTGCAATTGAGAACACATGAAAACTATTTAGCAACTAGAAAAACTGAATGGGAAAATGGTTCAGACTACCAGCCTGTACCAATTGACCAAACCCACTGAAAGAAAGACACAAAGAGGATCAAATCTTACATTCGCGATACACTATCGGTGTTAAAGCCAGCAACATCAAGTTTAAAGTCAATTTATAAATACAGTTCTCTTGTTTGTTGCCTGAGTGTATCACTCTGCATCATGAAAGTACAGTAAATCTCCAGAATGTCTTCACAATGGAGCCAGAGTCCCATAAAAATGCCTCAGACCTTATTGAGTGTGTCATGTTACTCTGGTAGCTGTAGCGTTGGGATTGAAAGACATACTTCCACTTTCAAAGACACAAGGCATTTTTTCTCCCGAGGACTGGTTTCACTCTTATAAATCACGAGTATTGCTATAAGTGATGGAAAGCCACTGCTAGACCTGGCTTATTCTGAGTTATGGGGTAGCATAATGAATCTTGCAGAGGGTGAAACAAAGGGCATAACTTCTACAAAGTTGTTATTTTTCCCAGTAGGTGCACTCTAGCTTTAGGACAAAAACAAATCCATTTGGAAATTTTACTGCTTCGGCTGTGTTATGCTGCCTGGAGGGTGTCCATAAAAAACCTGGAGATATCTAAGAAATCATTCATGTGTGGTTTTACCTCTTCAGACATAATATTGGCAGTGGACTGTCACATGTTTAAAGTATAATCTTAGACTGCTCTCCTCTGTCCTCTTGAAAGAAAATAAGGCAATAAAGACTTGTTTTCATCAGGATTGTTTCGTACGTATATTTGTCACGTTTCGGTTTCTTCTTCTTCTGCTGCGGTCCTTTATACAACGTTTCAGCTTCTGTGAGGTTATCGTCTAGTTATGCTGTTTTGTTTCGTTCTGTGTTTTCTCTCTCGTGACTGACATCTCGGCCTTTGAAAAATAGATGATGTTTGTGTTACAGTAATTCCTTGTTTATTTCCAACGCTAGCAGTTTGAAGTTTGAAAGCGCTAACGCCGACATATTTTGTGTACTGATTTTCCAGCTCTGGTAAAAAAAAAAAAAAAACATTTGAACACAGTGGCACCAGACTGCACCCACTGTTTTGGTTTAGTAAGTAAGTAGCACACCATCCGCGTGTATTTGTTGATCGAATTGTTTGAGCCGGTCTCGGGAGGAAATGAACTCCTCTGTGGCCTGTAAAGTCACTCTGTGCGAGGGGGGCTATCTGCGGCGCTCAAATTTTAGGCTCGGCTTTGATTTTGTGTGGGTTTTTTGTTTTGGCACATCAAAGGGTGCATGTAGACTTCTGTGTAGTCTGAGTCTGTCTCTCTCTGTCTCTCTCTCTGCAGCGTGGAGATGAAAGGTTGGGTTACATAAGACTGTAAGACTGAAAGGCTGTTTATGTGTGTGCGCCTGGAGAGCCTAACTGATACTAGGACCTTCTAATGGAGCAGGACTCCTCCATGGAGGAGCTGCTGCCAGATCCTATACTGTAAAAGCAGAACTCCGTCGTCAGAGCAGTAAAGGATAAGACAAACAGCTCGCTGGCTGGCTGATACTATCATTTACAGTAATTTACATGTCATACGCGAGCCTTTTACACAGCTGATTGCTTGTTGACTTTCCATCTAGTACGGTTATTTTAATGCACGGGAAGAGGCGCGCACGCTTGATGGAGCTTTAAAGTGGCTCACAGATATTATCGTGCTGATGATCGGACAATCTAGGCTCCTCATAGCTGCAGTCCACAGCCTAGAAAATGAAGGATGAGGGAGTGAAGATGTTTGTCGAGGGCAAATCCCTCATGCTTCTTCTTTTTTTTTTTTTCAAACCTCTTAAATGTCAAACTGTGGAAAAGCGGTTTGCATTTAATGAATGGGTGTACATCATGTCGTGTGATTGTTGTGATGGCGACCATGTTTGCTGACTGTCAGGGTCACAGTGTTCTGCGGAGCGGTACCTATTGTTGACTAAAGAATGGGATGCACAATAACTGTCCCACAAAGTAGCCAACAGACCAGATCTTCTGTCTTGCCCGGCTAAATATGCCAAAGGCACGTTTGATGGCCAAAATTTAAACAGAGTCATCATCAAAATTCAAAAAACACAGGATTTAAACCTGCTGTGGCTCCTGTCTCGTGTCTTTAAAGACCTTGAAAAAGCATTTTCCCATTCGGCTTCTTACTGAGAGCGATGGGATGTGAAGACATTTAGCTCTCTACCAAAGTTGGGACAGTTTTGGAAGAGATTTCTGTTTGTCTTCGCTGTTTTTTTTTTGACCAGGAAAAGGAGCTTTCAAAACATAACGTCACACACACAGCGGCACAAACTCTGGTCACGACCACGCACACACACTGAAACAAGGTCTCACCTCATGGGTGACTTTTAAAAACATACAGACAAACAGACAGAGAGATGTGACAGGGAGGGAGGAGCAGGAAGAAGCGGGGCGAGCTGGTGGGAGCGCAGACGTGTAGATGTGTCAACACTAAATAACGGTGGAGGCGGAACTGTTGTTCTCCATTTGGACTTTATTTGTACAAAAGTTCTGGCGGCCTAACCTGGAGTATTTTTGTTTGGTACATTTGCCAAATGATTACTCGATTATCAGCACAAACTAATTTTCCATTCACCTCCATTGAATTGGAAAAGGTGGAAAGACACAGAGCACATAAAACTCCAAACTATGTCCATGGTCAGCCGCCATGAGAGGCGCAGCAAGTGAGAAAACTGTGTAAACACTGAGAGACATTCTTCATTCGTATTTGTTTAGAACTTAAGCAGCACTGCTGAAAAACAGTCCACAGAACAGCGCCGCTGCACAGACAGCGACCAAAAAAACAACAACTGTTTTCTCAGTGTTTTCGCTCCCAGCGTGACATAACTGAATGACCTCCACTGACATAGTAAATTACACCTGAATTATCAGTTTGGCTCTTATACCGAGGCCCTTGACTCAGTGTGCGCAGCAGCAATTTGTCACAGCGACATGCTGGGCTTGTCAGTTCTGGGCCAGAAAGCCCGAACAGAGGCGGGGGGGGGGGGGGGGGGGCGAGGGTGTCTAATGTTAACTTGGCTCTGCTGCAACATATTCACCCAAAAGTCAGTGACGGAGCTGCACTGATGCATTTGGTGACTCCCAAGAAAGTGGAAAACGGGTTTACGAGGCCTGTGGGAGGACACAGTGGCTGGTAATTAGACAGCGTAAAAATCCTCAGCCTTCACCAGCCCCTTAGGCGGCGAATAGGAGCTAAAGTAAACCAAACCTGAGTGTGAAATTGCATTAGACGTCTGCGCTTAATGGAAAGTGAAAAAAATAGACAAAACCCATTTTTGCATTTATGAGCGTTTCCACCACCCCCCCCCCCCCACACACACTTCCTCGACTCTTTGCATCACCGCTCAGACTGCTCCTCCTCTTTTCCGTTGCAGCGCAGTACGTCTACATAATGGTGTCGCCTCTTATGAGAAGTTGCAGGACGCTAACAGAAACATCATGTGCAGGACTGTGGTTTGAACATGTCTCTGTCTCTGTCTTTTTTTTCTTTCCTTACAGATGCTCCCCCGCTCAGATTGGGACCACAAAAGAGGCTCCCGAGGATCACAGGTTAGCGCTGTCAACAGAAAAGAAGAGACACGCCAGTAATAGCAATAATGATAAGCAGCTGACAGTAAAACACACAAACGCAGAAACTAGCTCCCTGATCTCTGTTACTCGCCTACACACACCTTATAAATGACGCAAATAGCAGAAATCCCACCACTAACAGGCCTGTTCACCCACTCATTTTAGCTGTGGTTAAACAGCATGTCCAGAGGTGTCACTTCCACCAGAGTCCTTGTTGTACTCTGTTAGTCTAAAGGACACAGGGCTGTGCATTTGGCTGCAAGGCTCTGCGCAAGCCATTAAAGGCCAGGGAATTGAAACTTAGAGGGACTCGGCAGAGAGGTCGCAGCTTGTAGAGGGCAGACGCACACAGCCATATCCTTGAGATTACCTTTCACGTCTTTTTTGTAAGAGGGTGGTTATGTTTGGGGAATTGATGTATTGAGCTGCGGCAGAGTCATGGGGCAGGGCTCAGGAGTACATAAAGAACAAACAATGCCCTTGGCGTTGGCATGGCCATATACAGTATGCGTGTGTTCCGTACAGCATGTTCTCCTATCGGGAGGATATCCTTTCGAAATGAATAGACAATGCGTCTGTGCTGACGCTCGAAAAGTTGCGGTTGGGAGGAAATTGGGGGATTTCACATGGATGGCGGATCATAACTGCAATGCAGGATCGGGCTTGAAATCAAAGTGTCATATAGGCGTACATCGGTTCCCAAAATCAGCTTTACAGTATTATACAGTATTATCCTCTCAAAGCAGAGAAATTTTCAAATAGTATGTTACCCTGTTGAAATATTGTCCAGTGCTCGTATCAATTTGTTATGTGGGGTTAGTAGGCAAGCATATATTTTTTGATTGATGCATTCCCTAAGCTGCCATTTAGACTTTAGTGGTCAGTTCAGTCTTTTTTTGTTTGGATTGGTGCTATGCGTTCGTCAGTGGAATCATGTAATAGTCCAGAGACTGACAAGGCATGTAAGAAGTCGAGGCTTATGTTGGCACCCCTCTCCATCTCGTGGCTGTTTTCCCTTGGCTCTGCTCTCTTGGACCATGTTGTTGGTCAGAAAGGCTGCGGTGCTTCACTATGGTGCGCATGGCACCTCGTCGAGTGCGTAAATCACACACTCCATTCTTTAGCCGGTGACCATAGCGCTTGATTGATCTCCTCTGGGTCGTATTGGCCAACATGCACACATTAGCAAGCTCATTTTCCAAACCACGTCTTTTTTTTTTTCTCTTCTTTCTTTTTTCTTCCCGTCCAAAGCTTGCGGTGGATGTTTTAGCTTAGGAATTGACAGTGAAGTTATGTATGGAAAGAGCTATTTAAATATTTGTATTCAACTTGAAAACACATTGGTTTTGGAACATTACCCGGGGAGATTATCGGAGAAAAGAGTGTTTGTAGGCCCAGATCTTGTGACTGTTATTCTGAATTACAGAAGGGCTGGAAGAGTGGTCTGTGAGGCAGACAAGCCATGACATTACAGTCATGTTGAAGATTTCTCAAAATCACTGTGAGCGCTTCAAACACTTAAGATCAGCGTTTCTTAAACTGCGGGTTTGGGAGTTGAAAAAGGTCGCTGCCCTTTTCTGGTTGGTCCCATCATGACAGTATTTTCTCATTAAATTGGATGCTGTGGCAAGACTAAATTTAAGGCTGAAGGAGACTGAAAACACACGCTTTTGACTGTCCCCTGCCTGGGAAATAATTGGATCTGCCACAAATGATACTGCGGCATTAGCAATTTTCAGGCTCCTACTTTTTTTTTTTTTTTTTTTGACGTGCAACAGTAAAACACCTCTGAGTTGGTGCCATTTCTCCGAGAGAAGCTGAGAGATAGGATGACATTTTAACTTGGTTTTATTTATAGCATGACTGTTCAGTTAGTGAGACTTTTAAAAACTCGTGACTGTGCCCGCTGCAGTGCTGATGATGGATATATGTTTAACCACTTGTATCATGTGGTAAATCCTCGCTCACTCATCGCCCCGCATAAGCCATCTGTTTTATCTCATGCATCCCTTTTGTTTGCTCTGTCCGTCATGCCAACGTTTCTTGCCTCTGCCTCTACCAGTCCATCCATGTGTCTGCGTCTCTATCTCTGTTTTTTTAATCTCGGCTGGCTCCTTTGCTGGAATCAAACACCCTGAAATATGTCGAAGGAAAAACAAGCCTCTCCTTGGAGATGAGATGGCTGTATGTTAGGGGTCAATTGGCTTGACCTTTCCCAGTAAATCTTTAATGAGGCAGTTATTCTTTTTTGTTTTGTTTTGATTCCCCCACATCCCCCAAGACACCAACTTTTAATAAAATATGTAATAGCGTGTAATTGTATCCTGGCTGCAGCCGAGGACCTGGCTCAGCACGGCTTCGGTCTGAGCTGACGGAGGGTTTGTGAGGGGAGTTGGGTCGCGGTGGGAGTGAGAGCTGGTTGGGAAGTGCTGCTGGGCGTAGTTTTGGCTATAGGAGCTGAGGCAGGGAGCGAGGACTGTCTCGGTGGAGTTTTGTGTTACTGTTCTGCTGTGATTCACACTGTATCACTGCCCTGTTATTTTAAGTAGAGAACATCGCCATCTCCCAGGCTTTTCTTTTTAACTAATCCATCTCGACAGATGTAATCAGGGCCATTACACTAACTGCGCTGCCGCTATAATAGAAAACTGAGCTGTAATGATTTTTCGAGAGTTCTGTGTAAATTAAATCAACCAAAGAAAAAGTAATGGACACA
This sequence comes from Nibea coibor, assembly GCA_023373845.1. Classification (NCBI taxonomy): domain Eukaryota; kingdom Metazoa; phylum Chordata; class Actinopteri; family Sciaenidae; genus Nibea; species Nibea coibor. Next base: position 19,809,279 of record CM041721.1, read on the forward strand.
CTTTAGCATTTCTTGAACGTATTCCTCAGCTTCTCGCTCAGCACATTCCTGCATTTCTAAGAGTGTGAGCAAAATAAGCTGCACAGCGTGTGTAGCGGTGTGCGTTATGAAGAGCCAGAGTTGCTTACATTATTGAAATGTGTTTATTAAGAGCATCAAATACCTTTCTTTCTCCCACAGGCCCCTGAGGCATTTGTCCGATCTTTAGCTCTCCTGTGGGATGCATTATAGTTTCACCATTGCACAATTTTAAGAAGCCCACATAAGGTTGCTGTTTTACCCGAGGCTTAGAGCAGTGTGTGTTTAGATGAGGGAGCCGAGGGGTTAAAAGTGCATGAAGTGGACCGTCTAAGAAATGGCAAAAATGTGACCTTCCTGTCTGTGTATCCCATTAATAATCATCATTAGACAGAAGGATCAGCGTTTTGTTTGTTGCATCAAATGCACTTCATCTGTCTTCTGCACAGTTATTGGCAAAAAAAAAAAAAAAAAACGCGGACGCAGCAGGAATACCGACAATCATGTTTCCATTGCTCACTGTTGTTGCAACGGTCGATGGTGTTGTTTGTAATAAATTATGTTTCACATGCGAAACGTACATTTTGTGCAAATACATATCTGAAGTTAGTCAGTTAATCAGAATCAGATTCAGAATCACTTTTATTGGCCAGATGTGTTCACACATGTTCACTTTGCTTTCAGTGCACATGCACAGATATAGACAGCTCAAAACAAGGAGCTCGACAAACATAGACATTAAACTACTACGTGCAGATGTAATATATGAATGTGTAGATCTAGATGTATGTAAGAAACACTAACATTTGTAGACAGAATAGGACAATAGTGCAGGGTGCTAAAATAAATTTTGTGTATGTAGCAGGTTGTACATAAGGTTGCTGGATATGTCATTATGCACAGCCTGCATAGATTGAGTATATGTGATAATATTTACATGATTAAAGAACAAAAACTGGATTTCGGTACACATAACTGAAACTAAAGCTACACACACAGCTGAGTGGAGCCGTGAGTGCAGAGACGCTGCGTGGACAAACAGCTTTTCAGTCTTCAGGAGTGATTGCTGGTTTGTTTTGACTGGCCCTCGGTTTGGTTTACATGAACTGTTGCGCAGGTGTTAATCTATGGCACGTCTATTGACGTACTGTTCCAAACTGCGTTCTCACAGGCAATTAAGACCATTGATCACGTACACCGTTGTTAGTCATACTAAAATGTCATAACAGAATGTTCATGCATGGTTTGGTATATGACCTGGCTCGTTGAGTAGTCATAAAAACTGTTTATTGATGCTGGTAGCCGTTTTTATCAAATGTAGGATGTCAACAAAAGTTGGGGCCTTGTGATCAAATGTCACAGATTTGTGGTGATTTCCTAACCAGAGGTGCTGGCACACGGGCCAGATTAAGAACATCAGTGGGTGTGTCGAGTGCTGGCATCGGGAACTTTCCTGCCTTTTAAAAGCAGCGTGTCTCCTGCCAGTTAAATGCAAAAGTCTGGCCAGCCACAAAAAATACCAAATGGCTGCAAGCAGGAAAACATCCACATGCTCTTCTTGGATAACACACGGCCACTACAGTTATTCTGCAATGGAACAAAAATTGGCAGTGAAAGTAGTAAAAATGGAATCCTATAAATGACGTATAAATGACTGTTGAGAGCACCAATTCACAGGCTCAAGTGCAATAAAGAGTGTTGTATTTATTTCAAGCAATATTTGACATTTCTGGAAATACCCCAGTTTATTTTCTTGCTGAGAATTAGACAAGAAGATCAACGTTACTATCATCTATATACAAGGTAGAAATGAATCTAGAGAGAGTTCTACAGTTTGCTCTTAAAGCATGTGGTGGCTTCACGTTTACCGTAAAGAGTGGCATCAATCTTACGAGGGAACTCTTGGCAGAAAGCAAATGTGTTTTTCCCAAAATGTCAAACTATGCCTTTAACACCCTCATAGTGTTGCTGGGTCAGGACAGTAGGCCATAGTTTGTCACTGTCCAAAAAACAAACATGAAAGTTTGAAACAATAGTAGAACTAAACTCACAGCCATCCAGAATTAAGTGTAACCTCAATACGCTAGTGAGCAACAATTTGCCAGTGAATTAAAGGTCCGGTCTGTGAGATTTAAGGGGGTCTAAGGGGAATATAGAAGAAGCTGAATATGATATTCATTGCTTTGTTTTCATTAGTATATAATCACCTGAAAATATGAATCTAGAATGAGCCTTTTATATATACAGATCCCATGGAGTCTACCATGTTTCTACAGAGGTCCAGACAAACTAAACACTGCCTCTTGAGGCCTTTTGCATTATTTGTAGAGTGATATAGATTAGGTACAGGTTTTTCCTTAATGCCAAAAAAGGAATGGGTGGCACGAGGGCGTTGCAGTCCATAATGACACTGCTAAATGCCAATAAATTTCACACATTTATCCTCTAATCTGACCAGATGAGAGGTTCTCTGTTTGTCACTTTCTCAGCACGCAGGCCTACTGCTGTTTTCACGTGTTATGTACGTATGTTGCCTTTAAAAAGAAGTACTGATCCACCTCACTTGGAAACAAAGAAATAATGAATCATCGTCATACCAAGGAAGCCGTTGTTTCGGTGATCAAAGAGGAAACTTTTTCTTTTTGCTGCATAATTTAAAGCCGTTACTCCCATATATCTCCTTCGTACAACTCTCCAAGGTGCTGGATCCCTGACTCACCCTGAAGGGTGTATTTCTCAGAAAAATCTCTGCAGAGAGGAGTGTGAGCCAGTGGCAGACGGTTGTTGACAGTTCCCAGATGTGAATGTGTGTTGTTACTATGAATGTGGTGTAGGGCAGCAGTAAAAGAAAAAAAAAAGAGCATGTTTGCTAAGGGAACCATTAAGAAATAAGTCATTAAACGCATAAAAAGCCTAAGAAGGTTAAAATACATTGATTTTAATCACAGCGTTTAATGGAATTTACAAACACTGCAAATGTGTCCAAGGCAAGAACATACGCCACGGTGCTTTCAGAAAAATATTGAGAATTTTGAGACAATCCATCATAACATCTGTCCAATAGCTTTTTTCTACGATACTCAGTGTTTTTTTCCCAGGCAGGGGTCACTCTGTGGGGCTCGTGTGAGAGCTATCCTCTCAGAAAGTGAAACAGAGGTGGTCACAGCTGATGAATGAAACCGATCATCTAACCTGACAGGAAATGCTTATATAACCTTGTGATATTATGTAACTTACTCACAATTTGATCCGTTACAGGATGTCCACTGATGATTCTTTAGTTTTAGGGTGCAGATTGTTGGAAGATTAGGAAATTCGGGAGGTATTTTCCAGCCAAGACACAACTTTTAAGGAATATATAAAAGTTTGAGCCAGGGATGATCTGGACTTTACATTCTTGATCTTTCCCCGCAGTCAGCTCCATTTAATAGCTCGAAACTCCATGACTCATAAACATTCTGTAGAGAGGCTCAGGGAGAGTTTTCTTTATTTATTTTTGAAGGTAGATATATTTTAACAGCACATTATTTCTAAAGATAAGGCCTGTGTATCGTAGCAGACAGGTATTGCCATTTTTTTTTTCAGGTCAGTAAGAATAGTACAAATTCAGTGGAAGCAAGATCCCCAGTGTGTCCCAAAGCTCGTGTCTCAAATGCTACCTGTACACCTGGAGCCTTTCTCCACACTTTATTTTTCATGTCAGGGTTTGGGCATTAAGTGGCTTGGTCCCGGTGCAAAATCACACTCAACACATTCATCATTCCCTCCCCTTTTTTATGGCCACTCGGGTCCAATTTCGCTCATCCTCCTTGAAAACGTGTGTTTATTTGCATGCACATGTGAGTCTCTATGTTCCATGTTCAGAACTCATATTTGTTTGTGTGTCACTGTATGTTTGTTTGTTTCTGTACATGTTACTTCTGTTTTTGATAGTGTGACGACTGGACGTAAAGTTTGCACCCGTTTGTGTTTGCGTTTGCAGATGCTGAGAGCAGCCAGATGTTCTCCGGCAACGATATTCTTCTTAATCCCCCTCTTTAGCAAACCCTTAAATCAGCCTGTAAACGAGCTGAGAGACAGGTGTTTACATCTTATCCCCACGGCATGTATTACAGGAGGCTATAGGAAGGAGAGAGTGAGGAGAAGAAGAAAAGACGATGTAGGGGAGATGAAGCATGAAAGGAGTACAATAGTCGTCTGTCCAGAAATGTTCCATCGGCCGTCCCGGAGGACATCTCCTTGTCTGTAAAAGAGATTAGCTTGGTCCCCAGTGCTGGTCACGTGACAGATTTATCAATAAATGTGTGTCATCACGAAGGAATGCCCTAACACCCCGTGAACACACGCCTTTTGTATTTTTGCAGACCAATAGGAAAATTGTATAAACACAGCGACTTATCTGATATGACTAGGAAAATAAAATGCGAAACCTTCACTGTTCCCACAAGTGGAGACGAATGAAAGGTGCTCACACATGTGTTGTTCAGGTCAACCTCTTGCCACTTAGCCAGTGTAAACAGAATAATTCTGGGTGCCTGGCAGCTGGTGTCAAAGTGAATGGGACATTGGGGAAGAAAAATCTGATAACATTCTTTGGGGAAAAAGGGAACTCGTGAGCTTATTAGATAAATTTGCTGGCAGCCAAGACTGACCTGTGTTTAGTTGTGGTTGTCCAACTGCTCTAGGCACAGCAATTAAGAGTGGGCTGTGAACTTTTCACTTTAGTCTGCAAAAACAAGGCCGGCTCACACTTTGCCGGTGCCTTCAAAGCCGTGGGGCAGGCGGTCAGAAACAGACCTCGGCTGTTGGCTGTCTGACGGGTCAGAGCGAGGAAGTCAAAGGTCAGATTCAAGCTGAGACGTCACTAATGTGTCTGTTCATTTAGTGTCAATTATTCCACAGCTGCACAATGTTGTTCTGATGTCTAAGAGACTGCAAGTATGTCAACTCCTACTACTGTGAAGTACCACTCCCTGCTCCTCTTCATTTTTTCAAATTATTTTCTCAGAGCTAAAAGGAGCCATATAAGGTATATAATAAAGCCTTTGATGTGTGAGTGGATCTAAGCGTGCGTGTGTGCGCCTGCATGTGCGTAGCCTGGTGTAATACCACAGATGAAATACGCTTTCCAAAGCTTGGCAGAATCTCAGTCCGACACCGTGATTGAATATGTCTCCTATAATAGTGGTCCAAAATCAATTGTCTATTGTTTTCTTATTTTCATGTTGTTGTGTTTGGGTATTGTTTGTTGGGTATCATTTGTTTTATTTTGTGCCATGTTGTTGTTTCCCTGAACTAAGTGCACTTTTGAAACATGATTTGGTTATGGCTGTGTGCGCTGCCATTGTTCTCATATAATAATATAATACATTCTCTATTAAGATAGAACAAAGCTACTGCCGAAATATTTTTGCAGGACAATTGGCCGCATTATTTTTGCATGCAGACTGAGGTAGTTATCAAATCGTTTTTTTTTTTTTTTGGTGTGATGTAAGTGAAGAAGGAATAGTGGTGACAGAAGTATTCAGTTCCTTTACTTAAGTAGCAAAACAGCCATGTAACAATAAGCCATTAAAAGTGCAGTCTCACATCAAATCTTATGTAAAGAAATAAAAAGTTGCCGTTGCTGTAAAGGTTGTGTGTCCAGTGTGTTGACAAATGAACGCCTAAAAGTAACTGAACCTAAATCCTTTCTTAGCTGCTAAATGTTTCACTATGATCTCCAATCAGACGCTAACCTTTTCTTTGGTTTGGTGGTCGTTGCGTACAGCAGGTCTGTTAGAGCTATCGGCTGTGTGCTGCTGAAAGCAGTGAGCCTGAACCAAAACAATAAAGACAAAAAATAACCTAAAGATGCCAAAATGACACATAGAGGTGAGAGGAACCGTAGTCAGGTGATGATTCTCTGTGGGTTTGTCCACCACTGAGAAAGTCAAAACAGTTTATCTTAAGACTAAAGCATAAACTGCTGTATAACGTCAGCACAGTTTGACTTTCAGCCATGCCAATGTCACCGTTAACCACATTATGTCCTCACACGGGAGCTGCTGACGTAGTTTACACACCTGCTCTTCACGCCTGCCACCAAGAAGCTGCAAACAGCCGGACGTAGCCAATAATTAGCATCAGCTCACATTTGCCACAGCAGCAATGATGTTTATTTCTCTTTTTTCTGTCTCCCCCATAGTCATCAGGCACCACCGTCATGGTGGACATAGCAGTCATGGGAGAAGCCCATGGACTAATCACAGACCTGCTGGCTGACCCCTCTCTACCCCCCAACATCTGCACCTCACTGCGGGCGGTCAGCAACCTGCTAACCACCCAGCTCACCTTCCAGCCGCTGCACCGGCCACGCCCTGCTCCCCTGCTTAACCCCAGCGATGCCTACAACCTCTCCGACTCAGAGGAGGGGCCCGAGAAAGGAGAGAAGATATCCATCCACAAGGTAAGTGTCATTATTTACACTTTTCTAGAAAGATATGCAGTACTAGGAAGTCTAGATAAGAGTGAGGATATTTCACCCAAATATCAAAAGCTAGAATTGTTAATCAAAAGTAGTCATGGGCCAGACAAATAAAATTTTGTTTTGGAAATGGCTGAAAATAATCCTTAGATGGAATTGCAGTCCAGTTTATTACGACCAAATGATTTATATACCACACAGCGCTCCACGCACATGTTAATCTTTCAGCCCATATTTCAGCTAATGAGTGCTTCCTGCTCTCAGAGCTTTTAGCATCAAATGAAGGAGTGTATTTTCATAGAGTTGAGCGAAGAAAAATAGAGCTCGGAGCACTGTTCTCCCTTTCATAGCCGCAGCTGTGTCAACATGACAGATGTGCAGAGCCAGACAGTGTGTAAGTGTGTATCTGAACTGAGCAGAAGAGGAGAGGAAACATGAAGGTGAACGCACCTCTCAAAAGGTAACAGAGAGGGATGAGTGTGTATGAACAAAAACTGGACCCCCACCGCGAATTATGAATCCAATTATTTATCTGAGGATACTTAGCCTGGGAGTTGGTGTGTGGTCGACGGCTGCAATGCCATAAAGCCGATCGCCTGGCTGACAGGTGCAATTTTGCGTCGTCTGAACTTTGTAAAAGTAGCTAAGACAAACTCTGCCTGTTGAGTGGTCAGCGAGGCTGCAGTCATCAGGGCCGTGCTCCCCAAAGACACCGTCCCCAGCTCAAACTGCGTGATAGCAGGAGCTGCAGAGGTGGCTGGTGCAGTAGTGGAAAGCCCTGCGCTTGCTTTTCTGGCTCCTGGCTATAAGTTTGATGTCCATTGTGACGATTGCTGATCCCTCTCAAGCACTTTTCCAGAACTCCTACTGTGAAAAGAAAACACAGTGCATCAGAAGCACATACTGTAGAGAAATGAAAGAAAAACACGAACGACAAAACACACAATCTGATCTCACTTTTTTGTTTCATGTGAGGGTGGCCTGGTTTTGCCATGCTGTTGTAGGTGGTGGTGGTGTATGTGTGTGTTTGTGTGTGTGTGTGCCAAGTGTGTTTTTACATTCAAATTTTTTTAATTTTGCAGCTGAATTCAGCGCATGTGTTTTTCATGGGCTTAAATTAACATTATCGTAAACTCTTGGAATTTAAGTCCGAAAAATGTTCACAAATGTGCCCTAAACATGTGTACGAGTGTGTGTGCGTACACTCACTATATGACACCTTGCTGTGAATGGGTTCATTCAGGATTCTGAGGCGAGCTTTACTAGGTCACCCTGCAGAAAACTGAGAGAGAGAGTGTGTGTGTGTGTGTGAGAGAGAGAAGGAGAGAGAGAAAGAGAAAGAGCCCGCCATGTTTAGTGCTGCTGTGCCAAGCTGCTGCATGGCACCGAACAGATGGAGGCATCAGAAGGGCAGAGACCACTGGGAGTCCCAGAGAATGAGCAAAGAAGAGACAGATGAAGTAAGAGACCGAGAGAACGAGACAAAAGAAAATTTAAATAGAGAACGAGAAGCAGAGAGGCAGAGGATCAAATGTATATACAGTATGTATGTCAATACTGGCAGTGTATCTAAGAATGAACCACGAGGGGCATCTTTGGCACAGATCCTTGCCGATATCCTCCAATGATGCAGTGTTGATTCTTTTTGGTTCCAATGAAAAAAAAAAAGAGAGAGAGCGCTTCCAATCATGAAAAATGCTCCAGGTTATATCACCTGCATCATTTGTCTCAACTTGGGCCGATTGAGGAAAAACAACTGTCTCATCTAGATGATCTATTTGACAGCAGACAAAGCAAATAAGCACAAACTTCTTCATCTTACAAGTGGGAGGACTTTTAAAGCTTTTATCTAAATGCAAACACAATAGCTGCCTTGTTTCTTTATTATTCCTGCCGTTAGTTATGGATGAGGCTTTTATTCATTTATAAAACAGTGATGAGAAAGGATTCCCAGTAGTCTTAACTGTGGATCTGTGTGTGTGTGTGTGTGTGTGTGTGTGTGTGTGTGTGTGTGTGTGTAGCGTCTGAGGCGGAGTCTCCACCCTGGTCTTCTGAGGAGGATCTCTTCCACATGGACCACAACCACCTCTGCCACAGGCCTGCCTACCATCGAGCCTGGGCCCGTCCGACGAGACCGCAGCGCCAGCATCAAACCCTACCATGAAACACTCACCTGCAGGTACCTGAGCTACTGACTAATGTGTGCCTGTGCCTGATGTGAAGCAAAGCCACAGATTTTTATGTTCCTATATATTAATGACATCGTACTGTGCAGCATTTAGGCATACACAGCGGTGGTAAAAACAGTCCTACAATGGGAATCCACTGTATTACACGTCACTCTATTGAGTTTTACTCCCAGTAGTGGCTACCAAGAGTTATACCAAAGACTGATACTGTGAGTGAACAGGAACGGCGCAGCACTTCAGAAAAGGATGTGTGTGCAGCGGGAGCCAGAATGGAATAACGCCCTGCAGGCGAACACATTAACCTGAATAACTAAGATACACATCAACTCTCAGCACATTGGAGCTGAAGATAGCACGAGACTCAGAGAAGTGTCACGGCTCAGATCCGCATGTGCGCGATATAACAGACAGTGTGTTATCTGAAGCGCTTGAAAGTTTTTGGGAGAAAAGTGCCGCGGGACAGACGAGGTTGCAGGTTGTGTGTTTGCATGCATTTCACGGGTTTGTGCCTGGATGCACTGAGAAAGAATCTGGCCTGATAGTGTTCAAACAGGACTAATACGGTACAAATCGGTAAAAAAAAAAAAAGGCACAACAAATAACTTGTTTCTATTGTCTTTTGTTTTTGCTAGTGAATCAATCAGTGCATTAAATCTAGAAAAAACACAGGATCTTAATTTATTAGAGTAGGCATGATTACTAAGTTAAATATTTCTGCATAATTTACTGTGATCAGTGCAGAGATTGCATTCCTTACAATTACTTTGTGATTACTGTGACGTTATGTTTGGATGATCTTAAAACAGCTCAGGGGAAATAAGGTTTTTTATTAATTTCAAAGGAGTAGAAAATGGGGATTCAGCTAGAAATCTTTCAGCTGTGCGTGTTTGTTCGTGGGCTTGATTATGAATTATCGTGCATACGGTGTTTTTATGACGCGGGGTGCACAAGCAGCACTAGGCTGCATGCGCTCGCTGTCCTTAAAATATTAACCGCGCCTCGACAAGAAAGGGTCTCTTCGTGTTTCATCTACCTAATTCAGCTCCTCTCCCATCGAGTCTGTGTCACGGGAACGAAAGTCTTCTGACGGACGCCAGCGTGTCTGAAAACACAGACGCTTCTGTGTGTCTCCGTCTCTGCAAACAGGCATCAGAGATGCTGTGTGCCAAACAAGGGGAGTCAGTGCATAGTGTAGGTTTGTGTGTGCGTGTTGTTGTTCAAAGTTTTTATTTTACGTCGCATAAGAACATTTGTCTGATCTCTAAACTGACGCTAGAGTTTAATTATTAATGCGTAATAGAACTTCAGAGAGTCGTATCTGATGTCTGACTCAAAGACACGCTGAAAACAGCCTGCATGGATTCAAACAATAACTTCAACCGGTGACAAGCTTTGTGTCTTCTTTGTCTTCGCTGGCATTTGTTTGGAAGTGTACGTGCAGACATTCAGAACAACAATAGATGTATCTTGTTTCTCCCATTTTAATACATGAGGATTCGGGTACAAACCTCAGTGTCTTTGAAGCCCGTAAAGGCAGCATCTCAGGAGCTTAGTTTTCACTGCAAGCTTTATGTCGGGAACTTGAGATCTGAATCTAATCAAACAAACTCACTGCTTTTGCAAAGCCCCTGAAACTTGTTAACAATTGTTAAAACTAGGTATTGTAGATGTAAAATGAGGCATGACTCTGTAACTGCATGGCCTATTTCCCACCTCAGGATAATTTAGAAACTTATTTTCGGTAGACAGCTCGGGACAAATTCGATGTTTCCAGATGAATCGGCGAAAGAACACGCACAGACCAATCACAGGGCAGCAAGTGTTAACGTTTGTCCAATCAGGTGTACAAAGGGTTTAGGTTAAAGAGACTGAGACTGGTTCTAGTTCTGGTCTACTTTAAGAGACACGGTGTAGTTGGTCTAGCTGGTACATATTCTCACGTACAGCTCGCTTGAACCGATGTCTGTCTCATGTTAATTCATCCGTGCCGTTGCCAGTAATAGAAGCCAGCCAACTTTTAGCTGCGTTTTGCGAAGTGTTATTTGTTGTGAGGAGATTTGTTTCATGCAGCTATTAATTGATTATGTCTGTACTGTAAAACCGTTCCCGTAAAAACACGTGGCTCCTGCCTTGCAAAGTAATTGTTTGTGCCAAGCTGCCTGGAGAGGCATGCTAACCGATCAGTCAGACAATGCCTACAACTTGTAGTAGTAGATATACCTTCAGTGTTTGCTCAGTTTATGGCCATTATAATGCGTGTGTGGGTTTTAGATTCAAGTATTTCTACCACAAATACACGCTGTGAGGCCAAAAGTATGTGGACTCCTCTGTCACCTGACTTTTTTTTTGTACTTCTGGTCTGATCTGTGTTTTTTGGCCTATTTGTTTCAATTACGGGAAATCCTAATTTTACAGCACACAGTGATTTTTTTTTTAGACCGTAGTTTGCTTCCAATTTTGTGGCAACGGTTTGAGGAAGGTCACTTCCTGTTTCAGCATGACAGTGCCCTGGTGCACAAACAAGGCCTGGAAAGAAATTGTTTTTAGAGAGGGCTTCTGGGTTTCCCTGCTGCTGCTGCTCCCGCTGAGACTTTAACCCCGTCAAACACTGTTGGGATGAAATTGAATGCCAACACAGAGCCTAACCTCATTAATGCTCTTGTGGCTGGATGGGACAAAATCCCAGGAACCGGGTTCCAACATCTTGTGGAGAGACTGGTGGCAGCTACAGTAGCAGATTAATGTTCATGCTTTTGGAATTAGATGTTTAACAGTTACGTTTGTCATGTTCAGGTGTTTAAGTCATTTTGTTTTGTGAGTGTACTTTTGGCCTCGTCATCTGACCTGAATTTCGTTCTTTAAGACTGATGCGGGTTACGTTTTGGTCATAGAGGAGTTTTCTACACATACAATGCATCAGTGAAGAACATAACTGTTACGTTGTGTATCTGCTAGAGGGTTGAAAGATATTAATAACAAATTGTCTCAATTTCAAATTTCAAAAATGAATGACTTATCTCTACAGTCGTCCTGGCCCATAGAACATTACATAGTGAAAGTTGCAACGAGTAGATTTAATCATGGTAATATTTATCACACAAATAGCTCTAAAATTCTCACTTACTGACCTTTACATTAAACTTACATATTGTTATATTCTATACAAAAGTGTCAAAAACATCCAACGAATGATGACAGTACATTTAACCTGTAGTTTTAAATGATTTTGTTTACCACGCTGAGTTAGCAACACTGCAAAAATATACATAAATATATTGTTTTGTTTTGTATCTTGAGCCCTCTGAAGAACTGTGTGGGCTGCATCTGTCAGTGGCTTGTTTGGGTCTGTTTGCACAATGACAGTGTGACACTTGAACAAGTTCTGTAAATGTAAGCACACTGAGCAGCTTCTGTACACAAAGCCCTGTCGGCTGGTCTTAAAGCTCAGCCCCGGCCCAGCAGCAGGCCCCAGCTATGGCCACTTATGGTGGTGTGAGTATAAACAAACACCTGGGCCTCTCCCCAGTCACCAGAACCCCACAATTAACGCACACACACACGCTTAGACACACTGTCACAGCTGCTTCTTCTGGCAGGGATTTTACAGACACAATCTGAGAGTACAGAAAGTCCCTGGGTTTTCGTTTACGGCAGCTGAGAGGGCTCTCTTCTGAGTAACACTTTATTTAAATTTTGTTTTAGGCATCTGGCTGTTATCCATCTTATCCGGTGTCGACCTGAAAAACTCCCAAACAGGGCCCGTGCCTACTGACAACTGCTTGCTGTTGTAGGGATCTGACCTGTGATGGTTTCTTAGCAGTGGGCAACCTGCCAACACATCATCTCTCAAGTGGGCTTTAATACAACAAGCACAAGTTCTGGGAATAGAAGGGAGTGTTTTTGTAATTAATCTACTGTAACTTGTTTGTATCAGTGTTATACTCACTCCTTCTACTAAGATGTACAGTAACATATAGGTTTATTTACAGATCAGACAAAACAGCAGTAATTATTCCAGATCTGTAACGAGACCTCTCAGAAAAGTAGAAATGGTTGGAGAGGAGGGAAGGAGAAAGAACACATGGAGTTTGGGCTAAAATGAACACATGGCTTCAATTGCCTTCTCTCTGCTCCATCATCAAATCTGTACAATCTTAATTAGGACATTAGGCTTCTTTTTTCTCTCTCCTTTTTTCCATCATGTCAGCTTTCAGTGACGTACAGTGTTAAGAAGGAATAACACCAACTTCAAAGCTGCAATATCTGCTTTTTATCGGACATGCCCAGTAAAAAAAAAAGAGGGCGATTGAATACCTTCCATTTCCCTTAGCCCCGGCCACTGTGCTGTTATCTTCTTCACGTCATCTGGCTCAAGAGTAGGTAGATTACTGGAAGCAGAAATAATGGCTGCTGTGTTTATCGTGGCTTGGACACTGTCCGTTTGGGCTCCGAACCAAAGGTAATCTGTCAACCTGCTGTGAGTGGTTGAGTTTAAAATCGGGCCGAGGCCAGTCAAAGCTTATTGCACAGATCGAGACATTAAGATAAGCAACATGGGATGGGGGAGAGGCAGCAGAAAAAATCTGACAGTGTTGCAATTCATACAGTATTTCCTATTGCAGGATAATTAACTTGATTGAGATTTATAACGAAGAATGCCAAGGTGCTTTTGTGTGAGTGTGAGAGAACAGGAGGCATTTTCTGCTTCAGAGAAAGACTCCCAGTCAACTGTCGACAATTTCCTTTGGTTGTATTTAAATTTGGGAAAATGATGTGTAATGCAAGAGACCGATTTTGACCTCTGACCTTTGTGAGATCTTGCACGGCCTTGTAAAAACACTACCCCGTCAAATTAAAAGAATTGCATTTGTGTACTATAAATCTACTAAATTTACTGCAACAAATATCAGAAATTTGACAACTGAATCACAACACATCTTACGCACTGTAATTTAAAGATATTTTGGCCAAAAAAAGTCACTTGAGACCTGTGAAATAGCATTCTCTCACAGTTTCTTGACACTCTATGAAACAAATAATTGGTCGATTTATTGAAAAAAAAATGAGCAGATAAACTGGTAATGAAAATAATCATTATTTGCAGCTCTAAATGCATCTGCAAAACATTTACTGGGAGTGTGTTTAACTTGCCCTTGCCCTTTAGCTTGCCCTAGAGTGCCCGCTTGAAAGAAATACGGCATCCACTTGTTGCAGCTGCTATGTTTGGACGGTTGTGTTTAGACAAAGGCACTTAGACAAAGAAAATTTGTGGTTTCGGTTCAATATAAAAACGGCATACTAACTTGAAGCACAAGACAAGACATGTTTATTTGTTCAATATTTAACCCAAACCACGACTTTTTCCCAACCTTAACCGAGTGTTTTTGTTTGCCTAAATCGAATCATAAATCCGGGATGTGTTCTCGACTGGACAAATATATTGGGAGGCAGCGGTATTTTTCTCAAAAGTCTGAGGCAAAATTATTAGTATATAAACTTCATTTGTAATGACAGGTCAGAAATACAAACAGACAGGAAAATATTTTGTCCGTGCTCGGGGTATATCTCACTGGGACAGTTAAATTACTGTAACTGCAGTGCTAACTACTGTAACTACACTTAAGAGCTTTTTTTGTGATAAAAGCAGAGTCACTTAATACGTGACTGACAGATTCCTTGAGTGAAAATGGCCGGCCTTCTTATTTACATTCTGCGCTGAAGGCTCAATGTCAGTAGCCGAGGCTATTCTGCTGCATTAGCAAAATAGGAAGAGTGTCTGCCAGTTCTTCAACTTTCATTAAAAGTAAACCTTTTAAGCCAAGCGCTGCTGCCTGCCCAGACCCCCCTGACAATAATGTACTAACTGTTCGCCCGCCAAACTATCAAACTATTTTATATTCCACACCTGCTAGGCATTACACACAGTGGTCCAACCTGGCCATGCAAACACAACAGAACTGCCTTTGTTGGGGCCTCAGGACCATTAGGCTGGGTGGGTACAGCTCAAAAGTGTTCAAGAAACAATTTATCAGAAGGAGATAGACACACTACAGGTCTTTGTGCTCCCTGTGACACCATGCTCTAACGGCAGGCATTTCCTGCCCTGAGAAAGCAGGTTTTACAACATTTAGGGAGAGGTATTTTAATTGGAACCACCTACAGCCTGACAGAGGCCTCAGTGGAGAAACATGGAAAAGCTGCTGTGAGCAGCTCGGGAGACTCCCCATGGTGTCACACAGCCAGCCAGCGCAAGGCCGGCTCAAGGCTCTTTCGGTTAGAGAAAATATTTGCTGTTTGATTTATAAAGCAGTCAATAAATGTGAACTTTTTCATCTGTCTTCTAAGATTGTGGCTCGCACTAAGCCGTCTCTAACGCTGACGCTGATTTGTCACAAAGCTCGGAGAGGGTGGGGTTCGATTTCTAATGAGTCATTTATAACAGCGCCTGCTTTGAATTTGTTTTGTTATTTATCCTCATTGCATTGTGTTAATGTGCGCATCCATTAAGTTCATTAATGGGTATTTTTCTTCAAGCATCTGTACAGCGTCTGTTTCATGTGGGGACAGCACAGTAGGAATCCCATTAAGGATTTTTTTTTGACAACTTCTGCCGACTGGTTAGGCATCAAAGACAGATGCAGCAAATGGTATTATTCCCAATTCTTTGGCACAGCTACAGACATTTGCTTTTTGCTTTTTGGTTTTCTACAAACAAACAAACACACACATATACTATTCTGTCTCCTGGCGTTTAGCATTTGCTGTTGATTTTGGGGTCTGGACTGCTTTTTAACAATCTGTTATACCAAACTGAATACGCAGAAATCACAGCACCACATTTTCTCACAAGCACAATTTGAATTTTGTTTTATCCTTCAAAAACGGCAAGACACATCAGCTGTTTTAATATATACATTTGCATGTAAATGCCTAAGCAGCAGATAAATTCAGCTCTGATGACATTTTTCAAGTCTCTGGCATTGCTGTTGAACGTTTTCTCCTTTAAAAATCACTGAAATTGATTGATTCTGACATATAGTCTGACATATATGCAGTACTAGCACCGGCTGCAAATATCACAGCATTACAACAAGGAATGTCACATGGCGCTGAATGAAATGCCTCCTTTTTCTGCACTTTACCTCTAACATGTTAAACCCCTTGTCTACAGCTGTGGGAGACCATACATCAAACTGAGCCATGGGGAGGGCTCAATAGACAAGGGAGACAGGATACCCCGGTCAGGTACGCTCTCAGTCTTCTTTCTCCCTGTCATTGCCGACACTACCTCCAGGCAGCGTGGAGTGAGCATTGTGAGCATATGCACGATATCACAGTGTTTCTCTCTTCCCTCGGGGACCGTCCATTACATCTTGCTGATATATGAGCCAAATGTATACAGCATACAAGAAAACTTCATAACTGCATCAAACATCAAACAAACCCAGAACTTTCCGATTTTGCGTTGGTGTTGCAAGAAATGTGTAAACTGATATTTCTACTGTGTCCTGCGTTTTCCTTCGTTCTTCAGTCCTCAATGCGTAACTGGACTAATCACTAATCAATTACTGTTTGCCTCTCCTGTTTGTTGTGTTGTATAAACTGAGTTTCATACTGATATTGCCTGATATTGGTGATTTTCTTCTTATGATACGAACTCAGACATCTGGATAAAACGTTGCTTTCGCCAGACGCATGCACATATTTTGAGTAAGGGGCGTGGCAGCAGTCACAGAGATGCATCAGTGTTAACGAACACCAGCGCTCGCCATCTCTGACAATCGCAGGAAGTTACTGACAACAACAGTTTGTTTGGTTTTTTTTTCACAGGCCACAGTGTGAAACCTCTTTGTTTTTTTCTTTTAATAGCAGAGGACCAAGTGGTTGTGTCATCAGACTATGACAGCACACATGAAGCCAATCACAGTGATAGCAGTGATGTAGCACATACAGAGGGCGACGCAGAGGAAGGAAAAAACCCTGCCCAGAATGTCATCCTCCACCCACTAATACCTCCTGAGGTAAGGCGAGGCAGAACGACGGCTGATACGGTGTAACCCTGGCACTGAGCACACAACATCATCACATTGGAATACGCATTATTTCCGTGATATCTACTGACCACTTTTCATTGCGTATGACTTGTACAGGACAAACCAATTCTGGCTCCAGAGCCGTTAATAATGGAGGACTTAGAGCCTTTGATGAGTCAGCTAAACAATTGGAACTTCCCCATCTTCAGCTTGATGGAGAAGACCAATGGGAAATGTGGACGGATCCTCAGTCAGGTGAGCAAATACAAGAGCAACGATGACTAAACTCTGAGGTATCTTGTGTATCGTTTGCGCAATGAATTGGATCTAGACACATTTTCAGCAATAAATGCAGTAAAACAAAACTGTCGTACACCTGATCGGAATGTTTGATCTACAGTAACAAGGTCTTAGTATTTAGTGATTGAATGATCGCACCCTTCTTCTGTACTGTGCTGATTATTTAGGCCCAGTGATGGTCACAGACAACTTGATTTTTGTGTTTCAGGTCTCCTACAGGCTCTTTGAAGACACTGGCCTGTTTGAGACCTTCAAGATCCCTGTAAAAGAATTCATGAACTACTTCCATGCCCTTGAGAATGGTTACAGAGACATACCATGTAAGCTCGAATAAGCCTCTCTCCTTGTGTTTTTAATTTTGCTTCAGTTCACCTAAAACTAATATTTGCAGCTGTAAAAATCAAGTCAGCCACTAGAGGGAAATATCCTACTGTTTTTGTTTTCTCAGTGTCAGTCATATACAGTACTGTATGACTGTATGCGACCTTTATTTGGTTACAAGAAACATAAGTGGGCCAACAGTGCCCCCTGGTGGAGAAGGTTACACACACTGAATACGCTTGTTTTCTTTCCCTGACCCAGATCACAACAGGGTCCACGCCACAGATGTGCTTCATGCAGTCTGGTACCTCACCACGCAGGCTGTGCCTGGTCTGCCCAGCCTCATTACTGACCACAGCTCGGCTAGTGACTCAGGTGTGTCCATCAGTACACGCAGGCAGACATTTGCATGTCCCGGTGGGGGTGCTGGCGTGTGCGTGAATCCATTGATGTAACTTCCACGTGTTGCCACATGAGCGAAACCTTTCTGTTTGTACACGTTTCTAACTTTTCTGAGGCTTTTCTGAATTTACAACCAGAGGGGCTGTCTATATTCACGTTTCACATTATATTCCCGTCTGCTCGCAGCTTTACTGTGAACCGTCTCATTAATGTCAGAGCATCCAACCTGCAGTGTGTGTGTGTGTGTTCCTATCCTACTCACAGTTTGTCTTATCTTACTCAGGCTTTTGGCGCTTGCATTTATGTACCAAACACTATTTGAAGTCTAGAAGAGCATGAAATTGCCGGCAGATTAGAGTTCCCTCTCACCCATATTTCCATAACCTCATTTGTATGCCTTACTAGGGCCATCCCTTTGATCCACATATAAGTGGATTTGAATGTTCAAGTGTGTGTTTGCCTGTGTGTGTGTGTGTGTGTGTTCTGGAGTGTGTGTAGGCATGTGCACTTCAAGTACAGTATGTGCGTTTGTGTGAATTCTGCCACCCTGCTCACTTTGTCTGTTTCCCCGTGGCTAGACTCCGACAGTGGAATAACACACAGTCATATGGGCTTCCTGGTTTCAAAGACCTACACTGTGTCCGAAGATGGTTACGGCTGCCTGTCAGGCCTCATACCTGCTCTGGAGCTCATGGCCCTCTATGTGGCTGCCGCAATGCACGACTACGATCACCCCGGGAGGACCAATGCTTTCCTCGTGGCTACCAGCGCCCCACAGGTACTCGTGCTACTCAGCCTATGGTAGAGAACAGTATCTGGTTAGGATCAACGTAAGTAGAAGTTCATTTGGTTGATTTACTGTAACACACTCCGTTTGTGATCATTTGGTGGGCTGTTTTCTGACTGCAATGCTTATCATCAGTCTCTGACAGTGTATTCAGACAATCACCAGTTACAGTAACTCCTCAGTGCTTCTTCTGTTCTGTCTCAATGTATACGGTATTTTCTGTTTGGACATAAATATTATCATGATATTGATAGATCACTAGATCATAGTACAGTGACTGTGAATCTAATTTTCTTGTCAGTACTTTAGAAACACAACGTGGTTTTCTAATTTCTTGATTTAGCAACATTTGAATCCTCTCCGCTCTCGCTGTTTATATCCCTTTTTGTTTTTGTATTGTGCAGGATTCATATGTGGGGATTCTTGTACTTGTTTATGTAAAGGCAATGTGTCTGTGTGTCTGCAGGCAGTGCTCTACAATGATCGATCCGTCCTGGAAAACCACCACGCTGCCTCGGCCTGGAACCTCTTCATGTCTCGGCCAGAGTTCAACTTCCTCGTCAACCTGGACCACGTGGAGTTCAAGCGTTTCCGTTTCCTGGTCATTGAAGCCATTCTGGCCACTGATCTGAAGAAGCACTTTGACTTCCTTGCAGAGTTTAATGCCAAGGTAGAACTTAAAACATAGTTGTTTGACATGACATTTAAAAAATGTATGTTTGATCTAAAGAGGTCATGAATATGGTGATTAGATTCCTTGAAAATTAATGTGACAACAGCTAGCACTGGGTTAAGAATATCTTCAGACATGTGAAGTGAAAAGTTCATGTTTGTGTACTTCTTTTATTTTGTTGTCTTTGGAAACTAGACGGAATAATGACTTGTCTGGTATCAATATTTTTTTAGCAGTCAGGTGTATTCTGTAGAGGAGCTTGCCTCATACCTTCATTCTCAGCTGTTTTAATATTTAAAGGAGAAAAGCCTTTTATTGAAAAGGAAATATCCAGTGGTTTTCGAGGAACAGGCCTGTTTATGCAGAACATTGCACCACTTGCATGTTCAGCTCAAGTGAACAATACAAAGCGCCCTGCAGCTATTCAAGAACTTTGAGTGCAGACAAAATGTTGGCTCTGGATTTGAAGTTTTTAGCAATATTAGTACAGTGGTGGTGCCGGGTGACCACGTGTTGTATGCTTGTGTTAAGCTGGCTTGGCAGCTATGTCTCTCACCGCAGTGCGCCCTGCTTTTATCTTCCTGGAAACAAATTAGCCTTCTGTGAAGTACCGATCCAGTTTTGCACTTGATCTCTTCAGCTTCTCGAGTTATTAGATCAGATTAATGACTCAGGAGTCGGTGGTCTTCCTCCTCCGTGATCTGAAGCTCATTAAACCAAACTAGAAGTAACGCATTCAAATGAATTCATCTTTCAGTGGTGAGATTCTTTCGAGCTTTAACTTCATGCGTTTGAGTGTTGCCACACCATAGAAATAAGTTGATAATCAAAACTCAAAGTCTGTTTGCGTACCTCATAATACAGTCCTCATTCAGCAGTGCACCCCAGTGTTGTTGTTTTTCTTCTGCCTGATTAATAAACCCTCCAGACATTAATATGAATAAACGATCTTTGAACTGCAGATCAATGGCATTGCATTTACATAATATCTACATCACATGCCATGTCTGCCAACATGTTTGAATGCGTTAAATGTCAACATGTCTGTTTGTCAATCCCCCAGGTGGGTGATGATCCATCCACAGGTATTGATTGGACTAATGAGAACGACAGGTTGCTGGTCTGCCAGATGTGCATTAAACTGGCCGACATCAATGGGCCTCTGAAGTGCAAAGACCTGCATCTGCAGTGGACAGAGGGCATTGTCAACGAGTTCTACGAGCAGGTGTGTGAACCGTCTCTGATGGCAACTTAGACCTCTTTTGTATTTGCTAAACTAAAGATCAATGTGCTGTCATGTTTGCATGCAGGGGGATCACAAAAACACACCTGCACACTCTAGTGCTGTAGTATTTCTTAGCCACCATTTTTGTATTACTTTTTATATTCATATAAAATATATTTTAATTCTTCTTTCAGTTAGCCTCATCACTGAAACTACAGAAAAAATAAATAATTGAAAAGCGTCTTTACCTATGTTGTTCCCCTAATAATTGGTGCTCCTTTGGCCAGATATCATTGCTGATTTATGACCTATTTAATTCTTCAATCTTTTAGGTTCAGTAAAAACAGAAACAGTACAAGACGAATGTGTAACGGGTGGATGTGCATGTTTGTATCGGTCTGCTTGTGATGAATGTCATCGACGTAATGCATTCACTAACCGCAAACTCTTATCTTGAAGGATAAGTCTGACGGTATTTCACATATTTCTTGCTCACCATGAATCCTGTTAAAAGTTTTTTTGGAGCTGATCCCGCATACATCTTCAGGTTGTTTTACTATTATTCATTAATCCTCACCAGCCCACCAAATGTGCAGCTAAAAATAGTCTCCAACACATTTTCTGTTTACTCCTGTCCGTCTGGCTTACATTTGTTGAAAACTACAGTAACTGGCTGTTTTAACACACAACAACATGCCTTATCTTAATCTTAACATGTCTAATATAACCATGATCACAACACCAAATGAATTCAAAACCTGGGGTGCCGTTTAGCTCAGTTGGTAGAGCATCTGCCCCATTTATGAAGGCTCAGTCCTTGCTGCTGCAGCCCAGGGTTCGAATCCAACCTGTGGCTCTTTCCCCTATGTCCTTCCCCATCTCTCTCTCTCTCTCTCCCCACATTCCTGTCACATGTCCTGCATTTGTGCTAAATCCAAATGCAGAACAAGCTAGAATGTCCTTACTATGCAAAATGTCTAAAAATCAGTCTGTGACACACACAGGTGTAGAAAACATATTTTAGCTGCTTGAATTGCTCGCAATATTTTAGAGTAGAGCACCAGAACAAAATGACTCCTGGTAGCATGCTGTGTGTTTCAGACAAACTCATTTTATTTTGTCTCAAAACCAGTTGACCGTCTAAAATACAGTCCTCCCCTCTGCTCTGTTTGTTCCGCAGAGAGTTTAGACTTCAAACCTGATTTATTCTGCTCCCTTTAATGCCAATGTTTCTGACATATTGAAATACTAAGGGGAGTGCTCCCTCTGAGGGCTGTTATTATGTGTGGAGCTGTCATGACTCCATGACAACACTTAGATATCTGTTCAGTTATGTATTCTTCTTTTGTATCATATATTTACATTCTATTTATCTACAAGCCAAGGGAAGAGTAGAGGCAGTAAAAATGGGCCTTATGTGTTTAGCTTTAATAAAATCCTGTGTTATAATAATAATAATAATAATGCAATTCAGCTTTCAACAGTTGAATGAATGCTAATGCTCAGTTTCTGTTGAACTGGACAGTAATGTATAAATTAAATGTTGTGTATTACTAAGGTAACAGGGCTCCATTATGTTGAGAAGCATTTTGTTGTGGTGTTTTGCATGAGATATCTATAATAGAGTGGCCACTGTGTGCTGCTGAAACAAACATAATCTAGTCACAGGCCTTCAGCGTCTGTGACCTTTGTTACAGTATGTCCCCTTGGCACTGTATGGCTGCTAATCTCTGCTAATTGCCTCTGGGTCAAACTCAGACACTCATGCAGCCTGTTACTTCGGCTCGGTGACGCAAACCACCTTGTTACAAGCCACTCTGCGGTCTACGAGGGGAGATACAGAGCGCGGGGAGCCTCGTAGGAGAAACGCTCTTCAGTTCAGTTGTGCTGCTGGATGCGGTGACGCAAGCAGGGTGCCCAGGCAACTGTCATTCAGGTGGAGCAGCAGCCTCTGATTACGCTGACAGCCTTGAGAGACCAACAACCTTGAAAAAAGCAGCAAAGCAATACAGCTACTCTTGTATACAGAGCATGTTCTGGCATGCATACACACCGTCACACACACGCAGACAAACACTCTGTCATGGATCACAAGAAAACATGTTGACAGAGCGTGAAGTATAGGATTTATTCACCATACTGAGAGGCCTTCTGAAATTGATTATGATAAACCGGGATCTGGGTGTCTTCAGTCGGTATCTATCAACACTAGATAAATCTCGGGGCTTACATGTCTTGTATTTATTTGCGTAGCTCGGTTAGAATATATCTGCCCGCTGTATTCATAACGCTGTTGCTTCTTATCGCAGACACACGAGATACTGATTTAGGAAAACAAACCTCGCAATGCATCTGTAGTTTCGCCCCTTTCGTGTCATTCACCTGTGAAGAAATTCCATCAAGTTGCAGATCCCTGTGAGATCCCGTCTTTTGATGACTCTCTTTGTGCTTTGCATTAGCAGCAGGCAGAGCTGCAGGAACAAAAGCGTTCTACTGTACAGAGTATGGGATGACACTTAGGGTCAGTTTCCAGGGTAACCAGGAAACGTTGCTATAGTTGTTTATTCACATCCATGCGGATGTCATCGGTGACATACAGATGCTGCTGCCCCACAGCATTTCCACTATCAGCCTATATTATCTAGGTGTGACTTTTAAATGTTAGACATACTTATGCAACCAATGCTCTATTATTGGAAACACCTCACTTAATGGTTCCAATACTTCTTTTATAATAATTTCCCGCAAAAGAGCTGTAAGATGTAATCATTCATTTGTAGGAAGGTTCCTGGAAAGTACTGTAATTATGTACTAAATATAGGGAAAATTGAGTTCTGTTGATAATAATATCCAGCTGAGTCTATTGAGTAGATTTTATTGTTATTAGTCAGTGCACAGGAGCTCTCTTGAACATGCAAAAATGTTTGTCTGAATGTTTGTCTACAGGCAAGTATACAAGCAATATTTACAGAGAAGCAAATAATAGAAGACTATAATAATAAATAAATGATGAATAATGTATGGGTAATAAGTCTTGAGCTCAGTTGGGGCAGCTGCTTCAAGGAAATTAGCAACAGCTTATGAACTCGACACAACGTATTAAAATCAGTGTAATGGAAGTTCATAGATTTCTTTTGAAGCACATAACACATGTTGGAAAATAACTGCTGAACATGTAGTCAGGTGTCTTTTTCACCACTGAGGCCATACATAACACAACCCCTCCTTTGACACTGTAATGATATAAAAGCCTGCAGCATCTGTGGTCCAGTTGGAGTTTAGCCGGTACAAACTTTGCTAAATACTGCTCTCAAAAGCTTCCACAAATCTTTAATAGGAAACGTATAAACATTACACACCTGTCAAATGTAACCTAATCCATGTCACTTGGTAGTGCCAGAATAATGCGTGGGTTGAAATATGAATCATGCCATGTCTTCCATGGCATTCATTCAGCTGGTGCTAATTTTGCACTAATGTGGGTCATGCTTTATGTAGGGCGATGAGGAGTCCAGCCTGGGCCTCCCCATCAGTCCCTTCATGGACCGAGCGGCACCGCAGTTGGCCAAACTCCAGGAGTCTTTCATCACACACATCGTGGGACCGCTGTGCAACTCCTACGACTCAGCCTGCCTCATACCTGGACGATGGGTGGAACCCAACCCAGAAGCAGATGAGCCGGAGATCACGGAGAATGAGGAGGAGGACGAGGAGGATGAGGAGGATACTGCAGAGGAAGACACGTCCACCAGCTCAGAAGCATCACGTAAGAACGGTCTAAAACAAACTATAAACTATAAATCTGAAAATGGAAGACAGAGAAACATGTAGCTTGGAAAACCTGGCCATGTATGAAATTATTTGTTATTGCTGTTTTTTTTATTCTCATTGTATGGATTTGGTAATATACTGCAAAACATTTACAATTTTAATAAGAGCAAATCCTCTGATCAGAATACATAGAAAGTCAAAGGGAAGTGCTGTTTCTACCAAGACCAACCTGAGTGTAATACTACACATCTTGTAGAGTGTATTTATAATTTATACATAACATAGCCATCCTCCCCTAGCTTTAATATTTATATCAAATAAAATCTAAATTAAAATCAATAAATGAGCAGCTCTCTTGAGATTCCTTATCCTATCACAGATAATGCTACATAATGGTAAAGTGCAAAGAATCTAGGAAATGTAAAGCAATACCGGTCATTAGCGATGAGTGCACATTTCTAATCCAATTCTTTCACTTATTTCCAGAGAAAGCAGCTCCCAAGAAGAGGAGGAAAGTTTTCTGCCACATCACCCAGCACCTGCTGGAGAACCACGAGATGTGGAAGAAGGTGATCGCAGAGGAGGCCCAGAAACAGGGTCAGGGAGCAGAGTCTGTCCATTTAAACAATGTAGCTGAGCCAATCCTGGCTATTCATGAGGAGGAAGAGGAGCCAGGCAGCAGAGAGGAGCTAGTAGAAGGAGAGGATCCAGAGGAGAGCGTGGAGGAGCCGGAGTGGCCAGTGTCTCCGCAAGAAGACTCTAAACCTCCAGAGGAACTAGCGGAGGGAGACCCACAGTGAACAAGCCCACGGGAAATATGGAGTCGGTCAGGACAAGGACGTGATTTCTTGTTTTCTTATCCTATCAACTGACTTGACGTTTTTTTGCCAGCACATCACTTAGACACAACACTGTAGATGTTTGGGAAATGTGTGCCTATACAGAAAAAAAAAACAGGGTGGGGAAATTTGTGCTTTACATATTTTATCTGAATATCTGGTTTCACCAAACATTTAAAGGAGCTTTCCATATTGCAATACAGGATTATTTGTGTACTTTGGGATACAGACTCTTTTGCTACTGTCAAGAGAAGAGGAAGACTGGTTGCACAGACCTCAAATCAATGTGGTAACACGGGACTGCAGAAATTTGCTGCCAATTTATACATAATTATTTTCTGAATGCAATTATATATAGACATCACAGTTACTTGTACTTGTGTTTCAGTTTGAGCAGTTTTCGAGGTCTCTAAAGGGAGTAAATTAAATGAGGAACATTGGGGTATCTTTCTTCCTTTCAATGTCTGCCTACAAAATCAAATAATTCTTCATTTTCTGTCTTACATTTGTTGCCAAATTAAGTACTTTACACCATTTTGTGTAGCTATATTAGTTTAAGGAAGGAGACTTGAGGCTCCTCACTCTCTGTATGTGTGCGTGTGTTTGTGTGTGTGTGTCTGCGTGGTTCAATTAGTGCACTCCAATGCACAATTCGTCTGCAGAGCACATAGATATATTCAGCAGATTACCTGTTAGTGTTTCTCTCTGGTCTCCAGTCCCAGTTCAGATATAGTGGACATTAAAGGGTTCAAAGTGTTGTAGTCCTGAGGCCTGCACTTACACGTACACAGTACAGCATGTACTAAGACTATCGAAGGGTTAAGAAAAAACTAAAAATCAGGTAACAAGAACCTGTTAAACAAAAATCTCCCAGGTAAATAAAATGTATAACCCGACAAAGTTCTTTGAAAACGTAGCATATGTAGACAAACCAATACAGTGTCCTTTGTCTTTTCTATCAATTTTTGACTCTGTACTTAGGTTCAGTGTGCTGTATTATACTCTATACTTACTGTTCCTCGATATGTAAAAACCCGTGAATGATGCTGACCTTTAACCCTCAGGAAAACCTCGACTGTAGAAATTCAAAGTATACATCACCTGTGAGGACAGTAAGTTAGAAATATGCAGGGATAGCAAGCTCATTTAGAATAGGCTTAGAACAAGACTGCAGTTTATGTCACACACACAACACACACACACCAAACTTTCCTGCTTTCTCTAACATCTTTGCGGATAAAAACACAGTGAATCCATGTGAATTTTTTCTCCTGGCACCTCAGGGAGACATTCATTCACTCAGAGCTGAGAGCAGATGGCACTCCAGAGTGCACTGGTTCTTCCGCGAAGTGAAAGTCCAGTCTGATAAATCACATCTGTTACCGTGATGACACACAGGGAAATGATTCATACTAGGAACTTTTTTTTCTTCTTCACTTAAGAAATACGTAGTTTGAAATCTAGTCAAGGTGGATTGAAGATTGAGCTATGATCAACATCAACATCAGCATGAAGCTGATATGCAGTGGATGATCTTGTAAAAGTTACCTTTTCAATCATGGCCAACAGAAAGAACAACACATATTCTGTCACTCATACTTTAAAAGTTTTTGTACCATGACATTTTCATGGTGGAAAATAACTCCATTAGTAGCACAATGTGATTATAATCAGACACGATATACTTATTACACACACCTTTGGGTCATTGCTTCACAATAACTGTGGGACATGATCACTATGATATTCAAAACATGCTTTATGAATGGAACTGACACTATTATCATGGAACACGCAGTAATATTACTGTGTTAAAGGTCAGCCCCCACTTTCAACTGAGAAAAAGCCATGAGGTAAACCAATTACTGTTTATATCCAACTCCACACCGGCTCGAGTAGAATAATGCCTCTGATGAATAAGTCAAGTGCTCTGCACAGAGCTGACGGCCCAACTCTCTGTCACATGCGAGCGCAGTGAGGTAATATGTAATGAATTATCCACCCCTAATCTTGTCGAGTTCTCATGACCTACATGCCTACATGTATCTCTTATAAATTGGGACGGTATCTCATCTCGTGCTGTACCCCTACGCCATTCCATAATCTCATTTTTGTTTCAAACTGAACAGCACACATGTCAGCGTGCAGGCGGGACACGATAAAACGATTACATTGTAAGATACAGGTTTTGAACATCGTGTTCTCGTGTCCTTGTAGTTCCCGCATTAACATACTCTATTACCACACAGTGTTCCTAGCACACGGCAGCCATAATGGTCTGTTTACTGCTGACTACACGGGGAGAGGAGGAAGTATTGCAGCTCAGTCGAGGGTAATTGTTGACCTACTGATTAGAACAGCATTAGACAGAGAATTATTTCCCACAAACCCTATATGTGACCAAACTCGTTCGAAGTCACTGAATCAGAACATTTTTTTTTTTCTTCCTGGACCTCTAATGACCATGTGTGGCCTCATTCATTGTATCTCGAACACAACATGCCTGCTGTTTTCTGTGTGTTGCCTGAAATTCATCCTTAATGAACTCTAATCATCATTACAGACACAATGGAGACATTTTTTTTGAAAAACTTGATGATGTTATGCAGGCAGGTTATTCAGTACAACCCAGACTTCTGTCATTAAAGTGGTCCAGAATTAGAAAGAAAACATTTTATTTCTATGATCTGTTGGGGTGATGTAACTTCTACAGTATTTCAAGCCTCTAACTCAAAGTCTCCTCCAAGGCCACTGCTTTGTGAATGTATAAATACAGTATATAGTGTGTGTGCGCGCATGTGGGGGTGTCTGTATGTGGTGTGTGTGTGCTTAAGAGAGAGAGAGAGAGCAAAAGAGTGTGCTTGTGTCTATTTGAATTCTTCCATTGGCCTCTCTAATGTGACTCTGTCCTGTATTTGGCTAGCTTTTACTGTTTAGTAGAGAGAGGCAGAGGGGGGGTGCTACTTTTCCTCACGCGTCGAGGGTGGTGAAATACTGAAGGGTAAAGTGATGCAGTAAGTCATTCTTCAATTCCTCCTCAGACGAAATTGTTATTCACAGACGCTCCTATACCATATTTCTCCTTGCGCTTCCTCTTTGATCTGCCGACTACTTAGGCTGCAGATCAGAGATCCTCACTGGCAACAGCAGCAGAGCATCCATCACGCCGCATCTCCCGTCTTTAAAGGTGACGCCATTCTGTCCACTGTGTTGGTTTGTTGGTGTCGCTCGTTTTCTTTAGAGTGGACTACGTATGCATTTTGACCCCCCCCAAGTCCATCAGTCAACGGTGTACCAGTTTCGATCGTGTATTTTTCACATCTGAATTGATTTTGTTTGTCATACTTATTCACACATGTAGCATAATTGTAATCATGGGAACCAAACAAGCTTTACAATTATGTAAAAAAATAATAATGATAATAATGATAATAATGAGATGAGTATTTTTATATAGTTGACACATGATTAAAGAATTGCTTTCTTCTCACTAGTACCTTGCACTTACCACATGTACTAATACTTACACAAGGAAGAATATGTCCAAATACACAGTATTTGTGAAAGTAAAATAATTAATTTTCTTGCAGGTTGATGCTCCATTTTGTACAATATACATATATGCTGTACAGTAAAGAAATTTTAAAACTACAAAAACTCTTTTAGATATACATTATTTATTTTTACCATTTTGTAATTTAGACACTATACTGTAGCTTCAATATTGCCAGACTTACTGGAAGTGCCTATATTGGTATTATGTATCATACAGTGAATATATTTGAAGATCATTAGAAGTTGTCACAAACTGAACCATGTGGATGTTGTAATGTGAATACATTGAATTACAAGAATATAATTTCTGTGGTATCCCTGTGTCTGCGTTGTGCTTCTTTTTTTTTTTAAATCTACATTTAGTATCTTCTTATATTAAAATTATTCTTCAAACACGATGACAAAGTGTACTGACATGTTCCAGGTGCTGTGCTCCATCAGGATTATGTCTGTGCTTTGTGCTTGACTAAACAGAGTTTAAGTCTTGAACCTAGACATCCATTTCCTCACCATTCTAAAGTGTTATTCAAGTGCAAATCTCAAATATTTGGCTGTGTTGTTTGGGTTACAAGCAGCCCACAGGTACTCCACAAATCCCTCTTCCAAGTGCAGACGGAGTATGTCTCTCCATGTTATATTAAAGTTATAAAAATGATAATATGTTATGTTTACAGCTGTAGGGATTTATTGTATCAAATGAGAGTCGACTGTGAATAATTCCCTCTTTAGAGTGAAGCGTACGGAAGCACACACACATCCAGCCAGCTGTAGGAGATACCAGGGGTGAGGATATGGAGAAAGACTCTTTTCAACAACTTAAAGATTATAGATACATATACTGAACATAAGCATGATTATTTAGTGTATAATTACATCAAATTATTTCATTAAATCTCTTTAAAGTGGATTAGCACTGTATAGTTTGATTGTCTACCCTGATTATGATGATTTATTTATTTATTCTTTTATGGAGACCTTGCTGAGATTTATCGTGACATTTCCTGGAGAAAACATCACTCCACAAGTAGGAGACATTGATAAAACACTGCTGAGGTGGTTAAACATGAAAGAGGGTTTTTTTTTTGGACTGCTGGTGTCAGCTTTCTATGAATGTCTTCATTCTCAGGGCACCCAAACTACTTTAATGTCAACTTCACAGATCTGCATTCGCAACAGATCATATTTTACAACAAGACAGTGTGTGTGTGTGTGAGAGAGCACATGTTCCTTTTCTGTTTATGGTCTTGATATATTGTTGGACAGGAGTTGATACCTTCACTCAGTGTAAAAAAAACTAAAAATAGGAACAGTGTTCATGAGAATGCTGTATAATATTCCAGTAAAGGTTTATTTGCCAATTTCAGCTTCTCATACATTCACCACACTTGAGCGTCTTCTTACAGATTTATCCACGCTCCTCTCTATTTAATGCATTGCTACAAGGTTGGAGCAATATCTGTTTCAGCGCACACGCTAAGGCAAAACATCTGATAGCCTTGACATAAATGTAACGCACTGCCAAGAACCTTCAGAGGGCTGCTTAGCTCTACTGTATGTCGTGCTTATTCAGTTATTGTTTTAAAGATGACAAAGATTTCATGGAACATTTGAGGAAAGAGAAACAAACAGCCTGTTTCACTTATATTATTGTGTTTGCCATAATCGTTTCCATGATCACGTGTGCTCATCAGTGGTTGAAGAATTAGAGTTTATTACCAGAGTAAAAGTAACAATGTCAAAGTAAAAACAGCCAGCCAAACTACCTAAAAGGCATGCGATACAAAATGTACTCAAGTATCAACAGTAAAAGTATGTAGCAGCTAGCAGCTGAGTGCCTGCAGTGTTACTTTGTATAATAATTCATCAAGCTCCAGTACCCTGGACAAGTCGCCATCTCATTACATGGCAGTACCTTGGAAAATATGATGTTCAGCAAAAGAATATTTTATGTTATATATTTTCAGAACTCAGAACTCACCTCCAAATAAGTGGCGAGCAGGGTTTTGCTTGTAATTGCTTCTCAGAAAAAGTGATTGAACTGGTTAGATGAGAGGCACAGGCTGGGGTTGGGAAATAATGGCTTCAGGCTTAAAGTATAGCTAATTATAGGTTAACCTTACCTGATATACTGTGTGGGTAACTTTTTAGTATTTCAGCTAATATAACGCTGCACAAGATGAAGTGAGCTTACCAAGACACACAGATATACCGTAGCCAGTCACAAAAAAACATGCAGACATGCTCTCATGTCTATTGATCAGTGTTGAATTTCTATGTGTGCACAACATTTAGAGGAAACCTGGCTGCTAACCAGATGTTGTCCACCTACAGCAACAGAAAACTTACAGCCGCATTTGTACACCTGTATATCTGTTCTCACAATGGAGCTCCGCAGCTCTATGCTTAAAAAAGAGTAACAGATCAATTACTCACCGAGAAGCAACTTGAGATAGGAGCAACATATAGTGCTTACCTTTAACCTTTTAAACTTGTGTCCTTATTTATGCACTCATTCCTACTTTGCGCTGCACCCGCACAACAGAGGATGAATAAAATTCTCTCTTATCTTATGAGCCAGATATGGCTGTGTGACATTTAGGGTTGGGCGATGAGATCACGTATACCATAAGAGATTTTCAGATTACAGATTTTGCCATATCTTTGGTTTGGTAACTCTCACAACTCTCTCAAGTGCTTTGATTTGTTACGAATATACACCAAAAACATACATTTTCTGGATACTGTATCGCAATATAGTCTATATAATTATACAATATATCATTCTAGGTTGAAACTAAAGAGACATAAACGTTTTATTATCATTATTCCCCGCTCTTATCACCATGTAGTTTCATTCTGTGTCATTTCAGCTCAGATTTTATTATTCAACACTAGAATCTAAGCACAAAGCATTGAAGTATCATTCCTACCTGACTGCAGCTGCAAGAACAGGAAATGCAATAAAATAAATCAGAAGAAGAAATTAATATAGAACATTTTAGCGCCACGGCCAATTCTGTGTCTCACTTTGAGTGCTTACCTTAATAGATTGTATTAACCTACCCCTGAAGCCATAGAGATGGGTGTGGACATGTTCATAACAAGTGCGTCTGCTGTGTATAGAGCAGTTATCCCCATAGCAACAGAGAAACTTGAGAAATGAGGTCTGACCACCTGGTGTGTCAGTAGGCTCAACAGGGGAAATATGACCTTATCTAACGATGCATTTTCATCCGGCAGCTGAGCATTAAAGGTGCATTGGTACCCTCTTCTTGTTTTAGGCTTTTTAAAATGCCTTTGTCACTTTGAGGTGAGGTGAGGAAAATGTCGAATTCCATATTTATTTATTTATTTTAAACATTTTAACAGCACCAACAGTTCAAAGTTAGATTGACGATTAGCTTCACACACCTTTTTAATGTACCTACTTCATTCCATTATTTTCCTGGGTAAAGACAAATTCACTTTATTGTCAAACGTGATTCATTCTGCCTGCTTTTCTGGTGACGCGTCTCTTTTTAATGAAGCTGGACGCAGTTACATGATATTGATTCAGTCAAAGAGCATCTGCATTATTTAGAATAACTGACTTGCTGCACGACAGTCATCCTTTCAATTTCATAGTGACTGAATAGTTTAAAAGCCCACGTGTACTCCACTTAACTGTTAAAAGTGAAGATAAACTTGAAGTGAAGCACATATTCTCAATCAGGATTATATTTTGTCCTTGTGTGTGTGTGTGTGTGTGTGTGTGTAATCTGCATGATATGATTTAGCATATTTGCAGTTATATGAGCCATACTTGGAAGCTGTGGACATCAGACACAGAAGGAGGAGAATAATTTGCACGTTTGGAACAAGACGACGGGGACAGCAGCTCTACAGCACACAGAATGAATGTCAGAACATGCTGCAGGTCCAGTATATTAATTAACCACCGGTGTTGTGTTGCGTTCACTGACACGCTGCAGACACGTCTCGCAGCTCGTTAGGGCTCAGTGAAAAAGGGGTAGGCTGTGGTCGCGGTGGAAGTAGTTTTTAGCAGCTTTTTTGGCGCATCACGTGTGCCTCAGTGTGAACGCGGCGCTCTGTATCCACCCCGTCGCTCTCATTGAAACACTCTGTTCTCCGCTGTGCGAGGAGGTGATCAGTATGAGTGGGTGACTTGAAGGGGAAGAGGCTCGTTTTGTTTGGGAGACGTCAGGATTTCTTCTTCGCCTCAGTGTTTATTCCCAAATAAGAAGTTAAAGCCGCCGTGAAGGGAAGCAGAAGCTTCGAGTTGGGTAAGTATCATGATGTTCTTTTTTCTTTTTTTTTTTAATTACGCCCCCCAGTCATTGACACGTTATGTTTTTTTAGATTGTTTTATTGACGTGCCAGTTGTCTAAGGCTTGGATTTAATCAAGTTGAGCGATGTGATTTCATATTGCAGCGAAAATATCTGTGTCAACTCCGCATCGACAGACAGTTAGACCGGTGCAGTGCACACACAGCTGTCCGTGGAAACAGCAGGGGAATTACAGAATCCTGGTTACTCGACGTGCATTGATTAATTAACCCGAGTGCAAGTAACATGACCAGCAGAGATCACGTGACTGCTGCTGTGTTTATTTTGGGCAGATAATAAAAGTTTACTCACTGCGTCTTGGTGTATCTA
The DNA here is from genome assembly GCA_023373845.1 of Nibea coibor. Classification (NCBI taxonomy): domain Eukaryota; kingdom Metazoa; phylum Chordata; class Actinopteri; family Sciaenidae; genus Nibea; species Nibea coibor. The sequence goes on from CM041721.1 coordinate 19,842,515, forward strand.
TATATATATATATATATATATATATATATATATATATTTGTGTGTGTGTGTATTTAGGAGTTAGTCATGACATGAATCTCAAGTCTTAATCAGTTTGTTTCAAAGAGTTTAACCCCCCCCCCCCCCAATGGCATATGCCATTCTCTGCAGCAGCCAAACACTTGTAGATTAATGTCAAGAATCCTGATCAGGAAGCCAGCCGCTGCCTTTAAATTGGACTATAAATCACTTTTAATACACCAGGCTATATTTAATGCAGAGGGCGCTGTGTCAGTTTATCACCCAAACATTTGAAGGCCATGTCCAAGAGTGCATCGTGAGAAGAAACAGGGAGGTTAAGCTGTAGCTTATCTGTATGCATTTTATTCCACTCCAATATGGAAAAAAAAACGGACTCATACTTCACCTGCAGGAAATTCACTCCGGTATGACTTGGCTGAATCAAATGGTGATCCTGGAGAGGAAGAAGACGGGGTAGTTGTCTATATTGGCCTATAGGGAATGAAGCCTCTCTGAAGCAAACAGTCAGACACAAGCTTCAAGCCTCAGGCCTGATGTAACATGTGAAGTTGTCGTGGGACACATTTAAATGAAAGGGCAGCTCTCGTCATCTTATTGTTACACGATGATACAATGGGATGAATGGCTCCTCTTTATGTGTCCATCTCTAATTGGTAGGCCAATTAGAGAGATGAGTTTTCAAAAAAAAAAACAAAAAAAAAAAAAACTAAGAGCTTCTTTTATGCATGTAAGTGTAAAGCTCTTACTGTTTACATTCTCGCTGTGCAAGTTTCCACTGAATGTCTTTATTAAGGTTAGATGAGCGTGAAAGCTGCAGCTCTATTTCTTTCTCTTGTTTCTTGCAGAGTTCAAAGCCGTGTGTGGTTTGGTGCATGGAGGAGGGGATCCATAGGGAGTTGTCATGTCACTGAATTAACAGTGTGGCTTTTCTGTGTCACCGCTGTGCTCCCTCCTATATCTTGTTCTCTCTCCTCATGCCATCATTCGCAAACACCAGACTAAACAGAGTTACTGCACATGTCATCTTCTGGTTTTACTGGATTGGCACAGTTGTATTTAAGAAGAAAATGTTTTGCAGTGGGTTTAGATTTTTCCTTAAATCTGTGTGCTGTCACATTATGAATCAGATTGCACGTGCGAAGAAGTTTGTCAAATCCTAAATGGGATGTGGCATAAAAATTCAAATTGCAACATCTGAAGCAAGCTGGTTGACTCCAGATTTCCCATGAAACCCAATAATCTACAGGCTAATCATGCCACTGTAATCATAGTGAATTCTTACTTTCCTTTGCTTTTCTGTTAATTTTCACCATCTCTAAAGAGCTCTTAATATCATCACTGCTACTGAAGAGATTCATTTATATAATTAATAGATAATTAGAGCATTTTTAAAATGTTCTGAATGATATAATGCCTGGTTTTAGACCTGAAGTAAAGGGAAATATTCTTGTAGCTCCATCAGGTTGTTGAAGGATGATCATGGCTTTTTCCTGCATGTTAAAGATACTGCACGTGCATTTGACCAGCATTTCTAAAAAGATCTTCCAGAATAGTTCAGACGCGACTGTGTTTTGTTTTTCTATTATACATCAATTTTTTACTGCCGTCATATTCTCACTGCAGCCTGCTTGGTTATTCTGAAAACATTTTCCTGTTTTCTTCTTTCGCTGTGCGTTTCCTATCGCTAAGACTCAGTTATAAGCACATTTACTGGCCGACATACTGTGCTTGTTAAACCTCTATAGCTTGTTAAGTGTGTTTGAGGCTTGTTCGTATTTCCCAATATGTTCTTGAGTGTATTGTGTGCTGTTGATGGAGGCATACATAACTGACCTATATGTTAAATTTAGTGTGAATACGGTCAATAGTCATTATTTATATGTATACGTGAAATTGTCAGTTGCAATCATGTCACAGACGATTAAGAAAATGTTATGTTTGGTTCTTCTGCTTGGCCTTGCATTAAATGGTATTTACATCCTATTTTAAAAGCTACAGCTGTCAGTTGTGTTTAGTAGGTTTGAATAAGGTGAGATTTGTGACATTAATTTATTAATTAATTTCTTTAACCATTCATCACCAGGGTCACTGGTTCTTTTCTTCTTGTGAGGAAATGACTATTTCAAGTAATTAAAGGAATCTTTAAATGTCACGCTCACTGTAAACAAAGCTAATAACCAAAGCGAAGACACAATGAACACTTAGATTTATACATACTGAAATCGTCTGTACATTTATATAGGTCAGTGTAGTATAGTATCTGAGCACTAGTGTTTCACATGTTACATTTCTGCATAATCATCAGCTGGGTTTTGTTCAGAGGGTTTGACATTGTGCAAACCCACAAGACTGACTGGATCCTGTGTGCAGAGTCTGCACTGTTGTTGGCCTGTAAAGTAAATGCATCCATTCATGATTGTTTAATGTTTTTTAACTTACAACAAGATACAGCGTGCGTATACAGTGTGATGTAGCAGGAGGTGATAAATAGATAGATCCGTTGTTCCGTTGTTTTAAGCTCATAGAGCTTCTACGTCAGTTGACCTTATTTCAGTCTAGGGAACATACTATTCCTAACACGTAGGCTTATAATGAGATGCTGTTAGGTTTATAGGTGACTCTATAGGTGTGCGTGTGAGCGTGAATTTGTGTCAGGCTTGTGATGAACGGGCAACCTTTTCAGTTAGCATCCCGCCTCTCGCCCAAAGGATAAGTCATTATGGAAAATTATGACTGTCTGGATGAGCACAATAATTGTTATTGAGCAAATGACTTTGACTTTGACACAACTAAACTTGAATTTCTTCCAACAGGTGTGAGTGAGGACAGTCATAATAAACCGCCTAAGGAGAAACCACAGCTCAGGCAAAGTACAGTAAAGGCTGCCATGAAGAAGATGAACACAGCCACAGGCAGCTGGACTCCAGACAACAACCCTACCTCCTCCACAATGAAGAACTCCTGCCATCCCAATCTGAAGGTACTGTACTTTTTGTGTGGAAAACAATGAGAAAATAAATACATAAGCACAGTTACACAAGCTAAGGTGGAGATTATGCAACAGTCTAAAGTACTTTGTAGCAGAGAACGTTATAAGAACATGTTTGAAGGGTTTCAGCCTGAGGGCCCACATGTCTGTCATTTACAAAGTCAACTAACTGGCTTAGAGGAGAAACTGTATCTCTCCGATGACTGGGATAACACATATGTCATGAAGATGGCATCTAATTGATGTCGGAGGTACATGAGAGCTCAGTGTAAAATGTGTATTTCATGTATGCGGAGAATATCTGAAATCCATAGCTACAGGCTCCTCTGCTGTACTGTGATTTCTTCAGGTAATTTTAAAAGCTTTTTTTTTTTTTTTTTTTTTACGGCTGACTAGTCGAATAAAACCACTTTAGCTGTCTTCCATATATGTTGATGTAAATGCATAAATGTTTGAACACCCACTGAAAGTTTCAGTCGAGCGCGCTGCGTGTCTCTCGCTAATTGAAGACGATGCGAGGTGTCGACTGCAGCAGCAGCAGCGGAGGCAGCTCTCAGTGCCCTTTGGTCCTTTGGATATTAGGTCGGCGTGAAAAAAATCCTTCAGGCAAAGTTTGTGCTTCGGTAAAAGAGGTTAGAGGGTCTGTGCCTCTTTATTGGATTAAGGCGCACACTGGACAATAATTAAAAAGCTGCTTAGTGAAATACTTGGTCAACAATAAGCAACAATGTTAAGGAATTCCAGTCATGCTGCCTTTCTTTTCCCCCCGTGTGTTTTCCTTCTGTGTGTGATAATCCTACAATGAACCTCAGTGTGGTGCTTTTGATACAACATTCACATGTTAATCTAGAGAAAGGCTTATTGTCTGCATGGAGCTCACGCGTGTTGCTGATATTCAGAACAGGGTTTTGCATATTTGTTTTAGCTCACATTCGGGTTGTTATGTTAGTCTACATACTGTACGTGTGTGCTCCATGTAAACAGTGACAACACAAACTAATGCAAGTATAGATATTGGGTGGATGAATTCATATTGAGTATTGAGACATATTCAGTATTAATCAGCTTCAGGCCACCCAGGCAGCTGCTCTCTTGGCTCCACTGTTGGTGGAAAACATGTAAGAAAATGCAAAATGTGAGCTGTATTCATTTTGAGATTTTAGAGAACCAACACGGATGTATCCTTAATGTTAATTATCTGACGTTGGAGGATCATTAGCTGATTAAGCACACCTGGCCCTTGAGTTGTAAAAGCTAGACCTTGTGTTCACTCACTCCCTCCCTTCCTACGGCGTGGCATCCACCCTGAAACGATGTCTGTCTTTTGGTTGTCTTACGATTGGTGTTCGTTTTAGTTTCAATAAATGACTCTTGCTTCAAGTGAATGTCGCGTTTGCTCTGCCGATTTGTGACAATAATTATAATGCAATACAGTTATTGTCAAAAGTGATATGTGAATTCATATTTGCTTTCTAGACATTGGAATTTGTGAAACGTGTGTGTGTCTGTATTGGTCAGGGGGTGCATGGTGCTCCTCTAAGCTCAGGCTATTTTCATCCCTCAGGCTGTGGTTACCTCTCACCTGTTTCCAATTACTCTGCATGTCGGCCAGTCTGTCAGCTCATAGTGCAGTGGATGCGTCTGTGTCCTCTCAGACTTTGCCACTAATCCTCCCTTTGTTACTGACTGTCAGTGTCCACATGTAGCTTAGCGAGAGGAGGAGGACGGAGTTCAATAAGAACTCTCTGGTCCAAACTTAAACAGCACATTTATTTCCTTTTACAAAAGTGTATCTGCACTCCGAGCCCTGCATACATATTTGAATTGTACTATCACTAATTTTAGTGGTATGATAAAAAACAATATTACAGGTTGATATATTCGTTTGTACATTGAGTACATCGTTGAGGAGAAGCACTTCAGGGCCTCTTTGTTTGACACAGTGTTCTGTCTCTCTCTGTATCTCTGTAGATGTTCCTCGCAGCCTTGTCCTTTGCCTACTTTGCCAAAGCTTTATCTGGCAGCTACATGAAAAGCACAATTACACAACTAGAGAGGCGATTTGACATCCCCAGTTATCTGATTGGAATCATAGATGGGAGCTTTGAAATAGGTGAGTTTCTCAATTGCATTTCGTCCACATGTCTCTGTACTGACTGGCGACTATAGCACATACCTTGAAACAATTAGACGCTAAAGCAGTAAGCCACGAATATGTCCTCAGCATGTCAGCAGGCTCAACGCTATAGAATATGTGCATCCCCTTTGAGCATTGAATAGTTACTGGTCGCATACCTAATTGACTTTTAATGAGCAAGAAATCCTTTGAAGCTACAGCACATTGACTTGGAATCAAGGGATTTTATAAACATTTGTGCAGTCTCACAACGGACTGGGGATATTGAATGAATAATATTTAATACTGCATGCGTGTGCCTCATAAATATACCGTTCTCTGGTGGGGGATGTTGGATAGTGTAAATGATGGAGTCAGGAGACATAAAAACACAGTTTGCATATAAACAAATATTAAAGAGATTTAGTCTAGTCAGTGCAGCTTTTCAAAATGAACATTGAACGGCATTAACAAAGCAGCGTCCTAACGAGGGAAATACATTTCATGAAAAGGCTGTGCACTGTTTACTAAAACATCCTTGATTAAAGCAACGTGTCTGTGTGCTATGGCTGTCTGCATGAATAAAGACTAGTTTTCCCTGTGTGTATATCTCTTGAAGGTTGTGATCCTACTGCCTGTCAGTGTAATTAGTAAAATGCAGTAAACTACGTCAACGGCTCACAGACATGATGTTTTTCCAGTGGCAGCTGGATCAGTAAAGGTTACATTCGTCAGATTTAGATGAGTGATTCTGATTTAACAAAAAAAAAAGATTGATGAAAGATTGACTTGTTCTTAGATACTTGGTATTCTGATGTTGGATGGATGTAATACAGCCTTTGTAGAAGACACCAGCTAAAAACAGCAGGTCTTGGACTCACCTCAACCTCCTTTTCTGATCGTCTCACCCTGTAGGGAATTTGTTGGTGATCGCCTTCGTAAGCTATTTTGGAGCCAAACTCCACCGTCCCAAGATCATAGCAGTCGGATGTATATTGATGTCTTTCGGGACCTTCTTGATTGCGATGCCTCATTTCATCATTGGCCGGTAGGCAAATGTCATGTCTGTATACGTCTTTCATTTAAGTCTTCAACACAATAATAGAGACAATATAGAGACAGCATTTCTTGCGCTTTGAGCATGATGTACTGTATTTGTGCTTCACATTGTGAGTATCTAACGATACCTGATGCTTTCTCCCTTCCCTTGTTTAACAGTCACATTGGTATTTTGTACGCAGCTATAAGATCGAAACATCAGTTAGAGCTTCAGTGAATTCAACCAATAACCTCTCTCCATGTCCAGAAAGCTCACCTGAGTCCACCAGGACAGGTGACAGACCCTCTATGCTGCTCTCAAGAGGTAAGACGCGGAGTAGAATCTGTTCATACATAGCTCTATTTTATTCACAACCTGTGGTGAAAACGTAGGAATAGATACATCGCGTTACTTTTTAGGATTTGAATTTTAAATTATTATCTAATTTTTCTGATTTCATTTGGAACTGTAGGCTGTGAGCGGGAGTCCAGTGTTTCGATGTGGTTCTATGTGTTTCTCGGCAATGTCCTGCGTGGGATCGGAGAGACTCCAGTGCAGCCTCTGGGAATCTCTTATATTGATGATTATGCACAATCCGAAAATGCTGCCTTTTATATTGGTAATGTACTCACTGTTTTCGCTTTGCACGATACCAAGAGTCCACTTAATTATCATCGTAGTTAAGTCAGGAAGTGGATTTCTATACATTTGTACAGTTGGTGGTTTTATATACAACTGAAAAAGAGAGGAGTGGTACAGTGGTGGCAATGCAAATGACTCATGCAGAGTAGACTGTGCGTCAGCAGGCACATAGGATGTTCTAAGGATTAATTGAGAGTAGGTGGATCTCACCTTCTGACTGCATGTTTAGCACAGTCAGTAAATCGACTGCATTATATAATGGAATTTGTCACAGTGCAAAATGAAGATGAATCGCAAAAATTAACCTGTTGCACCCCAACATAGGCTGCAACATTTGCATGATGTATGTTAGTAGATGACGAGTGTTCCCTTTCTGTGTCATATATTCCAGGATGTGTCCAAACCATATCAGTTATTGGTCCTGTCTTTGGGTACCTGCTGGGCTCGCTGTGCGCCAAGATCTACGTTGACATTGGCTATGTGGACATGGGTGAATAAACTGTCATCTAACTGATCTGACTTAAAGGGATTGTTTTGGTATTTTGTACGTGCACAGAAGCTGAGCTATGAACCACATTACCTTGCCGTCAGACAGCCTTTTTTCTTTGGTACTGACTGTCAAACATCCGCCTATTCCTACCTATATTCACAACAACTCTGTGTGTTGTGAGATCAGATGGGAATGAAACTTGACACCTTGTAATTCTGACTACTACTACTACTGTACTACTTCAAAATACCCAAACCGTTTCTTTAAATAACTGTATTGTAAATCGTTGTTATGGATTATCATTGTACGGTGCATGACATTGTTAAAGGTGCGTAACATATATAACACCTACCAGTAAGTAATGAATTAGGGCAGGGTAAATCCTGTGATGCAGTATAGTCTGAGTGGGAAACAAACACTTTGAAGCTGTTGTAAACCTTTCTCTGTAACAAGTCAGGAGACATCAACTCATGTTGCCTTTGAACTTAACTGCCCTACATTGAGTGTATCAAGTGTATTTAAAGCATGGACTCCCTCTATATGTTGTGCTCGCGTTGCCCTAGAAATGAAAATAACCAGACGTAAAAATGCATGCTGTGCTTATAGGATTCTTATCTCTATGCAGAGACGGTGACGATTACCCCCGGTGATGCCCGTTGGGTGGGGGCGTGGTGGCTGGGATACCTTATTGCTGGTACCATCACCCTCATGTCTGCTGTTCCGTTCTGGTTCCTGCCTAAATCGCTGCCTATTCCTGTGGATAAACACGATACCAGCTGCACTCCAGAGCAAACCAGGTTTATCAAAGATTCCCCAACAATGGAGCACAAGTTCAGACCTGAAGAGCCAGCTAATTTACATCAGATGACCAAAGGTACGAATATAGTCACACTAAGTGGTATTTAGCATTGGCTTCATGATTTGTTTAGAGCCTGTGGAATCTTTGGGGATGTTAAATATTCCACTGCTAACTTTCTCTCACAACTGCAAGCAGATTTTTTGAAGCGCTTCATTTCTTTTCATGAATTTAAACGACCTAAGTCTGTGATTTATAAAAACAGGTGTATCTGCACCATGTTTTGTTTTAGTTACTAAATTTGTCTTTCCCCTTGTCAGTCCAGCCGTTTGAATTCCCCTTTTTACTTTTAAGTTTTTCTTTCTACTGTAGCTTCCATTTATTCATTTGAAGTAGGCTTTTAATTGTAAAAATGAAGGAAACTAGTGATATATTTGAATTGTATGACCACTAATTCTAGTTGATGATAAAAATAATATTCCAGGTTGATGTATTCTTTGGTACATTGTAGTACAACGAGTACATTATTGAGGAGAAGCTCTTCAGGGCCACAATGTTCTGTCCTTTTCTGTATCTCTCTAGATGTTCCTTGCAGCCTTGTCCTTTGGCTACTTTGCCAAAGCTTTATCTGACAGCAGCTACTGTAACTTTCTCTAACAGACCTTTATTGACCTGCAGTATTCTCTAAATTCTCTCACAACTGCAAGCTGATTTTCTGAAAAACTTTATTTATCTTTTGAATTACATTTGACCTGTCTAAATCTGTGAATTATATGATAAAGTGGCAAAGCCTACATGTTAAGTGACATTCATAAACTTCCCCATGCAGAATTTGTGCCCACGCTGAAGAGTCTCCTTGGAAATCCCGTGTACATCATCTACTTATGCGTAACCATCATCCAGTTCAACTCTCTGATCGGGATGGTCACCTACAAACCCAAATATATTGAGCAACACTATGGCCAGTCAGCATCAAAAGCCAATTTTCTTATGGGTAAGCAGAGTATTTCCATAATTCATAATGTTTACCTTGTTTGGATGAATTTTGCCTGGTCATTCGATCTTTGTAGATGGATTACAAGCTTATTCAAAACCTGTTTTGCCTCACTGAAGGGAAATTATTTAAGGGTGGAAAGTGATGTGAGCTGGACGGTCATCATAAGTGTTTCATGAGCCAGCTTTTGATGAATATTTTATGTTCCAACTCCCACATCCCTCTACAGTAAACACTGCAGCTTCAAATGACAAGCAGGTTTATGGCAATCATTGGACATTCTCAAATGACAAACATTGATTTAAAGAAGACACACAGATTAATGAGAGCAATTATTAAATCGTCCTGATGAAACTGGAGACAGTGTAATGGCATAGCTGTTTTCATCCACAGAAATCAATGATCAATGAGGATGTTGGATGATGCATTCCATATCCCCTCAGCCATCAAAAGTCATTTTCATTTTTCACGACATGACTTCAGTTCACTTTACATGAAATATGAATGAGAGAGTTCTGACTTTGATCGCTTTTATGGAGCGATGTTGCCAGGGATGTTCACGAGTCATTTTTTTGCAAGTCCAAGTCAAGTCCCAAGCATGCCATCTGGTCTTTTGAGAACACTGCATAGCTGTATGTAAGGAATTCAAAGCGTGTACTGTATTAGCGTTAATCTATTAGAATGTTCAGTATCGGAAATGATAAACACACAATGAAAGCTTTCCTTTTCCTTTAAAGTTAATTATTTTGCCCTGTAACATGAAGTCAATCAATACTCAATAATAACTAATCTATTGTGCAATTACACAGTTCACATCCCCCTGACCTCCTATAATAAATGTATAACCTGCCTTAATTATCAACATTAATAAGTTCTTTCTCTCAGTTTAATGTTAGCCAGAGCAATTTGGAAAGCAAGTAAAAGCAAAGTGTGAAAGCAAGTGCGACAACACGACACTCACTCACCAATCCATCAAGTTAACCTCCCTAAGCTACAAAGCTAACGTTAGCTGATGCAGGGTATCATGCTTGTTAATTGTCCACGACGTTTGAAGTGGTCAGTGCAGCATCCTTTATTTCAATACCACATAATGATTACCGATTATTTTGTTTGGGGCTCATGTGAAGCAATTACAGCCAAAGGTTATTACAAATGGCACAGCAGCTGCAGGTGTGATGGCCATGGTGTTGTTGCTGCAGCTACACTCATCTGTGGCCGTGTACACCAGATGCCTAATTATATATGATAATAACTGAGGAGATGACATTCAGCTCGTCAGATATTTCCATAATGTTAATGTGCGTGAGTCCCAGATCCCAAAGGTAGAATCTCAAATCACCGTTTGTGTTACTTACAGGACCAATGTGCAGGATTTACTGACATCTAGCAGTGTAGTTGTGGATTGCAACCTCTTTAACTCGCCGTCCCATTCCAAGCATGAAATGCAAAGAGTAATTACACATGAATGAAATCTGTAAATAAATCTTACACAGTGAGAGTGTGACTCAAGTCCAAGTTGAAGACAAGTTGAAGAGAGTACCCGTCTTGGGATATTGCTGCCTGTTCATGTTGTGTCCTATTCCTCTGTAAAAAAAAAAAAAAAAAATCCATTATATTCTCCTATTTGGCCAGGCATGATCAACATCCCAGCTGTGGCCCTGGGGATGTTCTCTGGAGGGGTTGTCATGAAGAAATACAAGCTGGGTATCATGGGAGCAGCCAAATTTGCCTTTGGGACCTCCCTGCTGGGCTACTTCCTGTCAATCTTTTTCTTAGCCATGGGCTGTGAGAACTCCAAGGTGGCAGGCATCACAGTTTCATATACCGGGTATGTGATGTCTGAATACATTTCCCTCCTGTCTTGGGGAATAGGTAATATTCAGAAGACGGAGGTAGGTTTGGATTTGAGAATTCTCTAGTTACTTAGTACAGCTAACACACATAGTACGGTTCTTTATGTTATTTTTGTGTCGCTTTGTCTCTATACTCATATTCCATGCACGCACATTTGTGGCTTCTCAATTCAATCAATATTTCAGTGTGAGCTGTCAATAATATATGCATTTCTGTTTAATGTGGTTACATGCAGAGCGGAAGGCTTGTCTGATCAGGAACCGTCACTCTTCTCTGACTGCAATTCGGGTTGCTTGTGCTCGAGAAGGGAGTGGGATCCGGTGTGTGGAGAGAACGGGATCACCTATGTGTCACCGTGCTTGGCTGGATGTGCCTCCTCCACTGGATCTGGCAGAAATACGGTCAGACACACATCACTGACACACTCAACAACAACATTTGGGCTTAACTGCTGTGTTTCATTCATATATGCGATAGTTATTGCTTCTGCCCAATACCAGATGCCTTCAGAGTAACACAGACATTTCATAGACAAGTGTTTCCTGCTGTGCTCATATATTATCGATGAACCTTGTTTTCTTCTTTGTCAGGTGTTTGACAGTTGCAGGTGTGTAGCGCTTGCTTCAACCCAACCAGGCAACCTGACGGCCACTCTGGGCCAGTGTCCACATAGAGACAACTGTGACAAAATATTTCCTTACTTCCTGGCTTTGTCCGTCCTCAGTTCCTTCATCATCTCTCTTGGGGGAACACCTGGCTTCATGCTGCTTGTCAGGTCCATCATAACCTCCTTGTAGACTATTATTTTATCTTTCTTGGACAGATTACACTTGCTGATGCTATCAAAGAATTTGATCACTTGCATATAATACAGCGTCAGTACCGTCAGTACAAACATTGATCTTTATATAGACTTTTGCTCTTACTGTGAATTTTGCAGCCAGACTTTTTCCTACATGCTTAGAGGCAGAGGGTGAGGCGGTGAGGAGAGTATTCATTTGGTTGCAATCTGCAACTTCACTGTTAGGTGGCACTAAATCCTACGCACTGGACTTTAATGCCTTGGTTTTGTTTCTATAGGTGCATTAAGCCTGAGCTGAAATCCCTTGCTCTTGGAATTCACACGCTGGCCACTCGCACCCTTGGTGAGAACCATCTTTGCTATTCTGTACATTACTATCTACTTAGAGTGAATGTCAGTGTGTGTGCACAGAAATGTCATAAGAGCTGTCTTCTATATGTTGCAGTGAGCAGAAGTACCGACTTGAAGCTTATCTTAAATATTTCTAAAATGTGAAACATGCTGTGTGAAATTGAAAATGAATGAAGCAACCCCAATTTTAATTTAGTTTGAAGTAACAAGTTATTTTAAATTGGACAACAGCTGGAATACCTGCCCCTATATACTTTGGAGCCATAATCGACACAACATGCCTCAAATGGGGATACAAGACGTGTGGAGGAAGAGGAGCCTGCAGAATATATAACACCTCAGCTTACAGGTAATTGGATCTGCAGGGCTTTTATTATAGAACTCTATATGTGATATCGACTAAGCCTGCCCTGTCCACTAATGCTTATCAGATCTTGCTGTTTTGAGATCCTTTACAACTAGAGGTACAAATACTGTATGTAGTGGACCACATAGGTTTGCCACAAGAGTGAATGATACCAGAGAGTCCATGTTAGTTGAATCCGACAACACAGTATCAAAAAAGGCTTTGTAAAATGTAAAATCAGCCTGGTACAGTCTTGTTCTAGTCTTGTCAGTCTTGTTGGTTTTCCTGTCTTCCTCCATGCAGTTCATTTATGCAATCATGTTAGCCTCACCCTATAACTTAACTATAATCTTTTAATGAGGTGTTGTAGATGGTGAAATCCCTAAATTTCTTGCAACTGTGTGTTGAGAAACATTGAGAAACACTGACTGTTGGATTTGCCCACGCAGTTTTTCACAAAGTGTTAGACCTCATCTCACCCTTGCTTGTGAAAGACTGAGCCTTTCAGGGATTCTCCTTCAATCATGATAGAATAACGTGCTACCAATTAACCTATTAAGTGCTCCGAACGTGTTTGTTGAGTATTCACAACAACTTTCCCAGTCTGCTGTGGCTGTCCCCGTCTAAACTTGGAACATGTTGCATGTCTATTCACAAAGAACAATCAATACGAAACAAATGAAAATGCACTAGTGTATTTTTTATTGTTATGGGCAGCAACACTCATAGAACTCCAAGACTTCATGACTGTTGGAGCCTTGAAGTGTGTCTTACCCTCAGGGACGTGCAGCTTGACTTTTTCTTTCAGTTCACTTACTAACAGACAGTTGCTTTTCTTCTTTTTGCAGGATCGTGTACCTGGGTCTGACACTGGGCTTGAGGACAGTCTCCTTCTTCCTTTGTATTTCAGGCTTCGCTCTACTTAAAAGACACCTTAAGAGAGAAGAGAAATATGCCCTGACCAATGGGAGCGCAGAGCTGGAGTCGCTAAGGAAAGAGGAGAACAACTCCATACACTGTGAGCCGTTTATACTGGCCTCGGACTGCAATCCTGACAGGGAGACTCGCTTGTGAGCTTCAGCACAACCTCGTCTCTTCTGACTCAACTCTGCGGAGCACCTCAGATGTATAGAGGAACACACACTGTGGACACTTTTCATAGCACACAAAGTATATATATATTTGTACAGGATTTGTCTAGCTGTAAGATACGAGTCATTTTAGATATGCTGGAATGTAAAATTGTACGTATTTGTGTTTTTCATGAATGGAAGACTTTTTGTAGAAAAAAAAGAATGTAATTGTGCTGTATTTTCTATGTTGGTCTCGTTTTTTTATGATTAAACTTGATAAAAACACATTTTTGGATTCAACACATTTAAATTCCCAAGTATGGTGCATCGTATAAGTCATGTGTTACCGGCTTTGCTTTTAGCTCAGAAGACATATGAACAGGTCTGCAGAATGAACTACACTGAGCCAATGAAAGCATTTCAACCTGTGAACAAAGGGCAACCAGCTGATCAAAGCTAATGGCAACACAGGAACATCAGACCACTGAAAGATGATCCTGTTGGCATCCAGAGGGGAAACTACCACTTCCTGTGCAGAAAGTATTGCTTCAATAAGATTACTATTGCATTATGCTTTTTGTAGCTTCGGCAATCTATTTCTAAGGTTGACTGAATGATCAAACTCAACTTTTGATTCAACATTGATGAGAAGTTTAAACATTTCCATGATGCTGTCATGTGATTTTCTGCTGTAATTCATTACAAAACATTTCAAGTGACCCATGTTTACCAGAATTGAAAATGAGACTTTTATTAATAATAGGACAGTGTTTAGTCTTACATGTACTGTATATTGTATTTTGGCCTTGACAATGAGGCTTGTTACAAAAGCTACCGCACCGACATCGGCACCTCATTATAAATCTGACTGCATTGTGTTTTCAGCCTGTAATCCTATTCTGCGTCAATGTGGCACCAGAGACTTTTCACAGACTCCACCATTGATCTCAGCATGACAATGAGGAACATGCTACGTGGGGGCTTTCTGCTGTTTACTTTTATCGTTGACATTTCCTTTCCCATATGCCGACCAAGCCGTCGACAAAATTACAAACTGTCAATAAAGATCGTCGACATTATTTGCAAGAATTAAAAAGTAATAAAACAGCTTTAGCCTAGTTTAAAGATTCGCAATGAATCCAAACAAATGTGACATGCCTGTGTGAAACTGGTGGGTGCCAAATCAGTATATTAGAATTCATGACAGCCATAAAAAATGCAAAAAAAGGCATGCATTAGTCATTATGTTCTCACAGTAGGCCACTATTGTGGTGCTGTGATATATAAATCTTTGAGTAAACCAGTGCACAACCTCTAGAGCGACAATAAGTTTAGCATATGTATTATGTATATGTACCTATGGTGTGCTGTCAGGTATAAATCAATATTAAATGATAGTTTAAGCAATAATCATGAGACAAAGTTTAAATTAACAAACGACACAGAGTTCATGATAAAGACTTTAGTAAGAATTCAGCATTCAACATAAAAAAACTAAATAAAACAAAATTTAAAAAATGAGTTCAAACATTCAAACAAAGTTGTAAAAACTAATACAAACACGGCCTCTGCTGGCCTACTGCATACAGTACACATGTCTAGTGTAATGAGAAGAAAAGTTATCCATGGAACAAACACCTGACAACGTCTGTCGCCGTTTTTCTGTGGTTACTGATCTTTTTTGTCTGCAGCAGTCTGGAGATTCTGTGGATCAAGTAAAGAGGGTTAATATACAGTTACTATGTTATGATATTTAAAGTACGTCTGTGTGTGTGTTTGTGTACGTGGTTTACCTGGAGTTGATGGTGTTCTGTCAATAATCTGTCATACTCTTGTGCCAGGCCTTTAGCCTGCCTCCTCATGGCCTCCACTTCAGCACGAGACTTGCGCAGAGCTGCACACACAAACATCTGTAAATTTTCTACTGCACACATCATCAAAGCCTTTTAAAATGAGCTTCATTCATAATACCACGGGCGCTGTATTATAAAGATATGACTATCCTGTGTAAAGGAAGCGAATATTAATCACCCTCCTCAGCAGCCTTCACTTGATTTGCCAGCTTCTCAACTTCCAGCTTCAGTTGCTGGTTTTTTGCTGACGTGGATTTTTCCTCATCCAGGAGAGCCTGAGCACAAAGGAAACTCCTTAATTACCAACAGCAGAGCATATACAAAATACAAATCACAGAAACAATACTAAAGGACCTCAGAGGTCACCAAACTTTGGAAAATGCAAAATTCTGTTATACGGAGGAGACACAGGCTTTGAGACTACATGACAAAAGGTTTTAGTCTCACTTGTTTTAGCATCAGGTTGTCGTCCTGGTGCTGCTTGGCTGCTTTGACAGCATTGTCCATCTGCGCTTGAAGACCTGCACTGTTCTCCAAGGTGACGGCAACCTGATTTAGCAAGGTGACAACTCGACGCATGATACTGTGATGAGTTCACAGGAGAGGGAAAAGGTGAAGAGGTGTGTAAAGAAAAAAAAGGAAAAGGCAGGACAAGACAAGACAGGATCCCAGAAAGTGGAGTAAGCAAGTGGACAGTTGTGTGGAATGGTTAAGTCCCATTGTTTTTAATAAATGTGGAAAGAAATGACACTAACAGCCAGAGGAAGAGAGAGAAGCCAGATATGTAGAGGTTCCTCTGCGCTCTGAACAGCTTCATGTGGACGTGGTCGTACACATTCGGGTTCACCTTGGCATCCTGCATGGACTCGGGACCCGAGTACTTGTTCACCTCACGGACAGCATCTGAACGTGGGCAGGAGGACAAAAACATGGCTTATGCTGACGTTGACAACATGTTGTTAGTCTGCTCGGTGTTATTTTATTGTCTGTCACTCACAACAGATTGCTTACCGCAGAAAAGAACAATAAGAACCATGATCATGGTAAAGAAGCATTTGTTCCAATATGGAGATAACCAGTTCCACAGTCTCAAGCTGAATACAGAACGCCATCTGCAAAGTTGTTTAAAAAGGACACTGTGAGTGTAATATAAAGTAGATCCACTCAGACAGAACATGGATGCGCTCTGCTGGTGATTTCTGTGAACTACATTGGTCAAATGTCTTATTTATAATCAGACTCTTGAACAGGACATCTTTGTCAGTTGATTCATAAAATTGCCTGGATGGATTTTGATCATGTTTTGGGTTTGTGTGAGAAATTGCAGTACCTCTTTGCTGATATGAAGGGTATGCACAAGATGAGGTTGACTGCTATTTCTGCATAGAGGAAGAAAGCCACAGCCGTCCACTGCAGAGTCATTGTGACCGATGTCCTGAGGAGGTAAACAGGTTTAACCAGCAGAAGAAATAAGCGAATATCCAAAACATACTCCTATATTTTCCTTAACTCTTTGCCTACTAAACTATATACATGATATACTACTGTACTCAGCTGCTCCTTTATATTATACAGTGACTAAGCACACACACTGTAGGCCTACATATAACAGGCTATTTATAGGCTTTTACCTCTAAGTCTATTCTTACTTTTCAGCATTAGTACTGTCAACTGTTGTTCTTATTTTGTTTAAGGAGGTGGTTAATCTATTCCAAGTGATAAATCGAGTTGTTGGCTTACCAGACAAAGTTGTTCGATCAGAGGAATGGGACAGTCCAGACACGGCCACACATGCACTCACACACACATCCACAACAGCTGCTGGTGAGCATCTGAGCAGCCACGGTCCTAAATAAAACTCTGCTGCCGGTCAGTTGACATCACTGGACAGCCCCTTTGGGTTTGTTAAAGATCATAACCTGACTCACCAAACGGAGAAAAAGCTTTCTATTGGATGAGTTTAAAATTTGTCTGTCACTTCTCCTGGGCCTTTTTTTTTCAGTGCTGCATGAGAGTGTGTGAGCAGGTTTGCTGGTGTCTTCTCACATTTCATGTCACAGTACAAAAATAGTCATGTCAAGGAGGAAGACTCAGACTCTTTATTTACACCATAATTCATCTATGGTCTGTGTTATTCATTCAAACCTTTTAAAATAAAGCAGCAGATTTAATACTTTTAAAATCCCTTTGTGTATGTTGACTTTTCTGGCAAACCAAACAAATGTCCACAAGGGGGCGGTGTTGTCTAACACTATAATATAGCTTTTCCACAGGAGCAGGATGTAGGAAGTCCTTTATGTTTTGCAGTCATTGCTGTAAATCCAATCCAAATATTCCCTGTGTGTCAAGGAGATAGAGACAGCCAACAGTGTGGATAAAGGGCTCCGTTTACACACCATATAAATAGTCACTGAAATTGCAGATACAGGCTCTTTCCAAAAAAACTCATCATTACCAAGACTGAAAAAGATTGCTTTTGTGTCTTTATGTGCCTCACACAAAGGAACACAAACAGACTGGTTTGCTCATAAACACATAAATTGCACGACTGTTGCACGTCAACAGCAGAGAGGGAGGGAATTCTTGAGCGCAGTCTTCAGTACACACTTCCTTTTGAATGATGACTTTCTCTGACCGAATTCAGCTCCAAGGACTATTCTACGTATTCTGCCCTCTCCACTGTATTCAGTGTATTCACGCAGGCTTCCTCTGTGAAAGCGACTGATAGCTGCTATCCTCTTTGACTGCGTGTCTCAGGAGTGCCGAGGAGCAAAATGTTTACAGCTGCACCCTGTGATAGCTTTTTGAGAGTGGGCAAATGACTGTAGCAGAACTGAATGCGCTTTGATTGCTCCCTTCTCCTCACCATCTCAGAGGTCGCAGCTCAGGAGACTGAAGAGTCATTACAGCAAAATGTCTGCAATAAGCAGATGGTCAGGCTATGGTGATAGTGTACTTGGTGGAGTGCTGCAACCGGAGAGCTCCATCCATTTTATTTATCGTCTGTCTATATACATTTCTGTGATTACGGGCCCAGGTGTCAGTGTGACAATGCATATAAATCCGTAATCCTGAGCATTAGCATGAGATTGTGTTCATATACTTTTATTTATTTTCTTTCGATCCAAAGAAACACAAACTCTTTCTCATCAAATGCACAGGAACAGCAGGCTATGGACATGGACTTCAGGTTCCAGTTCCTTTCTGATCTCAAAGCATTCCTTGCAAGTGAAAAAATATAGGCGCAATTGAGTATTTTGGTTGTAACATGAGGTACACACCTAGCTGTTTGTGCCCAGAATACCTCCACAAAGAGGCTCCCATAAACTTGAGACTTTCATGCACATCAAAGTTTTTCAGCCTCTCCCTGAGGGGTAGCACGGATGCTGCAAATGAAGCCACGATCTTATCATTTCAGTCACAACCTAAACTTGTGACCACATCTGAAGGTTGCAACATAGGTTGAGAATTGAGAACCGTGCCTTCAGGCTCAGGTGCTTTTTTTTTTCTCTATAATGGCCCTTCAGTACTATGTTACTCTTGTGTGGATAACTGAAGTCAACATGTCCATGTGGGATCATGTGAGTTAGGGCCGTCATGAGCTTTGTACTGGTCCCATATGTGTCTGCCCATGTGGATCACTGATGGTGTGAAGAATGAACTATAGGTTGAGACTTGGGGCCACTGACCAGTATACAGTAAACACTGTCCTTGACACCAATGCGGATTGAAGAGTCACAATGGCCGACAAAATCCAGGCCACTGACTCCTCCAACTCCTCTATCATTACCCAAGAACATGTCAGCCTCCCCTCTTGAGACATGTTGTCCACGACCTTGCCAAGAGCTTTTTCTTCTGTAACTGCAGTTTTTTGTAGTTTTTCAGGCATCTTGATATCTAGGCTAACTAGCCAGAAGGCTTCCATCTTTAGCCTGGTGGTTTACTGGGATCCAGGACCGTTCATGGTTTTCCAGCAAAGACTAAACCTCATCTATAGCCTTGACTAAGTCTGGATACTCCAAACCACATTTTTGTGGATTTGAAGCTCGATATCACTGGGGGCTTGTGAATATTTCTTTACCAGGCCTACTAATACTCTATACACCTACAACGAGGCCGTGTGCCATTAATGTAGGCTGAGGATGCCTAGCCTTGCAGCAGCTTTATTCAGCTTTATCTACAACCTGAAATCACAAATTCGCTTCAAATATTCATCTGCACAGCAGATTCAGATAAAGAGACCTGGACCTATCTACATAATGGGCTTGATCTCCCTGGACGAGGAGAGATTGTTGATTTTAACTCACGCTGCAGTTCCTCCTCTTGCCTGTTGGTGGCGCATGTTTAGAGGTGCAGGTGAGAAGCTGTTGCGTGAGCAGCCACAGGTGTGCGATGATGGATCCGAGCACAACGACCAGGCATTGTGGATCCGCACCTTGAGGGTTTCCTCGGACATTAAAAAGAGGAACAGTTTAATGTGATGTTACCGCTCAGGTAATGCTGAGGTCACGTGGGGACACATGGCAAGAAGCAATTAAAAGACAGGTCGAAGAGTGAAGACAAACCAGGTCAGTGTTTCCAGCTAACGTTGGCTGCTTGTATACTTTGTGTACCTTTTCAGTGTGTGTTATTGGTTTGCTTTTGGTTGTTCTGTGTTTATATAAACGGTGAGTACGTTCTATAGTTTTAGTAGGACCATTTACTAAGTAGTTAGCTTAGTTAGGAGGTAAGGTAAAGAGGCTATTCAGGTTAGCTTGAACAAACAGTCAAGGCTGGTAGGCAGGCAGGCCAATGAATTTTTTTCATGTTGCTTTTTCTGGACCCAGATTGCCTTATAGTGCTTTAGCTTTGCTGCTGCACAGAAGGCCAATATATGCCACTAAGATATATCTATGATAAACTAATATCAGTGCTCTTGGTTAGGCTAGTTTAGTGTCCAAGAAAGTGAGTGTGACAAATAAAATAAGGAACTCCTACTACTTCTATTGCATGCATGCGACTGGGGTACGAAAAGTCAGACACAGACCAGAAAAATCACACCATTACTTTACAAATTTTGCTGCAGTCCCCAGTCCCCACAACAGAGTCAAGTACCACTAACCTCTTTACCATCTGCGCAAGGGACAAAAAGTACAGAGAGAAGCTTCCTTTGCTCTGTCTTGTTTGTTTTAGGGGAGAGATGCAGCTGTGGTCAAGTGACCGTAGATAGTGTGACGGTGAATGAGAGTGAGAGAGCCAGTGAACCGGAGGGAAAGTTGCAGTTATGTTAATCACAAAAACGCTCACACATGGCCCTGCGGCTAATCGACACAATGCATGATTTAGTCTGAATGTAGCTTTTGCCTGTGGCACCTTAAAAATAATATGAATAGATGAAAGAAGATAACCAGTGCACTGTTGCCTCTGCATGCAAATGTGAAATGTATAAAGTGTAAAATGTATTAGGAACAAGGTCTTTCCACGTAGTCATTTTATATAAACTATAAGATATATGTTATTGTCCCTGAGGGCTAATTAGGCTTGGGAAATTGTGCTAAACACACCTGCAATCAGCTTAAATAATACAGAGCCACCTAAACAGTACAGTGATATACCAAAGACACAATGATCGACGTATTGCTTTGATACTGAGACTGCTTCTGAGTCCACACTCAACCCACTTCCAGTGGGTGGTGCAGTTTTAACAAAGCCTCTTATTTGAATTATGATATATATATATATATGTATAGTCATATATGGCATAATAATAACCGTGTTTGTTGAAAAAGGGAATAAGGCCAGATGATGAATTCACAGTATATTTGCAGTTTCTTTGCTGCATACACTGTTTCCCAGCAACGCCATTTCAAGATGAACATTAGGATAGAGGGAATAAACAGAGTTTTACATAGAGCTGTGGTAAGAGGAGTTGAGGGGGAGTTGTTGTGTGGTTAAATGTGCGAATCGCAAAAACAATGGGTGGGAAATGTTCAATATCAAAGAGGTTAACATTTATTTTAGTGCACGGAGAATAATTCTATGCATTTAGAAGTAGGGTCAGATCCCTGCATTATAATGTGGGTGCTTCTTTTTCCTCTGAACGTGGTTCTGGAAAAATACCTGGTTTAAGGGGAAGAACGTACTCTGTTACTGCACGTTAACGGCTAGTTTAATTACAAGGAGGGATGTTGATCTATACTTGACCGATCCGTGTGAGAGCTGAACTTTGGGTAGAGGATGAAACACTTCATGTCATGTTGCTGCAGTATGTGCCATGCTGAAAAATAGCAAAGACAACATAAAGAATGGATCGATGCATCGATGAGCGTCACGCATAGCTGTGAGTGAGGTGGCTCCACCATCTTGGCAGTCCCGCCTCTTCCAACTTCCAGCAAATCCAGAAGTCAGTGAAGATGTGAATAGACTGTTTAGTTACTCTCCACACAAAAGAGTCTTAGATCACAATAACCATCTCAGATTTCAGATGCCATTGTTAGGAAGAGAAAGTATGTCTGGGCGACATCGACTGAAATCAATGTCACAAACACTTGTCTTATTTACTCCAGTAACGATGAATGAAACAACATCTCCTTATCTTATCTCTGCGTCTTACAGCTGAAAGTGAAGTCATTTAATCTGCTTCAGTTTGCTGTAATGTAATCTACTGTAATCTTCAGCTTCAGCTGGACATTGGCATCACAAGCACCAAGACTGCTTGTTCTTTCAGGGATTTTTAAACAAATATATATATATATATATACACAGGCTGCTAAGTTTCAAAAGGCAGCTAGTGCTCGTCTTCCTCACCCATAATGAGTTCCAACTCCATCCAAGCTCAACACTGTCTAAACAGAAAATGAATGGGACTTTTACTTCAGGAGCACCGGCCACTCAAAACAACTTCTACCACTTTGCAATTCTATTGTGACACGAGGACACTTGGAGGAGAATGGAACCTATTTAAAATGTAATAGTCTATTTTGGCTTGAGTGAATACGAACGATCGCCATGTAGTCTCAGACTCAGGCCGGCAGACTGTGTTGGTGAGCTCTGTTGTGCTGGACCCATTCATATCTTTCCAATGAGGAGGGAAGAGTGGCAGTATAATCACCAGGCAGTAGTCATCACTGTGAGGAGAGCTGGAGGGCAGCAATCTTCTGTGCGCCGTCTCCCCTCTCACACACAGTGGTTGACACTCTGTCACTGCCTGATAAAACAATTGGAGTGACACGTGGCTGCATGCACATACTGTATGGGCATAGCTGCACTTGCTGCACTGTACACACACTCATACAAATGCAGGACACACATGTTGCTGAATAGATGGATGCAGAAACACGCACACAATTGCACACGTTGGTAGGTGTACACACTCACACACACACACACACGGACTGGGCATGTAGCCATGCCGAGCTAACACCAATGACTTCTTTTTGTCCTTCACATTTTGGGTTTAGTGCGATAGGATATAGTGCATGAAATCCATGATTATGTAATTATTTTGTCATTATGATACTCCATTATTTTAAATTGTCTGCCTCAGCATGCATGTAAAGTTGCTTTCCCCTGTTTTACCCCCGAGGATTAGATTCATTTGTTTGTCTGGTGTGGAGTGGATAATAAAGGAGAGCACTTGATGTGTCATTAAACGTCTGCTTTCCACTGATACTGACAGAGAACAGTAATCTACACAGCATTGAATTAAAGGCTGACTGGTGTGTTATTTCTCTCCGCTACCACACAATGATGCCATTAAGGTCATATCAGGTAGAGGGCATACGCCATTGTATCTGTCAGCCTGTGATTCCTGGTTTCAATCTGAGGCGTAGCTTGTTCTTGTGCAGAGATTATGGGTTGCATATCAGAGTCGTATATCTGCCAGCTCCATGAAGTGTCCTTCCATCTCTCTAAATGTGGCTCAGTGCGAGTAACATTTGGAAAATGACCACAACCAACAATTTGTCAAGCTGTGCTGACTGGTGCGCTCAATTCACTTTCTTCTTCTCTACGATAGCAGAATTACGGTTGAGTGTTCGCTGACCTAATGCAATAGAGGCTACATACGGACGGAGTAATGTGATTTCCCAGGCTTTTATTCTGTGTCTGCAGCTGGATAGAGAGAGGCCCCGAAGAGATGGCATCTGAATTGGGAATGGCTGCCTAAGAGCGGCAGCCATTGAGCGAGGGGGGGAAGGATATAATGTATGTGATAGGGACAGCAGCCTTGAAATTGAAAGTTAGGGGAGAAGTAAAAGGACACGGCAGGGTCAAGTGATTCTAATAAGGCACACAATGAAGCACCCTTGAACCTTTTGCTATTGACTCTGGTAGTGTATTGACCCAGTTTGTTTCTCTGCAGGTCACCTCAGGTTAGAGGTGTAGTGGCCTATTCGATACACTAACTAGAAGTGCTGACCTTGATTTGTGTCCGTGGCAGCCATTTGTAAATGTCAACATCAATAAAAGTGGTTACACGTGAGCCAAAAACATGAAATTACTTGAAATCAATATATTAGCTATAGTAAGAATAAAGATAGACGATACATTATTCAGCTGAGTTCACAGTGCAGGGCACAATATTAGATTTTTTAAAAATTATATACAGAAGAAAGACATAAAAACAAGGTGTGTGAGATATGACTGACACAGTAAATTGTTCTGGTTTGTGCTTCAGTCACGTGCTAAACAGATTATGTTATGTATGTCATTATTCTATATTATATTTTACAGTATTTCAACAGACCCTGTAGCAAACTCAATGAAGCAAGGGTTTGTCGAAGCTTGTTTGTGTTTTCTTTGCCTTCGGTGATCAAAAACTGCTTAATGTAGCTTTAAAATTGATTGAGACACTCATAGGTCAGGTCCTAACCCTAACCCTTGGTTCAAATCTTGTATTTAAGCTGAATATGTCAAGCTATACTAGAGTATACTGCAGTGATTTGAAATAAATGTGCCATTATAAATAAAAGTGCATCCTCTCTGATCTTGAATGAGTGTTAGTTGTGGCATGGCTCCAGGCCTATGAAATGCTGCCAGCACTTAAAATTGTAGAGTTTCAGAGCGCTGCTGTTGTTCTCATGAATGGCTTTTCCCCTATTTGGAGATGCTCCTGAGTCAGTGAGCACCTTTATTGGTGCGGCCAAGGCTAGGAACGTCATTGAAGTGTGCCAGAGCCAGAATCCAAACAACAAGGGTCGATAAAGCAAAGGTGCAGGTATTAAGCCTGTAAATGAAAGTGACTAAAAACAGCTTCTAAGTCAAAACATGACCATTCTCCCAAAGAGATTTTGAAAAAAAACTGGTTTATAAATTGACCATCTGGTACACAAATATAAGGTACTAGGAAAGATTTAATACATCACCCATGATGGCCTTAACGGCTGGTTTAGCTTCACAGTCATAAGTCTTGGTATACACCATGACAATAAAAGTAAAACATTTAATGAACATTGCTCCATTTTACATCAATGAACACAACGAACTTGATGCTAATTGCTCTTATCCAGTACTCGCAGAGCTTCATTGTCGGGCTGAAAATGACAACGAGAGAAGAACTGATACATCCATCAGTCTCAGTGATTAGTGAGAACAAAATACTCTCCCCCCTCCCTCCCTCCCTCCCTCCCAAACAGAAAATGACTAACAAGAAGTGAATGCCAGACTGAATAATGGAGTGTTAACAAAATGGCAATTCAATCAGAACATCAGCCCGTGTTGTGCTTTAAAGGTCTTTTTGGCTCAGACAGTGTGGCTGCGTTTCAGGATGGAAAACAAACTGTGACCTCAAATTCTGGTTGGTGTAAATAGTATTGGTCTCTGAGAGGTAATTTTAGAAGGCAATCAATACAAATGATTTTTTCAGTAGCACTGATGAAGTTTGGAATAGTACCTGACATTTGAGCAGAGGTCTAAATTATGTATTCACCAGCAATGGAGCACAGATGGGAGTTGTGTATCATTGTTATGGTGCTAACAGAAATAAATCTGATGCATGCGTATATTGACGTCCCACCTCTGCAGTCATCCTTCTAAAAGTTGGGCTCACGTACATATGTGTTCAACTTATCCTCTGGCTCAACGTTTCATCTCATAGGTCATTTTCTCCCCTGTCGGCTAATCTGTTGCTGGCTGTGATTCCATCTCCACTCTCAATCACAGACATGCCCTCAAGGACATCCGTGCGGCCTGTTTACAGCGGGGTCATAAAGAACCTTGCCTACATCAATATTCCCATATCAGTCCTCTCTGTTGTGCTACAACAACACACAGTGGCAGCCAGAGAAGCATCTGATCACGGTTGTGTAATCGCTCTGGAAGCAGCCATGTGCTCTCAGGATCTAAAGGGCTCTTCAGATTTTATACTGTACCTGAGACAGCAAAGGCGTAACAAGCTCATTACTGAGATGCAGCGTGCATGCATGTGAATGCGCTGCATATATCCTAATCTTAAACAGAATGTACGTAATCCTCGACCCGGGGATTGTAATGAAGCGAGGTGAGCTGCCGGGGCTAGCTGAGCATAGCTTTATATGCTAATTTGTATTGTAACTCTGCATTAGAGTGAAGACTGAATAAAATAGGCTTTTTTTTTTTTACCGTCTAGATTTTTACCACTAAAATTCTTCTGCAACTGTATGAATAAATTATTCTAATTTATTTAGAACAAACTTTGTTCATAGACATGTTGAGCCAGAAATATAAGGCTGCCTGTGTTATGATCTAACAGCAGCAGCCACTTGGGAAATGCAATTTCACTGTCTTATTCCTCGACAAACAAAGGAAGACACGTACCGTCGGTAGGCATACACGGGCGGCGAAGAACTTCATTATTGTTATTGTGTATTGTAAGCAGAATCTTTTATTAGACTTTTAGATTTTTCTTCTTTATTGCAGTTTTAGATTTGCTTATTTGGAGAGCTCTGTTGTTCGGCTAGTGTTATTAGAAACAGGCAATTTGATAATACATCCGTTTTCACTGTTTTGATGAAATTACTTGGCTGTGAAAAATAACATCTAAGTATTCTGCTCCCTGTGAGAATTAAAAGAGTATTTGTAATCATTTTCATTGTGTTCAGTGTGTGCTCTCCGTGTCACAGCCCCTGTCCCACCGTAAAGTTGTACTCAATTCATCAAACCAAAATAAGGCAGCTGTAGATTTTCCATTTGGCTCAAAGACCTGACTGTTAAAAAGAAACAGACTCGGCTTTGATTACATCTGGTTTATGTCAAACGTGGTGATGAGAACCACGGTGTGCTGTTGTGGAAGTGTTCTTCTCAAACTCTAAAACCAGTGATTGTGAACAGTACCCCCGTAGCTTTTCAGCTATAGCAACATAACACACATTACTTTGCTACGTCCTGTCTCCTCCTCTCCTCTCCTAACCTGTCTGTCTTTGTTGCATCCTCATACCTATAGTCTCATTTCAGTCTGAGGGCCTTCCCTCAGAGGGGTCCCACGCAATAAGGTCAGTGGTCAGTGGGGACTGCAAGGTCTGGTGTCAGAGCAAGTGGCATAGTGATGAATGGGAGTAATCTCACAGCTCTTACAGAATCACAAACACTTTACTTGGGGGGGAGGGGAGAATAGGAGACCGCGTTATGTGAGTGAACACAAAATTTATTATAAATATACATATACATAACAATTTCTACTTCTCTCTCTATTTATATACCTTGTTTGTCCTAAGCTGTACACGTATTACGTATGTACACAATGTACTGTATGTTGCTACTGTTACAAAAAGCCATGCAATATCTACAGTACAGTATATGGTGTATCTATGAAACCTACTTTTGTTCTCAATAAATAGTAATAAATTATCCACTTCTTGTTTTTGTACATTCTATTGCACATATTATTTACATTACTGCTTTGGATTAACATTTTCCCTTTTTCATCGTAACCTGAAGTCAGTTTTAGCTGCTTTTATTGACTGTATACCCTAAAGGTAATGAGTTCTTTCACTCCACGTCCTCAGAGGACAGACATTTCTGTCGGGCATCTTTGTCCTCAAATGTCACCTTTTTGTTCCTCTTTGGATCGATCCAGGAGTTGTGGATAATGGCATTATTAGGGGTAGGATCTGCCTCAATGATCGACACCACTCGCTTCTTCATCTTGCTTTTCAAGACTTTCTGGAACTTCTGCCTCGTGAAGGCATAGAGTAGAGGGTGAAAGATAGTGGTCCCGTAAGCCATGACTAGGAAACCCAGTCTCAACTTGACCATTAGGTCACTGGGACCCACACTCAGGATGACTGTGTTGAGCACTGTGATGGGTGTCCAGCACAGCAGGAAGGTAGACACAATCAGGAGGGACATCCTGAAAACCCTCTTTTGGCGCTCTCGCCTTTCTCTGTGGCGCTTAACAGCCCTGCGCAGGGCGATGATGACAGAGACAGAAGTACGCATACCCAGTGTGGGGTTGCGGCTGCCACTGCTCTGGGATCCATCTGTGGCTTCTTGCTGCGTTGTCATGGCCGTCATCGAAGGGCGCTTTTTCCTGCGAGCCTTCTTCTTCTGTGAGGCGTGAAAACGTGTACCAATGCGAATATTAAGCGCCTGCAGGATCTTGGAGTAGGTGATGAGCATGACAACGGCAGTGAAGAAGAAAATAGGAATCTGAGCAAGCAAGTGGTAATAGAGGCCAAGTTCTGTGTAGTACTGGTTAGTGTGGACGACATTCTCCACCACTGTCTGGTTCAGCTCAGCATTGCCCTGGGCGAAAAAGCCCACTTCAATAAAGGGTACGAGAAAACTAACAAAGGATAGCACCCAAATGGCAGCCAGTAGGGCCAGGGCACGGCCCATGGTCAGCACCCGGTTGGCTGGTTTAACTGATATGTCGTAGCGATCAAGGGTGATGGCAAGCACATTAGCAGCAGTGGCAACACTAGCGAAGGAGACACAGGCTTCATGGAAGCAGCAGACAAGAGCAGTGTCTCCTTCCAGGGAAAGCAGCACTACCACAATGGTAAGGGGGATGCAGCACACACAAATCAGCACATCCAATACATGGAGGTTCATAGTGACGATGTTACTGACAGAACTAATGAGGTTCGACTTCATACAGTAAAGGGCAAGAACAGTGAGGTTGGAGCTCAGGCCCAGGAGGATTTCCAGCATGAGGAAGCCAGTCAGAGAGACCTGGAAACTAACAGGATAGGGATACGGGCTCGGGGTTGCCGGGCTCATGGTGCGGCTAATGGGTTCAGTGTTGTCGGTGACCGTGACGTTGCTCATGGTGGCTTCTTGTTCCGGGCAGGGAAGGATATGCATTATCCTGCAAGTGGGAAGAAGAGAGACAATAGAAGAGACTTTATGAAGAGGGAAAGAAAAAAACAGATCAGTGTTGTGCATCTCTAGAAAGTTTTAATGAACACAATCTTGTCAGATGTAATGCTGCCAATTATCAAACGATAAGGAAACTCTTGAGTTTAAATGAGAAATTCAGAGAGCAGACTAAATAAGCTGGAACTTTTTTTTTCCAGCCATGCCCTGCTGATTAGATTGTCTCACATTATTGGCATGACTAACTACTAACTATCTTGCCTCAATCGGCTTCTACCTTTGTTATCAACATAGGTAGAATGTTGATCCTTTATCAGACACTTGATCCTTTATCAGACACTTGCATTCACAGCAGAGGCACACAATAAAAAATAATTCTGATAACCTCGTAGCTGTAATGGCTTTGTATGTAGTGGCTTAGTTCTTTAACCTCTGTTGAACAAGTAGACAGTAGTATTACAGAGAGTAGGTGGGTAGGTGACTAAAATCATCATTTCTGGCAGCAGCATGTGTCCAACTCTCAGTGATTCACTTAAATGGACTTATATAATTGAAGGACTAATGAGTGCAGCAAACAGCAATTGGTATTTAGGACCGTTATTAATATTGGGTTAGGGGGCAAAAATACACATGCACCCCAGAATGAATTCAAACGGCTGTTTTGCGCATGTGGTTCTAAAGTCCTCCTGTAGAGAAATAAATCGACTCTGAAAGGGGTTCTAGATGACATGGAGAAAAACAAATGATATTTTGTAATATTTACCCTTCCCTCCAGCACTATCTGAATACCAGGGCTGTGTAATCAGGCCAGAGAGTCCATGATGCATCCACAGAGAAAAGCATCACATCCAAACATAGCCAGTGGGAAAGTGTTTCCGCTCCAGCAGAGCCCCCCAGCGAGGCTTTTCCTTTCACTGCTAGTCCCTCCCAGAGAGGATGACAGCCAGAAAAGCACCTGTCCGTTGCGCCAAAGACTGTCTATGGGCTGCCAGTTTTTTTTTTTCTTTTTTTCCCTGACCTCAATGGCAAGAAAGCAAAGGAAATCAGCCACCTGCACTCAGTGGATGTTAAAGAGTACAGGCTAATGTCCTCTACAGACTGTTTCTCAAATCTCTGGTCCGTTTGCTTTGGTGATGGTGGGAGCTCTGATGGATGAGTGGAACAGGGATAAGATGTCGGAGCCACCTCCTGTTTATAATCTCATGATATTCCCAGGCAGGAGAGACACAGCCAACCAAGAAAACAAAGAAACACAGACTCTTTCCCCTGAGCAGGACTGGAATGTGCTGCACATAGTACGATCCAAATCCTTGCTTTTCACTTTTTTTTTGTCCTCAGTGGGAAGATAGTAGTCAGATCTGTTGATACAAAATATAGTTATATCCATTAGCTTGTACTCCAAAAGGCAGAGTTTGTCAGTCAGTCGTATAGATTCCCCTCTTTATACCATAGTCATGTCCAGAATCTGTCCAAGGGAGGTCAGTGCGTCCAGGCTGCGTCCAGACCCATGTCTCCTCTGGGAGCACTAATGGAACAGGCCTTCACTCTCCACCTCTCTCATCACTCTCTGTACGCCTGGCTCCAGCCGCCATTGACTTGTAAATCGAGCACAGGTCTCCAGTTTGCCCCTTGACATGCTGAACCCTCAATCACTTGGAGATGGTACGAGCAGAGCAGATTATTAGAGTGCATGTGTGTCCAATCACCATGACACGTGTGATCACTGTGACATTTGCGATCGGCAGTATTTATATGGGCACGGGAGAGGGGTTGATTCAGCGATTCAGGAGAAGGTCATCCTCACGAGGTAGTGGAAGAGAGTTCAACAGACGGAGAGCCTGCCTTGTAGATTTGCGCAAAAAAATAAAAGATCACAGGCAAAAAATTTGACGTTAGGAAGCATGAGCTGCATACGACCTCATCTGTCTGGCCTCCAGTCCCCACATCAGTCATTCACAGTGACCTGAGGAAAGAGAAAGGATTGGGTAATGGATGATAGAGAGAGAGAGCGATAAGGGGAGAAAGAGCAGGAGGATTAGGAAAGTGTGGGGGATGTATTAGTGAAAATAAACATATCCTCA
This sequence comes from Nibea coibor, assembly GCA_023373845.1. Lineage (NCBI taxonomy): Eukaryota > Metazoa > Chordata > Actinopteri > Sciaenidae > Nibea > Nibea coibor. The sequence goes on from CM041721.1 coordinate 19,873,234, forward strand.
GCAGAGAGGCGACAAGGAAACTCATTAGCATAGCAACAAGCCTCTGATGTCTTATCATGTTCCCGTGCATTGCCTGATGCACTTTACATCTTCGCTATTGCATTAACATAACAGTAGCACTAATCATGGACTTGCACAAAAGCAACCGGTATTTTACAACTGGTGAAAGCAACAGATATTACGCTATTCATGTTGCATGTAGTGTCAATTATTCCAGGAAAAAAATGCTTCAGAGTAAATGATTGTATGTCACGTGTGTAGCCTCAGTGGGGATGATATTGATAAACCATTTTCACGATTAGGACAGACTTGTTTAGAGCTTAGTGCAGTGTGATTCCTTGAGGGGGAAGTTGTGATCAAGGCGTGGATGCCTCCTCGCGTGCCACTATACGCGATCCATGTAATCTCTTCAGAGGAACATATCGGTCATTCTTCAAGGTTGTTTCTGCGAGGGATGCCATACTTTACTATGACACAATGTCAGCAGAACAGCAGGGTGCCACGCTTCTGTACCAGGCAGGAGGGAGGATCGTGCACGTTATAAAGATGTGCAGTTTTTAAAGTGCAAAATTGGACGTCTAGTTTCTTGCAGCATAGAGCGCGACAGTTTAGATATGATGTGTGTGTGTTTAGCTGTAAGACAGACCGATGTGCTCACAGTATGGACATATGCAGACATCCTAGACTGAATATATTTTAATCCTTTACTGATAAGTTTCAAATGATAATCACCATGTCTCTAAATGGAAGTCTTGCAGCGACACAAACGAATCAGGAAATTATAGTGATGATGTTTGGCGCTGAGTTTTATTTGCTGTCACATACACGCTCCTCTGCTGAGCGCTGTAAATCAAACCAATAAGTAGAGTGCCCCAACAAAACACGTCAAAGCTCACCATGCAGGATAAACACAGATGTTCCGGAGCCGGTCCATCCACCACACTTTCCCCCTCCGCTTGCAGCTCTGCAACAATCTAGGTCGACTGATAAGTGCTAGTTTTATCTTCTGCTCCTTCCAGCAGTAATCCAAGAAGTGGGATTGAATATTGATGAACACACACAAGAGTCACACAACTGACAGATGTTTTTTTTTTCCTTCCTGAGTCCCAGACAGAGGGAAAAACAAGTCCACAGAGATTAGTCCTGACAGGGATGATGGTGGGTTTCTTCTTTTTCTCCCCTTGTCCCCTCTTTTCTTTTATCCATCCGTGTGGACCGGTTTGTAAATACTCATCATCTCACCAACTCTCTGTTGCACTCCCTCCCTCCCCAACTGCCTCGATAGGAGTGCAAACCATCACACTCCTGGTATCTCTCTATCTCTTGCTCTGCTCTCCCCTCTCTCTCCCTCACTCCCTCGGTTCCCTCTCTCTCTCTGTCTCTCTCTCTCTCTCTCTCTTACTGCGGAGGTTTGCAGTGCTCCCCCAATCCTGATTGGTCCTCTGTAATAGGCTTAACCCTTTCCTCTCCAGCGAGGGGAGGTGTTTCCTTTTGTTCTGACTCTATCCTCTCTTCCTTGACAGTGTCTGTAACATCCCTGTGTGGGGTTGTAGTGATTTGGAGAAGAAAAAAAAAAGCTTCTACTACGCTTTTGCACAGGGGGCTTTAGATGCCACTACGCTAAAGACACAACCTGCTGCATAGTCGGCTGGGCAGACTCTTGAAGGGAAAGCAGCAGGAAAAAAAATCCTGGATGATGTATTAATTAGCCCTGTCACGATGTAATGAACAAGTAATGTGTTTGTGCACCATAGAGGTGGGATGATGAGGATAGAGAGCGAGCAGGGGGAGGCAATATTTTTTTGTATTGATTTCTGCGCACATACATACAGGTCTTAATATGCATGTGCAAGCGAGCATGAGAGGCAGCGAGACTGACGGCAAGGAGATAAATCCTTGCAGCTGTGAGTGGGAGAAATGGATTATGCGGGAAAGAATGAAAGTCAGAAAAGAAGAGATAGAGGATAGTGGCTCTGATTGATAGTTTCAATTAAGTTGTTCTGTCAGATCAGTAAGAGGTTGACCACCCTCCATTCTTTTGTCAAGGCTCATTTGTCAGGTGCAATTATTGCTAGAGGGCATCCTGGTACCTGACAGCCCCCAGTAAAGAAGAAGGGGGCATCTGTTGCTATGGCTCAGCTACCCGATAAACTAATGATTAAAGCCCTCCAAAAATCAGGTGTTGTTATTCTGGTGGTGACAGCTTAATAATTGCACTTTGCCAGCCAGATGTTTTTAATTAGTTTTCAGGGCATTTAAAGTTTACTTGCTGCCCTAGAACAGAGATCAAAGGTCTGGAAGACGTGAGCTATTACATTCGTAATGAGGATGCAATTAATCAATTAATTAGTTGATCAACAGAAAATCTATTTAAAAATCTGACTGATCAATTTATCATTTTGTTTCATGTTCCAAATGTTGAAGCTGAAGAGTCATTTGGTTGATCATTGATTGATAATGATGCTTTTTGCAGCCTTGTACCTTGCACGATGAGCTTTGCAGTCACAACTTATTTCTTGAAGGGATCTCTCACTCGACACTGTACCAATGACAAGGCTTTAATCTAGAACAAACTGAAGGTCGTGGAGGAAACAATCTGGTATTATTGAGGGCATTAGATCCCCCCGATCATACAGCAATCCTTTCCACTTGACACACGACGACCACCACTTATTGGAGGATTAAGATGAGCAAAGACTCGCACGTTCTTAAGCCTGTCATCAACTCTAATTCTCACTTGATCTTCACATCGCATGATACGGGGCTTGGCACGTGTGTCGAGATGAATCGCGTGCGTGTGGATGGAGGAAAGATGTGAAGTTTAACAGATGGAGGATGGGTGGAGGGTCCTTATGTGTAGTGGTTGGTGTATAATTGATGTGCAGTAGAGGTTAAACAGTATAAATATTTGTTCTTGAAAGTTTCAGTATGGGCCTTTTTAACCATTGCGTGTACATACATTTTGTATGTGTTTGTGAACGCAGCACCGCCGCGTAGTTGTGGTGAACACAGATAAACTAGATTTGAAGATGGGAACAGTGGCCATACCAAACTGTGATTTTTCTGTACAGTTACACGCCTAGTGTGCAGGTCTTTTGAACATACTGTATCTACTTATCAGTAAGTCTGTGTGCATATATGCCATTGGGTTCGCATGTTTGTGTACCCTGATGTATACACCCAACATCAAATACCTGGTTCCTACATGGGATCCATCTGTACGCCTCTGGCTGTCAGGCTATAATTACACAGCACATCAGTGCAAAACTTGCTTCTCCGTCACTGCCTGCAACTCAAGGCACATCTCATAAAAAGCATCCTGACGGGAGGGAAAAGTGGATGCGTATGTGAAAATCCTAGACGGACCACTCTATCGCCTTCTGACGGATCCCGGAGAATCCATCCAGTTAAGAGTGTAAACATGCTGCTGCAGAAACACTGCATTACCAAAACTTCAGAATTCAGTAGAAGAATGACGTTAATATTTCATTCCCATTAATATTTCATCCCGCTTTTTCTCTCCGTCCCCAGACTCCACTGTCTGATATTCATAGTTTTTCTTTGCTTTCACTCTTTAGTGCCCGTAGATGTCCGTGGATATGCTGTCCACGTGCCTGTCGATACTCCTCTGTAGCCTTGTTGGTGCAGTGTGTGTGGCGTGTCTGTGAAGAGGGCCCTCTCTAACCTAAGCTCATCAGATAAAGAAGATGCAGATGTGCTGTCAGTGACCGTCTTATTTCGACTATTTTTCAACTCCATGCTATGCATGCCAAACATCAGCAGGCAACAGTGGGATGGAAGCCGGCAGGCCCAGAGGACCTAGCACACAGACTTTTATCGCCTCTCTGCAGCAGGCATCCTGCACTTCCATTTGGTGCCACTGTGATTTGCTCCAGATTACAGAACAGAGTTAGCCCAGCGCTAACAGAGTGGCTGGTTTCAAATGTTGTGGCTGGCGTCTTATCTACTTAAAGAGTAGATAAACCTGGACCAAAATCACACGGACCTGGGCATAAATGGAGAAAGACAAATAATATCTCAAATAATGTCTCTTGAGCTGCTCCTGATTTTTTTTTTGTGGAAAATATAATTATCTGCTTACAGCCTTTAGCAATTTCATCCACTTTCTAAAGCACCACAGTGCTCCTTAAATAATGTTAGCCAAGAAAGACACTGAGTAGAAGATGAGGAGAAAAGGGAAGACCACATTTGTAGGACCTCTGTTTTTTTCCTAAGGTTTGACCACAGGTTTGCTGCTGCTGCTGCTGCTGCTTTGGCCACAGCACCAGTGTCCCTTTGGATTCCTGCTTAGTTGGTAAGAGATGAAAGTGCCTGGATCAAGCAAGAAGAAGAGGAGATGAAAAGAAGCCCATCATCACCACCTCCTACGTTAAACACTCAGGATTGATGAGCAGCTGCTGAAGATAAAATGCAACCAGAGCCGTAGAGGAAATGTTAATGTATCCTCTTCTATCCCCGTACAAGTCCATTAGCGCTGAAGTGGCTTCATTTGTATGTGACATTTAGTGCAGCACATTGTTGAAGGGTTTTTGGTGCCACTGGTAAATTGCTGTTTGAGGAAAAAGTTTGTGTTTGATTACACAACAGATTCCAGCTCAAATTATAATGTAATTATTTATTAATTATGGTGCACTTGTAAAATAATTATGTGGTACGATATAACTAAGCAGGGGAACAAAACAGGAATATATAGCAATAAAGGTGTTTGTGAAGAGCAAATATTACATAACAAAGAGAGTCTATGGGTGTAATTATTTTTAGATATTAGAATAGTTGTTATCTGTTTATGTGCCTTGGTAATCATCTATTATTAGCAGTTATAAATTATTAATGTCACTGCTCACATTTGAGATCAGTACGTTACCATTGCCTAATACAACTGCAACCTGTCAAACTCTATTGCAGGTGTTAGACTGCATAATTTCAGCTCGATAATGGCCCGTCCTGACAGATGTGGGGGTGTAGGGAACAAAAATGAGCTTCAGGCGAGACAATTACTTGTTTTTATCCTGTGAATTGTGTTATAGTGGAATACAACTGACAGAGTATCTGAGAAGACATCTCAGCAGAGAACCCCTCTCTTGCCTAATTTGTCTACTGTGATTGTTGTTAAATTGACCCTTAGGGCAGAGGTTCCCAACTTTTTTTCTTTGGAGCCATTCCTGCTTGAATCTATAAAAAGTTGACAACCTCAGAGCGGACAAAATATGGTGGCACCCCCTGTGATCTTTGAGACATGACTAAGGCTGCTTTCAGACTGGATCCAGCGCTGCGGCAAAAACACAGGCCTTTTCATTCGAGCTGGGGTCGTCCATTTCGGCTGCGGTGGTCCGCGCCACACGCGCCAAGAACGGCGGAGAACTTTTGGAAAAAAACGCAACCTGATGGCCACCAATCAGACGCTCAGACCAGTCAGACCGTTACAGTCAGAATGACATGTCAATGAGAGATGAAATGAGACTGTCTGAAATCTGAAATCTGATACTCTACCTGTTGTGTTCTAACTTTTTTATTTCATGTACCCATCGTCTGAATCTGTGTCTGAGTAGCAATTTACACTGCAAAATAGTGACATGAAGAAGTGTTTGTCTCCGATGGTTTGAGAGCGAAAGAGAGGGAGTGGGAGAGAGAGAGAGAGGGTTTTGGTTGGGAGACATTGACAGTGAATGAGAGTAAGCGAGCGCTGCATCAATGAAGTCGGTTAATCAGAGAAATGGTTATTTTCTGACTGCTTCACAGCAGTTATGTTTAACACAACAACACACCTCCAGCAACCCATCTCAGCCACCTCAGTGCTGTTGTGTGCCTGACAACAGACATACAGTACATTTCAACCCATGGATGGTTATGCAGCTGTGTTTTTTCCTCTCAAAATCTAATGTGGACTTAATCTTTACAAATTGTGCTATGTGTTACTGAATTGCTGCTTTTTGGCACTGCTGAATATAAAGTCATAAAGTGTATTTTACACCTATCTTGTAATTTGCTTCTGTATTCTTTGTTGCTGTCATTTGAGGCGTTTTTATTGTTATAGTCCTACAACTGTTGATCAAATGTTTGTTATAGTAGGTGCCAAAGATGTTAATCTTCCTCTCTCCGTCTCTATAGCTGTGCATCCCTCTCTCCTGTACTCAATCACTCATGCTTCCCTCATTGATTTACAGTCCTCGTGGTATTGTGGGTCAGTAAGGTTAGAGCTATAAAGCCGAACCGGGTGAAGTCAGCTGTTTAACCCTGATGGTGGGGTTAGAGATTGTCCATGCAGCCTCTCCAATTCCCAACATCCCGTACACACACACATAGACACACAGATTCTTTGCTGTTTCCTGCTGTACTGTGACCTCCTCACTGTCCTCCGTCACGGAGACGAACAGCTTCTTTTCCATCAGCCCCTCAGAAGTCGGCCACTTCCTGTGACGCTGCAACATCTGTTTATGTTAACCATGTCAAAGAGCGTCGGCCAAGGCGTGGGAATGCAACGGAGTGCATGGGGGACCCCACGCTCACCCACAGGGAGGTGTGAGTGTAGCAGGGGGCTGAATCTTGAGGGGGAAGCAAGTAGAGGACAACCACACACACAGTCCGCACATAAACACACAATTGCACACATCCGCGCTCCTCCCTACAGGCACTCAGCCATCAGAGCGTTTAGTGTTTGTCATCACATTTCGTCTGGTCATGCTGCGACCCGTGGGAGTTCATGTTACTGGAAAATCCACAGCTTTCTTAAAACAGCCACTCTCCTTCAAGTTTAAAGACTTCAGTAACCAGTTTGTTGTCAGTGACCAACTTGACGGTTATTGTGTCAGATAATTTTGAATTCCCTGTGTCTTAAATGCATATCAGGAAAAATGTATTATTTTTCCAAGCTTTGTGCAACGGACATTTCCGCCCTGAGGCTGTATATCTGTGTGCACACGTGTGTTTGCTGTGTTTGTGTTATTAAGAGCTGGGACTGCCCATGCTGGCTGTGATCTAATCCTGTCGACCCCGTTGGCTTTCCTGGCTGGCTACTAATACAATGCCTTATCCCCGTGTTCAGTAGCCACAGGAGACCTAACAGAGAGGGAATTCCCGTCGAAAGAAGTGACTTGCTTAAGAGTACAAAGACCATTAGGCTCTGAAGGCCACAGCGACATGGAGAAAGGACTTCTTAATGGAGCACAATGACATTTACTGCCATTTTATGCCATTGTTACAGAGCAGTGTGCCATTATAGAGTCGTGTTTGGCATTTCCTTCGTGTAATTTGTCCATGTTGGGTTACTCCACCATTAGAAAGGTGGAAATTGAGCTAACTTTGAAGTTAGCTTTGCCCTATCTAGTTGGAAAACAATCTCTTCAATCTCTTATTCTGGTATTGATTTTATTCCATCATCTGTTTTTGAAAATCACATTTCATTGCCACGTAGCAGGGACTTCAAGGTCCCGTAAGGTCATGTTAATGGCGCGTTTACAATGTGGGGGGGGGGGGGGGGGGGGGGAACGCTAACAGCATGTACATTATGTCCAGTACATGTGCCGGTCAGTCCCTCACACTAATGTAAAGAAGGCTTTGTGGTTGGAACACTGTGGCCTTGTAGTTACTGGCGCCAAACAATGCTTGTTTTTCTCTTCGGGATCTCTTTTGAGTTGCAGTCTTCAGGGGGATGGAGGGATTAACCTCACATAGATGGGTCTGTGAACACCAACAGGAGGCCTGCTAATAAGCGAGAGTTACTGTTCCTTGAACACGTACGCATGTATTCAGATACTTGCTCACATGCAAACCAACAAGTATCCGTTAAACATCTGCATTACTATATAGTCCCTATCCTTGTCACAGTATACAGTAATCTATACTTTTTAAATAAGGTTTACTATTCTACAAAAATTAAAAAAAACTTCTGCTTCCTTTCTTTTTTCCACACGAGAGTAGTTTTCCTGTACAGTGATATATTTGGTCTTGACAACTTTCTTATTATAAATGTAATGCCTGCAGGAAGCCTTCCAATATTAAAACTTGTACACACAGACGGCATGACTCGAGCCTTTTGCTGTTATTCCCTCCCTGAAAGTGCCAATTTTTTTTTCCGCGCCTGTCTCATGTCTTCACCTAGTTCCCTTCCTTCTCACCTTCCTCGCTAGCACCTAACAATAATTAGCTAGTGCTAGCTGTCGTCCTGTGCCTGTCCCTGGTCGCACCTTGTCAACGAGGCCTCTCTTGTCGGCGGTCCGCCACTAATGGGCCGCTGCCTTGGCTCTGACAGCCAGGATGACCCTTTCCTCAGCTGCTACCTCTTCATTAAGACCTGCCTCCAGCTACTGTGGCACAAAGATCAGCACCTTTGTCCCTGTGTCTGTCAGACCAGCTGGGGATCTTCACAGCACAGCTCAGCTCCTCCTACCACCCAGGTCAATGGTGGGAGGATGGATGATCTTTTCTCCTGTTTAGCTCCAAGTGCGACCTGAACGAACCCAATGCCGATTTATAAACACAAATACAAAAACTTGATATCGGCCACAAAATGCGAAGACCGTGTCTTTTCCTGCTACTTATCCACCGTTTGAATGGAATGAAATAGATGTGGATGATATGTAATTAAGAGCTGAATGCAGCGCCGAGCTGCTCATTATTGTTCTGCATAGTGAGGATGTGTAGCAATGAATGGAGCTCTTTATAATAGCTAGGCGTACAAAACTCAACCTTTGACAGGTGCTGAATGAAAGATTCATCTTGGGATTTTTTCAGAATTAGACTGATGTCCTAAAATTTTCAGAGCATCAGAGAGCACCAGGTGCAGTTTAGCCCAGTCTCCAGTGCGTCAGTGGGATGACTGTTGCTCAGGAGTGTGACAGCCTGTGTGGGTGGTAGCGGTAGGGTGTTGGCCCTGCCTATAGGCGTACCAGGCTGTTGCCCTTGATTGTCTGGCACGGGGTCAAGGTAGCACAGGGCTGGTCACTACCGTCAGCACTTCCCATTGTCAGGGCACATACTGTAACACCACCGGGGTCTGCATGAGCCAAAGTGTGTATTCGTGCATGTACATCAGAAGATGCTGTTAGAAGGTTGATGCTATTTGTGCTTTCCAAGCGCATCGCTATGAGTCATGTTTGAGTAGATTGCCAAAATATGAACTTATAATCAATGCGTCCTTGCTGATGTCATAGTGGGTGACTCATACAACACACTGTAACATGCACATCCTGTGGTGTGTGCTTAGTTCTACCTGGTGTTGTTTATAAGGAATCAAGCATCGGTTCATTTAAAAACACCACAGATTTTATTCAGATCTCTCTCTGTGGCATTTAGTTATTTAGTGATCATTTTCCATTAAAGCAATGTTTGCCTCTGTGAATTAGTCTCTCTCGTCTTTCTATTAGCACTGAGGATGCTGAAGCTCTCAGCTGCTTACTCATCTTTGCAGATTATGAATTGATCGTACTTCAGCAGAAATCCAGGCGGCAGGGTGACTTGGAAATTGAATTGGGAGGCGCGACAATGTGAAATAGTGGTGGCTGAAAAGGCTGTCTCTTTCTATGCAAAATTTTAAAAACTATTCAAAACAGAAGAAACATTTAATATTCTGTCTGTCTGAATTCAAAACCATATCTTGCGCTCCAGCACTGTCACTAATCAATTTAATTATCTGCTGCTGTATCAGTAAACTAGAGCATTACTGTTCACTTTGTAAACGCTAAATGGAGGGAACAAGCTGCACTGAGCAGAAAATCATGACAAACTATGAGAAATAATGTCTGGAGGTTTAGATAGATGGTAAAATAATGGATCAAGATAAAACTGTTTGCTTGCAACTGCCTTACAGTAACATTAGTACATGCTCAAATGAAGCGGTTAAGGTACCACCGCTGAACTGGGCAACGTTAATTATACAACACAGTTTAGGACCAGGCGTATACCAACTAATGAGATGTTCATTCAGGCTTTATCGACAGCCTTAATGGATTGTACAGATTTTTACTTTTTTCACTTTTTCCAATTCAACCACACACAAGTAAAAAATCTTTTATTAATCTTTTATTGCAGTATCGTGTGTTTTATTGGACATTCATAGTGATACATTTCATGGAAGACTGGTGGTGAAACAGTTGGCCAGATATCTGATAGCCATGGAAATTGTAATGTCTTTATTTTTGGCTTATCCAAAAATAACATTGATATATCATGATGAATACAATGAAACAAAACTCAAAAAGCAGGACTATTAATTGGTTGGCGACATTACCCACAATAAAGCTGTCGATTTTGAGCTCTGATACAATACTAGTATTAAAAAAAACAATACTCGATTCCTCTTTAGATACCACAGCAGGAAGAAAAACAAGTTTTTGGCATGCAAAATAGAGTATTGTTCATTCCGACTCAACACTTATTGTGGACCACAAAATGACAACATAACTAGGTTGGGTTTCTATTTTATCTGAATACATTACCATATTTCTATTGTGCTTATTCACAAACTACTTTAAAGTGCCTCGCTTGCTTTTTCTTCTCTCTCCACCTGCCCACCTCCACACACTACAGCTTACTGTACACACACACACACACAGCTGCTTGCACCACCCTGTCTGTTTCCGTCTTGCTGTATCATTCAGGGGCGGCAGTGTAAACTCACTCACTCGGCAGTGTTTTGGATTTTTGGTCTTCACGGCGGCAGGTGAGCCACACGTGTAGGAGGCTTGTTGGTAATCACGTAACCTATCGAAACCTACGTGGCGATGACATTGGCACCAATCAGGTGTGTTCACTGTTTACTGTTGCGGTCGGGGCTTGTGAAATAAACAGTTTGTGTCTTCGACATAATACCAGATAATCTCTCCTTCTCTGTGTCTTTGCTACAGAGCATGTGTGATTGTCAGTAGACTGCACTGGAGAAAAGCAAAGCACTGACACTTTTATATGTTTATATATATATATATATATATATATATATATATATATATATATATATTATGGTACATGATAAATTTATATCATCTCACAGTGTCATATTGCCCTCTACTAATGTGAAATATGGGACACCTTTGATAAACTAAATGCATTTCTTATGGTTGTAATATGACTAATAACTATGATATACTAAGACCATTTAAATGACAGCTCCGAGGCTGATAGATATGTTCTTGAGAGTATTTAAATGTTGGTTATAATGAGCTATGAAGGCAGAGGGACTTTGTTTAGTCGGCCCTGTAGAACGGTGCCTCGTATCATTAAACAAACAGATTAGATTTTGGTTCCACTTGACAAATTGACTGTAATTTCTTTTGCTGGCTGGATGATCGTTAGAGATTGGATTTCTGCTGGGCTCTGTAAGAAATTCGCAGGGAGGTATTAGCAAAACAAACATCTAACAACTGCGCCGTCTCGATTCAGACGCTCTTTTTGCATTACCCAGAGACTTGAAATAAAACTATGCTGGGGGAACTCCCAGATGAAATCGTGGAGCAACAAAGTTGTTTTTTCTCTGCGATTTCAAATGTCAAGATTAGTTTATTATTTATTTAATATAAATGAGTGATGTGAATAGCGATGAGGTGATGAGCTGTCTTCATGACGGGGGCGTCGGAGTGAGTAATCAATGGTGTCCCCAACAGGAGAGATCTCAAACAGGAAATACGTGCTCTGGTGCCAAACATGGCAAACAGATGGCAAGCAACAGGGCCCTGTCAGTCCAGTGTAGGGTTGTGCTTTTTGGAAGAAGATACAAGGGTGGCAAAAAAAACGGTCAGGATGGATGATATCAGGCCATCTGTCTGCATTTCAACAAGGTGTCATTTTTAAGAGGGTGGAAAGCTCACTCTCATTCTTTCTTCAGATTCTGGTCTTTCAGATAGCACATAACAACTGTGCTTTTGCCTCCTCTGTCTTTGACATTTTATGCAGCCAAATCCCACAGAGGCAGTTGCGTAATGATGTTTGGTTTGCTTATCGAATTTTCTTTGAGGACACTGCATAGTGCCACTGATGTTCACTCTCTATATCTCTTCATTGTACCTTCACTCCGGCCTTTCTTCGGGTCACCGTATTGTTTTATTTTTCTTTATGTCTTCCTCTCCACCTGTGATCTTCTGCACTGCATCGGTGCACCGTCGTTCATGGCGGAGGCCAGAAGTGATGCTGATATATTCCTCTCTTTGTCAAAGGACGATTGAGACGTACATAGGAAGGAAACTGCCTGGAGAAGGAGGCACTGAAGTTCACACACATGTAGGGAGACATTCCGGCTGTTACCAAGTGGAAAGGAGTTTGTCCGCCTACACACTCAGAAGACCAGGAGATGTGTGTCTGGGCCTGGCTTAGAGGCTGCTGGCTTGCTCTACTGTAGCAGGTGGTGCACATTTTTCCATTTACAAGAAAACACTAAGTGTGGGCAGCAAAGAGGAGGTGCTGTCGTCTATTCCTGCAACGAACATAGCTGATCTGAGCCACTTTGTGGATGGTCATGTTGTATGGATGCAGTTTATTCTGGCACGAGTTTTGGACTCGGTAATGTTTTCCAAATTACACAATATAAAGTTGATTCACAGAAGAATCGCAGTCAGTGTCTTGTAAGATTCTGAATTGATTCAGTCAGTTTTTTGTTAATAAGTAAATTGTGTTGAAATCGATCCACAGTGCTGCACCTGAGCTGTGCATGGTGTGCACACACTGATTTATACTTCAAAGAAGGCAGGTGTTCAGGGCACATTTTCAATTTAATAACTTCAAAATTAGCTCAAGATGAAGGTAAAGTCCTCTGTCAATCACTCGGTAGGTACCCCTCTACAGAGAAATAAACCTTAGTAATGTACCGCACTTTGGCATTAGACTAGAAGCCAGCCAGGCATCAGAAAAACAGTCAAACTCAAACCATTTTCTGATGCCAAAAAAATATATTTAATTTATTTACTATCGTAAATGTATGCCGACGAGTCAGCTAGGAAAATCTTTAATCTCTGTCTCTGTGTCTGTCTCTTAAGAAGTATAGCATACGCATAATTAATGCAATCAAGGACCCCCTGATGTTTCCCAGCTGCCGTGCATCAACTTTCTCCGACTGACATTGTTTCCCTTGGACAGATGGTTAGTTTTACTTGCGAAAGTAGGCAATCGCTAACTGTTAGTCTGCTGTTTTGTTAGCCTAGCAGCCACTCAGCGAACACAGCTAGATGAGGACCATTAACTCAGTTAGCCATGCAGCTAGGTTAGATTAGCAAACTCAGACCATGAAAACCACCTATGTACTGTATTCCCTCGTCGTTATACTTTCCCCCATTGGTATCAGATGCCTTGTTAGGTCCTGGTCAGGGTTCACTGGAGGCTTCCACTCTGGGAACAGTCACCTAATAAAACTGCTGTACAGTCAGTGGGACCTGTTTTGCTGCATGTTTTTGGTTGCTGTAAATTCCAGTCAATATCTGTAAGTCCATCCCTAGCTGTCTAAATATGTAGAAGCACCCAAGCTAGCCGTTTAGCTTTGATAAAAGACCTTTTTGTCAGTGAGGTTGTCATGGGATTACATACCTGGCCGGCACAATGAAGCAAATGGATCCATCCTTTCGAGTCAATATAGTTTTATCACAGCTGAATTGTTCATCTGTATGGCTCTATTCTGTCATGTGGATCATTGTTATATGTGAATGTTTTCGGGGCAATGAAAGATGATACTCTTTTTACTTCAGAAATTCTTTTGATGGAAAACAGACTGAGACCTTTAATACATGTGCACCTTTTTTTTTTACAGTCAATGGAAGCCAAAATGTCATGCAAGAGGTTTTCCAGTCTTGATAAGAGACACAGGCTCAGTCTTGGCTCTTATCTTCATGACCCAGAAAAGTCAAGGAGAACTCGGGGGGGGGCATTGCCCTGATTTAGACATATGCCACATGCAAGGCCAATGAAAAGGGGAAGGGCAGGTAAAAATGAGGCACGAAAAATGCATGGAGATGATCCCCGCATTCATCTAGGGACTGCAGAATTGGAGATATTCAAATTATGGAGATTATTCAGCCAACCATTGGTTTCCGCAGTTAGGATTAAGGTGGGGCTTCTAGGGATTCATAGTATCTACTCCCATGGCTCCCTGATTGGTTGAACAGTTGACAGGAGTAGTGACTTTAAGTGCTGCACATTATTCTCTAGTATTATTAATGCTCTGAGCCATACTGTATGTGAAGAACCTCATCCAGCATTGCAATGCAAAGTAGCTGGGGTCTATTCGTGTTGAATTATGCCTATAGGCGCAAATTCAAAGTCTTCTTTCACTGTGTGCGGCTCTAATACTGCAGTACACCTAATCTGCCAGAGGTATGCAATACATCTTCATCACATGAGCTGCATGCTTTCTGAATACTGAACATATAAAGGTTGTAAAAATCCACTGAGAAAACAATGAACACAAGTTCACCGTGGAGTGTGCATTACGGCAAGTTAGTGATTTAGCTGCTGGTTAGAATTTTAATTAATTTCGAGTTTCTTTTTCTTGTACAGTTAGGTTGTAAACTTGCCTAGAAACTTTCATAACTTAATCTGAAACCAACTCCCAATATCATCACGACTGTCACAATAATATTTCAGTGTTATATTGTATAAATGCAAATGAGGCAGCACTAGAAGGATGGCACAGGCTTTTCTGTGTGCCCCCGCGGTTGATATTTACACTAAAATGAACACTGATGCTGAGTAATGTTTGATGATGGGCCAAGCTTGTCCAATTCCCAAAATGTGATACGCTCCAGTGGCTCAGGTCATTATACTCCAGAGCCAGCATGCTTTGGAAAGCACTTTTAATGATAGGAGTTCTGTAATAAACCGCTCCAGTTAGACATTGCATTAGAGTCACGTGGAGTTGTTAACGCCAGTTGTTTTCTTAGTGGAAATATTATTTAGTTGTTAATGTCACCATTGTACAGCTTCAGTGATTTAAGCCAAAGGCCTATCATAGTGTCACAACACATAATGCAAATACATCGGCTTTTGAAAGTGTGGCATGACAGTTGTTCAGGGAGTGAAGGAAGAAACTGTTGGATGGTGGCTTTCTCCGTGTTTTACAGGAAACAGTGATACATCTTTGATCCAGAAATAATTTTTAGTCTTTCTTTTGACCCTGAAACATTGTTTGATGGAGATGTTTGATTTCCTGCTATTTCTGGAGCTTCTCCTTCCTGTTGTTAAGTGTTAGTGTAGTTAACCCAACACATTGCTTTAAATGACAGATTTTTCTGCTTTGCATCTCCCTCTCTCTCTCTTAACACCCCCCCACTCACTTCCCTTTCACCCCCACTCCCACCACCTCCCCTTGGGCAAATTGAGCTAAGACGGAAGGAGAGATGGATGATGTTGTTTTGAACTGTGACATGTCTCCATGCAAGTCATTCCATTATTATTCATAAATAATTGGCTAGGACCGTCTGTGGGAGCTATTTATAGAGCTGATTGCTGTTTTGCCAAGGAGCACAAACCCAACTGAAAACCATTCAGAAGGTTTAGTTTTATGAAGCCTCTTATAATACACTTGACCTCTGGTTGATTTTCATTTCCTCCAAAATACTGATTCGATGCTATAGTTTACTCGTGTCGTAGATATATGTGTAAGGTATCGATTCAAACTCCGTCATCTCACTTCTACCAGCTAAAGTCTCTATAACAGTTTAGAGCCAGTGTTTAAATATATCTAATTCTTTCGCTGGCAGCCAGAGATATTAACTCCGTCTCTCTTCGGAAGATCTATCTTCCACTTAAGTTGAAAATCAATACGGACCGGTGAGGCCGGTCAGTTATACTGGATTAGACAGGAGCACTGATCCCGCTCAGACGAATGGCTTGCAAACACACGAACCACTATTCATTTGTTCATCCTGACCGCAACATTTCAAGCACCATTAGTTCTATCTGTTCATGCGTGCGTGTAAGTGTTTGGAGGTACCTGTAGTGCTTACCATGCACTGTGAAATCTTGAGGGATGCCCTTGAAGGTTTGAACGCGTGAATGACAAAAAGAGAGAGCGGGGAATCCAAGCGGGGAGAGGGAGATAAAAAAAACGAGAAAATAATCAGATTGGGAACAAAAGAGTGGATTATTTAGCCCTCGTGGTTCATCAGGATAAGCCCAGAGCCTTCCTGTGAATATTACATGAGTGTTAGATTAGAACAGATGAAAGGGAGAACGCTCGCCCGGCCAAGTTGTACATAAACATACTATATATTTCTTTGTGCTGTGTTTGAGAGAGGCGCTTTGCATTGCAATATACAGTTAGGAGGAGAGCAGGAAGACAAATGAGATTTCTTTTTAGAAAGAACACGCTGTTGTTACACCTTGCACTGCACATGGGATTAAGCAGGTGGATGCGTCGGGCTTTCACAACCTTTTGTCAGGTCACTGTTTCTGCTGAATCAGGATACCGAGGGCGGGGTATGTTGAACTTGCTGAAAAGCAAGGCCGCGGTTAAGGTCTGAGCCTATCTACATGACAATAAAGAATTCAATTTCAAACGCAAATCGAAGCCTCGCGCGTGCCGTATTATAGCGTCGCCCCGCGAAGCGCTCCACCTCCACTGCAGCGTGACAGCATGAGAACATGGCTGGAATGCAGGATGACAAGGGTGTGTGGTGGAAACAGTCGGCTGTCATTAGTATGCAGCGCAGACCCGTCTTGTCTAGCTGGACCTTTGCAGAAAGTCCCCCCCATCCACCCCCCCCAGAACAGCAGATAAATTGTCTGTAGTGAATAGAGCAGCTGAGGCAAATCTGTGCCCTTTTCCACACAAGGAGATTTCTCTTGTGTCGTTGGATTTGCTCCATCACGCAGTCACAACAGTCTAAAATACAGGAGTTGTATGAAGAAAAGGGTCAAAGTTTCACTGTAATATTGCCATGAGAAAGAAAAGCAGAAAGAACCTTATTAAGACCTGTGCTCCAGCAGCTTAGCTCTCAACTCCTGAGTGGGTTTTATCAGAGAGGGCCCTTCAAGCATGTCCAGAGTAATGAACCTATTAGCCATGAAATTGACTTTTCGGATAAATAAAGAACAGATGAGAGTTTAGAGAACCAATTCCACATTTCAACCTTTTTGTTTGAATTTCATAATTACATTTGAGTTTCAGTACTTTTTTTAACGACTGGATTTGCATGTGCACACAAGTTTTTCTTCATCTGTTTGTGGTACTGAGCGGCTCGCTTTAAGTCTGCTGCAGAATATTAATTGGATCAGTTTTCGAGGTAAATGTATTAAGCCCACATCAGAGCCGGTGTTTAGAAAGTGTCCAAACCGTGTTAATAACGGTATGCTCATATTCAAGGCACTGTATCAGCAAATCAGCAAATGCAAACTTCCCTGCTTCCTGAAATAGCATTTTAATCAACTGCTGTGATGGCACTCAAACGTTAGGATCTCATAGTGCAAATGTCTTCTGCCTGTCTTTAATTACTGCTTGAGGATGAACGTGATTTGTTTCCCTGCTGGTTCAGGTAGTTATGTATACGTCCTCAAAGAGTGTGTGTTAAAAAATCAGACAAGAAGCAACAATGTGCCTTATGCAAACAAACACTATTTGCAGCTGTTGTTGGCGAGCGTACAAACTCTTGTTTCAGGATCTGTAATACGACTACTGACACTGCTAAATTTGGTTTCATCTGCCGCTTTCCGACATCAGGACTTAATGCTCGGATAACGTTATGTGAGTGAAACGGGGAGCTTCATGTGGAGGCATCAGTTATGCTTATAATCACACCAAATTGAAATGGACAACTTATGTCAAGTTTATGCAGTTAAGAGGGTGTGGTGAATCCTAATCTCTATAAACAGATATTTGCATATGAATGCAGAATCTTTAGGCAAGGGACCAAGATTTTGGAGCCAGAAACTTTCCGGTTTTCCGTTTGTAATTCGAGTAGTATTGACCAGTCACGTCGGAGCGTGCTTTGGTTGCAACACTCTGTGTGGAGAGCAAAATAGTTGGAACGTATTGTCCCAAATGCAGTTTCAGAACCCATCAGCTATTGAGGCATTCTTGCATATCAAGTTGTTAATCAGACTGCAGAGGAGGATGTCTTGGCCTCGATATCTGTTGTTCCGTTAGTTCCGGATATCCGCTGGCTCTGTTAGGAACCCTGAAACATTGGCTGTTGCCCCCAGAGACCAAGAATGGGTGGGGCACTTGAAAAAAATCACTACAGATCACTACAGTAGGATGATGATAGGATTTTTTTCCTGCACGTCACACATTGCCTCCGCTGATTTGCATTGGAGTATATCAACATGATTAATACTGTCACTTCTATTCAAAAGAATGTGCACAGCACAGAGACGAATGCTTTTAGGACCTCAAACAGTGACAGTATTTTGACCAAATCCATCCCATCACCGCAGAGGGCAGTCAGGTCTTTTCTGAAACAGGTGGTTTGGGTATTTCATTGGTTAAAGAGTAGAATACCAATGAACTCCAACTGTTGCCGGTGTGCAAAAGGTCCAGACAATCTCAGCGGGTACAGAATTGCCCACAACATATTTCTATTTACATGGATATCCTGTGACATCCAATCAACATATCCCTTTGTGCTGAGTGTCAGACCCTGCTTGATTGATTGTAGTTCTGCTTTGCACCCCTCTGCTCTGAGCTCAGCTCTGCAATGACAGAAAGGACACACACATGAATAATGCATGTCTCTATCAACCCATCTTGCAAGCAGAATGCTAGGAGGGGAGAGAGATGGATGGAGAGAGCGAAAGATGGACGGGAAAAGTGAGGGAGACGCTCCGGAGTTGATGAAGATGGGCACTGAAATTATAAGGCGTGATGACACCGTGTCACATGAAGTGTTCGACACAACGTGTGCAAATTCAAAGTAACCAATGATTTTCATTAAGGCGGCTGCACTAATATAAGATGACTGCTCTTTTTTGAAACTCGCTGTGACTTTGATATTAAAAAAAAAAAAGCTTTGAGAGGGTGAAGCTCCCTCACGAACTCGTCTGATTAAAGGTCTCCTTTATATTTCGAAGGTCGTCTTATTGCTCTCAGAATTTACAAATTGTAGGCCAAAGCCATTACGTGCCATTCTCCCTTACATAAAGGAAACTGAATCACTCAACACTCACTGCAATGAAGTATTAATTCCTGGAAGAGAACTCAGCATTGCCTTGGAGTGAGTTATCCTGTAAAAAGGTATCATAGATACACTGCAGAAAAAAATATTTATTAACCTGGCGATGAGCCATCCATGACTAAGGGCCAAAGGCCAACATATTGAATTTGTATCAGTTGCTCTTTTTTTGGAAGATGCTTAATCACTCTGCAGCAAAATTATATTACCCTCACACAGACGAGAAAAACAAGAATATATTAGCCTGCTTCCTTCTGCTACACTCCATTAGACAATACTGTTATTTTCTGATCATTATCGTTCTCCAATGCCATCAAAGTGATTGTCTCTGATGCTAAATGCAAAGGTGATTTCACGTGAAGTGGATGAGAGGGAAATAGGAAGAATAATAAGGAGAGAGGGCTGACAATCTTGTGAGCTGGCGAGTGTTCTTTGTAATTAAGCCTAATTGAGATGCATGACTAGTAATCTGAATAAATTATTGTTAAATTATTAAATTAATAAATGTCAGAATAGGTATGAACGTTCACAAGCTGGCTAGTAATCAACACTATGGTAATTTTAACATATGTTGGGTAAAAATAATGCGCACCTCTTTATTTAGACCCTTTTGTCTGCAGAGACGCACAGATGTGCGATCCAAGCCATGTGGATGCCCATTTGTTTTGCTCAGACACACTACCTTCATAATGTTTTATAACCAAGTAAATGTATGTTCTTCACAAATGCTCAAATGGATGCACAAATAGGCCTCCTTTGTCAGAATCAACAGGCACTCTCTGCGCTCACATATATATCGCTCATATATATTCTGCTCTAAGAGGAAAGATGAAAGGGGGGAGGGCGTGAGGAGAAGCTTAATGCATAAAAGATAAACCATTTACTTTAGAATTTTATTCTGATTCACATTCCTCATATAGAGAGCCAGAGAAAGATTGTCACGGCGAGGAGCATTAAAGGAGTAATGAACCCACATTTTACCGTGTGCTTTACTACTTTACACAGTTATACAGGATCGCTGAGACAAATGTGTTTTCATATCCTGGAGCAGAGAAGAATAATTAATCATTAGAATAATTTTGACTGTTTTCTCTTTTTCCCTGCATGCGCAAGAAGCATGTATGAAAATGTAGAGATGTTGGGTTTTTAAAGAAAGGGGGGAAAAAATAAAGAGAGATCAACAGCCGCGATGATCATCGAAGCGAAAATACAAAACGCATATAAATATCATAACATTTTCTACACAGACAGCCCACCCACTCACACATGGTATCGTGTGTGTGCTTGCACACGGTTGGCAAGCCAACAACAGAGGGTAAAAATAACTTTCCTGTTTGTATTGTAACTCAGTGTATGAGGGAGAAAGTGTGAAGCTTAAAAAGAACACGACTGACAGCCACTCAATTACTCTCTCTTAATCACCTCAAGAATTTGAACTTTGGTTATATCTGCATTTGGCTGCGTTTGCTCCAGGTGTTTCCTGGATCTCACAGAAATAGAATTAGAGAGTAGAATTGTAAGTCGCTGCTTCTTGAAATTTTGCATTTGTCTTTCGCCACCTCGGTGGATTTGGAATGAAATTTAAAAGATCTTTCATATTCTTCAAACCCATCCAGGTTCACTGATGCACATAAAAGTCTAAAACATTATGAATACACGCATTTAGGTGTGAATGCATTTTTAATTCAGTTTAGTTGGCAAGCAGGAGTGATTTCAGCTTATTTGCAATTGCTCTGAAAGAGTTTTCTCTGTCAGTAAGCTGTGAGGAAGTGTCTTATCTCATTAACAAACACTACCAGCATGAAAACAACCATTAGTGTCTAAACTCAGAAATATGTATGAATCTCACAGACACAGATTGACCACAACAGGCATTAAAAAAAACGTCCAAACAATGAATACCTTTTAAGCCAGCAATTGCTGCCAGAGAAAGATGTGACTATGCCCCAGTTTTAGGAGATTACTTGCATTTTGCTGACGTCACTGTCTAAAACGCTGGAGGCTTGACAACTTCACCATGAAGGGAAGACGTCTGTTAAAATTTTAGGAACCCTTTGCAGAATGCAGAGCTGTCGGAAAATGCTGTTTGAAGTCTAAATCCTCCTCGGCCTCTGCAGCATAATAAATTTAAAGTTATTCATTTCAATGGTGCCTGAACTATGATGATCTTTTCTAAAATCCTTCAGTCCAAATGTTTCGGACATCCCGTGTGGTTGCTATATGTGATCTGATTGTACATGCTGCAGTTTTGCCAGAAGATGATGACAAAATGCTTACAGCGCCCTTTGCTGCCTGCGTGCATATGAGGTTTTACAATGTGTAAGGAGAATACAACAAGCAGGTCGTCTCTCATCATGATTAGCCAATAAACATTTTAAATAGGTCATTAAAATATATCAACTGATCTACCAACAAATGTTTCAGCAGCGCAGCGTCATGCTATAATAGACCCGATTTTCCAATTAATTCTCACAAGCCATTAACCATGTTATTTTATTACAATGTGGAGATTACCTTTGTTTACGCATCTCATTTAATATGTTGTAATTATTGTGGCCTACAATTGCTGAATTTCCTGCTAGCTCTGCAAAAAGCCCCAGAGATGTTGTGTTGGTGTTGCTATGATTTATAGCCATGGGGGGCAAACGCTGCCTGAGAAGACTCTGGGGAGAAGGACTTCCCAACCCGGGGTTGCATTAACTGAACACTTTCCTTCATTGTCTGTACTTTGTAAAAAATGATGGAAACATCTGAAGGCATCCGCCAGCGAGGCCGATCGAACATAACATTGAGTAATTTACATGTTAGGCTGTCAATAACCTCGAGTAGAACGCCTGTATTAGACCCCCCCCCCTGTTTGTCCAGTAGTCTTGTCTATCTGGCTGTAGCCATCGCATTGGGAGGCTATATCACGATATACCCTAACTATTTAAAAATGTCACGCAGCTCAAGTTTCTTTCCAAAGCCAAATAGTGGTGATGTGTTTGATAAATGAGGCAAAAAAAGAAGGATTGGTGCAGCAAGGATGAAGGAAAAATACTAATACTGATAACGTTTATCAGCCAGCGGCAGCTAATGTTACGGGGGAAGGAAGTGGCGGGAAGAAGGTAAAAATCATTCATCTGCTTTGCGTCATGATGACATGAAGTGACCACATGGTTGGTGTCTCTGTTCATCCTTTCTTCCTGTTATTGTGTTCTCTCTTCCTCTTCCTCATGTTGGACAGAGGACAGACTCGACCCTACGTTGACTCACTATCGCCTCTCCAGGCACATGTGGTATTAAACTACAAGCAGAGGCTAATAATGTTCATTTAACATTCATGAACTGTATTTTCTGTCTTACATAGTGCCCCTTTAAATTGCATAATATAAATATATATACTTGCTTGGTTCCCCTCAATGCCGTTCTCTCTGCCAGAAAAAGAAATCAAACTTGTCGATTACAGTAATGGCAGTCCGCTCAGTAGAATATAAGACAGCTTCCCGTCCTTGTCAAGTGCGTTGCTGTTTGATGGATTTCATGGTGTGTTCTTGTCCTTGTACACTGAATCCTCCCACTTCTGAACTCCCCCAAGGCAGCAATTAGCCCTCAGTCTGTCAGTGGCTAATAGTTTTCTAATTGAGTCTCCACAGGTAGTGTACCTGTTTGCGGAGGTTAAACTGGGATGACACGGGCAGGACACTGATCTCCACCATGCTGCTGTAGGTTTTTTTTTCTTTTCATCATCTCACGGTGAACAGCAGGAAGCACTGTCCTCAGTCTATAAGTGTGATCCTTTATCTCTATCTGGTTTTCACCCCACTGCTTCACATCAAGCATGCTGTTGTGTCATGCTGTTCAGCTCTCATATCTATTTGACTCTATTTGTCTGCAAAAAGCATAAAAATTCACGGCCTCACAAAAATATACACCTTTTACAAGTACTGCAGGACGACTTTTGGATGTGTTTTGATGTTTTTTGTGTCATTGAAGAAGAACAATGTATTATTTTGGCTTTTTGTAAACACATTTTTGGCTTCCATGTTTTCTACTACGAACTTTCACTAAAATTTGGGGTTGTCGACAAATTCTGAATTCAGAAATCGAGCTGGAAAATATGTGAATATAATAAATATTCAGTTATGAAAAAATAAATAAATAAAGGTGGCACTAAAGTACCCGTCGGTCTTGCATATTCTCGTGGAGACCTGAACCACTGCACTGAGTAGACTACATGATTGACAGGAGACACAATGTCGATGTTATCAATTAAAAATTAAATCCTGGTCAAGTTGAAATGAGCAAAATAATTCAACAGCCGTGTGCTAACGATTGCAGAGGGATCACAACCCAGCATGGAAAGAATGATTTGCACTCTGACCAGGATGTACGTTTGGTCAGCCCAAAACAGCTATCAGTGTCTGGATAAGTACAGCAACTAACGATTTAGTTTCCATTGTGCAGAGCAATGTTTCCATTCGAGTTTTCCATTCAGCACGGCGAATAAACTACATCAGATACATGCACCATTATTTTTAAAGGACACAACGAGAGAGAGAGCAGGAGAGGGAGAGGCCATCGTTAGCTGCTAGCTAGCAGAACCATAGCGTGTAATCAACTCTGTGATTGGCAAGAAAGTCACTAAGAGGACCAGGCTGTGAACGCTTGAGCAGAACTTGTATGTATAGCATGTAGCTTGCTGATGTAATGGAGAATATAACTGGGCAGAGCAGCAATAAATAGTACCAGCAGTAAAACAGAAGCACTGTGCAAAAATAGATTCTGACCGACTCTGACAGCACTGCTAACATTAGATTATAGATATAGATATATAGAGAGAGTTTTAAAGCATATACTGTGGAAATGTCACATTACATCCATGTGACTTTGATATATAGTATAGTATATGCATAATATGGGTACATTTTCTGTTGCGCTACTGCATCAGTGCCTTTAAACTCTCATTGCTATTGCACCATCATACGTCTTCCTTTCCATTTTTCTTAAAGCCTCTCATTCCACCACACCACACATCTCTCGACACCCTGCATTTTGGCCAGCCTCTTACCAGCTTCAATCTTCTTTCCAATATCCCTCTCCTAAGGTCTATTTTCCACTTTCTATTATCATTCCCTCACAGAGCTCTCTTTTTGGAGCCCACTTGTCATCTCCCAGTCCATCTCTTCGTGCCCTTTTTAAAAGCCTTTCTTCTCTCTGACCAGACTGAAGGACACAAGCAGCGGCACCAATATCACCTGTGTTATTTTCCCAATGATTTTTCTATTTTTGCCGTCTGATCACCTCAGCCAGCCCTGACTGTCTTCGCTTAAGTCACATTGCTGCAGCAATGAAGCTATGATATTTCGTCTCGTCCCGCTCCTTTCTTCAAATTAGCAGCTCTCTGTATTGATTAGAGTCGGGAGTGCATTACTGCCTAAACATGGAGTCTCGCGCCGAGGCTGGTAAAGCAATAAAGGGGTATTGATCATGCTGCTCATCTGACAGCTGCCTGTTTTGTAGGTGTATGTGTAGCTCGTAGCACGACATCATTGCTTACTGTTCTAAAGTGTGATCATAAATTATTGTCGTTATTGTTGTCTTTACAATGTAATTCTGTTGGGTACCAGGGTTGTATATTGAGTGGGGAGTCCATCAACCAAGCTGTGGCATGAAGCATATAGCTCTGATGAAGTATCCCAGCCACAGCACTGCAGAATGCAGTCCTTTGACCTTTCTGAAGAGAGGACAAGCACAAAAAGCGGATCAATCAAATTCCCAAAACAACCCGGGGTACTTGTTGTACATGCAGCCATTTCAAATAATCAATATCGGAGTGATTTTATTTGTGCACGCAAACATGACAAACACTTGACACCGTGATTAACGTTAATTAGAAACAGCTGATATGATCTGATGACAACGCTGGTCATCTTGACTGGCAACGATGAGAAGCTTGTTACCTTCTGCCAATTTGAAAGAGAGCGTTAGAGTCTTAGTGTTAGCGAATCCATGTAAGGAACTGCACTTGATCTGTTTTATTTCAGCCGATTCCGGTTCTTCGAAATGTGCCCACATCTGCCCTGATACTGATTCTTAGCATCGGCTCGGGACATCTCTAATAATTAATGCTGCACATTACTCCTCACATTGCTCCTCGTGGCCTATTATTAGAAATTATTCTGTACAGGACAGAGTATCATTTAGGTTCAGTTACATTCCCGTCCTGAGTTTTTGCTTCAGTGTTGTACACAATGTCCTCATGCTGTCATTCTATGATAGGGTTAACACAGCTAATTGCCCGCTCTCTTGTCTGGCGCAGGGCTATTTGTCTCCCTATGTAACATCTATTAATTATGAATAAAATGAGATCTCGTAGTGTCGTTGCTCATATTTCACCTCCCATTCACACAACATCCCATCCTTTGGGCTGCCCGCACCTTTTTTGTTACATTGTGTGAAAGTAATATGCGGAACTTCAGCGCCCTTCAGATGCCACGAATGTCTGAGAGGCACGGCGTTTTCTTGCATAGGTATTTGACCATTATGTGCGTTTTATAATTTTGTCTCCCTTGAAGTGGTTTTTGGAATGGGACTCAGACATGAAACTGCCTGCTTCTGTATCTCTTTCCCACTCATTTTGCTCTGAGCGGTGGAGTAGAAAATGGGAGTGCACTGTATTGTATTATGTTTTTCTGTGTGCGTGCGTGTGTGTGGGCGTACGTACTTGTGGATGTTTGCGGTGGGTGTTGTTTAAGAGATATGTGAGATAATATGTGCACGAGAATTTTATGTTATTGCCGTTCTGGTGCATCTGGTTTATTTATCGGCAGCGGACAGTCTAATTACATCTCGTACGTTTCAGGTTAAGTGACGTTTAAATTTTAGTCTGTGTTTAACAGCTCTCTTTAATGATGCTGCACATGATGGAAGGGAGGGCGTTTCTGTGTGTGTGTGATTGTGAAGAAACAGGAAGACAGAGAGGTGGCTGAATGCGTGTGTGTCTGTGTGTGTATGGAGGGAGGTGAGAGTGAAGGAGGAGGGATGTGAATCCATGATTAATGCAGCATTGCCCTTGTATGTTTCAAAGCGGGAGAGAGGACGGAGGTGAGCCTAACAGCATTAGCATTCTGCCCGCGCTCCAGGAGGAGTCTGCTCTGCCCCTGTACAGATGCTCCGCTGCCTTTCAGATTACTGAATAGACACTTCACAGACCCTTCAGTCTGGATGCACACCAACCAGCTGTTATCCAAAACTGTTTAAGGTCCGGTGCACACTTGTGAATCCAATTTATGCGCTGACATAGTTGTGTCTGCTCGTCTGGTTTCAGCTGCTGTTCTCTCTCATTCTAAAGCTGTCAGTGAATACATGGGCAATTCTGTTGTCTCCCTCATTTTCATCCTCACTTCTAATTCGGGGCGTTTTATTTTTAAAGAGGTGAAACAGCTTTGCCTTTTTAAGTGGAAAGGATGTACAAGGGAGTGACATTGAGCTGACTTCAAAACTCATCACGTATTTAAATCCTTTATGCTATGCCACGCTGCCAAAACCCTTTGAGGTGTTATTTGGGGTAGTTGACAGCAGGGATACTGGTATGCAGAGCAAGGCACTCCAGCACATAGAAGAGTTACTGCCCTGACGGTGCAACTTTTGACATTTTTGGTACTGTGTTGCATTATAATTTAAAAATCTACCCTAACAGCAAACTCTATCATAAACTTAACTTTTGTTCTGTGTATTTCTGAGCAGTACCACCTATATGTTCACACTGCAGACAAAGGTGTCCCATTTTTTTTTTTTTAAGTTATTACGCCCTCACATTTGACACAGATCTGAATGTGAGCAGCAAACACCTGAGAGCAGCATTTTCCAGTTTGAATTAGGACAGAATTATTTAAATTTAGGGTGCATATATCTAACCTGAACACCGGCCGTGAAAACCTTCTCGTCCCGGCAGACCAAAGCTCTTTTGTTGCAACCACTGACAGTATAAATAATGGACTATGTATGCCTGACATCACCCGCAGGTTTCTGACAAGCCGCTTTGAAGCTCAAAATCTGCAGTGCCTGAGTCAAACAAGCAATCTGTAACGGCACCCACCTGTCAATCAAAACAGCCATGCGACAACTTCAAGCCTTTTATATGACTTTGCCTCAGTACAGCTGCCATGAACGGGGAAATTAGGCTGTAAACATTTCAGTCATGTTCTGCAGCCAGCTCCAAGTGGCCATTTGAGGAACTGCAGTTTTTGGCACTGTGATATGGGCTTCACTTCACAGCCACAGGTGTTGCCTCTTGGTCACGGCAGACCAAAGCTCCATTGCTAGCTGTGTAAATACCAGCGCTCTCCCAGTGGTTTGCCCCCAGTCCAGGCAGCAGAAGTCAGAACCTCTAAATGCATCAAACTTAAATCATCAATGACAGCGGAAGCTAATTCCTACCTTTACAGTATCTTCGTAGAACTGAGTGCTGGGTTTGGTTTGACGATAAGCCAGCCACAAATGTTGGTATATAGGTGATTTTATGTCTTATGTTAGAGGCTTGTAGTGGCTCAGTGCTAGCTCATTGAGTGTGACCATCTCCCAGCCAGTTGTTTCCAAGGAGGTAATTGTTTTGTGTGCCAGTAGTAGTGGAGGAGTTTAAGCTTGTCTTTTTGATCCACAGAGCTGAGGTAATCGATTCCAGCATTTGTCCTCCTGTGCTTGTTGTCCTCCTCCTGTTCCTCTTGCACTGGGCTCAGGAAATGTTTGCACACACAGCTTGTTTGGGTAGTTATTTCTGCTCCTGCCTCAGGTCACATATTGAGCTGAACCTGGCAGTAATAACTTTTCTCACTGTGCCTCAGACAGGTACTCCTGATTGTCTCTGGCTTACTTTTTGTGCTACAGGGTGTTTTTCGGCACTCACCAATACCTATCATTCATAAATGATAATGGCTGTGTGTATGGTTTATATAGTATGACTTGCACCTGGGATCATTTTTGACCAGGTTCTATAATTTGTTGCTGACAGATTAATCACCTGGCTGATTTGCCTGTTTATTGCAGGTATGTAGCCTCACAGTATGGAGATTCCAGTGTTAGGTTAAAAAGATATAAACTTTGTTTGTGTGACAATGGTGATGTTTTCTTATTGGATTTGTTCCACTCTAAAATATTGAAATTGGTATCCACCTGGAAAAAAAAAAAGATATATTGTTGGGTCTCTGTAAATGAGGATCAAGGAGCAATCTAAGGATTGTTTAGACTTGATCTATGTGAATAGTCAAGAGATAACTTCTGTTACAGTTTGGTGCTATTTAAATGAAATTGAATTCAATGAACAGGAATGAATTATTCAATCATCAGAAGTTAATGAGCCAGTTAATCTATAATTTATCATAACTGGCAAATGAATCTGTGCAAAATGTGATGAATTTTATTTAAGAAAAACAGTCCTGGAAATTAAAATGAAGTTTGTTCCATCTAGTTGGACACGTGCATGGACGCTGCTCGTGATTTCTTTATATTGACAACTGTGCGATTAAAAAGTGTTTGATATGTTGAATTGATATTTAGTAGATAGGTTGATGTATTAATCTCTTTTGTATTTGCAGTTGTACCAATCACTTGAGATACTTTCAGACAACCTGTAATTTTCTGCGGCTAAAAGTACTTAGCGCTTGTTTTTTGTGTGAATGCTACTTTTACTTCAGTGTCCACCAACAATCCTTTTAGAGGTGTTCTGAAGTGTTGGCATTGCTTTATGTTACACCTGCCCTGGTTGGCTATGTAATGGCGACAAGT
This sequence comes from Nibea coibor, assembly GCA_023373845.1. Lineage (NCBI taxonomy): Eukaryota > Metazoa > Chordata > Actinopteri > Sciaenidae > Nibea > Nibea coibor. Next base: position 19,902,099 of record CM041721.1, read on the forward strand.
TGAACAAATGCAATGGAATGCTTTACGTTTTTATACCATTTTATATTATTTTACCTGTTTTGCTCACCCTTCTTTGCTGCAGATTCCTGTGGAGGCCGGTGTCGTGCCGAGAAAAACAAACTTCAGCTTTAAAAGTAACCTTTGTCCCAAACCAAACACTCATAAAAGCCACTTTAAAAACATTTCAGTGATCTTAAAATAAAATCAGCATGACCTGTCGGCTGCTGGCCGGGGAGTATTGTATATTCCTTGTATAGTTATTTAACATAATTATATAGTTAGTAATGCAACGTGTTTAGCCACATGTAAATCAGCGGCTGCATTCACTTATCAACCCACATTTATCTGTTTACATCTTCTACCTTTGACACTCATACTACTCATCCATATTTATCAAGCATATTTTCTATCTGCATAATACTGTGGATGGTTTGTGGCTGTATTGTGGGATTTGCTGGATAAACATTGTTAGCCAAAACAATGCGTCAGCTTGCTTGAGACATAACCATATGTTAAGCTCGGTCATTTTCATAAAATTATCATATTTTTTTCTGAACCTTGTCTTACCATAGTTATTTGAATACATTTTTTTTTTGACTTGGTAGATAATAGAAACGTGCACACTTACAAACACATAAACCTGGAGACAATGGCATTAACAAAAGCCGTTGAATTGAGATCACATGTCGGATCAGATTTTTCACTGGCACTTAGGACAATATATCAGTTTCAGTGCATGAGTATAGTGTGTATGTGATGAAATGTGGTGTTATAATAAAGTTTTTACGAACAAGCAAAGCCTTCTCTTTGTCTTTTCATGCGCTGGCCTGTCGGCAGTCTTTGCTTTTGTAGTTTCTTTTTGTTGTCCTCTGCTTCAGTGCTCTAAAAAATGGATGACAGCATGTAAATAAACAACACTGTGGAGTTATACACTGCAGATTCTAGAGAAATGATTTTGATGCCCTGCTTGGACTTGTACTTAAAACATCCATTACCCTGTTTTCCATCATTTCACTTACAGATCAGCAGAAATTGAGAGAAGTTGTGTTGTGGGGAGAAGCATGCCTCCTCTGGGTGAGTGTAGTTAAACGTAAAGGACAACTTTGAGTAAAGTGGCAGGCGAGTTAAAAATACAAGCATGTACAAATGTCACACGGGTGAGCCATTAGCGAATGAGATTCTCGGGCAGCGGGACCTCTCTCTGGTCCTCGACGTGACTCCCATGACATTTCCCAGCACCTGGATGTTAAGGTTGGGTTTGTGTTTGATGCAGGAATTTGATGCTTTTGTGTTTGATGCAGCATTAATTGAGTTACCTGCTGTGTAGAAGTCAGGTCCTCAACCTGTCTTTGGTGCATGACAATTTATTCTTTAGATAACGCCCCTTTCCAGTGGGCTGATAGTGATAGTTTGTTCCTCCCTGTCACCTTCAAGTACAGCCCTATTACATGCTCTGCACATCTGTTCCTTTACTTACCCAGCACTGATGAGCAAAATTCTCTGTAGAGTCTTTTGGCCTGAATTAAGAGTATTTGTTGTAATTAAGCCTGTGCAAAAGCTTTAACAAGGATTAATGTTTTAAAAGGTACGCGCATTAATCAGAAGGGCAATGATCTCAATCCCGCAGAGATTTTCCAAAATTGAGTCATTTATGTTTAGTAACAGCTAGAGCCACGCGGATGCTGGAATTCTGAGGACGATGGAGATGGCCATAATTTGAGATTTGGCATTTTGTGCAGACCAGCTTCAGTTGTTTTTCTGTCGGATATATTTAAAGCTCACGTCCCAGCAGCAAGTCCTGAAGCTAATGACGGAAGGATGAACTATTTCGTTACCATCTCCCCTGCGTGATGTGCATTATCATATTTCATATTGGAGTGAGGTGATGACGCCTTTCCTCCACACCTCAATCGAAATTAATTAATGACCTACGGGGTGATCCCTTAATTCATATCTACCTATGCACAGGTCATAGAGTGTTGTAGTTAAAAACAGTCCTCCATCCATGCATTTCCCATACACTGACGTACTCATACTTTGTATTATATATAATGTATTTTCAAATTTTCACTGTGTTCCCACTGTTAGAATCCACAGCTGTTGTTGGCCACAGCCAAAGCCAGGCTTCGGTCATCATTCTTTGTTCCCGCATCGTAGACTCCAAATGATTTTCCCTCCTGTCAGAGTGAACGATGATCGTATGTTTCAAATGATTCATTATCACCGTGGCAAAGGACAGAGCACATAAAATGATGCTGATAGTGCTCCATGCATCTTGACATGTGCAGATGCATAGATCCTGTGCTAAACTGCTGCCACAAGTATGGATATAAATACTCTGTGCGCTTTGTTTAGGTTGTCTGCCGAGCCGTTTATGTTGAGCTCAGTAATGTCTTTTTTTCTTCTTCTTCTTCTGTTGACAATCAGTGATGTTCCCACTTCAGGGCGTGACACCACACTTCCTGGTTATCTGATTAACCCCGGCCATTTCTGCATCACTGTGAACGCTGTCTGTGCTCTGTTCACCTAATCAAGGCTATGGGGGTACTTAATGATATCTATATTTCTTTTGGCTCAGGGCTATAAAACTGCCATCTATAGTAATGTAAATACATTACAGTCCCCAATCTTCCCAATGAGATTTCATTTCTCCAGGATGCACACAGTGTGTTAGTCCTGTAGGACTTAGATCTACTCGGAGGCAGCTTTTCCGAGCCTTATTTTTCAGGGGACAAACAGTGTATTATGGTCCTCCTACTGTGCCCCAGGTTTGAGGCTGTTGTTGTCATTAATTCTGAGCTCAGCGTAGTGTTGCTACGACCCATTACAAACCCACACCTCCATCTTGGCTCTGCGGTGATGCATTACTCTATACTTCTCATTAATAATTCCCACTGCATATAGCTGGGTGAGGGAAGAGACAGGAAATATGGGCCAAAACAGTTGCTGCTTCATATACACACAAGAAGGCAAAAGCAATTAATGAAACGACACTGGAAGGCGAGTTAGACCGCCTAGGCTAATCACTATAATAATCCCAGAGTGTGCTAAAACAGTATCCATTTCTTCCTGGAGTTATGGCTTTGCATGAACCTTTTAGGAGAGAACACCGGTGCAATAGAGAAACCAGGTCCCCTTTCGCTGGACTTTGCAGGAGCAGAAATAACTAATGGGTAACTATTGTTTTGGGGTACTGTGTGTCCCATTGTTATTCAGAGAGAACCCAGAGTTCTTCTCCTGGTTACTTTCCCAAGTGGGAGCAAAAAACATTAATTTACCAGTGAAGGAAAAAGTACATTTGCCTTAGTGTTGAGTTTAATTTCCAAAAACTGTAACTAAAAACGAAAGAATCTGTGTTGAACCCTTGGAATTACTCTTATGGATGAGGTCAGGAGTAAAGTTTGCAACATTAGAGCGATGGACCCATAGCAATAACACAATAATTGTTCTGACAGACACTCGTTTGAGGAGATTGATTTGGTAAATCAGCCTTTGATCCCCTAAAAGTATTCTCCAACACCTTCACGTATGCTTTGATATTGAGTGGCATTGCCCTTTAAAATCATTGGCTGGCCTTTTATACATCTTCTCACACGAGAGTGGCTCTTTATGACCTCAACAGCTGCCGCTATATTTGCTCTTAACATTTACATTGTGTTGGAATAGAGCGATTATGTGCTCATGTGAAATTTTCCAGTTCAGTGCTACAGGTTTCTGCAACATGTCACTCGAACGGGGCATTTTTACTGCACGCCGTTAAAATGTTTTAAATTTTCTTACGCGGTTTCCAGTGTAAAAGCACAGCAGTTAAATACACAATTTTAATGATCTTACCTTGACTTTTTTATGCGTTGTCTTGTCTAGTAAACATTGCACAGACATAAAGAATTAACTTACATCTTATGAACCTTCTAACACAAATCACAGCATGCACTTCCAGCTCATTTAAAATGCACAACAGCTTTGTCAGCCCCCCCCCCCCCAATCATCATTAGCTGTATAGGCTCATGATCACAGGTCACATCACCATGTCTGCAGGTTGTGAAGTTCTGCTATCTTTAGGCCTCCGCAGCTACAGACCTGTGCGTATGTGCAGTCATTACCGCTTGCATTGTGATTAATTCCGTGTAGTGGCTGAGCTGATTTTTCTTTTGATTGTTGTTGGCACACGCTTTATGATGTTTATATAATTATGACATTCTTCATATCATAATTAGATCTAAACAGCTGAGCGGTGTTATTGCCAAGATGCAGAGCTTAGACGGCAAAACTGCACAAATGCTCTGTAGTGTTATAATCTGTAAATCTGAGGCACAGAGACATATCCTGCCTGATACAACATCCAGTGCAGTCAGAAAGCATTAAGGCTGCGGTAGGATTTTCATTGGTTTGTCTGTAAAAAAAAAAATAGTGAATCTATCCCATATTACCTAATTAATCACTGAATAATTATATATATATTGTTTACTGTCTTACTTAATGAATTTTTGTCAAGTAATCTGGATTTTCGCACACTGGCATCACATTGAAAGGCTAAATCAAATGCTGCAAAACCTTGTCTGCAGCGAAATATTCCAAATCAAACCAAAATCGCACATTTTGTCCTCTGCAATGATTTTCAGTACCGTTTAAATTTGTGGTGAAAAAATACTCCCCACCCTACGAATGCCATAATCATTTAGACTCATACCCATACCAATAAACGCTGAATAAATACCAATACTAGTGGAAAAGAGATGTCTGTGCCAGGTTTTGTTAACAACTTTTCAGTGCACGTATGGAAACTAATCAGCAGGGTCATACGGTGAAGATAAAGGGCTCACACAGCCGAAGAGCTGAATAGTGTGTACAGCAGCTTGTGGGGGGAAAAAATAAAGCATTTAACTTTCCTTCACATCCCAGTTATTTCAGACTGTAATCTCTCCACCATATTTTGTTTCGTTGTCTTTTCCCATTATCTTTATCTCTGCCCGGATCGCTTGGGGAGGCTTACCTGCCTAAGCTGATTCTGTATTTGTTCAAAAACAGCTTTCTAAAAGGAGCTGAGAGTTTTCTTTGAGATAATCACGGGCATGTGTCACTTGACACCGGAGTGACTGGGAAGCTCCATAGCGAGGCAATTTGGCACAGCACAGCCCTGAAAATTAACATTGTGTTGAGTGGCGCTGCCAGGACTCCTTGGCGGCTTCACTTGGTGGGATACACAGAGGCTTCCTCAGAAATTAATTATTGTGTCAAGGCCACTTTATTCTAATATTTGACTCTTGACATCAAGGGATATTCAACTGATTTCCTATGTATTGGGTATCTAATAGAACAATTTTATAAATCAGTGATCAATAACAGACATTTTGAGTGAACCTAATGTTCTCTAAACCCCAAACCCTGGGCTTTACCTTTACAAGAGAAAAGGCTTTGGGGATGAGGACTAACTTTTTTGACTTGTTTTGTTTTTTGTGGACTGGCATGTTAGTTTGAGAGGATCTTTAGTCTCTGGTGAGGAACTTAAAGACATTACAGTAGATAGACATTAAAGCTCCTGCAAACAGGCAGTGATGAATTTGTGAAGTTTTTTTTGCTCAGGAGATTTCACCTGAATGACAGGCATGAAAACATCCTTTTTTTCTCTCTCTCCTCTTACCTTTTACCAACTACTCGGTGAACTACAGTGAACACGATCTTAAACTTGAGAGCTTCTGAAGTGCCACCACTTATGGCTGATGGTTAGATCGTCACCTATTGTAAGTGTGAAAGTTGAGACATGGCGCTCCATCTGTTAGGAGGGAACAAGTGATTATTAGCTTGTGCTAGGGCTTTATCACTTCTTAAGCTGGCCAGAAAGCCATGTGCTCGAAGATGAACCGTCAAGATGGAGGGATTTATGTCGCCTGCATGAGGTGAGAAGAGGTCAGAGTATTGTGTGTGGCTCTCAAAAACAGCAGTCGTGCCGTCGTCCCAAAAAAAGCGACTGCTGACCGCTCAAAATCTATTTTCTCCCGACCAAAGCCAGTTGCTCTAGAAATAACAGCGGCTCTGTTTGTTTGATAGTGATAATAGCAGTGGTAAGAATCAGATAACAAGCAAGGGCGCCGATATATTCTCCTCGTCTGTCACTGATCCCTCCAACTTTTCCCGTCTTTCTCATCCCCGGAGTATAACTGTCATCCGCGGGCCGCGAGCTCCGTTTCTTAGCTCCGAGGATCTCCTTTCCCCAAGTGCAAGCTATGCTGGTGTTTCAGCTTTCACTCTCCTCCAGACGCACAGCGCTGAACTCGACAACCTTTAAGAGAAATGGTCGTAGGGGACAGGTAGTCAAACTTGACCTCTTTCTTAAGTGGAGACAATTGTGTGTAGTTTTCTCTGTGGACAGCCATGAGTAATAGTAGCTTTGTATTTCACTGTTATTTCACCTTGTTCACTCTCTGTGCCCTGGAACGAGTACAAACGTGTAAGAATATACCATAATTACTCTTAGAAAACATGGTGGGGAAAATAAATCAATGCAGCTGTGTATCTTATCACTCCTAAAAGCTATCTACGTTTAACGTTTTTTGCTTTTATTGTAAAGATCTTTACAAAATGATGTGTTTTAATGACCAAGCAGAATCTCATTGATCTAGCCAAATAGCTGGTATGACAATAAGAGATGACAGATTACTATTAGTTGCCTGATTGATGCAATTGTTGCATGATGAAAAAAAAATTACTATAGCATGTAACTTGGGAATGATAAATGAAATGATGGTGTCGGAGGGCCCTGGGAGGATCCTAGGGCCAAAGAATTGGCATCAGACTTTAAAGCAAAAGGAAAAGGGCTTTGAACTGAGGCCTTGAGGCACTACAGGCCAATGAAAAGTCCTGAATCAGCCCCCATGGCACTGATAACAGAGTAGAGGAGGATGGAAATCCCCCTCTGAGAGACTGGGGCCTGAGGAATGGTGTCCGGATGTGCAGAAAATGCCAATAAGAAAATCCAAACATGGAATTGAAAAGTGCTGACATCTTATAGAAGTGGGCATAGAGTTGGGTGTAGATTGGGCGTAGAGGCGAGCAGGGGTAGGACGTCTTCAGTTTGACTCCGGAGCCAACTCAGGCGTATTTTTTGTGAAAGAAGAAACTCGTTTGCCTTTACTCTGTTCGTGCTTCCTCAGAGGATTTGTTTTTCAACTCTTAAAATCTGTTTTTAACCTTTCGAGACCTCTGTAATTCTTCACCATCACTGTTGCTACGTCATTTTGGACGTTTTGAAACTTCCATAGATCTTCACCTTTGTTGTAGTTATGTGTTGGAGAAGACGTCCAGATTCATGATTCTGGCCCTGACACGGACTTATTATCTCCAGCACAGCCTTCTTAATTACAAAGCTGGTTGCAAAGTTCACATCAAATGCTACGATAAACACTGACTTTGCGTCATTAGCTACTTTTAAATGGGAGTTAATAATCTGTTAAGTATCTGAAGCAGCCACATGTTGGCTTAAGTAGCGTCTGCATGGAAGTCTTAATGTCTTAACTAGCTGAAGCTACAGGTAATGGTCACTTCATTAAAAACAAAGCAATCTGTTACCACACTGGCTCTTTTTTCGTGCCTAACAGAGAAATTTTGCACATCCCTGGACAACAGTCTATCAGATCACAGCATAATGCTCTCTCTTTTTTTCATAGTTTTACAGTACATAGTTATTTCTTCAGAGTAAAAGACACTGTCCTCCTGACAACTCTCCACTCCGGAGTTTCCCAACCTTGAACCACCCCTTATTATGTAAAACACTGATCATACTCAACCCTGGGAGCAAAGAAAGATAAAAGTAGGTGTCCTTAGTCAGCACTCATAGATAAAAATGTTCTGTTCCTTAGTACCGTGACTCTGGTAAAACTCGCCCTGCACTGGCCCGGTATAGTGTGTTAGCCCACAGCTTTACTTGGAATGAGGCTGCGAGTGAAATAAATATATAAATCTGAGAATCAATTTTCTTCAGAAGTCTATGTCACACAGGTCATCTTGCTCCATCTCTGACCTTAGAAATTGAAGCGAGAGTGCCCAATTACATGAATGTGTATGAGCTCTGTTTTTAGATCTCTTCTTCTCTCTTAAAGCTGTATCTTACTGTCTGTAAGATACACAATGACACACAGGTTTGTGTGTCTATGTGTACACACGCATGTACGTTGAATAACAATGTACATGTGCAATGTCCCCACAACTAAAAAGGTTTCCTCTGGCATATTATGGACAGTTTTTCAGCATCAGTATATGACTGCACAGAGAGATATTGGAAACAACAAAGGCGTATGAGCTAATAGCAGATGGCAGAGCTACTCTTACATTTTGCTGCCCTAAGACAAAAAAAGTGTATAATGTAGTTGTACTTTTAATTTCACAGCCATTCAGGATGATTACTTTGTGTAGTGCTGGCAGTGATTTTATCAGAGAAGTGGAAATCTTCCTCTTTGAACCCGCAGTCCGTTCTGCCCGTTCTGCAGACTAAAAACCTGATCCTACACTTTTTTTTTTTTTGTCTTGGTGCAGCTGGCAGTTGCTTCGTCTGCATTTTTCTCGCTTTAGGTCACTTCAAGGAGTCAGGTCAATGCCTTTTTTGTCCTGGCTGTTGTAATGATACCAGAGCACTCAACCACCTTTGATGAACTTGCAGTTTGTCCGAATAATGTCTGATTTGAGTCTGAAGACATGGAACTGACAAATAGAATAATATAATATATTAAAATGAATAAATAGGTTCATTTAAATAGTTTTGTGTCTTAGTAAGTGGATCGCAGAAGACCTGCTTTGAAACAACATAGTTGCAGCGGAGTGATAATCACATGAATGTCGTCATAAATTGCTAATTCATATTATTAAATTACTGGGATGTGATATTTCCATTTATTAGGCTGTAAAGGTATTTAAGTCAAGTCAGGTAGAACTTTATTTATCTGCAATGGGGCAATTATGCAGCAGAAATAAAGGTACACGATATGACACACTATGAAAAACACCCTTCACCCTCCCCTTTCATGTGTATGAAAGTGGCCAGGAAACATGTGATAACACACATCAAAGGCCCTATTCAGAGACAGTGTTTGGCAGTTCAACATGGATATTATATTCCATTTCTGCCCTATTTTGCCAAAAGAAAAAAAAATGCCTGTCTCCAATCTTCTACACTGGACCTTTAAGGGAATACTAAAACATCCTGCATGTAGAACATAACCACCCAGAAAGTGATACAACCAGCAACCTCTAAATGGTCTCTGGCAAATCCTGCAGAGACCACATGTCAAGCTGTATCTTTGACAGTTCGAGCAGCAGCTCTCTAGGTATTTCCCTCACACTTTCACATTTTCCTTATGTACTGAATCTGAAAAAAAAAAAAAAAAACTGGGCCAGTCTCCCGGCACACGGTGCTCCAGAAATACCTGCAGGTGATAACTAGCTGAGGTTTTCTAGCAGGTGTCCTGTCACCTCCGCCATTATGTATGCATCATACCTGTGGGTGGAGGTGGTAATTAACTGTTGCTTTGCCATTTTTAGAACGTTGCCATGACAGCGTGTCTCTTTCTTCTCACCTTTTTCTCAATAACTGTCACCTACTTCCAGTGTCTCTTTATGTTTCTTTGTCCGTCTAGCTTTGTGTCACATTTTTTTCCTCTCATTTTATCGACTCAAAAAAGGAATTAAGCGTGTAGTATTTCCACAACATGCAGCGGGAATGCATAGAATCCGGTGCGTCTGTGTGTGTTTATGAATTTGGGGTGGTCCTGATGGGCTTGACAGTGCCATCCATCATGGTCAGATGAGGTCACAGACTCTGCCCAGTGGGCTGTGGCCTGCAGGTAACAGCAGCTGCAGCACAGTGTCTCAGCTGTCATCCATCTAGAGGATGTCATCGTGACAAGTGCTGTCCACTTCGGTCTCCTGCAGCTCACGGGACATGGCTGCAAATAAAATAACTGGTCTTTTTGTGCTCCAAGTCACCAAATAAAAATGTAATTTGTAGCTTGACTGACGCCGATATCCAGGTCTGTACCTGCTGATTTACAGTCAGTCAGCACTTTTGATTTAGCTTGTGCCACAATGTGTGTATTCACCACTTTTTTGTGAGTTTTGTGTCACAGAAAGTTTCCTTGTCAGTTGTCATGTTATAGTGCTCTTCGGCAATTGTGTTTCTCATTAGTGAATGAATCTATGAATCAAACAAACATGTTATGCATTCTCTGGTTCTACCAAATTATGTATCTGCGACGTCACCCAAAGGAGATGAAAAACTCTACCAAACTGGCTGCAAACATGTTTATTTCTGCTGTGATGTTAATATGGGAGCTTATGGAGATTGACTCATTCTGTAGCCAGCCTCAAGTGGTTGTTTGAGGAACTGCAGTTTTTGGCACTTCTGCATCGGCTTCACTTCACAGATGTTGCCACTTGGTTCTGGCATTCCCAGACCAGTCTGAGCATTCACTGATTGTCTGTTTTGTAAAATTGTAAAGTGAATATTTTTGAGTTTGGTGACATATTTAAACAATCAAGTACTCATACTCATACTCATACTCATGCAATCAAGTACAACAATACCACAAATTACAGCTTCAGAAATTAACCTGCACAAAACAAAAACAAGAGTCTTATTTGTTTTAGTGCTATTGTATTACATTATATGCGGGTTGCCTTTAATATGTCCGTCCCCTGTATGTAACAAGTACAATTTGTCACATTAAAGCGATGATAGTCCACTGCCACCGCCTGACAAATGAAGTAATAAAATGAAATAGCTGCCTGTGGTAAAATATTCAATAACCAGGATAGCAAATATTAATGTTTGAAAGTTGAAGAGCGATATCATCAAAAGGTGAGCGTTAGTTTAAGAGGGAGGTGACATTTGAGTGATGATACCTGAGGTCTGCGAAAGCTCTTCTCTGTGTCTGTTATTGCGGTGGAGATGGGGAACAGAGGGGACGTAGACCAGACATGTCAACATTAACATGCTACTGTAAATCAGTCATGCGTCTTCGTTTTTTTAGGGGCCATTTTAATGATTGCCTGCAAGGCTCAATCACATGTGATCTATAAACATTTCTACATTCAATCGCCAGGTAGCAGCTTAGGCAGGATTTGTAGTTATATATCGCAGAGTGATGAAACACAAGTCCGGCTCAGATGTCAGAAGAATAATATAACAGCAGTACAAATGGTGGCTGCGCAGGACATCAGCCTACGGGTGTGATAAATCTAGAGGACCATTAGACAGAAAGCGCTGTCACCAATCTAAATGCTACAAGGTGGTGAAGGCGTGAATGTCTCTAAGATGATCAGCTTGGCCATCGTGGATGTTTTATTGAATTTGGCAGCCCCTCTGGAGCTGAACAATAAGCGACTCACCTCAAGTCATGCACCTTCTAAAGGCACGTGCGCTTTCCAGTGGAGCCAAAATAGTCGGTTGATTGACAGAAAATGAAGCACTACTATTGATAATACCGTATATTAGCAGTATGAAAACGACACATACTGTACGACAAGAACAGCGACGCCACATTCACTAGCTCCAGCCGCTGAGTCCATTAAATCCATTAATTTAGAGAATAATCTGCAGGTAAATTGCTCATGAAGATCAGTGTTGATTTAAATATACAATAATATTATTAGTTTGGATTATTACACTAACCCCAAGTGATTACATTTGACTAGTCACAGCAAATATATGAAAGAAAACAGTTCTTCTAAGCTTTGTGAGCTTTGTGATAACATCATTCATATTCCTGCTATAGATATAAATGAATATATAAAACAAGCTCTTACAGCTCTATCTCAAAATGTCAGAAAATTAGACGGTAAATTACAAATGGAAAAAAAAAAACAGACAGTAGCCAGTGTTATGGACGGGCCAGTGTTGGATGTAATATACACACATGATGTGCAGACCAGATATGAGGGATTTGCCCAGCGCAGGCAGGCTTAGAGCAGCAGCCTATTAGGTTTTCATTGATGTCTCCAAAGATTCAATAAAAGATAAGGCACCCAGATACAAAGCAGGGCTCGCTTACCTACTTCTGTGTCCTTGGCAAAGGCTAATTCTCACTTATGGTGGCATATTTATGGTGGGAAGCGTGAGTCGGGTTACAGAGTTCATCTTTTATGGTGGGATGGGGAGACGGTTCATATGGTACTTGAACTAGGGACGAGTGATATAGGAGAATTTATACTCAGGCCATAAGAACTGGTCAAGATTTTTGCCTTATTGTTAGAACTGTGACATCTATCCCATTAATATATATAAATAGGTGCATTAGGGCATTGTGGGCAATGTTACAAATCAATGAGAAGAACTATTTTTATTACTATATTGGGATTTTACCCCAGCTGCATCTACGGATTGCAACATTCCACCTCTTTGGTTCAGACTGAAATATCTCAACAACTATTTGATGGATTGGCATCCCACAGGATGAATCTTAATTAGTTTCCGACTTTGATGTTCACTTAAATTCTCTACTACCGCCACAAGCCAGTCAAAGTCTTTACTTATCCAGTAAAACATCTCTGTGTCTAATTGATGGATTGGCAGCGCGTTCAGACATCAGATGTTCATATCCCCCTCGGGATGACTAATTTCCTGACTTTTTCCTCTCGCGGCATCAAAGTCAAAAACTCAATTTGTCTAATAGTTTTTTTGTTTTTTTTTATGATTTATGGTTTACGATCAAATACCTGCAAACAAATAACATTCCCATCTTAGTCGTGTCATTGTGGGCGTGTTAGCATGCTGATGGACTAAGTACAGTCTCATAGAGCTTCAAGAATGGACTCTATACTGTCTATTGATATTTAGAAAGACATACCTGCCATACATGCCTACAAAAGCATGCAATCACGTGTGACAGCAGCCACTACAGCATACTGCTCAGAAATAGTTAAAGGTTTTGTCTGTCAGTTTATCATCTTCTATATTTATTTTCTTTATTCATTTTTCTTTTCTTCATTTAGTTTTACAATACCTAACTTCCAGTAATTCTCTAGCTCTCAGTGCTTGTATGTTAGTTTACATAAATTGACATACTAGTTATGTGATGTATTTGTGTACAGTCTGCTCAATAGTTTAAAATTCAATAAAAAAATATTTGAGAGAAAAAGAAACTACTAAGCTACTAAAAAGAGCTACTTCAACCACGTGTCTACCTGGAGATGGAAGCTCTGGCCACCACCAGTCCTGCGTCTGCTGCCTCGCAGCTAATTTAAAAATAGGGAAAGACCTGAGGCGCGCTGAATGACACCTGGATACTCAAACAAGCCGCCCGTCAATCAAAGAAGGCCATGATGTTAATTTTATATAACTTTAAGCCTTGATATAAGTTTATAGGGTGAGTTAAATGTGTTGTCATGAATATGTAAATTAGCTATAGAGACCAAAACCGTTTTTTGTTATTACTCCTTGAGTCTCCCTGATCTTGTGTTTTAGTCATTGCAGACATTGACTATAAACTAAAATGATTCCCCACTGCTCTGTCACAGCCTAATTACAAACTCTGTCAGTGCCTCTCTGTAGAACAGACAGTCAGTCGCTTGTTAACTAGTCCACGACCCATCATAATCCCTGTAGTTGTACGGAACTCTCAAATACAAGTACGCCCACACCATGTTAAGATCATAACAGCATGTCATATCCCACCAGCTGGTCTGCTGCAGAGGATGTCATGTTAGAGCAGGCATGGCCTTCTCTCTTTTGATAAATCAGCCGGCTGCATAATTTCAAATGTCCTTATTGGTTTCCTGATATCGCTGCAGCTCTCTTCAGGCAGACGTCTCAGACTAAAGGCTCCTGAGCAAATAAGAAGGCAATAATTAGATAAGTGTGCAATGGTGAGTTAATGACGACGATCTAATTATCTTTTAATTCACCCTAAAATATGTCAACAGTCAATGAATAATTTCCTGTAGAGATAAGCAGATTTTTATGATATCCTGTGGAAAAAAAAATATATATATTTCTTAGCTCCCATTGACTCTCATAATAGCGTCAGGTGCCTGTCTCCGTCCGTCTCCCTGTCTCCCTCTCTTCGCTATGTCTTGATGTCTCATTAGCAGCGTGCTGTAGGCTTATTGATCTGCGGGAGACGTTAATTACGTTACCAAAGCTTGAGTTGTATCTTTTGATATAGTGAACACAGGAAATGAGGATCTGAGGCTGATTATGTTTACTATTTTCAGTCACGTACTGGCTTGAGCCTCCATCTGAACCCTAAGGATAATTTCTCGGAAAATATTAATCAATTAATGTACGGTCAGTAATAAAAGCTCATTGCATCTCGTTTTATGATCATTTTCACAGAAGCGATAGCTTTTGCTTCCTAACTTCCTCCTTTTTTTTCCATTAGGGCTGCAACAAAATATAATCTACTTTATTGACTCATGTGATTATAATTTTTAGATTAATCATTCAGGCTGTGCTCATCACGGCTTCTAAGGTGCACCAATCCAACTTTTTCCTTACTAAACGCAGTCCACACTGACACCAGCCCTAACTGACAGGGATTACTCCTCTGTACAGCAACATAACACTGTAATTTCACATCACTTCTTAATTATAGATGAGGCCTTTCATATACCATTCTGTTAAGGTATTAATGCCCTGAGGCCTTGACTTCAGCTTGGCCAAAGCAAACAGTATAGAAAAAATAAAGCCAACGATGCTGAGTTTACAAAGATAAAGAAGAAAGAGAGGCAGCAGCTCATCCGGCCGGTTGGTTGACTTTGGTCATCCCTCAATTTTTTGTTTCGCACCGCCAGCGGATGAAAGTTTCTCATGTGAAATATTTCAACATCTACTGGATGGGTTGTCGCAGTATTATGTGCACATTACAGTATATAGTGTAGTATACAGTGCTTTTCCTGTGGTTCTGAACAAAGTGTCTCAGCAACTGTTGGATGAATTTTGTAAAATTTGACATTCATGTTGCCCTCAGGATGAATGGTAACCACCTTAATAATTCCTTTTTTTTTTACTTCATTTGAGCGTCATTATTAGGTCAGAATTTGAATATTACAATACTCTGTGAATATGTGGAAAACTTTAAACTACATATTGTTGCTGATAAATGTTCTGTTGTTCCTATCAGCACTACTTTATATGGTATTAAAAAGTTATGACATAACTGGCCAGCTGGTAACCCGGCAAAGACTTCTACATGTCCAACTATGTAATCCAGGTCAGCGGCTACAGTATGTAAGTATTAGTGTTGATTAGTATGCCATGCAGTGGTTGTGTCCCCGACTTCTCTGGAGCTTTGTTCGACTCCGTGCCATGATGTCTGTCCACGTGGCTGTTCTGTTGTTCAGCTGTCAGACCAAAGCGCAAATTCTATCAGCGGGGGTTTATTAAATTCAGTTCTCCATTGCCTGAAACCTGTGGACCAAGGAAATGGAATGATTTTCGCCTTTCACAGTCATCACGCACCATCCAATTAGGGCTCTGAAACACAAGAGAGAGAGCAAGAGGCCAGCAGAGATGTGGGCAGTATAAAAGGACAAAAGAACAGTGGTGTGACAGGTTATAGAATATAGTTAGAGAAGGCGTGACAAAAGAGGAAGGACAAATGGTGCTTCTGAATAATATCATATACTATACTCACTCACTATCTATAGCATGTGTTGAAACTGAATTCATGTGTTGCTCTTAATCATTGTTAACTCACTTTCAGTGTTATTTCCCTTGAGTGTTTTCTACTGTATGTTATGCAGAAATTATTGCAAGATTACACATTACCTTATCTTATTTAATCACATCCCTTCAATTCTAACAATTACTATTTTTAACTGAACAAAGTGCAGGAGATCAAAGAAACATATTTCACTACGACGGTACCTGCATGATTATATATGCGCGTAAATCAATTGAATTGAATGCAGTAAAGCTAAACAAGAAACTCCACTACAAAAACACCAAAGATGCTGCGGACAAGATCAGCAGAAAAAAATGATTTTAGCCATAAAAATCAATACCTGTTGAAGTGCTTATATATGTATATGCACTGTTATTATATTAAGAATATTTTCGCCACTTCCCTTGCTGTCAGACAGCCCGTTTGCTTGGCACTAGCTGTAGAATTAACTGCGCTGCACTGTATTACACCACAGATCAGTTGGCTCGGGTCAGAAAGTTGCGCGATCAGACTGAAATCAAACTTCGCTTCAAGATTTCCGAGATGATGTCTGCGCTCACGTTTTTCTGGCTGTAACTCTGAGCCGAACAGCTGATCTGCAGCTTAACGTTGTGCACAATGCAGGTGGGCTTTTGCATAAGAATAGGGTAATTCTACGGTTTGTGCCAAAATGAAAAGGCTGTCTGAGTGTGAGACAATGGCTGAATTTACGGTGATGGAGGTGGAGGTGACACCAAGATATGTTTCAGCAAAAACCCACCGGACTGTGAGCAGTGCTCATGAACAGCTCTTATAGTTATCATCAACAAACCTCTGGCTGTTTAGCTATGTTTAGTCTGTAATATTTCATGTTTCAGATCCACAGTAATATATCTTTATTTTTATTTCTGTCTTCTTGCCCATTTTGAAGGAGCTAGCTAAGGCTGACAAAAATACTATCAAGTAATGTTAAAAGATGTGGATGTGAGTGAAGTGTAACCGTGGCAACTGAAGTTGATAGGCGCTCCATAATGACAGTAACTACCGTGAAAGCCTTAGTCTAAACACTTAAGCAAGGAGACAACCTAAGAGGCTTTATCCAACATTCCCAAATAAATCCCCAGAGCTTAGAGAAATATTTAGCATAAGGGACAAAATTAAGTTTAAAAAATGGAACCGGGCAAATAACAATAACAAATATCTATTGAGCTCAATAATCCATTAGATTAGTTTAACCTACTAACAGTCTCAGAATAAGAGTTTCTTGAAAATGTTTGGACAGTGTTGAGCAGTAATGTGAAGAGTGGATGATTTGTAGGGTTGAGCCTGTTAAAACAGTGATTCAGTCCAAACAGGAAATCGAAGGGTTTCCCTCTTTGCATCAGAATCTCGGCTCCAGCTTCACCTGTGATCTGAAGTTCACCATCAGACACACTTCCAACAACATCCCGTCACTTCGGAGCGCGCCCTGTATCAACAGTCGCACTCCTAGATGAGGGTGGAATTCAGCAGAGATTCATTTCTCTTCGCTGCCCAGTATCGCCCCCTTGCAGCTGTGACGGACAGAGCCGCTGAACCTTTTGCTGCTGCGTTGGGTTTAAATCTCTGGGTGACTGAGTTTTTCACCTGATTGATAGAGAGTGACAAGATAATGTTCACCGATCTATTCCGGCCTCTTGACGGACAAAACATCAAAAGTGAAATATTGACAGGAGTGTTTCAGGTTAAAGGTGGGGTCAGTCATGCTGAAGGAAGATTGATTGTTGAGTCTCCTTCCGAGGTCGACAAATACCGATGTAAATGGGGAACAGAGCAGCTCAGAGCTTTCATGATGTCAGGAACACTCATTTCTGTTGTGAAGCTGGACATTTTAACATGGGGGCTTGTGGAGGCTCGTTCCATAGCCGGCCTCAAGTGGTTGTTCAAGCGGTTAGGGCTTGGTTTTGACTGCGTATTAGAGTTAGGGAGCCACAAGAATTCAATCACCAACCAACCATCAAGAGTTGATTAAGAGGCACAGGATTTTCTAAAAAGAACTCTTTTGTCACTCACCCCTTTGTCACCGTTGACAGTCCAGTGAACCTGCAGAAATCTTCTGCTCTCTTCAAATGTCATGAGCTGCCAGTGAGTGTCGAGCAGGAGAAAAAAGAAATCCAATTACGTTTTTTTTTTACCTGCAGTCTTCTTAATGTCATAGCATACCTTGCATAGTGATTTAAGACTTCTGACAAATGAGCATAAACACGAGAGAGAGAGAGAATCGCCAAGTACCTCACGCAACATTTGCTCACACAGCTCTGGTTCTTTTTTGTACATAAAACTAACAATTACAGTACCTAGAGATAAGATTTTAAAACATGAAGTAATGTATCTAACAAAATGCCATTTAGAGATGACTGCCACACACACACACACAAACACTTCACCCTAACAAAGACACAGTCCCCTATATCTCAGTGAATTACTAAAGCTAATTGCCCCTAATTAGGAAGCCGTGATTAAGGTGCAGCTTCTGATTTCAGAGGAAGCCAGCAGTGATGATCACTGTCTCCGTCTCTCTCCATTCTAATTGTTCATTTTAGTATTCATTTCTCCTTTAATTGTTCCAGTCAAAAGACCTAATGCATAAATGCATGCCATTTGTGCCAAATTACACCTTCCACTGCGGATTGTAGTGGCCTTAATTGAATTAGATTATTATTTTTCCTGCACTGAAATCCGTAGGATCTTTAAGGAAAGATTACTTCTGAAATCTAACTTGCCACAGCTTAAATTAATTATTCCTGTTATGATCTTCATATCATCAGATATTCTCTTGCGATGTTAGCTGTGGTAGCGTCTTGGTACATTTATTTTTTCCCCTCAATTAAACCTCAGTGCTGCAGTCATTAAAAATCAAGTGTGAGGAATGACTTTTTCACAGCAGCACGCCGTGTTTCTTCACTGTCCAACAGTTTAAGTTCATAAATGGACAACCCCGCTTCCATATTGCGTAATATGCCCCATGACAGTGACACATTGTTTTAATTTACAAAACGGTGACAAGATTTGAAAAATGCTTTTAATTTCTGCCCGCAATGACTACTTATATTCTTTAGCCCTCCATTTAAACGTACAATAGTGCAGAGCCTTAAGCACATCCGACACAACTTTCCATTTCCTCAAATACTCCATAAAGTATTCAACTCGGATCATTTTAGAGTGGCCTGTTACGGATAGGCTATAATTAGATTCCTGTGCTTCAGAGGCTTGCAGGGTGTTGATCATTGTTTTTTCATGAGGCGTGCACTGCTATGAATCTCATCTTTTCAGACTAGAAAACAGTTTTCTACTTGCAGACAAGCTAGGCCCTAAAGATATTCATAAATATAAAATAATCATTTCCAAATGTGCATGAATCATTTGAGGGATGCTTTTTTAACCCGTGCTAATCAATTCACGCTATTTTCTTATCAGCTTTAACAGGTTATAGTTTCCTAAAGCACAGATACAGTATTGTCAATGCAGTTTTGAACTTATAATTATATAATCTTTTACAAAGAGAGAATTGAGATGGAAGATTTTTATATCGTGGGGGAAAAGTGAAACATAGTTCACTGATTAAAAAATGGAGTGATGGCGCCCTCTAGCTCTAACAACGAAGGCTATGATTTCAAATTGGTCATATTATTCTATGTTATTATAATATTGCACATTAGTACACCCGTGCAAGCTTAGGGCAGTTAGGTGAATTAGCCAACTCTTATGCATGTAACCATATCATTGGATTATATGTGAAAATGCATGTCTTCCTTAGAAACACTGTCTCCTGTTAAAAGCTTATGATAATGTATTCTTTCATTTTCATTTCCTTTCAGATCCTTTTTCATCTCCAGGGGAAGAGGCCTGGGTTTCGGTTAAGTGTAAGATTCAATTAAAAGCTTTAATGTTGTCCTCATTCAGTCCAAAAGGGAATGATCCCGTGCTTCAGCACAATTACTCCTTGGAAGGCTTTTGTTAACATCTGCTGCGTGAGGGTTTTGATGTGGCAGGCCAGCGGAGAAACGGGAGAATAAAACACACTTTAACTGTGTTGTTACCTGGAAACATCAGACTTTACTGGTTGGACGTTCAGATCAGTGGATATCGAGCGCTCTTAAAGCTTGAGATAAAAATTCGTCTGGTTCAGCATGTTATTTAAGGACACTTGTTCACAGGAGAAAGCTGATAATGGCAAGCAAAAGACGAGCAAAAAACATACGGTGTATTCAAACAAAAAGAAGCCAAGCATCCCCACACGTTGTGATTACAGTTTACAGTTGATGAAAACACTTGGATAAAATGCAAGTTTTAAAAAAGTATTTATAATATGATACAAGTATACTTTGTGCAAGAGGTTGTTGGGGCTGTGAAACCTGTACATTATGAACAAAGCACTTAAAATTCAGTGGCAACCTGAAAGCAGAACATGGCTACTGGGCCATGATTGCGTCAAACGGCTAACTATCAAGATACTAGCTGTATTATACAAATGGTTTCCGACAGTATACAATGGCTGTATTAGATTACATATTTATATAAAGTGCAAAAGAAACAAGCACTGACAGCGGAGGCCTGAAGTGCTTTGTGACTGAGTGTAAACCCACCACCACATGCGGAAAGCCTTCTCGTCGTATGGCCAGGTGGTTGGGCAAAAAAAAAAACAATCTGGAGACTTGGCAGGGCAGCATGGCAAACTGTTGGCCACTGTCGGCTGCAGAATATACTGTATTACAAAATGTATGAAAGGGTTACCAATCTGTGCAATATATTGAATCTTACAAATATAATCAATATGGACAGTTGTGAAAAAGTGTATCTAAAAAGTCCCCTTTTTACAATTATAAATAAACACTTGTTGTTAACTGCTCCTTCTACACTGAAGCATAGCACCACAGGCTCTTTTTTTTTATACCTTGAATAGGAAACGACCTGAATATGAAATGACAAGGTTCATTCTTATTTCAGGGGAATAAGACATCTTTGACATTAAAGATATAAGAAAATATATGCACTGTTAGTGACTAGATTACATGTTTTGTTTATAGTTCATAATTCTGTTTTTTTTTTTCTCTAATATTGTTTCACGGTTACAAAAAGCAAGTGAATTCAGCATCACAGTTGAGTCTCAAGAATACAGGAGAGCAAAAGAGGCATCAAGCGGTCCATCAGACTCTGTCCAGCACCTCACCATGTCAAAACACCAGCAGCTGGGGATTCTGGGGGATTATCTAGGTCTGCTGGGAACCCTGTAGAAAGATGATACAAACTGTTGGTATTCGGTATGATTGCCAACGATGTCACTGTGATTGAACATTGTTGTGAAAAGAAGGCTAGCGGATGTTTTAGCTCTCAGACTTTGGTCCTTACTGAGTTGGTTCTTTTACGTTTCCAGCAGTCTGGATTGAGTCTTTTCTGCTCCTCAGCCAGAGCCTTGGCCTCCATGGTGTACATCCTCCTCTCCTCGCTCTTCATCTTCTTCCACTTGTCACCAAGGATGACGCTGATGGCTCTGGAGTGTAAGGTTAAAGACAGAAGATCAACAACACACCTTTTTCAGATTGTTGTCTTACTTTGTTTTTCCCTGGAAAATGAGCATGGCTTGTATTTTTAAAGATTTTAAACTAAAACTCTTTAAATTTAATACAAATAAAATTTTAGCAGTTTTGTCTCCAGTCTCTTAAGCAGGGTTACCAACCTCAGGAGTAAAAACCTGTGTTTTTAAATGAAGTATTAACTTCTACAAGAGGGCGCTGAAGGTTCTACAAACTTCCTGTTGATACAATTTGGTTACAGTGAGGAGCTGTTTCTCATTTCTTAATATTTCACTCCGCAAGAGTTACTTTTTCTTCACCATTGGGGTCTCAGAGCTTCACAATGTATTCTCTTTGTTTGAAACTACAAAGCTTCATCTTAATGTCATGGAATTTTGATCTGTAGCTCAGGCCTGGTCGCCTCAGTAACAGTTAACACTAAGAGTGTAAATGCACAGCACACCAACAGGACTGTGCTGTTAAGATGTGGCCATATTACACTTCCACTTTTAATGTATTTCATGCGTTATGATTCACCTAAATTAGATTATTCTGTTTCACAAAACTGTAGCAAAATACATGATGCTTGGCTCTCATTGACTTGTGCCTACCTGTTGTCCTTCCCAGGATACATCTGTGTGTACTCCACTCTGTACTTCTTGGCAAAGAGCATGAAGGCATTCATTGGCCGCTTGCATTTCGTAGGTGTGACACCACTGGCTGTCCCTGAGGTGTGGCTCCTGTTTGATTTGTTAGTTGAGGATTGTGGGGAGCTGGAGCGCTCAAGTTTATCACAGTCTGGACTGACAGCACCCCCACTAGACAGGGAGGTCCTGCGCTGACGAGCCATGCTGCTCAGAACATACACTGCAGAAGAGTCTAGTGGGGTGAAGTCATAACTGCAGGAGAAAGGAAGGAGACGTGGGTTAGTATGATGTTTTTCTAATCAGTCACAACAGCTAAGGATGGACCAGTGTACCAAAACTGAAGAGGACTGTACTTACTAAAACAAAGTGCAAAAGATATGGCGGGGCACACACTCATAAATGCTGTCTTGCTTCTGTGATCGATGATTCAAACTCAAACCTTTGTACTACAGCAGACAAATTTAAACCTTCAGTAACTGATTTTTGGCCACTTGGGGGCAGAAGACACGAGTTCTGAGCACAACACTGACAAGTCATCAACCTTTGAAGCTGATATGAAAAACCTATTTATGCATGCAGCAGTTACAGAGCAACATTATCATTCATTTGGAGTCGCTCTCTGGCACCTGATGAATATAACTCCAACACCCAGTATCCATAGCTCTGTTTTTGGTTTCTGCCAACTCCTGAGGGAAATATCTGGCTCATTAGCTGCTAAATGCTCCATGATGTTCAGCAGCTACTCACTAACTATGTTTGTCTGCCATTTGGTGCTGGGCAGGTAGCGTGCAGTGGCTATTTAGAGCTTTTTCTTTGAAAACAGTTACCCGCTGCAGATGAAAATTTTGCCATGAGAGCAGTGAGTGAATTAACAGTAGGTGAGGGGACCAACAGATTCAGGTGATAATACTCTGCAAGTTCATCACTGTGTTCCTTTGTTTTCACATGGTCATTAAAAATACATATTACAGCTGTTTGAAGTCTCTTCATTTAACAAAGCATGACCACTATAAGAGCGTGTACCTTCTGAAAGTGTCAAAGACCACAGAGTCGTCGCAGTTAATGGCATCTGGGTGATTTGGTGGCAGGCAAACATCACCCAACTGCATCTCATAGCAAGGGATCCCATGGTGCACCACAGTAAGGCTCGGATAAAAGGAAGCCCATCCTGAAAAACACATGGTAAATTACAGATTACTTTTATCATGAAACTGTTTGTATATTTAAAAAATAAATAAATCTTTTGGCAGAACAACATTTGGTCAGTGGAAGCTTCTGTTGGCAAAGATTAATGTCACATATTGCTATAAAATCTGTTTTTTGTGCATGTGTGTTCTTTTATTTTGCTTTTCTTGCCAACAAGGTTAGCATTCAGTTTATGTTTTTGTTTGGGATGTTTTAGGGAAAAAACATGCAAATTAGAGAAATAAATAATCATTTTTCAAATGGCTCATGTTACCTTTGTTTTTGACAAAAAATGGGTGATCAAGTCGGCATTCAGCTGTTAACAGGCCATTATCCGATGAGCCAGGGTCAAAGGTCAATTTCAGAACTGCCTGGCTAAAAGATACTGTCTCTTCGTGGCTCACCAACTTCAGCCCATCTGAACCGTATCTCTGTAAATGAAACAAAAGACCAAAAAGAGTGTTTATTCAGCAGCAATATGAGCCTGTTGAACTTACCGCCAAAGGTGAATTGGTGTAAAACAACTTGATACCTGAAAGACTGATGCTATGATCCACCAATGCAAATCATCAAGGATATAATGTGTGCATGCACTCATGAACTCACTTCCTGTACCTCCACTGTTATCCTCGCTGCCATCTTGTGGCCTTTGCAAGCCATTGTAATGTCTTGTGACATTACACTGAACAGAAACCGTGCACTCATCTACTAATACTTACATCTACTAACATCAGCTGGAAGATATTTCAGAGTAAAGCATGTTATTGTGAAATATTTTGAGACACACAAAGGTCATTATTTGTTGCCTGCCTTAAGAGAGGAGGAAGATGGCATCATCGTCTCATCATCGGAGTCATCATCAGAATCCCCAAGTTCATCGGCTTCCTGCCACTCCACATTCGGACCTCGATGGAAGCGCAGGCGGGTTCCTGAATGTCGACAAAACAATGTAACACAATAAATAAGCAGATGTGTGATTTCTTGATCAGAGAATGCTGAAAAGTGGATGCAATACTGTTGTTTGAACACCTGGGGTCAGAATTTCTTTACAAATGTTTCTAATTCAGAACATGAGTGTCTGCATTCCTATAGCTTCAGTCCAATACAGTTGTTTACATGTCTGCTTGTCATCGGCAGAGCAGATGAGCAGCTCATCAGTACTGTTTTGACCATTACAGGTATATTCACAAACATAAAAGAAAAAAAAAAGTGTGTTTTTTTTTTTTTTTCTTTTCAAATTCTTGGAAAAGTTCAACGTTAACCTCGACATTTCTGAGTGAGGCGGGGTAGCTACATGCAGTACGTGCTTGAGTGTGTATATACCTTTAAGGAAGCAATGCCAGGCTGTGGAGGGCCAGGAGTGAGACCAGGCCATGTCTTCATCATCAGAAAACGATGAGGACATTGAGAAAACTCCAGACTCCGATTCACTGCTGGCCTGTTATAAATAATAAAAGCAAAATAAATTATTTCAATATGCACACATCACTTGTTGACAGGAATTGATTATTCTTAGGATTTCAGAGGTTGAGACTGAGAATGAAAGGATACCCTGACACGCCTGCGCTCCCTGAGGTGGCCTCTGGATGGGTTGGGTGCACTACTAGCCAATGGGGGACGGGCGTAGGAATGTAAACTATTACTGTTGCCAAAGATGTGGACTGGAGATGATCTGAAAATAATGACAACCCCATAAACACACTGTATATTTTTGAAGTAACCTACAGACATCTGAATATATTCCTCAGCAAGGGAAGATTAGACTGCTTTATTGTGAAAATTATTTTTGCAATATCCAGGTTATAACAACATAAACATAATAAACATAATGACATTTTCTTTAGTACTCGCAAAAAAACATTTCAGAAGATATTTCACAACACATGTCTCTAACTTGTCAATCCTGTTCTGATTATACCACTGATTCATGTTATTCATGTTTTTAACTTCTCTATGAGTTTCCGTTACATGTATGTACACATCAGACGTCATGATTTTCATTGAAGTACATATTGGTACAAACCTCTTATATGGGGCGTTCTTCAGCAGGGGGCTCTGTGGACTGGTGGCAATGTTGGCAAGTTCAGCAAGCCAGTTGGTGCTGGGGGAGCAACTGAGCTCCTGGTGAGACACTCCTGCTCCGACCTGAAATAACCCTGGAGATCTCTGGTCCTCCTCCACTTCCTGAAGCTCTGGCATGTCATCTGTGGAAAAGGTTAATGGTAATAATTATGAGGAATATGTTGGGGGGTGGGCTCGTTTTAATGTTTAGGATTTTACCATAATCCATGTGACACCCAGGTGAAGAAGGCAGGTCCTCGTTACACTTCAGTGGATCAAAAGACTCGTCCATTCTCACAAATTTCTGTTGTTTCCTCTTTCTTTCTTTTTTTAAACAGGCTCCAGGTCAGTTTACTTGGCTTCCATCATCATATTCTGCCACATTAGCTGGTTACAGGCAAAGATAAAAATTAGAGCTTTGACAAATAAAACGAAACTGCTGAACAATGCTGTTACAATCATCCAACAACTGCTCATCATTAATAAAAATGGTGATAATGAAGGTTTTAACGCGACTTGATAAAAGGATCCGGACAGTATGTTATCATTGATATGTCATGTCATGTATTGCATCAATGTAATGGAAATGGTAGGCAGCCTTTCGAGAATCCTTTGTCTCTGAATCGACACAGTATACCTCTGTGACTAGTCATGTGATCCGCTGCGTGGAGGCCTTGTTTATAAACTTAAAAGGGGTTGGCGCATGCGTATCAGAGCTCATTCATTCATAACTGCGTAGCAAAAGTGTTAAATAGCAGAAAATCGTTTGGAAAAGTGGCATGCGTAGATTCAAAAACGCGTAGTTTATAAGAATATAATATAAGAATATCGCTGACTGAGGTGAACATTTCATTTAAATAAAAAATGTGATGTTTGGCGACGTGCAAAGTGAAACTAAATCGTTAAAATGATTTGAAAAGCGTGTAAACATAAAAAAAATATATATACATTTTTTTTTACGTTAGAGTACTAACGGACATTTGCGTTCTGACAACCGATCAACGGTCGCTGCACGCTCTGACAAACCGTTGATTCGACTTCGCAAACGCGGATATAGCAGCGACACAACGTTAATAAAACGCTTGGAAAGTATTTTAATGTTTTAAAAAAAGAAATAAAAGACAGTTTGGGGGACAGGCCTGCTGTCTCCCCACTCCTCTAAAGCAGCCACAGTGTCCTCGCTTCAAACCCAGAGGCTGTCGGGTCTAACACTGTAAACAAAAGAATGTCAACAAGTTGAGGCATGACGCAACCTCTCTGCCCCGTTCAAAATGAATGACACGAAAACCACCAGAAGCCTTTCAACGACATTTCCACACTGCCCGAAGCGTCCTTTTACCGAATGACGGACTAGTTTTGAGACACAAACTTGCACTCGGGTGGGTTTTTTTTAATTGCCAAAACAACAAGCGTCACAGCGAGGAAAAAAAAAAAACATTGTCGAGCGCAATCTGTCATTCGACATCAAATAAACGCGTGACAACCCCGCTAAAACACCGCGCCAGAAGCGCAAAGACACGGATCACGCTACGCTCAAGTTAAAAACAAGTTTGAACCTTTTATTTCTTCGAAAAAAAGTAGTCAACTTCTTCACTTACCAAACCTGTCGCCATCGACAAACTCTCTGGCATTCACTCGAGGGGTAGGACTGAACGTTTCGAGAGAAGGACTCCTATTGGTGGATAAGAACGTCAAAAACAAAAATCCGGGCATTCTATTGGTCGACGCCGTGCAGAAAAATATAAAAGGCGGGGTCTAGTTTGTTGATCATCGTATCATTGGATGAAAGTACATGCCTGTTACTAGCCAGTAACAGCTGATTGGCAATAACAGGAACAATACATGGTTATTTTTTTATCTGCAATGTTGCAAGAACAGCAAGAAATTCTTACTTACATTGCCTTCTGGATCATTTTACCTCTTACCGTGTAATGTAATCATAGTTTGACACAAAATCTACCGAATAAACAAATGAATGACTATGAATGAGGGCCGAATGAATGGTGAATGAGACTCCCTTTGTTGTAACACATACTTGCGTGACACGCGAATATAAAAATGTTCTTTATTGACATGAAAAGTGAAACATACAGTACTTTCAGCCAGTATTATGTGTTTGCCTTCAAAAATGACCAGTACTATCTGCACAAAGGAAGGGGGAGGGAAATAAATTCAGAATGTTCAAATGTTTAAACCAGCTTTAAAACAGTTTAAGCTGCAGCACACCACAGACAAAATACAGAAGACTTCAATTATCAATTTTAAAAAGAGAAGAGAGAAGAAGAGAGGGAGACAGAGAGAGAAAGAGAGAGAGAGAGCCGATCCACTTTAGGTTCCTGTTGAGAGGGAACATCAGAATACGTGGTTCCAAACAGTGTAAGTTGTTGGCAGAGGTAGACAGCAATAATGGATGTCATAATCATAATATATGTTTCACCGACACAAAAACAGTATGACTTAAATCTTACATTAAAACACAGGAAAAGCAAACGTCCCAAGACATTGCTTATAATGACTACAGTCTAGTGGGGCAACTTATTAAATTATATGTGGGCCTATATAATAACAGTTAATACTCAGTTTCAAATTGTACAGCAATGTGTTGTATATTCTTACAAAACTATCAGCTATCTCTCTGAAGTTTTTTTTTTTTTTGTTCTGTTTTGTTAGTTTATTTTTTTTTCTGCAAAAGCATAGTATCAGGCTAACAGCCACAAACACTAACCAACAATAATATACGGTTTATGAACATGTATTCAAGGGGTTAAATCTTATGTTAAACAGAAACGTATTTTGTAAAAATGTTAAAGTACTTCCATGTCTACATTCTGTTGTGATCAAAATGTGAAAGATGTTATTCGAACACAGAATCAAATCGACTTCCTTTACAAATTGTTTATCCTTTCTTTAGTGTTGGAGCGCTTCTGTAGCAGTGCGCCTCCTGCTGCAAGTGTTAGCGCTCTTGCCAAAAAATGACAAGAGAATGTGACATATTTGCTCACAATTATCCAGTAAGAAATTAGCTTTGGCATCTGATTTGAACAAACAATGATTAGAAATTTACAAATGATAGTTTTCTGTAGGTGTAACTATAACACTGTGGAGAAAAGGTGAGCGTTAACAAAAGTGTTCAATATACAAACAAATAATGCGCCTGACACCGACAAGTAAAATGTACACTTACATTTTTAAGGTTAGAGTCGTGAGAAATCTAATTTAAACAAGCTTGAAGCAACTCTGCTTTGGCTTACTTTACTTTCGTCATAGCACTCTGCAAAACTTAACTTAGTCTCATATGGGGGTCTGACATAATCTGTTTCATTTATCTGACACACAAATCTTGAAGTGGTTATTCACATTTCTTGTAAGAAAAGCTGTTTAAGTGATTATGGGGGGAAAAACATCCATACAAGCCTTTTTGTTTTGTTTGTTTCCATCCACTGATTCATGGTCCATTGGAGCCTTCTCATGCACTTTGTTGCTCAATCTCAGTGCTACTCCCAAACAGGGTCACCAGCTGCTCTTCATAGTTAGCAATGTTTCTCTTCATGATGTCCATGCACGGGCCCAGCAACCTCTCGAAGGCTTTAACGTCCATGACTGCCAAAAAAAAGAAAACAGACATAGTTTCACGAGTTATGGAGGTTAATATGAACATCTCATGGGAAATATACATGCTGGATAAATGAATGATTGTGAAATTTTACAAAATGTACCCAAGCATTTGACACTCCCCACAGCATAGGCAGATGCAGCTCTGGGCTTGTTTGTGACAAGCGCCAGCTCCCCAAAATACTGGCCCCTAGAGCATGTGGCGATATCCACCTCCTCTTCCTCCTGGTCTTTTTTCGTCTGACAAATATAGAAAGACATGTGCACGCTATCAGACACCAGAACAATACTAACAACAATAAAGTTTTACACTTTTACACTTAACAATGGTGGACGGGGCAAACATACCCTGCTTCTTTTCATGGTGATTCTAACTTGGCCAGACTCAACAATGTAGAAGCAATCTGCTAAATCCCCCTGTAACACAAAGCATGTAATCGTAAGTGTTCATAAACGCTCCACTGCAGCAGAAAATAAAAAAAGGACCAATTGGAGAACAGATCGAACAAAAAAAAAGATTTGTCACCTGAGCAATAATCTGCTGTGAATCATTGTACACCTTGGTGGATATTACGTCTACTACCTTCATTCTCTCTGAGAGCTGTGGATGAAAGGATATTTGTTTGACAATGTGTTCACTGTAAATGCATACTGCACTTTCTTAGCGCCGGAGGACAAAGCTAATATTAACCTCTAATGACGTAAGCAGTGGTAGTGTTTCAATGAATGCCTCATACAGCTTCCTCTTCTTGGCATTGTTCTTCACTATGATCCTCCTGAATGTCAGACGATCCTGGAACGCAGATATCAAGAGAAGAAAGCATTCAGTTTCATGTTTCTCCGTGTAATCCTGTCTCCCTGTGTTGTTGTACTGCACATACTGTATGTCAAACACTAATAATATACATAATCGTGAAAAGAATCCAGGATACACAGAAAGTCAGGCTTCAAAACCTTTTGTACTTGTTTTTCCTTATCTCTTTAAAACACAGGATGGCTGGATATTAATACTCATTTACATTCATATTTACAGTTACAGACTGTTCTTGCACCCTTTCACCAAAATAACTCATATGAAACATTTTTGCACTAGGGGTCGCTATAAACCAGATTTTAAGGAAGTCCTGCAAACCATCACACCACCCATAACAGCACCCTTGTGATTATGTCATCCTGTTGCTTTCAATGAGAAACCTTCAGAAATCTCTTCAGTTGTGTTGCTCAGCAGGAAGACGTACTCAAATAATGACTAACAACAAGGTTGTGGGAAATAGTTTCATGCTTTATTTCAGGAAACAGAAGCAGCTGCAAAGGGCGCCCTCTAGCTAAGAGAGAAAAAATCTAAACCAAACAAGCAAACACGGCTTTAACCTTGTGGTACAGTGGTCAGTAGAGTCAGTCCCGAGCCCCTAGAGTACTGTAGCTTGATTTCCTACCTGCTGCCAAAAGTTAATGGTACACAACACTAATAATAGACTCTAATTAAAGCTCCTGCTATAAACACTGTTTGCTCAGAGGCCCTTCAGCAGCACTGACCCTTGTCGACCTCAGGGAATTGTGGGTCTCATGTTCACAGACTCAAACACGCGCTACAAGTACCCAGGTCAACAGGGGATACAGCTACAACCTGCCCCGTTTGCACATAGATGACATAACCAAGCTGTTACCCACAGTTTAAGGACATGACCCTCACTAAGTCATTAATAAACATGCTGCTCCACAGAAAGAGGAGCAACTGAATATTCACAACAGCCGCTCTACTGGTTAGATGTTACTTAACCAAAAATTAAACTGTAATTTTACTACGATGGTGTCGGCAGCCCCAGTTTCCACATTTTGATCCTATGTAACATCTGGATTTCATGCATACTTGCTAAAACACACAAGTTGAGCATTGTTTGTCTGAGCTCGCTGAATGGGCTGCATCGGTGTGTTTGTAATAGGTCTGTGTTGACATTCATGCATATCTATTTTTTCATGTTCAGTTTGCACATTCATTAGCTTGAATGCACACATTAATGAGCATGTAAATTCACATTCAGGGGGACAATTAGTGCTCTCTCACATTTTGCATTCACTAGATTTTTTTGCAGCATGTTATCTCAGTCAGACAACATGATATCACCTATGGCACCAGGTACCAACACTGCCACAGACAGCCTGGATATTTACAGTAAATCATAACAACTGACAGCGCAGCGTGTTATAAAAAAAATCTGTGCGCGGAGCCAACTGTGCTCCTGCATGAGGATTTAATGGTTTACTCACTAGGCACCAAAGGGCTCCAGGCGAGGTGGCGATTATTGTGGCTGCCCTGGGGGTGTTGTACATCAACGCCAGTTCTCCAAAGCTGCCTCGGTTGTCATAGCAGCCTACCAGCTTCTCTGTCCCATCAATCTTCACGAAAATGTTAAATGTCCCACTGAATGAAAATACAAAGGGAAAATATAAACACATGGCAGCTGAAGTCAACTGAAGTCTGCAGGAAACCGTATATTACACATATATTCATTTTTTAAAATATGCATGTATATATTTATATAATTTGAGTATAATTAATACGTTTTGTTGTCAAAGTGACATGAAGGATCACCTTTCAATAACATAGAAGTTGTCCCCATCATCATCTTGATCAATGATGTGCTCACTTTCGGTGCAGAACTTCTCAAACATGGCATCCAGCACCTGGGATATCTCTTCCTGTAATGGTGTGAAATATCAGTCAACTATTTGAATTTCACATGTTGAAACAATCATGCAGAATCCACTCAGTGCGCAGTCTCAGCTACACCTCTTTAAAAGTCATGCATAGTGCACCGGGCTGTGGCAAAAAAGCTGCTGGCCTCAGGCCATGTTCTCCTTTATATAATTTAAGAGATGGCAGAGGACAAACCAGAGGAGCGCAGATTGCTTGTGGAATAATCCACTCACCGGATCCAAATTCTTGAACAGAAGAATGTCCCTACATGCTTCCTGTAATCTCTGTCTCTGCTCATCGGTTTTTGGGTGTGTGACCTGAAAATCGAAGCACAGTCTTGTGACATGACCCTTTGCTGGCGTAGACATTAGAGTACATACAGAAGACTTCACAACATCGACTGTTTGATACAGCTGCGATTCAGACGGGAAAAATCAGCCTCGGTATTAATAGAGGCTCTTTGTGGTATGAAACATAGTTTACCCATGGCTCTTTATCCTCCTCTTCTTCATCAGGATTGAACGCCTCAGCACACACTGCATGACAGAGATCATCAAATAGATATTTCATTCAGAAATTAATATCATATTAATATTACTATTAACATGACCTCTCGAAACAACAACATTTGAACTCAAGCGCTAGAATAATGCTTCACATTCAAGTAACCAAGCTGTACAATTTTCATCCTGGTCCAATAACAAAAGTCAAATTCCAGGGATGATTCAGCGGCATTTCATGCAATAAATCTTTCAATAAACACAACTTTTCCCTGCTTATGTGTGGAGCCTTTGGGGAATGCAGTGATGGTGCTGGCATTCATACCGCATTTCCTTCCTGAGGTGTAACAACAAAATACAGTGGTCAAAACACACTTTTACTCAAACTGAAGAGCGCTTTCAATTCACCAATGTGGGAAAATTAAGTTTGTTTCTGTAAAAAATAATAATAATACATCATTAAAATCTACTTCTATTTTACATCCAAATACACTTGATTCAATTTTCAGTCTACCAGCACTGTAGTGCTCTGCTGTACGTAGAGGAAGTTCATTTCCCATCTGAAGTGATAAAAAGTATGAAATTTTCTGTTGCTGAATACTTTCACTTGCTCATACTTTCCATTCAGACTGCCAAATATGCAGATATCAGTCCTAATACAGTACAGTTAAGTCACAGTTGTGAAGCTACAACCTTATTACTATCATGAACAAGAGGTTAATATTATTAGCAGCACTTCAGTCCTGACTTCTCCACCCACGTCACTCACTCACTTTATTAACCAGGCGCGAGACAAAGTGGTTTCACAAACTCTAATAAATCAACCAGATTAGAATAAGCTGCAGACGGCGAGAAAAGACAGATGGAAAAATACTTTGATACTGCTTGTCCTGGAGCAAATCTGACGTAACTTCGGCATTCACGTGTCAAAGAAGTTTTCTGTTTCCAGCACTGACACTGTCCAGAGTTCTCCCTCTTTGACACAACAGGCTCAAACAGCCAGCAAATAAAAACTCACCTGATGCTCTCCTGATGAATCTGTTGATCACCGGGGCTGCGGAAGAATAACACAATACACAGATACGCATATTAATATGTTAAATATCATCATCAAGTAAAACCTATCTTGCAGCAACAGATTAGATGAATGCACTGTGTTACATGTGTGATGGAGTACACCCAGCCCTGCGCTCATTAAGGATCCATATTCATTTGGATGAAACCTGAATAAGGACAGCTGCTTTGAAGTGCATTTGCCTCTTTGAATCAAATTTAAATGAGAAAAAAATGCACATGAAAAACACAGCAAAAAAAAAAAAAGCTCCAACACAATAGCACAGTATGAAATATACATTAGATAGGAGGTCTCGTCCATTAATAGCCTGCCAGCCAGTGTTTTTTCAAGATGGATCATTGGCATATCATTAAAAATAAGGCACTGGATGTGTGATGGGGCGCAACGTGACCCAAAAATACTAGAACAGTCAGTGTCATGACTGGATATGGTGTATTTGTCCTTATGTAACCATTGCAGCCAGCCTTGCAGACCCCACCACTCATTGGGATGCTGTGTCAGAGCTCTGGGTTGCTATGCTACTTGCTGCACCTTATGGCTATACCGCACCGGCCATTGTGTTAAATATGAGCAGAGTTGAGGAGGCACAAATCAATCTGGGGCAATAATAGTCGCGTGTTGCATTGCATTGCTTGCTTTTCTATCTTTGTCTGCTTTGTCATATTTCTGATGCATAATGAGGGTTAGGCCCATCGGGCCTGAGATGAAAATATTGAAATGACCTAGAGGTGCATAGCTTTTTTTTTCTTCTTCTTCTTCTTCTTTTTTTTTTTATAAAACACACACACACACACACACACACACACGGTTCGCCTTCTCCTGCAGCTTCTTTGCTTTAACACAATGCACTATCATAGAAAAAAGCGTGTCTGCATAGATGAAGACCTAGACGCGTTCATTAACCATTATTCAGCCTCCATGACCATATATGGCAAATGACAGAGCCGTGGTGGATGCAAGGTGGCGAGCATCACTGCGCTTCAATGTGTCTCTCCCACCGGACAGAAGCCGTGCACACAGCGACACACGCTCATTATTCCAAATAAAAGAAAGCCGTGTCACACACGTCCCTGACATGTTGTAAATGCATTCGCCTACCTATGAATTCCTCGTCATCGTCGTCCTCCTCTTCTCCGTTTTCCGAATCAATCTGCATGGCTTCGTCAATGAAATTGACCGCTTTTCCAGGTCTTGGGGCCGAATTTTGGTCATTGCCAAAGGAGGCCTCTTTGGTCTCGCTTTCCTTCAGCTGGGTGAAGTACTGTAACGCAAACTCGAGCAAATCCCTTGGCTGATTCCTCAACACTTCCACGGTAAAGCTCTGTAACAGCTCCGTCAGTCCTTCAGGAATTTCTATACTCATTCCTGTTATCAGTCTATGAATGTGGACAAAACCGGTTTGCTGCGAAGTTGAAATAATCAAAAGCATGCAGCTCGGATGGATCTTTTGAAATAAAAAGAGCTTCGGTTGTAGGAGACGGGTGTAGTCAGTCAGGCCACCCAGTCAGTCAGCAAGCCATCCACAGCGGATCCTCTCTTTTTCTTGAATGAAAATGGCTCTGGATTTTTTGGTCCAAGCATCTTCTGCTGCTTCTGGCTACAGGAAACCCACGCATGTGACCCAGGAATCCATGGCAACCACCTATCCAGGGATTGCGTATGAGCAGCAGCAGCGCAGAAACTGCAGTCAGTCGCAAAATACAAATGATGGGAAAGAGAAACCCTCTGGTATATCAGTCATGGATCGATTTTCACACACACAGACACACACACACACACACACACAGATGAGATGAGACATCAGATGTCCACGTTATGTCTGTTGTCTGGTAGTAAGTTTAACATTTCCTGCTTCGTGCACACGCTTTAAAAAAAATCGCATTTCTGCACAGACCTGCGGGGAAAAAAATCAGATTATATCGATAAAAACGGCAGGTAAAATAAAAATATCTCATAAATACAGAAGCAATCAGAGCCCCGCAGAAGAAAAAAGGGCACTATCATAGATTAATACACGGTATGTTCATTCATTTCAAACGGGAACAAAAAGATAAAACTTAATACTGCTCCACTACAGGAAAAATGGTGGAAAAACACTCTCATATGTGCTGTAACTTCCGCTTAATTTCAGTTATTAATTACATTTCTGAACTAATTAATATCTCTAAGACAAAGGCTCATTATAGAGAGGCTGTCCCTTTAATAGAACGAGCAGTTTAGACCCTATTTCTTGTTCCAGAGGGAGAAAAATTAATAAATCTGATGCATATTTTAATGTCATGGGACCTTTCAGGACATTGTGTGACTTCCAGGCAAATACTGTATGCTGCCAGAAAAAGCTTCACCACAGAGCGAAACATTCAGAATATGAATTATAAAAATGCTGTGGCAAAAATATTTCTGGCCTGAAACTAAAACGTGATTATCATCAGCACACACGAGCCCTGTACATGACAACCCTGTGACAAGTGATGTAGTCACTTGGACTGAAGTGGATAAAACAGGACCACCTTGGTATCAGACTCTCACATTAGAATAAAACATCGAACACGTCCTTAAACCTGTAAACTGGTAACTGTACTCTCAACTTTAAGGTCGCACTTGTCACGTTACTCAGCTTTAAACACAGCTGATCACAGAGAAACAGAACAAAAGAAAGCAACAAGGGAAGATGAAATGAAAGTCACATATTTATGACAAACATTTAGTTTCAGGAGAAATATTAGGCAGATTAAGGTGAGTCTAAAAAAGACCAGCCAAATGTCCAACCACCCTCCTCTGTGTGTGCCATATTTTAGGGATGATCATGTGTTGGCATTTGACGTCAGAGAGCAGAGGTCAAAGAGAGATGAAGGAATAAATCTACAGGTAAGCAGCAGGGAATCACTTGAGGGGGGGAAAAAGGGGGGCACAGCTATTAGCTTCTTCGTCCTCTGTGCCTCTGTGACTCCTCCATGAGAACCCTCCCCCTGCTTTGGCCCATATCTGTCACTCTTTGTTAAGAAGGCACAACATTTTCTCAGTCAGGCGCAACATGGGAGCACGTCCACGGAGTGACCTGTAATGCAACGCTGCCGCTGCATAGCTCACAAGGCCGCAGCCTGTGAGCTGTCCAACCAAAAAGGATTTTACTGGGGACGCGTACAGTACAACCCCACCATATCTACTGTGAGAAGAAACAGCTGTTAGTAGAGAACGAGCACCGTGCGACCGTCCTGCTCTCTGAACCATAGATCCTGAAGATTGTGCCTGCTTGATGTTTCACAGCAGACAAATGAAGCATGCAGCTGTGGAATTATTACACTTTAAAATGCAGGTTTGCTGTAAATAAAAGCAGAAACTGGCCTCTGTTGACATTTGGAATGAGGCTCAACATTCACACAGTTTGTTTACATGGTGCAACAGGAGGCTACTATATTATAAAATTAGTTTATAGAAATGCTAATGACAGATAATATAGACTCAGTTTATTTGGCAGCTAAAAATAATGAAATCGAGTCCTGCAAGAAATTTATATATATATTATACTCCACATGAATGTACAGTGGGCATAAGTGGCATACGTGCGTGCTGCTATCTGCAGGTAAAGTCAAACTACACAAACTCATTGCTTTTCCCAGATTTCACTCCACGTTAATGGATTTCACTTATTGCCACCAAAACTACTGAAGTGAAAGTAGCCCAGCGTTCTATTAAATGTTAATATGTTATAAATAAACATGACACACCATCAGCCATTTCCAGCAGGCTCACTTCTGGTTGCAGCTCACTTCTTTATGGTTCCGCTAAACTCAAACCAAAGTGAGTCATTCATCTCCAAATGTGGGGCATATTTTACACATCCTAAGGAAATGTGCTGACTGGGTAGCTTACACCACACACATCTACCACATAAAGTAAGTGTTTACTTACTTTACTTTCTCAGCAGTTTGTACCTGCTATAAAACCTAGAAAATGCAGCTGCTGATACTGGTGGTAAAAAAAAAAAAAAACAATGACAAGGATGCTTCTTCACCAGACCTCTCTAGGCTCTTAATGGTGTGAAGTGAATTATTTGTTTGCCTATTTATGCTGCAAATGTACCCAAGAAGTCAAGCTGAACTGCTTATAATCAGCTTTTTTTTTTGTCGAAATATTCATTCATTCAAACACCGGAGGTAAAACATACTCGCTCACTCTATACTGTGCATTGTGACTGACACAGAGGTACTGAAGTGAAATTTTTGTGACATGAATGAATGACTGTGGCCTTGAACTGATAGTTACTATTGTCGAGAAATCAGCGTAGCGGAGTTCTTACTACAGCACCACCTTTAAAGGAAGAGTTTTTCTGACTTCTACAGTGATAATTTTGCTGTTTCTTTGAGTGTGATGATGAAACAGATGAATATTATGACTATTATTACATATTTTATTAGCTACACACACAGTATCTATAATAATATATTAGTATATAATAGTATCTACAAGAGAAGTGTTGATTCAACTCTGGATGTCAGGATACTGCATGATGATTCAAAAGCAGCACAGTTACAGTCCTGAGTCTGATCACAATGTTCAATCAACACTTCTAAAACTTTATAGGATTTGTTGCAGGACTAGGAGTGTTAGTTTCAGCTAGATATACTTTAAACTGAGCCATGTCTTCTTTCTCATAAATACATCCTCTGGTGCCAGTCATGTTTTCAATATGTGGGTAACTGTGCCACCTACTGGGCATGCTATTGTAATACAGCGTTTAAAAATCCATCACATTATTTCTATTATACATATCCATCAGCTCTGATGAATCATTCTACTTTAGTCAAGAGTCTCCACTGAATAATAGAAACACCGTCCTGATCCATTTCCTGTAACCTCACGATGGTGTGCTGGAAGTTGCTCCATCAGAGAGGCTTTGGAGTGCACGAGGGAGCTGAGAGCAGATCGTACTGTGTGTGTAGGTGGAGGGGAGACGTGATCATCCTTGTTTTTTCTTCAAGAGATAATCAGCAGGGTTAATATTTTTATCTCATGGCATGTCTGTAATCACATTAAATATAATACTGTTAAATATCAAGTTGCAGAAATGACATTTTATCGGTTGTATAATAATTTGTTCCTTATTTCTCTCTTATTATGTTGATGTAGAACAAATGGGGATTATAGTTATAATTATGAGGACATTTTAAGATGCCAATATGTCACAGATTTTTAAGTATGTGTAAAATATTTGGAAGCAAGTCATTTTTGGTTTCATATTGCCTATTCTGTAAACACGATAACAGCTGTACGACATTAATTCCTTTCAAGTTTCCACCACAGATAAGAACATACAGTTTGCTTTATCAGATTTCAGGGTCAACAAACCACACACACACACACACACACACACACAGCTGATAAAAAATGTCAAACATGCAGTTTCCACTGAAGCCTTAACAATAACTTGGTGAAAACAAACACGCTTGGACTTGAGTTGCGATGAAATTCACTTGTTTAATCTTATTGCCTGATTTTGACGCTCTTTTATTTAATGACTGATGATGCATGGTTGATTGCACTGAGCTCAGTATTGTAGAGGACTATCAGTCATGTTGATCATAAACGTTTGGGATTTCAAAGCCTTGAATCTTGCGGTTTTTAAAGTTTCTCTGCATGATTCCTCAATTTAATACAGTATGAAACCATTAAACCTCACTACCGACCTCCATCATTAGATTAAAAAATAGTTTACATACTCACAGCTCTGCTTTTTTTTCCTCTAGTCTCATTTAGCATCGCATGCAGAGACAGAAGGACACATACAGTAGTTAGAAGTCAGTCGAGTGTTTTCTGATGGTCGCATACAGTGGACGGAGTAATGGAGGTCCCAGATTATTCATTAGTTATAGTCTGAGGAAGCTACCAAGACCACTGCTGATGTTTTGATGAACAGTTTACGCAGTGCAGGAAAATGATTGCAGAAATAGTACAGAGTAAAACGAGAGGCTGAACAGGAAGCAGCTCAAACTGCTGTCTAAGCCTTTGCATCTATCAGTTTGCCTTGGCATATTCATTTTGCATTCATTTGCCTAAACTCCAACTGCTGATAAGACACAGTTTGTTGCACCTGCCAAATTTATGGCAACAAACCTGATATGCATTTAAAATGTGTACATTTCACTTTGCTAATTGACTTCAAGTGTCCATCTCTTTAAGTTGGTGCTCTGACAATCTTATTCACGTCTACAAAGCAACAGATTAAACACCAAGCAGACAGTCCATGTCCTTTTTCCAGGAAACATTTATTCGATCAAGAGACAGGATCGTATCTTTCCATAAACAGGTCAGTTAAATATTAACAAATTTACAGTCATGAGGAATGTAATAAAAAAAAAAAAAACCAACAAACAAAATGCTCGCCTTAAAAAACCCCAACCCAGGATAACATCGACCACGGCGGAACTGGAACAAGATTCAAATCCATCTCCAGCACCATTGTTACATGCTCTTCCTTTCAGTGCTTCACAGTTCGTCTTTCTCTGTCGTTTCCTGTAAACGAACAGAAAAATAAAGTTAGGAGGAAACTGTCAGAGGAGCAAACACTCTCTTCATATCTTTAAGATGCTATGCCATGTTAGGTGTTCTCACCGTTTCTTCATCCTCTCCTTTGTCCTCAGAGTCGTCCTCTTTATCTTCAGAGTCATCCTCTGCTGCCTCTTCGGGTTCTTCTTCTGGCTCTTCTTCAATCTGTAGAAGAGTCACATCATATTTACCACAACAATCCCACAATCATCGGCCACTGAGCTAGCATGCTTAATGCAAAAACGCAAAGTGGAACCGTCTCAAATGCAAAAATAACTGTCAGATAAAATCGTGTTCGCTGGCTTTAGAAAACAAGATGTCACATTGAAACTGAGAACATTTTCTATGCAAATGTTTCTAGAGTCAGACAGTATGCGGCAGCTGGCCTCGACTTGCCTGTTCGTCCAGGTCAACATTCATACTGAGTCGGAGCATGCGCTCTATCCTGTCTCCGTAAGCCTTGGTGTCGGCCAGCTGGTACCCTGAGCGCAGCGTGGCTGTCTCGAACAGAACCACGGCCAGATCTGATGCAGTCTGGTCCTCGGGGTCGCTCTGAGGGAGATGAGGAAAAGAAAGTGTTCAGCTATCTGCTGCAGTTGGTCCAATGACCAATTAATGCAAAACAACTGATATCATCGCTAACAGAACTGTTACAATCTTTAGAAACTGTTGAAAAACTACATTGCTTGATATGAATGACCTAACACGCAGTTTTACTTCAAGGAAGTTGTTTTATAAAATACATC
Organism: Nibea coibor; assembly: GCA_023373845.1. Taxonomy (NCBI): domain Eukaryota; kingdom Metazoa; phylum Chordata; class Actinopteri; family Sciaenidae; genus Nibea; species Nibea coibor. The sequence continues at coordinate 19,942,350 of CM041721.1, forward strand.
ATGGCATCATTACGACAGCGGTCAGACTTACATTGACTCTGTCAAGCATCTTCTTGACGAGAGGATGTTTAGGGTTGATTTCTAATGTTTTCTTCTGGCTGGCATAGTAACTGAAGAAGAGCAGAGGAGGATTACCATAAAAGCACAGTCAAGCAGCACAGCATGCCTGTTCTACATTTCTACATTTGTTCTCACTTTGTGGAAATGTCTTTTCCTGTCTGGTAGGCCTGTGCCTTCATGATCCTCTCCATGTTTCCTGACCAGCCGTACTGACTGGCAACCAGAGCGCAGGGTGAGTTGGTAAGCCTCTGAGAGATGACGGCCTTCTCAATCTGTGGGAAAGACAGCATCATATTAAATTATGACTAATAGACAGTCACTGTATCACCTCTGTGGTTGGTGTTCATTTCCCATTTCATAAATACAATAACTGGCTCTCTACCTTGTCCTTCAGGGCCTTGTCCTTCAGCCAGGTGGTGAGGGGTTCAAAGTCCTTCTCCAGGGTCTCCCTCTTCTCCTTGGCCTTTTCACTCTCGTCAAATTTGACACCCTCCTTTGCCACGTTCTGGAAGCGTTTTCCGTCAAACTCGGGCAGTGCCTGGATGCAGTACTCATCCACAGGCTCTGTCAGGTAGATCACCTCGTAGCCCTTCTTCAGCAGCCTCTCCACGAAGGGAGAAGACTCAGCCTGCAGAGGGCAAACAGAGCAGACGATCAATACAGGGCGATGAAATTTCATTTCACTTGAAAAGCTGGGCTTATTTGGTGCAATTTCAACACACTTTGTATTTGACCGACACTGATTTTAACATAACTGAACACATCCACTCACCTCCTTCCTGCTGGTACCAGCCATGAAGTAGATCTTATCCTGCTTCTCCTTCATACGCTCCACATACTCCTCCAGGCTGGCCAGGGTGGTTTCGCTGTTGGAGGTCTGGAAGCGCAGCAGCTTGGCAAGACGGGTTCTGTTGGAGTGATCCTCGATGACACCCAGCTTGATGTTGGTTCCAAACTCCTTCCAGAACTTCTCGTTGTACTGATCCTCGGCGATCTTCTTGATCATGTCCAAAGTCTTACGCACCAGCTTCTTGCGGATAACCTGAACAGAGAGAAGGCAAACATTACGTCTTGGTTACTTTTCCTTCTAAATCAAGTAATGACTCTTATTAATATTAGTACTTCTTCATCTCTCTAAAGCACTTTCTGACTTCTGTTTTGAAATGTGTCATAGCTTTCTGCTAATTTATCAATAACCTTTTCGCATCTAATTAAAGTCTTCATCGATCAGTCGGTAAAGAAATGTATAACTGTTCGTGTTGGATGTGAAGCTCACCTTGAGGAGTTTGTGCTGCTGCAGAGTCTCTCTGGACACATTCAGGGGAAGGTCATCAGAGTCAACCTAGCAAAACAGATCTCCTTTAATCAGAGTGCAGGTGCTACCTCAGCAAAGCAGCTCATACTGGCGCGTGATGGTTAGAGAGCACTCACCACTCCCTTGATGAAGTTCAGGTACTTGGGCATCATGTCGTTGAAGTCATCGGTGATGAAAACTCTCCTCACAAACAGCTGTGACAGAAAGAGACATTTATTTAGAAGCCGAGTTTAGGATCTTGTGAATATTATTCGATAAGCACGATTCACTCCCTTAAAAATGGACACTGCTTGAGCGACATACCTTGATGTAGTCGTTCTTCTTGGAGCCATACTCGTCAAACAGGCCGCGGGGAGCTGAAGTGGGCACAAACAGGATGGACTTGAAGGTAACCTCACCCTCAGCCATGAAGTGGATGTGAGCCAGAGGGTCGTCACTGTCCTGTTAGAGAGCGAAACGTGGTTTGAAGAGTTAAATCTACGTGTTGAGCATAGAATCTACATAGCTGACCAAGCGCTATTGTTCAGGGGCCCACCTTAGAGAAGGTCTTGTAGAAAGCTTTGTACTCGTCCTCCTCAACGTCCTTAGCTGGTCGCTGCCAGATGGGCTTGATGTCGTTCATCAGTTCCCAGTCCCACACAGTCTTCTCAACCTACAAACACAACACATTTTCATAACTCTATTCCTTTTCAAACAATCAGACCAAATGATTTGGGTCTTAAAATGACCACATGAAATAGTGTTAACTTTGAGCTACCTTCTTTGTCTTAGGCTTCTCTTTGTCCTCCTCCTCCTCTTCCTCTACCTCAGCCTCATCTTCAGCAGGCTCCTTCTCTGGTTCCTCTGTGGCCTCGGCATCTTCCTCAATGGGCTCTTCAACTGTCTCAGTCTGACATGTTCACAGGAAGAAATGATGCAGCCAGTTGTTCATTTCCATATTTGTCAGTTTCACAATAGAAATGTAACTCTGATGAACTCTGAGTTGGTGTGAAGAAGGAAGTGTGTTGAGAAATCACCTTGCTGGCCCAGACGTAGATTGGGAAGTTGATGAACTGAGAATATTTCCTGACAAGGTTCTTGATGGTCTCCAGCTCCAGATAGTCTGAGGCTTCCTCTTTCAGGACCAGCCTGAGGACAGAAAAAGAATGAATTGAATTAAGTCAGTAATATCCTAAAATTTGATAGTAGACCAGGAAGAAGAAAACAGCTTTCTAAGTCCAACTGAGTAGGTGTTCTATGTTACAGCAAAGTGAGGGGTGTGAAGAGCAGTAAGACTAACAGCAAAGCTAAAAATGTAGCTAAAACTGCAGTAGGTGATTTTAAGGTGGATAAAAACGAAGATGTAAACATACGTGATGGTGGTTCCTCTGCCCAGGGTGTCCCCACGGGGGTCCTCAATGACAGAGAACTGATTAGAGTCAGACTCCCAGATGTGCTGAGTGCCGTTGTTGTGTTTGGATGTCACGATGACTTTGTCGGCAACAAGGAAAGCGGAGTAGAAACCCACACCGAACTGGCCAATCAGCTCTGAGGTGGACTGCCCTTCAGTCTGCATCTCTGTCATCTTATTGAGGAACTCACTGGTGCCGGACTTTGCAATGGTACCCAAGTTCTTCACCAGCTCTTCTTTGGTCATACCAACACCAGTGTCAGTGATGTGGAGCATGTTCCTCTCCTTATCAGACTGGAGAGAAGATCAACACAGTGAGGTTACAGACAGAGCGAGAGCTATTAAACATTACCATTAAATTACTGCATCATGCAGTACGTGCACCCCCCCCCCCCCCCCCCCCCCTTTCTTGTGCATACTTTTATTTTGATGGTCAGCTCTTCATTGGTAGCCATTGCTTCCTCATTGGTCAGAGACAGCAGGCGGATCTTATCCAGGGCATCAGAGGCATTGGAAATCAGCTCCCTGAGGAAGATCTGAAAGAGAAACGATTAGTTTAATGTTTCACGAAGACATACCATCAGAGGTTTACAGCTCTGGGTTTTCAGCAAAGCTCCAAACTTTTACTGCTCATCACGTGTGGCATTTCAAGATCACAGCAGTGTAGGAACCAATGTGTTTACAATGGATGGTCGGAGAAAGCGCGTTGATGGAACAGAACAGACCTGCTTTCAAGGGCAAACTGTCATGTCCTGATAGTCAGGCCACTAAAATAAAGTAAACTTGCCATCTAGGCCAGGAAGTTGTTAAAAAAAACAAACAAAAAAAAACATAATCTTCCTTCCCTGTGTGGCATGTCTGTTATGTTTGCTTACATTGCTGTTTTGACTGTTGACTGTGTTTGAAGCAATTCATAAAGGACATATTTATATTGCAATATTTACACATGAGCCCAGACTTATTTAAAGATTTCAGGGCTAAAAGCTAGAACCCTGTGTGCACCAAACGGGTTAATCCACAGAAATTATCCTGCAGAACTGATCAAAATGTTTCTCCTTCCAGCTCACCTCCTTGTTCTTGTAGAGGGAGTTGATAATCAGCTTCATCATGCGGTTGACTTCAGCCTGAAAGACGTGCTTTTCCGACTTTTCCCTGATTTCCTTAATCTGAGCTGCATTCAGTCCATCCAGCTGGATAGCCTCCTCCTCTCTGAGTACAGACAGATGCACAAACACAGGTGAGACCAAGGCACATGCACAACAACAAATCATAGCAGTCAACAAACAAACATGCAAATCTGTTCCCCCCTCTGGGGGATTTGTGTCCAAATTGAAGCCAAGAAACAAGATTTCCTCATCTTAATGGAGGGATGTGTGGTAAACTCGCACAAGCTACAATTCGAGGGCTGCTATGAGCATTTGTGTGCACAAGCTTGGTCGTGTTGACCTTGCGCTGTTAACTAAAGGTTCAGCTGACCTTTTTTCCCCTGATAGGGGACAACCACAGTTCAGTCAACAGACAGAATATGAAAAGATATTCAAAGTGACACCTACCTCTGCACCACCTCGTCATCTGTTCTCGAGCCATCTCTGCTTTTACCAATATCGTCTTCTACTGTGCCTTCGATGTCAAGTTCATCCTCTGCCTTTACAGCAGCTGCCAAGGGACAAAAAAAAAAGTTTGATTTAAATTAACATTAAAATGACTAATAACAGAAATATTCAACATTTCAGAGGATTTCATTCAGGATGAAGCTCAGTAACAACGTGGTTAAAATAAAAAGACCAAATAGGTAAGGTAACATTAGCTTAAACTTAAGCTTTAAATACGCAACAGCAACGGTTTTTAATGGGGATGTTAGCGAGCATCAGAGAGCTTTAATACAGAAACTTCTGGAAAGGCATGCAAGAATAACAGACAAATATCGCTCCTAGAAATGTGTTGGAGCCGTATCAGTCGTGCTGTCTCCCATTAGACCTAATGAAGCTTGAAAACCTGCGAGTATATGAAGGCTGTGGTCATGAATGAGCAGAGACGAAGAAGCACAAAAGCAAGTTAACGCTAGCTCACAGGCTAACGTCCGTTAGCTCAGACGTTGGGCACTAAAAAAAGTGAAACCGTAACAAATACGTCCGCTACTCACCGAAGGCTAACAGTGCGAAGAGAAGACCTATCACCCAAACTCGTTTCATTTTGAGGTAAGTGCTTGACTGACGAGGTGTAGCTTCAGCTCTTGAGACAAAAGCCGGGAGATCAGTGCATGCAGCACTGCCTTTACAAGAGAGACTGACAAGCTATCGCTCCCACCAAAAGAGCCACTCTATTAAACCCGTGACGACCGACCAATGGCTGCGCACCACGCACAAACTTGGGCCAATCACATCGCGAGCTACTGTACATGTTGTCCAATCAGATTCTTCAACATAAGTCAATGCCCGAAAATCGTGGCTAGACACCATTGGCCAAGAATGAATAATCAGCACATCACTTCCTAAAATTCACCCGTCAGTGTTAAAAAAAATATCTTTAGTTAAACTTTGATTTTCTTACGCAATGTTGCATCCCCTCGAGCTCGATGACACTGAAGATATAAGCACGGCTTTCTTCATAGAGCTATTGACAGACTGCTGTGGCTTTATATCAGTTTGTTTCTGTCTGTGTCAGTCTAAATTATAAACCGCTTATCACATCTTATGTGGTATAGTATCTGTCTATCTATCTGCATTGCTTTTCCTTTAAAGGTGTGGATTCGTTGTACTTATATCGTATACTGTGGAGGCAGGCACGGTGGGTGCATGTGCACTACAGATCTTTGTCCATGAGGTGGCCCTGTTTAAATACTCCAAGTTCAAAAAACACACAGATCTGATCAATATATGTAGAGATTGTGAGATTGTGTCATACTGATTACTAAAATGGATAAACAGTAACGTAACATGCTGCTTGCTTGGCCCCTGTGTTGTCTGTGTAAATGTCTGTTCACAGTTATAGTTATGGGTGAGCAAAGGTTATGTGTGCGGATTTATCCATGACTGTATGAAGTTTGAATGATCACAATGTCAGCTGCTATGAAGGGGGTTTGCTTCATTATTTAACAAAGTATGATATTACCTCAACTAGAAGGCAATTCTTTAAATATAGAGGTCAATTCCCACTAAAAATAGAAAATGATACCATATGTAAAGTCAAGCCACTTCCGGTAAATAAAACCTATGAGGTACTAAATTAAAAGTCAAAAGACTGAAACTGTCAAATTTGCTGTAAAAAGTAAAACAGTTGATGCACTATCTAATTATTATGATTTTCTGAGATACTACTATAAGTCAAAGATATGTCATAAATGTCCAGTGTCCAAGTCCAAGTGTGTAGGATTTAGTGACACCTAGCGGTGTAGTAGCAGATTGCAACCAAATGAATTCTCTCCCACGCCTGAACCTCTCCTTCCAAGCGTGTAAGAAAAACTCACATTCACATAAAAAGCAAAAGGACATAGTGAGACCAGAGCTTGGTTTGTCTTCTCAGGGCTACTGTCGTTGAACATGGTGATGTGAAAGAGGAAGCAACAGAAACTCAACGATTCTTATTTCAAATGATTATACACAAAGTAAAAGATATTGGATATGGATATTACATTCAATTCTTGTCAATAGATGCTCCTATATTTTACATGCTACGCCTTTAAATCAATTTACAAGTGTATCCTAAAAAGCCTAATTATGACTGAGCACCTCATAATTTGGATTTATTATGAGGGACGACAAAAAACCTATGAAATATTAAATAAAAGCTTCAAATAAGTCTTCATAAGATCTTCAATAAGTCATTTATTGTATATTATGATTTTAAGTTGAGTCATGATGTAGACTTTCTAAGTCAAACTTATGAGATCACAAAGTAAGACAGAATAATGAGATACTCTGATAAAACCTGGACTTTTTAAGTCAAAAATATGAAATATGAAGTCAGCTAGAACTGCCCATCTTACAAGTCTAAATTCTGATTTACCATGATTGTATTTATTTTGGTCACTCATTACATTATATCTATGTTTGGCTTCCAGAGGTGCTTGTATGTCTGAGACTGTTTTCATAACTAGAGAAAGAGAAAGAGAAAGTCCTGCTGTCTTGTGCAGTATCTCTGTATAAAACCGGTTCCTTATCTGGATTATGTATATTTCATATTTCATGCATGTGTCTGATACCGCAGCTGCTCAGAGGATGGTGGGAGGAGACTGCACTGCAGACGCACCGGCCTCTGATTCGCTGGTTGGCTAAGACCTTGCTAAACACGGAAGTGACGTGCAAATCAACCATCCAGGGAGACTTTCGGTATTTACAGCTGAAGAGCCCGGCGAGGCGAACAGCTGTTCGGGGTCCTCCGCGACCTACACGCGGGCTGCCACCTAAAGAAGAGTCATGGCGCCCTTGTCTTTGCCCCTGTCGTCTCTCCTGAAGCACAGGGACTGTCTCCAGAGGGCCACTGTCTTTTGTAACGTGTTACAGGGTTTACAACACCGGCCGCTCAAATCTCGCTCATGGAAACGGAATTTCGGTGCAGTTGCACATGGAGTCGGTCAACTACTGTCAGACCAGCCCAGAGCTATAACCTACGCAGCATCTGCTTGTAGCAGCACTTCAGACGGGCAGGACATGACAGAGAGGCTGTGGTCTGTTTACAAAGAGACCAAAAGACAGACGGAAGGTATGGACATAACGCAATAAAACATCAAATTCATACACAGCACTGCGGTATGTATGTATCTCATATATAACCCTGTTATGACTCACCCACTTACAGCCACATGGTGAGAATAGCGTGCTTTAGTTATAGGCTATGATCATTTGTTTTACGCGTAAACGGTGAGGACAATATACAGTGTAACACCTGTCAAATATAATGGAGTCATAGGCAGTAGCCCAGCAATTACAGCTACCTGCTGTGAAGCTTATAACATGCCAATTTAGTTCATTTTTAGTCGATTCAAACATATTATTTTGTAGACTGTTCCCGTAGGGCGTTGTACTGACGTCAAAGATTTAGATTACATTAGATTACACTTTATTCATCCCACAACGGGGACATTCACTCATTACAGCAGCAGAGTGTAATATGCACTACAGAATTAAAGTTGAAAGGGCAAAACACAACAAATGGAGAGAAGCATTTCATAACCGACACAATAAAACAAAAGAATGAAACAACCGGCAAACAACAGACAATGTGCAAAAACAAGAAGGTAAAAAAGGCATGATATAAAAATATTGCAATGTAAAGTGACCATGATATAAACAATAACTGTCATATTTGTATCTTCAAGTAGTAGGGATATTTACATAAATCTGCAAATACCTGTACCAATACTCAATACCTGTAAAATTAAATGAAGTAACCATGAAGTAACCATGCAGTAACCAACCTATTTATCTATCTATTAGTTACTATAAAAAAGAAATTACAAAGGTGTCAGTACCATAAACCTACATAGTAGTAGATAGTAGTCTTATTTCTGCATACTCACTAAATTCTAATTGAATAGTAATTCATGTGGACAATGGTTTTACTTCCGGCATCTACTTGACTCTGAGCCTACACGTGTAGATGGAGGGTTTTGGAGGTGCTAGCAAATAGATCACGTGTTTAAACTTTATATTCATTAGAAAGAGAGAAATAGTGCAGGTACTCAAATCTAACTTATCCACCATCTTCAGTAAACTTTGTTATCGGATGTGCTTCTGCCTGCCTGTCATAACGTCGGCATATTATTCACAAATGGAAGAAAATTTACCTCCAGTGTCTTCTCTCCTCTTAGATTTGATTCCAGTCATCGCCACCAACTCAGTCAACCCAGACACCATTTTTGCCAACAATGAGATGAGCCTGCGAGACACAGAGATCTATGGCTTCGACTACGACTACACCCTGGCCTTCTACTCCAGACACCTCCACACACTCATCTTCGACATAGCCCGGGACATCCTCATCACTAACCACAGGGTGTGTGTGCAGTGTGTGTGCAAAACCTGCCACTTCAAACTTATTTTTTTGCAGACATCATTCTTCTTGGCTGGCGCGAATTTGTTTACTGATTGAACAGAGCACAACAATGTACAAACATGTGTTTCCTTGCATACTGTATCTGCATATCTGTCAGTATCCCACTATCCCACTAGAAAAATACTGCCAGTGTGCAATCAACTGAGGCATTTAACCCCCAAACATTTTCAGTAGAGGTGCTAAGAAATTGATACTAGAATGCGTTGGGATCCTTTGATGATAATCAATCAACATTTAAGGTTTAAACTGATTGTGCAAACTGCTGTGTTGCACAATCTAGCATTGTTTTTATCAACCTGCTTACTCACTGATGTTGTAGATGTAGATCTCTGTTATGTTGTCACTGCAAATCTCAAAGAGTTCTTTTTTCTTTTTCTATATTAGTATCCAGAGGGTCTGCGGAAGTATGAGTATATTCCTAATTTTGCTGTAAGAGGACTTCACTATGACGTTCAGAAGGTGAGAAGGTCTTTGCTTACTTAACTCAAAGACTGACAGATGTTTTACATTTTGCATTTTGTACTGCAGGCTCAGTGTGAAGATCATTTCTGTGGATATTGAATGATTTGTAACAGGCACTGCTGATGAAGATAGATGCCTTTCACTACATCCAGTTGGGAACTGTCTACAGGTATGTGTGCACCGTGTCACTTCTCACACCAGGGTGGTGGGTAATAAATAATACGCTGATGACAAATGTGAAATTCACACTACACCGTGCGAGTATAATATTCTTTTGGATGAATGATCAGGGTAGAGGTTTAAACCATGTCAAATATATTTGTTCACATATTCGTCACCTTTAGGAGGATGTTCGTTCCTCAAATAACATGCTCTGAATAGTCTATGGATTTGACATTTTGTGTCTCTTCTACAGGGGTCTTCATCCAGTTCCTGATGAGGAAGTAATTGCCATGTATGAAGGGAGTCATGTACCTCTGGAGATCATGAGCGACTTCTATGGCAAGGTGATGACCGTTTCCTTATTTATATACGACAGGAAACCTACAGAAATAGAAACAACAGAATATAATTCTGTTAATTCTTGTCTTGCAGAGTTCACATGGCCACACCATGAAACAGTTCATGGACATATTCTCCCTGCCTGAGATGACCCTCCTGTGCTGCGTCAATGACTTCTTCATGAAGCACAACATCGACTATGAGCCAGTCCATCTCTACAAAGATGTAAAGGTGAACTATCTTGTTATTGTTCTACCATCTTTGATGAGTATTTCGGGGAAACTCGAAACTCGGCATATAGAATTTGCCTTAATCTGATCGGGTGAGTAGCACACAGCTATTATGTCTCCCAGGGTGTACACATAAATATTAAGGTAATTTACATGTTTGCAGAGTGCTGTGTACTCCAGCCATTCAATACTGTCTTAATTTTAGCTCTGATAAACCGGTTTCTAATTTTAGTCAAGCAAAGCCCGCCTCCAGCCATCTGCGTCTGTTCTCTGGTGGCTCTGCATTTTCAAAGGGAGAGGGACTAGAAATCAGCACTGTGTTCTCCCTTTGAGGGCGTCTGTCACACCGGTTCTGTCTATTCTCCGTGACACTGCAGCATTTTTGACAGATCGCTGTCATTAAAAGCTCTCACACACGCTCTGTTCCACGAGTGCCTCTCATATCTTTTCAAGGACGCCCCGCTCAATCTTTTTCCTGTCAGGCCTGATTTATTATTCAGCATTAACCCTGTCATTTTTCTGCTTACTTTCCCTTTTTCCTTTTGTGAACATCAAATGATCTTTGCATATGATAAACTTCCTTTAAATGTGCGGCTTTGAAAGGGAGTGTCTGTTTACTCAATAGCTGATTCAAAAGTTACACAGCTTGAAAGACTGGAAACTTTCTCACTGTGCCACCAAAGTAACTAAACTCCAGGGCCTGCTTTCTTCATATTTAATTTGTATTCAGAGATGCAGTTCTTTGTGCTTCCAAGTCAACTGTTTACATACAGACCAACGTGTTGCCACTGGAGCTGAATGCTAACATCGGGACACTGAAGTCATGACTTCCTGGCTGAGGCCTGTTTGCTTTTTCCCCTTAACAGGAAGCCATTAGAGATGTTCATGTCAAGGGCATTATGTACCGCGCCGTGGAGGCAGATATTGGTAATACTTTTTGATTCATATTGTTTTGCTTGAGCTAATATAAAATAAATTACACGGCCCCATCTGTGATGTTGCCGAGACATAGAAAGCAATTCAGTAATAATGAAACTGCGATATACAAATAAAAGCAGCGCTTTGTTTGTGCAAATTCTCTATCACTCACCCCGCCCGCTTTATCTCCTTCTGTTTTCCCATTTTCCAGAGAAATACATTTGCTACGGCGAGCAAAGCCACGCCGTGCTGAAGAAGCTGTCAGAGCACGGAAAAAAGATGTTCCTCATTACCAATAGCCCATTTGACTTTGTGTAAGTGAGTAAACAGAGTGCGCATGGCTGTTGGTGTTATTAATTAAAATGTCATGTATCCATGTGCTAACATTTAATTTGCGCTACGCCATAATAACTTTTAAAGATGGGCAGCCTCACATCAAACAGCTTTCCGTCGGCGAGTGTTTGTATTTCAGGGCAAGTCATTGACCATGAGCCTCTTTTGAAGTCAGGCTTGATTGCACAAAATGAGCAGCAGAGCGTATCGAACCTCAAAAGGCTTCGCTGATATTAGACCTTCAGTACGTCTTTGATTTTATAGTTTATAACTTTCAGACAAAGGAGATGCAGTCTGCGGACCAAAAAAACGCACAAATGTTTTGCCCTTGACTTCCTTTCAGATCTATATTCCTCATACATGTTTACAATATATTTAGTCATCCTGATTTTCCACATTATCATTATTACATTTTGTTAGTTTGTGTTTTTTCTATACACACAGCATCTGTTGTCCTGCACCCCGAAGGACTGATTCTTAATCTTCCTGTAGGTTAGGGGTTTTTTTTTTTTAGATGTGTGAGTTTTTCCAAATCGAGGGTCTAAAGATAGAAGGTGCTGCGTGCTGTGCAGATTGTAGAAGCCTTGAGGCTGCTTTGTGATTTGTGATATTGGCCTATATAAATCTAACTTGATAAACCTGCAGCATCCTTAGTGCTCCCAAAGACCTTTCAGTTGGAATCGCTGCTTACATTAAAGCCTGAACATTTCAGTGTGTGGACAGTCCCTCCTTTGCCTTTGTGGCTGCTGTGTTGCTGCATCTGTACTGGAGTACTGGAGTACTGGAGTACTGAACACTATACAGCTTTTTGGCTGGAGCAGTTGAAAGTAACACGACAGCTTGATTGAATCTTATTTAAATGCACGCTAACATAATACAAGATGGATGTGTTATTGCTGTTGAGCTGTCGAGCCCTCAGCTCAGGTGTTTTACCTGCACGATGAGCTTTTTAAGATGTTGCTGACAAGGTCATCTTTATCCTTTCCAGGGACCGAGGAATGACTTACATTGTCGGGAAGGACTGGAGGGACCTGTTTGATGTTGTGATTGTTCAGGCTGACAAACCTGGGTTCTTCAATGACAGGAGAAAGTAAGTGTCTGTAGACGATGCTATCTGTGCACAGCATGTGCATACGGGTGTGTCTGCCTGTTTAGGAACTGCCAATATTATAAGTCAACATTTGCTGTGTGTCTTTTCCCTCAGACCTTTCAGGCGAGTGACAGACAAAGGCGCATTGCTGTGGGACAGGATTCACAGGTTGGAAAAAGGGCAGATCTACAAACAGGTGAACAACTTTGACATATCAGTCAACATCAGACAATTTTCTGCTGGAAAAAAAAATGATTTTTTTTTAATGTGTGTTTGTGTGTCTTTGATCACTGTAGGGAAACCTTTATGAGTTCCTGAGACTCACCGGCTGGAGAGGATCCAGAGTGCTCTACTTTGGTGATCACATCTACAGCGACTTGGCAGTAAGCAGCTTCTAGTCATGTTTACCAAGAAAGGAGTCGTTATGTCGACACAAAACGGCGCAGTATGAAAATATACACTGTTACGAACAAAGAGGGGAACCCTGCTTTGACCATGCTCCATTTAAGATGATTGTATATCTGGGAGTGAATCTTTGCATCCAGCAAGAAATGTAACTCCCCATCCATTAAACCACAGTTACCGCAGCTCTGCATTGGGTTTGATTGGCAGACATTTTAATGAGCATATCTGGTATTTCCTGGTATATTACACCTACCAGAGCTGAGCATCACTGCACCTTGTTTACCTTATTATACCTGTAACCTAGCAACATGCCAACAGCTTCCTCCATCATCCGCGCTTTTTTTTTTTTTTTTACTGCGTCACAATGAGTTATAACGACTTGGATGTATGAGTGTGTCTTATCATCTGTAAGTGGTGATAATGAAAGAGAGTTTACATCTTTGGCATGATGCCGTGCTGGTGGCGGGCAGCCGGCTGTCAAATATGTCGCCTTGCTTATTTAAGAAGATGGAACATGACGTGTGGTTTACGCCGACCCCGGTTTCCAGTCAGCCCGAGATGAGATCATTAAGCAAGTGGACACGGAAGCAGAAGCATTTCTGAATTGCTAAGGAGTTACAGGCGAAGGAAAGGATGGAGCAATAGCTTGTTTATGCTTTGTGTGATTTGAGTAAAGATCCGAATCTCACTTCTCTGAATCCTTTTCGAAAAAAGACGCACTTCTGTTTTAGACTTTGTTTGCACTGGTCACCTAATGCGTCCTTAGTTAAGTTTTAGTCATAGAACTTCATCCAGAGGTCTATTTTCTTTAATCTGATTTCCATAAATAAATAATAATAATAAATAATAAATAAAATGATTGTGTATTGGGCCGTGAGCCATAATGCATCATTATGTCCACTGTGACTGTACAGATTTCTGTGGCTTTGCAGTTGTGCTGCTAACGAGCTGTGGCTGGTATATACACAAGGTGTTTATGTCATACTTGTCTCATAAATATGATACAGTGGCAATACACTGATATTCAGGCTGTACTGTACAATATGAACTAGAGTTAAAAAGTCCGGTGTATTATTTATAGCACTCCTTTTCATTTATTACTTGTCAAACCTTGCTGTCCACAGCAGAGCGTGTTCAAGACTGTTCTCCTGGTCCTTTGTTTTCCAGGATCTGACACTGAAACACGGCTGGAGGACGGGCGCCATCATTCCTGAGCTGAGGAAGGAGATCAAGATTATGAACACGGAGGAGTACATGCACATGATGGCCTGGTTACAGGCACTGACTGGACTCATTGAGAAGATGCAGGTCAGGAGACTTTAAAGAAACACTTCTGTCTGTCTTTTGCTTTTTTGCCTCCGTCCTCCATCCAGTTTAATTTCTATGCGCCGCTTCCAAACAGGTCCACAGGGATCCAGCATCTCAAGCGGTCGTCGAGGAGTGGATCAGAGAAAGGGAAGCCATGAGGTAATGGGGATAACGACTTTTGGCAATCAAGAGCAGTTTTGCAAATGCATTGATCGATCTTGAAAAAGTAATTTATCGTAATGAATGTGTCTTCATGGCAGGGCGCAGACCAAGGACATTTTTAACGGTCAGTTCGGGAGTCTCTTCCGGACGTATCACAACCCCACTTACTTCTCACGCCGACTCTCGCGCTTTGCTGACATCTACATGGCCTCCATCAGCTGCCTGCTCAACTACGACTTACAGCACACCTTCTTCCCTCGGCGTACCCCCCTGCAGCACGAGTCACCCTTCTGGCCTGAACACAGCCCTGCTGGTATTAGCGTCTCCTCCCCGTTCCACAGAGTCGATGGCAGTTAGAGAGAGAGAGGAAGTCGGGGCTTCAGAAATAAAGACTAGGATTGTATGATCTCATAGCTTAGTTTTTTTAAAGTTAAGTTTTCATTTTAGAATATGCATGTGACATTTTAAGATGTGCATAATTGGTATCAATCACGTAAACTATTGCCGTTTAAGCTTTAAACTTGTCAGTCATGAACTTCCTCTCCAAATAATGCAGTCTTAGGAAGAACGTACTGTGTTTTTTAAGCCAAATTTCATTGTAAACATGGGTAACTTGTATTTTACATTTCCACCGCACAGAATTAGAATTGTTTAATGCGCTGACTGTTTTAGGTTTGAGTTTGTGTTCTGTCTTGGTGTGTGTAAGATAGCGGCGGGTAGGGGTAGTGAGAAATTTACCAAGACGGGGCACTTATCCAGTCTAAACATTAGGGGGCAGTCACACACCAAGTCTATGTTGGATCTCTGAATTGTACACACTGTCTTTGCTCTTTGTATCCTTTGCCTCTGCGATAAGGAGGCTGTTAGAATACTCAGATGTGACATTTACATTGCAAACGTTGTTGCCTTAATCTCTAGTCCACATCACTGCAACCTATATATTTTTGTAATAGCCTAATAGAAAGTCTGGTAATCAAGCTTTTTAAATCTTAGTTCATTTCATTTTTGAATTGTACACTGTGGCACAAGTTTCACATTTATATTCTGAGCTCTGTATTTAATTATTTTAACCGTTTTCACACACACGCAGCTGTATGTCTGATTTTAGCAGCTAGAAATCTTAATATTTGTCAGGGGTAAAAAAAAAAAAAAAAAATAGATCATCACTGCTATATTTAGTGTTGCTGTTTGATCTGTTGAAGGCAGCAGTGTGTTTTGTGCGTTTGACAGAAATAAACGTGTGAAATGCGTTCACACGTGCTGGAGTCAACGCGCGAGAAGAATATATTTTTAAGCTGGAATCTTTCGAGTTTTTAATCATTGAAAAAGAAGGAATTCTTAAATACCGGTGGACCTCAAGGTTTCTCAGTGTTGTACCAATGCAGTGTATTTTTATTTCACTATTTATTAAAAAGTAACTGGCTTAATGACCTCGCAGAGTGTTTTTGTTATGAATTCAGAGTGACTTGACGTGGCCGGTTAATTGTTCTGTAATTAGATTTAATTAGCAGGTATTTGTTCAATGAGTGCGTACTGTGCAATTTCTCCCCTTTTCCATTAGCCGAATAAACATCATAAGAAAGAAATATTTAATCATTTGGAAATTAATTCTGAGAACTAATTCATCCTCCTCCTTAATATCCTTCAACTTTCCAATTGGCATTATAGCTGTGGGTTTATTGGGATTAATCCCTCCAAATCGTGTTGTGGACTAATTTCCCATATTGCATTTGGGGCTTTCTCTATCAGCCAGGTGCACAATCTGACATCTTGGAAAATAAGAGCATTCAAGTGGTTTAACAGGAATCAGCAATGATAAGATCGGCGATGCTGTGTCCTGAGCTTCACTCTCTGGCCTCACAGTGGTTTCACCAAAGCTGGACTTCATTTAGGCGCCATGGACAGCAACAGCACACTGTGGACCTCCAGCCCTCATCCTCCATCCACCTACGCCGAGGCGGCGACCGTGGCGCCCACCATCTTCCCTCGGATAGGCTACAATATACTTTCTTACCTCATGTTCATCAACACACTGTTATCAGTCTTCAACAACGGTCTCGTCATAACCGTGATGCTGAGGAATCCGTCTCTCCTCCATCCCATGAACGTTTTCATCCTCAGCCTCGCTGTGTCTGACCTCATGATTGGCCTTTGCGGCTCCCTGGTCGTCACCATCACCAACTACCAAGGCTCTTTCTTTATTGGCCACGCAGCCTGTGTGTTTCAAGGATTTGCTGTCAATTACTTTGGTAAGTTGTGAAAGAGCAACTTCTCGTGTGCGATGTTGTTTTCGTGTTTTCGTGCCTGAAGGTGTTTTGTAGCTGGCTAAAACACAATAAGCTAAAAATCTAAGGCTAAAATATCCATCTTCTGAAATATCGTTTCACTTGATTTAATCTCAGGATGTATTCTGGCTTTAAAATGTCAATCTTGTCAGCTTTTGTTTGATGCTTTTTTTTGAAAATGTCTTCAACTCTGCTGTTATCAGATCTTGCAAATGTCATGTTCCTTTCTTTAAAAAAAAAAAGTATTATTCTGTGATTCACGGTACACTTTAGCTTTTCCCAGGGCTTTCAACATCATCCCATGGTCTTCTCAGTGGACTGAATTTGCTCAATTGTGGAATGGAGATTCTCTCTGGAAATGAAACAAACACCATTCCCCCAAGAAGAAGAAGAAACGTTTTTTTGTTTCTCTTTCTCCTCTTAGGTTTGGTGTCTCTTTGTACTCTAACCCTGCTTGCCTATGAGCGGTACAACATAGTGTGTAAGCCAAGACCTGGCCTGAAGTTGAACATGCGGAGAAGCATCGTCGGGCTGCTTTTTGTCTGGGTCTTCTGTTTGTTTTGGGCTGTGACTCCGTTATTTGGCTGGAGCTCGTACGGGCCTGAAGGAGTCCAGACCTCCTGCTCTCTGGCCTGGGAGGAGAGATCATGGAGCAACTACAGCTATCTCATCCTCTACACACTCCTCTGCTTCATTTTCCCTGTTGCAGTCATCATCTACTGCTACTCCAAAGTGCTCACATCCATGAATAAGGTGGGCTCATGATGGCTTCTGCATGTTTATTACACTTTTACACATTCATACCTCCATTCTCATCTGTTTGCAATTTACCACCTGCAGACTCACACAAAGTGATTAGCTTTTAATGGGTGTAGAATCTGCTTTCTGTTCGTAGCTGAACAGGAGTGTAGAGCTCCAGGGTGGGCGTTCCAGCCAGAAGGAGAATGATCACGCCATCAGCATGGTCCTGGCCATGATCATAGCTTTTTTTGTTTGCTGGCTGCCCTACACGGTGCTGTCAGTGGTGGTAGTTGTGGATCCAGAGCTCTACATCCCTCCACTGGTTGCCACCATGCCCATGTACTTTGCCAAGACCAGCCCTGTCTATAACCCCATTATCTACTTCCTTTCCAACAAGCAGGTGAGCAGTAAAAATGAGATGCAGACGTAGATAGGAAGTACAAGATTTGGCAGATTTGATTTGCATGTGATGCTCGTATATTTCCTGACAGCGTTCATGTGTTATATCCAACAGTTCCGGGATGCCACTCTGGAGCTGCTGTCCTGCGGCCGCTATTTTCCCCGCACGCCCGGCCTTGTCAGCATCCACATGCACTCCATGAACAGGAGCCGGGTGACTCCCTTGAGCAGGAATGTCAAGACGAATAGCAAGGTGCTGCCTCTGTGACTTTCTCCGACAAAAAACAAGAAGAAGCCGCCGTGGCTGTGGGTGTTTATTTTCGGTGTCTCATCAAGGACGCAGACCCGCACGTCTACGGGCTCCATGTCTCCCAGAAACATCTTCACTGTAGCCCAGTGAGAACAGAGTCAGACCAGAGACTGATATTCAGAAGGTGGACAAAATAAGTGGAAGATGACACACAGTATTTCAATCCAATACCACAGAATAATAAAAAAAAAATGCTCATTTTGTTCACTTTTTGTTAAGATTGTATAAGAGATGACTTGATTCATCTCCTTCTCAGACTAATTTGTTTTGACATTTTATTGAATTGCATTGTATTGCGAGGTGTTCTCTTAGTCGTCTGTATTTGTCTTGTGTTATCCGTCCCATTTTTTTTTCTAGAACAATACACGTTTTCAGTACGATGGCTTGATTTCTGTGGTTTGTTCGGATCAATAAACTTCATTTTAGCGTTTGCAGGTGTGTGCTGTACGCGTGTTGTAAAAACTAGCCAAAAAAAGAAAGGAGATCTTGAAAGGACAGAAAACACTGAGTGAAATGAATGTTTTGTGACCATTTGATATTCTCCATTCGCATTGTTTCTATTTGTATTTGTAAATTTTTAACGGCACTAAGGGAGCGGGACTGCGGAGAGAGACTGTGAGCAACTTCAACCTTTGACCCCTGATTTTTTTTGTCTATAAATAAAATACAGTTTTCATGCAGTCTGGGAAGAAAGTCACTTAGATGTTTAACATTTTCAGGGTCTTGGGTAATGCATTCTGCATGGCATGAAATATTGATTTATACATAACAGACTCTGAAACCATTTTTACATCAAGGCTTTTTGTGGAGACAAATACTCTGTTTTTATGTAAATTATACACAACTGCATGGCACCTCTTCCTATGTAATATTATTATGTAAATAAATGAAATCAATGCCAACAATAGACAGCTCCATCATGTCATCAACACTGACAGCTAGGCCAAGTAATTTTATTTATTATGGATTATACAATGTATAAGCTTTCCTGTTGCCACCAGTATATATAGAGGATTTACCCAGTACATAATTTATCAGTTTCAAGGAAATTGCAAAGGCCACATAATATGCTCTCCCCTCAGATTTTGTGGCTGGCTTATACATAAGAATGACATAACATGTTTAAAAATAAATTCTGCAATACCCACAAAATTAAAAATATGGTAAATCTGGCTTGCTGCGAACGCCTGCCGCATACCTCACCTTGTGAATTCAACAATATGAAGTCAGCCAGGCAGTAAAAGACTTTCATTTTTCTTGGATGGCCTGCCTCGTGGTCTGTCAATTTCTTATTTGTATTATCTTTTTTTTTTTTGTCATCTCTATTGGCAGTTTCAGAGGAGGATTAGACAGTTCAGAGAAGGATGACATAATGGCAAAATCTCCGAGCCTGAATCAAACCGGGACATCGTGACACATCTGAGCCCACACTGAGTCACCAGAAATGAAGATTAACATGCATCACTGAATAAAGATGATATAAAAGCTCACAACCAGAGGGAATTTTAACTGCCGGGTTAGTGCAACATAATCAATGTGCAAGAGCAATTGAATCATGAATTTTTGGCTGATTAAATTCACTGTTCAATATCTGGTGATTTGATCCGAGAGGGATATTTATGGATTTACTCTGTTTCACTGACATGTTGATTGGTTTATAAGTTTGTTTTCAAGGGGAGTGGGGCGATTAGATTTATTAAACCATAATTCACCTCTGAAAACTGATGAAAATTTTGCTAAATCTCATGAGCGAGTCCTTGCAACAGACCTGTCCCTGACTGGACCAATGAATATCCAGTCGATATGAACATCTGATATAAGAACTATAAGCATCAAGAGAGAGTTCATTCTCCGTTTGACTGTGAGTGCTTTCTATAATATAGTATTTGTGTTGTTGTGTCCAATAGTCCTTTTGCAAATATGTATTTTTAATGGTTTGAGTTTGTTGGTAAAAATAGTCTGGGTGAGTTTTTGTTTCATTGCTGCCCCCTCGCACTTTATGTAAATATTGTAAATGAGAATCTGATTCTAAATTAAATCTTCTTCATTTGCAAACCTTTTGTCTCGTTATTTCTATTTTAGCAAGTTGCTTATTACATCGTCTCAGTTTGTGGTGTGCAGTTTCTTTCGTAATAGCAGCATCTGATCAGTCCAACATGTATCGATTGTCAGGAGGAAAATGTATTGTGTTGATCTAATCCCAGATTTAGCAGTCCATAAGCTTGCACATTTGTAGCAAAGAGCATTTCACACTTTATCTCCAAACAGGATTACACAATGTCATGCTATAATCCAGCAGCGGGCTCCATTTATTTCCTGAGCCAATTCAAGAACTCCCAGTCACCCACCTGGCATGCTTAATGCAAAGCCTTTAACCTTTGTGGGGCACTGAATTTAATGAAATGGACAGCTGTTCACTTCGCACACATGTGCATATGCAACGCGTCACGGTGCCAAACTAATAATCGCCGTGATTGCAGCCCCTGGTTGGCTTTTCAGAGCCGTATATCAGGATGGAGACAATAGTGACATAACCACTTTTCAATTAACAGCCATTCCTTTTTCCAGTTGTCTATGCTGCGAATACACAGCACAGTTTTTAATGAATGTGAACAGTGAGGACTCCCAGGTGACCTGCTGCTGCTGTGGAGTGATAATGAAAAGGGCGGATACTTTGGCGTAATTTGTCCAAGCTGCAGGTTCACCCATTTATATTATTCATTCAGTGGAGATGTCAGGCAAAGCAGTCGTACTGCCGTTTGGGTCAGCTTAGGGAGAATGAAGACGCAGAACTAAACATGTTGACTTTTTGAATCTGGAGATGAAAGGCAAGCCTACACCAGCATGGGACTCTGGGAACAGCACCGTTTGGGAGGAGTACACTGACATCGCCTTTGTGATGGCAAACAGTCTCATTCTGTTGGTCACCTCTGTTGTGGGGATCGCAGCAAATATTTTTGTCATCCTGGCAGTTTATCACCAAAAGTCACTGCAGACGTCGAACAATGCACTGGTGGTGAATCTCGCAATAATAGACGTTCTGAGATGTGTAATCGACTGCCCCATTCTCCTGACTATCGTCATGACCGTGTATCAAAAGGGACACGTGGACGAGTTCATCTGTAACACACAAGTGGCCTCTTTCTCTTTCAGCTGCTGCATCCAGCTATTGACACTGGCCTGCATAAGTGCAGAGAGGTATCAGGCCATTGCACAACCCTTCAAAACCAGTCAAAGACGAAGAAGAATTATGGTGCTGATTCCTGTTACGTGGACCTTAGCTATCGTGGTGGCTGGTTTTTGTTTGATCTTTGTGAAGGACTCACCTGTGCACGTGAGATGCAAAGGATTACAGAGAGGAAAAGCATCCTCCTATGACACCTTTGGACTTTACATGTTGTTCCCACTTTGGGCCGCTTGCTTTGCTGTTATCATTGGATTCTATGCTCGCATATTCGCCCTTGTGAGATCACACAATCGCAAAATATTCGACAAAGGCACTGCTCTTTCAAAAAATGACAAAACGGAAGGGAAGCAGGCAAAAGAAGAAACCGCAGCTGTTGAAAACGGACATGAAAAGTCGGAGCAAAACAAGACTGCTCAGGTGGAACCAGTGGCACAAGCTGAAGCAAACTCATCCAAGAAAGATGCCACAGCTGCACTGCTGACCTCGACAAACGCTCCACAGTGCGCCTCCATCGGCTCAGAGAATAAAACTCAATTAAAAACTATGTTAGAGATAACCGACTTTGATACAGAGCAACCTCGCCCTCCTGCAATGCAAGCTGCAGTGCAGGCCGAGGAGAAACCTTTAAAGACTGAGCCCTCGAGTCTCAGTGACAAGAAAGTTGAAGCAAAACCATCAAATGGGGATGCTGCTGCTAGTGTTAAGAGCTCAAACACAGAGCCACAGAAGGTGTCAAGCAATTTCCACACAGAAATGCAGTCCAAAGAGGGAGTGAAAATTGACAAAGCACCCACTGAATTGAAAGAAACCAGCCTCCACGTTCCGTCGTCTGCACAGTCACAAAACCTTGAATCCACTTCTGTTTTACTGATTGAACCTAAACAAGCTAAGAACGACAACGGAGGAGAAACGCTGGCTGTCGCTACAGTAGATCAAGTGTCTTCATTACCTGCAGTCTCAAATAATGTCCCCGAAACAACAGAAGCTGCGAAACAAAATGCGGAGATGGAAGGTGCCGTTTGCATGATGCCTTCAAAAGCAAGTAAAGAGAGAGCAAACAAAAAGAAGGAAAGCAAAATGGCTAAGCGCGCTGGCTACATAATTATAACTTTCCTCATATTCTGGCTGCCACTGATCACAACTATCCTGGTGAATTTTGTTGTTCACAAAAACAAGAATACACAGGTAAGTAGCTATAGAGTTAAGGTTTTTTTTTTTTGTCTGTTGCAGCTGCATTACTGTGCTCTTATATCTTAGTGTAAAGTAGGACATCTCAACTGATTCTGGCCTGTGAACTCGCTTTCATGTCCCAAAAATGTCATGACACCAGCACTTATAAAGTTGAAAAGATGCAAATTTGAGCATAACATGCTCTCAAAGTGTATTTCCAAGATGCATAGTCAAGCAAATCTCCATATCAAGTCGCCCCGCAAAACCCAAGGTGGAAAAACTCTCTTCTATGCATCTAATGCTCTTTAATATTGTTATTTTTTCAGGTAACGATCATTCAGGATGTGGAGATTCTGTCAGTCTCTGTCGCCTGCATCACATCACTGAGCGACCCAATAATTTACGCTGCAGTGAACCCTCAGTTTCGGACAGAGTTTTACAGGCTTAAGAACAGGGTTGAATCCATATTCAGTAGGAAATGATAATTTCTTCTCACTAGACAAAATGACCATGTTCAATATTCACCATGCAACTGTATAATAAAACGGTTAACATTTGTCGAGTCATTGTTTAAATATGAACTAAATTAAACCCCAGACATCAAAGTGCGAGTTTCTATTTGGGTATAGGAGGCCTATTATTTTATATGCCGCTGCGTTATATTAGATTTTATGCTGGCTGACGTCTCAGCAGTTACTGAACACTGCAGAGCAGACGCGCTACATGCTGTGAGAAACAGCTTGGACCAACAAAATCAGCTCAGCGGGAGAATGCTGCTGAGTTTTCTGTCAAACAATCACTGAGACCTGCTTGTCTGTCTCCAGAGACCCTGCAGTCAGGACCCACTGCTGGGCCGGTCAGGTCCTCACATGTCCTCCAGTAGCACCTAATTATTATGTCATCCTGTTATTAGTAATGCTCTTTGAGTAATAAGGGGAAATATTATGAAATCCATCTTATTGTGTTCTAGTGAAAAACAAAAGAAAAAGACATTTAATGGATGTTTCAGTAGAGCTACAGTATTTATTCTATCCACTGCACCAAATGCACAATGTGTGATTATTTGTCCCCTTTCCTTCCCTCTTATATATGTACTCCATGACAAGATTTGTATTTCATTAAAAGCAAAGTGTTGCAGAATTTACATCATAACATACCAGCCTCATTGTGTTTCCTTCCATCGATCTCATTTTTACTGACAAACCTCAAACAAGAAGCAGAGACATACTTTTAATAAAACAGAATTCTGCAAAGACAGCATGCAAATCCTTAATTCAACCAGTTAACAGACAGAAATAGTATGCCAACAACTGTCAACTAAATCTAGAAAGAAGAGGAGCCAACTTCAAATGCAGTTGATAAAGTTCTAACTGAGATATTTACAATATGAAAAATGTACAAAATGGCCCTTTAACACAGTGAAATCTACCAAGTCTCGCTTATGAATATTACAATTTAAAGAGGAACTCAATGGAATTGATACTCTACACTCTTTCATATGGTTTCCAGGTCAATACTATGTCCACGTTAGGGTTAGTATTAGTTAAGTGTTGCAGAGAACATTCACTTATATTTCTACCTTGTGACCTAACTAATATGTACCCTGTATAGTTCTCAATATCAGTTGTTAATTAATGACAGTGGCTTTCACAAAGATCCATATCAGAATGTCAAATATGTAAGCTAACACAAATTTTTGTCATTTTTGACTTTCACTTGTACATTTCACAAACATGTCAGGATGCGTAGTATATTTTACTCATCAAGCGATGACATCAACCAGTTAATGAGTCAGTTAATGAATATTCACAACAGTTATCCATTCCAGCGGATGTATGTTTTCTGAATTTACAGTGAGGGGACTATTAGAAGCCAGTTAATTGAGGGGTTTCAAAACAAACTATTTAACTGGGCGGTGAGTGAAGTCGACAGATTTAATATTCACAAAGATGGCCATCAGTTAATGAATATGTGTGCTTTATCGTCAGAGGCCATCGTCAAGAGTGACCTTATAACGTCTGCCTTTCCTCCTTGGAATCAGAAGACAACAAATACAACTACATTACATATTCAAAAATAAAGTTTTTTCTTAGTATTTTTAGGCAACAACGATAACCACGCAATCCCAACACTTCCTTGCTCTGCTGTGCTTAATGGAGCAAGATCTGCTGGTTCGCTCTTATTTCCAAGGCAGCAGTCCATTCATCATTCTAATACCATGCAGAGTTTGACATCAGATGAGATCACTACTTCAAAAAACCCCGATTTCTGCTAATCTTATAATCCCTCTAGATTATGGCAGGTTGATGCTCGGTGGTCCCTCTCCTCAGCATCTGGTGCTTCTTCAGACCAGTTAGCTGATCAGATAGGCATGACATCTACAAGGCAGATACTCGGACAATGTTGCTCTGAGAGTATGCGGTGGTGGTGGTGGAGCCGTGCCCGTCTGATGAGGTCACCACGGGGGCAGATAGGCTGACCATGGAGGGAGTGATGTAAGGTTCGTCACATTTCAAGGGCACAGTCTCATCGAGTTTGGCATTCAGGCTGGAGCGGCTGTGAGGGAAAACAGAAGATGAAAGAGGGTGAGAAGACTGACCTTGTGAAGGTATTACACAAAGCCTGTGAGCAGTTCTTTCATACATTCTTTTACTGTACAAATGCCACTTGAGAAATATCCACGTTCTTTGTGCAGAGTGAATATATAAAGGAGCATCAGCTCCTGTTGCTTATAAAGTATATTTCAGTATACTGTGTAATTAGAAACTAAAGGTTGAGACTGACTATAATGTATATCTTAAACTCATTTTGCATGGTCCGTCTTGCGAACATATTAAATGTGTTTTTTGGGAACATTAAATGTCTCATTTTCCGTTTGTTGCATTTGAAATTTAGTCTCACACAAGAAATTAAAATTACCACATGTAACGACAGGCACGCTCGCGTGTTTGCAATTCTCACCTATGTATGACATTTTCACACCGAGATTCATGAGCAGCTCACCAATCTTTATGAAATCGCATGCTTTCTCTCTCACGCGGTGCATTATCAAGAAAACAGATAGCTTAGATTTTACAGCATTGCCCGTGTTTTCAGATATCCATCTCCGAGAACCCTGCTGTGCCGCAGTATGATAAAGTTGAATGGAATTTTATTTGTGCCGCTCGCATCAAAAAATTACATTCAACAGCTCTTTTCAGATACTGTGTCCTAGTTGGTCTGGATAATCCAGGGAACAAGCTGTTCAACGGTTTTCACGGAGAGAGAAGAGACAATTTCTTTGGTAGGAAGCAGCTATAGTGAAGACTGTGCAGACTGTGGATTATCAGGAGTAACAGGGACGACGTCTGAGGAGGGAGGCGTTGCTGTTTTTCTTTGAGCTTTCTTTGAGCAATTTCATTGTGTTGGATTGGAAGCAGAAATCTCAGAGACACGTACTGAATGTTCGAACCAAAAATAAAACTAAAACTGTCTTTGGGTAAATATCAGCAGAGGTCAAAATAATTCTGTGTTCGGGAAACCCAACATGTCTAAAAATCACTCATGCTTGAAAACTACAATCTCCGATGTGTAAACTTATTTTTAATTAAGAAAAACTGTGAGATGGTTCAATGGATTATGGTTTTTGAAAGACACAAACTAATTATCTGATATTACTTTACTTTATCTGAAAATCTAGAAACCAAATATGGAGATATTAAAATAATGTTCATTTCTTTCCTATTTATGATGAATTAATTTCTCTGCATAATGAATTCATCATAATTAAAGTTCACCTTATCCTATAATACATGATCAGCTGTTGGCATGCATGCAGACAAATGAGCAAAACAGAGCGAAACAGATTGGCTACCTGTTGGCCACGGGCCTCTCTCTGATCTGTATGGTGCTGAGCTCCTGGTTGTTTGTGCTGGGCAAGCTGAAGCTGCTCTTCTTCCTGTGGCGTCGAGAGCAGCACGAGCTAAGTCCGTGTGGCGACGAGGACAGCGAGGATGTACGGGAGCCCGACTTGTTCATCACAGAGATCTCCATGCAGTTGGACTGAAATGTCTGCTCGTCCACGAACTCGTGATTCTGCGGAGAAAGATGGCGCCAATGTTGCTCATGACTCACTCTATTACATCAATGATCGGTCCTGCTAAACAATGAGTGAAGACATTTCACAGTAAAGACTAAACAGACTGAACACAATCCGCAGCAAAATTGTTTAATAATTGGAAAATGAATCATCAAGGGAATAGAAATATATTGGCCCAGATGTCCATATTAAGTGCCATCTGTGAAAACATTCACAACTGTTATCCCTATGACAAATGAGCATGTCTTGAAGGTCAGGCTGCAAGTGCGTTTGAGACTCCACCAGCAGGTGGCAGAGAGACACCGCGCAGGATCCAACGCCGTGCCCTGAATCGTGCATCCTATCTTATGTTCCCTCTGTCTCCCCTGCGCCGCACTCCGCCATGTGCAACACACACCACCATGTAAATGTGCCATCTGAATGGCATCGAGCCTTCATGGCGCTTTTCCCTGACGACTGGCAAGCCTTTTACTAGGGGGAGATGTCATCTACGAGTAGGAGCGCTGATTTACTGCCCGTCCATGTGTCTGCACGGGGTTTAGTGCTGCAAGTGTAAAACTCGTGTCACAGCCAAAGCATTAAAGAGGCTCTTACATCTCTAAATTATAGATAGTGTAAAATTAAATATGCTGGTTTGTTTGCAGGGAATAATGCTACTGGCTGGTGGAGTCATGTTATCTTTAGCATGTTGCTGGAGAGGGGACTCAACATTCCCCCATCCCCATTTACAGCTATTTTTAACTCGCGCTGCATATGAAATGATTCTACAGTTTGTGCATGGATGAAAAAACTCACTTTGTTTCTATTTGCACTCCACTGTACCAGGCTGACACCACTGCAGACTGTAGAACTGATGCAATATTAGATAAAAGGAGTTATTTTTTTTACTGTAAGCTATTTTAAAACCGTCTGAAATGTGTTACCAAAATAGTAAAAAAAAAAAGGGAGATAGTTATGTGATTGCACAGCTTTTAGGTTTTAGTTTAAAAAAAGAAAGGGGGGGGGGTTACCGTGGTCTTCTCCAGGCAGTGCAGCAGGTGATGATGTTGGCTCTCAAAAGGAGGGTTTGGAGCCTTCGCCACCAGGGCTTGTCCTGCCTCCTTGGAGGCCTTCAGATAGACAAAATGAAAAACAAACAGTGTAGATCACCAGATTAAGACTCTGCACAGGAACGGAGTTTCAGGCAACAGCTAGGTCGACGATGTAGTGGAGAGTAGTACGCAAAGCATTGAGGGTTGAAATGCTGATCTGTAGCACGGCAGCCAATCTACTGAGAACCTAGTGAGATGGGGATGTTTTAGAGGTGCATAGAGACAGTGGCTGATTACAACATGTTTCACTGATAGAATTGATTTTTGCCATTCTTTCGCTGATTTGTTGAGAAAGACCAGAAATGTCAAATTAGAGCTGAGCTCATTTCAGTGCAACAGCAGTGGCACACCTAGACACAGATCGAACAGATTGCACCAAACACGGCACAGATTCTTAACCACGACAACACCACACACACTGATGAAGCTCTGCACGGCTCTGGGATGGAAGGGATGTCGTGTTAGTCGGCACTACAACCTGGATGCTCTAGGAATAACACACAGAACACACAGCAGATCAGAAACAGAGTTTAGAGGAGATGCAGGCTGAGCAGACAGCCTCCATAGGCGACCTACTGTCCAGTAAGCCTCTGGTTCCCTCCTTCCCCTCCAAACCCTGTTGGACAAACATGCAGAGCTTGGTCATGAGTCAGTGTGACTGTAATGGCTGTGCTCCACCAGAAGGCAAGTGTGCCTGCCTGGCCCTCCTGCTGTATGGACAGAGGGAGAGTGTTGACGAAGCATGTCAATGCTGCAGCTGAGAGGTGTGATGTAAGAAGAGAGAGAAAGAGAGAGAGAGAGAGAGGACGATCACACTGAAGCACTGGAATGACAGCAGCCCCTTGTGTTACAGCATGAGAAGCCCCACCCGAACCCCACCCGACCCTCCCCTGTGTGTGGTGGCATGGCCCCCCGAGCAGAGCGGCATGCAAGCATCAGCGAGGCCCCGGTCAGTCAGCCCCCAAGCCGTTGCTTGGTCCCGTTACCTCCTCCAGTGAGTCGATCAGGAGCCCATTTTGTTTGTAGCGCATATAGGCATTAGTGCCCCGAATCTTCGCAGCGCGGATTCTAGCAAGCCGAGTTTTCTGTTTGAACAAATAGACCTCTGTTTTAGCCTCTGACGGTTTGTCTGTCACACTAATTGGCTCTGTCTCCCTCTGGCAGCCACAGTATTTAGCAAGAAGAGGCCATTCTTAAATCTACCATTAGTAAATTCTGCCTTAGCAAACACTTTTAGAAGGAAATGCACATATTGCTATTGAAAAGCTGCTGACACTAAACTCTGAAGATCATTTGTTCAGTCATTGGCATTCCCTCTCTTATTCCTTTCTCCCACTGAAATATACTCAAGTAAGTTTAGCCCACCCAATACACACAGACACAGAAACACAATAAAAAGATTAATATTCTGGAAGATAGTGTTTGGCCTGTCATTCTGTTACGTGTGGATAAGACAGGGACAGAGAAAAGAGGCAGATAGAAGCAAAACAAAGAGAGATAGAGAGAAAAGAAGGGGCCAGAGAGAGACAGAGGGAGGGGTAGAGTCAGTACCCTCTGGGCTCGTCGCTTCTCTGCCCGCTGGCTTTGGTGGTAGATACGGCTGAAGTTTGACACGATGACAGGGACAGGCAAGGCGATGACCAGCACCCCACTCAGAGAGCATATGGACCCAAACACCTTCCCCACGATTGTTTTTGGCACCATGTCACCGTACCTGCAACACAGTAAACAGACACCAGTGAGCACACCGGGTAGACAAACAAGGAAAAAAATAATATTTTCCGATTATCCGCTCTGGAAGCTTGTTTTATGATGTTAAACCGTCGCGTGTTTAATGCTATTTTTTACTGGTCTTGAAATAGTGACAGTGACCTTGGATTATTTCGCAACTTCAAATAAGAAGTCATACGTTTGAAGTGGGTGAAGAATAAATAGGACTTTTATGAAGTCTCTTCTTCCTGGCCTACTTTCTTTCTACATGCTTATCCTGATGTTCCTCTTTAAAAAAAAAAAAAAACTCTGTTTCATATATAATTACACACCTGCTGGCACGGGCTAATGCTTTCACATCGTGACCAAACACACTACACATCCCCTGTGACCTCTGTTAGTCAAACAGCTTGTGAAAGATACAGGGAGTAGCATCACATCGAGTAAAAGCGAAATGGAAAGGGAACAGTGTGATGCCGAACCCTGGAGGAATCATTTAAGTCTGTGGGCCTCTTCTGTGTTTTGTTCCTCTTCCACATGTGATAATGGACCTTGAATTTTGAATGCAGATAAGTGCTTCCCCTTCATGAAAAAAAGAAAAAAACAGCTCTTTGGAAATTGTGCGCAACACTGATTTGATGGTGTACCTAAGCAGCAGCATGTCATTTTTCAACATTATACAAATGTTGAACGGGTTACATTCAGCATGAACAGATTAATGATTGTACATACGTCGGATGAGTCTGAATCGTCCCCATTAAAGAGATTAATTGCGGCTGTCTCCTATCAGACGGTCGAACCTGTCTGCGGTAAAGGTAAAGTTAGAATCAAACTGACATCGTCACGTCGCTTTCTTTGCATTGGCCCACACCTCTGGAGCCACTTTACTAAATTTACGAATCACTTAGCTGATTTGAATTGTTTCGTTCGATTCAGTTTTGTAGCCGCTCGCTTTTATTCCAAGTTTAATCGCTTGCATTAGTGTTCAAATGCATTTCAGTCCTTCCAACAATCATACTGATGCAACGATCGAGCTCAGTGTGTTGCTGAACCCTAACCCATGTACTATACCTAAACTAAAATCTCTCTGACTTCATGACTAACAAACTAAACATTCATCCACAAACTCTGTGACATCCTGTTGCCACCCAGAGACGTGATTATCATTCAGCAACATGAAATGATGAGCGATTTCTCCTAGGCAATTAATAGCAACGGAGACAATCCACGTAAATTATACCTACAAATCATCTGAACATAACCTGCATGTTTATGAATAGCCCTCTGCGGACACTTTGGGCCACAGGCAGCACTGCGTTTTCAGAAGAAGAGTGCAAATGAATGATTCAGAGCATGTATGTTTTCCTTGTCGTTCTAAACATCCCTCTACGTGCTGCGGAGAACCAGCAGTCCACGGGACTGCAGGTGGGTGAGATGAATGATCGAGACCCTAATGCGCAAATGACCTGAGAAGACCATTACCTCCTGAGAGTAAGATGAATGCAGGTAGGAAAGGACATCAGCATTGCTCAGTGGCTGTGACAGCTGCGCGTCTCTCAAGTGAGGCAGGGTAATGTGAATGTATCGCTACACGGGAGGTTGACTATTTCATAAATGAAGTTGTCTAATGCCCACGGCCGTCTGCCTGAGTCATTAGCCTCAGGTTTCCATCACGTTGGGCGCAACAGTCTGGGCTTTTACAGAGCTTGGGCGTAAAGATGTAAAAGTGGACATTTTAATATCACGCTTCATGGGACTTCATGTACAACAGTTTGCTTTCAAGTTGAGTAATCTCACACAGATGTCATTAGCTTTACAGTTCATTACAGGTCAAGTCATCTTCCTATGTAATCACCGCTGAAGCTTGACAGCAGGTGTCAATTATAGATTCCGGATGTACTGTTGAAAGCCTATTAAGAGATCCACATGAAAATGCAGGGCAGCATTCCATCACAGAAATGTGGATGCTCACGTGTGTTTTATTCCAATAGGAGGGGTGTCAGGATGCTGCCGGATGCGAAAATAAGTCTGAACACTCATCTGTGGAATACAATGTATTTCAGTTCTCTCAGCGAAGCAACGTCCTCTGAAAGCAAAGCAGTGAGCAGGTGAAAAAAGAAGGGAGCAAGCACACTCTGGAGAGAAGCACTAACAGTGATGGATTGTTCATAAGGGGGAAGCTGAGATACACAAAGCTCTGCCTCCTGGATGACGGCAGAGGTAGGAATTAACAGCGGCGAGAGATTAAAGTAATGTTCCTGCTTTGTTCTTGTTGTCTCCGACTACCAGGTACCCACGTTCGCTACCCCGAGCTGACATGGGTGAGACACGAAGATGGATGGCCAGATCCTTATCCACCCTGCAGAGGAGGAAGAGGAACGTCGAAATGACTGAGTATCAATTCCCCAGTTCCACCCACCTGAAACCATACTGCGCTCGCGTCGGTCTTAAAAAACAACGCATTCTGTAGAATTGTCCTACAGTGAGATGACAGCATTGCAGATGAAGCCCGCCGCCGCACTGAGAGAGTGAAGCAAGGGGTATGCCACAGAGGGTGCAGGAGAAATGTCAGATTAAAAGGAATATTTGAATTCCAGAACCGGGGGGATGAATGCCCCCCGCCCGACTCGGATAATAGACCAATCAAACATTCATGAGTCCCTGTATCAACCTGCGTGGCAGAGTTTGTGTGGTTGACCTTAGAAGCGGCGCAGTATTCCATCAGGAGGTGCTCTGAGACAGATTTCTGTACATGACCTCACCGCCTCACAGCGAGCGCTGACACCCAAAAACATGGACACGCCTGGACACACATGCACACGCATAAGCGGTCGCGAGAACCGGCGTTCTTACGCATACATGCATACTTGCGTGCACGTGTGCGTGTGTGTGTGTGTGTGTGAGGCTTTTAATTTGACATCTAGTTAAACCGATCCCCCTTCTTAAAAAAGCAATCTTGTTCCTTGATTGTCTTCCAGAACCCTGTGTCTGAAATCTGACTGCCATCTGGTTAGTGGGAAGCGAGAAAATAAAAAACAAACAAGATATCTGGATGACTTTTACAGACACTTCTTTTGTGTATTTCTCTTCTCGGAAACAGACAAATCAAACAAAATTAAATAAATTGTTTTCAGATAAAATGAACCTAAATGATTTGAAATTCTCTGATCTGTGTACGCCATCCAGTTAAAGTGTTTGGTGGTGCTGGAAGGACAGAAGCAACGTTTACATTTAAACATCACTCGAGTGAGGAAAGGTTCAAGTTTCTCGTGTAATCAAAGTGGTCTAAAATAAGACTTGCTGTCCCACCAACTCACATGCCGGTTGAAATCACCGCCAGAAGCTTAGCAGCGCTGACAATTAGGATCCAAGAAGGATTGTGGCAGATCTTTCAGCTGAAAGGGTTTTGTCAACGGCGTTAAAATCCAATCATCCCCTGACACCTTTGTCACGATACATCTAACTTCCACTTCCAGCTTTTACCGTGAAACCTCCTGCAGAAGTGAGTGTAGAAAAGCGCAGTAAGAAAAGCAAAGGGAAAGAATGATGCTCAAACGGGCTCGCAGCATTTGATTGCGCCGATTGTGAGCGATCAAGGTCAA
This sequence comes from Nibea coibor, assembly GCA_023373845.1. Lineage (NCBI taxonomy): Eukaryota > Metazoa > Chordata > Actinopteri > Sciaenidae > Nibea > Nibea coibor. Next base: position 19,975,151 of record CM041721.1, read on the forward strand.
GGTGTACGAATGAAGAAATAACCTGTGATGAAGGTCTTGTAGCGTAGTGTGTGTGTGTGTGTGTGGCCCGATCCTATTAAATCGGCAATGGTAAAGACACTGAACTGCACTTTGATCTACTCCACTTTGATGTTTCAATGCAGTGGGATGAAGCTAATTTGATTAATACATTAAGTATTATGATTCGTCTGCTGATTAAAATCAAGCTGAATTAAGTACACTGTCCTATCTCGTGCAACATCTATCCACCGTTGTTTCATGCCAATAATTACTGTGAGGCCCACTATCTGATAATCTGAATCTAAAATTAACTTCAGTCTCACTTTTTTCCATGAGATTGGTTCAACTTCACTTCCCTCTTGGTGTTTGTCTCTTATTATATACATTCATTGGACTCGTTGGTATGTGTCTTGTGTGTTGAGGCAATGTGAACGTATTCTAAAATGCTCTTTGAGATGCTAAGACAACACGTTTATTTGAAAAAAAAAAAACCCCACAATGTTCAGAAAAAATGTCAAGGTCACCTACTTTTATTCAGTCTAAATTTCAAGCATGCTCCCTGCATTGCCTATCCTCGCCGTGTCTTCCATAATTCTGTGAATGCGTGATTTTCTGTTTGACCTTCGCAGACCATCCCATTGCACACTGAGCTCCCTATCAGTGCTTCCTGGGGTAATTCACTTGCTCAGTTTCACAGTTCAATGGTTTCTACAGCACAGACAAGCCCTCCAAACCTGTGAGACCAAAACCTGTCAATTATCCTGAAACTCAGATACTGTCGCCGACTGTACCAATCGAACGTTGATAATGACAGAGAGGGAGGTATTAAAACTGCGCGGGGACGTCGGGGTAGTGGCAAGGTCGGGTAAGTATCAGATATCCTTAAAGTGGCGACATCTCCTGCGGGCGTGATGTGAAATCAGATCACAGAGTGTCAGACTGGACACAGCATTAAAATCATATCTGAGAGCGTGACATAGAAGCGATGAAGCCTTGCACTGACCAAGCGAGGAAGGCTCCATTTTTCACAAGTCATGACAAGGAGCAAAATAGAACAACGCTCCGCGACAATATTCTCTGTACCTTCTCCACAAGGCTGAAAGAGCGCAATATTCATCCTTGCTGACAGTTAAATAATAGATGTACCAAAAAAAAAAGTAATTTTCCTCCTGAACTCCATCCTGCTCATACAACTATGAATTCAGAATCTCAAGAAAATGGATTAAACTGCCTGCATGTCATAGAGGCGTACTAGCATGAGTGACAAGAAGATATATATTTTCTGGGTTGTATATGCGAAGATTTATGGAGTACTGCAGGAGAGGTCTTGAGGGTGGTTATGTCAGAGACCTCATAAAAAATTTAGCTCATAAAAACAAGAAAGGAAAAAGGCTATATGATCGTTCTCCTCGGTGCCAATAGGCATCGTGAATCTGACCACCGAGTAAGAAAAGAGAAATGTTTCTGTAAAAATCTGCGGTAAACAAGTGTAAGTGGAGCTAGTTGAATAAAGCAAAGGTCTCTCTGCTGAGACGTATATTTACATTATTGATGAGCCAAATGTGAATCTGTTTTGTGTTTTGGTCAGCGTGTCAAAATATTAAGCGCATTTTGTATTTTCTCCGTGAACCGACCGTGAAATAAAATCTCAGAGAGTGTGGGAGCGTCGCCGGTGACCTGCAGGATGCAGCGACACAGCTACAGCAGGTACCACTGCAATGCAATCCTTAGGGGAGATACACCACAAGGTTTGAGAAGCACAATAAATGAACATGATCTCCAGCATGATCCCTAAACACCACGTATCATTCCTGATGTTCTGCACTGCATCTCTGGCTCCAGCCAGAGATGCAGCACAACATCCAAAACGCTGCCTCTCTTGGGTTTGGACACCAAAGACTGATGGGATTAAGAGTGTGTAGGCTGATAGGACTTTGCTCTGATGCTATCCCTCAGATATACATCATTATAGAGGGGGGAATCCCACAGGCGCTGGGATTAGCCCGTTAGATTTTCACTGCAGGTGATAAGGGAGAGAAGGAGAGGCTGGCAGAACTACACAACATAATGGGGAGATGGGAAAGCAGAGATAGGAAGGAGCCAGAGGACCGCACTGCCTGGTGTAATGCGTGTGGTAGGAAAAACAGAGCACTCGAGTATGAGTAACTGTGAACAATAGCTACAGGGAAGGACAACTTTGAGATAGGTGAACATCGTCGGCACAGTGGGCAAAAATGCACGGGCTGGATGTTGTAATGCAGGAAAATGAAATGTGGAGCAGATGTGAGAGATTGTTCTGTGTGCTTTCCGCAATCCAGCTGAGATCTAGTCTCTGCAGATTTGTGGAAAGGCGATGGGTAGAGCTGAAGGTTAGCATGTGAAGTTCAAGGAAGCTGCCATAGGATGTGTGGCTACATGCCAGTCAGTATTAATGCATTGTAAATGAAGACTTTGTGATGCGGCGGTGTCAATGTGGCTTTGATCTTGCAACTGAACGTTCACCCTGGAGTCTCAGGAGCTACACAGACCCAATAAAGGCCGGTGCAATTCCTCTCTTTTAACCATGCAGACACTGATAAACCATATAGAATAATCCCCCACGTATAGCTCCGGCAAAGGCACCTCAGCTCCCTCTCGCTCACATATCAAACATATTCCCTCAGCCCTCCAAATCCCAGCTTAACCCTCACCCCGCGAAACCAGGCGGCTAGTTATCACCACGGCTTTGACATTAGCATGCACGCCCTCTCTCATTTGGGAGATCTTCTTAAGAGTCGGGGATGATAAAAAGCTTTCCTCTCCACCGCTCTTCCATTCCTGACTTTGACTCACCCTTCCTCTGCCTGGACCTGCCTGCCTCTAACTATGAGTTGGAGATGAAACGCTTCATTCTCTTTCCCTTTCTCCTCCTTTTCTATTATCATGCAGTGCTAGCTCAGCCCTGCTTGACATTTCTCTTTTCTTCTGCTCTTCTCCAGTTTCTCAGTCTACACCTGCTGACACTTGAGAAACAACTGCTGTCCTACGCAAAAAAGCACCCTATTTCACTGCAATTATGTGCCAAGTCACCTCTACTTCATCTCTTCGTCGTCGTGATTACGACCAATTCCTCGTGGCAATTTCTTTTAATTACTGTGTATTAATAGAAATTTTACGAGGGTTAAGTATCCACATGGATCCATAAAATAGCACGCTATCGTGCAAACGCGCAAATAATAATTTGTGTGTTAGAGGGCGGTCTGGATGATGCAAGTCTTCGATCAGCAAGGACATGATGAAACCGAAGCTCCAACATTGTTCTAAATACAATTTGTCATCCTGTGTTGAGATTTCTGCCCTTTACATTACTTCAGAAAGCCAGGGGCTAAAAATATATTCCCACAACGTCAGTATGTAACTTTGATAATGCAATTACACTGCTTCGTGGCTGAATGGGGAGGGCAAAGAAACATTAAAGAGGGATGGGGGGGGGGGCTGGAAGCACGAAGAGGCGCTACAGCTATGGATTATGAGAGAACGTGATAATAAAATGAAATCATCAGACACTCAAGCGATTATGCTAATAAACTCATTTCATATTCATCAGAGGTTAATCGGCATGCGAGCGAGAGAGTGGTGGCATTTTTTTTTTTAGAACACAGGAAGCTTTGATCGAGCAGGCAGCGAGTTACCTCACCTCTGGCGCGTGAAGGCCTGAGGTGGGGGTTAAAGACGAAAATGCCTTGGACATGAGCGACTGTGATGGCCTCTGCTTAGGTGGTTTATGTGTTTGGAGGGTTTTTTTTCTTCTGTAAGATGCCAGAAGAGGCTGATTTCAGTGTCCAGCTAGATCTGGAGCACCAGGGCCCAGTGCTCCAAAGGATATAAAAGTCCTTACTTTAAGCATGGCTCGCTTTCTTTCCCTCCAGCGCCTGCTTTACTTAGCCCTTTGTTTCTTTTTTTTTTCTTTTACTTTTACAATGCCTTACACTACCCTATATACACACATCCACACGAACAGCACTGACGTCACTGGCTAACACGCCTCACGTCTGAATTTACCTCTCTGGTTATCTTCCTATAATAAATACCATTTTATTGCCACAACTGAGAAAAATAAAACAGTAATAGCAGTTGTAGGAGTGTTAATAGTATTAGTCGTATTGGTGTATTATTGTGTTCTGCAGTGTGAAATTCCTATCTGACATGAAAAAGCTCACAAGGACACAACAATTGACCAAACTGACCTCTTACTGACACATTCTGTACAAAAGGGCCGATGCAAATGGTCAACTAGTATTGATCGGGTGAGATTTCAAAGTGACCCCTGTGACCTTTGTTGTATGGTCAGGTGAAGGGGGAGAGGAAAAAACGTGAAAGGTCTTGCGGATTAGTGCCTCTGTGTTGGAAAGGGGAACTGGTCCAGGAGCCTCATCACACTGACAGCAGATTAGTGCTCCGCGGCGCCAGAGCAGACGGTGCAAGATTAACTTTGATGTGCGATTCCACACAGAGCAGCCGCTGGATATCAACTCCCTTCACCAAATGGCCTCTTAACTCCGAGTTTGCAGCGTGTGCATCCACCAGCCGCAGTATCTAAAAATCAGCAGAGAGCAGTGTCACCAGATTATTATTTTTTTTTCATTTAAAGGTGCCAGAATCAGCCAACAGCCTGCGTTTGCTGATTAATTTCAGTATCAATTGATCTATTGATTGATTTTTTTGGATTAAGGGGGCACTCAGAAAGCTTTCCTTTCCTCATTATGAGGAGTACTACTCATCTTGTAAAAACAGATGCTGTAAGGCCTTCTGTGGATCTGTTTGGTCAAAGAAAATAACGTGATGATGTTCCAGTTGTGTTTTCTGGGTCATCTGTGCTTGGTTTGGAAAATATAACATAACATAAGGCCTGAGTTATAAACTATAAGTGGGCAGGGAGCGTTCAATAAAAGATGCTCTGGAGTTGCATTAAGGGAATTGTAAATTCAATATACCCATAGTATGGTATATCTCCGAATATCAGCCTCTGCTGTTTCAATTTTTTTTTTTTTATTTGTCTCTCAGATCTTCACTGAAATACCACTTCAATCTATTAAATGATTTAAGATCAAAATCTAATTAAAATGCCTATCACCATTTGCCAGACCTGAAGTCTAATGTCTGGATCAATATTTCCAAGACCAAAAAAACACACTGCTTCCTCTCATTTAAGAAGCTGAAACCGGTTAATGTTTTAATACCAGAACTACTAATCTTGCATGTCAACAGATCCATCTCACTGACACGCGCAAACTCTGTTGATGACGACTGTCTGCTAAGATTGAAAGCTCTGGAGAAGCGAGTAAGTAAGAGTTTAAGATTGGGATTATTTAGAGGGCGGCATGGCGGGGCAGTGGTTAGCACTGTCACTAACCTAGGCTCTAGCCAAGGTTCGAACCTGCGTGGAGTTTGCATGTGTCTGTGTGGATTCTCACCAGGTACTCTGGCTTCCTTCTGCAGACCCAAAACATGCAGTTACAGATACAGATTAATTTGTGACTCTAAATTGGTCGTAGGTGTGAATGTGAGCATGAATGAACGTTGGTCTCGGTTTATGTGTCGGTCCTGTGATGAACTGGTGACTTGTCCAGTGATAGTGTCAGCCAGTGTCAGCTGGGATTTGCTTCAGTCTACAGCAACCCTGATAAGGACAAGCAGTTACATTGAATGGATGGACGGATGGACAGTATGAATGAACTAATGATTAACTGACTTATCGTTAAGGCATCATTGCTATCGCTGGGCGATTCAATGTTACAACAAATGCTTAGAAAAGCATAAAGTTATGCCCAGTAGGGGAAACTTATTTCTAAAATTTAAAGGAAAGGAGAAGGTCCCAAGATGCTACATGTTGTTTGGGGAAATGATCGATTTACCTAATGTTCAACACCAGAACACTTCTGGATTCTGTCTGAGTTGCAACTTTAAATTGTCTATATCAGCTTTTTACACCAAACAGCTGCAGCCCCTCATCTTCAGGTTTGCTTCCTGTTCAAACAAAACACTCACATGCAAGGGAGTTAATGCCTCGTATGAGAAAATGTGAGCAGATGCAGAACGCGGCGCAGAAATGGCCCTTATTTGTCATAGCAGTTAAAGATGCATTTTTAAATCCCTCGGAGCATCTTTGAAACAAACATCAAGGTACAAATTCCAGCCGTTTAAAAAAAAAAAAACAGCTGCAAGTTCAAAGGAACACTTCAAAATCTCACAGTGAAACTGAAGGGGAATCGCGGAGGCTGGGGATGAGACAGAAAGAGTGGTGAAGCGTAAAAATGTAGCGAGCGCTCTCTCTCAGAGAGTGTGGACAGCAGCCAGACTGGCGACAGCAGCGGGCCCAGATAACAGCGAGTACCAGGAACCAGCGAGAACCTGTAGGGAAGTATTGGAAAGAGCTGCATCTCTTCTAACAGCTGCTGACTGCCCCCTGGGGCAGAGCAGAGCTGCTAGCTGCAGCAGTATCCACCATCTCCCCACCTGCACTACGCTGCTTTTCGTGCGCATTGGGGACGTCATTACTTTTTCCATTTCACTCCACGAGACTTCTCCTGTCGAATCAAAAAAATGACATGAAAAATAATAACTCAGGGCCACGGGCAGAACAACAACGACAACACAACTGAAAGGTCATTTTGCCAATGAAGATTGGTCTTGCATCCACGCAATCTATCAGTCATCAACAGGTTTATTGCTGTGTCTGCTTTCACAGCGGGAGTGGTTGGAGCTTGAATTAAACTGACCCTGGGCCAGTGAGAGAAAGCATGTGTACTTAAAGACGCAACTCCCATTATTTATAACTTCAACATCTTTGTCACCGCAGAGGACAGGCCTCCTGATGAATAATGATGTTAACACTCTGAAGACAGGCCCCGCCACAGACGGCACATTCGAACGTACCGTTACCAATCGTGACTGAATGAAGGTTATTCATTTTAATCACACTACAGCACGCCCTCCCTCCCACTATCCCAGGGGGTTGCTATATTTAAGCACTTTTTCATTTCTTCTCCTTTTTTTGGTCTTGGCTGATGGCAAAGCAATTGCTTTGTGGGACGTCTGCCCTTGAAGAATCAGACAACAGAAGGAGATATTTATATATACTGTAGATGTGGAGTGAGAGCAAGCTGTATCAAATTCAACGCTCTCCTCTTTGACTGTGTAGTGTTAAGAAAATCAAATCACAGGCGCCTCTTTTCCCGCCTGCTCGCTCTGCTTTTATTTCTCTTGTTTTTTAACGCTTCCCCTCCAAAACAGAAGTGATGTTGGTTTTGTACCTGTGCTCTAAGATTAGCTGTCTGTCCTGGGGGAGAGAGAGAGTTGGAATGCTCATCTCCCATTTCTCCCATTCATTCGCTCGCTTTCTAATTGGACTTCTCCATCTGTTGAGGTCTACAAATTGTCTTCTGGGGATGCACCAGCTAAAACATCCTATCAAACACACAAATGCATCAGGGAGAGTCTACTTGGAGAACTGCCATGCCTGGCATTGCAAGAGTAGTCTATGTGCGTGTGTGTGTGTGTGGGTGGGTGTGTGAGCGCCTGTGTGATGTATAATCAGAAGTCCAGCAGCATAGAGCCTGGAGATAAGTAGATATCCAGCATATGCTGAACTCTGATTTGAAGCTGGCAGGACTGGCTACTTGGAAAATTAATCTATCAAGCACACAGCAGATCTGTGAGCGAGTGACATACTTTAATAAGAATTATTTCACACGGTGACAACGTTGATGGGTGGGTGAAACACTGTGTCAGTATTATCGATTGCACGTCTCATGCACTTCTGATCGATGGTCCTCCTCTGCTGTCCCCAAAGATGTTGAGTAAACAGACTAGCTTTTTGAATTTCTTAAAGTTTTTTGGATTCTCTGCCATCTTTCACTTAGAGTTGTTAATGATATGGGAAATTGTGTTCCTCACACTTGTCACTCTTTACATCCCATTGACTGGGAGTTGAATACTCAGGAGTGAGCAGTGGGACGTGTGACAGAATATTTGTGGTGATGATTACAGCCCATTAACTTTGATGGATGCCATCTCATAGAAAAGACGATGAGAGTTGGAACGACGGCAACGCAGCTTGTTTTTCTGTCACCGACATATGTACATAACAGTGCGGAGGAGAGCCCAGAGTAAACTGGAGCAATGGCCATACAAAATTGATTTCTGGGTCCCAATGAGACCTTTGGCAGTAATTGAATGTCACATTAGAGAGGCTGATTCTGGATCCCAGGATTCCCCTGTGACCTCTGGAGGACAGCGAGGACCAGAGGATCCGAGATCACCGCATATGCCGCTAGCAGATACACCAGGAATGTAAATGATGTGTTGTGTGCGTGTGCTTCCATGCATGTGAGAGCGAGCCTGTATCTGCAAGTAAATGAGACCAAAGCTGAACCTGAAATTGATTGCAGTGCCTGCCTTTATCAACGCTAACTGTCTGGGTGGCTTTCTTCTCTGCCTTTCTTTCACCAAAAGTGCAGCTTAGCCAAAAAGAGACACACTCCATTTGTTTGTGGCCGTTATGTAAAGATAAAACATGCCGGAAATCTAACTCTTAAGCTTCTCCACAGGGATTACGGACAATTGGCTAAAGGGAAAAATACAAATAATAATCAACACGGTTTTACGGTTTTCCACTAATACCTTAAAGGAGAAGCGAATATCCCCACATGGAAATGCAGTCCTTAAGCAGTTATGATATTCATGTGTAGGATGCCTGCAGAGAGACACACAGGCAGGAAATCCTCTAGGTGGGAGCTGAACCTGCACTTCAATAACAACCAGACAAATGTATGAATCTCAGTAGCTATCATCCATCCTGCTCTAAATAAAGCTTTTAAAATGTTGCCATTTAAAAAAAAAAACATCCACTGGCAGCGTAGGATTATATTTTGTTTTTTTTACTTTCAATTTCAATATGTTTACCTAGTGTTATTAGCACAACTCACCCCCTGGAGTGTGGATTCACCACCTGCATGCAGGCTTTTAAAAATTCTCATCATATCATATTTTGTTAATTGTTTAAATGTTTTGTAAAATGGAAATATTCAAAGTCCAAAAACCTCAAATATAGTCATGTCTGGTTGTCATCCAGCTGCTCTGTAAAATAATGCTAAAACACCTAACGTGAGACTAAAGCACGATCACAATTAACTGCCCCGCTCTCTGTGATAGCGCAATCAAATGTGAAAGCCATCCAGTTTGATGTTAGAGCAAGAATTAGCAGGACTTAGAGGAAGATTTACTTTATTAATCCCCAAAGGGGAAATTGTTTTCTCATTATATTTTTTACACATCGGTCCAAAATACAATCACACAAACACTCAAACACTGCAGAGCAATGGTTGCCACATAGTCGGGCACCCCGGGAGCAGTTAGGAGCTTGGGGCCTTGCTCAAGGGCTCCATGGCAGTGCCAACGTACCACTCCATACTCTATATTGTGGCTAATGTTGGACTTTAATCAGCCACCCTCCAGTTCCCAAGCAAAGTCTCCACTGCTCCTGAGCCAATGCTGTGCTTACTGATCATTACCCCTGTTACCATAACAGACTGTAGCTCAGACCTGGGCAAACTGTTCCACAAAGGGCTGCAGGTATTTTGGCCAATCAACTGTCTGAAGACTGAGATCAGTTGATTAAATGAGTCAAGTCTGGTGTGCTGCTGCTTGCTTGGAAAGAAAACCTGCAGCCACACCGGCCCTTTGTGGAACAGTTTGCCCAGATCTGCTGTAGCTACTAGTCTAGTGAGCTAAACGCTAACATACTTATAATACTAATGCTAACACGCTGATTTTTGCAGGTATAGTATTTATTATATTCACCTTCTTGTTAACGTTTCCTAATTAACACAGAGTACAGCTGAAGCTGACGAGTTTTTACAGGCACACAGATTGTGGTGGATGTAGAAGTTATTACAGCTGAACAAAGATATTTCACTTAAACCTCATGGCGACGCTAGAGGAATCAGTAGGATTCCTCTGGGGACTTTATGGATATCAATCAAATTGCTACTTTAGTCCGGACCAGTCGCAGAGCCCCACTATTTTTTGCAGAAACCTGGAAAAGCACTATAGTTTATCACCGTGGGACACTAAATTACACTGAAACACTGACAAAAGGCAGACACTGATATGTGCTGCCTTCAACCTGTCATGTGACTGCTCTGAATTTATAGTGGGTGGGCACAATAAAAGCATCATTACCATTTCAGTTTGTGAAGATTTAATGCTCGCTCCTTGTTAAGACTGTGGCAGTGAACTGTTGATTTAACGCTGTGGTAATTCAATTGCATCATGTCATGTGTGATTGAAATTTTAACTACCTCCTTTAACAAGAACCAATGTTTTTTTTTTTGTTCTCAGACACACACAAGGACGAAAATTACACAGAAACTGAAAAAAAAAAAACAATGCAATTTTCACGAGCTGTAGTTATTGTGGAGATATTGTATTGGAATTTTATTGTACAAGCTTTATTGTGTCTCCCGCCACAATATAGCCAGCAGCCTAAAATACCAACTGTAATAACAGCAACAGGCCGTTATCTTTATAGTGTTGATAAAAAGGAGGATAATAACAGATCTATTTCTTATATTTATCTTTAAGAAATAACATTAGATCAGCAGAAATGATCAGCTAAAGGTGTCTGAAGGTCTGAATTTGACTTAAAATAATGGCGCTATATGATCGCCACTTAAAATGCCATCAATCCATCTGAGGCCGCATGAAGAAATAAGAATATTTTAAGACTGTGGCGGTGATGCACCTGTACATGAGAAATTAGTTTGAGGTGAAAGAGAAATATATAGCCCCAGAGCAGATGCCCTGTTTAGTTTCTGTTTGACCAAATGGCCTACATTAGGTGATATATTTAGCTATTTATAGAAGCTGGGGCAGGCAGGAAACAGCTGCCATGCGTCAGGGTGACAGCCTGACATCCCTCATCTCAGCAGGACCTCCCTGCCAGGCAGACAGGAGGAAGCTCTTTATACCTAAACTGAAATGGGACATAGCCTCTTATCATTCATACAGCATACAAAAACTAATAATCTATGGAGCCTGTGGCAAAAACTCAACAATGAAACTGGGTTACCAGTGGCTAGTATGGCCAGCTCCATTCAAAAGGCACACTTGCACGCTTTACAGAGATCCGTATTCTGCCTTTACAGCGAATACTGTGGATTTCATTCAAGTGGGATCAGTATTGATCACGAGGAGCTTTTATTGTGATGTCTTGGCGCTGTAAACTGGCACAAGATTCCTCGGCTCTGACAAAAATGAAGCGGTTCATGAGGGGTGAAGCAGAGCTTTAAGCTGACAAACAGGCTGAATCAATATTCATGACGCTGCCACGAAGCTGCTCACGTTCAGGTGTTATGAATGAGCTGTAAACCAAGTTTCAATTAATGTGTGAGCATCAAAGTTTCACCACTCGCCCTGAATTTGATGACAAGCTACGCCATCTGTTTGTCTCGGGTACATGAAAGTCTATTTGATTTGAACACTCTTGCAGGATATAAGACAGTGACTGGTGTAAACATTACACTCTAATATACAATGGAAGTGAGTTACCATGAAATAAGTGTATGCTACACAACATTTAAGGGTACGTATTTTGAAAACTAGCATAGCTGTCAAGGCAAAGGATTTCTCTTATTTCCTCCCAGTTCATGCTTTGCTGAGAGGCTTTTAAAAACAGCATAACTTTCTTTTTACATCCGTATCTACAGTGATACCCCATCACTCCGCAGATTAGATGTCACACAAGCAGAAGTTTCATCACTTTCCTTTCTTTTTTTTTGTTCACACAGCAGCGGACTGATGATTGCTGTTAGCTATAATCTCTGAATCTCTGCTGATCACAGATGTTGGTTTGTTGGCTGAGGGGCATTTTTGATAAAGAGACAAATGTCAGGGGGAGGGATACTCTCACTCTGGTATTATAAAAGCTGGCACTGTTTCAGGATATTGTGTTTGCTATGCTGCTCCATGCGACAGAGAGAAATAATCGGTGCAAAGAGCACATTCCTCCCAAACTCCTCTCGGTGACGAGTGGGACTATCACCCCCCCCTCTCCAACTTTTTGTTCCTACATCTGTGTGCTGCAAAGTTCATTTTGAGGTCAGGAAGAGGGCAAAGGCTGGTTTGGATCTGGGAAATGCTGCATAACGAATGCTAGTTCAGTGTTTACCATAGAGACAGTGGCATCTAAAAATAAAAGAACAACTGTTTCTCCCTTTACCAGCGCTCATTACATGCCAATGCGGGGAGCGGCGTGATGTTCAGACAGGCATAGCGGACATTAAAAATGTTACAGCTCTCCTTGAAAGCAGGCCAAAGCCTATGCTTTGTATGCAGATTAGTTCAAGTGTTGCACAAAAGTAACAAGTGCAAGGCCACTGACTTGCATATGTTTGACTAACAATTTATTACAGTGGCTTTTTTCCTCAATGCTAATGTGACCATGAGGGAATTACTCGTATCAATTCGCTCTGTTGTTTCAACACTATGCTGGCTTGATAATTAGTTTTCTGACCTTACGTTGAAGTCCTGAGCATGAAAATGGAGACAAATGAGTGCTGGTGACTGTCTCCTCATTTTTTAGTGGCAGCTCTTGAACTTATAAAATGTGTATAGGACAGCGAGATCACACTAAAATGAAAGAGCATGAATTCAGGTGATTGAATATAGAAAAACCTTCACAATAATGACTTCAGAATGAAAGAGAGGTACAATGACTCAGGAAACTCGATGAATGCACAATGGGTTTTGGGTTTTTTTTGGGGAAAATATTGTTATTCGCTCTCCTGCCAAGTGTGAGATGAGACAACAAATTGAAATTGAAATTAAAAGACATAAACAAATTAAATCACAAGTGTGTTCGTCAATGCACTATAGAATTACAAAAGCTCTTTCTAAACTGACACCTCTATTGGCAGAACAGCATCATTTGTTATAATTGCTGTTGAAAAAATAAATATTTTTTTATTATGTGAGCTTTGGGCACAAAATGGACTTGGTTAGGTTTACAAACGTCATACTTTATGTTAAATCTACTGCTTCTCTAAGGTCATCCTGGTCATGGTGGAAAACAAACAGCATGTTGAATGTCAGTGGCCTAGCAGTCAGCAGCATGGACTTCTATTAAGTCCAATATTTTGTTGACCTAACCATCTACCCTGACCTTTTCTCTATGCAGAATATATCAGGCTATAATACCATAATCTGACTTCCTCATTTCCTCCTGTCAATACTATACAGGCACTGGAGGGATTTGTCACATGACCGTGAAACATACAGCACGCTTTTTGTCCAGCCAAGTCAGTTTTGTTTATAAATCTTAATATCACAAATCACAGTCGCCGCTTAGGGGGCTTTACAATCTGCACAGCATCTATACAGACGCCTCGTCTTAAGACTCTCACAAATACGAAGCTACAACCAGCCCAGCCTAGCATAAACAGTGGAAACTGTCCAGCTCCTAACCTCACTAACTACAGCTCTCTAACTGCAGTGTAAAAATAACCAGTTGACGTGTTATGGCGTTTCTTGGCTGGATGCAACTCGGCATATTGCACATTCTCGTGTGTTTTTAGTTATTTCCAGAAGCATCTTTTTTTAAATTTGTCTCTATCTGTTGGTGTAGATATGCATATATATAAATGCATTCATAAATTAACTCATTGCTTCTCCGCTGACGTTATCTACCGTTAAAAACTGTCTTGTAGTAACAAGAAATGCATAATGTTGGCGGTGATGCAAATATATTCAGAAGAAGCCTATTGACGACGATAACACACATCTCATAAATCATGACTATCATGATATTACTGTACATTACCACCTTTAATATAAAAAGGTCTCCGATCGATGCTGGTAATTCTGGCGCTGGTATTACTTAGTATTGGATCGAAACCAAATTTTGGAGGGTTGCTCATCCTTACTGTATGTTGTATAATAATATCTTATGTTGTAATAATAACAATAACAAGATTTAGATCAGTCTTTGCCAACGTAAACCTGTATATTTTTTTGTAGAACATGCTTCGTGCGATCCTGACATGACAATTGCATGGATCTAATGCTAAGAGGATCCACTTTGAATGCTGTTGTACATTTCAACAAAGTGATGAGGAGGCATTATTGTGTCTGCATACCAATCTCCATGACCAGACGAGCTATTTTCATCTGTATGTTAATGCTGAGTATGTAAATAAGATATGCACTGGAGGAGGAGATAGCTGGTAGGCTTGGCTTTATCATTTGCACACTATTTCATCCAGCGATCTCATGGCGCTCGCTACATCCGATATCTTTTACAACATATCAACTTTCAAGATAGGACATGATATAGGCAATATTTCCCAATTTCATTCATTCACTCACGCTGGGTCAGGGCTTCGGGGCTGTTAGATTGGATGGCAGTGGAGCCCGGCAGAGCAAATGCTGTCTAACAACAATGAAATTGAGGTGATGTGTTTTCTCACATATCTCCTTATTTCCTAATGCAGTGATGCTGCATTCATTCCGAGTAACTTTAATCTTGTACTGGAAAATTCCATTAATCTTTGACGTCGCTTGCAACACAAAGAAGATGAAAATGCTGAGCGGTGTAAAAAACACTGATGCCATATTTTATGTCCTCACACTACGTTACCCCGGCCCAAGTGCAGAACATGCTAGTCTATTTCACTGCTTAATGCAGCACATTCAAAGTGAATTAATGAAAACTCCCCCTGCGTGGAAGGAGTGATATTGGCGGTGCCTTCGAGAGGAGTTGTCAAAGAAATCGAATCAAATGGAGGGACAGCCATTTTGTCCTTGCCATATAGATTATTTATCAATCTGACCATCCGCAGTGACGCATGCCTGCTTTTAGAGTCAGTTCACACACACAGTATCCTCACATCAACCTACCAGCTGGCCACAATCTGTTTTTCACTTCAGGGTTGACTGACCACAAATACATTTTCTTTCTGACATTGTGTTTTTCAATAAATGTATATATACTGTCATTAAAATGTAATTTAAGGTGCAAATGAAAGTCTCTGAAGTTTCTACCTATTGAAGTACATGAATGTGATGTAATAAATCTGTAATATACGAACGTCGATAAAATGTTAATCAATCATTCCGCTCACACCTCCAACACCCTTTTAAATCTCTAGCTGCTGGTGTGAAACTGTTCCAGGGTGGAGAAAACAAAGAGAATAAATAAAAAAAAACGCAGGGGCTTGCGTATTTTCAGTTTTGCTGAAAAGAAAGAAAGGATCTCTGCCTCTTTTTTTTTCCACAGAGATTCTGTCTTTGACAATGATCTTAATCTCCAATGAAGAAGCCTGCTTGTTTCCCGTCCCTCACTCTCACTCCTTCATTTGGCAGTCGTTTGCATGGGCAGAAAAGGAGCTCGCACAGAACACATTTCAGTGCCAGGTTCCTCTCATTAAGTCACCTGTCACTTCAGGACTATTATACCAGCCTCGTATTAGCATCACCTCTCCTCCCCAATAAAGCACCCGGAGGGGCACCGTGAGCCTACAGGCTAATGGCAGCCTACACCGCTCGCATCAGCCACTTCTGCTTTACACAGTAATACATCACATCACTCATAATGGATTGCTGATTTTCATAATGTGCATAACATACACAATGCCAAGTGGTGTAATGTATTTTCCACAACGCAAAAAAATTACACCCGTTGCGGTCCGTAATGAAGCAGCCCGAATGTTCTCGCTGACTGTCGTGCTCAGTCGAAAAAGGAAGAAGAAAAAAAAAACAAAGAGTGAAAATCCTCTGCATCGCCTGCCAGGGGCATGGCAACTTATCCAACCACATAAGTACTATATCATCAAGAACGCATTTGTTATCTCTTGGGTACAGATACAGTAAAAGGCCCTCCAGATTGTTCCTGTATATTTCAATTACATCTGACATGCGGTGAAGGGTTTGGACTTCAAAAAGCTTTACTCTGCGCCACATCCAGCCATGGAGCTAATGCTTTGCATTGTAGTCTTTGATTGTCATGGGGCTGAGGTGTCAAAACTGGCAAGCATGATAATGGTTATACTTTTGGTGGTTTATGGACTCTACAGTGACCCTTGTGTCTGTTAACCTTGCCTCCTCTGTCTTATAAATCCTGCCCTGAGAGGTTTATAGGGCTCACTTGTCAGGCCTTTCCAATCGTATTTGGTGGGTGGAGCCAGGGCGCACAGACAAACGACATGGTGATAAATTCTGCATTTGTTGAGTAACTACAATGTACAGTGGCTTTTGTCGGGACAATGCGCATAGTAAACGCACACAGTAAATGTTGCAACAAATCAGTAATTAAAATGGTCGTTGCTCTCGGTATTACCCAGATGCAGCAGAAGACAGGCACGGATCTGAGGATTGGGAGAAAGGTGAGCGAGTGTGTGTGTTTGCGGCTAAGGTCTGTTACGTCTATCAAAGCTAATGTCTGTTTGTGTCCAAAAAGGAACGTTTGTACCTCTATGCCAGACTAAACCCTGTCCTCCTACTCCTCTTCCCTTGTGGGTTGCGCTTGACTTCCACCGTTTTCACAGCTGCTCTCAGCAGTGCACTCCATTACACCTTAAATCACTTAAAAGATCTGAAGCACCAAAAACTCCCTCTGCAGCTAATTCACCCTGACTGTGTGGATCATCTAGAGAAAACAAGAGCAGGAGAACACTGCAACATTTGATTCTAGGCTAATAAAGTGCAATGCTATCTTTATGTTGGAATCTCTCGCTGCCTTAAACGGACAATATTAAATTCGAGCTGCAAAATGATGCTCTCGGACTGCGGTGCAGTTTTCAAAGATGTTCCAAGACACAATACCACAGATCGGAATCTCACATTTTACATCCAGTCACCACATTGCAAAATGCAGGGGTGTTCTGACAAAGGCAGGTTCGTCTTTGTTGGGAATCCGAAAGCAGCCACAGAGATTAGGCTCAATAAATAAGGAGGGATAAGTGGGGCTTGTCCTGTGTTTGGTGGCACAGAGCAGTAGACACACAGAGGTGTGACACGCAGCTGCACAGTGCTATTGATTCTCCGCTGGTCTCCAGGCACCCTTCCCCTTCATTCAGGCTGCCTGCCAAGTGCCTCTGAACAGGAGCCCCTGCTCTCCCAATGTCTGCACGTCTGCTTAAGCACAATCAATGGGCCATCAGCAGGGGAGAGAACACATGCCACTGTCTTTACTTCCACAGGGTGTGAGTCAGGGAAATTGAAAATATATGTAGTGGAAAGGCATCATGATACCATGCAGGCATAAAGCATCATTGACTATCAGGATGAAATCAAATGCTTCAAATGGAGGTTCCAGCCAGTAGTGCTCCCGCTAGTCTTTTAAGAGCTTATTTGCAACCGAGAGAAAAGACTACCCTGCTCATATCTGACTTAAATAACTATTTGTTCTGCGTGGATCGATTTTTCTGCATGCTGAGATCTGAAACAAACCGTCAGAATACCTCATTTCCCCTGATCAGATAAGCATTTGAAGGTTACCAGAGGAGAGAACAACAGATTTTCTTCTCACTTCAGTGCATTCCCTAGACAACGACAATCTCAATTCAGCTCTACTGTAGGCCCTTATGAGATATGTCTTTTTAAAAGCACACCTTAAGACAATGATGGATCATGAGAAGGAGCTGACTTTGTCTTTCAGTGATGGGTATTCAGCCTCTCCTCCGGTGGTCCACTATGCAGCATTCTGCACCACTGCAAGGCTTCAGTTCAGGTTGCAAATCTGTCAGCCAGGCTGTCATGGTTCACAATGGAGTGACAGAAACGTCCCCATTATCAAGGACGTTTCAGTTTTGTTCTCGCACGGCAGAACATCTTTTTCAAATCCATCTTAAGCAACACAAAGGGGATCCCGTGCTGAATGCAGTAATATCTTTGTTGCTCCCCAAAGATAAATAATGTACCCTCTTACACAACTCATCTTTCAACTGCGCCTTCAATCTGAATGGAAAGCATGCCCGACACAGCATCACATATTAAGGTGCATGCTTCAATCACCAGATCGTGCATATCACTAATTATGAGCTCATTGGTCATTTCAAGGGTGAGTGGTGGTTTGACTGGTATTGAATGAGCGCAGGGGGAAGCTCTGTATGTCATTAGGAAGGCAGGAAATCCACTAACTGTCATCTGCAGCATGACTGCAGATAGAGAGAGGTTGCCGTAGAGACAATAAATAGCATTAATAATAATTGCAATAATAGCAATAATGCAATATGTTGCCTGCAGAGCTGAAGGGTAACCAGGTGTAGAGCAGCTGCATCGATGCAGATAAAGAGACAAAAACAAGTAGGATCGATACCGAGCACGTGAAAAGTCAGACAAACAAGTGGATTTCATCGCGTGAAGCATTAAACGTTCGTGCAGCAGCTAAACTAGAAATAATACAGAAGAGAGCGCATTTAAAGTTAATATTATGCCACATCTCAAACACACACACACACACACACACACATATACACACCTGCAGACACACATAAGCACACACAGCCAGTGGCAATTTGTTTAGCAGTGTTTGATCTGTGGTGTTATGACTTTGAAATTAAAAGACAACATTATTTCAACAGGACCTCATTTCTGTGTCAGCAGTGGAGAGGAGGGCGTGAGGAGGACTGACGCTGGCTGAGTGGCTGTTGAGCCTCATGCATGCAGAGTAAAGAAGACACACGGGATATTTTTAACACATAAATTACAAACGGTCTAATTATTCTTTCTCACTGTAGGACTTGTAATCACGCTCCAGGCGACCAAAAAAAAAAAATGCCGCATTCACTTCATTCATTTGAAACATGGGATAACCAAATGGCAACCAATCGGCTCATTGACACAACTTTTCAGCACCTTGGAAAGCGCACCGCCCCACAATGCAGCGCTGGAGCGCAGAGGGTTAATAATAATAATAATAACAATAATAATAGTAATAGTAATAATAATAATAACCCACGCAGAGTTGCTGCTGTGCGGTTGACTGCGCTCATCAATACAAATTAATTTGATGTAATCGTCTTAACCGCTTTTAATTATTTTATGCCACATCAGCACATAGTGCAGCTGACGTTGTTCATGAGCATGAAATTAGCATTCAAATATTTACTGTAGCTCGTTAAAGGAAGAGAGAGGATGAAGGAGAGAGACAGGAGGGGAGGTGGTCTGTGTGTGTGTGCGTGTGTGTGTGCGCGCGCGCGTGTGTGTTTTGTACATATATTTTGTAAAGTACTTCACCTTTAATTTAATCACTTATGCCACAGTTTGGCCTGTAAACGTGGTCTTGTCCAGTTAGGAACCTTTTTTTCCCGCTTTGTTCCTGAGAGCTCAGCTCTGGTGGATTTATGAAATAAATAAATAAACAAACAAATAATATGAAATTGGCTGTTAACTGGGCCACGATGTTTGTGTCCATATTGCGGTC
Organism: Nibea coibor; assembly: GCA_023373845.1. Classification (NCBI taxonomy): domain Eukaryota; kingdom Metazoa; phylum Chordata; class Actinopteri; family Sciaenidae; genus Nibea; species Nibea coibor. The sequence goes on from CM041721.1 coordinate 19,994,610, forward strand.
CACCATTTTTTCCCCCAAACGAGAAAGCCCATTTAAAATAAAACAGGCAGGACAAAAGCCTAACCTTCAGATAAGGAGTGTTTGTGAGGTGCAACCTCATTGATAGGCAGTGAATGGCGCACAGCCGCCTCTACAAAGCACGTCGTCCCTGCCCACATACTGGCTGTGCAGCGCTCGAGGCCGTTAATATACCCAATAAACGCGCACCTGTGGCCGCACGACAATTAGCTCAAACAATGCTCGAACAATGGAGCTAAAAAAAATGCAAAAGCAAGCTTATTTAACTACTCAAGAATTAGAAAAAAATAAAAGATGGCTGATTGATACGTGGTGTTTTTGTAATTAAGCGAATGGGGGACTCGTTCCCCGCGTTTCGCTGGGAAATATGTGTGTCTCACAAAAGGCAATAAGCCACTAGAGGCGGTGATTTATGGCGAGTTAAGAAAGCTGTAATGGTTTTACGGACTTGTATGCAGCCACCTACCCGAGTGTTGTCATGGTGACAATGGTGTACCAGAACGCTGCGGGGATACTGGTGAACTTGCTGGCCGTGGAGCCTTTTTCTGCATAAAACATGACCGTTGCAAAGATAATGATGGCCATGGTGAGGGAGAATAGTAGGAAGCCCAGTTCGGAGGCGCAACTCTTCAAGGTGTAGCCCAGGATGCGCAGCCCCGCGGAGTGCCGGGAGAACTTGAAAATCCGAAAGACCCGGAAGACTCTCAGCGTGACGAAAGCACCGCTCACCTGGTCATTGTCGGTCATGACCAGGCCGATGTAGTAAGGCATGATGGCGACCACGTCAATGACGCTCATCACACTTTTCATGAACTTGTACCGGCTGGGAGCTGCGATTAAACGGAGGAGATACTCAACGGTGAATATCATGACGCACGCGGTGTCCAAACAAAAGAAAGCCAGTGCGTAACGGTCTCCACAGGAAATCTCCTTTGACCTGTTGGGCAAAGTCCCACACGGAACCGTCTCCACAACGTTGGCCATCACTGATATGGCAATGAAGAAGCCTGTGACATAGTAGAAGACCAGAGCTAAGGTGCTGGTGTGAGGATTTTCAAAAGCCCGCCACAGGAACTCCCGGTAAGTCAGGTTCACCGGCGTGACGTCATTGCTCAAGTCCATCTCCTCGTCGTCTTGAAGCCTCTCCGCGTTTTCGCGCCTCCGGTCCTTGTACTCCTCGTAACAGCAGTCCCCGATGATCTCGGGGATTATACCAAAGAAAGCGAGCTCCTCGTCGTATGCGGATATGCATTCTTGGCGCGGATAGTGTAGTTTCCCCGTGCGGTAAAAATTGAGAATATGTCTAAAGATGTCAGGGTCACGGTCGAAAAAGTATTCGTTTGTCTCCTCGTGGAAAAAGAAGTCTCTCTCCGTGCTCCCCAGCAGAGTGTCCGGGTACCTCTCCAAAGTGGTTCGCCACGTTTGAAACTTGGTCCCGCTCACGTTGAGGATGATGAGTCCGTCCTGGCCTTTCTTCTTGTCTTGGGGAGGGATGGGCATCGGGGTGCTCGCCACGGGCATCCATCCTATGGCCGCCGCTCGGGCGAATGGGAGCCATGCCGCTACACCTGCTGCCATGCTGACCTATAGTGTTTAATACAACCCTGCTCCGGTTATCACAGTGCTATGGCTCAGAGATGAATTGCATCTGCAGGAAGGAACAGCAGATAGAGACACTGGTGGTTAGGGCTCTGAAGCGCCTGGGCTTGACAGAATGTGATGAGAAAACACACAAACCCCGTTTACTTATTCTGATATTGCGCATAGCACTGTTGAGTATCACTCTCAAGCGTTTTCCCTCATTGTAAGTGTTCATTTATGGAAGCCCACTTTGCGGCAGAATATGAATTGGGTTTCGAAAACGTCACCAACAAGCAGGAATAGATTAATTTTTTTTCAATGAAAATCTAAGTAAACGGAAAACCACCCACCTCAGGCAAGGCTGCTCTTTAAACTGCATCCACGGCGAGTTTAATAAAATACCTATCCACGGAAGAGAACACTTGCGATACCGCCACCCATCTATCTGTCACTGCAGCCAGACGATAGAGGGGGAAAACAGTACGATATCGTCGCATCAACAAGTTAAACAATTCGAGCGGCAGTTTCTCGGCACAGAGTGGTCGATCGTCCGAGCGCGATCTTTCCTCTTGTGTTGTTTTTTTCCTTCACCCCCCTTCTCTCTTCTTTACCATCCGCGAGGCGACGGTTGCTCACTAGTATGCGTTTTTTCCCCCCCTCCCGTTGCAGCTACTCCTCAATAAACTCCTGTTCCTCTCGTCGACTGCAAGACCACCCTCCCCCCTCCTCGCCACCGAGCCCCGACTGTGGAGAGAGGAGAGAAAATCATATGCAGAGAGAAACAGAGGAGGAGAGGGAGTGAGAGAGAGAGAGAGAGAGAGAGAGAGAGAGAGAGAGAGAGAGAGAGGAGTGGTCCTATCTGCACCCAGAAATTCCTCTGCTGCTTCACTCTGGGGGGACTAATCAATGCGTAATGGTAGTCTAAGGAGGCGGCATCTCCATAACCTCCAAGTTAACGCTTGTTTGTGCGTTTCCACCCGCTGCACACCGCAAACCCTCACAATTCAACTTACCCCAAGTGTATAATATCGTATATGATGCAAAGGATATCACGAAATGTCTCGAATAAGGTGGTTCGTTTTCAGTGGTGGTCGTAATGAATTTGGGCTTTTTCTGACCACACGAATGCGCAAAGTCCGGTGAAGTTTTCTTCCTTTTTTCCTCTTGAAATCCCCCCCAAAAAAGAAAATGAAACACATCCCCGACTGGCGAGTTTGGAGCGATATCCTCGTGTTTTTTTTTTTTACGCATTGAAACTCTCACAGGACTCCACGCGCACGATTTCCTGGCGCATTTGATGGAAATATAGAAAGGATAAAAGGCGAGTTTGGTCTGTATAAGAGAAACGAACGTATGGATTTCAGATCTTGCAGCAAAATCGTGATTAATATTGTTTTCTTGCATTGCATCGTTCTCTGTGGTGCCGTTGAACGGAGTTACACGGCGTAAAAGGTCAACATCATTGGGCTACACTGCTCAACTGACATTTTCCAAAATAAGCATAATCAATGAAATGTCTCTTGTGTTCCATAGCACAACACTGGCATCTCCGAGGGGGGTTCGGGTCCGAGACAGCTGCGTCCACTGTGAAGCATGTGTTGCAGCGCGGGGTTATATATTCACCTTCACATCCATACAAGCATGAGGACGGTGATGCTCAAAGCTTTTGAACGCTCCCGTTTTTAACCTTTTTTTGTGTGTGCGTTTCAGAACCATGGACAGCACCGGAGCTGTCAACGACGTCACTTTCCTCGTGCCTTCCTCGTGCGTCTCCTGCCTCGGTTTACTGTCTTCTGTTAGCTGTAGATCTCCTCCAGTTTCAGCCAGCACAGGAGGAGGGGGGGGGGGGGGTTCAAAGTCATGCTTAAGTACACACAGCTGCTGAGCTTCTAGAAAATGAACGGCCTCTTTGACCATTAACTCAGACGCCCAGCCACCACAGAAAATGGGGTTGCGGATTCTCCCACAGCTGTTGCTGCCATCCAAACTACTGTACTGCAATTTGCAACAAGTGAAGAAAAAAAGAAGAGGCCCAGTGTCCAGTCCGACAGGCTGTTGATGATGAACGCATTTGATGTTGCACTCAGCAGACCTGTGGCCTTTTCATTTCCTAGATCTTCAGCCAGTGTACTAAATTCACACTCAGTCTCTGGTCCCCTCTGGCACAATGCTGAGTTTTTGTAGGATGAATGCACAGGACTGTCAGAAGTCCCATTAGTGTATGCTGAGCATGGCAGAGCACACTCAGTGTTCAGTTTGAGCAGTCAGACCCAGGGGCTATGTATTCATCAGGGCATTTAAATATTCCAGCGGTTGCCAAATGGCACCAAACACAGGCGTCCCAGCTGAGTTGGATGCCAGACTAGCTGCAAGCTTGTGAGAGCACAGATAGCCACTGTGTTTTAATTTAAAAGGTACTGAAAGTGGTTATTTAGCATTTACATATCCTGTTATTTAAGCAAAGCAAAGCAATTTGTCAGAAATGTTCTCAGCTGATATTTCTAACAGAACAAGGTAATATTTGCTTTGTAAAGCGTGAGTGTGAAAATATACGGCTGGGTTTTTCTCTTTCATGCCTCACACAGTCATTTTCCTTTGGTTTGGAAAGTCTCTGAATCATTGATCAGGATCTTTTAACAAGTGAAACCGCAGTTTTATCCGCAGTGTTCTTGAAAAATACATGGCAGTGTACAGACGGATGCGCTAACCTAGTAAGGTTGTATGCTGGTGATCTGTGGTCTGGTGGGATAGTCAGAATGACGTCGTCCAAGTTGCTGACATACTTTATGAACACGCTTCGTTCATTTCAAGAAGTTCCAAGGTCATTTCGAATGATTGGTGTTGACACAGAGCTGTGGAGATGATTTAATTACATCGTCTGTGTGTTTATGGATTTACTCTTTGGATCAAGTAATTAGCATGTGTCCTTAACAAGGTTGAACGACTCATCCGTCATTGTTTTGTGGGATTTTTGCGTGGACATCAGTTCAGAGATGGATACCGCTAATCTGGGTGCACAATAAACGTCAGACGTTGGATAACATGGCCAGCAGTGGCCTCAAGTAAAACTAATACATAATCAGGCTCTCGTCCTGTCTAGCCAGATAAAGCCTGCTGATGTTTTGAACTTTTACCACGAAAGTGGCACTGGCGGCTTTGGGATTAGGTTGTATAACCGGATACATTTTGTAGGCCCTTATTATTATTCAGTGCCGTAACGCAAAAGCATTCACCCAAAACAAACACACACACACGCCGACTCTCCTTTAGAGGTTTACGTAGGCTGGCGTGATTTTTTTTTTCTGCATCTGATCCATTGACAGCAACAGTCTGTCCACTGTAGTACACTAGCACGGCCCACACAGCGGCCTGTTTTCTGTATTCTATATTTAGTCAGGTCCGGCTCAGTGATTGAGATGATTAAACAGATGAGTCCCCCTCACTGGAGACGTGCCAGGGCTTGTTAAGGAAGAAGCGAAGGGGCAGCCGCCATTTGATTCGGGTCATCAATAGAGAAACTCAAAATATTTGAAACAATTGAAGCGATTTTTGTAAGTTTAAGGCGGGAATGACACGCGAGCAGAATGAATCATGTACAAACATTTGCTTGAATGCTTCCAGCTCCTTTAAAGACAATCATAGACTCAGTGCTCTTCACTTGGGTTGGTAGTGGGACATAGTTCCAGTTTAACCTCATAATAAACCTTATTTTTATGGAGCATTTCGATGAGATGCAAAGTTCATGACAAGCGATAAAAGGGTAATAAATAAAAAGCCAATAGGATGAGCAGTAAAATTCACAGAAAGGGGAAAAAAGGTTAGAGACAAATAAAAAAAAAATGCATGTAGTGCCCTATTTCAGGCCTAGAAACACCTTGGCATGTTTTATGACATTCTGCTAATGAAGTCATGAATCGTCCTCATGACCTCTGGGCACAATGACATGCTGATATCCTCAGGTGAACAGCCCACGGCTAAACAGCCTATCTCCTACCACGTCTCCAGCCACGTCATCTCCCTCAGCTGCCTCTGCCTTTCCTCGGCTCTAATGAGTTATTGACCCCCTGCGGATGTGTAAAATAGAAGAGGTCTTCTTGTTTCTTTATTGCATATGGCAGCTGGTGTGTTTGTGTCCGCATCTCTGCTGCGCGTGTGTGTACACATGAATGCACTCGTGTGTGAAGCTATTTGTGTGTGTGTGTGTGTGCGTGTGTGCGATGTACTGCAGGAGAGAGGGAGGGGTGGGGAAGGGGGGCTGATGTTTGTGCTCGCACACTCTATGACTAGTTTTTATCCCCGCCAGGATTTCTGGGATAATCTGTAATTTAACAACCGCTGGTTGTCAGAAAGCTACAAACAGGCCATATGGGTAGGTGTGATTCACGCGGCTTGTAATGATACCTATGTTTGTTATAATTTTAGGCATGTTAAGTTTTGTAACTTCGCTCTCTGCTTCCACTGGAGACGCCCAAATATGTTAAAGCCCACGTAAGTAGCGCCATTGCAGCTTGGCAAAAGCAGAAGATTGCCGTTTAAATATGGTCCTACTCATTAAATCATTTTATCATTTATATACAGTGCCTTCTGGGTATGAAACACTGAGATGGGGAGAAGTATTCCACCCACTGGCGTGTTTTTAATTGTTTTTCACCTAGCTCCTTCTCGCTGTCTCTATAGGGAAAGCAGCTCTTGTCATCTGGTGAAGAGGTGTAGAAGGGATTAGAAGAGAACGGGTGGTGTCTGTCACGATGAGCTCTTGTGCCTATAGCTAAAGCACATACACTGCAGCATGTGTCTGGGGCTTTGAGAACTCCTCGAGTACAGTACATCACTGCGAGATCAGCCGCCGAGTCCCTTAACTACCACTGCACAAGGGCACATCAGCTGGAAAATGTAAAACGCCCGGCCATGAAACGAAACTGAACCATACTTCCCTTCACCTTGTCTTGTCACTTTCACCCTTGTAGTATTTCTTTTCGGCCTTGCGGCAGTGCAGAAAAATACAGATGTGTGTTCGTCACATGGTGTGTAATTAAAAACTAAAGACAGCATGGCATCCAACTGGCAAACTGTCATTGAAATAGTAATTCATTTCCAAGGACATTGCATTGTTTACTCGCCTCATCTGTTGAACACAATCCCCGTCACAGAGGTGCTGAGCAGATGCTATTTGAACATCTGAACAAAAGACTTTTAACAGGTTCGCGCTGTCGGTGCAGCCGCAGCCCCAAATTGAAACCAAGCTGCGGCAAGTGTTGGAAAAACAGAAGACATTCAGAGTTCATCACCCATCATTGGTGCCTATATATTTAAATGACAGCGTTTTACGGGATTGCACCCAAGATGTAAAAACATCACATCATCTACATCTGCATTGGATATTTGTTTGGCCGATGTGATACTGTTTTATTAGATCGTGTTCAGAATTTCGCCACTATTTCAGCTGATTGATACGTAAATGTCACTGGCTTTAGTACGCTTGGCACAGACGCACATATTCAATCTATTTTTTTGGATCTGCTTTCTGTTTTCTTTTTAGATGATCTGACTGGAATCACAGTCCATAAATACGCAGAAGTTCAAGCCGTCACTGTTTTATCTACACTTCCTAAACTTCTCTCTAATCCCTACAGATATACTGCACTTGTTTTTAGGCATTCAGCACTTTTTTAGAGGGACTGTGACTGAATGCCACACGAGGATACGCTTTAATTCTTAGATCACCATCGCTATCATTACAAGCAACCGACAGCGGGGCAAAGGGTCAGGAGGGGATCGGACTCAGTGGCAGGGTTGTTTGTTTAGGCAGTGACAGTGTGGGCTTCTCCTGACGTCATTTGTCGGGACTTGGCATTGGCTGGCCTGACCAGTGACATTTGCTTTCCCACCATGTGGCCCCTGTACTTTGAGGCCAGATGGCAGATGATGCCTCCAAAGCAGACGACACACAAACACTCACGCAAGCGTATCGACGCACACACACGCGCGCGCGAGCGCAGACACATTTACATAAGCGTAAACACACACTCGCGCACACTGCTCACAAGTTTCCCTTCACTCAGCAGAGCGAGGGGCAAAGCAACAGATCGATTTGTCACCCAAAATAATTTATAAAGTCCTGATAGAATGCCAGAAAGTAAACTTGGGGAAAAGTGGATGTATTATGATTGGAGCTGGGTAGATCGATGCTTTCCTCTCTCTGTGAGGCTCAGCTTGTTTGTTCAGGGTGAAATATCATCATGAAGGCGCAGCACACAGCTCTTCCACCTCGCCTTTATCTGCACTGCAAAATTTGTTTCTTTTCGTCCCTTGTCCCCTGCATTTTTTTTTTGTTACTTGTACCCGTGCCTTAGTCCTATATGAAAGAATCGTCAGTCATCTGTGAATACTATTCAGAGCAACAACCAGTGAACTGAGATTTGTCATTGAACTAGATATCTTGTGAAGTAGTCCAGAGGCCCAGGGAGACATGGGTTGAAAAGCAAGCTTGAACACTTTGTGGGGTGTATATAAGTGCGGCCTATTAACCCTGCTCGGAGGAGGCAAATCAATTTACTCCCTTTGAAAGTTTTATCAATCATAAGCATCGCAGCTTGGAGGAAGAGTAAATGAAGGAGGCCTTTCTCTAAATACATCATATCAGCAAAATGCGATAAGCATCAGCACTTTAATCTAAAGCTTCTTTGAGCTGCTTTTGTGGGGGGAAAAAAAAACATTTCTGGTTTACTAGAAAGTACACAGAGCAGAGACTCACAGGAAACGATATGGACAGAGAGACGATGATGGGGTACGCGCGAACGCGTGATAAATCCATAAGAAATCCCAGCGCGAGCTGCTTCTTCTGTGTACATGTTTCATTATTTCCATATTCGCTTCCCACTGCGTTTGTTGTGTAACTCAGCAAACTATAAATGAACAATTATTTTCCGCGGGGAATTGAGCCCAGGCAATCCAGAATTTGACCAAACGAAACAAATGCACATAGCATCACATAAATACTGTGTGGTGCAGAGGGGGGGGCTGAAGTTCCCACCAGAGACGGTTTAAGAAATAGTTCGACATTTTGGGAAATACACTTACTCCCTTTCTGGCAGAGCTAGATGAGAAGATCAATACCACTCTCATATCTGTCTAGTTAATATAAGGCTACAACAAAATCCACCCACCAGCACCTAAAACTCACTAATTAACACGTTTGTTCCATTTGTGCAAAAAAACTGAAGTGTAAAATGAAGGTTATGTACCGGACTACTTCTTGGCTGGGAGCAATAATTTCCTTCAGGCTTCACTGGTTGCCTGGCAACTGCTCAGAGTCAAGGAAGAGTTTGACAGGTAACCCCCCCGTGAAATGAAGAATTATCGCTTTAACAATCCTGCTTTAGAACAGATTAAACAAATAAGGTATAACATGTTATTTTGTGAACTTTAGAGGCGCCGGAAGGCAGATTTTGTTGCCGTACAGAGCCACGTTATCTATTTTGCCAGCCTTTGTGATAAACTAAGCTAACCAGCTGCTGGCTGGAAGAGTCTTCCTTTAAATTCCTTTAAATATTTGGCTTAAGAATGACTTCAGCACCTATTTACAGAGTTATATATTAATAAGGAAACCACGTAATCAGCCTCTTAGCGCGGCGCGCGATCGCGGGGAAATTAAAAACACCAGTCTAGATGAGGCTATGTGTCATAAACTCAATTGAAATTCCATCGAGCGCACGATTGTCTTACCCTTTAAAGAAAATCTTTACATGGAACAGCTTGATACAAAGATAATGATGTATTTCAGTCTTGCAGAAAGAGCAATATAGCAAATGAACGGGAGAGCCGCAATGAATAACGAGATAACCTGCCTATTAAAGATAAAGGGGAGGTGTTGAGGTCATCAGCTCTGGAGCGGCTGCTATTGGATGGCAGTTCAATTTGAGAGGGGGTGGACCATCCTGTGAGAGTTTTGTAATTAATCAAAGTCCCCCTTTAAACTCAACTATTTCACGTTCAATTTTATCTGCTCGTCTCCCACGTGCAAAGCCCTTGTGTGATGTGAGCCCATATCTTAATTACTCTCAGATCACTGATACCCCCCCACCACCCCTCCCAACGCACGCACACACACACACACACTCCCGGTATCTCTTGAAGAGACAGAAAATCATTTTACAGCTGAGCAGATAAGTCCCCGTGCTCCCTTTAACAGCCCCCCTAGCCAAAGCACATCTGACAGTATTGTAATGACAGACAGGCAGCGAAGGGCCTTGTTCTGATAATTCCTCGGCTACATTCTAGTAATGAGCCCCCCACACCCGTGATGGATTTCAAATTGAGCTTCTGCAAAAATATTATAATTTCAAAGCAGACATACATCGTTAATATGTTATTAATGGCATTGGCTGCTGGAACTGGCCTGCTGCTGTATAAGTTTTTCAAGTTGAGTGAAGGATCATTATCGGACGTGTATTTGGGCATGGGTATGTGCATTCATGCGCATTTTTACTGAAGATGTGTCCTGCTTTGTTACTGACCTATACTAAGGCCACTAATCACTGAGTCTAATTTGATGCCATGTTCTACTTAATGCAACGTTTGACCGTGCTCGCTTGCCTGCAACCAAACAGCCGAGTCGCTCACTCCCTGTCGAGTGCAGATCGGTCACCCCGAAGTGTTCCAGATGTTTTCCTCTGTCTCTTTTCTCTTTTGTTCTGCCGTCGTGATGCATGCGGCTACCTTTAAAATGATCTGTTAAAACTTAACGCATAAAAGCTTCAATGTATAATTCAACGGTAATTAAAGATTTGTGCACCCGCGGGAGTGACTGCAGTGGCTGGGAAAGTGATAGGAAAGGTATGTGTTTAAACTCATGAATGGAAAAAAGTTTGGACAGGGAACATTATTAAATTCCCATGGAAACTCTGTCAGAATTGGACTCTTACTCACAGTACACAGTGAAGTGCCTGGAGCTGCTTGTCAGATATTATGATGGCGAGCAGCGCGCACAAGCTTTAGAATGGCAAAATCCAGCATGCGCTTTGATGCTAAAATAATTATAAACCCTTCATTCTATAAATATACCTGCCATATTAAAGCGGAATATTTTGATATGCTAAGCCAGGGGTGTCTTTATCTGAGGGAAAAGAAAAGGCCAGAGGGCAATGCAGGGGCTTTGAGCGTAGCTCAGGGGGCTACGCTGACAACATGAGCTTGTGGTTAAATTAAACAAGAGACTGAAATAAACACAAGGTGACTGACCCAAACTGAACTGCTGATATTAAATAGATTTGGACTTTCTGATCTGCCTGAGCAGACACGGCAACATTAAAGCACTTCTATTTCACCGTGCCTTGGTGTGCCTTCTGTCTAAATTATAGCACTGAAACCAGATTTTATTACAATTTAAGGCTGTCATTATGGTTGGGCTAAACAGCCTGAGTATAAACATCGTTAGAGCAACTATTACTGCATAAAGCAACAAAAATATTCACCTGCAGCGGTTTGGTTTTTCCCACTGATGGCGGATGAATCAGCACACAGTTGTCTAATCACCTCCTTTCACTCTTTCAGCTTGTTACCGGCTAATCATGCTCATTTAAACGGCTCACATGTGTAATTACCGCCATCAAGCAGTCCCAGGCCTAACAGGTCAGCTTGCTTAGAGGGCCAAGCCTATTATGGAGACGTTAAGTTATGATCACAGCTGTAGGCCAGCTGTAGTAATGCAACCCGAGGGAACAAATGCCAACCCTTCTCATTGGGAAAATAAAGTGTTTGTTTAACATAGAGCGAGGTATGTGTAGTGTCTAGCTTCGATTAGCATAAATGACCATAACTCATTTATGGCTCATCAGTGGCTGCTGTTTTCCAATCAGGCCATTTCAGTGAAACGCAGCGAGCCCTAATGATGAAAACAGTGACTTTGTGCTTCCGTTTTTTTCTGCAGCCATCGAAAGCTTAATTGTGTTGGTGAAAGCTAATGATGAAGCAAAGCTCATGTCGGTTGATTGTTAGTGTTTTTGTTTTTGTTTTTTCCAAGGCGGCATGAGCAAGGCGAAGAGACGGGAGAGGGACAGAGATAGTCACGTCTCGAGGAAGCGTCTGTACTTACCGTACGAAAAAAAAAAAGGTTCTTATTTAGGATGCGGAGAGAGTGCGGTGACACTCAGAGGATTAGCCGCAGCATTTTCCATAAAGGGAGAGCGCTCTCAGGACACCTTCAAGTCTTTCTCACTTTCCCTTCAACTCCCCGTTTCTTCCTCTCACTTTTCTTTTACTCCGACGGCACACTCCCAGGAGGTGAGCGAAATAAGCCCTCAACTGCTGGAAGAATAGAAGAAGAGGAAGTGAGAACAGGGTGAACATAAATTCACTAGGTGTTTCAGCGAGATGAGTGTGTGTTCCACCGCATGGGTGTGGGGCTACGAAGACAGACATCTGGGGATGTCATGGTTCCTGCAGGCTATAAACCAATGTTAAAGAAAGCGGTGCAGATCCGCAGCTGGATTGAACCAGTGTTATGGCTGGTTTATGGACTGTGCCCATCCAATCAGCGCTCTAATTAACCAAGAGCAGTGTGGGAATGGTAGTAGCAGTGCACCTCATAGCCCTCAAGATTATTTTGCTGTTTACTAGAGCAAAAAGACTTTGCACTGTGCGACTGCAGCACCGCCATGTTGACACGGCTGTTTCATTATGAGCAAATACAGTTTTTTTTTTTTTTCTTCTTTCCCTGCGCCTTCTCTGCTTAAAAGAGTGTTGGCGAGGCGGACCCAGGAGGCTGTACATTCTATTTCATTTCCATTTGAAAAACAGTGCAGTGGAAATGACAAATGTGTGAGGCCTATTGAGGAGCCTTCAGGGCAGTAATGTAAATAACAGAAATTAATCATCTTCTCCAAAGAGGGAGGAACACGGCTCACACTCACAACAAAGGTCACAAATCCGGCCTACGCCTTCACATCTTCCAAACAAGAAATGACAGACTTCTGACACGCCACTAATGTTTGACTGTGTGGTCTGTGTGTTTAACCGTGTGTGTGTGTGTGTTTTCGTCTTGTTTGTCTATGAGTATGTGCAAGCATCACTCCATGATTTCTTTTTTCTTATTATTATTATTATTTGTGCATATCTGAATCCTCCTTTTGAATTTCTCTGGTTTATTTGTTTACCAGTGCGAGGTTGTGCGTGTGCATCTGCATCCACATGCATATATGCATGCGCGCTTCTATTGTCTCTTTGAGTGAGTGTTTGGTCGCGGATTCGCAGGATACCTTTTTCTCTGAGGCTGAACCGTCTACTTTTAGCTGACAGCAAATAGTTGAGCAGAACCAATTTAATCTTGTTTTTCAGCCCAGGATGACATACGGGAGAATAAAGCAGTGAAGCTTGTCCTAACTCTCCTGGTGGAGGTAGCCACTATGGGCAGCTGTACACTGAGGAATAGATGGTAATTGCAATGTGTTGATTTGAACTTTATAGGCATCATGGGAAGCTATGGCAACACAGTGTGGTATTACCATACACTGGGCAGAGACATGCTGCAATCCTCTCTCGTAGCCAGTCTAACAGCTTCTAGGGAAACTAATTTGCAGCTCGGGAAAATACTACCTGACAGATCGATTCACCAGTTGTACCCACAATTAATGGACGATTCACTCTCACGGAAAAAAGAATCCTCTGGGTAGTTCTGGCACAGGAGAAAGCAAAGCACAAATGTTGCTCTCCCACATCTCATAAATGTCACAATTAAAACCAACCACAAGCACTGTGTACATTACAATGCCTCTCGGGGGACAGCTTGACATTTGGACAATCATGTTTAGTTTCTCATCACGGAAGAAGTTGGATTTTATGTACCCCGAAGAGCTTGCGCATTGCAGCATTATTGGACTCATTTGGAGAGGAAGAGGTAATTGCATTGGAAATAAAGCACGGCGCAATGTTGCACATATATTCATAGCAGCAAGAGCCACTGAAATAGGCTTTCTCAATGACGACGATCTATACATAGAGCTGGTCTGAGCTGAAGTGTTGCTGGTGAAGAGCACACACCAGCTGTCAGTGTGGGGAAAGGGAAGAAAATAGCTTTCATCACTGAGGGGAGAGGACTATTGGGCCACGGGGAGGCAGAGACTGAATCAGTCATACATTTTCAAATAAATTCATATGGGTAAACTAGAATTTCACTGCAGGAAGCCGGAGTGGTACATAACGCAACCGAACTGCTCATCCTCCCCAGAGAATCTGCAGATGAACAGAGTAGAGCTACAAAACCGCAAATCCTTTCAGCTCCCAGAATTCTGCAGAGTCCAAACCAGATTAACTTAGCTTTGCACCAAGTAGTCGATAAAAATTTAAAGGGAAGGCCCTCTGATTGTTTTACATAACACCGGGGTGGATGTGAACGGACCGGTGTTGATTCCATCTCGACTTCCTCCATTTTGAACGGCTGAAACTGGGTAGCTTAATCATTGCCCTGTTGCTTATGTTTTTGTTGATGGACAAAATTATGGGATTTGACTAAGAGGATTAAAATGACAGCAGTTAATGAGACACAGCTGGGACTGGATCACAACAGACAAAACTGTAACCCCCCCCCCCCCCTTCGCCCTGTTGGAGTTACAAATCCATAAATACATAAACAGACAACACATGCACACATGGGCATACACATCAGCACACAAACGCACATATGCTTCCTTCCCTTTCTCTCTACCACACTCCCAGAGACCACGAGACAAGCTGCCACTCACTTTCATATAATGCTTATTACACAGGGTTTTATTATCCTATTCAAATGAACCAGATTAATTCATGTCTTTTCTTGCTGGATTTGAAATATTTAGCCCAACAGGACAGACCGAGAATAATAACATAATTGTAAGCTCTCCCTAACCCCTCCTCCTTTAAACGTTGCTTAAGGGAAGAGGGCCAAAATATGCACATGACAATGAGGCCTCTGATGTTGTATATGAAATTCAAGGTTGATCCGCATCACGTTACCACCTTGATCCATATTTTTATGTCTTATAGAGTCAGCTACTGTGACAGGGTAAACAGGACTAGCTGGCATCTGTAAAACAAAATATGACAGCACCTTATCTCTCTGTTCTGACATCTGGCTTAATAGGGAAGTGATTGATGTTTTTTGGCCACTTGGGGGCAGCAGAACAGGATGTAATTGCAACCATGACATATTAGTCCCTTATATAGTTGATTAGTTAGCAAACAGTTGCCTCTTTACACATCTCCACCAACCCCTTACCAAAATATCTGGCTCTTTTGCTACTGAATCTTTCACTTTGTTCCCCAGATAGCTGCCAACTCAGTCACTTGGTGCTGGGCAGGTAGCAAGTAGAAGCAGGAGAGTTACAGTCATAAAACCAACCAACAATGAGCTAAACAGTGGAACAAGGCGCCAAAAGCTCCATAAAGCTGAGGAGAACTACAGAACCGGGTGATAATTCTCTCTGGGCTTGTCACTACGAGTCAGACATGTGACAAGTCATTTGGTCCAAGTCTCAAGCAAGTGCTAAGACATTTTTCCTTGGCAAGTAGAGTCAAAGTCGCAGTTTATGCCAAGTCTACTCACAAGTATTTAAATTTCTAGTCTAAGTCAGGTCTGAAGTCCAAAGGTATCCAAAACAAAATCACCATAATTTAAAACACACACCACTATGATTTTACCAAGATTTGATCAACAGGTCGACAGGTACATCAGAGTTTAGTTGCAGTCTAAGTTATGTTATAGTCAGAGTACTCAGTTAAATTTCCTTATGCATAAATGCCTGGTTAAAAATGACAGGCTGGGCCTTTAATGATTTTTATAGGCTATGATCGTCTCATATCGTCTGTCTAAATGTCACCATGTGATATTTAATGCAGTAATATCCTGTATGGAACAGAGCTCACTTTCATTAAATGAACATGTGATTGATTTTTTCCGTGATGATCTTAGTCATGATCACTTCTGTCACCGGGGCTTCAATCTTTCCAATAAGTCAAACTTCCCGTCCTTCCGTCTTCATCTTTCCAGTCCTGAGTGATGACAAGTCTCCTGTGTGTATCTGATGGCGATGTGGGATGTCCGATGTACATAAAATGTTAATGACGTTCCTTGGACATGTCGTCCTCGTGAGCAGCCTGCATAAAAACCCAGCACGCACACACTAAAGACAGCATGCTTAATTAGATTCATGGGGAACAAGATGGGCTTACATGACACTAATGTGTCCTGAACCTACATGATAATGTAATATGCATGTTAATAAAGAGGCATCTAGTTTAAAGATTCTAAATAATGTAAGCAACACATTATTAATCATGGCTGGGAGCACATCCAGAAGACAGAGTGCCTGCAACGCATGCATTTTGAAGCAATCCTGATGATGTGTGTGTGTGCCTGTGCGTGTGTGTGTGTCCATCAGTGTGGGCGTTTTAATCTATGTACACTTTGCGACTTTCACACACGGCGATGATGCATTATATTGCATTTTTTCATAGAGCAGTCAAAAATGACATTCCCGGCGTCGGTTTGGCGCGGCACATTTATTGTGATGCCTCTCATCTTTCAGTCTTACGCGCAGCCCAGTGTTTGGTTGGTGCATTCAAAAAAAGGGGGCGACTGTATAATAATCAAACTTTGATCAAGCAAGCTGCGGGCTCTCCCAGAGATGCATGCATTAAAGTGACTCCTGCTAGTCAGATACAAAAGGAAGAAAATGCAGAGAAGAATTGGAAATCAGAGGGAGGTCACAGGCAGCGAGGCTGCGGCTGTGAATTTCACCATTACATGGTGTGATGTGGGCTGAGGAGAAAGCTTGCCAGATCAAAAGGATAACCCGTCAGTCTGGAGCTTTCCTGTGGTCAAGCCTGCATGACGGACACACGACGTCTTCTCATGCAATACAGTCCGCTTGCATTAAGATTCAGCAGTTAAGTCCAGCACTTATTTAGGCTGTAAACAGTCAATCTGCTCTAATATTGGAAAACATATCGCCCTTTCAAAGCTCAAGGGCCACAGCATTATTTAGCTTGGCCTGATGCTGTGATGAATTAGCGAATTTCTGTGAGTGTGCTCTGAATTCCATTATGCTAATATTAACAGACGGCCCATCTGCAAGGAGCATCAAATAGGATGTATTTCTGTTCAGCCGAGCTATTTCTATCCGATGGAACACAGATTTAACCACCTGTGCACATATTCTAATACAACATGATTTTCATAGAAGCGCGGTGGCCATGACTGAGGAAATATTCTGTAATGGAAATTGGCATAGTCGCTGAAATGTAAAAAGTGGTGCAGGTGGTGCCCAATGACCCACAGGCCTCCATCATCTCCGGGTTAAAAGCTGATTGAGACCAGTGACTCCGACTCTTACAGTAAGAGGGAACAAAAAGTTATGCTTCCATTTCAAATCAGCTTGAGTTTCAGCCAATACACAGGACATGCTTCAGTGATCTGAGAAATTACAGGATACCACCCCTTCCAATTCCGCCATCACTGGACCAGACTGTTGCGGGCTTTGAAACAATTACCCCAAGGGGACCAGAGTAACCTTGTTTATAGCTCATTGAGCATCCACAGTTCCAATTTAGAACAGGTAATTACAACATCGTTATCTTCTCTTAAATCGTCACCAAAGGTGTTATCACAAAAAAAAACTGCCTTTGGCTCAGCTGTTTGCCTTTTGGACATTGATCGAAACAAACACAGAGTCGGTACGCCCATGCGTTTCTTGGAAGGGCTTACGTTTGTTCTCCAGGTGTCGGTGACCCAGCGCAGTCTGCTCACCCAGAACACATCAGTCACACTAACACACATCTGTCGCACCGGTCCAACCCACTCCATCATAGCCATGGCTGGTCTCTCTCCTTGAATGTCCCACCCCGCTTGGAGAGGACAAACAAATCTTCTGATTTGCCTCTAATCTGCAGTCTACCCTCAGCATGGGCCACCGTCAACCCAGCACATCAAGGACAAGCACTCCACAGGGGGGCTATCCATTAGCACAGCATCCTGCTTCTACCGTAGTGTGATAGGGACAGGGCAGAGAGATACGCTCCAATTAGAGATGGAGACATGGGGACTTTGCCCCTGACATGTCCCTGCTGCTCCAGAAAAGAAGTGTGAGCACACCTTTCTCATATAAAAGGAAGCCTTTCCTTCCAGTCATTCCTCCTGCCTCGGGCTGTTGCTGTTCACTCACCTCATGAAGCCAAACCATTTCGCATCATGCTGTTTCTTACCGTGTGTGGCGCTGCCTGGCTGTGTAAGCCTGTAAGTATGAATTGCTGGTCAAGCCCATGTGTGTGTGTGTGTGTGTGTGTGTGTGTGCGTGTGCATTTCTGCGGACGAAAATGTGTGTGCAATCTCGTGTATGTGTGCCCGGGGTGGTCTTTGGCATGCATCTCTCGTCTGAGGTTTCCATCAACAGAAATCCATCCCTCTATATAGTGCAGCATGTTCAGCGTGCCTGTACTGGGTTGATAGGTTGAACCCGCTTCATGCTTCATGCATTTGCATGCTGCATGAACACAATCTGCTGACGCCCAGTGGGAACTCCTTCCATCCATTTGCATTGTTTTTACGCTCCTACGTGAGGGGAAACAATTTGTGGTCATAGTCCGTCTGATTTGTAATGAGGATTTGTACATGAGAGGTTAGAGACACAGAAGAAAGCATAGCAACAACACTCTGGCATGAATATTTTATCTTTGCTCTACTGTATATGAATAAAACACAACATGGTCCTGATTCCTGACTACAGGACAGCATACCTTTCACTGGTCCCATGTGGATCTCTCCATTCTAAAGGGAAGGGATGAGCACTCAGATATAACTGGGCTTCTCCATCATAGGGTGCCTCCCTCCCATTGAATTGCACCTCCACCAACAGCCTGCAAATGCCTCTACATAAACACTGAAAAACATCTAGTGTGTTTGGTTGATTATGCACTGTATCAACTATGCATGAAGCAATTACATACCAGAGCCTTGGGGCTCGGATGAAAACCGAATGGATGAATTCCTACAACGATCCCTCCCTCGACTTTCTCTACATGTCCGTTCATTAATCCAGCCGGGCGGCCATTTGTTTGTGCAAACATTCATTTAGCTGTTTGTTTGTCTGTTCGCTCAGCCGTGGAAGTTTTCCTTTTTCTCTTAATCTGCTTCAAGAGACGTCAGTCTCTCGTGACCCACTCTATAGGGATTTTACGTCTGAGTTGACGAGACTGGCTGCATTCTTAATCAAAGGTCAAAGGTAGAAGGAGCGGGCCCAGGGACAAGGCTTGTGGTGACAGAAGAAGCGAGACGAGAAATAAACCACTGGATCTGCAGAGGCTTAGATTGATTGGAATTTAGAGGGAGGGAGGGAAAAATTAAATTGGGGGAACGGCGGGAGGGAGGGAGGGAGAGTGGATGGAAGGAGAGAGCGGGAGTGAGGAGCAGGAGTCAGCATGATAGGGGCAAACCAGAGAATGAGATTTTTGCCCTGAGAGCACCAACTTCAAAAGCTTTTGGGGGCATGCCTTTACACAATTTTTACTCTTAACATAATCCAGATATTTCTGAGTGTGTGTGTGCGCGACTGTGTGCGTGTGACAGAGAGAGTGAGAGAGATGTAAAAGAGACAGAAGCACCCCCCCCCCCCCCCCCCCCCCCCCCCACACACACACACACACACACACACACCCTCCCCCACTGATCGCCTTTAGAACAAAATGAATAACTTATCACCCATTTCACTAAGTCCAACATTTATGATTGCTTTGAACGTTAAGCTGCACTCCGCATTAGTGAATGTGGAGCAGTGACGGACTCAGATCGAGTGTGTGTGTGTGTTTTTAACTTCTTCTCCACTCAAATGTACCTTTGCGTGTTTATTCCTGTTTCTGTGTGCGTCTGCGTGTGTGTCTGTCTGTCTCCTATTCTTCCATCCGCATTCTTTTAATCCCATTCTCTTCGTCTAATCCATCTTTCCCCCTCTCTTCCTCCCACACTGTCTTTGCCCTCTCCCTCCCCTTACTCTCCCTCTCTATGCTTGCTTGATCGCTGCTGTCTGCATAGCGAAGAGCTGTATCTTCCACGCGGTTGTGATTCACTTGGCAGCCGCTCCAGATAAACATGTTGTGGTGGACAGACGCCTGGGTCCCGGTCCGGAGGAGCAGGACGAGGATGACAGACTGACGTGGGTGGGCCCTGCCCTGGTCCCAACGTCAGCATGGGCAGCAACGGGCAACGGCAGCCACTTGGCCAGATGGTCCGGAGTCGAGCTCTCGCCACTGTTCATCAAACGCACCAGCTCGCTCTGTCTTGCCTCGCCATGGCCCCCAGCATCATGTCACAGTGGAACCAGAGAAAATTAGCACCTAATTATAGGCTCCTCTCTGTGAGGAATGGTACTGGTGCTGGTGGTGTGTGTCAGTGTGTGGAGGCTGGGTGGTTGACTCACTGTGGGATCGAGGCCTGTAGACCACACAGAGGACGCACAGAACACACACAGGCCATGGAGGAGACACAAGTGATTACACACACATATGTATGGGAACACACACCAGCAAAAAGCTCAACCTCTCCGTCTTTCTGGTTGATTTGTGCCTCAGCAGGGTCTGCCCCCTCCCCCCCTGTGAGGATGCCTCAACAGGAACCACTTGTGTTCTATCTCTGATCCAACAGGATTAATTACACACACAACGGAAGCCGATGCCTCTGGTTTCTACGCTCTGCAGGCTCCCTTGTGTGAGGGATGGTGTAGTTAATCTTCACTGGGAACAATGGTGATTTTGTTCTGGTGTATTTGGTTGAGATGTATGGAAGAGAGCTTGACTATGCTGCCATCTTGTGATTGCATCTGGACAAGTACATGATGTAAATGAAAGGACTGAAAGAAAACCCCGGACTGCTCCATCAAAGCAAATACTAATCAATAACGATGAATCGACGTCGGACGTAGATAACAGGCTACAGGAGAGACGCTTTCAAAAGATCCCCAGATTTACAAAATGTTAAAAGCCGAGACGCCTAACTACCTATAGGCTAGTAGTAGATCACATACTACCAGCCGAGAGCCTCTGTGATCAAGAAAAAATATCCTGACAGCTGCTCCGACAGAAGAACCAGCAGTGGTCTGAAAATAGCTGCATGATGAAACTATTAAAATCTAAAAAGTAAGAAATGCCTCCTGCTGAATTCGCAAAGAGTCCAGCGAGCAGTGCAAGAAATCAAATAAATTCAATCACTTTTTGTCTGGAAAGTTAGCCATGAAATCTTTATTAGGTCTGCAAAGACTTACCAAAAATAGGTTAATATAACAAAAAAAAATCATTCAACTCATTCTTAAACAATACAAAACCATATTGCATCACACTTAAAATACTGCTGATTACTCCAACATCTCTTAACATTTATATATTGTGCCATTTGTTTACAGCACAACAGATCGGAAAGAGGACACTTTATGGACCGAGCAAAAACATTGAACCAACATCACTCAAGGAATCGTAAACCACACTGTTGCCTTTACGTCACTCTGAATGTGGATGCAGTGGATGAGTTAATACAAAACTTTGGCACGATAGATATTCTGTCGTCAAGAAAACAGCAAGCAAATGTCCTTGCAGGTTTTAGTGCATGTTGAGTATACTGGGTAGTTTGACTGATGCGTGCACATGACGACTGAAAAGGGTGGTGGGTCAGTAGAGGAGAAGGGGCTGGGGCGGGGCATTGGTGCAGTTTATTTTTAGGGGGCGGCCACTTTGAAAGGGCTCCCGGGGACGTTGTCGTCGCCCCATTTGACGATGATGGTGTAGCTGCCCTTTTCCTTGACGATGTAGGTGACGTTATAGAGCTTGTTGCCCATGTGCTTGACAAACACCTCCTCACAAGGAGCGCTGGGTCCGTGCACGCCCACCATCAGCATGTTGGTACCTGGACAGAGTAATAAGAGTTGGTTTAAGTTCAGTGACTAACACCTATTCCTGCAGTTCACCGCATCTCTGCCTCAGTGTTTTAGCGTCTTTCAGCTCTTTGTTTTGGTTCTAATGTCTGCAACTTGAATGTTTTTGTTGACTCTGCCTCATTAACCTCGTTTTCGGCTTCGGCAGACAGTTGTTAAAAAAAACCTCAGACAATGTTAAAGACTTGTGATTGAATATAGTGGAGCATTTAGCTGCTAAAGAGCCAGATATTTCCCTCAGGGGTTGGTGGAGAGTTGCTAGAATAACAACTCCAAATGAATGCTCATTTTGTTTCATGCGGGATGTGTAAACCTGCTCTTGTTCGCTAACACGTTCACCAAAACAACTTTATGGGGTGATAACATATGAGCGTTGTGTCTACAGCTTGTTCCTCTGCCTGCAAGTGGCCAAAAATCAATACTGCTTTAGTCTGCAGTGTCAGTGTTTGATTTATGTTTTTAGTTTTATGAATATAAAGTCTTTTGTATTCATGATAATGATGACCTCACCTGCTTTGCTGCAGTCAAGCGTAAAATTGTTTTTCTGTCCGACCAAAGCCTTGGACAGCCCCGTCCCGCGGCAAACCACCTTGCTGGCATCAGACGTCAGTTTTGTTGAGGTGGTGGAAGAGGAGGCGCTGTAGGCACCTCCAACTTTGGAGGTCTTGGTAACTGTTTCAACCAAGACAGAGGAGGTCTCGTGAAGGCTGTGTCCCCCTGACAGCCGAGCGCCTGTAGTGGAGGGAGAGACAGAGAGAGAGAGAGGTTATCTAATGTCATCACGACTGCAGTGCAGACATTAAATAATACACTCAGGATTGACAGGGATATTAGGGGAGCAGACATGCTGCTGCTCATGGGGAGAGATTATATGGAAGTGGACTAGTGCCTGAGCTCAAACAGGAAAACATTTCATATCGCTTTCGAGCTTTAAAGGTAACTTCCAGGAGTCAAAGCATTTTTATGCTACATTAATAAAACAAAAAAAGAAGTTTGCCAGGGATTTACAGCGTTTATGTAAGATGTACTCTGGGCAGCGTGAACAAAGATGACATAACTTCCACACGTATTTCAGAGGAACATTTGTTTCATAACAGAGACACTTGTCATCTGAGATCCGCAGATCAGATGGGAGAATGACTGGCAAGCAGACCTGTGATTTTAGCTTTGAAAGGGCTGCCCACTATGTGCTGTGGTCCTCCGTATTTGATGGTGATGAGATAGTTGCCAGGAGCCATGGGTGTGTAGGTGATCTTGTAGCCTTCGGGACACTCCCGACAGTCCATCTTGACCTTGGACGGCCCGTCAATGTTGACCGACAGAGTGGCAGAACCTGCGTTGCAGGTGTTGACCACAAACTCCAAGGGTACACCTAGAGGAAAGAGGACGATGCAGAACTAAATGAAAAGACTGAAAATAGAGGGGAACCATGCTAAAATATCAATAACTGTGGTATATTTTTGTAGCGGTGATGGTGATATCTACCTGTGGTTCCTCCCTGCAGTCCAGGGCCATGTGCTGTCACCATGCCCGGGTCTCCAACCAGCCCCGGGTCTCCCACCCGGACGTTAAAGGGGCTTCCAGGAATGTGGCATCCGTTGAACTTGACATCTATGGAGTGAACTCCGTTCTCCCGTGGAATGAAACGGATTGCATTCTTGTCTGAGCACAACACAAGCGGAGGAAGCGGTTAGTGATTTGTCGCTCTCAGATATTAAAGCTGATTTCTCTTTCTCATTCTCTGTTCGCAAAGTGCACTACAGAGTGAGGTCGGTGCGTACCACTGTCGAGCTCAGTGACATAGCATTCCTCAGTAGAACCAGAGGGAGTGTGGACTTTGGCGTCGACCACACCCCGAGCCCCATTGCGCTGCACCATGAAGGATGCCTCTTGGTTCACCTTCAAATCCTTCTCCTATAAAAGACAGGAAAGAATATAATCAAACTATATGTGTGTGTGCGTGCAAGAGCGGATGTTAGTGCCCACGCCTCGAGGGACACACTTTGTGTGTGACTCATGCCTGAACGAGAATAGATGGAACGGCTGGGTGTGAGAGGCAGTAAAGGTCAGAGTTTACAGCGAGGCGTTTAGTATTTTTGCCCCACAAGCGGACGAGTGGTCCTACCGGACTTAAGTGCTAACGTGACATTTTAAACGTCGGCCTGATATTGCACTTCAACTTCTTCTGGTAGAAAAGCACTCTGAAGTGACATTTGAGTTAACTAAAAATATCTGTTTTCACTGTTGTTGGCAGTCATATTGCAAACTGTGCAAACATCTGTGAAGTGAGGGGAAGAATACTGCGAGCTGTCACAGGTATCCTCAATAACGTCTCTGTGTTCTGTTCACTCTGTTCTAGGTTTCTTCCTCTAGGACAGAAACACAATCACATAGACGAGCCGACTGCCCACACATAGCACAGCTTGTGTTGCCCCACATTAGCAAGGGACAGTTAATCCAGCCCTTCATCACTGGCCAGCATCACAGTTTTATAATGCTCCAACACTGGCATTCAATTACACGTCAAGGGCAAAGTAGTATTAGACAGAAATATCTACAACCACTCATACATGATGTTACATGCAATCTGTTAATCACAACTGATTTCTTGTGACTTCGCTTATGTTGCGTCTTTGTGCAACAAATTAGGGTGGATTTTGTCGACTTACTGTGTGTGTGTGTGCGCGCGTGTGTGAGTGATCGTACCTGAAGGCTTGTGACAGTGAGCCTGCGGGCCTCGTCTGACAGCGTAGCAATTGGAACGATGAATGGGCTGTCAGGGATCTGCTCGTTGTTGAACTTGATTGACACCTCGTAGTCACCTAGGGAAGAAGACAGGTTATTTACTTTAACCATCAAATAAACTGGAGGAGGTCGGGAGGAATGACTAAAAAGTTTACCGGTTTAACATTCAAATGAGGAAAATTCACTTGCGGCTGACAAAAGTTCTACCTGGTTCTTTCACTACGTAGGAGACGCCGCAGGAGCCATCCTTCCTGTCCTCAAAGGAGATTTCAGCCTTGCTGGGGCCCTCCACAGCGATGGACAGACCGCCAGCACCCGCCTCTCTGGTCCAGATGCTGAATTCAGCTAATGAGGGTGAAACAATGCTAGATTAGAAAGTTTCCCATTTTAAATCATCCATTTTTGAAAAGTATTTGCAGAAAACTCCTTCCACTGCCAGCGTGTGCTTACATGGTGCTCCAGCCACGCCTCTCTCCAGGCCGGGTCCTCCTGCGCGGACCTTGTGCGCTCCTCCCTCCCCCATAGGCCCCACAGTAAACTGGAAGGGGCTACCGGGAACGTGTTGACCTCTGTACTTGACATTGACAGTGTGGGGTCCAATTTCCTGGGGGATGAAGCGCACGCTGTAGGTGCTGCTACCTCCATCCACTATGTCAGCATCCACTGTTTTTCCACTGGGGCTGGTCACCTGAGCCGTCATGGCCTGAGACCCACTCTCAACTGATGAGGCAGAGCAGCACAGAAAATGTGTTTAGACGGATGCGATGAAGACATTTGCACATTCTTGGAGGACGATTTACAGATTTTGGGTTTAACTCTCACCCTCAGGTCTGGCAGTGATGCCAGCGAAGCCGCTGAGGCTCTCTCTGCCCAGAAAGTCTCCGAAAACATCTCTGAAGGGGCTTCCTCCTCCGCCCACCTGGGTGCTCTCCTCCACTCGTACCTCCCTCTTGGTCTCTCCACCGCGGGTTTTGCTGATCTCCGTGCGCTCAGTGCGGGTGTAAGTGTGGCTGCTGCGGGTGAACGTCCGGGTCAGCCTCTCCTGAGCTGAAACCATCTGGAACCAGTTTCCTACAGCGAGGGCAAAGCAGTGAGGATAGAAATTTGAATGCACAACAGGTTCGTTTAGGATCGCTGCCTTCTAACTGCCTCTGACTGGCTCCTGTACTCACCTGGGATCTTGAGGTTAAGGCCGCATGTGCTACCCACTGAGGCAATAGAAGACGCCTGTCTCTTTCTAGTAATACTCTCCTTGATCCTTCCTTCTCCGGTCACCTTCACTGTGAAAGGACTTCCTGAAAGGCACAAACACATATAGAGTAAAAAACAAATACACATTTCTTATTCTTCAGATGTCTTTTTTTTGTATTTTTACATTTTCTGAGTAAAAGATTCAAACCTGGAATGTGCTTTTCTGCAAACTTGATGTTAACAGTGTAATTTCCAGGCTCTGTTGGACAGTAGCTCACTCTGCACGTCCCATCCTCCATATCTTCACAGTTGATATCCACTTTGCTCGGACCCTCGACTGACAATGCTAGACCTCCATAACCTAAAGGAAGGGAGGGAGGTAGGGAGAGATTGAAGAAGCGTTTGTGGCTACTGTATTTTATCCAACTAGGTTTATTGTCTCTAAAAGCTTACCCGCACTCCTCGTATCCACAAAGAATTCAGCGTTTTCGAAAGTGTGTGCTTCGACCAGGCCTTTACCGAAAGCCTTCACTCTGCTGGCCTCTCCGATCTCCGACTGTCCGACCATGATTTTAAAGGGGCTGTTAGCTACGTGCATGCCGCTTTTCCTCACACTCACTTCATGCTCGCCAACTTCTTTAGGAGTGAAAGAGATACCTGTGAATGCAAAAAAGGAAGAGAGGACAAAAAAAAAGTCAAGACAAAGGAGCCCAGAAAAAATGTAATCTAAGCATTAGACGCATCAAACAATGTCTTATCGGTTCTACTCTTGCTGTTGTTTTGCGCTATCGCGCGAGTGGATATCTCACCAAGGTGTCTGTTGGGCAGTTTCTTGAGCAGGCAGGGCTCCTCATTGCCTGATGGTGCTCTGATACTGGCAGTCAGGGAGCTCAGATCAGTCTCTGCAATCTTCAGGGACACGTCGGCTGCCGTGCCGACGTTCAGCTGGGATGTTCTGGTTATGGAGTCATCCCCTTGACATAAAGAAAAGGTGTGTTTAGATGTTTGTCAACCCCTGAAACCTGATTTATATTGCTATAACTCCACTACCCGAACAAGTCTGTTGGAAAAATGATTTATTATCTCACCTGTGATCTTAGCAGTAAAGGGACTGCCAGGAATGTGCTTGTTGTCAAACTTGACGATGATGTTGTAGTCTCCGGGAGCTGTGGGTAAGTAGGACACAGTGCAGGTGCCATCTTTATTGTCCTTACAGGTGATCTCGGCCTTAGAGGGACCCTCAACTGCCAGTGACAGACCACCTGAGAGGGAGAAACAAACAGCCAGACTCTAACTTTTTCTGCAGTATGGTGCTGACAACAGTTTGTAAATACTGCCACAAATCCACTATGAAATAGCAAATAACACTGGAAAGGGTAAGGGATAGTACCTTCTCCTGCATTCTTTGTGACCACAGTGAAAGTGGCAGCCTTGTTGACCATGCCGTAACTCAGACCTGGACCATAAGCGGTCACCACTCCGCTGTTCACAGCATCCACAAAGAACTGCAGAGGGCTTCCTGCGGGAGATATAAACATTGGCGATAACAGAAATGAGATTCAGACCCGTGTGTAGTATTACTTCAGAACAGGACATCTAAAAAGATGATAAATATTCCTGCGTTTCTCACCTGGAATGTGGTTGCCTTCGTATTTGATGTCCATCTCATGCAGGCCCCTCTCTGTCGGCTGGTACTTGATTGTTATGGTGCCGTCCTTATTGTCGGTGATATGTGGCCGAGCAGTTTTGCCTGAAGGCATTCGCACCTCACCTAGAAATGACAGCGGTATGGTTAAATGTCAGTGACCTAAAAAAGATGTTTTCTAGGTGTGTGTGTGTGTTATGTTGCGCTGTTTGTCACACCTGTGATTTCTCCTTGCTGTGGCGTGAAGGGGACGAGGAAGTTAACGGGACGGAAGAGAGGATCCACAGTATCCCGGGGAACAACTGGCTCATTTGTGGCCTGTCAATACAGCCCGAAAGGAGAAAGAGTAAGTTTCATGCGTCTAAATGTCAGAGCTAGAGTGCACCTGGCACACAACTGTGTCAAATACTGCTTTACTCACCACCACGTGGAAGGGGCTTTTAGGGATGTTCTGTCCCCCAAAGCGGATGGTAATAACATATTTTCCAGGTTCAGGGGCTGTGTAGTAAATGTCAAAGGTCCCATCGTGATTTTCCACCACATCCATGTCCAGCTCCATCCCTTGTGGGGTCTGCACCTTGCAGGTCACCTTGCCTTTTCCAGCAGCCTTGGCATCCACTGTAATAACTGTATCCTCAGAGGTCTGCAGCTTCTGAAGATTTGCTGTTAGAGGGAAAGCAGTGCTGCATAAATGCATGGCTTCTACCATTTCATAGGAGTGTAGCACATGAATAATAACAGCCTTGGTTACTCACACACGCCATGTCCTCCAATGGAAACTGAAAAAGGAAAAATGCAGGTTTTTAATACAAATATGTAAACTGTAATAAATGATTTTCATTTATCAGATATGCAAATATGCACAGTGTATTTTTTGTTTTGTTTTTTACCTGTGAGGCGACATTTGCTGGCGTCTCCTGTGGGCAGAGACTGAATGCGGTATGGGGAATAAGGGATCTCATCTCCTCCATATTTAATGGTGATAGTGTAGGGACCTGTAGAGTCTGGTACATAGGAGACAGTGTAGGTGCCATCTCTATTGTCCTGGATGGTTGCATTCTTTGGCTTCCCTTCTGGGTCCTGTGAATAGACAATTTCAAGTTATTTTAGATAATGGCTCATGGTTCAGAAATGAATGCATAAAATGGAGCTGAACCCACCAGAATCTGCACAGTGAGCAGTCCCTCTCCGGCATCACGAGCATCAATGGTGAACTCAACGGGGAGACTTGCAGACACACCTTTTGTGTCTAGACCTGGGCCACTTGCGCGTACTTTACTGGCATCATGCCCGGGCTGAGACATCACCTTGAATGGACTGTGAAGAAGAAGAGAGTGTCAAGTGTAATTACTAAACCCAGTTCTACAAAAGGCAGAAATGGGAACAGAAAATTTGCTGAACTACACTTTTATTTCCTAAATCCAGACAGACAGAGCAGAACTTTAATTAAGACATATCTGCACATACTGCCTGGCGTTGTGGGTGTTTTTTTAAATCCACACTGTACCTGTGTGGGACCTCCTGATCTGCATATTTGACAGCTACAGTGTAAGGGCCATCCTGAGCTGGAGTGTAGTGAACTGTGTGGGTGCCATCCCCGTTGTTCTTCACACCAACTGGCTCCACAGTACCTGGAAATAAGGCAATATGGAAATAATCATATACCACCAACTTGCAGTTACTTGTCAGCTTAGAGTTGGCAAGGTTTCTGGGTTGTCATTGTTAAACAGCGCGTCCTCACCTGATGGGCCATAGAGTTTGACATCCAGTGGAGCCTGTCCAGCCTTAGAAGAGTCTACTGTGAAAGTCTGAGGAACATGAGCTCTTACTCCGGCGCCCAATCCTGGACCGGAGCATTTCACCTTGCTGGGGTCCACAGGGTCCCTCACTGGGACACGGAAAGGACTGCCGGGGATGGGGTGACCTCCGTAGTTAATGTTGACGTCATAGTCTCCAGGAGTGTAGGGGATATACTCCACACTGCAGCTGCCGTCTTTATTGTCCTTGCAGGATATTTTTGCCTCCGAGGCTCCCTCGATGGTGAGGCCCAGACCCCCTGTACCAGCACCCCTGCAGGAGAAGCCAACGCTATTACTTCAGTGCACACGTTTGAGTCAAGTTCCCACAAATGATGCTTTAAATAAAATCCAGCACTACCTGGTCTCCACGGTGAAGCAGTTGGACTTGTTGGTAATTCCTCCCTCCAGACCTGGTCCATATGCACGGACTCGGGTCGGATCACACCCCTCCACTACAGACACTCTGAAGGGACTCTTGGGCACGGGCGCCTCATCGTACAGCACCTCGATCAGATGCATTCCTGGACACAGATACATCAGATGTCATACACCTCTGCCAGGATGTTTTCAAAGCGAACAAATGTTTTCCGTTATTGCCACTTGCTTTTAATTATGGGCCAGACAAAATTCCCTTTTAGGGAGATAAACATCTGTTTATTTATAAAAGACACCATCTAGAGCGCAGACGCTCTGGTGAACGTACAAGGCGTTACATCTGTTCCCTATTCATTATTCTGTTACAACATTTTTCTGACAGAGCCCTCTCAGTAGGCCTATATGCCAGATTCCCAGCCACACTGCAATGATATTAGAGCATGTCTGGGTGGTGGAGAAGTGCTCTGTGATCTCTTTGCTTTGTGTTATAGGTCTCTATTAATATCCCCTGTCATTCCCCCAGTTGTATGGCTGTGTGCAGGCAGCCTTCAGCACACATACCTGCCTGGTTAAGAGCTTCTGTTGCAGAGCACACTATTTATAAGACAGAGCCTGTCTGCCTCCCTGCCTCCCTGCTCTCTGCCCCTCACATCATTGCTCCACTGCATCACTCTGTATTTATACCCCCCTCTCTCTCTCTCTCACTCACTCGCTCGTTCTTTTCCCACTCTCTTGCTTTATTCCCAAATGGCGCCCAAAACAAGCACCTGTTAGTGATTTCTCCGTCTGCCTGTATGCACTCTTTTAGACAGCCTGTCTATATAAAACCCTCTGCAGCAGGTTAGGTGTTTTAACGTCACACTTTTCGCTCCCCACCTTATGATCCCGTGTTAATTAACACTTTTAAATTAACTACTGTTATTTATTTATTTATTTTTCTACCTACCATCCTCGAATGCTGTGTACTCCACTCTGTAGGTGCCATCTCCCTTGTCGGTGATGTAGGATTCTGTGTTGGTGCCGGAGGGGCTGATAATGCGAACCTTCACATGATTTCCTCCAACTTTTTTCAGGGCGCGGGCATCAACAATGAAGTGGGTTGTGACTTCTCTGAGGACCCCTACAAACAGAAGAGCCATTCATGTGACCCGTTAAACCAAATGGGCTCAGACTTGACATTATAAAGCTTTATAATGGACTTAGTATATCAGCAGTAATTTGGGTTCTTTGTCTTACCTCTGGGCTCCACGCCTGGCCCATAGACATGCACCCCAGTGGTGTCCACAGAGGGCTCGACCTGCAGGACCTTGGGAAACTGGGGAATCATGTGGCCACCGTACTTGATCGTGATGGTGTGTGTGCCATGGAAAGGTGGGATGTATGTGACAGAGAAGATCCCCTCCGCAGTTTTCTGGATGTGCACCTCGGCTTTAGCCCCGGTCTCTGACACAATCTCAATGGTGAGCTCAGCGTCACCTGCCCGGGTGCAGTCCACGGTGAACGTCGCTGGTTCACCTGCCTTGGCTCTCTCCAGACCTGGCCCACTAGCTGTCACCTTGCTGGGGTCCAGAGCTGCGCGCACTGCAGCCTTGAAGGGAGAGCCAGGGATGTGCTGTTCGGCAAACAAAATGTTGATGGCATACTCCCCGGCCTCAGTGGGCAGGTAGTACACTGAGCATGTGCCGTCGCCGTTGTCCTGGCATTCAATCTTTGCTTCGCAGGGACCCTCCACAGTCAGGCCCAGCCCGCCTGCACCAGCTCCCTTTGT
This sequence comes from Nibea coibor, assembly GCA_023373845.1. Classification (NCBI taxonomy): domain Eukaryota; kingdom Metazoa; phylum Chordata; class Actinopteri; family Sciaenidae; genus Nibea; species Nibea coibor. The sequence goes on from CM041721.1 coordinate 20,025,675, forward strand.
GTCAATAGTAAATGGAGCTGGTTTACCCACAATGCCTCCCTTCAGACCTGGGCCAAAGGCTCGCACCTGCGATGCAAAAGTCAGGTCAGTTTTTGAAACAATAAAAATGTGTACGTCATGTTTCATGAGTCTCAAGTATAGACTCCATAGATATACTTGCAGCTTGAACTTCGTGCAGCTTTTATGAACTTTTACCTTTGAAGGATCAGCAGGCATCACCGCTTCAACTCCAAAGGGGCTTCCCATCACCGGGTTGCCATCATAGCTGACATCAACCTTGTACTGCCCTTCCTCTGGAGGAATATACTTCACACTGTGAGTGCCACCGGCTTTGTCTGATTCCAGCTTGCATGGGATAGGCCGGCCAGAGGGTGAGGTCATCTTCACACCGACATTGCCCTGTCCACCAGCGCCCTTTGTGTTCACCATGAACTCCTGATCCTTTCCGACCTCCACTTCTGCAAGAAAGATTAACACGAGACTCTTAAATCTGTGCAGTTAACTATTTGAAATGGAAAAAGAGTGCATTATGTGGTGTTTGCAGCTTACTTTTGTCTAGTCCGTCCACTTTCACCTTTCCAATGTCAAGAGGTGGCGCAACTGTGATGTGAAAGGGGCTCTTAGGAATTGGATCTCCTCCATGAGTGACTGAAATTGCCATGTTACCCTGAAAAGACACAAGAGCAAGAATGAATATGAATTGCCCTGATGCATTAACAATAATTGATGCATCCTGTTAATGGAAACGTTAATGGACTTCAAACAGAGGCCTACTCTACCTGTTGAAGAGCTGTGTACTTGACAGTGTAGGAGTAATCGTGGTTATCGATGATCTCAAAGTCACGAACCGCCTCTCCTGGGCCTGATGCTGCGAAATGTACCTCAGGCTTGGCCTTGCCAGCTCCCTTTGTGTAGATGGTGAAGTGGGTTGGAGCGCCCACCTCCACTCCTGCAACATTCACGTGTTTTGTCAGTGCTACCAGTCCAAATATTGTATTGTAGTGTTTGTTGCAAATACCTTATACTGATTCTGGTTCTTGGTGTCTCACCTGTCTTGTTGAGTCCGGGGCCCTCTGCTCTCACCTTACCAGCATCATGGGAAGGATCCACCTTGACTTTGAATGGACTGATGGGAATTTCCTGACAAAGCCAACCATAAAAAAACATCAGATAAAGGTAAGATAACCACAATATAACACTAATATCTTCAAAATTGATCTGCCCTTCTTGCACTGGAAACCGTATTTTTACCTGGTCTGCAAACAGCACCATGATGGTATATTTGCCCGGACCGGGGGGAGTGTACTTGACAGTGAAGGTGTCATTGTCATTTTTGATGATGTCAAAGTCAATGTCTGCCTCGGCAGGACCAACCACCCCCGGGGCGCACTTGATTCCAATGCTGATGTCCCCTAATGGCGCATAGCAATGAGCACAGTTCACCAAGGTCATTAAAAAGTAGATGATCTGAATACACAGAAGAAGTCACTCTATCTGACCTAAAATATTAAGTACATTTCATACATTTCCACTAATTTCATTCCACTTTTTCAACTAAACAGCACAGATTTACTTCTGTTGTCTTATTTCATTAAGACTCTCCTCAGAAGGGGTTTTTGTAGCCACCCACATCATCTCCTTGTACATGCTCACCTTGACCGGCCTCACTGCAGTCCACGGTGAAGTATGTTGGCTCGTTAGCTTTGAGCCCTGTCTTCTCCACTCCAGGCCCATAGACCTTGACTCTGTCTGGATGAGAACCCTCTCCAACCAGCACCTAATGAATTCATAGTGTGCTTGAGGCAGAAGCAATTGGTTCAAGTACAACTGCTGCAGTCCTCTTACTTTGTCTATATTCGGTGGAGTATCATTAAACTAAATTGACTGAATTTTAAGTGCAGCTGTTGTAGGTGTGTGTGCATGTGCAGCATCATGTGTCTTACCCTGAAGGGGCTGTTGGGCACGTTAACCTCCCCCCAAGTGATGATGATGGTGTGTTTAATGGGCTTGACAGGAGTGTACACACACAGAAACGTGCCATCTCCCTTGTCAGTGATCTTGATGTTAATGGTGCAGCCTTCAGCATCCTTAGTGGATACAAAAGCATGTCAGCACTGGTCCATAGAGCCTCATGCAATATAAATTAATATGAATAAACAATGATGTTTTTGCAAACTGGTGCTCTTCGTACCTGTGCATAGATCTTGAGCTGACCCTTCCCTGCCATGCGGGCATCAATGGTGAATTCAGTTGGTTTATTCACAGTGACGCCGGTCGGCTTCAGGCCTGGACCGTAGGCTTTTACCTGCAATATTTTATTGTTTTAATGTACTTTCTTTAAAATTTGATCAAGGTCACAGTGGAAACCTGCTTTAGATGTGTTGCATATAATTCATTTAGTGGCAATTACCTTCTCAGGGAAGGTATCATTGGCTGCAGGAAGGATGTGGGCCATGAAGGGGCTGTCCTTGATGTCCTCATCGTCACAAATGACATGGACAGCATAGTCGCCAGGCTCAGTGGGCCAATAGCGCACATCACAGGAGCCATCGCCCTTATCGTCACACTCAATTCTAGCCTGTGACGGGCCTTCGATGGAGAAGCCTGAGCGTCGAAATAATCCGAGCATTCAGTTTTAGAACACATAAACAAAATCCACCTCACCTCATACCACTCGCACAAAACTCACCTAGAGTACCAACGTCAGTGCCGATGGCCTCTACCACAAAGTCAGCAGATTTTCCCACCATGCCAGTCTTCAGACCAGGACCCCAGGCCCTCACCTTTTGAAAACCTGCCTCCTGACTCACATCTACCTCGAAAGGGCTGCAGCACACAAGAATACACAATATCACCTCGTGTCAATGCGAATGTGCATTGTTAATGAATAGCTAAGGGCAAGCAATGGGACCCTACCTGCGTGGGATGGGCTGGCCTCCCCAGGTGATGCTGACTGTGTATTTACCAGGCTTCAGGGGGTAATATTCACATTCATACACACCGTTTCCTGCATCTCGTACTTTCACTTGCTCCTCTGCTCCAGCTGAGGATGAATAATACAGGCAATATGGATTCTTAAAAAGTCTTTGAGACATTTTATACATTTTGTTTAGCGCTTTCTCTTATGCCTATGTGAATGCTCCCCCTCAGACAAAAACCCAAACACAGCACAAAATTCTATAAATGCATGAGGAGGAGTGATGCAGGAAAGAGAGAGCTGTCTGACTCACTTGGTCCTTTGACTGAGACGTTCAGCTCTCCGCTGCCAGCTCCCTTGGTGAAAACTTTGAAGTCTGCAACCTCCTTTACTCTCACGCCTTTAGGCTGAAGGCCTCTGCCTGTAGCTCTGCAGGCATTCGGGTTCATAGCTGAAAGGAATAACAACAAGTGTGAAAGAGAAATATTTAGCAAAGCAAAAGGCAACTGAGAGTAGCCAGCAGTTGGCAGCAATGTTAGTAGCAAAGACATTAAAATATCAAATTCATATGGGATTTCTTAAAGGTTGGCTGAGAGAACCTGTAAATGAGAAAGATGCTTTTTTGCAGCACAAAGTGCACAATGTTGAAAGAGACATTGACACGTAGGAGAGCATCGAGGGAGCATCTGACAACATTTCAGTCACTCCAAAATGTTGACTGCAGGCTTAAACTGTATGCTGGCAGATGCGAATTCAGATGTGATAAAGAACAAACATGTCAACAGCACAAGCAAAGATATTTAACAGAGAAGAACAAAATGCAGAGTGGGACAATCTGTAAACTGTTTGCACCACATTGCTTCTCATCTCTTTCTGAACATAATTAAACCATCAAGCTGCACGATGCAAGAAGATGCGACCAAGCACGAAACTGAGCTGCGGCACCATAATCTTAACAGAAAGCACAAAGGGGCATCTGCAGGGCGCGGCATAGGGAAAGGTTTTGGGGGGCTCTGGCTGAGCAAATGACACAGGCTCCTCCCAGCAGACCATACTAACTTGGGCGGCCAGGTTTTGGGGGGGGTACCCCCTTCCCACCCTTCGCTCCAGGTGGTGCACGCACTGACTGAGGGACTATCTGCAGTGGAGCTCCCATTGGAGGAGCAACGGGTGGAGCTAGAAATGACAGATAGGAAGGGTTACGGTCTATCCTGGGTGTTTTTTCCCAGGGAAAATAAAGATGGTGATGGATAGATCACCCTGACACTAACAGCACGCTAAGAAATCAGATTTGTCTGACAGTAATTTACAACACAGACAGATGGCTCACCTTCTGCGATGTTGACAACAAAAGGGCTCTTGGGGATCTCCTGGCCTGCAAACAGCACGTGGATGGTGTGAGGCCCCTCCAGCATGGGACGATAAGTGCAACGGAAAACACTGTCGCCTTTATTCTCCAGGATGAGCTCCACTGTGTCCTTTCTGCCCTGAGGATCGACGATGACCACGCTGACATCACCATTGCCAGCACCTGAGTGTGAAAACAAAATCAGTCATCAAAGGTCAGTAGACACTGTAGCTCTAGTCCAGAGATTCTTTTATGTAACAATAAGTAAAAGTGGTGAAATGTTCCACACTAACCAGCTGTGTAGATATCAAAGTAGGTGGGCTTGTTAGCCACGTTGCCGGTAGCCTCCAGACCTGGTCCCCTTGCATGCACTTTGCTGGGGTCACCCATAGCCTTTGTTACATTCACTGTGTAAGGGCTCTTGTCAATGTCCTGACCAGCAAACAACACTTTAACCTAAGAAGTAAAAAAGCAAGACAAATTCAAGACACCATTAATAGAGTGGCTTGTCCACGCTGCGCTAAGCGACGTGTGGACATCAGAAGAAATGCAGCTTTGTTTTACCTTGTGAACACCCTCAACTTTAGGAACATAGGTGACGGTGTAGGTTCTGTTTTTGTCTTTGTTGGGTTTAACCTTGGCCTGGAGAAGAAGAGGACAAAGTAAGAGAGGATTAAATATTGAATTGGCATTTTGTGCGCTAATATTCTTCCGTGTCTATCAGGCATAACTTGCCTCCTCTTTGTGTCCCTCAGGATCCTCCACATAAACAAGGACCTCGCCACTGCCAGCTTCCAGAGTTTCCACAGTGAACACAGCTGGTTGCAGCACCTTGTTACCATGAGGCTCGATACCTGTAATGACACAGGGGTGAGGTGATTTAATCTGCAAGGTTTGGGCATTGTGACACTTTTAACAGGCAACAATGTGAAACACCAACATACCAAACATTTTAAAATACGAGTAAAATACTTGTGCTATTGCTGAAGTACCTACGCGTCACCTGTTGTGACATATGCTGCTTTTATATTCATAACTGAGAACAACATTAATTATGCATTCATATTGTTCATGCGAACTGTTGTGAACTGCGCAGGTGTTGGGCTACCCACCAGGACCATAGGCTTTGGCCTTGTTTGGGAAAAGTTGTTTGGGCTTGAGAGGAGCTCCAGGCTTCAGCTTTGCCTTGGGGAACTGAGACAGGTAGGTCATCACTGAGTGCTCATCCACATCTGGGTCCACAATCTCCTCAGGGGCGATCACCTACAGCACAAAAAGACAACCAGCCCAATGGGGGTTATATAATATTATACATAATAGTGTATGTGTGCGCGTCTGGGTTTTGTTGGAAAACCAGATTTCAAAATAAATGCTACAGTTCAGTTTTATGCAACCTCTTGCAACAACCATGCTATGCTACCATAGCTATATTTATGCTTAGACTGATGGTATTATCTTTGCAACAAGGGTATGATTGACTCTTTACAGAACCTTCCCTTATTAAGCATAGTGCAATGGGATTGAACAAGGATTAAACTTATTTATTCCCCCCACCTCTGACTCCTCTCTCCCTTCCAGCACTTGTTTGCCTGTCTATCACACAGTGGCACAAAGCCACGTTTCATGCTGGTTATATTTAACCCCAGGACAGCAGGGTTAAGGATTGTTGCCCTCAATAAGCCAGCCAGGGGGATTTATCCTGAGCCAGACCTCTCCCACATCTCCTTAACACCACCAACACTGGAATCCAACCTGCAGGCCTGCAGAGCCATGACATACACCCCACGGCTATCTCGCCAATGCTAAGCCTCGTGGAGAATAGCTAACCCTGTGTCTTAGACAAACAAGTAAACAACCTGGGCAGTGCACATTACAATATGGGTACTCAGAGTCTTACAAACAGGCTGGAAATATTGCACTCTTACTCTGTTTGCATTGTTATTCTGATGAGCGAAGACATATTTACACCTCTGTTTCAGTGGCTGGCTCGGGACGTGTTAAGAAATCTCACACCCCCACAAATTCACGAATCTACTAAATAAAACTCCTACAAACTCACTAACTGAGAGCTACAATACGGTAAATGGAAATATTAGAAGCGGGCTGGGTAATAAATATTTCATGACACCCTCCAGCATGATCTCTCTGGAAAAACACCGGGCTCCATAATATCATGCACAGTATTGCCTTTTCTCACCTCACTGTTGCCTCACAGGTATACGTACATGTGGTGAGGCATGTTTGAATTTACAAATGCGCCTTTAGAAATGGTTGGTACTTAGTGGGTATCAACTATGTTGCCAATCGGAAAACATTGTGTTGCCCTGTGAGATCAACTCCAGCCACCTGACATCCGGCTGAGCTTAAGTAAACTAAAAAAGCCCTGTGTGTGTGTCTGTGACTGACATTTATCGTGCATCTTACCTGAGGCACACCCAACCAGTCGTCAGCCTGTTGCATGGCTTCTCTGGCATTCTGCACTGGCTGGTTTGGGTCCCACTCTGCCCAATCAGGACACAAACCTGACAAAATGGAAACAAGAGTGATTAAACAATCCTGCACAGGCTAATGCAGACAGCGTTACACTGCGGTTGCTATAGCAAGGCCACTCGGGCAGTCGCCGCTATTGCTCGCCTATCTAACGCCTCCGACAGCAACATCGCATGACCTCACCCCCGCTGCTTTGTTCCTGTGCATTCAATAAAGAGCTCTCTTGATGACTCCAAAGAAGCAAGCTCGAGACGTTCTGGCACTTTCACTGCGGCTACAGCTAGCCTCCACCACGCTGCTAATGCCTAAATAGGATTAGAGTTGCCGATGGAGTGGCCAGTCATTCAAAAGGTCCACAGAGGCACACCATAGAATACTATCATCCAATTATCATGGACCACTGTATTAGCAGTGTTGAGTTTACATGCACCTGCAAGGAAGGAGTGCACAGTGACAAAGCTGTCGGTAGGGTGGGCCTTCCATCATGTTACTATGGGAAATCAGTGCTCTTCAAGGTGATGTAAGCTCTGGAGTGAAGCCATGTATAGCTATACTGTTCATTATGCAACATCACTGCAATATCAAGGGCGGCAGACGTATGCTGTAGTTGTGTAAGAACACGCTGGATGTACTAAAAGAGGTCGGAGCTACCGGAATTGGTCTCTTCAGGTCTGGAGAATTGACTTGTTTTGCACATTTGTATCTGAATTAAAGGAGCTCCTGTGTTTCAGAACAGAGCTAGTTTTAGTCAGTTACCCTTCTGTTTGGTATTAGCTGATGAAACAACACAACCTTGTATGGTCAATATTGCAGCAGTGTTTGAAAGATGCGTCTGTGGCTTAGGCACCTCCCTGTGACAGCTCACTCTGCATTTTGATGCAGAGCCAAGCATCCCCCCCTGACAGAACAGGAGGAATGGTGCCCAAATTTGGGGGTGTTGTGTAGCAGCGAGGCTATAAACACTAAAGCCGGGCTTGGGCCTCAGGGCCCGAAACAGTGAGAGAGAAATCTTCAGTCATTGTAGGACAGCTGGCATGGACGTCCTCCGGCCATCAGCAACCCCTCAACAACCTACTGACATTACCTGGTCCCCGGAGACAGATTACACTAGCTGACATCTAAATCTGAATGTGTGTTTGTGTGTGTGTGCTCCAGAGAGATATACACCCTTCGTTTCTAGATGACGACCAAAGGAGACAAATTCTCATGAGGAGGCGATACTGTATCAGATACACTGACTGACACATGCCTGACCCCAGCCGCTATAGCAACCAAGGAAAACCTCCACATACAACCATCTTCTTTTTCTGACTCAGCACTTACTCCACCCGGCCTCATGCTGCTACACGCTGCTTTACCTGGGGCACAGTTGTCGACCAGAGCTCCCAGGGCTTTGCCATCGCGCCAGTCACGGTTGAAGTTGTTAATCGGCAGCTGTGGCACCTTGTTCTGTATCCAGCCCAACAAGCGTTGTTTGGGGGTCAGCTTCTTAGTCTCCTCGTCGTCCTCGTCGTCCCACATGGGCATGGAGATAGAGTAGTGGAGGATGAGAGTCCAGATAAGACCCAGGATCAGCTTTAGATTCCCATCCACAATGGCTTTGCTATCTGTAGTTAGACAGTAGAGATAACAGTATTCATGAGGATTTATAACTTTCAAAAGTTCACACAATGCACCACGTCCTGCAGTATTTGTTGGTACACTAGTTTACTGCATCCTTCAGCTGTATTTCCACTGTTAATTCCTTCAGGGTCCTTCCTGAGACATTTGTGCAGTCTACTAGTAAATCTGTTTCTCTCCGTGTATTGTTATCACTGATCAAGGGAGCCCAAAGCTAAACCATAAAATATTAAGACCTAAGATCTGTACATCTCAAAACAGTTTTTCCTTGCTGCTCTGCAGAGTTGACCAGGCTATTCCGAGTAGAAATATAAACAATGATGATTGACTGCTGAGGAGACAAGAATCTAATGCTCCTCACTGCTTCCCCCTGAGCCCCTTTCTCTCAGACAGCTGTCTGGCTGAGGACCCCTGACAATCTGTCATCCAGTCACAATGGTACTCTGCAGACAGTGACAGCTGAGGATATGTGGAAGTGGATCCCTCTCTGCATAAATACCACTTGGATTTCAATTACGTCCAAAACTTGTAGCGCTAGTCTGTCATAAATCAAATAGGTGGAGATTAGATTCATTGACAGGGAGCGTGCGGCTCATTTTCCTGAAGTTCTCAGAGGAAAAGTTTGTCAAATAAGCCAGTTTGAATCCACTCTAATTTAGAAATTCAGCCATTTAAGCAAAAGAACCTCCGAGGAGTGTTAGACTTTAATGTTCCATCGACTAATCTTGTGCGATACACTCCGGTTAACTCAATAAGATTTTAATAATGGAGGGACTTTGGCGCTCGTTGTTTATCACGGCACTGTTTCATTGCGACTTCGTCTTTTGATAGATCAGTGCCTCCAATCAGAGCGTAATGTTTGATGTGTCACCGTTTGACTGGCACAGGCAGGTGGCGCGATGCGGCACAGTGTGGGTTTGATCCTGCCGTGTCCGACTTTAAGGGCAACTGTGTAGTCACAGAGACATCCATCAAATTGTATCCTGTTACACACTGTGACACATGTGCAACTAAGCCTGTGGTGATTTTTTTAGTGTCTCTGGGTCACTGGAATCAGACTGAGACATTATCTTAAGAGGGCTGCACTGATCCACTAGAGCTACATGGAGGGAGAAGGTGCTGGGGAAGTAAAATGCCAGGACTTCTATTATCACGCCCTATTTCTGTCAAAACAGTCTGACCTAGTGTGTGTGTCTGTACAGCTGGAATACTAAATAACAATAACATATTAAGTCTCACACGCCGCACACTGGGGATAGATGTCTGTGATTGTGCCCTTTGTCCTCCCCTAGGATTTAAGCTTGCCACTGACAGTTTCCCTATCACACACACTGTCACACACTCAGTATCCAGGTGGACACACTGTGGCCTTCACAGCCTGCCGGCCAAAGCCTCAGCCACGCCGGGAATTTCACTCAAGTGTGTGGCCACCCATTAGTCACCAAAACAGAAAAATACTCTGTCAAATGTTTTAATAACTTTCCTCCTGTATGAATTGTGGGGTTGTCTACAGGTGTATAATTAAACTCTTCATCTTACAGCATCTGTGCTTCTCATGTTAGGCCACTAGTTTCTCCTCAGTTATTAAATATTTCTGTGAGGTGCCATTCTGTCCACTCGGTCCTTCTCTGGCGGCCCAGTGGATGTGACACACATCCACAACAATTTATTGTAAATTCAGCTATCCGTACCGCGGCCTGATCCCCAAATCCCACCAGAGTTAATCCTCACCTCGCAGGACTTGCTGATGGCTCTGGCTGTCAATGAGGAGCGGCGGCGAGTCGTTCTGACCCCTGACCCGACATAGACGTGTGTGTCTGCGCACGGAGAAGCGTGCGTGTACGCGTGACCGTGTCCACGTGTATTAATTCTCATTAACACGGTCCTCATGAATTTGCAGCTCGTAGTTTATCACATTTTTCTTTTGCAGCAAGAGTAAACTTAAGTATAGTACGGAGCCACTCAGCTTTGGCCCTGACACAAGTTAGTGACCTCAGTGGCACCTCTGCAGTAACTTTCCAATAAGCTGTTGACCCCGGCTCAGTGCAGCTTTCCAGCTTTCCAGAGGCCTGTGAAACCCATGTCTCACTGCTTGGCTGACACCTGAACTGATAACATACCAACAGAGCGGCTACAGAATGTGGATGTGTTTGTGAAGATGTAACAGACTTAGCTGACAGCACTGCATCTTATTAGGATCTAAACGCACACTGCCGGCCATCGTGAAGTCATGTTTGTCACTTTTTCCTATCTAATAATAGCCGGTTGACTTTTTATGCTTTGCAGCTGAATTGTTTCCATCTAGGAAGCCATTAAAAGTCAGACTTACCAATTGAGACCAGTTTGATATGCTCTCTGTCCAGGAACTCTAGTGCCACAGAAACGTTTTCCAGTTTCATCTGACGGAAGTTGGGTCTGGTGTGGTACTTTCTGTACATTTTCTTCTGGCTCAAAACCTCCAGGAGTGAAATTAACTTCAGGCCGTCAGTGAAATCCCTCTGCAGGTCGGTGATGGTCTTGTTCACGCACTTGAGGTGCTCGTTGCACCACCTGGTGAAGGTGTTCTGCTGGATCTTCTTCCATGGCGCGTCCTCGGCCAGGTCTTTCTCCGTGGCTGGCATCTCGTCGTCCTCTTCGTCCCCAAAGTCAGTGGCCTGGTAATACTGTGGAGGCAGCTGGTCGTCGCTGTAGTTATTGCTCATCATGATGGCGTTTTCCGTGTCCACTTTTATACCTCGGTGACACTTGCTCGGCAGCGCAGAAAAACTTTAGCGGGTCGATGGCAAGCGCGCTCTCGCGGAGGAAAGTTCAAACTTGGAGGAGTTTAAAGAGCAGCCCAGAGATTTTTCTTACGTACTTGCGAAGAAACCACTTATGTCAGGACAGTGATGGATTAAATTATCCGATTTACAACGTGCAGGGCAGCTGGTCGTCCGCTTCTTCTTCTTTTTTTTTTTTTTTTATTAATTGGCACCCTCTCGACAAGTCGGTCCTTTCCAAGGAGAAGAGCTTTGAAAAATAGAGTTTTGTGGCAGGTGAGCTGGAGCAGCAGTGTTAAGAGTTGACTCTGTTTAACTTGACTGTGGTGGGAGGAAAGAGTTGGGTATATAAAGGACCCGGGACCGCGTCACTCACCCTCTGTGATCATAGTCTATTTGTTAATCCATAAGGATAACGGGAGTCAGGGGTCGGTTTCGGGGAGGATGGGGGCGGTGATTGGTCAGACCCCGGACAGCGCAACAGTTGTGGCATGCTCCTTATTTTTAGGCGCTCCTATTTGGGCTGCTGGGGGGGAGGGGGGAGGGGGACATCACGATTGTTCCCAATGTGTGTCACGCTCAGGGTCCAAGTGGCTGAACAATTGGTCTAAGAAAAGAAAGTGAGACGTGTAGCGAGCCCCTCACAGTTTGTTTTTATGGCTGATAGTTGTCCAAAAAGTCTGATTTTTGCACTTGATCACCGAGGCCTCGGAGAGAAACGTTTTAAAGGATGAGGTCACCCTTAGTAAAGATGAAGCAACTGCATTACGTGTGCTTCACAGCTATCTGCCACCCCTGGGCGAAATGCATCTCTGCGAAGACAAGCAAAGGTCAATATAAGCTCAGGGAAGGTCACAGGAGGCTATTGATATGAAAGAAAAACACTTTATTTGGATTTTGACGTACAGTAATTCATGTTTCTGCACCATCAAGCAAACCACAATTAAATATATTGCCATAAATGCCTTTGAACTCACTAAATTCAACATTTACAGCCAAATTTACACATTTAAAATGTCCTTTCTTGTAAATGTCTGTTCAGAGCACAGAATAAAGGAACACATGTCATCTCCGGCTCTAATCCGGGACAACATGTCAGCATCCATTGACTGAAGATGAGGCTGTTTATAGAAATACACCGGGACACTTGTCAGTGTGTGCGCATAGTAAAATAGATCATCTATACAAAATGAGTCAGTTCCAATAAATATTGTGCTTCTTTTTTTTTTTCCTGTAGGTTCCTGGACTGTCACGGTGTTGTGACTCAGCAGTCAGTGGCATGGCAGTGACACCAGATGCCAGCACCGTCCTTGATGAATAGTGGGAGGTAATAATAACTGTGACACATGCAGAAGGCATTCTCAGGATACTCAGTGCGGACACACTGCAGGACTCCCCATGTTGATCTAACGCCATGTAATAAGATCCTCATAGAATAGACTCAGAAAATTACACAATATTTAATGTTCTCATGGTGTTGTGAGGCAGAGTTTGTATTTATTTAATGATGCCAATATTAATCTCATTAATATCCATCAAAAAAGAGATATTACAGTTCTCGTGTTTAAACAGGGGTGGAAGATGTATTTACATCCTTTCCTGGAGTAAAAATATCAATATGTCAAGGTAGAAAATACTTACATTATTACAAGGAGTACAACAAGTCCTTTTACTGTTGATGCCTGTCAGTGTCATTTTATATCGTAGTTACGTAAAGTAAAGATCATTTTTACTAAGCTGCTTGATAGGTGAATTTAAAGTTATTGTTTACTAGTTTGCTATAGTGAACAAGTAAAAATGTGTAGCCGAGTTATAGTTTAGAAAGCAGCACATGATGTACAATACTCATGTGAAGTTAACTTTATGAAAGTAATAAGTAAGATGACTTTGGAAGACCAACTGAGGAGGGTGGAACATTTTATTTCCTGCAGCTTTGATCTCCATTTCTAACTCTCATCTTCCTTCCTATTTCTTTCTCTCTCTGGATCTAATTCACCTAAGACCAGTCTGAGCTTACAGCCAGCCAAATGAGAAAAGTAGTCAGCTGAAGAATGTTTATTAGAGAACTTGATTATTAGAATCGAATCTTTTTAACGTTTTTATGAAAGGGAAAAAAAATGGGCAATTGGAATATCATGCAAATTCAATTCAAATTCATACAATAAAAGAGATGAAACGAAAAGGAAGGAAGCTCTGAAGAAATGATTGCAAATGTTTCTTGAAGCAGTGCCATCTACAACATGAACTGAACTACTGGAGCGAATATTCTCACCTTTCTCACCCTTCTCACCAACCTCACATTTTAGTTGTAAATACAATAGCAACATGACTATAAATGAATGTAAAACATTAGTATAGTAATAAAAAAAATCAATATTCTAACAGCATGTTTGACTTTCTCATTGATTCAATGAACAGCTGGCTGTTCATCCAACTGTAAAGGCAAACACCAAAATCTGTCACAAGTAGAGACACACATGAAATGTTTAAAAGTTCAAATAAAGGTTCGGCATTTTAAAATGTTTTGATTGCTCTAATATATGTCACATAATTATACAATCCCACTCTTGAAGGGAAGAGTAAGGTATGTGTGAACTAAGCCAGAAACCAAATCACAGAGATCTGTTGACCTGGACACTGTTCACTTGACATTATATCCCCAGACACTGCCCATGGCTGCTCTCACAGTCAGCTTTCCACCTTTTTTAATTAGCTTTTTCCCCGTTAGTCTGTCACCTGAATATATTAAATATTTAAGCAGAGATTTAGGGTGAATTTGCTGGACAGATAGCCCCGAGGCCAGGGCCCAGTTGATTAGGTTTCACAGGTGATTTGGATGTGACATTTTAAGTGTTAAGACATTTTTTTTAAATTTTATTTAGGCTCGACTGTGACGCAGAATGAGACAGAACACCGGTTTGGGATCTGCTGGGAATATATGCAGAATCGGGGAAACTAATTAAACCTCGAGTGACAGAAGGTTGCTCATTGAAAGTTGATGCTAACTGCGCCCCATGACTAGGTCTGCACATCCAGGCTACTTTTAGATCATTAGACACACTTAAACCCAGTAAACCGTGAGTTGTATCAGTTGAGTAATGAGTGTAGTTCAGAGACCCTCATCAGCAACGTCATCGCATCAGCTCCTGCCATCTGTAAAGAATGTGTGTCTGTGAGCTAATGTCACGTCTCTGGAGTGAAGGTTATTAATATCTATACAACCCGTGTAATCCGATACCAGCAGGGAGGTGGTTCTCGCTCAGGTTCACTGCTGGTGATTTCATGAATGAGATTCCACGACACCTTAAACCCCGAGCCCGTCACTGCCAGTGAGGCCACCACCCCAGAAAAGAAAGCGCTCAGACATCATGTGGGGTGGGTATATTTATTTTTTAAGTCATTTACAGTACAAAATAGACCTCCAGGTAACAAAATAGCCACGACTATATTGAAAACAACAATGCCAACGATATGTAAAGCAACAAAGCTGCAAAACACAGAGCAATATAGAAGCTTTGTAAATGAAATAAGCTCAGAAACAATAAAAAGAAATGTTCTTCAGACAACATTCTTTATGTACCAATTTCATTTCTGGCCATTTTTAAATAGACAGTGACAACATTTGCAGTCCAGCGGCATATTATTACTTTAGTGTATGTTCATATGCAAAAATAACATTGGTCAATCATTGCTTATCAAGGTTCTGTTTAATGTTTCAGAAAGGATTTCATTACATTTCTGAAATTTAGAGAGCTGAAAAAAAAACAGGAGTCATATTGCTCTTTCTGGTAAATAAGGTCAAATGCAATCTATATGCATGCAGTGACTACACCACCTTTGAACAAAGAGGTACTGAATATGATTAGCAATGCAGCAGTTGTTCTGAATAACATCACCATAAATAAACATTTGCACGGCATATAATTTTGCTATCAAATATACGATGCTCTTTCAAAATAGAATAAACTTTCTACAAAGCTAGTACAAATGGATTTAAGAAATATCTCTCCCATAGTACTGTATGTCACATCTATTTACATGAAATACAAAGTAACGGGATCAACATAAATTATATATTGTGCTTCTATATATTGTTTTTCGAGCATGCTTTTCAGTTCTAAAATATTTTCACGAAAAAAAAGAAACATTTCACGGATGTAAACAATAACCGGAGTCCTTCCACATGTACATATATTTATTGTAACTGATGCTTAAACAAACTACTTTCTTCTCACATCTTTCTATTTACATATTTTGGAATCATATCGAATTCTCGATCTTTCCTTCACAGCTAACTAACCTTGAGCTTCCACTTCACTCGCATCAGTGATCAGATGTCACGCCGATCTAACAACGACAATACACCCGGCAAAACCAAGCCATTTAAATCCTGCCGGAGAGGAACAAAATGTTTACTTAAAACATATTAATATAGCTCGACTGTTGTAGAATTTGCTCCCAAACTTTTTTACGAGCACATGACAAAACTACTGTACAGCAAACCCTATTCTAAATGCAACAGTGCAGCTGCGGGTGTACGATTTGAGGTCTTGAGCAAGATGAATCAGGAATACTACCGCTTCCTGACACCCTGCTTAGGTGATAATTGAAGGGGAAGGTGGGAGTTGTCTGGTTTTAAAGTCAGACGCATGATAGTTGTCACGGAGACAGAAGTGACAGAGCCTGGAGCGAAGTGAACTGAAAGAAAAAAACACTGAAGAAGAGCTGCTACCAGGCATCGGGGCTGACGTCGAGTTAAACATCAGCCGCATGCGCTGAGATAACACTGACAGCTGCTTAGTTAGCCATACCTGTTCTCCGCGCAATAACACATCAATCAATTTGATATTTCTAAATTGCATGGGACGGAAATAAAGTGACAGGGTAGTTGATAGTGGTAGCGCTGAGATTTTGTGACATCTAATCCAGTTTTGCACTATGAGGCATTTATTGCATTTTCGGGGGGGGGGGCAACAATTAATAAAATTAATAGTGAAAAAATGTATAATGTTAATGTTTTAAGGGCCTGCGTACATTTCAGGGATTTCAGTGCATTAAATGTCCAGACTCCATGTTCGTCATTATTATCAAAGACAATAGTTCAACAGACAAACAAATAAATAAATAATGGTTAAATAAATTGGTGTTGGTGCACATTAATAATCAAAAGCTTCATCACATTGTTAGCTAAAGGAGAGAAATAACACAGACACAGAGGAGGAATGACACAGCACTAGCATACATTTAGTGGAGTGATATCATGTCCTCGTGTGGGCTCTCTGCAGGTCAACTCATCATTACAGCCGTCTCCAATCTCAAAATGAGACTGAGCGCATCACTTTTCTCAGTCTGTGTGCCGATGTAGTACCTTCTCATTAGAGATTTTTTCCCAAACAGTTTCCACTACACAGTTGTCAGCTCTATCACATTTAGAGAACTCCAGTTCAGTCTATAGACATGGCAGGAGAGAACGAGGGCTGGTCTGAAGCAGACGTGCGTCCCTGTGCGGTTGTTGCCCATCCAGTCAACATCGGACGAGAGCTCTCAACAGGCTAGTCATCATTAGCAGCACTGCCGTGGCTGCAGTGATAGTCAAAATGGAGTTCCAACCTACCTCACTCCCCTGAGGGAAGACGACAAGAAAGAGCGGTGTTAAAAGTCCGTAAAAGGCTACCACTGAGCCAAAGATAAACCGTTTGGGGAATACGCCTGTTTTGCTTTCTCACAAAGAGCAATATAAGAAGATTGTTACCGCCTCTTATCAGTAGTTACATTAAGTATGAAGCTGGAGCCAGGGGAAACAGCTAGCTTAACTCTAGCCAAAATTCAAAAATACATGTACGTGAAAAGTCCACAAACTAGCATGTTGGTGTTGTTTGTTTCATTCATGCACAAATAGATATGTGAACACAACAATTTGTGGTTTCCGTGGTTTTTACATGCTGTTTCTGAACAGCCGTTTATCTCTGTCCGCCCAGCTCTTAAACGCGTCCTGCTAATGACTCTAAAAAGATGCAGCAATTAGCTCGGTTTGACAGCTCTTAACTCCCACAAAGACCACAAATTGATGTTTTTATATTTGTGCACAAAACAAACAACATGTAATGTGTTAATTACCGGGCTTCAGATGTGTTGGTAAGAGTATTTTTTTTTAATTTTGGGTAGAGCCAGTCTTTACGCTATGCTAAGCTAACTGTCTCCAGGCTGTAGCTTCATAGACACGAGAGCGGTATCAACCTTTTCATCTAACTCTCGGTAAGAAAGCAAGTTATCGTGTTTCCCAAAAACTTTTTCCTGCAAATGACTTATTCAGTGCATATCCAAGGAAATACTTTGTTATAATTTGCCAAACTGCCCACCCGCCCCATGTCCACCTTCCATAAAATATCATTCAAATTTGGCATTTCTTCTGTTCTTCCCATAAAAAAAAACATCCCTCTGAATAAATCTGATTTATATTAAAGGGGTCAATTCACCCAGATAACACAAAAACATATTTTCTTACTTTGCTCTTGCTGCGTTGCACGATACAGATGCAAATGATCAAGATTTGAGATATTTTTGCCTCTATCCAAACACACACACACAAAAAAAAAAAAATCCAACTACAGGTATTTTTATAAGCAGTGTCCTGAATACTCGGGATAATCCACAGAATACAGCATCCATAGCTGTTATTGGACTACTTTCTTCTGTAGACATAGTTCAGTTTTCGACTGTTGGCATTGTGTTTCAAAGGTTTCTGTGGATTATCCAGATTAAACCGGAATATCGCCTGATGTAAAGCAGAATTATATGCAGACATCTCAAAGCCTGAGCAAATAAAAGCCGTATAGCTCCATACAGTATGTGAGAAACCATGTTTCTATGTTACTGGGTGAATTGAACCTGTGTGTGAGAACCATACGTAGCATTACGCATCAGATAGAGATAAGCTCCTCCCATACCTTGCCCTCTGGGACGCCAGCTCCGACAACCAGCACCAGACCACAGCCACTATTACAATCATTCCTATGAAGGGGATGGAGAGAACAGGGTGCTCAGACGAATGGATGAATCTCTGAGGAGGGAATAAAAACAAACACAAGGACCATGGGAATGAAGGGGATGAATGAATGGATGGACTGAGAAATCAAAATCAAAAAAACACTTAAAAAATGGTGTGACAACAGCACAAATGGACCACCACTACAAATCAGTGAATTAAAAGTGTGAGCGTGAGCAATGGCTGCGTTATAAAAAGGGAAAGGTTGTGACGGAGTGATGTACATTTCCCGTTAAACAAACAATGCATAACTCTGTGGTGACATACACATCAACTCAATGCGAGTATGTGTGAACAGTCCTATGTGGCATTTATTGGCTGTGTGCGATGTTATGATGACAACAACAACAAAAAAAAAGAAAGACATAAAGCATGAATGTTGTGACTAGCATATGGCGGTATTTTTGTCTCTCTATCCTCATTTTATAGTTCATTTGTTTTTAAATTTGTTGAATCGTACGGGCTGAGAGGTCATGGACATTCAGAGAACGAGGACAGCACCAGAGACAGGCACGGGCAGACAGTTTGACACAACGCAGAGACGTTTCATCACAGCTGTTGCAGACAAAACACAGAGTTTTAGCCCAGTTTGGGCTAAAAACAACATAAAGGAGAATATTACTGTTCATATACTTTGTACTGCTTCCAACTAATTTCCAAAACAGTTTTGGAGCTTGTTAATGATTTTTGGATTATTTTCAATGAAAATCAGCTTGCGGAATATCGAGTCTGTCTTTGGGCTCAGACGGTGCGTTCAAGTGCCACATTGTGCTGCGTTCACAAAGTCAAATCCAGGGGACAAACAATAATCACATTTCGAAAAGGATGCTGGAGTTTCCTGTGAACAAAACACTACAATAGTGTAATACAATAGTAAAATGGGATGCTGTTAATTGTTTCACTGCAAGCTGACATTCACACTGCACCATTAAAATGAACAGAAAGCAGACTTAAAGTGGGAAAACAAGCATTCAAAAATCCAAATGTGCAGATTAATTACTTTTTCTCTACTGAACAACTCCAACATTGAATTTGAGTGATAAAAATATGCACCCTTTGCTTTATGCCTGAGTGCCTTTTTGCAGATTTTGTGTTTTTGTCCAACAACAGTATAAAAACATTGCTGTCACAGAGAAGTTAGAACACAGACACAGTGGGGGGAAATGTTCCCCAGCCTAAAGCGTACAATAAGTACTGATATGGGCTGACAGGCCAGGTCAGTTCATATCAAAACATATATATATATATTGCTACGGCATGAGACAGACAGAAAAAGTGGGCTTAACAGACACAGTAGGTGTGGGGTGACAGTAGGTGTGATGTCAAAAGCTATTCCTAGAATAAGTTCACATTATTTTAGAATAAGCGCAGACAAAACACAGCCCGCTCTACATAAACTTTAGGTATTAAACCGCAAAGCTTACCACAGTTAAATGTACTAAAATATTGTTAACGTTGCACAGCCTTTAAACTTCTGTCTGTTTACTTCTGTCATTCATGTCTGTCCCTTACCTGAGTCCCCCCTGACAGCTTCTCCAGCTCTGCCTTGCAGCGCTGCAGCTCCTCCTCCAGCTCTGCTCTCTCCCTCTGACTGCTGTCATACAGTACCTGCAGCTCCTGCAGCTCCATCTTCAGACCGTCACACTGAAGGGCACAGAGTGTAAATTCTTCACAGTCTTTTCTTTACACTAGTGGATTTTTTTAAAATACAATTTTAGCGTATTTGATTGAATTCATTGTACCTAAAATCAAAAAGAACTTGCTCATAATGCTTGACCCAGATCTGTCCATATTTTATTCATATTTTTAACTCCCGTTGGCATTGGTTAGACACTAATGCATCATACCTCTCTCTGAACCTGTGAGGCCTTCTCCTCTGCCTGTTTGAGCTGGTCCCTCAGGGAGAAAATCTCCCCGATGCCCCCGTTCCAGCCAGTCGGAGTCATGGGCTTCCCATCAAATGAAATATTCTTCTGGATGGAGGCGTCCACCAGGCGACAGTTCTCAGACTGGGCCATGGTCATGTAGTTCTCTGTCATGACCTCATCTGAGCCGGTCTCCATGTCCTTCCCCTCTGTGCCCTCTCCTGCGTCCTCCTCCTTCAGTGACAGGTAAACACTGGAGCTGGATGAAAGAAGTGAAAATTACACTTATATACTCAGCTGAAATATCTCAAGGTCAGACAGTCGATGTGATCAAAGGCATTTTCCTGCTTTGTCTTCACAGAATGCAGAGATTTCATGAGAGCAAACACAAAGTCTGATAGCTGATGGAGACACATTATTTGTGTTTCCGCGACAGACGTGTATCTAACCAGCCTTGAAATAGGACTGCAACGAGTATTTTCCTTTTTGACTAATGATTTTTTTTATTATCAGTTAATTGTTTAGTTTATGAAATGTCAGAGGAAATGAAAAAGATCCATCACAGTATCTCTTCTTGTTCTGTCTGACCGAAAGTCCAAAACCAAAACTGATTAAATTAAATTCAAAACGATGCAAAACAGAGGGAAGCAGCAAATCACGGTTAAGAAGCTGGAACTAGAAAATGTTTGGCATTTTTGCTTAATAAATTCCACTTGATTGATATTTTTTATTTATTCTGGCTGTCGTTAAAGTTCGTGAAGGCAATTCAAAGATTACAAAGTACATTAAATATGTTGGAAAACAGTTGCTGAAAATGTGAATCGAGGATTTTCTGGGCGGTCCTAAAGGGTGGCTCGATGACACACTGTGGCCACCCTGAGCATACCCCTGCACCCCTAGCAGAGAGATAGAGATTAATTCATCTGGAGCTTTGAGCCCTTCTGTGTTGAGTATTTACGTTCTTCCCGTACCTGCAGGGGTTCTCTCTGGGTACTCCAGCCTCCTCCCAAAGTCTAAAGACATGCACTCAATGGCTCTAAATTGCCCGTGAGTGTGAATGTTTCTTTGTAGAGACAAGCTGTGCCCCGCTTCTCACCCTGAGTCAGATGTCACAGAGTCACGGGGGGGCTAGATGTTGAAGAATCCCACCACAAGGATCTTTAAGTAGCTGTTCTGGTCATCCTGTAAAGTCTCAGCCTCTTAAAAACTATTAATGTCTAGGTTATTTCTCCCTGTTGTATCTTTGTGTCTGTTGTCCTCCTGTAAAGCGCCGTGTAACTTCTGTTTTGAGTACCGCTATAAATAAAGTTAGCTTTTGCTTTCGATGCATCATAAGATCTTTCTTAGCAGATGGAGTATGCCCTGTCCTCCATCTGCTGTGGAAGATGGTGCGATGCGTTCAAAAAAATTCAGAACAGCTACTAAATAGACTTGTTTGGAGATTGTTTTCAAGGTCAGTGATGAACTTTTAATCTTTAATTATTTTCCTGTCAAGGAATTTTCTGTCAATCCACCGATCAATTAATGAACTAATGGTTTCGGCACTTATGTGTAATCCTGTGACATTAGAGCTTTTCTGCGGTAATTAAACAGGTGGCCGATCTTTTCTAAATGAGACGTGACGCGAATGGCTGTGACGAGGGGGTAGTACTCCAGAGGGTCTCCCCTCCAGCTGATCCAGTATCAGCACAGCTGATGAGTGAGCAGCCATTGACCCCTCACCATGTCCGCTGTCTCTGCAGCAGCTGCAGCCTCTCAGAGAGATGTCTGTTGGCCTCCTTCAGGGTCTGACACTCCTCCTTCAGCATACGGCACTCCTCCTTCAGGAGGTCCACGTCACCTGATGGAATAAGGAAGGTCATCATTGATCTTAACATCACTGCAACAGGTATAGAATATTCAAGGAGCAGTCTGTTGCTGAGGGTCGGATTATCAGGTTGATACCACTCTCGTGTCGGTCTGTTAGGTATGAAGAAGTAGCCAGCAGCCGATTAGCTTAGCATAAAGCCTGGAAACAGGGGAAACGGATAGCCTGACTCCGTCAAATAAAATCCACCACTAGGACCTCTAAAGCTCGCTAATTAAAATATTAAATCTTGTCTGTATAATCCATTTAATCCGGACTACTTATTGGTTGGGACCAGTTGCCAGGCAACCGGCACATACACCCCATCAATGAGCCTGAAATGTCAAACTATGCCAACTGTAAATTAGATTGAACTCGCTTATAAAATATATATCTGGCTGATGTTTTCAGGAAAGAGCACACAACTATAAGATAATATGAACTCCCCCTCCCTCGGTCCCAACCCGGGCTCAGCTGCAGAGCCCGGCGATGATATCATGTGTGAGAAGTGTCCCTCCTCCTCATGACCTAATGTCCCTGGTATCCTAAATGCAGACACACACACACACACACCGCTCCCCTCTCAACACTCAGCAAGCACATTTGTAATTTATAATATTTATTAAACTCCGGCAATGATTTACGCACTTGACTGAGGGACGCTAACATAATGTGAGCATGGAACAAGAACATCCATAACATCATGCTTTGTTTTCATAATATCAGCCACACTGATACTGATCATGGGCTATTTGTGCAAGTAAAGAGTTGGATTACGAGCAGAGGGAGAAGGTCACCGATGGCTGTTTACACAAAGTGTGAAGACGAGGTGTAAAACCAAGACGTATTACATTTTAACTTTGATATAGTGCAAATAAAAAGAAGTCGTAAGGGAGGAGAGGGTGTGTGTGCGAACTACAGAAAGCACCTCCACCCGTCTTCTCTTCATCTTTCTTCTTTCCCCTTCTATCCCTACACTGCCCCTCATCCCTCACCCTCTCTCCTCTCTGCCTCCCTTCGCTGGCTCTTCATGCTGATCTCGGCTCTCAGCGTGGTGATCTCCAGCTCGTACTCCTGCGTCTCGTCGCTGAGGCGCTGCAGCTCGGCCCGCCGGCGACACAACTCCTCCTGAAGAGAGGCGATGTCGTTCTCCCTCTCTGCCGCTGCCTCCTCTGCTGCCTGCTGGAGCAGGAGCACCTCCTCCTGAGCCACGCGCAGCTCCTCCTGGGCCTCGGCCAGCTCGCTCTCCTTCTCTTCCTCCAGGCTGTCCATCTCCTCCTGCACAGAGCGCAGCTGTGCTGTGGGGAGAGGAGGAGGAGGAGGAGAATGTTTGGTTGTGTGGGAGAGAGTAGCATCACTATAGGTATACGCGCGTGTGTGTGTGTGTCTGTGATCTTACCTGAAGTTTTGCAGCAGAGGGCCTGCATGTGTTTGTGTGTGTAGGTGGTGTGTTCTTGCACGTGCATGTGTGTGTGTGCGTGTGTGCTGTATGAGTGGGTACTGTTTGAAAGCAGAGCTGATGTAACTGATGGTAACAGCCTTTTTTATAGGGTCAGATTCAGATTATTACTTCAGTATCTTTAGGAAAACAACCTCCACCCACAGTAACAACTACAAGAGCAATAATACAAAGAAATTACATGAAAACCGGTAATCACTCAGCCATTACATAGACATAATTCTTGCAGATGTTTCAGGAAATAGTTTGGCATTCCCCCAGCTGACTGAAAAATATCTTTGAAGCTTTGAAGCTTCAGCTCCACTTTTTCTATTTTCCCTGTGTCCTTTTGAGCGAGGATTCAGATTGGAAATCTGTTTTTACAAACGTTTCCTATAATGTATTGTTTTTTTTTCCTTCCTTCTTTGTTCCTTTATTCTTTTTTCTCCTTCCTGTACCAGGAGCCATTATGTTTGTTTTTTCGGATGTGTCGGTTCTGAGGTGTGTTTTCACCCCTCATGACTGAACACATTTAGGCTCTGTGTGAATTATTTCTGTCTTTATTTATGTATTTACTCAAACACAAAATGAAAAATGAAATGAAAATGAAAACAGAAATACATACGCCCAAATCAATGAGCCACATGATTGCAAGCGTTTATGTTCTATCTAGTAAGCTACATCCCAATATAATTATATAGTGCCATGTGTCTGAGATTAATCAGTAGAGAATTAATTAAATAAAAATAAATAACGTCAATAATCAAACACCGCACTGAGTTTATGTCATATTATGTTGTTACCTTGTAGATTCTGAATCTGGCGTGTGAAGGCTTCAGCCTGATGGGCACTGGCCAGACGCTCATCCTCCAGCAGACCTGTTGGGGAGGTGAGAAGAGGAGAGGAGAGGAGTGGGCAGAGCGATAAGAGGAAAATGTCACTTCAGCAGGCCAATATAAAGATGACAACTTGATAAGCCCTTCAACCTTGAGGCATGACACAAGCAGTTTTGTGTGTCTGTCTGTCTGCTAAATACAGTGTGAGCAGGCCCATCAGTGTAAGTGTGTGTGTGTGTTTGTGTGTAGTATTGTGCAGTATATATATATATATATATATATATATATATATATATATATATATATATGCAGTATTTCTGCATTTCTGCAGTATTATTTAACGATCAACAACGATCACTTTACATGTTTAAAATATAAATATGACCTTTAGCCAGTAGTGTTACGGCTCTATGGCTGGTCATGTTGTTCGGCCTGTCCACCAGTTTGATCCAGACATAAATATCTCAACATTTAGCAGGCTGCCATGAACTTTGGTACAGACATTCATAGTCCCCAGAGGATGAAGTCAGGCACATAAATATAGACGGTACACTTATAGACAGCACAGAGAGGGACAGGCCGATCATAATAGCTCATACTTGGGCCTGTTGTAACTACCTTACACCAATGGATGAAGGCTTCTAACTCCGGTGCTCCCTCTAGTGTTACCCCCTATAAAGTGTTAGCCACAGGTGCACTCAGTTGCACTACTGCGAGCTAGCAAATGTTAGCGTGCTAATATGCTTACGTGAACATGATAAACATTTTACCTTCTCAATAGCATGTTAGCACTGTGACTGCGATCACTAGAGTGCACGATCATGTGAGTGCAACCTTATTAACAGCTGTCATGGGAAAGCAGGAGACCTGTTGCGTTATTATATTTTTTCAATGCTGCAGAAATCTCAAACAGAAATGATGTTTCTTGTAATTTGCCCTTTAATCAGCGACATCCTGCTTCACATTCTTCTCCCACTGACAATGATATCATTCCCACTGAGAATTCCTCATTGTCTGTCTTTCCAGACTTTCCCAGCATCTAATCACATACCCGCCATTGCCTGTTTCCTGTTTGAATCATATCATAAGCAGCATGTAGCTGGGGGGTGTAGCATGATTGGCAACTTCTGTCCATTGATTGGCAATCATCTTTACTTTTAGATACCCTTTATCTGTAGCTACACCTATGTCATTCTGTGACCATGTACACTCAAGACCTCCACCATCTCCACCGCTCCACCCCCCACCCTGCAACAGCTGCCAGTAGCCCGAACAGCTGACTGTTCCCAGTGGGAGTCGACCAATAGTGATTTCTCGATGTGGCCTAGGACACCCAGTCTGGAAGCTTCCCTCAGCATGTACGCAGTTGTCTGAGGAATGCCTCTACTGCTGCCAGACAAACAACTGAGCTCACCATGCCATGTCTTTTAGTATGACACACAGTCATACACACACACACACACACACACACACACACACTCATAAATATACACACACACACTGAGCTCAGTGAGGCCCCATACCCAAGGCCTTACTCATTGCTAGTGTCCCTGAACGTTAAGCTCATCATTTCTAAGGTATGATGTGATGCTCCATTTAGGTTCTGAGGAAAAGACCGTGTCAGTGGCCACATATAAACATTTACTCTTCTACATGTTCCGCTAGATTGTGATAAACCGGAGACATCACAGGCCTAAAGTTACGATGTGTTGGTCGGAGAGGACAGCGGTTTTCTTCTGTGGTTGTGTGGAAAGAATTGAATTGAAAACAGTTGCGGCTGCACAGAGTTTATTTAATTTAACTGGTTGAGATCTCCCAAACAGGAATCCATTCCTATGACATCTTACATCATAAATTAAGTTGAGAGGAAAGACTTCAGGACTGGAACTTGTTTTTGCTCATAAATCATCATTTGTCAATCTGGATCTTATTCTCATATTTTGTCCACTTTGTTTATTGGTTCTAGATAACACTTTACCCAGCACACACCGTAGAGATTTGGAAAACAGAGAAATGCAAATGTGCCAACCATGTTGAGCGGCTGTGGAGAAATGAGGCTCATTTCCCTAAAGTGATTTGCGAGCACTGTTGCAGGTCGAAAATGGTGGCAGCACCACGTTTTGCAAATGGTTATTGAATGCAAATTGCAGATAAAGTCTGGCTCACGCCCGGGTTGCAAGTTTGCTTTGATGGTAACAGCAAGAGAAAGGAAACTGAAGGAAATCGTGTTGCAAATTTCAGATTGCATGTTGCAAATGCTGGGAAAAAGGCCACTGCATGGCATAGTGTACCCACTTTTTGTGCCACTGATTTACTGATTTATGTAAGCACACCAGTTTACTTACATTAGTGTGAGGCTGTGACTCGCTTTTCATTTAGTTGGTGTTGGTAGTAGGGAAATGGTAGCGGCAAGCACAAAAACATATTTAGTGTCTGCAGGCTTCTGAATTGCAAACATAAAAAAAACAAACAAGTTAAACACTCTGCAGACTGCATTGAATTTCACTGACTGCCGCTATATGATTAAAGGAGGTTCCAGTTGTAGATAATTGCACTATTATTATGCTGTTTACTACATGAGCAGAAGGGATTTCCAGAAGTTTACTTTCAGTTCGACACAAAGAAACGTGTGTGATTTCTTTTGAAGTTTTTAGGGAAGCTGGAGCTTCTTCGGCTCTTGTTCCCAGTTGTTGTTGCTGTGGCAATATCTGCAATTCATAAATCTCTGTAATGACTACAATGTTGTCATCAGTGATAATCCTAATGGACAAAAATATGAGGCTAAGAACAGGTTGACAGATGTCTAAATTTCCCATTATACGCCAGAAAATCTGCTCAGGGTGACATGATTTGTGCTATGTGGACAATGTTTGTATTCATTTCCATACATCTTTATTTGAAATGGCTCAGGCTGCTGTTAGCAAATAATGAATAAAAGATTGTGATCAAGACTAATGATTCAAGGCATATGCATAATTAATGCATACACACTGCAAGAGTCACATCCAAGCCTCAAAGTCTCACCTTGCAGCTCGTGAAAGCTCTCCTGGTGTTTGTTGGACGTCTCTCTGGCGTCATCCAGCTCCAGCAGCAGCTGCAGCACCTGGGCCCTCAACTCCTCCAGCTCCTCCTCCTCCGTCAGCGGCTCCTGCTCCTTCTTCCTCTTCTCCTCGCCTTCGCCTTCCTCCTCCTTCAGCTTCTTCTCTTCCCCCTCCTCCTCCTGGGCTCTCTCCTGGTCCATCTCCTCCTTCTCGTTGTTCTCCTCCAGGATGCCTCGCTCCTTCGCTGTTATCTCGTTGTCCATGTCGGGGCTGCACTCGGCTTTCAGATCGCACGGGTCATCTGGTGGAAAGATGACAGCGGTATTAGAAAGGGATGCCTGACAGGGAGAGGGAGAGAGGGAGACATAAAGAGAGATTTACAGGTGACAAACCTCTCTGTCATCAACCAAACTCAGTCATGCCTTAAACACGGAATAGATTTCTTTTGAATCAACAGCACCATCTTGTGATTGAAATGGTATTGAATCCTTCCTGCAGCAACCTCTATTACACTCATGTATATTAATATAACACACTTATTTAAACATACTAAATTAATTGCTACGCTCTAATGAGATTAGTGCTGAGACTTTGATAGAAAGGCAAGCAAAATTCATTAATTTGGAGAAGAATGTGTCAGAATATATGTCCAAATATTGAAAAAATGTGAGTTTGATACTGTGTAATAGGTGAAAATTATAATATATGAAATGTTGACTGAGATTTCGAGACATACTGTATATCAGTTTGTTTGACAGCCATCTATCTGCACAGTGAATTTCAATTTCTGACCAGTAGGTGGAGTGAGTTAGCTGACACAATGCGGAGAGAGAAGTGGGGAGGTGGGCCTGTATGCTGAAGCAATCACTATGACTCACCACTCAGCAATGCACCTCAAAGTTCATAATAACACAAGCTAGCACTCATAGTAAGAGAGATGTGACAAAAAAAGACATCGTCTCTATCGTAGCACACCATCACAGTCACATCACATCGTGGTCTGCCTGTCTTTGTCCTTTCGGCCACCCTGAGCTGCTGTTACTGTGGGACTTTAAAGCCCACTGTATGAGACATTATATACAGTGCAAGGCCTGAACTAATGAACTTTATTCGACACAGAAACATCTGTTGCTTGATAGAGCTGCAAAGACAAATGCAGAGCAGGTCGAAAACTAGAAGGGAGGGCATCAATTACAGCCCGGCAACACGACGGTAATTTCCCATTTGACTGGGAGGAAAAGTCTTTTCCCATTAGTCAGATGAAATTTGCTGTGAGGCGGAGCAGGCCAGCGCTAAATGGAGATTATATTCGCAGTGTTAGCTTGTTATGATGTGCAGTTAAAAGGTAAACACAAATCACTTGTGCCTCAGTTACTGTCTCTGTCTCGTACACTGGCCTGCCATCACCCATCTCTTATTGCTCAATAGCGTGCCCTCCGGGGTCAAGTCCGTCTTGGAGATAAATTGGTATGTAGCACCACGCGTTCATGTTCGAGTGGTTTCTGAGTGTCTCAAAATTGCTGTACGTACTCTGAAAAGCAATGCGAGGATGATGGAGGGGAATGGTGTTCTCTGAGAGAGGGGAACAGAGAGATGTGATAAGAGAAAACTGCAGCAGGGGACAGAGTAAAGTAATAACTAAAGATCAACCTAATTAAGAATGATGTTCACCGGTGTAATCTCGACTCAGGGGACGTT
Organism: Nibea coibor; assembly: GCA_023373845.1. Lineage (NCBI taxonomy): Eukaryota > Metazoa > Chordata > Actinopteri > Sciaenidae > Nibea > Nibea coibor. The sequence continues at coordinate 20,054,578 of CM041721.1, forward strand.
TCCATTCCTTGCGGTAATTATTTCTCTGCCTCGTTGTTCCCCTCGCTGAATGTAGCGATTTCCCTCAAAACAAAGCGCGTGCAACATACTTTTTCCTTATATCTGTACGACATTAACAGCAGGCTGCGTATTCCTTCATGCCTCATAATAATGGTAATTTAAACAATGCAGCCCCTGAGAGGCAAGTAAGAGGTTTCATGAGTACTGGGCTATTTTGTCATTAAACTTTGATGCTGCTGTAATGAGTTAACCATAAAGAAGAGAGCTGGAGCTGCTTGTATAGCCAGCGGCGGCTAAAGGCCATCAAGAGACAAAAGGCTTCCTACTGAATATCACTCAGATCCTCCAGGACGTCTTGCTCAGGGTGTAATAGCTCGGAAAGCTTTGGCTCGTGTGATTTGTGCTGTATTCTAAATCTGGGGTTCTGTAGCCGTAGTATTCAGACTGCGGGCACAAACTACAGCTGATCAGAAAGAAGCTTACGGTGAAAGCACGGAAAGAATGAAGTACTGCACACACTTTTTACACACTTGAAGTTTTTTAGGACGCCGTTAATCCCAGACAGATGTGGTGGGCATGAAAATCCTTCGAAACTTTCTTCAGCGTCCTTTGACGTCATCTTTGCAAAGGAATTAACCTCAACATTTTCATGTTACCTCTCAGCGGAGCCAACTATTCTCCTAACTTCCCATTGTTCCCATCAGCGTTGCCTTTTTGGCTTCCCCCAACAGCTTGTTAATCATTCCTCTCCTTAAAGAAGCTTTATCACCTCTCCTCGTGAGTGAATGTCAAACACATTGTGCAGCAGAATCAGCTGCAGTGGCACCTGTGACCACTCCACTGCATTCCTGGCACGGTACAGGTCTTTAGTCACGCAGGGATTGCATTAGACATGGACGCCGCGTGCCTACAAGAGCGGGAACAGGCAGGAGAATCATCTCAGGAGCTGCGTTACAGCTCCAGGGAGAGGATGGCTCTATCTAGTCACAGCACATTCCTTCCTAATCACATTGCAGCACAACACATTGAGAATGTCACTGCGAACGCTGTGCCACTTTAGAAAAGAGACAACAAGGCCGAGTGTTCATTGTCAGCATCTCGGAATAGCTGCCTGCGATTAAATTTAAACATTAATTTGGCAACACGAGCCCTTTGTTTTGCTTCCGATTTGGTACTCAGCGATGGAAAGAAGGGTGTAATGAAATTTGCACTTTGTAAAATTGAGGAGCAGAGTGAGGATTTTAGCAAACAGCAGCATGCCGGGAGAAACGTGGCTGCGGGACATAGAGCTGCTTTAACCTGGAGCACCAGGAAAGCCTTTCTCTGTGTCACAGTTACAGTTGTGGAAATGACAGCGTAGACAGTAACACACTGGAGATGTGTCATTAAAAATGTGGCACAAAGCAGTTTCGAAGAGAAGATTCAGCAGCAGTATCAAATAAGTCTGCTCCGTTCTCTCCTCGTGACTGCTAGTTAAATATCTAATTTTACGCTATTGAGAGGAACATCTGGAGTTAAATCAGCTGTGAGAAAAGAAATGACGGCGCGCTGAAACATGAGCTGGAGGCTGTCTACAGGTGTGGTGTGATGGGCGCCTTGCGCTGAACCACACTGAGCAGACAGGTGGTGCTGGTGGCAGGTTCGTGTGTTTGACTTTTTGTCTGTGATTCTTGGTATTAAGGGTATAAGAGCGTGTGTGTACACTATGTGGACATGCAGGCTTGTGTATCACTGTGTCGGTGTCTACCATGTTTAAGCTGCGTGTGTTGAGTATCTGTATGTATGCCATGGATCACTGCAGCTGTGTAGGAGGCCATGCATAATGAACGCCACCCCCTCCTACCCCAGCTTTGAAGCCAGCTTTGTACTGATGTTGTAGCTTTCCCCTCGTACTGGCACACTTCCTCAGCAACACATAATACGGAGCGGGGAGGAGGAGGGGGGGGAGTCGAAAAAGGCGGAGAGGCCTGTGCGACAGCAAAAGACGAAAGGAGGAGAAGACAATAATACAAGGAAGGAGAGGAAGTCATGATCTGGCCCGAGGGCTCCCTTCCTCATGAAACTAACAGGTGAAGCTGCAGACGCGTTCATCTCCATGGTGACCTCTGCACACCATATGGAAAATCGCCGTGGTAATAAAGCTGTGTTTGTGTCTACAGCCCGGCTTACCATGGAAACCTCTCTGCTTGCCATTTGCTTTGCCCCACAGAGAAGCCAAAGTGATTTTATCAGGTGTTCCTCCGCGAAGCCCACAAAGTGAGCTCACCATCGTATGAGATTTGCTGACTTCAAAACTGACTCAACGCCATGGGGCAGAGGTCTTGTGAGGTCAAAGTGGCTTTATCTCTTTTTCTCTTTCTGTACTTTAAGCCTGAAAACTCCAGGGAGAGTGAGGAGAAACAGCAGCAGCAGCAGCAGAAGGCAAGAAAAGAAACAGGGACCCATAAGTTGGACTGACTTAATGAGCTGCTCTGTGATTTCAATGGAAAATACATGTTTGAAATAAGAGAAAGTGGGTCAATGGAATAGAGATGCATTGCATAACGTGCTATAATCTGGCCTCATTAGATGAGCGGGCACAAATACTGTGTCATTGTGTACATACAATATGCGACTGATTCAGGGAATACGCTTTGTATGGGACTGCGTGGACGGTGCGGCGCGAGCGTGTACGCGTGCTCGGCGTTCAGCTCATTCGTTAAGAGACATGACTAGCGACAGGCAACAAAGCGCGAAAACAAGTGCCGCCGAAATAATCCATTTGATCACATATCAGTGCCTACCACCTGAAAGCAAATTCTCCAGGAAAGATCTGACATCACAGGGGAAAAATCAAAGAGGAAAGAGGGGATACCACAGCTCACCGTGTAGCTGCCAAATTCAAAAAGGATAAAGGCCCGAAGGGAGACGGAGGGTGCACTAATAATAGGCTGACAATGCTGAGCATTTCTGCAGGTCCATAAATCCATAAAATAAGCTGCAAGAAGGAGCCACACGAACCAACTCTATTCAATCAAAAGTTTTAAGAGTGTTTCCATTATGCAACCAAGAGGAGAAAAAAAACCATGTGGCACACTCACTTTTGTCAGGGACCCGCAAAGTGCCTTGAAAGCCTCTTTTAAAATGAAGCGCTGAAAGTCTGAAAGGGGAAGTGAGGATAGGTTTGGTGCAGGGATACAGCAAAGTTACACTTTAGGACTTCGGGGGCTGAGAGAGAACAAGCTGGGACGCTGGAGGGTGGAGAAGTATGCACGATTTGTTTTCACGAAGCCCCATGAGTGGCCCATGTTAAACACTGAAGTGAGAATCTCACTTTGCTGCTTTTCTCAGAGGTCTCTGCAGATCTACAAAGTTTGTCTAAGGCTGCAACTTTGCTGTTTATTAGTTCCAGAGAGCCGAGTGTAATCCTGTTTGTACACCCCTTGGGAAGTATCACTGCTGATGTGAATTTCACAACGTGAGGGCACAACACCGGAGAGGAGTGGAGGGAAAGCAGGAGAGGACAGGAGGAGAAATGCTGTGTAGGCTGAGGCACTGGCAGGTGCAAAGGTTTTTTTTTGCGTGTCTGTGCAGGCGCATGTACGTGCACGTGTGTGCGTGGTGGAGGGTGTGTGGGCGCCGGAGAGAGCAGAGGATTGCGATTGGAAGAGGAGGGAGGAGATATTGAGTGGGAAAGCAAGAGAGAAGGATGGAGGGAGATATGGTCGGCGACCCGTGCAAAGTGGGAGGAACAACAACACGGTGGCCGACGGTTGTAAGATACGCAGACAGCTTGCAAATGTCAAACCAGCCTCGGATGGTGTTTTATTGATCAGGGGGGAGCGTGTGTTTGTGTGAGAGCATCTGTATTCCCTGTAGGTAGATGTACCAAGTGATTTTAGGGGCCCGTCTTCCAGCGTAGTGCCGGATCCATCCTCAGCAGGGCTGACAATGTGTTGAAAATGAAGGCCTAGTATGGAACCACTGTTCAAAACAAAGCCACCTTTTGTTCTGAGGGACAAAAAGGCAGCTTAGTTTGAAGAATCCACAATGACGTGTGGCTAGAATTGACCTCCAGCCAGGACAGAATAAACTCACTTAAATCATTTAGCTCCCTGAGTGAGTGTAATTCAAAAAGATGCCAGTTATTACGAGCCATCACTCAATCCACTTTCCACTGGCTCTATGTCTATCCTTATTACGGTCAATCAGACAGGATTCACGCTACATTAGGACAGACACTTTGCCATCACTCGACGCTGAATTTCCTGGCTTTAAAAGCATGCCTCGGGTTGTGATGAAAGGAAAGAGGTCCCCGGAGTTAAGATAACAGGAACAAGCTTGTTATGGAAGAAGAATTTCTCCCGAGACGGCTTCCACATCACGATGGCCAATACACAGGTTTTAAGCGTAACAAACGTAAAACACTCAACAACAAAGTGGTTTTACAGCGAAGAAATGATTCACAAGTCACTGAAAGTTCAATTTTAGCTACACAGGAAAAGGAAGCCGGTTAACCTGGCCGCTGGTCAAAGGGCTGCTGACCTGTGCTTCTCTCTGAGCCCCTCCAGAGCAATAAACATCCTCCTAGCAGTGTCCCACACAGAGCTGTACTGTCTGCACGCCCCATTGAAGACACACAGAAAACACACACTTCTTCTTTGTTGGGGACACAGAGATAAAAAATTTTTTTAAAAAAACTTTCCACTCATTTTCCCTTGAACTGTTGCACTGTTGCTGTGGAGTGTGTTATATGCAAATTCATTTGTGAGCCGCAAAGAGCATAAAAAGAATTCAAAGCAGAGCAAAAATAACACTGCATGACACCACATTGCAATTGTCAATCAGCCTCAGACAGCCACATGCAACACCATCAGTAATGACTGCATCATTTGCTGTTGCCCGTGGCCGCCGTCCATCCATTACCTGGCAGCGTGCAGCCTCCATCAAACGTCCACAGATGCCACAGCTGACACTAATGCCCACTCGTCAGTCTGTCAAGTCGACCACGGCTCCTAATAGAGATGTGCTTCCACAATAATCTCCCCACCTCCAACCACCTGACCGCCTCCTCCGCCTCCTCAGTTCACCGCCACATCCCCTCACTTTAGGAGTAAACACGCTCTCTTAGCGGGGATAAACATCACAACCTCCCCCTCTGCCTCTTTACCTTTTACAGTTTATCACATCTGATCTATGGTGCGGGACTAAAAATAGCACCTAACTGCAAAGAATCGCAAACACACACTCTCTTTCTCTCTCTCACACACACACAGCGACAAAACAGCTGCAGCTGCACAGACCTGTAGAGTCCAAAGCCTCCTCGATGAGTGGAGGTAAACGCAGTCCATCCATAGCCCCCTGTAGCTGCAGCAAAGAGGGAGAGACAGAGAAAGAGAGTGGGCGAGAGAGGGTCAGAGGCTCCACACGCCCACCTCAGCTGCGCGGAGATAGAGAGAGAGACACACACACGCGCACACACACAGAAACACACGGAAAGTACTAGGCGCAGCGTCAAGTACCCGCGCGCAGGCTTCAATGCATACACACGCATATAGGCACACACACACACACACACACACACAAACAAGGCAGTACCTCGGGAGAATTTGGGAGGATCCGGGGAGCTGAAGGCTGAGCTCTGGAGCGTGGGAGAGATGCCGAGAGGGGAAGAGGGAGGAGCAGAGTGGAGGGCAAGATGCTGTTTTCTAGACTGCAAGCTCAAAACCTCTCTCTCTCTCTCTCTCTCTCTCTCTCTCTCCCTCTCTCTCTTACACACACACACACACAAACACACTCCCTGCCGAGTTTACACTCTGTTAGCTGTTTTTTTGCACTGCTCTTCCAACTTCTTCCCTCTTTTCAGTGCCTCTTTTTTTTTTTTTTGCTCTTTCCCCTTTATTGTCGCTGTTGTGGACACAGACCACAAATATAGAAGTCCTAACTATATGTGGCATGCTTACACGGTGTGACTAAAGGAACCCGTCCATGACCACTCACTGAAACAACACGCTACACACGAAAGCTGTGCTTTAAAATAAGGTGTAATATCTTTCTCCAAAAATCTAAACGAATATGGAAATCCCTCCGATGTTATAGTAGACCTAATCGAGTGTTAAATAATTTGAGAGCGCAAGCCACAAGTGTGAAAGAGTTGGCAAAACAGGAGTTCTCCAGTGAATGGCAATGACTTGAGCTGCCAAATGAATCTGAATAAATCTATATATACAGTTTACCACGTAAAATCTGGCTTGTCTGGATCCTGATAAACAAAGTCGAGGATCTGATTATGTGTTGTGAGTGCAAAGAGAGAAATGACAACAAACAGACTTCCAAAAAGGATCTCGGAGGAGAATCAGAGGATCAAAACAAACTCCACCTTTGCTTTTTCCAACATTCACCACCCATCTATGCGCACACACACACACACACACACATGCTTCAAACACACAAGTTCAGCCTTGGCCCCAAAGCCAATTTACCTATAATGAGATCCAGACAGACTGTTGCACTGTAGGCTCACAGCTACTATTGCAGATTACTGATCATTTCCCCCTCCATTGTTCATTTCCTCCCCTCTTCTCGCTGGCTCTCTCTCTCTCTCTCTCTCTCTCTCTCTGTTTAGTGCTACAACAGCTCTGCTATAAACAGCATCTGAAACGCCTCGCCTCCCCCTTCGTTTTCATCACTACCCCCTTCACATACTTACAAACATCTATTCCACTTTCTGTCTGCCTCTCATTCTCTCTCCGCTTCGGCCATTATCACATCTGGCCACTTCTGTGCTAGTACACAAGGAGCCAGATATGTGAGGTGTGTCGTGAAACAGTCTGAAAATATGTCAGCATGTGGAGAGAGAGAGAGAGAGAGAGAGAGAGAGAGAGAGAGAGAGAGAGAGAGAGAGAGGAAAAGGAGGGCCAGCCTTAACTGTTTGTTGGCCCAGTAGGAGGATATTCCTATCACAGCATAGTCAGACAGCAGGAAGTGTTCTGCAGACGCACACACATACATGAAACCTGCCGACTTCTTGAAGAGGAAATGTTAAAAACAAAAGCAGAAGTCTGTGCAAAGGAAATAGAAAGAGGTAGAAGCGTGAAAGGGCGCCTCGCGTTCTTGTTTGTACCTGTGATGAACAGCGTGTGATTTTGTCACAGACAGACAACAACAAGTAAAACGAGATAAAAGGGAGCAGATCGAACAGACTGATGCCTGTGTGTTAGCACTTCCTTCATTTCCTTCACTGTGACTCTGCACAGCTTTCCTCAGGCAGCTGTAATCCCCAGACAAGGCGACTGAGCATGGAGGCATCTTTCAGCTTGAAGTCATCCCACAGTCTCCTCACCACACACAATAACAGCCTCCCACACACGCAGACACACACACACACACAGGAAGGGGAGAGCTGTGGAGTGGAGAAAGTTGGCTGACAAGGTGTTGATAATGAGCTGACAATGCCTGGCTTCAATCCACCTGTGTCACTCCAGTGGGGCAGGATTCCTGGTTGCAGAGCACAACGAGCGTAGAAGGAATGCGGATACCATCAAACCATGATGGTCAAACACAAAAATAATGTTCGGTGTTTGTCTGGGCCAGATAGGCGGGATGTTACTGCTTCGGGAGAGCTCACATACTCTCAGCTGTAACGCTGTTTGCCAAAGTTTACTAAGATGGCCGTTAAATGTTGTGCAGCTGGAAGATGCGCTCCGATTTTTCTCTCTGCGGCAATCCCCCTCCATCCCAGAGCTTTACTTAAAGAAAATCAACAATAAAAACCCATGAAAAGTATCTACAAGTGCCATCGAACCAAGGCCTGCAGTGTGAGGGTGTTAGCGATGAGCTGTTTGCTTTGTAAAAGAGCACTCACTGTCCCACAGAGTGAGGTCATACACGGGGAATCTATCCGCTCATACTGTGGTCTTTGTTTTGTCCAGATTCAACAAGTCATATGCAAAGGCGCCCACAGCTACAGTAAAGACCTCAGGAATGTGGGCCTGTAATTGACATGTAGCACAAATGGACACACACAGACGCAAGCACAGAAAAGGTTTCTTAAAGTATTCGCGATGTGTATCTGTGGGTTAACATTTTAACGTCGCCCATTCGTGCGATCTTTGATGGAACGATGGTTTGAACGGGAATGTTTTCATTCATTGATATGATTGCGTGGAATTCATGCGTGATTCAGCCGTGTCTCCGAGGGCGCCAATGTGAGGTCCTCCATTTTGGTTCAGATTTAAATGAGATCAACTGCCCCCAGACGATGAATCATGGAGAACGTCACAAAGCGCCTTTTTTGTTCTTTTACTGAAACGTTTTCTTTGGATGAAGCGCCAGAGTCCTGTGATGCCCAGAGGATGAAGAACTTTGGTGACTTTCTAGCACCATCATCAGGTCACATCTTCAGTCTGTCCGATACTGTGAACATGCAACACTGATATGTTATTCCCACCAGCCTCAGCTATTCTTTGAATTTTTAAGTAGCAAATTCATTCACATTTAGGTCAACGCACATCCTCACAGAGCAGCTAGCGGACTCTTGTTTCATCATTCACTTGCGGACAACAGAACAACTTATAAGCACAACACTATTATAAAGATGCAGACAAAGAGCAACAACAGGATTTATTTGGAGTTGTGTTTTGTGGCCTAAATTAAATACATGGCTCCTGAGCTGCTAAATGTTCCTCTGTGTTCATCAGCTAGTGGCTAAATGTGCTGGGCAGGAAATGTACAGTCGGTTTATCAGAGCTTCTGTGCTGACAAAACAGAATAGCAGGCCTTAAAAGACACATCAGTGAGCTAAAAGACACTGCGAAGCTCCAATATCTCATTCTAACGTTTCCTGCAGAGGGTTCCTGAGACAGTATTTATCTTTAAGAAACATATTTTTAGATGATGTTGTGTTTATCTGGCGCATACTGCTAAATGAAACCGTCAAACCCGGGACTACTTGTTGTTTTGCTGAAATATGATGTTGTCACGTGTTGTCTGCAGTGTGCTTATAATAGGAATTTGGAGGTGACTGATCGCACGCATAGAAAACAGGAGGAACAGATGGTCGAAACGGCTCCAAAAGCTCATTTTTGTATCACAACGACCCCATAGTGGTTTAATCAAGCCCCGAGTGCGGGGGGAAAAAAGACATAAACACAGACACATACAGACCGATATCAGACATCACTTATGGCATGCAGGCTTGAAATAGATTAGATAGACACTGATGGAGAGAGCGACATGAAAATATTACTAAATATTACGTTGGCGCTGTTTTTTTTTTCCCCCTCCAAGCAAACGTGCCATATGTTGTCACATCTTTCAAATCAGTTCTAATGATTATAACGGTTAACTGCTTGTCCAGTGGCAATGGTCAAATAGCACAAGCAACACTGCAACCATTTGGCCGACATGATTTGCTCGTGAATACACCAGAGGGATAAACAGGCTGTATAATTACTCTGTAGTGACAGAGTATCATTGTCACTGTCAGCTGGCCATGTAATGGAACCTCAGAGCTATAAAAGACAGTGATTCACCCCACAATCTACTTTACAACACTGGGCTGCCAGCCTTCAACACCGAGCATCACTGTGGCGCTCCACGGTTGCCTAGCAACTAAAGGAAATTGGAGGTGCCTTTGAATTAGGGAATTTTAAGAGGTGATTTATACAAAGACCTTGATGATAAATGCCTCCATAAATCTGGTATTTTCGACCGGGGCCGTCTCTCCGAATTCATCATTGGAAGTTCTAATTCTGGTCACAGACGCTGCAGCATCAGAGCTGCAGACTTACCATCATGTGCCTGCTGAGTAGGTATTCATAAGGCCGCGGCCCTTGGCTTGATGCAGGGTACATTTTTATGTTATAGTGCAAAAGCAGAGGAAAGGAACATGGCCTGTTTCCATGACACCATAAACAGGAAATGGGAAGGGGCGAGTGCTGCCAGAGGAGTCTAAATCAGCGTGGAAGTTGCCAGAGAGGTCAGAACTTTCCCATAATATGAGTTCATGCACTGGGAGTGAAACCCATATCCACACTGGTATTTATAAACACACAAGCACAACTGAATCTTCACAAAATTTAATGCAGCAATGCATTACGGCTTATTCTATCCACACACTTCCCACTCTCTCCTTTGTCTTCCTATGAGTGAACAAAATGCGTCCCTCTCACTCCCCCTCAGCACAAGAGAGCGGGAGTGAAGCTCCAGCGGCGGCGGCAGTCCTTCTGGTGGCCTCCTCCGTGCAGGTCCTATCCCCTACAGTCACCATGCCAACCTGTGTGAGGAGGAGGCTTAGCTACAGGGCCCAAAGAGACACGATGAGGTCCTGGGATAATTAGCAGCTCATTATGGAGCCCAGTGAATAGGCCAACGAGCTCCAGAAGCTCACAAGGGAGAGCACAATGGAAAACATACAGGATCTGAGCGCACATCAAAGGGAAGAGCTCACTTTTTAGATCACATAATACAGAGGAGAGAGAGATCAGGAAATGAAATATTGCTCTCTATTCACACCTACAAATATAGCTCATAATCCCCATTTTTAAGCCTCTGTGTGTGTGTGTGAGTGTCCATGTGTGGGTGGCTGTGTGCATGTGTGTGTTAGTCAGGATCTCTGCGTCACACCAATCTGAGTGTTTTTTTTTTCTCCCCCAGAGGCCTTAGTTGCTCCACAGATGCATGGAACACAGCTAGTCCTCCTACACACACATGCAGACACACGTATGTGGACTGTTAAACCTAAGCTCTTGTAAAGTACAGGAACACTGTGCCAGTGCCAGAGATCCCCAGTTAAGCTATCTGTCAGTCATCCTCATTCCTGTTCATATCTCACGGTGTGTGTATCTCTCTGTTTTGCACGCAGGCAGGTACGAGTCACGCAGACCAAATCGTGCACGCCGCCGTGCCAGGCGACCCACATTGCAGTTTAACTGTGCACGGGCTTCATTCTGTGTGAATAGGTGCGCGTTTGTGTGTGCCCCCGTGTCTGCATCAGCTGCTCTCTTACAGTGATATGCAGCAGGAGAGATGATGCTGCTGTACTGTTGCATACGGGTGACGTGTTGTTTGTTATCTGTCATTTGGAGGTGGTAGTGAACATTTAGTTTACGGTGTGTCGTTTTATATTATTGTGGCTGCATAAAAAAAAGAAATCATAACTGGAATGCAGCCAATTGGGTCACATATCAGTTAACTGTCATCATTACTTAATTAGGCGTGACTCAATAACAAGTCAAACTTGAAGAAATTCATGATACGTCCTGCATTAATTCATGCATCAAAGCTGTGCATTAATGAGGCGTTACTCAGGCATATGCATTGCACTAGAAAGTGTACATATTGTAGCAGCTCGGCTGAGCGATCCATCCATCTATCGTCTATCAAAATCCACCCTGATGAGAATCACAGCAGTCACAGTCACAGGCTACAGGCTACGAGAAAGCAGCTCCCGTTCACAGCACGGAATACAGCGTGACCTAGATTTGATGTTAATGGGAATATATAGGAATATGCTGCAGTGGAGGAAGAGGTGCAGAAAAACTGGAGTCTCAGTGCTCATTTGCAACAACAGGAGGGGGCGCTACGCTTCCATGCTGTTCACTGAAACAGGAAAGTGTTGTCTCTGTTTCCTGTTTTTCATGTTTGTGTGAAGTTCTGGCATCGATTTTGACAGAATGGAAATAATTAATGAAACGTGGATCAGATGCGGTTAGAATGAAGGCTGTGCAAGATGCTGCAGCCTCCCAATGGCTTGAGCTCTGCTGTGTCAACAGTGCAGCACCTGCACCCCCTAGTGGCGGCAAAGGAGAGAGCGTTTAGTAGCAGAAGAACAGCAAATATCTGCAGTACTCACAGCATTCATACTGAGCGTAACTCTTGTCCGCGCTGCTGAGACGCATCAGTGTTGAAATATGTAATCAGAGCACAGATCCAGTCACGAGTTGATTAAAAAGTATTGTTTAATTTAACAGAAATTATCAGACGAAGGCACGTAATGCATGAAAATACAACTGATTGATCACAGTGCACCAGAGATAAAGAGAGAATGTAAACCACATGTGTAGTTCTGCAGGTGAGACGCCTTCAAATACGTCAAAACACAAGAACAAATACGTATGATACAGTCAGTAGGACAACGGAGACGGTGACGACAACAACAAACATCAACATAAACGTGTTATTATGGCAGACAAACATTAAAAAGTGATCCGTGACTTCATGTCAGATCCTCACAGGCGAACATGAAATAATACATTAGTCAGTCCACAAAAAAAAAAAAAGATAAAGAGACTTGTAGTTGATCACGCAGAGCCTGTAATGTGCTGCTCTGTCATCATCAGAGTACTGAAGGCTATTTGTTGCTTCTTTAAAATAAAAAAGGAATTGCATTTTTCCTCAGAAAAAGGCTTGTATCACAGTATGACCCATCGCTTCTCCATCGCATTTACATTAGTAAAAGGACAAACATCAGAACCCATAAGACATAAATAGAGCCAAGTGACTCTGTTCTGTGTTGTTTGGGCGTGTGCGCATGTGTGCTTGCGCTAGAGAGCTGGTGTGCGTTGATATAACCACGCTATCAGCGCGGTAATGCAGTGGGATTGATTTTTGGCCCTTGAGAGAGGAGACAGCTGGTCTTATCAGAGGCCAGCAGTGGCTTCAGTGGTTATGGATCTCCCATGCCAACATTAATGACACTACCTCACGCAAGCCCGCCCCGCCCCACCCCGCCAGCGTCAACACAACCACACACAAACAAACACACACACAGACATCACTGGTAAACACTGACGGAAAAAAAAAAGTTCACTCCGAAATGAAACATTTTTAAAAAACAGTGCTCTTAGAAATCAAACATTGCACTTTAAATATCAGGAACAGTAAACAGAATAAAAAGAATAAAAACTTCCAGAGGTGACTGACCACACAGGGCAGAAAAGGCAATGAGGAATAAAGAAAATCAAGACATGAAAAACAAGACGTACATTGCCTCTGTGCTGTGCTGGAGTCTGGAGGTTCTTCACTAAAAGGAATAGTTCGACATTTGGGGAAATATGCTTCTTACTTCTTTTTTTTTTAAGCTCAGAGTTTGATTAGAAAATAGAAACCACTCTCGTGACTGTATGCTAGAGTTATCGTAGCTTAGCATAAAGACTAAAACCAGAGGGAAACAGCCAGCCTGTCTCTGTGCAAAGGTAACAAAATCCACCTACCAGCCACCTTTAGCATTTCATAGCTATGGCTGACAAGACACCAGGCTTGAGGTTTTGCTTGTATGTGCATGTACGTGCTTGCAACAGTATGAGAATTGGTGGGAAATAAAAACATGCATTTGCTAAATTTTACCTCACCTAATGATTATTTTCCGGAGAAAGAGAGAGTCCCAAGTTGTTGCATTGTAGTGATAACGCACTTGTCTTCACCCTTCTTAATCCTTGAGCCGACTGTTCATGTCTTGTAAATGATTTAGCAATCAATGGAGAGGTAACAAAATGTACTGTTATATAAATATTATTTTAAAAGGTTAAATGAAAATTGTTAGCAAGACATATTCAAGTTCTAGACAAGAAAAAAAAAAGACAAATTTTATTTCAGTCTGACTAACAACAACAAAAAAAACAAAACAGTGATCAATGTAAATTCCAACGACCGTGTCTTGTGACGATTGTACAACCAATCCTCTCAGACAGTCCTGTCCGCACAACTGACAGCATCCATGCAACTGCAATATTGTTTGAAGTATGTATTCTTCTCCATCAGGCAGGCACCAGCAGCCGGTCTATAGTGTACTGTAAACGATCCCAGTTCTTCCAGAAGATGGTCAAAAAACAAACTCCGAGGAAGGTAGCGACCACATGGTGCCGGCTCCTCATCAGCGGAGCGGCAAACTTGGCAGCGGTGGAGACGCACACCAGAATGACGGTGATGATGGCCAGCATGATGTTGATGCTCTTCCCAAGCAGGACTCGGGCGTCACGGCTCTCGAGCTGGACCGTCTGCTGCTGCTGCTGCTGCTGCAGCTCCAGTTTGGACACTCTGGTCTGACACGACTCCAGAGCCTCCTGAGATGAAAACGATGGCGAGAGATTTTTGTGGGTCTGGATGTTTCCCAAGTAGCTAAAAGGCATTTTGCTGACCTTTTCATCCTCAATTACCCGAATTCACTCAAAAGATTAATTATGTATCAGCAGGGAGGCACGCGGACAGAGGTTGGGATTGTCACAAATGTCAAACGACAAAGCAGACTTTGATTTTGTTATCTCATAAAGGGAACCATTAAAGCATGCGATGAATAAATTCAGCTCTGTGCGGCACCAGCTTTAATCTATAATAACATGTTTGAATTATCTCACTTTTATGTGATCTGCCTGCTGATACTCTAAGCACACACACACACGGGTGGTCTGCCGTTTCCTTACCTGAATATCTCTGGCCCGTTCATGAGCCTGGTAGGCCACCCTTTCCTCAATACTGGCCAGTTCCTGCTTCAGATTGGTCATCTCATGTTGGTGAAGCTCTGTCAGGTCGTTGAGCTGGTCCTCCAAACGCTCATACCTGATAGTCGGTTCAGGAGGATGCAGGAATATTAGTTAAATGTATCATTTGTGGGCAGAATTGAACATGAAGACTTTAGTAAATACTTAGCAAATTCCCTAATTGCTGTGAATATGTACATACATGAGCAATGAACAAACTGTGGGAAAAAAGTAATACAAACGTACCTGTATCTCTCCTCCTGCAGTGTCTGGCTGATGATGCCATACTCCTTCTTGAACTGAGACTTCAGCTCCTCCACGTCCTCCTCCAGCTGGCTCTGAGCATCTCTGATCTCGCTCACCTCCTCCAGGCTCAGGGCCAATCTGCTCTGGCCATCTTCCCCAGCCTGTTGGCCCCGACCCCGCGCCTGCCCTGCTGACACTCCTGCCCCCGCTGGGTTCCCGTTACTGTCTGCTGAAATGGAAGCACTCCCCGAGGAGCATTCGTCATCACTGGGATATTTGGGCTTGCCCACCATAGAAGTGCTGCTACTCAGCCCCTTTCCTGCACCGTCAGTGGGCAGCGGTGATGAAGCATCCAGAGTGGTCTTGAGGTTGGCGATGTTGTCAGCACTGCCAAACTTGTTCCTGATAAGGTTGGCAAACTCTCTGGGCTTACTGAAGAAGAAAGGAGGGGACAGGGAAACGCCTGGTCCGATGGTCTTAATCTTGTCCATGGTCGGGTGGCGGCCACTGCCAGTCATATCCTTCAGCAGCTCTCTGGGAGACTCCCTGGGCAGGGTGGTGTGTTTTACAGTGGACTGGTGAGGTGACGGACTGTGGTGGGTTTCATTGTCTTTCATCTTTCGATGGTACTGCTCCAGCTTCTTTTGCATCTGGGCAATGTTTTGAGCGGACTTCTGGTTCTTCTTCTCAAACACCTGCTTGATGCGCCCTACTTGCTGCTTATCCGCGCTGTTCATCAGTTTCAGGTACTCGGCGACGTTCTCGTCCCGCGCGGTCTGCTCAATCTTCAGCTGCTCTGTGACTTTAAGTATCTTCTGCTGAAGGTTGTCCAAGCAGGAACGACTACGCTGGACCTCGAAGCCCAGACCAGGACTGGGACCTCCATCACTTAGGTCTAGATCCAGATTGTTCTCTGAAGAGCCCCGACGCATTGATGCAGGGATGCTCACAGGACTGCCCTCAATACTCCTGTCCTAAAAGGAGGAGAAATAAGGATCAGATACAGATACTGTTATTAGTCATGGAGCATTTGCACTGACTGTGGAAATGTGTCTAATTAGTAAAACAAGTCATCTGTAAAAGATAAAATATGGCCTACACTTGTAGATGTATGCATTACAAATGAGAGCCTAAAGGAAAATGAAAAGGATACCATTTTCTAGTCCAGGACCCAGGCAATAAAACATTTCCTGTAATGTTTTAATTAATTCTCTTGATAAACATTCATTCTAAATACAGAGTCCTTGGCTCTGCTTTCTTCAGCTGTTCTGCTATTGCCACCGTGGGACCATCTGGGTGAGTATGTAATGCTCTTATTTGGCACGTCTGTTACATTTTAGTTGCCAGAATTTAATCCTGTTGTTTATAGTATAACACACACATGAGACAGATGTCTAAGTTTTAACTACAGGCCCAGCCAAAGAAAAAGCTCAGCTTTTCAACTATATTGCAACTTGGATTAAATAAAGATATTTCAACTTTGTTTAATATTCAACAAAGTTGTATGATCTGAATTTCACCCAATTGGGAGGCTACAAAGAGGTGGAATTTATTAGTCATTCAATATTTACCAATATTGAGTTTTGAATCATGCACTGAATCAGTAAAGATGAACATCTGTTTCAGACTCTTCCAGCTGAAATAAATGATGAACGATTTAACAAATGGGATAAGTTTATATGGAGATTCATTTGGCAGGGGAAAAAAAACAAACTTTCTTTCACACTTTCCAATTAGTACAGGATAGAGGAGAAGGACTGATTTGTTTTGCTGCTGCAATTCTGATTAGCAGACAAGATGGAAAGAAACCGAAGAAGGAACGTCAGGGTCAATTCCAATTCAGGGGAGCGAAGGGGAGAAAAGATTGATTAGAAACTTAATGAAAACAAGTGAGAAATTGATCAGTTTGAGTCTGAAGACATGGCTAAGCGTTGTTGGTAAGAGTGGCTTGTCCAAAGAAATAAAGATTCTGAGATGGTGCTGACGTGACTCTGACTTTATCAGTTAGATATTAGCTATAAGAGATGGGCTAATCGAGGTCTCAATTCACTTTGAATCAGTGAACAGCTTTGAGGCAGATTACGTGATTTAAACAATAGTGACTTCTTTAGATTTCTTCAGGTCGATCATCACGTTAAAAGGTCTACACAGAATTAGCGAAAATTCCTTTTCTTGGGCTACTCTTTACGTATTTTTCTTGTGCTAATTAGAAACACCCCATGTTCTGTTTATATTTGTATATTGTATTTTAAAAAACTGTAAAGATGATTCACTGTAATATATTTATTAGGCAACAAACAATAACCATAATTAAGCAAAGAAGACAGATGGTCAAACGGTTATTAAATGAAGAATAAAAAGAAGAGGAGCGTGCCCATCAGATGTAGGTCAATCATAACGTCGCATAAGGCTACAAGCTCAGGAAATCCCTTTTCCAGACAGTGTCACCTAGTTTTACAGTAAGTTATCATTTCCCTGATAAAGCCTCAACATTGCCATAAGTTTCGGACTGATGTATCAATAGATCACTGTGGACCAGAGAATTCTTCGGAACTTTGCTGTAGATTTGAGGAAGTGAAACAGAGTTAGTACAGTTCAGTAAGCAGGTTTAAACTAAAGTCGGGAAACCTAAAGACCTCCCAAAAAGAGGAAACTGAAAAAAGCAGCAGAGACAGAACTTAATTAGGTTTCGACGCAGCATTTTTAAAACAGAAGTGTCACCTCGAGTGTAAAGGCACCGCAGTGTAACGGTGGCCTAACAAGCGACCGGATCTTGCAAGTTGATCACAGTACAACGCCAGTGATGGGAGGTGTAAGCTGATAAAGCCTAATACAAAGTGTTGTACAACAAGCACAATGGGCTGTGCAAAGCTGCACTAATCCTTGACAAATGTAACACAGCTAGCTTCAAGCAAATAAACAGATCACAGCTAATGCAAGCAGACTTGAGGCTCAACAGTCCTCAGCGTTTCCACATCATGACACCATGGTTACATATTGCAAGCTAAGTACCTTTACAATCAACTGACTCATCGAGAGCACGCCGCATGCTGAGACTTCTCCACACATGACTGTCAGGTGGGACTCAAGACAGGGTTTGCAAACAATAGGGTGATTAAGTATGATTAGTCATACATGGGTGCAAACACGATGAGTAACATATGGTGTACACTTACTAAAACGAAGAGGACGTGCTCAGCAGGAATATTCCTCTTTCAGTTGGATTTAACTTATCCAGTTACACATGCATGTCCTCTTGTTGTCCCTATGATCTCACACACAATCAACTAGTCCGACTTGTTCGCGAAACGTGACACTTACAAGAATTTGATGTGTCATCTGAGAAATCTCTTAGTTATTAATAAACACGCAGCATAATGTGCGGTACAGAAACTGCTTGACACTTGTTAGGCAGCTGTTTTTAGGTCCGCCCGACTGAAATATTCATAATGATCTCCACAGCTGTGAGATCGACTGTGACACTGTCGTATGCTCCAAATTTCACTTTAGTTTATGACCAAATGCCTGCAGAAATGAATCAGGTGTACTTTAGCAATATTACATGGGAGGGTGTGCTTTAATGTCATTACTGGCACGACAGTGATGCAGTCAGCGTCACAGAAGTGCCAATAATAAGTTAAAGCACATCCTTGAATGTAATGTTGTGATTATACAACAACTCAAGTAAAATATATCATCAATTGAGAGCGATTTGCCCTCAAAATAAACATTTTCTCGCTCGCTATTGCCTTGAAAACAGTCACAGCAGTGGACTCTCATATATAATAGAGCCCAGTTCACACGACTACTCAGGAAATTGTCCGAGCCTTAGTAACATCATGGCAGGAGATCGGGGACTTTCCCAAACTGATTAAATACAGCACATAAAAAACACAAAACGTCCTTGCTAATTCAGTCTTTTTGTGACCAAGATATCTACTAAAAAGTATGTTTTCCTTGCACATATTTAGCTCCTAAGCCTGTGCATGTATTTTAAAGCTAATAGCGTTTTATTTGTGACTGATCGGCACAGCAGATGTGATCCAAACACACCCATATCTCCACAGTTAAGTAATCCAAAAGTCAGCATTCATTGAAAAAAAGATCTAAAAAAAAAACATGTTTTTATCTAATTAAATATTCTGCTTCGGTCCATATTTGTCGACATTTAATCTTTAAATACAACATTTTCTCTGCGGTCACTAAACTGTTTGATCTCCGACGAGGTACACACCTGTATGAGCGAGGCAGTCCTACAGCTCCATAAAGGTCAGAAGATTCAAATTGGAAACTCAGATGTATTACTTTATTAAAAGTTGACTACTTATTCATATTTATCAAGAGTCGTGTGTTCTGTCGTGCTGATTTGAGCACATTTTAAATGTCTAGTTGACCAATCGGATTGCTTTTTTAGAACTAGTTGTATAATGAAGTGAGACGGTAAAAAATATACCTGCTATACCATGCTAGTATTCACCTCAATGCGCTGCTGTGCTGTTATACAGCTTCAATAAGCTGTTAGCATGGTTGTAAACTATATTCCTGTTTGCACATGTACAGCATATACAAATCACGCCTGTAATTATACTGTACGTACATACTTACTTATAGTGTGTAACCAGAGAATGTCATGCTTCTTTCGACAAGCATGCTCGGGGTATTTCAGCCTCTGTCCTCATCCCAGTCTCTCCCCCTCTCTGGCATCTGTCCTTCTTGAACACAGGACTCTTTGTTTGCAGAGAAAAAAGCAGACTTTGTCATGTCCTACCTCTGCTCTGTCCAGGACTCTGACGAACGAGGCTACTGCATATGGATTCACTGGCCTGACGTATAGCCTGAGGAGCCTTGCGCCCAATCACAATCCTACTCCTTCCAGAGCGCCTTCCAATATCTCTTATCAAAACAGTCCGCTTCACGGAGCTGCTATTTGCCAAACCTGTTTGTCATACAAAAGAAAGAGGAGCCTATTATCCTCCCTTAAGAGGAAGTGTAGGGTACGCATATTACCCAGTCTTCTTAGTTTTCAAAGGACAAGCACAAAGAGCTGCCTGTTCGACCAGACAGCTTCGACTGCATGATATTTGCGCAGTGCTGGAACTAAGCTAGCTCCTCAGGCTCTCTCCCACCAGCAGCTTTAACTCTTAAATGTTACGCAATATTTTCTTAGCAGCATTAGGGGGCAAACACAGAGAACAGAGAAGTGAGAGAACAGAAGTGCATTGCCTCAAGCTGCTGTGATATCATAGTTACAGCACGAGCGTAAAATAGATCAAGTTGTGACCCATCGATGGGTCATCGCTGAGGCCTGCAGCAAAGGCAAACCTTCGACAGGAGTGGGATGGGGATGATGGCGTTTTGAAAGAGTATCGATACAAGTTTCATATTCGCACTCGTGCACCTGGAGGAGGCAGGCCTCAGGGCAAAATTATATTACACAGCTGGAGCGAAGGAAGTAAGACTTCTCTTATAAAAACAAGATGGACTTTTGACAGGATGAGGTTTGATTCGTGAGAGCAGCTCAAATAACACGACACAGATGTTTCACGCAAATACTACGAGCCCAAAAAACGAGTATGACATCTGACCATTTCCTGACAGTCTACAAAAATCGTAAGATTTAAAATTTAATAAGCTCATTTCCACCGCTGCTGCTGCTGCTGCTGCTGCTGCTCAGGCTTTCTACCCATGCTGAGGGTATCTCTGGATGAATGGCTCTGGGAAATGAATTAGCCTCACGCTGATGAAAACGTCCTCCCAAATCTGCTGAGGAGCTGCCCTACTTTTCACTCTGTTTCTCCCAAACACTTATGCGGCCGTACTCCAGGGCTTGTCGAGGTGGCAGGGTGAAACGGCGCGGCGAGGTTTGAAGATCTTTGGGGATAGGCTGGAGACAGCGGGAGGGTGGGTTGGCAGCGGTAAGTTAGGTGGGCTGTCCTCAAGTGAGAGGTCACAGATTCAACCCAGGGTGGGGTTTAATAAGATGATGTTTAAATCTATAACCAGGTGACCTGTAACACCGTCGCACTCACTCAATGTGATTCTTTGGGATTTAAAATCTGGGCTGTGTGAGGCCCATCTGTCTGATCATATGCTTAAATTTTAGTTTATCATAATAAATGTGAGAATATGGCTCGCAGTGGAGAAGCCAGGCATACTCCCACTGTCGTTTGACTCACTGATATTACTGTGTCAGTAGAGCAGACGAGGAGAGACAGACAGAAAGAGAGCCACAGACACCGAAACCAACACGAGAACAGGAATAGAACAAAGGGACGATACTTTCAAACGCAGCACAGCGGCACACATCATCCCGATCATCATCGCCGCCACCAACGGGACCCAAAGGAGGCCTCTGTGCCCCGAGGGTGCCTCGCTCACACCTCAGCTGTGCGTGAGCCCCCTGTCCCCCCACGCTGTCCTACATAGCACACAGCGTCTGTCCAACACTATGACCCATTTAATATGTTCTGACCTCGCCAGGCAGCATAACATAAAGATCCAACAGTATTAGCCTCAATCTTAACACAACAAGGGAGAGCTGTGTGCTCAGAAATCCTCCCAAATCTTTGCTACATTTTGGGGCCAAAGTCGGGGCGAGTCGATAGAAACTGCAGATGCTGCTTATCTCGCGCTGCAGTGCGCTCTCTCGGATCAATGAGCTAGTTAGTGATTCAATTTTTCATGCAAAAAAACAAACCATGCACTCATACTGCCCACTGCAGCACCAGAAACACAGGCAGAGCAGCATTTCAGCATTAAAGTCCTGAGCCGGAGCGAGGAGAGGGCAGACGGATCATTTAGGACTGGCTGTTTATGCAGCGGGTGTGCTGCAAATACTGAGCGGCATTAGTGAAATAAATATTGGTTCAGATTAGCAAAATGTATTGGAACTGAGGCAGGTTCTTGCTAAACTTGTTTTCCAACACCACTGACATTTTCTTGTGCAAACAGGAAGGCATTGTGGGGCGGCATTTACTTCAGTCAGTAGAGCAGCCACCCCGTGCGCAAAGGCTAAGTCCTCGCTGCGGAAGCCCAGGGTTCGAATCCGACCTGTGGCTCTTTCCCGCATGTCGTTCCCCATCTCTCTCTCTCCCCAAATTCCACTCACTCTTTGGCAAAATAAAGCTCAAAAAGGGCAAAAAAGAATCTTAAAAAAAAAATACAAAAAACAGGAAGGCATTGTTCCCATAATGAGGAAGTAATGTCCCTAAGTGCTCATAATCGCTGCTGTAACACTAGTTTACAATACTGGTCAGGTCAAGCAGCCACACAGGCACATGAACCTACAAGCAGAGGTGTGATCTGCAGCGATCCGAAGACATTTGATGCACTTGATGAAGCTGTGGTGTGTGGTGCACGGGGCGGCATCTGTTTAGATTTTAGACTGTCGTAGCCTCTGTGCACCCCAAATAAACACACACACACACAAGGCAACAGAGCTGGCATGCTCATTGAGATGGAACAAAACCGTCCCTTCAGCAGAGAACAGAACCACAGAGGGGGGAAGAAGCCTGCGGTGCTTATTGGTATTCCCTCCAGCTGATCCACATGGACACAGACGCTCTCCGACTTGGAGCTCACACAGGGAAACGGGAAGAAAACCAGAGAGGGGGAGAGTGAGAGCGACAGGGAGCACATCTTTGACTGTAGTCAAGAAAGAAAGCTAACCTAACATCACCTCCTCCTCCCACCTCCATCCCACAGCTGCCTATGTGGCCACACTTTGATTGTAAAACCTTTCTTTCCAAGCCAAACAGAACGCGCAGTCATCAGAATAAGAAGAGGGGGAAAAAGTAGCTACAGAGTTTGAAGTCTTAAGTTTCCTGAATGACTAAATCCCTGGGAGGTCAGTGGAATTAATTGCTTAAGACGTATTTGCTATTATCTCATGGACAAGCTGGTCCAGGACTAAATCAATAGCCCATTAACACTCCCACTGTCTGCTTGCCCCCGTGGACTGGGGGAAGTATTGAATGGGATTCAATTAAGATAAATATGCAGCCTATATTCAATGTAGTGACTCAAAGTGAGAGAGCGAATGACGCGGCAGAGTTGAGGAGCTCATTAAGCATAAAGAAAATATAACAACTTCAAAAAAAAGGGGATAATACCTGTGACTAATAGCTCACACACACGATACAGCATATTTTAAAAAAGGTTGCTATTCAAACTGATGTGACGGTGTGAACGTTAGAGAACCTCTACAGGCAGAGCAGGAGGTTCAGGTGAGGACAGATGTGACGCCGAGAAATGAAATCCCTGCAGAGCTGCCATTCAGTGCAGGGTTAAAGCCACTCGAACAGAAGCGTTGCATCATCTTTGGCCTCTAACCCACTATATCTGCTGCACAATGGCTTTTTGAGGAACAAAACTGGAATGTCTTTTGCAGCCAACAAAGAGAGGAAAAGCGCAATTACACAGCCCAATGGTAATAAACCAGCCACCATCATCAGACATGTCGGTCATTATATTGTTTTGGTCGCTAAATCACAACCGCCTAGTGCTTACTTGAGGAGGGAGGCTGCTCAAATGAGTTGTGTATGATTCTTTCAAAGTCTGCTCCAGTGGCAAAGGTTATTCATTTAATTTAAAAATGTTCCGTACAAAAAGAGTTTCAAGTATCTGCTCGCAGGGCAGCGTCAAGAAGAACCAAACATGACAAAGAGCCGCCCGAGCTCCCTTTATTATGCAGGATCCTCTCCGTGTGGAGATCAAAATGTCATTCCCCACCTTTGAACATCACAGGTGGAGGTTCATACATATCCTGGAAAGAGAAACAACCTGCTGATACTTGACTTTCTGGTTGCACAAGGCTCACACTTGGCTGAGCATTCCTCTCCTCGGTGTCACTGTGTCTGAAAGCGCCTGGCTTTACTATCAGATCTGTCGCAGCCTTTAGGGGATTTCTCACAACGTTGTGCATTGAGATTAGCGAAGGGTTGGATGGTTTGAATTTGACGGTGTTGTTGATCAGTTTTTTTCTCATCTGAGTCAGAAGTTTCAGGACAGCGGGAGGAAGTTACCTTGAACAGATCGTAAAGTTCTGGAAGGCAAATTTGTGATTTGAGCTACACAAGTAAAACTCGCTGACTTGATTAGGACAATACTACACTTCTCTGTGTGTAGACATGAAATAAGATACATATTGGGTCAATTAATGCTCGTTCCACTATCGTAAATGGCAGCAAAGACGGGGGGAAAAAAGCATTCCATTTTCCAGACAAATGTTTCCATGTCAGATAAAACAGGATTACGCTAAGAGTTTAATCTTTACTTTCGAAAAACCAGGTCAGACATTCGGGCATGGAGTGCCCGCAAAAAAAAAAAACAGACAAAAGCACCTGTAAGATGGAATGCAGCACGGCTCTGCAAACATGCCTTCAGATGAACTCACGTCAGGCTGTTTTTAGTCGTTTCTGACTCCATTTTATGGCACAAACTGTGGCTGTGCTGACGGATTTACAGTGAGATACTTTGTCTCTCTTATTTGGCTGGAGGAGGACACATGTTGGGAGCACCTGGAGTCCAATACAATAAAACATCACCACAAAGTGCAGCGTAAAGACATTTCCATCAAAATCACCTGTTTCAGTCCAAACACACTACAACAGGCAGGATTTCTTTACATTTTTTTGGTTGATTAAACATTAATAAATCAGATAATAACAGATAATGAATCAGTAAACAAGTCTGATAATTGATTAAGCCCTACTTGCATCCAACTTCTCTCTCTTTGTTTGAACATAACGAGCAACCTCCCCCCAAAGACATCGACTATCGATCGATTAAATGATTGCTTAGTTTCGATATGTGGATGAGGCAGATCAGCGTTACTGTCCCGTTTGAAGGTGTGTGTGTGTGTGTGTGTGTGTGGACAAACCCTATGGTGACACACACTTGAGTCCATCTCTCGCCTTGTTCCTGCCCGATGTATCAGGGTGTATCACCGGGGGGTTAAAGGCTCTTTGTTGGGGAGAAATGTGCGCAGCTGTTGGTTTTCACATGACGTGGAGATGAACAGAAAACAATGTGCCGCTGGTACAGTGCCGTGTATGACACAACGATTATGCAAAACACTCACACTCACACAAAATACTCACCATCCGGCTGCCGAGGTATTTCTCTACTTCGGATAAACTTCGCACGGACACGTTGGCGCTGGGCATAATAATCCCGTGTTCGGTGGTCAGTCCGGAGCTGCTGGTTCTTCAGATCAAGACCGGGACCAGTTCACAAGTCACGCCTGATGTCGGATCCATGTTTTAACCCCGCTTCGGTCCCCGCTCTTGTTTGAACGCACACACACACACACATACACACGCGCGCGCACACTCAGACACACACTGACTGCTCTCTTCAACATACAAAAACTAAGTGTGAAGCCAAACTCCGCCTATCGCTGTCTGCAGGGTGGCTGCGCGAGGAGGGGTTAACCCTTTCGACACACGTGCCTCTCGCTCAGCCTATCAGCCCGCGCGCAATTTCTTCAATAACTATACCCAAAAAATAACAATCAAAAATGTATCTTTTAAAAGTTGTAATTTGTAGCTTAGTTTTTTATTAAGTGACTTTCAAAATAAAAGATTTTTGGGAGAGTGAAATAGATGATAAATGATGCTTCAAAGTAAATATATAAAGGTCATAAAGTCTGTTGCAATACTGTATTAAATGCAGTGCATTAAAAAAAAAATGCTATTTTAAGATAAGAGAGACTTTAATGATCCTGTTTCACTAACTTCCACTCCCTTGTCACTGCAGCTCTGTGCACAAGGTTGATGAGAAATGATTCATAAATATGAACTGGCAGAGGCGCTCAGTACATGGTGGGACCAGCAGTCTGTGGCTGAAGAAGAAGCTGTTTAAAGGTCCAGTGTGTAGGATTTAGCGCCACCTAGCAGTTAAGTTGCAGATTGCAACCAAATACATACTAATGGATATTAAATTCAGTACCTGCCAATACATTACAGACTGGACCTTTAAGGCTCCCACAGTCTCATGCTGGGAGCTGTTCATGATGGATGTCAGCGTTACTAACATCATTTTTACATATCATAATATTTACTCAACGCTGGTGGAAGAAGCACTCAGATCCTTTACTTAAGTATAAGTACATCAGTGTAAAAATACATCTCATTGAAGTGTTATTACTGATGTGTAAGACGTATTTAATAGCAGTTAATAGGGTCAGGTAATTTATACACTGTGAGTAGTTTCATCTACAGTAATGCATAATATATTAATGATATATGTTCTGCTTTTTGAAGTCTAATAGCTAGTTCCTCACTGTAAAAACTGTAGTGTCGTAAAAATGTGGTGAAGTACACGTATACAGTGGCATAAATTTAACTTTACTATAAGTTATTTTCCACCACAGTCACTTATGTTCTTTATTGTATCAAAAACTAAAACATTTACAGTTTTCATGATTTAAAAAAGAATCACTCATATTGTAAAGACTAATAATATATAATATATTGAACAAATAGCACAATGTATAGACATATGACCAGAATGGCATGCTGCTGGTATTGGTACAGTTTCGTCTGATGACAAATAGGTTGTATATTGTAAGGGGGGGTATGTGTAATAAGCTGTAGTTTCAAGCCTCTTTTAGTCTAAATCATTATATTATTGGGGTTAATTATCTTCTATGAGTCTAATTGCTTAATTTTACTTGAATGTATGATGATCTCCTATAATAAAACTGCAGCTGAAATGTCATTTGCTGGTGTTTTTATTTTATCTAGAAATATTAAAGCTATATCAGTAAGAGTAAATTAAAGTTATGCAGAGTTATATGTACGGCATATTAGAGATTCCTGCTACATTTTCAATAGCAGTGAAACCCAAATCCCCAGGAGAGCATGGGAACAGTCCAACCGACCATTTCACTCACATTCATTCAGCTTGGAATGAGCTAATCCACCTAGCTGTGAACACAAAAGCCTGTGTTACGCCATAAATCGTTTATCCTTTACGGGTCCAGACAATAAATGTTTGTTTTTTCAGCCTGTAATCAGAGACTTCAAGAGAACCCTCCTTTGTTTGTGCAGATCATACGGCGAGTGCAGCATACGTTGACATGCATTAACCTCTGCGGTTCAGAGAGGAGGCCGGTCAAAAGATGTAGATATGATAGGGCTGTGCAGAATCACATAAAGAAGCTACTGGATACACCGCACAATGGACTTCTAAAAACAGCAGCAGACAATATCATTCATCTGGTCATCAAGTTTTAATGGTCCTATCAGTGCCTTTAATTAGATGGACACATTCACCGGCTAACTACAGCAAAAGAAAGCTTACAGTCACTGTCCTCGGCTCACCCATATCCGCAGAGCCCTAATGAAAAATTGATCAGCCAATAACACACACTGTAAGTCTAGTCCCTTACACAGCACCCTGAAACATCTTCCACCTTCACGTCACTTGACACAAAACACGACAGTAAGTCACTGAGGTAGGATACAGATTTTGCATTATTAATTTAGAAGGAACAGGTAAACAACTCGCAGCCTTTCTCGGTGCGTTTATTTACCCTCAGAGACTCGTCAGGCCTGGAACATAATCAAAGAGCTACTGCAGGTTTTAATCTGCAAATACATAAGCCTTTTTTCTAGAAAGTCAAAGTGGGCTGATGAACACGTGCGAGTCACTCAAACTGTTGATTGGACCATCTAACGAGGCAAAGGATAACATGTTTGCAAAGCTCCAATACTCAACTGAAGCTCTAATGTTTGTGCATGGGGTCAGTTACAGTGGTACGACCCACTCTTAAAGGGTCTTCGACCGACAAAGGTCAAAGGTTCATTAGCTACAACTTCAGATATTCTGAATATTCTATCGTCTGAATGCTAAACAAGCTGAAATGGGTCATTAAAACTGTCGTTTTTTTGCTGTTATCGTCTTTATATTTCAAGTATTTTTGAAGCATTGGCATGCATAACAAAAATACAGCTGCCTTTTTAACTGGGAGCACTTAACAGGTGCTGCTGAAGCAAACACTTCCCTTCTCTTTATCCACAGAAGAAAGCCTATCATAACGCAGACAGCTTCCAATTTATCCTAACATGACAAGCATATGCGTCCAGCACAACATATTTTAGGGTATTTGTTAGTCCACAGCTGCTTTCCAAAACACGGACACAAGCACAGACAAATTGCTTCGCTTGATTCTTGCAAACAGAAGATAAACGTTATATATACAGTGAAGCATCAGCTCCACATTTTATTACCGATATGGTTGATCAAACTGTAAATAATTAGAGAAACGTGACAGAAAGGTGTTTTTATTTTCAAATGACTTGACCATCATTTTCCATCCACATTAGTTTGTCCCCAAAGATGGAATCCATGAATTACCAAGTGCTACCCATCTTTGTCTTTTCGGTGCGTTCTATAAACAACTCTAGATACACAATTACTTCAGATCCACATGATGATGATGATGTCAAATATTTGACAAATGCTGCTGCCCAATCCTTTGGATTGGCAAACAAACAAGAAATAAAGGTTATAACCTTTAGTGATAACATCTCACAAATCAATTCACGTTGACAAATAGTTTTTCCTCATAATCAGAAAATAATAAAAAAAAAAAAAGCATGACCATGTAGGAAAGCGGTGAAAAAACCCCCATCCTGATTCCTTCAGAGTACAAACAAGGTCTGCAAAAAAAGGAGAGGCCTGGAGGCGATGAAGCATAAAATACTATGTACAATAAAAAGCGCAATCTACTATGCAGGTTTCAACAGTTCGTTCCTGAAAAGGGCCTGGAGCTGATGTTGTATTCGTCCTCTCTGTGAATTGTGCTCCACTGACCGGTTACTGAGGTGTCAGAAGTAGGAGCAAAGTAGGAGTGAAAACAGAATTCCCGTAAGATGCGGTGTCATAAATACAGTATGTTATGACCACTTAGTGATCATTCTGTGGAGCACTCTGATTGGTTGGCTGTCAAGTTTTCATAGTCCAATTTTTCTATCACAAATGGCACAGTGTGTGTCACACCCCGGAGACCGCCTGGCTATTATAATCAGTGGACTCCATTTTGAGGATGTATGGGATGATGCTGTCGATCTGCACGTTGCCAATGAGCCCGGCGAAAAACAGCTCCTCTGTGACAGCTGCACTTATCAGCCTGAGGGCGGGAAGACGTAGCAACAGCTTGGATAACCTGAAAGAAATGAAGGGAAGAGGAGGCATAACCTTTAAAGCGTGTGTAATGTAGCATGTGCTTCTATGGCATTATCATAAGTCTGTCTTGATAAAAACAAATGATGTACTAGTGTGAATAAGCTGGCATTATGTTGTACTGACCTGTAAGAGTCTTCTGGGTACGTCCTAGTTACGTAGTCCTGCAGCTCCATGTAGGCTTTCTCCTGAAACCGCTCTATCTGTGGGGTATTATCTATGCCTGGGTGATCTGGTACAAAAACAAAGTCAGACATGAGTCAGTATGCCTGTACGGCCCTCTGTGAAACTTTTGTTCAGCATTTCCCTCCCAGGATTCTTCCCTGAAAGAAAGAATTTTATTTTGTAAAACTGGCCAGCTGTCTACTCACCAGGACTAAAGAGAACGATGGCTTTGAGGTAGGCATATTCATACGAGTCTGGGGTCAGCTTGATCATGCTGTTACAGAACTCCTGCATCCTCCAGATGTGCTCCATTACTAGTTTTACTCGCTCTGGGGACAGCTTGTCTGTAGGAGACAAAAAATACACAAAAAAAGACAAGCTTAGAGGAGTGTAGGAGTGTAAGCTTCAAAAGTGAACATGGCATAATTGGTTTTCCCCTCAGCGTCACACTGCTTCCCCTACCTTCCTGTAAGCTGGTCTGCAGATGGGCGATAATGGCACTTAAGATGGTACCAACATTCATTACGTTGGAACACTGTGCCAGACCCAGGGCAAACAGTTCATTCCAGCAGGCTTTCATCAGGTTAATGTCATTGTCTTGGCCACTATAAAACAAAACATCAGGAAAACATCTGTCATTTCTTAATGGATGTGTAATGACCATAACGTCTAATAGGTGTATTTTTAAAACAACATCAAACAAAAAAAACCTTGTAAGAACAACTTACCCAAGAGTTTGAAAGGCAGGAATAGAGCGAGCCCAGTGCATAGAGAGGAAAAGTAGCCGGGAAGCTGACTCACAGATGTAGTTGACATTGAGGTACTCTGGCACAGGCAAAGGCATCATAAGCTGGAAGAACAAATTGTAGAGCGAAAATGACTTCAGAGTTTATCAGAAAAATGCATGAGTCAGTAAAACAAGAGTTTTGGGGAGTTTTTTTTAGCGTTCAAGATCAGTGGTCAGTTTTACCTTGAAAGGAATATGGCCATCAGAGAGTAGAGGTCCCTCCAACTCTACCACAGGACCTGATTGGTCCCCTGACATCAACTGCATTGTGGCCTCCAAGGACTCTCCTGCTGAGCCATCAGCAGGATGCAGGACTTTGGCCAGCGTGTCAAAAGCTCTAATGATATGTAAAATACAAACATAAAAAGTTCACATTAAAAAGATGCACTCGTTTGGATCTAGACGACTAATATTGCAGCTTACAAAGAAACTGAAAATACAGAATTCAACTCAAAGCTCTGCAGTGCACCCTAGACATATGGTGCATTTTCACTGACTATGGTTGAATCTAATTAAGTCCTTAAGAGCTGAGTCAGAAACCACATGGCCCTTCAGGAAATTGTATTAAAGCTTTGTGGCAACCAGAAAGAAACCCTATGGGTTTATTTGTAATGCTTCTGTTGACCAACAGTATTCAAGGCCTCTTTATTCTTTATGACATCTTCCTCACCGGGTGATATCGCTTGCAGTTTGCTCATCTCCTTGGATGTCTGTCATGGAGCTGTCACCGTTACTAAGCGTTTCAACTCCCATCAGATCATTGCCGCTGTCACTCGCCTCCCTGGCCTTGTTGAGGTGGGCGAGGGACGTCACTACATTTGCCAGCGTGCCGAGGTCACCTTGAGACGGGTCATCCTGCTGAGTGGGTAAAAATTATCAAGCATGTTTCATAAGCAGAAAATAGAGTAAATACTTCAATTCAGTCAATTAATGCTTATCGACAAACTACCTTCTACCTAATAATGACAGAACTGGTCTACATCACATAAATCATGTGCACTGAGCAAATATTCTTTTCTTAATTATATTTGTTAAGTTATGAATGCAAAGTATTTAAAACCTCCATGTTCTCGGGGGCTTTGATATTTAAGACGTGAACATCTTAGTAATGGCATGTTAGACTTTGATTTGACTGCATCAGTGTTACCTTGTCAGGAGATGCTGGGATCAAAATGGTGTTTTCCAGCTTGGAGAAGGGTTGTTGGATGTTGAGCAACATGCTTGACTCGAGCAAACTTGTAGACCTGAAGTCAGAGATTTGACATTTTACAGTGCATTATGTAATATGGAACAATATAATATAATAAAGTCATTGTTCAAACTCAGTTACACGTGTGCAATCGATTTTTTTGTAATCCAATCTTTTTAGCAAGCATAAAATGGTCTAATAGAGACAATGTGTTGGAGATAAGATTCTCTGAATCCATTTTGGGTGGAGTTCAATAAGACAGGGAGAAAAAGATCCTTCTTCATTCTTCTATTAAATTAAAGAACGAAACTACAATTTGGAACATTAAGGTATCAGGTAGATTAACTCTTTAACTTCACATTATAAAAATAGATAAATAAACTTTTAAAACTCATTAGTTATTACGGATGAGCGGTTGTACCTAGCAGTTTCCTTGTCGGATACAAAAGTGGGTGTAGCAGCCAGAGGGCTACACAGGTTCTTCCGGATGTAGATTTTCTCCGTAGAGGCTGCACAGTTGACAGATTTCTCTCGGGTCACTTCAACAGGCTTCCTCTCACATTGCACAGCTAAAAATAAAACGATGGCATCATATCTTATTAATGTGAATCCTAAAAAAACACAATATAGAATAGAATATTAAAGTCTCTTACAGTCCTGTTTCATTCCCAGAGCAATGCAGCGCTGCAGTCGACAATACTGGCAACGGTTTCTGTGAAGCTTGTTGATGGCACACTCTCCGGAGCCCCTGCATGTGTACACGAGGTTCTTTCTAATGCTGCGCTTGAAGAAGCCCTTACAGCCCTCACAGCTGACAGCTCCGTAATGGCGCCCTAAGAGAGGAAAGAGAAAACAGGTCAGGTTGTAGTAGATTGCTTGCTCATGTGTGTTACTGTAAATAATGTCAAAGCTAATTAAACTTAATTCATACCTGAAGCCTTATCGCCACAGACAACACAGTATTCCACAACCGGCTTCACAAGAGACTGGTCTGACCCCTCGGTCACAAACTGACGAACAACACGAGACAACAGAGTAATTTAAAACAGCACTCACAGCAATACGTTTAGCATGTCCATGCCTCGGTCGTAAGACATTACAGTAACTTGTTTATCAACAGAAAGAAGTTGATATCCTCTGGCAATACCTGAATCTGCTGCCCCGCCAGTTCAGGTGAGGCAAATAACAACTGGTTAACTCCAGAGCTGTCTGGAGCAGCGAGGATGACCTTGTTGGGTGAGCCTTCCTGCTTGGCCAAGATCACCTTCCCACCAGGGGAATAGTCAGCGTTTGCTAGGATAAACTGCTGCTTCCCAGGGGAAGATGGCTCAAGTGCTGTGACGATCTGGATCTTCTGTCCAGTCTGCTGATCAGTTACAATCTATCAGGGACAACACAAATAAATCTAATCATTAGGGAGCAGCTCATGACATGATAATAAAGTGGTGGGCAGGCTGTCACATCACCTGTATTCTGTGTCCTAACG
Source organism: Nibea coibor (assembly GCA_023373845.1). Lineage (NCBI taxonomy): Eukaryota > Metazoa > Chordata > Actinopteri > Sciaenidae > Nibea > Nibea coibor. The sequence goes on from CM041721.1 coordinate 20,087,097, forward strand.
CCATGCTGCTGTCTGCAGACACAAGTTGAATCCTTTGAGTCTGTCCATCCATTCTGATTCTGCACACACTTTCTTACACTGCTCTTCACATCAGTGCCCCATGAGGCATGCACACCTGTAGAGAGAGCATATGTTTATCTTTAAGTTTTATCCAAGCAAACTTGGATCCCCAACATTCTCACATTGTCATCAAATGCGTGGAGCAGAACTATCTAACTCCCCGACCCTGTCTGTGGAAAGTATTTCCTGTAATAGCTAGGCACTGTAGTTTTTCGTGCCCATTTAAAGGTTTTGTGTGGGACTATTTTTAAGCGGATTTGTAAACACTATCTGTAGATATTTACAGCCAGCAAAAGAAACTACAGCGCCCATATCCAAATATACAGTTACCATAGTCCTTTAACAGGATCAACTTAATGGGGTTTGGTCTTTTCGTGGGGTTTTACTGACAATAAATGAAGTAAATATCACAAACCTTATACTTTACTAGACGCTTGAGATCTGTGTTTAATTGAGATCCCATAAAACGTTTTTCTTTGTGTGAAAATTGTTATTTTTTTTAATTAAATATTGATGTGTGTGGAGGGACCTAGCGCTCAGGCTATTAAGCATTACTGAATTAATGTATCATCACCTCAGAGCTGTTATTAAGAGTGAATAAGTCTTACAAACACTTAACTAACGCTACAACTCTTAACCCACATGTTTCAGTAGTTTACCTTTCCCTTTAGCTAGAAGATATTTCAAAGCTTGATCTGTGTTTTTATACACTGTTAAGAACAAACAAAGTCAAAATTGTCCCGAAGAGCATGTCTAATGACCCAACAAGTAATCTCACAATGCGTGCATGTAACTAATATTAGTTTCTGGCCTGTGCTAACGGATCTAGCGCTAGCCGGCGCTAGCTTGTAACTGTACTATTGGTGGCCTTGTTATAAAAATACAGCTTAAAATAAGTGTGCAGTGACAGCGAGTGAGCGGTATGGCTGTCGAAGCAACCAAAACAAGCTCTTGACAGCCAGCTATTTAAAATCGATACGGAAGATAAAGGTATTTCTTTTCCTGTGGGTGAAAGGTCAACATTGAAGGGTTAAAGCATGTTAGGGTTCAAGGCCCGTGTGATGCCGCATCGCAGAGCCAACGGCGGGACTTCTGCTTTGACAACTAGGGGCTACATTTGCGTTCATTCTTTGCACTGGATCTTCACATCACCGGACAACTCAACAAAGGCGCCTAGCGATTAAATACTACGACACAGCGGTGTCGCATTCAGACTTTAAATCAGCGACGCGGCTGCAGAGTTTACCGAGATAGGATAGCGATGCTAGCGCAGCAGCTAACACCGGCTAACGGTACAGTTAGCTGCCGCGGCTAAGCTCGTAGGCTAACTAGCATATCCGTTAACACTCGCCGAGTTGCTAAAAACAGCAGCACGTAGGTGTTTCACGTTAACTAACAAAACAGCCACGCAGTCGCATGCACATCACAATATTGTTACATACTTGCGGTTTTTTTATTTTTGTGCGCAGAGCTCCGGACGTCAGTGCTAACGAGCTAGGTTAGCTCCGTGCTAGCTGGTAGCTAATGGCTGCCTCCCTGCTGTACACCTACTGAACACTCCCTCCCTTCCTGTGTCAACCGGCCCCTCGGTGTCTCTCCCACGAACCGCTCTTACGTCCACAGTAGTAAGCACGTCTTACCTGCCGAGAAACTGTCAGGTTAGGTGATGTATAATCTTCAATAAATTAATATTTTAACTGTTTGCTGCAGTTGGTGGGAGGGTCAGAGTTCGTGACCTTTTTTCCATCAATAAACGGCTTTCGCACATGCGCAGTCTGGTCGCCGCTCTTCATAGCCCCCCCCCCCCCCCGGTGGATCGTTAACCTGTCAACAAATGTCATTTTCCGTCTCTCTCAATTCAGTTTTTTCAGCACAAGAGTGATGAAATAACTGTGGCAGCCAGTGTGGTATCACTATATTTTACTTAGGGAAAAAAATGTGCCACATTTTTGGATGTAATGTGACTTCAGAGCTCAGAAAACTGCAGATTTTAATGTTACAATTGTGAAAACAATAAATGTTCTTCCCCATATTTCAGTAAAAACATCATCTACTCAAATGTCTTCAGATGTAGCACTTTTTTTTTTTTTTTTTACAGTTTTTTTACATTTTAAAAGGCCAATAATTACATTTAGACTGCAGTTGTGCTGCTACACAAGCTATAATATCTTAGTGTATTTATTTTAGTGTATGTATTTATTATTTCAGTCTGTCTGTACTGTTAATACTGGATATATAACATAATTCTTATTTATATCTGCACTATTATGTATATATCCTTATACATATGAATACAATCTGCACTTTACTCCCTTTTTGTACTTCTGGTTAGAGGCTAAACTGCATTTTGCTGTCTAAGTACACTTGTACTTTGTGCGATGACAGTAGTGTTGCGGCTAATTTGTCCAGTTGACAAAAAGGAAACAGTGAAACAAACATTTATTTCACTGACAGAATTTAAACAGTAAACTTGAGATTCATGGAAATCTGAGTACATTTAATTTACAATGATCTATATTTACAGAGGATGTCTGTATAGGGATATAATATATGTACAGTACAACTATTTGAGTTACTTAAGTGCAATAGACATTATGGTACAGTTATGTTCAAACAGTGAGTATTCCCCTGATACACCAGGGGACGTCTCCAAAATGACATAAAAGCTTAAAAACATGGTATGAGTTATACAAGCACGAAGAGTGCACATTGTGTCTTCTGCAGCCAACTTCACTAGTGTGACAGAAAGTAATTATTTCCAAACAACTAGAAACATGATTTGTTTTGACCTCTGCGAGTTAATTGGTAAATGTAGTCAAAATGTTATGATACACAAAACTACGGAGATACAAGCAGGTTACTAAAAAATAACAATTAAAATGTGATAAAATTAAAGCATAACCATCTAAATTAGCTACAGATGATTGTGGCATGATTCTGCCAGAAGGGGAGTGCTCTTAAAACAATGTAAAAGGTAACATCAGTATGTCTGATGAAAGCAATAAAATAATATATTTGGATTTTAGTGCAACTAACAATGTGTCTCCAGATGCTTTGTGCAGAATTCATAGAGCACTGAGGTAAAAAAAAAAAAAAAAATGTTGATTGTCAGCGTTAAAGTACTGTGGCTTCTTTGAATGACTCGATCCACCTGTCAAAACATAAAAAATAAATTATTATCAGTATAATTTTTGCTGTCACGATGTACAACAATAAGTGTGTCCCCTCATGATACTGTACCTCTGTGCTGTTTGGACGTCGTCAGCTTTAAAAATGTAGTAAAGTGTGTTTTTGTGGTAAAGCTTAAACTGCATCTTCTGTGATGAATCAACTTTCAACATGAACCCTAAGAGGGGTTGACTCTCTAAGGCTGCGACATCCTGCATGAAACCACAATAAAAAAAAATAAAAAAACAGATGTTAGATGGACATGAAATCACCTCATAGTCAAGTAACAAGATGACACTTTGATACAAGTCAGAGACCTTACCTCACTTGCAGCATACGTGTACAGGACCTTGTCTTTGATGACGAACCACAGTCTCTTCCCCTGCTTCTTATTGGCCTTTGACCTCTGCAGATAGCCACTCATTGAAGAGTCTGTGTTCGCCGACACCTGAGACAAGTAAAGTATCTGATGAGTCACGAGGTCTTTATCAGCGCGTCACAGTGCATTTTGATCAGAACAAAGCGTCATTCACCTCTTTGAGTGCTGCAGGTATTTTCTTATGCTTCCTTGAGAAAGCAAAGGTAGCTCTGTTTCCAGGGGATACACCTGCTGATAGGGCTTGTTTACCTGATGAAACAAAAGAAATGTGGAAGGTGTAGTTATATAACCTGCCTTAGACAACATAAAAATATGGGGATGACTCCAGATCAGAAGTGTGGAAGGAAGCCAGACTTACTTTTCTGCTGCTGAAGGACAGGGTAACACTGGTCACACACTCGTGCTAACTGGTTCTTTAGGTATTCAAGGCAGTGTTTGTTGGAGGAACAAGACTGGCACACCACCTAAAGGGATTATATAAGTTATTTTTTCTACTTATTTTGTATAATAATAGTTTTCAGCATGCTCTGCTGTCTTATTTTTTATCTGCTATGTAATTGATTTTTAAACTAGTTACTTTGTCACCTCACCTTTCCACATGCACGACAGTGGTGGCGCCTCCATGTTAGGGTGAACTCACAGGTGCAGATCATACACATGGTGGTCCGTGGGTCAGGAATCCATATAGGGGCTTTGGATCCCAAAGGAGCACCATCCCCACAATCGCCCATCTCTGCCTGATATATATATAAATATGAGAAAACTCAAAACTCATTCCTCACACACACAGTATAAAATAAGCTTGTTTGCGTTGTTGTCATCATAACACAGGCTCAGACACCGTAAACAGGAAATGCATGTGGTTCAAGTTGTTATCTGACCTCTTCTAGAGACTTGCCAGGTATGAAACTGATCTTCTTTCTGGTGTAGTCACTGATCGCGGTAGATATGGCGTCAAGCCATTCATCTCGCTCGCTGGCTGAACTGCAGAGACAAACAAAGTGTGATCTAACACCTACAAAGTATTCACAGACCTATGAATCACACGGATAACACAGGAAGTCATGAAATGACATGAAACAATACACATTTTACCAGAGAGGTATCTTTTGTTTCTGATCATTACCTCGCTGAGAGAATGAAGGAGCGCTCCACGCTCTCAATGTTCAGCTCATTCTGATAGGCCTCTTGGCTTGGTTTGCTAACCTGTAATTATTTTCATTGTGAGCAGTGACGACGGTGTGTAACATATCGTGTTGATGTGAAAAGATGAAGAATGAAGGGGGGAAAAATGAATTAAGTGCTCACCTTCATCCCAGCCAGAGACAGCATGTTGTTTAACTTGTACTGGCCTGACTGAACAGGGGTGGTGTACAGCAACGTGTCATTAAACTAAAGGAGAATTGACAAAGAAACATCATTTAATAATTTCACTGAAGATTATAATTCACTACAGAGGAGCTCAGGAAATATTGATGAGAACGAATTAAGATATTTTTTGGTCTCGTGAGCCTGCTAATGCTTTGATGACTCAATCACCTTAGAGCCTTGAACTCAAGACAACCAAAGAGTCTCTGATCTAAGAGCACAGCAGTCCTGTTAGATGTATGACTGACTTTGAAAGGAAGCCAGGATGAGCATCTCTTGCCTGGGTACTTGCATGTGATCACAATCAAAGCTTTACAGAGCACACTTTGAACTAATAGACAGGAGGAGATTGGTTTAGGCAGACCACTGCAGCACTACCATGACTGTGTTATAAAAGACAGATAATGAAATAAGAGAAGGAAGAGAGAGGTTTTACCGTACCAGGAAGAACATCCTGGGCTGCATGACCTTCCTAGACAGCTTCTTTAAAATGCCCTCTTTCAGGAAGATCTGGAGCACAAAAAGGTCATAAGAACACATTAAGTCATGTTTGTTGTTACACGCCTTTGATTCAGTGCACTTCAAAATGTCAGGCAGTGGAAGTGAAGCAAATTTACAGAGAACAGTGCAGCAGTTCTGCTAATGTAATTTCCTTCGTTATAGTAATTCTTGCAAAACTAGATTTCATCATAATAACAAGAAGCTTTACATTTTAATAACTGAAGGCACAGTCAAGACACAGCAGTCATAAATTAGTCTTATTAATTGGTGAGTTTTGAGTTCATTTTGAACCTTGGAAACAGAGCTATGAAAACACTGTTTTATTAGTCTGAACCCTGAAATGAAGCTTTTAAGATGGCACAAGCTAGAAGTGTTTCAAGTTGAAGAAAAATAGAAATTTAATACTATTCAATGACAACTGGAAAAACTGAGGAAGATCCAGTGTTGTATGGCTTATAACCAGTTTTATATTTGTCAGTTTGCATTGGGTCTAAATCCCCTCTGATGGACATTAAGCAGTGAAGTTTTGACATAGTTGTCCTGCAAGCATTAGGTAGTTGTCTTAACTGTCTGTGGGTGAAAATCTAATCTGTGAGACTTTGGTGGTCAGTATAAATGAAGTGCGGTTTTGTTAATGTAACAAAATCTAATTGTGGGTACACTTAGAAATGGTTCACATTTAAAAGAGCAACACGTCTTACCCGCCCAGGTTGGACTATCTCATGGTGGCCATTCAGACTGCACTGGACCTGGATCAGCTTCTGGAAGTTATCCTGAGATGGGAAAAAATGGACATCAGCACCGTGGATGGAGCACTTTATCAACACGTGCACAGAAGACAGACTAGATGCCTGATTTCTTGTTGGCTCTCACCCCTTGTTTCATGATGTCGTTGGCATGATTGGCCACCTCTTTCACTATTGCAAGGGCAGCTGAACAGAGAAAACGTGAAAAGGTACACATGACATACGTGATGGACATAGTTTGCACTGACATCATCGGGTGACTAGAAAGTATCCTGGTTTACCTTGCGTGTCCTTGTAATCGTCTGAGTCTTCGGAAAGGTTTTTAAGATAGTCTGAAACACAAACACTTAAGAGTCAGGACCAACAGTCTGAGAAAACAAGCTGTTCAGTGTTGTGCAGTAAATTCCTGGAACGTTATCTGAAATTAAAATCCTGGATAATATAGTCTGCAGGTGCTTACATAACACAAGAGTGACGCAAGGAGCATTTTTCACATTTGCAGAGGGATCAGCACCTCACTCAAGCTCACTCATGTTAAAGCTTATGTTATGTCACCAAATCTGATTTGGGCTGCACTTCAAAAAAATCTTATTACAGGAGGATTGAAGAGGCAAGACAGGAATTCCAAACTATTTTTTATTTTTCTGGACACCAGAGGGCAGTATGACGCTTATAATGAGACATTAGAGGGCGTGCAAAATTCAGGAGTCCAATGAAGAAGTGAAACACGGCTTTGACATACACATACTGTGTCAAGAAACGTAATTGACGACGAGTTACTCCTACAATTCTGTGAAAATTACCTGTGAGCAGCAGCTGATACTGAGGAATCCTCTGAACGGGCTTCAGTAGGTAATGTTTTAGAGCCAAGTTGGCGCAGCGTGGACTGGCCTTGGACAAAAAGGAAAGACACATATTACAACTGACACACAAACTCAGGAGCACATCCTCTACACATGAATAAACAATGAAACCTCATTACCCCAAACACGCCCCCGCGGAGAAAACAGGTCAAGCAAGCCTCATTACCTCAAATTCCCGTACCACTGCGCCGAACGCAGGGTTCCTCTTTGTCTGCTCTTCCAGTAGAGCCACATTCCTGTCGAACTCACGGATGTAAGTGGAGTACATCTTTAGATAGGGCCCTTTCTTCAGGAAAATGTCTGCTACCTGGGCATTCTCCTCCCTGTAGACATAACAAAGAAGGATGACATGAACTAGATACACAGTAACACGTGCAAAAGAGAAGCATCAGGAGTGACTAAGACTGGTAGCCGTGGTTGGATTGAGTAGCTTTCCCAGCCATACTGGACTGCGGGGAGTAAGCTTTTGTTCCATATGTCCAAAATTTGTTGCGATAGGGCTGTGGTGAGAGTTTTATCACTCCTAACATGAAGAACCATTTCTTTAGAGACCTCGCTTTCTGATTTTGTAACAGGAAAGCACCAGAGCTTTACCAAACAGTTACCACAGAGCTAGAAGCACACGGTTGTCAGAAATATTATTATATGTTCTGACATGAAGATTTATCTTACATGCAACAAAGATTTCTAACCAAAACCGTTAAAAATGTAAAAGCACTTTTTTTTAAATGTACCATTTGGCCACTCTCTCCTTCAGCTCTCTGAGCAGGTTTTCATTGAGTTCATAGAGTTGTGGAAGGGAGTACAGGATCTGGTTTAGGAGCCGGTCCTCAATCACGGGCTTCCCACTCTGAGCAGACGCTCTGGACACCGCATCACGAAAGTCCTGTAGGTCAGACAATATAAATAAAAGATAAAAAGCGTCAGATGGTGTAATAAATTCAACTGCTTTAAATTCTCTTTGTTGTTTGGTGAAAATGTGATCACAATAGTGTCCAAGAAAAACACAGACTACAAAAAAATGAAGGTTTAAAGGTTGTCTACTCTGCAAATCATGCTGGTGATTTGGTCCCAAAATAGTCCCAAAAACAACACTACAAATTAAAAAAGCTCCAGGAATCTTAAGTATAAAAGATAAAGAAAGAAATACTGCTGACCCACATCCTACACACACACCTGATTTGCATTAAAGATTCTTAAATTTCCAGGATATAGTGAATCAGGACTAAAAAAGAGGGCCCGAGGGTGTTGATTCTGCTTCTTTTTCTGATGATGTGGAAGTTTTTTGGTGGTTTATAGGGACACATGGCATATAAAACTGCTTACAGATGAGCCCCCAGCAGAGAAGTCCTGTGGTTAACATGTGAGAACAGTCGATGTCCAAGGAGGAGTGTCATGCGGAAGAGGACTTGGAGACTTGACTTGGTCGTGTTTGTGATTTCATTTCTTTGAACTCAGTCTGTGCGTTTTCATGGAGCTAAAACTGAAAGCTGCTTTATCTTTCTGTTACTAAAAAACATTTAGGAGACGACGGGTTTTTGCCTGGAAATAACAGTAAACAGAGCACAACACAAACAGCATTTCTGAAAATATGGCTGAACTGATAACCCAGAAAAAGAAACACAACAAATAGTACGGCATATCTTTGTGGAAAGCTGGCAGAGTGCCTGGTACAGATGGAGTCACCTTAACATTCTTTTGAACTTGCTATAGCTGTTTCTCATTACTGGACTCCATTTCTCTGCCGTCTATGGAGACACAAGCACTTCCTGTCTGTTCCCAGCAGTGATGACTCAGTACTACTACAACCTTTCTAACCAAACATCTGCTCATATGACTGTTCATACTCATCCTCTCTTTTGAAAAATAAAGAAACAGAAAAGCAACTTCCAAGTAAAGGACTTCAACTTTGACCAGCACTGCTTTACAAAGCTTTATATGACAGCTAAGGCATAAACGCAGCGCTTGTTGATTAGAGAAACGAAAGATTTCAGATTCCAAAATTGGATGGGAGTCAACTTTGATAACTTTGCACACTTTGCACAAAAAAAAAAAAAAACAGAGATAGTTGTATAAAAGAGCACGAAGGAGAAGTTAAAAGGTATAGTAATTGACACTGACCACTTTCCAAAGCTGAAAATCTGAGAAGCATGCTGACTTCACACAGTCTTTGACCAGGTGTGATTTGATGAGGAGGCATGGTTCTTCTCTCCCAAGCTCTATATTTCAATATCTGTCACTGGCACAATCCTATGTATGTCTCCCAGAAAAGATCTGAAGTGTGACCCATATCTAAACGAACATTGCGTCTTTGCCCTCTCAGTTACAGCCAGCGAGTTCAACCATTCAGAAAAAAATATTAGTTTGGAGACAAATTTAAAGCCATAGTTACACTGCTCTGACCATAGATACAAATACTAGTGTTACTCTAGGGTGTGCCTTCTGACATTGTTTCCTAACACAGATATTGTGGGAAGTACAGCAATTAAACGATGATCATCATATAATTTTAGCAGCTTCAGATTAAATTCATCAAAACCACAACGAGACAATATTTAAGTACAGACGAGTGTAGAGTTACTGTCGGATCACACTACTAATGAAAGTGTGTGGGGGGGAAACTGTGAGGAATGTGAGCCGCGCGGGCGAGACTGTGGGGAGTCTGGTCTACACACAGTCTTATCCTGCATGGGGTGTGCCCCAGTGACAGCATAATCAGACACATATGGAGAATGTGGGCTCAAACAGTAGACTAGCATATCCACAATATTCACAGAATAACATCAGCGCAAACATGGTAGCAAAGGGCGATGGGTGGAAGTACTTACAACATGAAGCAACTTCAGGACATCTACAAACCTAGGAAAACAAAGCATCGGAAAAGTTAAAGAGGTTACCATGGATGAGTATAGTTACAGAGTAACTAGAGACACTACACCCATTTTTCATTTAGCTCTAATCATGATAGTTTTGGTTTTATTTGCCGAGGGAAGCACGCATGTTTTCATTACCAAATAGTCCCTGTGCAACCTGTCGATAGCGATGTGTGAGGATTATCCAGTGTAATCTCTCTAGAACGAGATGCTGCTAATGAATTTTCATTAATGTAATGTGGTGAGCATCACAAACGACATCACTTTCAACTCAAATGAACTTGAAGCATATTCAAAAACCTGGGGAAATAAAACCAAAACTATGTCCATGGCTAAAACCCCCCAAATGTCAGCAATAAAATACTTTTCTATTAATTCATCTGAAAAACAAATGAAGACTCTTACACGCTCTCGGAGGTCATAATCTCCGTGGCGATGTGGTGAATCTTGCTCTTCTTTTGTCCACTCTTCATCTAACAAAAGGTGCAAAAGAAAACAGCCTTAGAATTACAATGCGCTATAATAAATCACTGGGTTTGCTACAGTTCACAACAGATAAGTGCTGCGTATCGTAATGTATTTAGATAGAATAGAGGTCACAAAGTGTCAAAAGGAACAAAAGTTCTTCCTCATGAGAGCAAAATAATAATAAAAAAAAAAAGTTATCTTTAAAACCTTGTGAAGAACAAACCCTGTGAGATGAATCCAGGAAGTATTTCTAAACACTTCCAGGCACTAAAGCCATAAATCTGCTTTTCACCTGACTCTCCTCTGGCTGCTCAGCGTCTCCTTTACTTGAAATGGAGCTGCTGTCGTTCTCCTCATCTGAGGTGTTGGCCAATACATCATCATCCGAGGCTCCATCATCTAGAGGTGCCACTTCCTCGTCGACAGAGCTCCTGTCAAACGAGTAAGATGTTAGTGTCAGAGGAAAATAGGGCATGAACACGCTGTACGGGTGTTTCGGACATAGAGAAGCAGCGGCAGGCATTTATCAGAAACTCTGTGAATGCAGCACGCAATGACGCATTTGGTCAGTCACACGCAGCATGATTTGTATGTAATGTTTGTAAGTAAGTGAGGACGTTATTTATACAAGAGATGAGGTGTGAAAAAAAAGCACCGGTGTGTGCATTATTTGAACATTTCCTGTTCTGGTGGGGGGAGGAAATAACGCACAAGAAAGGGATTAAAAAAAAAAACATTTGATAATAATCATCAACACCGTCGCAGAACACGAAGTCCAGCTGCCTGATCCCGAGTCACAGAGCACCAGTAAAATTCTGCCAGGTCCAACATAAAGAGAAGGATGGCCGAACCATTCACAAAACCAATAACCATCACACATTTTGCTTATCTAACCTTGCAGCTTTAAAATGACTGCATGCGGGTAGCTAAAAGAAAACTGCCCTGAAGAGAAACTGCATATCCAAAATGCCACAATTCCCTGAGGGAGCACTAAATGTGAAACAACGGCACCTCCCTGAACAAAAATGAAGAAAGAGGCCGGGGCCAAGCAGCAAACGCAACATGCTGGAGTCTGTCGGGTTTACACATTGTGGCAGGTTTACAAGAGCTGCCGCATTAAAATGTGACCGGTCTGTTTGTGAGCTGCTCGACGTGGTTTTAACATGTGACTGTTGCACAGTTTGATCTAAAGAGGGCCGAGCCGTGCAAGCGCACAGTTACACAAACAGTAATCCTATTTCTCCAACTGACTTCTGCTCATTCATAACACAACATATGAGTTCTTTGCATAAAAGGGGCATTACAAAACAATATATAAACATACTGAAAGTTAAATTTGAGGCTATTAAGCACCAAACTGGCTGTCCTGGCACAATTTTAGCAGGAAGATATTTTTTCACATTCCTGGGAGCTACTCTACTCTGCAAAGTAAACAAAGATCTTCTTCATGCCTAGATAATACCCGAGGTAACTGAATAAAAAGTATGTTTAAGGAGTGAATCACTTAGAGTTAAGTGCCTTTTTAGCACTGTTAAGCTGCTAGCACAAGGCTATATACTTCTTGATAAAGAAAGGGACGTACTTTTTGGTGCAATGTCCCAAATTTATGCAAAAAGAAGGAAGTGTTTCAGGAAGGTCCTTTGTAATTTTGGGAGAGAAGGCCGAGCTGTTAAATAATCTGTAATTTCGTAATAAAAATAAAAGTCTATGGCCACTGCAGCTGTGTATTTGGTGTCTTGCAAACACGTCTTGCAAATTAAATCAGAATCTAGGTCAAAGGTTGTCTCGTGCATATGTCATTATCCATCAACACCTAAAAGACAAGCACGCGTGTACCTGTCAAACTCCCCTGACAAGAATCTGTAACAATAGACACAGTGTGCTTGCTTGTGTATGATCTTCCTCTTTTTACATACGATATACAGAGTCTCTGTAATTAACTAGATCTTTTACAGATTAGTGGTTTTAAAAAAGGAGCCTCAGGTGGTTTCTTGCACCTGTTTTAGGAAACTAGGTGAATCACCGGATGTACAAAATAATTACAGGTAAGAACAGAATGTGTGGCGCAATCAAGACAGAAATTATCAAGACAGATCTACCTGTCACAGTCTGTTGGTGTCTGACACTGTGCGCGTCCAGCGTTTCTCTCAAAGGACATATACGGCTCCTGCTCCTCGTAAATGCCCTCATCATTGTACAATGTGCTCTGCCAGGTTGATGGCTCCGTGAAAGAGGCTTGAGGGGACGCCACTGCCTCCCCCACGTGCACATTCATGTAGTCTGGTATCTCCTCGTAATGAGGGATGTTCTCATAGTAAACGTCATCTTCTCTTCCAACAGAAAACTCATCTCCGTCCACGCTTTGCTCTACCCCAATCAGCGGGCAGGAGAATTTACGTTCGGGCTTGAAATACTCCTGACATCCATCTTGGTCCCTGTCCACACTTTGTTCATTATCATTCGCAACACACTCCGAGCTCTGGCTTCCTTTTACGATCAGCTTAGGAAGTATTTTCACAGAGAGCTTCAAGTCCAGCAGCTTCCGGAAAGAGTTTCTCTTCTGTCCTTCAGAGCGAACGAGGTCAGCACCTGAGAACGACTTGGCTCTCTGTTTGCCTAGACTGGGCCGTGAAGGCTTGATGCCTCCAAAGATGTTTTTGCTTGTTTTTTCAGCTGGAGGCGAAGGCAGCTCCCTCATGACTCTCTCCCTCAGAGCACAGTCTTTTAGAGGAAAGGTATGTCTTTTTTCCTTGTCCACTTCTTCTGTCTCCTCAGAGGATTCGCTCTTCTGCATCCATGCCATCGGGCTGCTGTGTCTCACGGGCTTCTTCGGAGTTACCTTGACCACCGCATCCTCAGCCACCGCAGTGATGGCAGGACGCTGGCTGAGCTCTGACTGATTGAGTGAGCTGCTTGGAGTACTATGTGTGAAGTCAGTGTAGACTTCCTCCCGATCATGCGTTCCTTCCTTCTCCTTCTCCACCTCATCATCCTCTTTATCAACTGATACCTCCATGTCGTGGATGCTGCTATCCCAGCCCAGGTCTTCTTCCTCCACATCCTTTGGGAGTGTCTGCAGAAGTGCAGATAGAAAAGGCTTTTTCCTGGGCGGAGGGGCTGGCATAGGACAGGCTTTTCTCGCAGACAGAAAAACAATCTGCTTTTCAACAGGTACGCTAACAGGCAGCGATGAGCAGCCCTTCCCCTCTGATGACACCTTCACCTCTTTGACGTTCATATCCCTCCCATCCTGGCTTACAATCTCTTCCCTATCTTCCTCCACCTTTTCCTGACGGGTAAGCACAGCCATCCTGGGTTTCCGTGGTACAGGGACAGGGACGGGCTTCCTGGGGATTCCTGGGACTGGTTTGCGTTGGGGCACACAAGACATATGTTCTGAGCCAAGAGCATCTTCCTTTTGTCCTTGCCCAGGTGCACTCTGAGGTACCACGTTACCATTTGCCTCATCGCTCCATGTTCGGTGAGGAAGGGACGGCCTGCCAGTCACCGTATTGATGTTTGCGTTGAGATGTTTGTCTAAAGGTAACGTTTCTCGGAGAGGTTTATGGTTTGTGAGGTGGGTATTAGTGGAAGCAGTGATCATTTTCTCTCCGCCGTTATCCACAGGACCTCGGGATGTAGGGGGAAGCTTTGTGTTTTCTTCAGTTTTACCCTTGTGCAGCATTTTCAAGTCAGCGTTCTTGATGCACACGCAGTTTTCGTTACTACACAGACAAATAGGAATAATATAATCCCAGTCTGGCTTTTTGTTCTCTTGCTGTATTCCATTTTGAGAGTTAAGAAGACCTTCGGTCTTCTGTGTTTCTGTTACAGATGTTTGGTGAAGACTCTTTGAAGCGACTCGCTGGGAATCTGTAGCAGTGGTGAGTTTGGAGAGGCAAGGTTTGGGGGCCAGTGCTGGTTTAACCCTCCTCGGTGTGCCAGGGGAAGGAAGCGAGGGGCCTCCTTTTCTCGGGGTTGAGGTAGACAGACCTGGCCTCTGGGGCAGGGCCAGCTTTGGTTTTGGGGCCACAGGTGGCTTGTGCATGCCTGAGGAGAGAAAAACAAAAGACATACACTTTAGATGATGTGTTTAGAAGTTATCCTCGGAGCTTCTTGTACAGGCTGAATATCCAGATGTCACATTTGATGCATTTTCACTGACAAATGCTGCCCTAATGAGAGTTCACTCTTTAACTCTGCTGCACCGATCCTACCCTAATGACAGCTTAGCGTAAAGGTACAGTAACATGCTAAACCCATCCAGGAGGGGGGGGGTTCAAATATCACATGGTGTTTGTTTGCCATTCCACTCAACAGCAGAGTAATCCGACTAATGTTCCATGTCAACAGGCAGAGGAGGAGGAGGAGGAGCAGATGGGAGATGAGGAGAGGGCGATAAATGGAGGAGAGGGCTGGAAAAGAGCCACGCACACTGGTACATCTGGCTGAAATGGTGCCCTAAAATCTTTGCGTGATGGACAAAACACTAACATGCTGACATGCTTTTTTCTCTCTCTCAGCAAATCACATATTTCCTCATTCAGCAAGCCACAGTTTGACACTCGGCAAATGTGCAAAAACTTTGTGCTGAAGTTTGATTTGGAGCTTTCTGGATACAAGTGACCTCTGCCTGCCTGACATGAGTGAAGTTAAATGACAGGAGACAGTCAGCCTGGGTGTCCCAAATACTAAAATAAAACCACGATTGTTCAAACACACAATCACAAACACATATTTACCAGACGTATTTGCTGTTTTAACTTATATATTTAAAAGCATGACCAGAGATTTGGAGACGCAAAATAGCTTCAGCTAGACGCCCGACACTGCTGTCTTTCTCATACTTATCCGCATTATCATAAATCATAAATAAAAACATGCTTATACATGAAGTAAATGTCGTTATTTGTAATTGATTTGCTCAGTAATGACTTAAAAATACAGAAATCAACAAGTTTCCAAACACTTACCTGAGCTCATCGCGGCTTCACTCACTTCGTGTCTCCTTTGTCCGTTCTTAGAAATCAATGCAGCGGAGGCTGGTCATGTTCTCTGGTCGGATACATTTCAAAAAGTCGATCCAAAATAAGTTATCTATGAAAAAATCGACTTTTTTTTTTACTCCCGTGTCCGACTAAACGCGTGATCCTGCGGCGCACAGTCCATTCTCAGCGGAGCCGCACTGCCTGCCTCTGATATGAACCATTCAGCTTCCTTCTTGTTTCTATAAAAAGTCCACTAGGGGTCCTCGGGAGCTACAGCAGTATATCAAAACACTAAAGTAATCCAAAAGTGTGCCGGACACAATCCTGAACACTCTGATCTCAGGCTGTTGTTGTTGTTGTGTAAATTATGTCGTCTGAAACCTTCTGATTGATCATCATTACACAGGAATTTTCCACTGCCATTCAACCACATATCTTTCCACATACATCATCATCACTGCTAATATTAACACAGCTGACATGACTAAGACACGAGAAGAAGAAGAGATATGAGTGGGCAACAGCTGATTCGTTGAAAGCTATATTTGATGTATATATTGAGGAAGTAACACTTAAAAAAAAAAACTTTATTATCGGTTTGCAAGACTTTCATCATGTTGAAACTTTGTCACCAGGCTGATTAATCAGCCATTCTTTAAGGAAACAGGATCCTGCTGACAGGATACAAAGATAATGAGAAGGACACACACTGCAGATAGCTTGGTGTTTTTATTAAAGGTCACACACTTACCAAAAACATAACAAATACAGATACAAATGTTTATATGAGATAAAATGACCATTATTCAGAAAACAACTAAAAGATTGTTTTTCACTGTGTATTTCCCTCTGAGGGTTTCCAGTATACACACCTTTAAAAAAAATCAAAAGTTGATGCAGTTTGGAGACCACAAGTGGATTAATACGGCCGCAGATCATGGAGCAGCTTCAGTGTGTGATAACGGGAACGAGAGGAAGTGCTGACGTCTTTTCTGGCCTGACACTAAAGCCTCTCTGTCGTCTGTGTGATGCCTCAGGAACTTGATTGTTTTTTCTGTTTCAGATAAGAGGACAGGAAATTCAGTCACATGTCTCTCTCTCTCACACACACACACACACACACACACGCGCGCGCGGGGGGACAAAAGATTAGGTAAAGATTCGCGTTACATTTGAATTAAGTCAAATCCAGTCACGTACTTCTCAATGGCTTTTTCCTTTTCTGCTGAACCAGTCAGTGTTATGTCATTTCCCCCTTTTAGGGTTGCATCTTGTGAGTTGTGGTCATCTGTGTCTGCAGTGGTATTCACTGTGTCGCTGCAAGGTACGGACAGAAAGCTATGAGTAGAATCAAAGCAGTAAATAATTTATTAAGCTAAATCTCTAAAATGTATTTCAGTGTAACAGCTAACCAGTGCTCTGACTATACTACTGTCATTTAGTTTATTTATGGATACAAACTCATAGATGATACAGTCTCATAAAAGTAAATCACATTGTACCTGTACTTGTAGTCTGAAGGGAGGCTCCGACCTAATCTGTAGTCTCCCCTGGTTTTGGAGATCTGCTTCTGAAGGTCCCTGACTGAGTGAGTGTGACCACTGAATATGTAGCCTACAAACAGCAGCTTCCCTCTGATGTACATCTGCCACATTAACATAGAGAATTTTTATTACATGTGCAATAATATCACGGTCACAAATCTGCAGTTTCAGCCGTCCATCCATTTTCTTTAATCACTTATGTGGGTTGCGTGTGTGAGCCGATCCAGGCTGACGCAGTTTTCATTGTGATATTTAAAAAACGTCCGTCAGAGACGCGGTTTGCACAATTATGTTGATTCTATCTTTCACAACATAAGTCATACCAGTCACATGGCCATTTTTAGGTTTCACAAGAGAGGAACCTCAGTGTCTGCATGCGGTATCCTGTCAGTCATAAGCTGTTCTTTCTGACCTCTCGGCCTAAAGTCTTCAAGTGCAAACACTGTTTCATTTCGCTGTGGATAAAGTCATTCTGTTTGATTTATGGGCTGACTAGGCGGTTTTTCATCTTACAGCAAAAAATCAATGACTTTGGACTAAAAATTAAAGCTCCCTTTTGTAATTAAGAAGTGTCATCCCTCACTGCTTGTCAGCCTACAGTACTTTTATAATAAATGCCTGGGTTTCTTGGAAAGGACAACAGAGTACAGTGATCCTCACTCCACCTCAACCCTACGCTATCGCCTCTCCTGCTTCAGGCAAGCACTGCTGCTGCCACCCAGTGGGAGCCATGAAAGCATGCACCGAGCAGAGCCTGCAAAGGTTTTGCCGAGCCTGCAGTGGGTTTACTGACCAGGACCATCCCAGGAGCGGCGTTATGGCGCTGCTGCAGCAGGACGTTCTCCACTTCACAGCCGGGTTTCCCTGTTGACATCTCGTACCTCACCAGGCGAAATGAATCCATCTGGCACTAGATAAAAAAACATTTTAAAAAACATAACCTGTTACTGAGGTATAGGTACTGTACAATAGCTTGCTGACTATAGTATGTCTTTCAATGACCCTTTGTTTTCTAGTCTATGCAGAGCTGCATTGTCCTTGTTTAATGTGAATCAGTATGAAGAGGAGTTTCTGCACAACGAGTGCAGCTGCTGGTTACGTAAACTGGATTTTAACTGCAGCAACACAACAAACAAAGTGATGCACAGACTGAATCAGATGATGCTTTGCTTTGTCTACGTACAGTATGACCAAAATAAGCCACATCTGTGTTTTTGCATTCACACCTGAGTACACGGTGTGGTTCTGTGTTTGTTCCTCCTCCTGTAAAGCTGCTCCAGCACGTCCTGACGGGGCGCGTGGGCGTGTGTGTTGACGGGTCGGCGTGGCAGAGTCACGCACACCACCAGGATCTGTTGACTGTATGGAGGCTGGCCCATAATGAAGGCATCATACTCCAGGTCCGTCACCACTGGCATGAGCGTAGCGCTGCAGCAGCATCGCCTGCGTCCCCCCTCCCCCAGCATGGCAGCTCTCAGCAGAGCAGGGCACTGTGTGAGGGGGGCGGAGGGGGTGAATGACAGCGGGGCTGGACAACGGGTGACAGCAGAGGGCTGCGAATCGGGACCGTTTGGAATAATCACTGATCTGGGGGGTAAGGAGGAGGAGGCGGTAGAGAAGCTGTCATTGTAGATATACTCGTGCACATAAAACTGCAGTAAATGTCATTTTCTGCACAATAACGTCTGAATGATTTCCTAATGTCAGTAAAACAAGGCGGCCTCACTCAGGTCTGATGTTGCCGTGAATCTGAAGAGGTCCTATCTGTGTGATGGAGAGCTCCTCTTTTGTTTGTTTTTTTGCTGTCCTGGCAACATACAGGTCAAAATAGTGAAACTGCCCTTTAATAGTTCTTACATAATGCAGCATACTGTACATCTGTGTGAGCAGAGAGAAGAGCTCAGGCGATAGATAGATAGATAGATAGATAGATAGATAGATAGATAGATAGATAGATAGATAGATAGATAGATAGATAGATAGATAGACAGATAGACAGATAGACAGATAGATAGATGTGGTGTACTGGTGTAATGTGCATACCTCAGCGGCTTGGTGCAGGACTCTGTCGGATGTCTGTGCAGCCTCTGTAACTCACTGCTGCCTTCCTTGGGCTGAACTGGTTTAACGTCAGCCCGCTCAGGTGAGTTCAGAGAGGGCAGAGCAGCTGACTGTACCTCTCTCCTCAGCCTGGTCCTCAGTGGGGCATCTGGCATCCGCTCCATGTCAGGACACTTGATCCCTGAAGGAGAGGAAGAGGTCACTCAGAAATGCACACAGACAACGAGCGACACGAGTGACCGTGAACAAGATCCTCATGGAACTATTCAATAATGTTGAGTTTGCAAGATGAGGTGATACTGTAACTTTTTTGCTTCATTGAACTAATTTAAACAACCTCACCAGGTCAGATTTGCTCCGTGTTACTTCATTTGCATGGCACGCTTTAATAATTCAGAGCGTCCAGTGCATCTCACCCACTGGTTGCAGTTTGAGCACACATTACTCATACAGAAAGGCCAGACAGGCTGCGTTCACAGGTAGGTACCGATGGCCGTGCGATAATAATCCAGCCAGTCATCCAGAGTGTTTCGTACTCTCTGCTGAAGCCTCTTCAGCTCCCTGCCAACCTGCCCTCCTCTTCTCCACTGTGCTGACGGCTCCTCCACCACCTCCACCTCGTTGGCCATCTGGAGGACCTCCTGGGAGCACACAGAATGCCATACATCATTACCCGCATGGTATGATACAGAACATACTAATGAATTTAGCAACTTGTTTGAACTAAAGTGACTCAGTGAAGGTTTATTCAGAACTCAAAAATAAATCAAATGCATTGTTGTAACATGGATTTTTTAAAATATTTTATGCCCCTGCCTTCCCTGAGGCCTTGTCATGTGGTGTTAAATACTTACAGGTGTTAACGTCACGTTCCTCTTGCTCTCTAGGACCACAGCAGGGGACTTTGTCTTCCTCGTCAACTGGAGGTCTTGAGCAGCACAAGAGGTAAACCGTCCTGAAGTCTGCAAACAAGGCTGTCGATGCAGAGCAATTTAAAATTGCTTATCATAAATCTAATCACTTCTTTGGTCACCTTAATGTTCATCTTAATCTCACCGTTTCCCTTGATTGGTTAATGTTAGATAGGGCAGAAAGAGGAAGTTGAACATTCTCGTTGTTACACCTGAAGCTGAGCACGGAGGAAGTACCATTGAACAGCCTCATGGAGATCAAATCTGACAACTGTAAGAGAGGAAAAACATTTACAGGTTTCTTTAACATTAAAAAAAAAAAAAGCAGCAGCATCGTGAATGTTCATAAATTGTGGAAAATTCATCCATGGCCATCTAATCTGCGTGTGATATCGACCATAAAACCCCTCTCAGTCCTGTCAGAGACGGTTAGTGTTGGTTCATCAGTCATGCGCTATATCTCACACGCTGTGCTTTGTTTCCCCCCCCGAAATGTGACATTTCGCATATGCACGTCTCACGATTATCTCACATGACAGCCTGACTGCAGATTCTTAGTCCCTCTGACTAGCCTTGTCACTGAATATATTTCTTATCTGGAGATGAACTCTGTTCTTCGTGCATCATGCTGCAGAGCTAATAGTTTAGACACTGACACGTTTGCAAGTTGCAGCAATCTCAGACATCACCTGTATGACAATCTTCTCTCTTGGTGTGCGTCCTTTCTGCCAGCTCCACTCCTTGGTTATGTTCCCACAATCGTCATACATGAATCCTCCGTCCTGGTCCCACACTGCTGTAATGGCAGAGCTGAAGGAACAGATAGAGAAGAATTAGATTTTACATACTGTCAAAGATGGATCATAAACAGAGATGGAGGACACCATTTTTATGCTTTCTTTGCAAAGTGAGATCAACATCAATCTTGCGTCTGTGTGATAAACGGACTCCCGGGTTATTTACTTAAAGGACTTGCACAAAGTTGACACATGAGACTTTTGGTTTGTTTAAATGTTCAAACTCAAGGCAGCAGAGATACCGTGACTTTGTGTCCCTAGTATGGATTTCCCATAATCAACTTTCTCTCCACAGACATTAGGAACATGTTTTCACAGACTGAGTTTCTCCTCATGATGACTTAACTGAACAGCAGATCGTTGATTTATCTCACCTCAGAGGGTGTGTAACAGCACCGTGCCCAAATGCCGTGATGGTCGCCAGGATAACGGGACGCTCGCTGTCACTGAACACGTTGGTGTAAAAGCCTCCACAAGGCAGACCTGTGCGGCTCTGGCTTACTGCCATGCAACCAGATGGGTAACTGAGAGGGCAGGGTCAAAGGTCAAACACTGCACCGCTTCTTAGATAACCACTAGAATTAACACGCTTATGAATAAACATGATTTGAAGGATACTATATGAACGAGGAGCCGTCGTTGATCCTGTAGTGTAGTTTCTGCCCAGCTGGACCTTTCTGCTTCACGTCCGGTATCTGGGGCATCCCGTTGACCAGAGAGGCAGATTGGGCCTTTCTCCTCGCTCTCCTGGTGTTCAGCCGCGTTTTTGCATCACCATAGTGACGAAGAATCAGCGGCTTGTTGAAGTCCTGATCAGCTGTTTGTATATTTCTGTGTGAGTATAAAGTGTTTTTTTAAAGAGTTGCAAAAATAAAACATATAGCTATTAATAACTGAAGACCAAATGTAAAATTTAGCCAGGAAATGTTGCCATCATAATTCATTCTCCAAAACTGAGATATTAACTTAAAAAACTGAAACTTCAATGTGATCCATGTAGTTGTCAATCAGAAAAATAACAGGAGGCTCATGGTGGCAGTGGAAATATCAGGAGGTCACCAGAGTTATTACTCGTTGCATAGCAGACATTTTGATACGCCGGAGCAGGAAGTTCACAGGTGTATTAATAGCTGCACTCAAGGGAGGTCCTGCTATTGAGCGTGTTGGTTCACCATCACTGTTAATGGGACACTAAATGGAAGTGTGCCATTGTAACTAAGTTAATAAGTGTTTTTCTGGCTTTGACAAGTGCAGTCCGCTGTGCTACCAGGCCACTGAGATACTTCAGCCTCGACCAAGGTGCCATACAATAACACTGCTAACCTCCTAATGATTATCAGGCATTGTTCACCATACAACATTTGTTATTAATCACTAAACAGAGATTATAGCCGAGGCGAAGACCTTCCAGAAAGAATTGAAGTAATGAGGGTGCCATATGAAAAGTTAGGGAACCACCAAACAAATTAATCTGACCGCTCTACCAAGATTTACATCTGATATTAGACAGGGAATGCTGGAACGTAGCCCCACATTTGACACACTTTTGTTATATAGGCTAAATTCAGCAGGAAAAAGTCAACAACACACTCAGGATTTCTTGCCAACTGGAGTCGCTCCACCACCCACTGACACAGACTGATCCACTGAGGTTCATCGCAGGAGGGCTGCTTTGGCTGGACGATCCAACCTGGAAAACAAATCACATCCAGCTGAGACAGCAGGACCACCGCGGTGACACAGCGTCTGACAGTGAGACATGTCTTACCTGGGTGTTTACGGCTGCTGGATGAGATGGAGAAACTGACAGCTGTGGAGCTTTGAGCTGCTGAGGGAATGAGATAATCAGTCACTATATATATATATATATATATATATATATATATATATATATATATATATATATATATTATCCAAGTTCTTAAAATCACATTTTTATTGACTCTGTTTGGACAGTACTGACCATACTGCAGCGACATCAGGGAACTTAATGTAACCCAGTAGCTCTGTAACTGATAAACAGACAGCAGTACATCTGTGCTCAGCTACCAGCTACCTTGTCCGTTCTGGTAAACCAATCCCCCTCACTTCCACAAGCTTGCAACCAAAGCTGTGCCCGAGTTCAGTCTTCAAAGGTCATGTAAAATTATTGAATGCGCTCTTATCACTCTGATTATTGTCTCTTCCATGCATTAATATGACATGGTGGAGCATGCAACTGCCTTCTTATAAGTTTGATATATCTATACCCACATAACCCTGAAATTTTCTTCTAATAATGTTTAAAATGTACTGTTTGGTTACTAATTTACAACTTAATGGATTGTTGTAGTGAACAAATCCATCATCAGTTACTTACTAATGTTATACCTGCAGACCTGATGGCTTCTAGAGTGACACATTTACTACCAGCCTTCTTGTAACCCAGTGTTACAATCATAAACCATCTAATATTCAGTTGTAAATCAATCAGTATGTTGCTATTTCCAGAGAGGTAAGAGGCCAAACTGTCTATTCCCAGTGAAGTCGAGCTAAAACAGACAAAACATCAGGAGGATGAACCACAAGCAAGTTGTCTCAACCTGGCAACCTCCTCGTATGCGTGACCTCGGTGGTTCCTTTACCTTTGTTGTCATTCTGTTTGCGTTTTTTCACGCGTGGATTTGAGCTAACTTGTGGTTTTCTCACTGAGGGACCGTCATTCCTCGCATCACACGAGTCTCCCTCCGCTGCCTCCCTCTTGTCGTTGGCGGACACCTGACCGGCTCGAGCTTCATCCAACTTTTGGGAGCCTCTTTGGGACTCTCCACGAGGTACCACCGTAACCCCTGCGGTCAGATCATGCCAGGAGTAATTCAGAATATTCACGATCCCGTGAGGGATGCAGCCCCTTTCAGTCCACCTGTGCTGTGAAAGCAGGCAGGCCAGCTCGTTTAACAACCGAGGGGCTGCTCGCTTGTACGCGTCCAGCGGATCGTGGTCCTTTATGTTGACAGCAGATGGAGTATCAGGTTTAACGTCTGACAGCCGCTGAGTGAGCTCATCACTTTTACCTTCTTCGCCGTCAGTCTCCCGACTACTACAAGAACAATCAGAGACGCTATTAGACACAGGTGGGGGTGGAATAATTCGACCAATAAGGGGATTTATTTAGCCACATTACCTTTGCGTTGTGTCTTCTGACCGCGATCCTTCATTTGGCACATCAAAACGCAAAATGTTGCATCGCGTCCCCTTGATTCTGTTTCGTTTAGTCGGCTGCAGAGAGGTAAATTGCACGGTTAGATGTCTTGTTCCTTTAAAAGAGCACTCAGCACAGTGAATCGTTAGCCCACCTGGTCAAAAAAATACAAAGGGCCGGTCCTGAACTGCGTCAGCGCGCCGGAGAAAGTCATCATGTCCCGCGAAAAACTAAAACGTCCGCTTGAATTCCCTCTAAAGAGTCAGCACACGCGGATAAAAACGCAAAGTCCCCAAAGTGCGCCGCTTTTTAAAGTCCACCTTTCTCTCCTGCAAACGCGCACCTGTCCGCTCCGGTCACGCCGCCGCCCGTTGCGTTGCCTGGTTACACACCTCCACACGCACGTCGCCAAACGTGACACTCCTCCGCCTTTGATGGTCGGACACGCCACCTGAGACAACACAAAACAACCAAACGTTACGCACAATAACAGATATAAGGTGTCGTGCGCTTGGCAATGCGGACGCATTTGGGAGTCTTTCACCGAGGGGAGGCAGGTGCGCGCACAAACCGGTAACCTGAAACTCGGCAGCGACTGGATGTTCAGAGAAAGTGATGATTCGAGCGTGGAGTGCCATGTATCAGGACATGCTGGTCGCATAACCAGTCATCAGCCTCTGCAGAGAACACTAGGATTGTGTTGCTGTCCTTTTACACCTTGGCCCAAAGTGTGTGTGAGAGAGAGGGGGGCGATTTTTAAGTTTTCTCCTCGGGACAGAGCAGGATCGTCTTCCTCTACTCGGGTCAAATTGTTGCACAGAGATTGTCTAAATAGATCATTATTGGCTCAGCCACCTTCCTCTCCACCCCCCCAGCACAGTTTTCTGCTTTGACCACTGGAGGCTCCCAGCAGCTTATGCGTCACTTCATCTCTCAGTCGCTGATCATGGCGGAGCTGGAGCTACAGCGTGAAGTGGAGCATCAACTTCTCAACGGGGACGACTTGAACGAGGAGCGAGAAGATGCGGACGCGTCGGAATCGGTCAAGAAAAGGAGAAGAAAGAAGAAGAGGAATAAGAACCCCGCACCAGGTAAGAGGCATCACTTTGGGCAGGTTGGAGAATCGTTGAGGGGGGAAAATAGCGCAAAAAATGTCTTCTCTAGTACCACACATAGAGATATAGAGCAGGAGTGTCAAATATGCGGGACTGGAGACTTTTCAACCTGTCAGAGGGTTTTCCTGCCCAGCTGTCCCAACTACTGCTGGAGCTGAGGGCGCTCATCTGGAAACGGGACAATATCCAAGAAATTCAACATTAAAACTGCCTGAAAGCTGTCACGGGAAGATGTGGGTGAAATAAACATTCATTTCATTTAATATTTAACATTTTCTACCCCATAATTCACCCCAAAAGCTGTGTGAAATTATGTAACACACAGTTTCAGTGCAATGAAATATGCAAAACGCCATGATGATAATTGCAGCCTTTCTGAAACATAATGTGGGATAATAAAACCTCTAACAGCCTGAGTGGTTGAACTTGCCATAAGTCAAGTGTGGTCCACGCAGCTCTCACAATGAGGGGCTAAATGTCATAATGCTGCATGGTACATATGCCCTTGAGGATATTGACTCCTCAAGGTATAGAAAGAATTTATGCACAGACCCTGCCAAGTTCAGCTCGTGGTGGATGGTGGATGCACTTTCTTGGGATGACTCTGAACCGCAAATAATTTACTCACTCTCCGTGTGTGTGTGCGTGTGTGTGTGTGCCATCGGTGTGCACGTGCGTGTTCACCTGCACATGCATGCACGAGGGTGTGTGACTTTGCAGCAGGGACAAATGAGGCTGAGGGGGATGGAGAAGCCGGAGGTGTTGGTGATGTGACAAAACAGTTGGAACAGCAAACGCTGGAGGCCAAAGACAGGGAGGAGGATGGAGAAGAAGGTAACTCCTCTCTAGCACCATCATCATCATCTGCAGTGGTGGAGTGGGAGGGGGGGTGGTGGTGGAGGAGGAGGGGGGGTCGGGGGGGTGTTGTTGTGTTGAACGCTGACCTGAAAGTGCACAGTGAAATTCAGCTGGTCACTTTCTGCAACGTGATATCTGATTTTCAGTAGCGAGCTCCCTGTCGATATTTTCTCACTTTACAAAAAACTGTGTCGAAACTAATGACGCTTTCAACAGATGGGGACGAGGGAGAGAACTCGGCCGGGAAAAAGAAGAAGAAGAAGAAAAAGAAGAAAGGATGTAAGACATTTCCCTTTTTTTCCCCACATTTGCTCAAATCGGAATTTGAATGGGAACAGCTTCAACTCACATCACGGTCATCGTCACAGAGAGGTAGCACATCCGGAACTGACTGCATCAGAGTAACTTGAAGTCATTAGCTAAATACAACAGGTGCACAAAAGCGGTTTGACTCGGCTAATGAGTGTCACAAGACTTACATAATGCAGCACTGACTGGAGTTGTAGGACAAAATGCGACAGGACCTTCCACGTCGAGCAGACAGTATGAAATTAATTGATGACAACATACAACACACAAAGCCAATGTTATAGTGTGGAGCGAGCGCTCCATATATATAATTATAACCCACTAAATACAAGTGCTTTTTTTATTTCTGGCAGCATAATTCATTGAGTTTCTTTTACTCAAGTCTATCCAGGAACTGCCCTGAACATATATGAATGTCCTGAACATGGGCAAGATAACTTGTGCTTTCTTTTCTCTCTCCTGCTGCTTTCCTCTGCCTCTCCTTCGTTCTATCTGGGCCACAGTGAAGGGACAGACTGACCCTCCCTCAGTCCCTATTTGTGAGCTCTATCCCAACGGAGACTTTCCAAAGGGAGAGGAGTGTGAATATCCGCCATCAAAAGACGGGTGTGTGACCTCCACATCGTGCCTCGCACTCAGCAGTAGTCTCCCGCACTTTGTGACATGCTTACTTTTTATTTAGGTCTCTCTGCTTTGCTATTTACTCATATTGGATAACTAATGAGGTGCGAGGTTTAGTGTGTGGTTTAATTTACACTTCAGGAACAAATATATCAATTTTGTCAAGATTTGGCCTCAGTTGAAGTGCATAAATACCACGTTCACCTGTGCGGAGTTTCACCAGTGCAAATATGTGCGTAATGAGAAAATAATGAGCGCCTCCTCTCCGCGGCGTGCCTGTCTGCCTCCCACCAGGCGCAGTGCAGCGTGGCGGACCACCAGCGAAGAGAAGCGGGCGCTGGACATGGCCAATGAGGAGATGTGGAGTGATTTCAGGCAGGCGGCCGAGGCACATCGGCAGGTCCGCTCCTACGTCAGGAGCTGGATTAAACCAGGGATGACCATGATTGACATCTGGTGAGCCTTGTCCCCAAGCCACTTTATAAAAGACTTCAATCTTAATAGCTTGTACCTGCCGGGGCTCATTTGAATTATTATAATTGTTGTTTCAGTGCTTTTTTATCCTGGCCTGCAACAAACTGTTTTACAATGATCAAAGAATGGAGGAGAACTGCTATGCGGCTTCAGCCTCTTCTGGATGAATTATCTGCTCTGACAACAGTCTCATTGTTCCTGTCATCCATTGTCTCTTTGTGCTGCTTTCTGTTTCTGGAAGTGAGAGGCTGGAGGACTGCTCCAGGAGGCTCATAAAAGAAAATGGGCTAAAGGCAGGCCTGGCCTTCCCGACCGGCTGCTCAATCAACCACTGTGCTGCCCACTACACCCCAAACGCGGGGGACCCCACCGTGCTGCGCTACGACGACATCTGCAAAATTGACTTTGGGACACACATCAACGGTGAGCACCGGCTCATAACTTTTTAAGTGCTTTTGGAGTTACACCACGCCATTTCACACTTGGCATTTATTGTGACATGGTAAAAAAAGGATGATTACATTATAATTCTTACTGCCAGAAATAAACTGGTGTCAAGTTAATTAACTTTTTTTTTCTATGCTTACATTTTCTGCAAAATCATCACTTCAGAGAAACTGAATAACAAAACGTTTTGGTCGCTTTCAGGTCGGATAATAGACTGTGCCTTCACCGTCACTTTCAATCCAAAGTTTGACAGGCTGCTGGAGGCTGTGAGGGACGCAACCAACACCGGCATTAAGGTGACACACCTCATTATAAAGTAATGATGATTTTCTAGTAGTGATGCACAGCTTCACACAGGGGGAGTGTGTGCAGAATGAGGAAGTGACGATTAAGATAAGACTGAAATGTCACAGCAGAGAGAGTAAGCACGAGAACAAGAAGTAGGTAGCTGTCAAATGATGATAAAAAACATAGATGACCTTTAAAAAGCTGACATGTACTAACTGACGAAATGTAAAGATTACATTTCATGAGAGTTTAGATTTGCTCCTCGGATTTCAATAATTTATTTTAGCAGTATTTTAGCAATTTATTGAAGCAGTCTTTATATAGAGTCACATAACCTAAAATATATTGTCCTCAATTTAAAGTTATTCACAAACTACTACTCACAGATGAGCAGTTATTTCCGGATTTGTTCCTTATTTGCACCTCTGTAACTACTCAGGAGTTTCCATACTTTACTGTAAAGCTGATAAATGTGACACATCACAGAAGGGGTGGCAAATGTAACATCCAGGAATGTAATGCCGCGCACTGACATGAGTGCAAACGCTTCTCCGTCCCAGTTTGCAGGGATCGACGTGCGCCTGTGCGATGTCGGCGAGACCATTCAGGAGGTCATGGAGTCTTACGAGGTGGAGATAGACGGGAAAACATATCAAGGTGATGTGTCGTCACGTTTCCCCCACGTTCAGGTTCAGCGCTGCATTCCTATTTATTAAACGTATGCGTGGTGTTCTCTTCACAGTAAAGCCAATCAGGAATCTTAATGGCCACTCTATCGGACAGTACAGGATACACTCAGGGAAGACAGTCCCTATTGTCAAAGGCGGAGAGGCCACGAGGATGGAGGTTTGTACGGCGGTGATTA
Source organism: Nibea coibor (assembly GCA_023373845.1). Classification (NCBI taxonomy): domain Eukaryota; kingdom Metazoa; phylum Chordata; class Actinopteri; family Sciaenidae; genus Nibea; species Nibea coibor. The sequence goes on from CM041721.1 coordinate 20,115,982, forward strand.
CAGCATACTCAGTTCAACTTTAAATATCATTTCACCTGAGCCAAATGTGGATGTGACTAGAGCACAAAACAATACCGCAGCCTCGTTTTACCGGAGTATCTGAAATGAAACCTTTAGCAGCTGCTTGACCTTGCGTATAAATAAACCTCCTTTAATTCTTAAGTGTAATTGGAAGAATATGTGGCTGGTTAGGGTTACGACAGGGTGTGGAGAAGTGTTCCAATTCACCGCTCTAACAGCTTCTTAGTCACCCTCGTCAGCACTTTAATTACACCTTTAATAGAATTACCATCCGCATCGAGTAGCAACACATGTTCAAACTCCAGCCCCTCGTTTCACCATAAGAGCAGTGAATTGTGAGCATCCCGAGTTCATTAACAGGCTGCTACTTCACCAAGGAGAAACATAACTTTGCGCTACATTACATTTCCCGAGATTATGCTGAGATCCATGCCCGCCTCACACTTGAGCAGCTGCAGTACATGACTGCGTTTGGACAGAACTGAGCATTTTAATTGGCAAGTTGCTGCGTCGAGCTTTTTACCTGATGTGTTCCAGGAGAGTGAGGTGGGGGGTGCTGCTGACGTGGCAGCTTTGCATGTTGTATTTTTAGCTGAAGTGTGTTGGTGTAACAGGCCCATTACCCTCTTTGTGATCAGAGAGTGTAATGGCTGGAGTGGCAGCTGGGCGTGCCACGGGGCTGCTAGCACTTTGACTGATTATCGGTGCAGCGGGAGAGGGTGTCGCAGTGTTATCAGCTAATACCACGGGGACTCTGACAACAGCCGCGCGCTGATAGAGACACAAAACGCCAATGAAGCCCAGCCAATCAACTCACGAGAGGCGCTGCTCCAGAAAGGACACCACTGTCCTTAATAGACTACACATGAATATGTCAGCCGCTGGCATCTTGAGGTTTTTGTTAAATTTACTCTCAGTCCCCCTGGAGTGTTTTGTCCTTTCAGTAACATCATAGCCACTCAGCCCTGCATGAGAGGTGTATGGATACAGTTTGATACCGTGACCTTCTCCTACTTCTAAAAGACTTTCACAGTATAATTCTACGTTTTACATCGACAACTCGCTTTCTTTCAGGAAGGCGAAGCTTACGCCATTGAGACATTTGGCAGCACGGGAAGAGGTGCAGTCCACGATGACATGGAGTGCTCGCATTACATGAAAAACTTCAACGTTGGACACGTACCAATAAGGTTGGCTCTGTTTTCATCTCTCCCTCGGATTGAAAGTAACGAGATTAGATGTTCTAATAAAAGTGATTGTGAACCGAGCGTCATATCTCTACGTTGTCCACGTGTTGCAGACTTCCAAGGGCTAAACATCTGCTGAATGTGATCAATGAGAACTTTGGGACGTTGGCATTCTGCCGCCGCTGGTTGGACCGCCTGGGCGAGAGCAAGTACCTGATGGCGTTGAAGAATCTTTGTGACCTTGGCATCATAGACCCGTACCCACCTCTCTGCGACATCAAGGGCAGCTACACTGCCCAGTATGAGCACACCATCCTACTCAGGCCCACCTACAAGGAGGTAGTGAGCCGGGGAGACGACTATTGAGCATGCGCCAAAAAAACTCAAGGCGAACCAGGAGGAGCATGACAGCTCTGAAACAACAAACCTCTGCAGACTGATAGCAATTATGCAATATTTCTCTAGGTTTCCACTGCTTTAGTACTTTTAGGTAATTATTCTGGCAAGAGCAAAAGACTTGTGTCATGGCAGTAGCTTATTAGTACTTTTTTCCCCCACCCCAAAGGATTCAGCGATCAATAGACCAACAGAATATCTTTAAGAAATGTAGTGTTGTCACTTTAGTCCTTTTTTTTTTGTTGATGTGCTGCTTTTAGGAAATATGCAAAACAAATATGCAAAGGAATCATGCAAAAAAGTTTTGGCGAGCCCCTCGCCTAACAATGCTGTGCTTCATTGCCTTGTTAAGACCTTGTAAGGAAAAAAAACTGCTATGAAATATTTATATTTCTATATTTCTTTGCTCTATTTTAATTTAAGGCAGTTTTATAAGAAATAAATTGTTATAAATTTACTTTTGTTTTGTTTACTGTGTACATATTTATGAACCTTTAATACTTGATGAAACTGTAACATGAAGGTGTATTTCTCTGTTTCAACCAAAGGAGGGTGGTACTCAAACATCAGTCAGCTACCTCTACTAGTGAACATGTTGCATCAGGTTATTCATGGCCTCATACTTCAACGAAATGTCACCATATAATGAAATGAGTTTTCCCAGAAGCATTAAGAATGAGCACACTGACGACGTTTATTTAGATGGAGAGGGGGAAAAAAAAGAACATATAGGACACAGAGGAATAGCATCACAAATATCAGGTTGATGGCAGAGTACATTCACGCACCCTAAATCACCACTTTGTCCTTTGCACAAAAAAAAAAAAAAAAAATCAGCCCATTTTCTCTTATTTTGGTAAAGTCTTTGGGACAAGGACACAAGCGGTGATGTCATGGTTGAGGAATGCATCATGTCTCCTCACAGAGTTTGTCCTTCTCCTTGGAGACAGCGGACCAAGACTATTCTTAACTGGGCCTGGCTCAAAAATGGCCTGTGGACTCCGGTTGTGATACACTGTGATGTCAATGAATACCCAGGCTTTTAATAAATATTTATTTTGGGGCAGCAGGAGTCATAGGCCAGAAAGAGAAGCACATGTTAAAGAGCGTGCGCACTCTCTTTCTCTCACACTGCGCCTCTCCCTGGGCCGGGGTTGGAGTGAATCCTTCTCATGCAGAGAAGCAGGTCGTGTGAGGGCAACAGAAAATCCTCGCAGAATCAAGTTTTACTCAAGCAACCACACAATGATCCACTCTTGTAACTGAAGCAGCTGCAAGAGCAAGCTCAATCCCGAGTGTTTTAGCCAGTTGTCTCTACTCCAGACCAGAGAGGAGAGGGCGGAGTGTGTTTTACTCTTGTCAGACAGCAGGCGGGTGAGTGTGCCCGGGCTGAGCAGAGCCGTTCAGATTAGGCCGTCTGATTCCTTTAATGTTTTTTTTTTTCCATCCTCTTCCCTCATCCAGGAGTTACTTGTTCTGACCTGCACAGTCCCAGACTCCCTCGCCAAGGACATCAAGCATATGCACACACCGACGCTCCCAAACACATACACACTCGCGCACGCATTCGGATGTTGACTCATTCGTGATTTATCGCCAATATCTGTGAGACGACAAGGATAATTCAGTCTGCGCCTCCGCGAGATTTCAAAGTAAACAGCTCTCAATGAAATTGATACAGTAGGACGTGACTTTGTTTTGGTTCGTGGGCCCTTAAACGGCATCTTTTGCCAGCAAATAAAGTAAAACTGAATATTTAGCATGCATTCCGTATAGTTTCATGACCTTGAGAAAAGTATGTGATGAGGCATATCATACAGTAGCACGGGAATGAAATTACCAACACCAACTTTGCCTTGATGATTTGCTTTGTTCTCTTTGAGTGACTGTCATCCTGGTGAGGTCTCTGCTTAGAGTATGTGCTTACTTCTACCCCAGTTTAACAACAACCTAAGCATTGCAACGTTGCAGCCGTTTCTCGGAGCTGTGGACTCTGAACACAGAAGAAATGGTGAAATCCCTGTAGCAGGCATCGGGGGTTTTGCTTTCATTCTAGCGTCCAAGCAAAATGCCTAATTCAAACAGTCCCTCTGTTCATTTCGCACACTCCTACACTCATCCAAGAAATCATAAGTATGTCACAGATGATCCTCCGCCTCTCCACCCCTCTGTCCTTTGCGGTGCTTAGCCTACCAAAGGCCGCAGTCTTTTCTGAGGATGTGGAGGAATTTACGTCCCAGGCTTGGCTTCCATGGTTTAACAAGGCTCTTGGTGTTGACCATCAGCCGGCCGGTCTTCCAGTCCTCATGACCTGCCACCACGTAGTCGTATCCTGGAAGAGAGAGCAAAACATGAACCTGAAATAGCACCTTAAGAAAAAGAACATATGTGATTATATGACTATAATAAAACAGTAAAATGCTGTGCCGCTCTGGGTGAATGCTGCCAAAAATGATTACTGTGAATGTGTTAGATGTGAAATGGTCTCGTAACAGAGAGGTGGCTCTAATCTTTAAGCTGTAAATGTCCCTTCTAAATGAGTGATGCTAGGACGTTGGCACCCACTCAAAGCCTCCTTGAACAGAGACAAAGATCCTCTATTCAGCACAATGCTGGCAGATTTTCCACTACAGAGTTGGCTAATTAATAAGCTTCTGCACTGTGAGCAATAAAGTTACTCATTGGAAGTAGGTGCAACGGACCTGGGTTGAGGATTGGACAGGTGCAGCCTTGAATGGTCCAGGACTCCGGATAAAGCGTGACAGCCCCCCTCTGGATCGTCAACTGACGGCTCTGGTGCAAGATCTTCTTGACCTTGACCTCCACCTCTGCATGGGAGCCTTTATCATGGGCTGACGTTACTCTCACCACCAGCACTGTTGGGGCAGCACAAACAATCATTCAACACGTTTGCAGCCAAGATTTCTGAGGTTAATTGCTTAAATTTTAAATGTCCAAATCAGTTTAGTAGTCATGAGGAGAACGACCAAGCCTCTGGAAAGTATAAAAGTTGTATAATATGTTCTGTGTTGCTAGTCTAGGAACATAAGTGATTTTTGGGTTTTGGGGGCATGGTATTTAAAAGATGTGGGCCTTTACTAGGCAGTTTCGACCTTTTCTCACTAATTCAGAAGAGTGCAACACTAGATTTCGGTATTATTTCTTTAAAAAGGTACGCTGTGAAGTTTTCGACCGCTAGTAGCTCTCCGGAGCGATGTTTCTGTGAGTGGATTCTTGTTTTGTGTGTCCCAGTGCGTGTGCACAAGGTAGTACTAATCTACAGGTGGTGGTAACAAGGCAAGACATGCTGCAATGTGGCAACAATGGCAAGGAAGGGAAAGACTGATTGCAAGGATATCGGGTACAAATGAGGTGAGGTGAGTAACACTAGATGGAAACGGAAACTCTGCTTATAAGAAAACTGTGTGGGTATCTTTAAAAGATCACCACACAGCGAGGTGGGAAGTGGAACAGCGAGGGGCAACCCTCAACAGTCAGAGTTTTGTTATGGATAGACGAGGTTTTAACAGCCACAGGACTTGAATATAAATCAATTATAAAAATCGATTCCCTCTTTTAAACAGCACTTACCGTAGTCATACTCCGCAGCACAGAAGAGTTTAGGACTGCTAAGGGTCGCTTCTACACACTCACATTTCTCTGGAAAACATAAAACGTGATTAACGAGAGCCGTAGAAATCACTTCATCGCGATGTACAGATCGCAAAACAGCTGCATTTTATCTGTGTGTTTTGATGAGTGTGCAGTGTTTAAGTGTGATATGACCTGTGACTCACCAGAGTGGTGCAGTGCAGAGAAAAGCTCCTCTACCCTAAAGAGTGCCGTCTCACTATTATTGCTGCTGTGTCCCATGTGGCCAGTGGCTGTATAGAAGACCTCCACATCTGAGCTGTGCCGCAGAGGTAAAAACCAGTCAGAGGCAGGGCTCCGCTCAGTGTTAATCACCCAGAATGCACTCTACACAGTAGGACACTTTATCAAAGCGCCAATACATATGGATGTAGTGTTAAAGCCCTGGCTCTCACCCAGAAATGCAGTCACCGGTGTAGGGGTCACAGTCCCCTGTACAGTCGCATGGGCGGCAGCCGTATTCATGAAGCCCCCAGTATCCCAGCATGCAGCTGTCACAGCGGCGGCCTCCGACACCAGGCTTACAAGTGCACTCCCCGCTGCTGGGGTTACAGAGAGTGCTACCTCCTGAGGGGACAGAGCCTACAGGGTGGCAGGAACAAGCTGCGAAGGAGAGGGGTGACAGAACAAGAGGATTGCATGTTTGTAAGTCAAGTGATTTCCCCTCCTTTTCTGGCACGGACCTCGAAGCACTCAGCGTATATTACGATCCTGTGTGTATTGAAAGGACAAACACACTTGTTTACACATACTTAGAGTGTACACAGTAAACTCCCACCGCAATATAAAAGTTAAATGTATTTTATCATCCCCCGGTAACAAGCGACAAGCTGGGAGCCTGTACTCAACATGCTTTAAGTAGCCGCTGCAAAAACAAACAGTAAATCACTCCCTCCCTCTCTGCGCTGTCAGACCTGCTGCCTGATGGTCGCTTGTGATGACAGAGTGATTTTTGTTACAGGCCCGCTTCATCTGTTTCCAAAATCGGCATGTTTGTTCTTAAAAAAATGCTGCGGCATGCCTGGCGGAGGCGAAAGGGCAAGAATGGGAAAAATGTGCTCGTATGGTCCATGGGAAATTCCTCCATTGTTTGCAATTACAGTCACATTCCAAAACAGTGCGGTCTCCGTCATTCCGGCTAAGAAGCGGAGGAGAGTCATCTTACTATCTCCCCACTGGCAGGGCAGTGACTCAGAAAGGTGCTGGGGAGAAAAACCTTTATCAAAGAGATCAATCTGCTTTTAATCTGGAGGGTCAAAAGAAAAATCAAATCTCCATTACTGTCCTCGAGATATCAAAGGCTGCCCTCTTAATTAGAATTCTCTGCTGGCGTTCATCCAGACAGAGTTACGGTTTAAGGAATAAAGAAGTTTAAGGGCCTTACGTTTGCAGGAGTCCGGGGCCGTTTTTGGTCGGCTGGGGTCTCTGAAGAAGCCCTTCCTGCAGTTCTGGCAGTGGCGGCCCTCTGTGTTGTCCTGGCAGTCGTCACACACACCGCCGCTCCGCCGCCCCGTCGCGAGCCACAGTCCACGACTGAAGTGACAGCTCTTGGCATGACCGTTACACTTGCACTCTGGGTTTAGATGGACACGTACAATCAAGTCTTTGCCCAACTGAACTTTCGAAGCCCCGGCGATCACGGTGACAACTCTTACAGTACAGTAGGTGACATAAAAAGAGGAGCTGCATTCATCTTCCATGAATGTCTAAAAGGTCACGCATGATTTATGAGACTGAACCTAAGTCTACATGCTGTGTGTCCTACTACTGCATTTGACTCGCTTGCCCCATCACTCACTCTGGCACTCATGTGGCGTCCCTATGATACCGTTGGCGGCCTGCCAAGGTCGGTCATTGTAGAGAGGTGCACAGCGCTCGCAGTGGTCACCGGCTGTGTTATGTCTGCACACACACTTGCCGTGGACCTGTTGGGGCAAAGAACAAGAGAGCAAGCAGTTAGCAAGTACTGCAACATGCTGTACTCCCAGTCTCCTTCGGGTGTGGGCTTTCATTGTGTTCCTCTTGGACTCTAGGTGTTTATCACCACGGGCAGGTTGGGATGGTTAACCACACCGTTATCAAAGAACCTGTTGATGTATATAAAGGGTGTGGTGACCGTTTTAAAACATTTTAGATTTGACTGGGATCAAAACATTATCCACTTAAATAAATGCGTGGTTTATCGTCAGCATGCAGGCGTTACCCTTTTCATGGATGCCGAATTACAGCAGCCTCACACCTACGTGTGATCTGCGTGGTACTTCTTAAATATTGCAACATGCACAATGGCAGTGGTTACTCGCTTTGCAGCTGCAAAACATGTCTACACCCCCATAGACCATGTTGGAATTAAACAAGTGCTTCTATTCTCCATTTACAGTAAAGAGAATAACACGACTGGGACTATGGGTTGTTAAAGCATTAGGCTGAATACCATAATTAAGGTTTTCCACATCCTTAAATCCCTGTAATGGTAGGTAAAGCTGTGGCCTAATATCCAGTCTTCAGTGTAGCCTTCAGATTCAGCAGTGCATACCAGCGCACAGCTGAGTAACAAGGGAGTGGTGGGAACAAAACCCCAACCCCTCGACTCCCAATCTCACCACAAAAAAAGCAAATAAAAATGGAGACAAAATGAAGCCATCTTCGGACTACAGCATGACACAACATCTCAGTGAGTTTTCACAACAGGGCGAATTCTGCAGAAGCTTTCCCTCGGTGGAGTATCGTGCACCTGCAAGTTGTGTATGTTCACAAATCTAGCTCATAATCGCTCACCATGTTATTCGTCTTCTGGTGGCTGTGTTGGTAGCCGCTGGCTGGTACACACTGGTCAGCGTGTCCATTGCAAAGGCAACTGCCTTTGACAATAAAGTCATAGATGGCATAATGGTCCGTGGGGAGGACGGCCACACCAGGATGTTTGTTCTGGCAGGGACACAACTGGCGCTGCAGCAAACGGACTCTCAAGTTGGTGATCATGAGCTGGTCCTGGGCAGCTGGTCCATAGGGATCCACCGAGTGCCAGGGCGACAGGGCTCGATATATCACCTAGAGATCGAAGCAGAGGAGACACGCAAGAAATCTCTTCAAATCTGTGTTATCCCACATGTAAAAGCCTCTCTAGTATGTGAAAAAAATATCTCAGAGACACTGACAGACCGTGACGAAAACATAAATCATGTCAGTTTCTTGGTCTACTGAATAAAAAACAGGCGTCAATCTGGTTCGCCTTTCATGCTCCTCAAATAGCCGCTATTCTCGGAAAATCGGACGAGCTCCAATGTAAACACGGACAAATGGTTCTTGTTCTCCTTCATAAAGTTTTGTTGATCTTTCAGATACAACCTCTCTGTCTGTATATGAAAACGTGCACAGCTTTAACATCATCATCCCAACATCTGGAATGAAAACTTTCAGACACACAATAAGGATTGTGTTCATTTCTAAACCCCCAAAACATATTAATCTGAACCAGAGTTATCCTCAATGCATCCTGTTTTATTTTTACATGTCACTGCCAAGAATTCCTCTTTTAAAGAACGACGTATAACCTCTTCAATCTGGAATTAATTTGAACTGTGGCATTCAATATTTTCAAGTCATTATCTCTCTTTACATGCCTCTTTAATATAGTTTACTATAATTCCTTTATCCATTTATACTGTAAACAAGAGAGACTTATTGCAGTATCATAGTGAAAACATTCTGCACAACGACATCACGTAGTTGGTGATACAGTACAGATGTCAATCGTCACACTCGACAAATGAGCAAATTCTGATTCACAGGAGGAAAACATACACTTGTGGTGACCAGACGTACACTTCAGCTCAGTACTGCAGGCAGTCTGTTTAGACTAAGTGCACGCTGCTTGCAGTGTCACTTTATTACTGAAACTCTACACTTTCACACAACATTTCGGGGGATGTCTTTGCATGTTGAGCAACAGAGACACTAATTATAAAGGGTGAGGGGCTTACACGAGAGAGCTAACACACTGTAGCAAGACACATACTTGTTGCAGATGCACTGTAATTATGAGATCAGTCAAAGCCATATATTCATTCAGACATTTAACCAGAACCTCCCAACGTGGTCTGACTCTTTGTTGCAAAACAAACCTCTACCTGCCAGTGAGAGTCTCTTTGACATCAGCGACGGCCTGCTCATGAATTAACAGTAGCTGCTTATGTGGCTCAGACCTCCCTGTGATGATACAGCAGGTCCGAAAAAATGCTTTGAGGGAACATCAGAGGTAAATGTGAACATTGATATTCTAGTCGTGCATGTCAAAGCAGTTTGCACGGCTTAGAAGGCTGGCTTAACAAAAAAAAAAAAGGTCTCCCACGGCCCATCGGAGATCAGTTTACAAAGCTTGGTCAACTGTTTGCTCAGTGGTTTGTGTGATATCAGCTTGTAGTGTGTCCTTCTGCCAATAAATGGACAGCCAGAGCGGAGCAGATGGTAAGTGTTGTTGCTCTGAAGTGCTTGCAGCATGTTTTGATGTGGTCGCTCTCAGATCTCACAAATAAAAATAAAAAAAAATCACAATCCAATGAATGAAATCAACTTTTTTTTTGCCCTTCAAAGCTTTTCTCTGACCTAGAGTGTTTTAATGCAGTGAAGATTCAGGCTCTGTCTGTGACAGCCTGATCATGTCGTGTTATCAATTTTACAAATTCTCTTGTTTAAATGAAGGGTTTAGCACATTAAAAAGTTAAAAATATGAATATTAGCTGTCAGTGTTCAGAGACATTTCTTTGCTATGGATGTCAGTTTGATCATTTTATAACTTCTGCTATATTCCTCATACACATGTTTACAATCTAAAAGTTCAAAGTTGCATCCTGATTTGTCCTACTATGATTTTACAACGTTGGGCGTTTTTGTTTCACACATTTTTGGCATGTTTGTTGCTCTTCCTGAGGTTTCTACTATCGTTTCCTGATCCAAGTCAAGTGCTGTACAGATTGTGAGGCCCCTCAAGGGTAATTTGTAGTTTATGATGTTGGGCAATGAAACTTTAATTGACTTGGTGTGGTGGTAATGCTGGTGTTTTCTATATCGAGATATATAACGTATAGGAAAATGAGAAAAATATGAAAGTAATATTAATTTCAGTCACCTAAACGACATTCACACATGGTGCAGACACTTTAATCCTTGTATCGTGTGTCACGTTATGTTTCATGACAGACACAGATGATTTCTGGACTTGGAGGTGGATCTATAGAGGGGCATGAGGAGGCATAGTGGCCACCCCTACTATGAATTTTTCAGGCACCTCTACCTGCCTAAGCTGTCCAAATCCATAAATGATCGTGCTCTCCTCATATCAGTGCCAGTCTAGTAATATTGTATACCCACAGTAGAAGAGCGTGTTTATGGTTACCTGCAGAAGTCTACATTTTTATTTGGCACCCAAACACACCTCTCACTGCCAAAACCACATGGCAAATGTTCCAGACCAGCCACCGTACTCACCTCTCCTCTGGCACAAGGGAAAGCTCCTGAATACTTGGAGGTGCAAGTTGCTCCACTCTCCCCGACTGGCGACCCCTCTGCCAGGCCAAACACCTCCTCACAGTCCTTGGCAAAGTACCCGAGGGTCTTCCATGTGTGCCCATGGTCTTGGGAGCGCTCCAGCACCATGGCAGCGGGGCGGGGTGAGCGGAATACCAGGATGAGGTGGGTGAAGAGGAACTCCGTTTCCAGGTCGAGCTGGAGCGTCTCCTCCTTCACCCCCTCTGCAGACTGCCACCAAGTGTCGGGGTAACGGAAAGAGGAGTCGCTCATGGCGGAGGGAGGGTGCGCCTGGCTGGGGATAGCCGAGTTGCACTTGCTGCACTGAGCAGTCGAGCAGGACTCCCTGATGCGGGGCTCAGCAGTCTGTTTGTAGAAGCAGAAGGGCTCTGAAGAGTTGGAGCCGCAGACCGACTGGGTGCTCAGCACTCTCCCCTGGGCCAAGTTGCCCATGCGGGGGTTGCAGGCTCGGCCGGCGCAGCGGCTCTCCGGAGGTGGACCTTTGGGCATGGATGTTTCTGGTAAGAGAAATGTGATTCATTTAGAACAGTTTGACTGGAAGTGAGCGAAGAAGGCTGTTGAGCTGCTACACAAAGTTACGGGGTTCCCGCTTTTCCAGCTATGATGCTGTGAGACACGTGCACAGCCAAAAAAAAAAAAAAAAAAAGACACACCAAGCGCAAAATGTTTGTTTAATTGACACAAGCCGCGTGCGTAAAACACACAACTTCAAACTCACCTGGAAGAGGAGAGGATGTGCACATCCGGATAATGACAAGTAAAGTCCACAGTCTCATCCTGAGGGAGTTGTTCTACATAAAGTCACCTGTTGTATACTCCGAAAAAAAGGCAGAAACGCACCCTGAGCAGCTTGATCCGAGGATATCCCACCGTTAATAATCCAACATCCGATATAAAATAACTACTTACAAAGTGTGTCGACACACAGATTAAAAAAAATAACAGACAGGAAGCTTCTTATCTGTCTGTCACGGTGTAGAGATCCTTTATTTGAATGAACTCGTATTATCTTGGAGCTCTGCAGACATTAATAACATCCCACGGACTTCAGGGTTCAACTTGTTGTGGAGAGTTCATTGACATTTGGGAATATGAAGAGGTTAGCGCCGCCCTCTTCTTGTCTTTTCCCAGACCCCTCCCTCCCACCCCGATTCCTAAAATCAGACTTCCCAAAAGGAGAGCAACAATATCAAAACCATCTTTGGCAGACTTTTTGCCATGTAGTCTAATTCAAAGTTTGTTTTTTTTAAACAGAAAATGCTGACTAACATTAATACAATGATGATTTTACTATTTTCTTATTGCCACAAACTAATAATTGTATATTTTACCTTACAGCAGCATTATTAGTTTTCTCTGCATTCCTCAATAAAGTACCCGTAATGAAAGAAGTAAGCTGTCATCAGATTTCGAGGAGAAAAGCACTGGCCTAAAACAATAACTCAGACATTTAGATGGCCTCCACAAACCACCCAGGTGCTCGAGCGCTGACCGACAAGTGTGTCATTGTGTTGCATTCCTGCCACACATCACCACTTGTTTCCAACCGCCACTCATTAACCACGCTTTACCTGCCTCGTCAAACAGCCCTGCACCTCAGGGCACAACCCTTGACTCCAATAATAATCCAGTTGCACACCTTTTTTTTATTACTTTCACAGTGACATCACCTCATTGAGTCTATTCATCACTGGAAGAAAATGGGTATATGATATTATAAGTGGCTTTGCCCGTGGCTGACAAGATGTATGAAAGCTTTAAAGTGTGGAGTGGACAGCCAAAGACAGGACAGGCCGGTGAGTTAAGATGTAAAGGCAGCGGTGTCACTGAGAATATAAATCATACCCGTGAGTGCATGAGGTCAGGGCGACCTGTGATTGAATCATCATGTATGTGTGTATGTTTAAGGAGAAGAAGGGGAGTCAAGATCATTCTCAGTCTCTTCCCTAAGGCTTCAGGCCGGATCAGGACATTCCTGGAATACTGCGACTCTCGTCACAGTGACGGCCTCCTCTGTTTAAACGGGACAGGGTTCACGTCTGTGTGTTTTTAGATTTGCATGGGTTATTTCGGTTGTCTCCAGATGATCCGCCGGGGCAAGGGGGCGATGCACCTTGAGCTGTTCTCTTTGTACATCACTTGCATGTTTCTCAATCCTCAAATCCCAGGAGTCACCATGAAAAATGCTCCAGGAAGGATGTCTAATCTCGGCCAGTCTGTGGCGTATTCCCCTGGCAGGATGAAAGCGAGGCTCATCACAAACAAATTCCTTTACACGCTGTTACTCCAGCTGCTTGTTGTTTTTCTGTTACACAACTTGAACTACAATTCTAGTGAACCACATCGTTAAAGGAATAGTTTGACATTTTGGGAAACGCACTTATTTGCTTCCTTGCCAGGAGTGAGGACAGAAAATTGCTACCACTCTCATGTCTGGATGGCAAATGTGAAGATGCATACAGCAGCTGGTTAGCTTAGCTTAGCACAAAGACTGCAAACAGTGGACCTGGCTTGGTTCAGGAATAAGAAAATCTGCCTAGCGCCTCTGAAACTCGCTGATTAACACGTTATATCCTGTTTCTTTGATCAGTATAAACACTTAAAATATGGTGGATTATTTCTTGGCTGGGTGCAGTCTCTTTCAGGAGTTGCAACCAGCCAAGATTCCTGTACAGTGTCTTAATTTGTCTATTTCCCAAGATATTTGGTTGGTCACACCACCAGTGATGGCGTATGGTGATATGTGAGTACCCAGATGGTGCACGGTAACAGTCAAAAGGTTGAGACACTTCTCGCTTTCAATGGTTGCCATTTTGGCTATGTAGGAAGGGGAGGGACCATTGGCATTGTGAAGATGAAGCAGATTAAGCTGCTGGAACTGAAGCAGTTGTTGTGAACACTGTGATATACAAATGTAAGTTGAACTTATGTTTTATATTTATATTTTGGCAGTCAACTGTCGGAGCTAATGCGCCGCGTAGTTGCAATTTGGCAAAGAAGAAGAAGCGGTAAAATGTGACGATGATCAATTCTCGTACGTGCACAATGGCCGTGCTCCAACTGAGACAACACTACCTGCAGAAATTAGTGCACTACACCAGGAAGTACACAGTGTACTACATGGAAGTATCCAAACTGAGACACATCCTGGAGGTCACTGCACCCGGAAAAGAAATAGTTTTCTTTGTGATTAGTCACTTTCCCAAGAATTAATGTGTTAAGTTTAACTTGAGGAGGTGCTGATTTTGTTCTGTTAGACAGGGTCAGGCTACCTGTTTCCAGGCTATATGCTAAACTAAACTAACCAACAGCCAGATATCACTTTATATTTACAGAACAGACATAAGAGCGGTATCAATGTTCTTATCTCAGTGAACACATATTCGATTTCTCACCTAGAAAGTGAAAATGTCCCAAATTGTCATACTGTTCCTTTAAGAGAAAACACTGTTATCTGATTCCATTAAAAAGCTGTCTGAAATCTCTCTAAATAGTATTTGTATGATGTTGTGATACAACCACAAGCAAAGGCTTGTGTATCTACCTGGGAATACTGCAGATAAATGCAGTTATGAATATAATGTCGGGCATTACAGTACAGTCATAACTTATGAAATACTCCCCTCCCTGTTAAATTACCTTCCTGCCTGCTACGGTCTGGTGCTGGACCTCCACAGCTAGTGGTAATGCTGTGGCATCATCATCCGGTGGCCCAATAAGATGACAGACACGGGGCCGTTCCACCGCTGCTGGCCTGCTTTATTTCCAGACTGTAAAAGGATATGGGTTTCCTCCCCCTCTCATGCTGTCATGTCACCTAGTACCTTCAGCTCACTGAACCGTCTCAACCCTTGCAAGTAATCTGTCTACTCTCCTGTAAAAGCCAGACAAAAAGCCAGACATGCTCCAGGCAAGGAGGGTAGGTACCTTGGCCCACAGGCAAAGGCTTTAAACAGAAGGTACCAAACACCTTCTGAGGCTGGTCGTTGCTCTTTGCTTCCATTTTTATGACGTTTATCACTGCTATCTGTCTGCTTGCTCCTAGCCATAACATTGCCCTCACCCACATTTTCATCTGATGGCTTAATCTGTCGTGACAAAAAAATAACTCAAACAGGGTCTGCATCATGTAAAATTGTAAATATTAGTCCTAAAATGCGACTTTTCCCATGAAGTAACTCATTTAGCATTATAACTCTTATTTATATGATACTATGACAGTCATGAGACTCCTCAAAGGCCTCCTCTCCACCAGCAGACACATTCCCCTCACCCCTCCAACCCTGTCCAACCAGACACTTCTGGAAGTTTATACTCTATATTTTACATAACCTTTTGACATCGCACAGGAAGAACCCAACAGATGACTGAGCACCAGCCTGATTTTTAAGAGTGGACACAGAAACAGAGGGGAACAGTGGGAGTTTCACCTTCATAAAAGGGAGGCAGGCGGATGTGTCCCATTTTTGGTTTTTAGTGCTATAGGATGGGAACGGAAAGCCAGCAGAGGGCTAAAGTGTACCTGTGTCATGTCACCAGCCACATGGCAAAAAAAAAACATACAGTATCACTAACAACTTTTTAATGCTGTACAAACCTCAGGTGTGAGTTCTTTTGTGTGTCTGACAGGTGATAGCTGAGAAAGCAGACCAGCTTTTCTAATATTACAGATCACGTTTACATTATGTTATAGAGGAAGTACCTATGTTTAAGTGACGGGCCTTCACTGTATCCAGGTTGCATATTGTATAAGAAATGTGAAACTTTGTATAATCGCTGGTAGTGGCTGTATGCAGCTTTAAATTTCAGTGTTTTTATGTCTAAATCTTGTATTCCGTGAAGGCATTGTTTATTCCACTGCCGTGGGCAATAAAGTTATATTGTAATGTATTGTATTCACAAAGTGGAAGCTCTTCTTCTCTTCTTCATTGCCTGAAAAGGTGATGCTCTTTAAAAATACATAAATTAGTTTAGGAAAATACATTTTTACTTACTATTTGTGATATTTTAAGTGCTCCACAGTAACAACTTAATTAATTATTGTGCATTTCCCATCAGCACAAACGTGTACAGTAAATTAAGTCATTGTATATTATTATTATTGTACATCCATACAGTATGAATATGAAGCATGATGATGTGTTGTCTGTTTGATCTTCACTGTACAGGGCGCATAAGACAACCCCCAAAAAAAGCTGTTTTCCATTGGAGGTGGTGCATTGCGAAACACTGAGGCCGTACTTCTTTGAAACAGCCAAGGTCACACGGGATGGCCCGTGAGTATGTGACGGACACGGTGACCTTGAAAAGCAGACTGAAAACTTCTGGCAGTTGTAAATCATGAAGACGGCAGAAAATGGCTCCATTACTTTAGATGAAAAAGCACCTACTGTTTCATTTAATTGTAGCGTTTACTGCTTTTAAACACGCCAATGAGGAAAATAGTGCAAAGAGCCATAAACATTTTAAAATTGTTGCTGGATTGAGGATAATCATAACGTGTGTGTTGTGGAGCCTTCTATTAGAGCCTGTGATTGATGGTAACATGTCCTAAAGATCCACCCTTTAGACTTCGCATGTGTTATGAGAGGAATTTGTCTGCTGCCTCAGCAGCATGTCTCCTGTGTCCCCCGTATGTAGGTGCCACTACACATGCAACACATGTGACATTGCTGTCAGATGAATACATGCTCATTTAAAATGATTGGAGATGTACAGAGAGCAACCTGACAGCAAGCATTAATTATCAGTACAAGGCTTTAATAAACTTCACTGAACAACAGGGAGAAATATGCAAGTGAAGGATGTGCTTTCAGTAGAGAGCGGTGTTTCACTGTCACTGATGCCAATACCCTCTTTGATATTATGTACTTTCCCTCTCTTGAGAATGTACAATAGGCTTAGTGAGCCTGACTAAAGGCTGATTCTGCAGGTGGCATATCCCTCGCTTGCCACTGGCATGGCCCAATTACTGGCAGGCTGTGTGGGCTGATCTGTCAGTGTGATGCAACAACTAAAAATTCTCATTACGTGCAATCAGTTGATAACATGTCCTGACACTCAGACCTTAGGTAGGGTCTTGAATGAATGCTATATATGTATAATTAGGTGAATATCTTTGCACTCACGTGGACAGTTTGCATCCACATGCAGTATTATTATGTGTTATTTATGAAGAGGTTAGAGTGAAAATGAGGGTTTGGTTTTATCAGTGTGCTGCACATTAATGCCTTATTACCTGTCTTAGCATATGGTAGGTGTGCTAACTCAAGGAGACTTCTTAAAATGAAGGAATGTTGCCACCTAGTGGATAAAAGTTTGAAAGATGAGGGATTTAGATTTTTAAAACGACGATTATGGAATATTGTTATAATTTAGTGACATTTATAAATGATGTTAACCACATTAACCATCTGTACTTTCATTTTTTTCATTTTCACATATGAAATATTTACATGCTTTTCATGTGTGTAAAGATCTCATTTAGAGTAAAAAGCAGTTATAGCTTTATCTCACGTGTGTCGACTAGTACAGGGTATGTTTACTTCACATTTCACAGCCAGTGATCATCAATATGTTGACCACAGCAGCTGGCAGCAATGCAGGAACAACAAAGCGTTTTCTGTTCTACAAAGATAAACCCTCTGCAAACGACAACAGTACCATTTCCTGTTGTTTAGGGCACAGAGAGAGAGAGATGACAGTGACGATAAGAAGGACTAAACTGCCTGTTAACCACAATTCAAATGTCTTCAAGGCGTTTAACTGATGCCTAATGGTTTTATGTGGCCCCTGGAAATAACCACTGTAATTAGTCTACTGCTCTTAAAACAATCATGGACTGATTGATTACAGTTGTTTTTGTTAATTGCAGTTACAGTAACTCCCAAATGATGTTGTTAGTTATCCAGAATGATGCAAGCTGATAATCAGTCACTGTGACCTGTTAAGGGGAGTCAAAGTCTCAGGAGGTATTACTTGTTCTGGACTCAGACCTGGAGGTTTTCAGGCTGTACGTCTTCTCCTGTGTGAGCTGGAATCAGACCTTCAGATGGTTGAATCCATTATACTGTTGATGGTTGACTCTTTTGACTGTTTTGTTGAGCAAAAACTATCCTCTTAAAGTAAGGCAGAGCCAAAAAAGAACAATCATCACTACAACAGTAGAAGGTTTTTGGTTTGAATCCGTGGGCTGGCAAAGCATCCCTGTTGAGCAAGGTTTGTTAAGTGAGTGACATTAATCACCTGAGATCCATCACACCTGTTTGTGTTTGTGCACAAGGAGACAAGAGGTATGTGTTATGTTGCTAATTTATTATTTTTACCATCTTGAGATGAGTGTTTGTGGCTGTCTTGAAAGTTTGATGCAGTCCATATGCCTATAGACAGATAGACAAGTCATAACCTCTGTGTGCTTCTCACCATTTGATCCCAGCATCATATGCTTTTCACAGTACACAGATGGGACTAGTATGTGTAACCAGAGTCCGTTTGGTGCATATGACAGCTTCACAGTCAGAGTTATGCAGGGGGTACATATGACAGGAAATGGAAAACAAAGCCTGCTGTGAAATGCACCCCACCTGCATAATTTTGTTCCTTTTAACCCCAGCATCAGGCAGGTTTACCAGCATGCATTTGGTGCCAGTATATGTATGAGTCTGATAGGTCTGAAGCAGCAAGAAAAACATTTAAATAATATTTAAATAATCTTACAAACAAGAGTATTTGATGGAGAGAACACATCCTTTAATGGTGAGAAACACACAGAGGTTATGACTCATGATGATGAGGTGATAGTCTGGATCAGAAGGCTATTGTTCGACCTATATGAGTAGCTTATATAGAGTTAAAAGCACAGACTTTTGAACCTATGAATTGAAAGAAAAGATGGATTATATTTAGCCCTGTGAAACGCCAAGTCAAATAGATTCAACTTGCTCAAAAAAATCAATTTAATTCATTTTGTAATTATGGCTGGGGAGCCTGCCACAGAACATACAAAAAGGTGTTTTGCGTTCGCTAGTTTAAAGACTGTAAGTAACTCTTAGTTCTCTTATATCTCCTTCATAAATAATTAAAATCGTAAAATTTTTCGGGGAGTATTTTCTCCCGCGTTTGTTTGCGATATTAAGGCGAGTGGTTTGTGCGCGCTCCCGAGAGGGGGCACTTCACGTGCTTAATTCGGCACAACACCTTGTTTGAACACGAGCGGAACTAACTACAGGTACAGCGTGTCACCTGGCGTGCTAACAGGTAGCTAGCGGCGGCTACAGACGCTAATTCGATATTCAGACCAAATAAAATAAGAGTTTTGCTCGAAAACTTAGCAACACACGGATAGTTCATTCCAACTAAGCTTTCAGTCGACGTGGTGATGATGGTTATTGTAACTTTGATTGAAAGCTAACATGAGGAATGACGTTTAATTCGTTAGCTAGCATTAGTTAGCGTGTCCTAGTTTGCGGAAATTAATTGATAAAACAAGAAACTGACCACTTAGTCTTGTATTGATACTTTTTATACGATGATATGACTCTGGTGTACATCGTCCCTTCGATAGCTCAGTTGGTAGAGCGGAGGACTGTAGAGGCTGAACTGCGGAGATCCTTAGGTCGCTGGTTCGAATCCGGCTCGAAGGAGACTTACTTTTTTTTCTAAACCTGTTTTAGCCATGTAAGAAAATGTACAAAGAGAATTATTTACATAAACTCTGAGCAGCGAAAATATACATTGTGTAATCTTAATGTCCGTATCCAAATATGAAAAAAGAATGAGTCTCCTCTGCACAGAGGGGAGTCCTTGTAGAGTGTTATAGGCAGTATTAAACTATTTGAAATACTGATTAGTAGATTGACAACATATAAATGGAGTTATTCTTTGTATATGAACAGTTAAATGTAAAAAGTAATTTCCATCCACTTTACAATGTAACTTTGTAAAGTCAAAACATCTGCGGCCCCAGATGGACAAATGTTTTGAAACAATCACAGGTTTCATATGCCGTCTAATAGCATTTAAACATGCAGTATGTGCATCAGAACATATAAATCTTTCCTCATAAACACTGCTAACATACACCTACGCTGTATTTGGTCTTAACAGATATTCTTCTCTGTTTAATCAGGGAGTACTGTACTTTAGCCTGTGTTTGATCAAATAAACCTGTGGTCCTCTGTGAAAAAAACACACCGTGACATTTATTCTAAGGTCTGGCTATTTCTGTGCACAGCAGACTTCTGCCCCTCGTTCTATCGCTTATGAGTTGTTTGTTTAACCTTTGAATTTGTTGACCGAGGCTGCCTTTACATGTCTGCGACTGTGACTTTTTATCTTCCTCGGGTTTCCCTCACAGCACCTCAAGGTGGCGGAGTGGCTTCTCAGACTCGACAAGTCGGTGTTGTTCAACTGGACTGGGAAGCCTCAGTTAAACTGAACTTCCCTAAAGTTCAACACACAAAGAGAACAAACACAACGTGACTGCGAACACGTTCCTCTCTGCTCACTGAGTGTGGATTTAATTTAGATACTGAAGTGAAAGACAATTAAACATCTTCTAATAAGAAGTGATCGCAGGCTGATAGGTTAGTTGTTGGAATTGTCCTGATGGGTCGCTCACCTGTTACAAACCAAAAAATTCAACTTTGATGTAGTATTGACTGTGAATTTTATTTAACCTCGACATTACAGATAATCACGGCTGATGCGACCTGTTAATCATCACTTATTTTGACAATGATAAACCTACTGTAATAACAAACCAGGAATATTTTAGTGAGCGATTAGATAAAGTAATTTCTCTGTACGTAAATGAAACATAAACGTGCAGACTGATCATGAATGCAGCTTTAAAAACCTTTATTGTCGTGTTGTCTACCTTGAAAATGTATAGATGACAATCATTTAAGATTTCATGTAATTACAACAGAAAAAAACAACAGCGTTGAATCACAGTTGTATTCGTGCAACGTCATTAAAAAAATATTTGATATGAAAATGGTACAGTGGCTGAGGTAGTCATGTGGCAGTAAAAACTAAATTAGACACATTTTAAAGGGACGACATAGTTTAGATAAATACAACTCTAGTTTAACTTTAACAGCTATTAATTACTGCAGAAATATACCGTGTTTATATAGTAAACCCAGTTCTAGAAGAATTAAAAGCATTAACATCTGCAATCACAACATTAATTTATTTTGCAAGGGTCAAAACAACATTGCACCTTCAAATCAATCTTATTCAATCACAGTCATAATAAATGATGTTTTGCAAAAATACAAAAGTCGGACATGCTTTCACTCGTGACGAACGCGTTTCCTCGGTGATGGTGGAGACTCCAAAGAGAAGGCAGTGGGAGAAATGGGACGGGACTCTGGGATGTACTCTGACTGATACTTCTCGATATATGGTTTGGCCACATTCCACACCTGAGTGGAAAATATAAAGCTGTTACTTAAAAAAAACAACAGTATTTTCTCTCACCTGTGCTTTTGACTTATTGTACTGTCCATAATATTTGACACTCGCCTTTTGGTCAAGTAGAAGACGGTGAACAGCTTCAATGTCAGGAGACATGAACCTGTCTTTGATCCAGGGTCTGTTAATGGCACAATATGAGAGTCAGAAGTGGGACAGTGGATAAATATTAACTGTCCTGCACATCATTTCAGTAGACTGAAAGTTTTGTACCTTGGCCACAACTGTTTGACTTACTTGACTACACTGCGCACAAGTTCATAGACCTTCTCCAGTGGAGTGGTGGTACGGAGTGGGCGGAGGAACTCGATACCCTGACAGGCCGCCAGCAGCTCTATAGCAAGAACTGATGAGAAAAAAATTAATTAGATTTGGTGAAATGTCGCTGGATAGCTCATCTTTTGAGTTCATTTGATAAAAGATAAAACTTTTCAAATCAGTTATTTACTATAAAATAACACCTGATGTCTCTAGTTTGGCATGTTAAGTGACAGTTACCAGGACCAAACACACTAGAAATGTACAATGTGAGAGACAAATTTCAGAAACAGACACCGTAAGCTGAAAGGTCTCTGCACTCAGAGTGCTTGCTGCTGCAGTCTCATCCCCAGTTGGTGTACACTGGCATGATTTTCAGCAATGTTACCTTTGCACCTTTTTTTTGCTGCGGTGGCATCGTGAACTGGGCATTGCTTCCTGTTGCTTTCAAAGTTTATTTACAATAAGGTAGTTATCAGATCTTTTTGTTTTAATACTGGCGCTAATGACCATTGAACGTTATACAACTGAACTATTTAGTGACACAAAGAGTCTTTTTTGTGTGTGTGTGTTTCAGTTGATTTGGCTCTTTGACTGTTGTTGTCAGTTTGCACTGGCATTGATGTCCCTGAAGTCTTACAGTGCATAGATCTAAAAGCCACAGTTGAATACATTTCTGTACATTTTTTCTGTAGTTGCTTAGTATTTCGATGTCCATACATGTGCCTCGCATTTCATCGACTGCAGCCTCACCTTGCTCCACATGTTCCACGACCCTCAGGGCCTTCCTAGCAGCCCAGCCTCCCATGGACACATGATCCTCTGTGGCAGCACTGGTGGACAAAGAGTCCACAGAAGACGGATGACACAAAACTTTATTCTCTGAAACTAGAGAATTCAAAAAGTTAATGCAACATTGGGTTAAAAAAAAAAAAAAAGACATGAATGCAGATAAATATAATAACAAAATACAGTTTGACCTTGTAACATTATATAACTTTGCTGATATTCATGCTCCATTTTATTTTATTTGTTTTGCACACTAACCCAAAGCAGCAGCAGTGCAATGAGCAATCATGAAGCCCGAGTTGAGTCCTCCCTCGTTTACGAGGAAGGCAGGCAGCTCGCTCAGAGAGGGGTTACACAACCTTTCGATCCTCCTCTCACTGATAGAGGCCAGCTCGTGGACTGCAATGGCTAAAAAGTCCAGAGCCTATAAGAGAAAGAGAAAGAGAATGAAAAGGAGGAGAACAAAGCCCAAATATAGATGTTTCACGAGTCACAAACATGCATACCTTAGCTGGGTATTCACCGTGGAAATTCCCACCTGAAATGGTCTCACCTCTTTCCGCAAATACCATCTTGGATTGCCGTTAAGAAAAATAAATCTTTTACTTCCAATAAAAAATCAGTATACACTTGTGTCCCAGAACCCAGAATTTGTGGCTGAAACCAGTTTACAATTTGAGCACAGAGACAAAAGTAGCACATCTGGATTCATGCAGCAGACATCTTTTTCTCATCTAGATACCAGGCAAGGATACAGGATTGTCAGTGGCGCTGTTGATTTCTGTATTGATGATGTTCTGGACAAATTTTATGGTGTCATTGGTGACTCCATGAACCTGTGTACAAAGTCAGAAGAGTTAAAAAAAAAAAAAAACAACTCCACACAGTCCAGGTACAATTTCTGCTTCAGGACTATCACTCATATGGGATCCATCACGAGAAAATTCTCCACAGAGTTTCTGGAATGAGTGATAGCGGGTGTAGAGATTGTAAAGTCCCGAAGGAGAAACTTGTGATTTTGGGATATATATAAATAAACTCGACTTGACTTGAGGTTACCTGAGGACAACATCGCATGGTGTAGGCATCCTGGACCCGGTCACAGAACCGGTGGCTCTCTGGAAAGGCATACCAACACCAGATGACACACATTAAGTACTACATGTTTAAGAGTGCAAAAGCTATACTTTATTAATCCCCCTGGGGAGATACACCCTCTGCATTTGACCCGTTTTAACTATTTATGAGCTGTGGGCAGCCACAGTGCAGCGCTCCAGCTCTGAAACCCGCTGATCAAGGGCAGTGGTAGAAAATACTCCCCACAGACGTGTGTTTTAGGTGAGGTATTGCATCATGCAAACAGCACACTCAGTCTGTAACGATAACCGTGCATGATTATCGTATAACGTTGTGTTACTCGTCTGTTTTAGGATCTGTCCTCTGACCTGCAATCTGGGATGGATGGTGATCAGAGTCCAGCAGTGAGCGGAAGCGTTGGGCCACTTCTATCTGCCCTGGGTGGGGACGCAGCGTGTGGATGTCTGCAGGAGGAGAACGGTAAATGAGACTCATGAAGTTTGAGGTAAATATTTCCATCTAGTTTTGTGGGTTTTGTTCATGGCCGCTGGTGCTCACCGCTGTCAAAGGCCTTGGTGGTTCCCTTTAGCACCTCCAGAGTCAGAGCAGCGATGATGTCCGCCTGCCGAGCGATCGCCTGGGCTCGCTCCACAGCCTCGGCACCCAGAGAGGTGATCATCTGGGTGCCGTTTATCAGAGCAAGACCCTGTAAGGGAAAGACGGACAGTGAGGTGGATGTATTTTCCACTCAAAGAAGCCACAATTGTAAATGTAAAGACTGTTCTTGTTCTTGTGAATTCTATCAACGAGAAAACACAAATATGTTCCCGGTGAACTCTGGTTCAAACCCTCTGTGAGAGAGAGCATGGTTGGTTTTAAACATTACCTCTTTAGGCTTTAGTGATATTGGCTTCAATCCATGGGCCTCCAGGACCTGGCCAGAGATGAAAGGAGAAAAAACATGTAAAGGGTCGAGGGGTCATCAAAAAGCAAACATGTTGTCCTACTGGACCTTGCAACCTTTCAATCTGCCAAGCAAAACGAAGATTTCCTGTAGCATTTAGTATGTTATTATTATGCAACTATGGAAAGCTCACTGCAGTATAATATCTATAAGGTCTTACATATTTGGCATCCGCCCATCCGCTCTTGGGAGACCACATTCTGCCCTCTCCCATCAGCCCGAGAGCCAGGTGAGAGAGCGGTGCCAGGTCTCCGCTAGCACCCACTGTTCCCTTCTCCGGGACGAATGACAGGCAGGAAGCTGCGGGAGGAAAGTGTGTTAGAGATGAAGATAAGTCACATGACAGTCAGCTGCCTCGACGCTGATTTCTAAAGGAAGTTATCAGGAGCTGATATCACCCAGGTCAGATGAGGTGAAGTGAGTCTGTTGGTTTACCGTTGAAGGCTTGGATCATGGCATGAAGGGTTTCCAGAGAAATCCCACTGTGGCCTTTGGCCAGAACATTGATCCTGAGAGCGAGCAGCATGCGGGTCCTTTCTGGGCTCAGCGGGTTTCCCACACCTACACAGCGTAGCACAACAGTGATTTAAATACAGCGAAACCTAAAACGCTTTGTCAGGCACGCACAAATCTTGTGAACGAGCTGCACAGAGGGTGTTATTACCTGCTGAGTGTGAGCGCACCAAGTTCTCCTGCAGCTCCCTGTGGAACAAGAAGTACGTGGTCATCAATCAGCACATTAAAAAAAAAAAACGGCTCATCCTCCAAGAGATGATCTATCGCTGACAAAGAACAGATGTTAAAATATTGTCTTTACTTGAGTTTGCTGACAGGAATGACTGTTCGGGCGAATTTGCCAAAACCTGTTGTGATTCCGTAGACGACTGGAGAAACAGAGAGAGAGATAAAGAGAAGTGAATACATGGGGGTCGTTGTTTTCTCTCCGGTTAATTTCAAAGTCTTTATTCTTAATGCAAATGAACCTTTGTTTTCTTTGACAATGGTGTCCAAAAGGTCTCTGGATTGCACCACTTTTCTCTCGGCCTCTGGAGTCAGCTGAAAACGTCGGTACAGGGGGAATGATTACGTTAGTCAAAGATTAGCACAGATGAGCCGTGATGACAAAGACAATTTGTTGAACATTACCTTTATCTTGTAGAGTCCCCTTCCCAAGTTGACGAGATCTGTTGATGTCAGGCTGTTACCATCCAGGGAGATATACTGCACAGGGAGAGCCGCGTTAACACAGAAGCAGCCTGTATCTTAAAGTTTAACAAATGATAGGCGAAGACTTACTTCTCCTGGTTCTCTGTATGCTGCTGTACTGTTTCACACAGTTTGATTAAGGACTATTCAGCATAAAACAATCGTCCTCACGCACAATTTAAGAGGCTGAACAAAGTAAAATTGCAGTACGCACTGTAGTTAACATGGCACAAGTACAAAATACAAATTGAAGGATACAGATGAGACACTCCAGGCTCACAGGGGATAAAGTCAGGGGACATGGTGTCGCCTTCAATAGCTGTAAGAACGGGACAGTAACACATATTTGCACACATTTAGTCTCAATGGTAATTGGTAATGCACATAACCATCCACGCACAATTACGCACAGTTATTTGTAAGACATCACCAATTTTCTCCAAATGCCATGCGCACATTTCTTATATTTTACATGCATATTGTCATTACCGAGCTCGACAAAGTCATTATCCTCCAGTACATCCTCGATGGTGTCATCCGCGTCCAACAAACCCAAACTCTGGCACCTGCGCACCACAAAGTGGGTGTCCTTCACCGCCTTGATGCCGCCGTTGTCCGGTTTGTTCTTCACGTAACGTTTAAGAGCCTCCTGTCCGAGCCAGTGGATGGTGTTGGTGGTGTCCCGGCAGGGCACTGCCAGCCACTCATCTCGGATGTGTACGGTAAAACGAGGCATTGCGCTTCAGCTGGACTCTGCTGCAGTGAGCGCTGCTCGACGCTCTCCAAGGTACCACATTCAGCCGCCCGAAGTCCAGCCGCCAATCAGACGCACCGCTGGAGAGCCACGCCTCGCCGGTGTCACACCTCTGTGGACCACTGACCTCCACAGGCAGGGTTTGAACATTTTGACCCAAAATGCGTTCACGTGATTGAACCACATGAACGCACCGGGGGCGAAACAGCGTTCAGGTGTTTGAAGGTAGCCAGAGTGAAGTCACCAGATGCTCTTTCACTACTAATAATAAAATAATAAAATCAAGTGATTTTTTATTCTCAGAATGAAAAAATAAAAAAAATAAATCACAAATTAATTGGAAAATATATGAGACAAGATATAAGAACTGTCACAACTGATGCCTTCACTTGCTGTCAGGCATTTGTGGTTAAATGTGACACAATATTATGAACGCTTGCAACTCAATTTGATGATTTAACATGATGTTATGTGTTATTTAATAAAGTATTTCATCATAATCTCACATCCATTCTTGACCTTAAACCTAAAAGTTTGTGTTGCCTCACGGAGCAAACATAATTTCATAACTAAACAATAAACAAGTTACAAAACAAACATTCGCGAGTCAGCAGAACATTATTATGGACAAACATTTGTACTCCAGTCAGATATATTAGAAACACTCAGCTGCATTGTGTAACAAAGGTCCTAAAACACACTAACAAAGTGTGTGTTACACCAGATCCTCCTGTGTGTAATATTATCTCTGCCTTACTGCGAGCCCATACTCTGATCTGTGGAACAAAAGAACTATTTATCTGTTCAATCTGGCTTCTGGAACCACAAATCTTTAATGACAAAAGCTGATGCTGACAAATCTTTTCAAATCGCTCTGGCTAAATGTAGCTCTGCTGTCCATTTGGGCATTTGCAGCATGCCAGCTGAGGACCTTTGCTGCATGTTGCTCTTCCTGTTTGTGCCTAATATCAAATAAGGGCCAAATGTTTAATAAATAAACTTAAAATATAAATGTTACCATCTCGAAATTAATACTAGCTTACCATCTTATGTCAGATTTCCAGTTTTGGTGGGCTTCTTTCATACACAATAATAATAATAACTATTCCTAGTTACTATTAAATAACAACTGAAGGTAAAAGTTGTTTATAATCAGTATATTATATTAATATTAGTATGTCGTATATTACTCTGGACTCACATTTTCACATTTAATTCACACAGGCATACATAGGTATTGTTATTGTATAATTTATATAGGCTATAGTTGCATGTAATGTATAATAATATCAATAGTAATGTATAATATAATGCATATAATATATAATGTAAATATTTATTTAAAGGTCCAGTGTGTAGGGTTTAGGGGCATGTAGCAGTGAAGTTGCAGACTACAACTAGTGGCAGTATAAAGAATGGACAGAGCCTGAGTGACGTCACTGCAGGTTTCCAAAGCACTGTCAAAGCAAAGACAATAATATGCGGCATTGGACGCCATGTTGGATGTACTGCTGACTAATCCAAATATCAGCAAATATGAGCTTCATCTGCTGACCTGAGGCGGGCTGAATGATGCCTGGGTGCTCCTGCTGGGTGCTACTTACCTGTCAAACAAGCGGCCCCTCTGTTAATTATATGCAGCTTTGAGCCTTGACATCATCTGGACTGGTTAGTTAAATAAAAGTTCAGCTGCCTCACAGTTGTCATGGACGGGGGGAATTTGAGTTTTTAGCACTTCTGCATTGGCTTCATTTCCCAGCACTGGAGGCTGCCTTTTGATGTAAACAAGAGTAACACCTGGCATACAGAGAAGCACAGATGCTAGAAGGCTTTTATACCATTACAATGCTGGGGGTACAGTCAGGGTGGCCTCAGCGTGTCATCGAGCCACCTTTTAAGACCACCCACCAAAAAAACTGGTGAAAAACTCCACGTTTCAATAATATATCATTCAAAGTCTGCTCACTTCTCCATTTCCCAGCATATTTAATATATTTTGCCTTTACACAGTCTTTTAAAAAAGCCCTACACGGCTCTGTGTGGGGCTGTGATTGCAAGTGTTTGAACTAACGAGGCGTCCCTGAAAGCATCACAGTATCCTGTGGACTGATGATGTCAGTTTATGGGGCTGTAGGAGTTTCTGTATCACCATGTGTGCCGACACAGAGTAGGCCTACTGCTGGCCGTCAGCGGGCAGGCAGAGGAGAAGAGGAGGGGAGGAAAAGTGTGTTTACACAGACGGCAAACTGCCTGGGGAATCGTCGGGGAGAGGAAGTCAGCCGGCTCTGTGTCTGCCTGCTCCAACTTCCTGCTCAGAAAGAGAAAAAGCCCAGGATCCTATTTCAGTCCAGCACAACTGTGTTAGTCCAGAAGTAAGCATGGAAAAACAAGGAATCACACGAGCCTCGCCGTAAAGTTTCACGGAGGGAAAAGACCGAGTCTGAGCTCACAGGTGAGGGG
Source organism: Nibea coibor (assembly GCA_023373845.1). Taxonomy (NCBI): domain Eukaryota; kingdom Metazoa; phylum Chordata; class Actinopteri; family Sciaenidae; genus Nibea; species Nibea coibor. The sequence continues at coordinate 20,144,771 of CM041721.1, forward strand.
AAACTATCTTTAACTTTGTTGTCTTGGATGTAGAAATAATGCATGATTTGTAAGAGAGCGGGCACACTTTACATGAATCGCCTTCGCTGTGCTGTAAAGGATCTTTTTTTTCTCCTGGGGTTGTAGTGTGTTAAACACTTTGGACTGAGTGTCTTTTTATAAGTTTTATAGATTTTTTATATATATATATATTTTTAGTAAAGTTTCGGACATAATTGTGTCGTCTTCCGGTCCGAGCAACATCTTGAAAATGAGTCAGTGGGGCAGACTGGTGATCCAGACCTCGTAACAGTTACTGCAACTTTCAAGTCCCGGATACAACCATAGCGTCCTGTAAAAAAGACACACACACACACACACACGCAGGCAAACAAAAGGCGAGCGATGCAGCCTCAGAGTATTTATCCGATGTTTACAGATGTGTGTGTGTGTGTTGTGTTTTTTTTTTTTTTTCTTTCTTATGGGCCCCTGTTGAATTTTCCACCGTCTGCGAACAGGAAGAGAGCAGATTTAGTCATGGCTAAGTAATGTCTGCACACACCATCTAATCTCATTAGGAGTTTCCGTTCAGCCAACACACTGGATGGCTTTGTGCGCACAGCGAGACTTCTCAGCCGGAGCATCCGCAACAGGGCTCCTGATCCCCGACCAACAACCGCCGCCACAATCAAGCTGTAATATTCCTAGAAAGAGTTATACCACGTCTGCGGGTCTTTAACGCCGCCTCTAGCCGTGCTCATGTGAGGTCGGCCTATCACTTTAATATTTATTTAAGGTATCAGTAATGAGGTTATTGTTGCTTCGTGGTATTTAAATTCTCCCTCTGATGTCTGTAGGAGGCATTTCTGCATCCGCAGAAACTCTCCAATACTCTGTGCTATTTGCAGCATCTCGCCAAAGGTGAATGTTTATAAGTCACACTGGCCTAATTGTACCTCTGTCAGCACAGCAGCCCTCCTTTGGCAAGCTTCTGCTTCTGCTTCAAAGTGTCCAAAAGCCAAACCAAAGTCTGGGTTCAGAGTGGGTTAAAGGGTGGAGCTGTAAAATCAAAAATAAAAAAAACGGGGACAGTGATTTGATCTTTTGACCCTCTCCCTTTGGGATTTTTGTGGGAAGTGTGGCAGGACCGGGGAAATGCTCCCCTGCTGTGGGATCCCCTCTCCTCACCATTTGTCCTTGGAAGTAGAATAGGAGGAAGTCCTGACTTTGACAGGTCTGCGGTTTCACATGACAGATAGAAAACTCAGGGGATAGCAAGTGTCGGAAATTAGTCCAGCCCTCCCTCCGTCTCTGTCTCTGGCTCTCTCCTCTCTGGATGTAGATATGCAGCAGATGAAAAGTCGGTCTGTTATTGTTTTTTTTTTTTTCAGTATCAGTCACTAATCGGACCTCACATCCAAAGATAAGACAAAAAGTAATACAAGAGGAGAATACAGTCGGAGCCAATAGCGTAACATTTTTCAATTCTATTGTCGAAACCACACCTGTGGTTTGCTTTGGCATCGTTCTCGATGACCTTTTTATCTTAACAAAATAAGCCAGAGAAGAAGAGCTCTGGATGAGTAATCAAACAAAGGAGAAAACTCTACAAGACTGATCAGGAATTGACAAAAACATGACATTACAGCCATGAAAAAAAGGGTTTGTGTTACACTATCTCCAAGTCCAAATTGGCATCTTCAGGTGTCATGTTTTGTCCAATAAAAAGCTCTAAAACTCAAACATGTGTGATTCACGACGATAGAAAAGAGAGAAAAGCAGCAAACTCTCCCACGCGAGAAGCTTTCAGCTCGACATTATCGACTATCGAGGCTTTTCCCACCTTCGACTAATCGATTAATCCTTTCGGCACCATTCTGGTGTTACTGTCTGTGGTGACAGAAACATCCCGACACCCGACAAACACCGCCACCCTCCTCCCCCACTATTAATATGTGAGCTCCAAGGAGGCAGACATGAGCTTCGAGGCTGCACATTCCTCTATTAAAGGAATAACCCACCCTGGGCCCGTCATACTTCCTGTGGAGAGAGGGCCAGGTTGAACCGCAGCATATTTCTGGCTTGAGCTGTTGTTCCTCCTTATATTTTTTTTTTCTCTCCGGCTGCTGCTGCTGCTGCTGCTACATTACACTACACTCTTTAACACACACTGTTCTATTCATCACCGGTCTGCTCTTCCTTACGCCACATGTTGCAGCTCAAACAGGCCGTTCCCTCTTCAGACAGTAACCTAATTTAGACTGCGCGCGGTAACGTACGCTGGCACGATAGAAATCAGGACAAAAGGCATTTAATTAAGATGACACATCAGCTGCTCTCGTTCGTAACGTGTCTAAAATATTGAAAGTAATGAGCACAGTAAGGTGCAAAGAGGCTGCCCAGCTTGTTCTTGCTCTGAGGTTTGTGCTTATTCTGTCACATGGCAGGTAATGTGGCAGTAATCTGGACTCTACCTCTGTCTACTGCCATCCCCGAGAAGCCCGCAGTCATAATCATGTGCTGATTTTAAAAATAACCAACGAGGGCCAATCTTTTCGCTCTTCTCGCCGCCCTGACCGCGTCTCTCACTCTCTACGCAGGTATGGACAGTGCCATCACCCTGTGGCAGTTCCTGCTGCAGCTGCTGCTGGACCAAAGTCACAAGCACCTGATATGTTGGACGTCCACGGACGGAGAGTTCAAGCTCCTGAAATCGGAGGAAGTGGCCAAGCTGTGGGGGCTGCGCAAGAACAAGACCAACATGAACTACGACAAGCTGAGCAGAGCCCTGCGCTACTACTACGACAAGGTGAATTAATGGTCAATATGTGGGAGCTTTTCCCTGCACAAACACCCTGATTAATCATGTCACTGCGGTGTTTGTAACCCAGTGTCTTATCATGTCTAATCCTTAGTTGTTCACTCACAACCCACAGACTCCCCTGATAGTCACTTCCACTTCCTCTTTCTCGTCACACAGTCTATCCGGTTATGATGTAGCACTCTAACACACAGTTGTTTCAGTTTGGCCTTTGTCATCATCCCCGTGATAATCTGCACGTGTCCTCTCCTAATTTTTTAGTATTTTTCTGGTATCAGTTTGCAGCTGTACGCACACGGCGTCTTTATTATTTGCGGTGTTTGTGTGTTTTACAGAACATCATCAAGAAGGTGATCGGCCAGAAGTTTGTCTATAAGTTTGTGTCCTTCCCTGAGATCCTGAAGATGGACCCCCAGGCGGTGGAGATGGGCCTGGCTTCAGGAAGGTTTCCCCTCCAGGAAGGGGAGGCCTCCGAGCTGGAAGTAGAAGAAGAGGAGGAAGAGGAAGGGGAAGAGGAGGCCCAGAGGAGGACCCTGGCAGCCCTGGGGGCGCAGCAATGTCGTAACGACTACCTCCGCTCGGGTCTCTACTCCTCCTTCAGCATCAGCTCCCTGCAGAACCAGCCGGAGCTACTCCGCGCCCTGCGGGAGCGCCAGGAGGAGCCGCGCTCCGTCATCCGCTTCGGCGCCAACGCCAACGAAAGGAGCTCCCCTCCCTCTGCCAAACCCGAGTCCTACGTCTCCCCCAGGCTATCCAAACTCCACTCCCCATCCTCTCCCCACACCCACCCCTCCCAGCCTGGCCGAAGCTGGAGCCCCGCAGCCAATGAGGAGGAGGACGGGGAATCTGACCAGAGCGCTCAGCCCCTCAACCTCTCCTCTGGGCACAGGGAGCGAGCCCTGCAGCCTCCTGAGAAGAGGAGCAGCAGCAGCGGCAGAAGTAGCTCCACTAGTAGTAGTAGTAACCAAGGAGATGGACTCCCACCAAAAAGCAAAAAGCCCAAAGCTCTGGAGATCTCCGCCCCGTCCCTGCTGCTCGCAGGGAGCGACATCGGCTCCATTGCCCTCAACAGTCCAGCGCTGCCGTCTGGCTCGCTCACTCCTGCCTTCTTCACTGCACAGGTGAGGTGATTCATCCGAATGATGCACAACTATAATTTCCTCTGGGCAGCACCGGCACAGATAATGACTTGTGTGTGTCCTGCCCAAGTTAGAACGGGTTTCCTCCCTCTTTAGAGGCGCATTAATCAGTCGGTTTACTCCAAATTATGATCATTGGCACTTTGGGGGGCTGGCGACCCACTCAAGGTGTTCCCCGGTATTTTGCCTAACGTGCGCTGGAATTAGATAAATACTGTTTATTATGGTTAGCACGGCAGCTTCTGCACACACCCGAGACTGCTCTAAAACCGGCTTCATCTCCATCCAGTCAAGACATGTTTACACACCCCAACGCAACCCTTTGACACATTTTTACAAGTTCTCTTGTTTCTGCTCTCAATAATTTAAGGTAGACTGGAGTTCATGTCACTTTGTCGAAGCACAGCGAGCCCAATAATAATCAAATCTCAGCGGGAAAGAAAATAACTGTGTGATGCTATCTGTTTACGTCCGTCTGTGTGGTCGTCTGGCTGGCCGCAGAGAGATGATGGGATCTATCCAGAGTATGATGTCAGTGTCCCTAAAGCAGCAAGAGACATCTGACACAGCCTGGCATGTGTTGGTGGAAAGACTACCGCTATATTTATTTCAGTAGTCAGTTGAGATAAAGTTTCCTCAAGAAACAGACCGAGAAATGTATGAAAAGGTCAATTTTTGTATGATTTTAATGCGCACGCACTTTCAGGTCATAAAGGAATTTTACATGGTTTCGAACAAATTCAAATTTAGACTAATGAGTCATTGTCTGTGTTTGGTTTTGGGATTAAACCTTTCACATGATTTCGATAAACAGTTCTGTGGAGTAAAAGCCAAAATTACTGCCAGAATGTTTATGCGCTGCAAATAACAGGCCTTGTAGAAATATGTCCCTACTCAAATTAAAGTTTGAGAACTGAAAAGCGCTCGTAAAACGTAAACGCGCTCATGTAAAGTGCGGTAAACTCAGTAGTTGCTTTCGGTCGTGTCCAGTTTAGAGCCAAAATTGATCCAACCGTGGCACTTTTCGGCCGTTTTGATCTTTGCCCCAAGGGCTCCGTTACAGGCGTCAACCGGTATTTAATAATCCATTTCAGTTAATAATGTCTCTTGATTGGAATTGATTCAAAACTAACAAAAAAAAAAAAGCCACATCAGAGGCTTCTCCACACGTCGAGAAAGGCATTAATACTGTCTGTTTAGGAGGGCGCAGAAAAAAAAGTGAGATCAGAGGAAAACAAGCGATTTACAGAAATCTTCTGCAAGTCCAGCGTATGAGAGAGGGGGGAAGAGGCCCTAAGTGATGCCATATGCTCCAATAATTCCATTAATAATGGGAGCAGGGCTGGGTCCCTCCGCAACACTGGCTCACTTCTCTGAGGTGACACAGGGGAAAGTAGGGGGGGAGGGGGAGAGAAGACCAGGCGAGAGAGAGAGAGAGAGAGAGAGAGAGAGAGGAGAGAGAGAGGCAGAAATTGATTTCATATGTTTTCTCTCTAGTTGGCGTTCCAAGTGCCCCCCTCCACCACCTCCACCACACACACACACACACACACACACACCACACACCCGCCCCCAATCAACAACAACCCCGACCGTCCACCTCCTCCTCTCCTCCCCACGTCACCCCTGTATTCTGGGGGAGAAACCACAGACTTCCTTCCTGCTCCGTCAGTTTGTTTTTCCAAACGCCAATACACGTCCATTTACCAATTCAGCATGTTTCGCATTACCGAAGCCCTCGGAGCAAAGCTCTCCAACCAGTGTTTTTCTTTTTAAAAAATGTTGTCTCCACTCGTTTTTCTCCTATTTACAAGAAGCCTCCCTCCCCTCTGTGTCTCCCCCCTTTTCCCTTCCCCTTCCCTCGCAGACTCCCTCCGGTTTGCTGCTGGCTCACAGTCCGCTGTTGTCGGGCATCCACTTCTGGAGCAGCTTGAGCCCTGTCGCCCCGCTCAGCCCCGCCCGGCTGCAGGGCCACAGCTCACTCTTCCAGGTAAGAAGCACGCGCAGGTGCGGACACATAGAGGAAGCAACGCGGGGACAAAAATAGCAGGACATGAGAACAGAAGGTGTGCTCAAAGGATTATTGTTTACTGGCAGTGTTTGAAAGCCAAGGAGGAAGTTGTGTGCGCAGGTGAAATCAGCCCTGCTGCAAAATCCCCGTCCTTTCTCAGTTGTTTCCAGCATTTACAGCAGGTAATAAAAGGACTGACTCCAGTTTTACAGGCTAAATTTAAATAAAATCATTTATTATAGCTGACATAACTTCAATGAACGATAACAAGTGGCAGTACAAAGTGAAATGCATCTTTATCTTTGAGTTTTTGCATTTCTAAGCAATTCTAAGTATTTACCTGATAGAAGGCATATGAAAGTTAAAAAAAAATATATGTTTTTGACATCTGCAAAATAGCAGACAACAGCGGTTGTGAAACTAGTCGAGACTTAGTAAGCTGGTCCAGCAGAGGTGTCCTGTTTCAGCGCTTGTGAGAGGGAGAGGAAATCCTGTGAATACTTCCTGTTTGAGCCCAGGGGAGCCGGTTTGAACAGGGTGGACTGGTTTGAGAGCTGCTCCTCGTTTGTGAAACACACACACACACACTCACATATATATACGCCACGCCCCCTGACACCATACCGGATTCTGTGTGCACAAATAATGTTGACTTCTCCTTGTTGTGGAGGTACAAGGGACAGAGACGAAAAGGAAGAGGTACAATGAGAAAAAAAAAAAACAGGAAACCAGAGCAGTGACAATGCTGCAGTTCCTCACCGGAAAGCAGCTTTCATAGAGCCTCCGTCCCCACCTCGCTAACTCTCAGCCCCTTTCTCTTCCTCCACAGTTCCCCAGCCTAATCAACGGACACATGCCTGTCCCCCTGCCAAACCTGGAAGGAACACCCTCCTCCTTGCTCCTGTCCCCCACCACCCACAAATCCTGATCTAGGGTCTGTGAAGAAAGAAGAAAAAAAAAACAACAAAAAAAAAAAAACACCCACCTTCATCCATCTCTCCATCATCATCATCTGCAGCAGCGATCTCTTGTCCGTCTTGTTAAATTCTGCTTTACGAGACAGTATGTGACCTCACTCCTTTTTTTTTTTTTTTTTTGCACTTGCGTTGCTTCAGATTCCAGTTGGTTGAAAGCACTTGGTAAAAAGCCATAACGCCACGACGTCTGAGAGACGTCTGTGGCTCTTTGTGATAAAATACAGCACATTTCCACATTGACCCTGTCCAACGATGGACAGTAGTGACGCGCGGCTAGTCGGAAAAAGACTAGCCGGCCGCTCATTCTGCGCAGAGTTGTTTTAATCTTGTTTTATTTCCCTTTAAATGTTCACCACAACGTGAACTAGTTGTTTCACTTGTGTGGTATTGTATGTATTGTATGCACTATGCTTCTCAGATAGTACCGGCTGTGCCTTGTTTCCCTTTTTTTTCCTCCCCCCCAAAAAAATCTTTTAATGAAGACGAGATTTCAAATCAATGAAAACCTTTGTAACACTTGTAATGTTCTTTTTTTATACTGGACTTGGTATACAGTTTGTATTCTGTATAATTTTGTATTGTGAAGAATGTCTTTTGTCATTTTCAATAAACAAAGCATTGAATGCTTGAACACAGTGCCTTAAATTAAACATTTTACAGTAGCACGGTGGACAGCAGTCACGTGTCGCTTGTTGCCGGACAGAACAGGAGACAAATAATCGATCAGATCACATGACGTCTGTTTAAACTTTTAGATTTTATTTTCTTTACTCTGGAAAAAAAAAAAAAAGCTCAAATATGGGAGGGTATCTGCAACGAAATCCCACACCAATAACAATTATCCACAAATAAAGTTAAAGAATATCATACAAAACATCTCTTGTAACACTGTTAAATAGACTGTGACTCAGTATTGTATTCACTAGGGGCAGGACTATAGCTAGTGCTCCCTGAATTAGGAGATCAGTGGCTGTGTGCTTCCTCATACAACAGAGCAGGCATGCAACACGATGATGGGGACAATCCGGAAAAAAGGATCCAAGTTTTCTTTCTTTGTTTTTTTTTTTACAGTCGATGAAGATGGGAATGACAGACAGGATAACACAACTGTGAAGGCAGCTTTCAACACGTCAGACTGGAGGAGACGGCGTCAGATTCAAGTGGAAAATGATGAAGGTTGAATATTATCTGAAGAATTTAGGTGTAACTATTCCTGTAATGCCCTTGTTAACAGCTCTACGTTTTTTATTACCCCTCTGCATTTGTTCATTGGTCACAACAGAGACCGCATCATCCTGGAATGATTCGCCAGCATCTGACAAGAATGTGATCTTCTTTTTGTTTGTACAGAGCTCGGCAGCACAGCTTTCATATCAGTTAGGATTAAAAAAAAAGATAGTTTCCATCAAAGCTGGCCTCAAAAAAAAGAAAAAAAAAACCTTCAGAGTAAAATGGTCACAAATGACGGGTGCATCTGAGAACAGCACTGTGGCAACAGAGACAGAAAAATCCTTTTTGAGTTGCTACAGAAACATCCCTCTGTTTGTCTGTGCGCTTTACACACCCACCCTCTCTCTCTCACACACACACACACACACACACACACACACACACACACACACACACACACACACACACTGAGAAGCTCTGAGTTGGAGTTTTGTATGTATGAAAAAGGAAATAATGACAAAAAAAAATCACTAAAAATACCACCACTTCAAAATAAAATAAAAAAATTTAAATCTATACACATTGCATGTACTCATTAAAGTGACTGAGCCAGTTAGAATTCTAGACAGTAGTTGTATTTAGCAGCAAATTCTCTTCTTCTCAATAAATATAGATGTACAGTATATAAATGTCTCTTTTGGGCCAGGTTCAGATGCAAACCTGGAAAGGGGTTCGGTCGCACTGAGGACACAAGTTTCCCAAGCAGTTTGGGGGGAGTGATGATGATGATCACGATGATGATGATGATGCTTCTCCACGCCAACATCCATCTCGGGTTACCGATCCATCGGCGAGACTGTACAGCTACTAGATCCTTCCCAAATAAAAAAATTACAGTCCAGAGAATCTAAAACAGCATGCTTTGTCTTCTGCTCTTTCCGTTGCCTGAAGGGAAACAAAGAGAAAGAATGAATTATTCTGGTTCTTGAGTTTTACAGAAGGGGATTTCAAAGTTAGACCCTGTGGGATACACTCAGACAACGTCGAGATGGAGGATAATCAGGCTCCAAGTTTTGGGAGCAACGATTCACGTCATGCGCCGAGGGTTGTAAAGAAGGAGGAACATTTTTGCCGGTGAGTTTTTTTGTTCCAATTTTGACAAACTGGCAACATAAACAGTGTGCAGAAGATGCTATTAGCAGTTCCTGTTTGCAGTGCACCCACAGATATGCAGACGACTAACACTGGATTACTTTGGAATTTAAAATTATTCCTGAGCAGGGTGAACAACAAAAGTCAACTCCAGCCTGTGTGAATATTAAAAATATTAAAATCTCACTAAGTGTAAGCGACACCGAATCAAAATCTGTATGTTCACGGGCGGTTGAACAGTGGTTAGCACTGTGGCCTCCCAGCAAGAACGTTCCTGGTCTGGACTTGTTGCATGTTCTCCCCATGTCTCCGGGTACTTTGGCTTCCACCCACGTTCCAGAGAAAAGCACTTAATAATAATTAATTGGTGACTTGGCTGTGAGTGTTAATGGCTGTTTGTCTCTATGTGGCCTGTGATGAGCTGGCGACTTTCGCCCAAAGTCAGCTGGGATAGGCCCCAGCCTCGCCGTGAGCCTGGTGAGGATGAGCTGTTACAGATAACGGATGAACGTCTGTGTGTTGAGGTTTGAACGAGCCTTTAAAAAAATAAAATAGCCACTGCTGTAACTGCCAAACTCCAATAATTTATTGTATCCACCTGTCCGCTTCATGTCTTTTATCCTCTCCTTCCACATCTCAAACATCAACTCTCCCGGAGCCCCGCGGTGAGGCACACCTCGCAGTTTAAAAACCTTTAATTCACGAGCAAATAAATCATTCATTTTTGGACGACTCCTCACCTGACTCAGGGTACGATGAGTTCCGGTAGCCGGGATCCCTCTGTAGTTGGACCTCCTTCAGTGTGAATATGGATATGCCTGCCGACGTAAGAAAAAAAAAAAAAAAAACGAGAGAAACTCAGTGTAACATAAATCACACCATGCCAGGAGAATAGTGTCTTTGTTATGAGGCTGTAACTGATCCTCACTGTACACTGCAATATCCTTCAAGTTGTACTTAGTGGAGTCTGCCAAGTCTGCATTACTATGTTGCCATTTCATTACTCACTCTCTGGCAGTGTGTGCACACGTGGCCCCAGGCTCCTGAAGTACGGCTGTCTCATTGCTTCATCAGCAGAGATCCTCTTTTTCGACTCGTACTGAAATTTTGGGGGAAGTACAAGAAACAAAGACGTCAAAGAAGAAGAACAAAAAAAAAAACAAAAAACGGATGAGCAGAGTGTGATTACATGTGAACGTGTCGACGCGCCCCGATGCGCTTCTTTCCAAAAATACAGTCCTAACATAGCTGCAAAATGTGTCACAGCATTCATGCCTGGCAGATAAAATGACACTCACTTTTAGGAATGACATCAGCAGGTCGATGCCATCGGTGTCCAACCTGAAGAGGGGTGAGGGAAATGGAGAAGGAGGAGGGGGGGGTGAGGGTGAGAGAGAACAGTAGAGAGGTCAGTAGAGGTGGGGTGACGCAGATGCTGGCGAGTGTAAGGAAGGAAACGGAGTCAACTATTCCACAGGATTTCCTTACAGGAAGTGACACAGAGCACACACTCCTAACTAAACAAACCAATAATACTAATGTCTAACTCTAAAATCTAAAAAGCTGGACATGCAGTAGCAGCTCTTATACCTGAGTCTGCTTTGAAATATTTGCTCATTTCCATCTCCAGTGCTTAGAGGGCTAACGAGAGAGGGAAGGGGGAGGGTTGAGAAAGTGTAGAGGTGTATAATTGTCATAGAAATTTGAGAATAATCTCATGTAGCATTTGATAAGATGTAATATAAAAAAAAGGCATATTTGAGTTTCCCGTCTCACCTGGGCGCGTGGTTAATGAGCGGCTGAGCTTTGTACTTGGGGAATTTGTAGGACTTGAACTCGTCGATAGAGGATATTCCAGGCCAGCTGTCTTCTGTGGGAGTGCCTGCGGAGGGACATTCAATCGACCCTGTTAGAGACGGGCTTTGCCACGGCAGCTGGAGGGGCTTTTCACACTGCCACAGGGGGCTACATGCCAGGGTTAATGAGATTAAAGGATCATATTAAAAGTTTGCGTGCTTCCCCGTCAGCAGGTGGCAGCACTGACCTAGCAGCCTGAAGATGAGGTGCAGCTCGTCCTCCACTGTGGATCCTGGGAACAGGGGCCTGCCGGCAGCCATCTCGTAGAATATACAGCCTACACCCCTGAAAGGAAGGCACAGAGGGAAGCTTTAACATCAATTTAACTCGACAGATCGCCTGTTTTTATATAACCGCTAACTGTTTGGATTAAAGTCCCTGAATCGTAGATCAAACTGGGCGGTTTCAATCTGTCGGGTGGGTGAAACGTCAAAAAGAAGAGGCAGGAGTTCATGGAAGAAAGCAACAGGGCGCTTTGAAGTCTCTGAATACCCATTCACAGTTCTACAACAGCTTGAGCTCGTTCATTAACGGCCATGTCTCTTCGCTGCAGACACCTGTCTGCTGCTCACTTCACATGTTGCTTAACATGAGGAGCGTCAATTAAACGGAAATAAACTCCAAACATCTGTGCGTTAGCACACATCGCTGGAGCTGCTGGAGATATTAAAAAATTCATGACGGGAGTTCGTTCTGCTCGAGGATTATGTCTGCCTCGGCACCTTCGGCGTGCTCAGTCATGTGGACGTAAAGAGAGATTAGCCAGGAGTCTACTCGGTGTTTTCCAACAGTTGTAATCACCCCTGTTGAGCGAGGCCCACTCACCACATGTCTATCTGCGTGGAGTACTCGGAGGAGCCCAGCAGCACGTCGGGAGGCCGATACCAAAGCGTTACCACCTCGTTAGAGTATGTTTTAGTGGGGACGGACTTGGCCCTCGCCAGGCCTGTGGAGCAGAAATATGAGGAATAAAAACAGATCTAACGCACACATTTGTAGAAGTTTTTTTTACTCAGAAAACGTGGCTCAATTGTATCCCGTCGTATGTGTCAGACATAAATGAATGTACAGCTGTTGCTTTTCATCCAGATGGTTGATAATTAGTTTGAAGAAAACTCTCAGGCACAGAGAATAATGAATATAAATAGTTGTTTTTTTTGTTACCAAAGTCAGCCAGTTTGAGCTCTCCCCTGTCGTTGATGAGCAGATTCTGGGGCTTCAGGTCTCTGTGGAGGACTTTCCGCCTGTGACAGTAGGCTAAGCCCCGAAGGATCTGGAGCAGAAAAATCTGGGGAAACGGAGATTTTACATCAGCAACTTTTGTCATGTTGGTTTTTAAAATAGCAGTGCTGACTAAAATGTATAGGTTTTATAAGTTACAGATGCTGCGTTACATGAGATTTATGCAGATTCTCCTCTAAAGATTATTTAGAAGAATTAAACAAGATGCATTTATACAGACACAGCATTTATATTCTCCTTCCAAGCAGCAGGAGCTGAGGTTTAATATGCACTTTAAATATTTATAGCCCTATTCAAATGAACATTTCCAACCAAACAAAACAAAACATTTTGTGGACAAATAAGGTTAAAAGAACAAACCCCCCACCCCACCACTGTCTAGACACCGCCACCAGGGGGCACACTAACAGCATTTCTCGAGGTGACACCAGCAGCCACAAAGCCGTGACAGTTGATGAAGTTGGCCGACCCAGCAGGCCGCCTGTGGAGGCTCACCTTGACATTCTGCATGCTCAGGATGTTCCCGCAGTCGTCCATGTACTGCTTGAGGTCTTTGTCCTAGATGAGAGGAGAGGGAGGAGGGGGGGGAGTTAGAAAGGCTACAGGCGCACCAGCCGCAACAGTTGGGCCGTTGTGCTCTTGAAATATCGTCCTCAACTGTGCAGAGGGTCATGAATAATAATGATGTGAGATGTATTTATTTTAGCATCTGTGCACGGAATAACAAATGAGTCACGCAGGACGCGAGGGCAGAGGCTTTGTTGTTGGCCTCACCAGGTACTCGAAGACCAGTGTGAGCGACTTGTCTGTGTGGACGATGTCGTGCAGCGTCACGATGTTTGCGTGTTTCAGGTCCTTCAGTAACGACACTAGAGCAAAAGAAAGTACAGATTTGCATTTCTTCAATTGCATTTTGCGATTTCTTCAATTACTTTTTATGCTAAAAAAAAGGCACTTTACAGTTTCAGCTTCCACAACTTGGCTGCAGAGAGTGGTCTTTGCACATAGTAAGAACTACAGACAGGCATCGGTTACATCGTCATACACTCTCATATAACCACGCGGAGAGAAAATGAGAAAAGAGGGAAAGAAAAAAAATGTGTTTTCACCTTAAAGAGGAATTGTTCTACTACCACATAATCTAATAAATCTAAAATAATCTCAGGATTCTCAGGAAAAGAAGAACATATTCCCGGTTTGACTCCTCTGATAACTGAAGTGGAGTAGACAGCTGTTGATTATAAAACACTAGATGCACATTAAATCTAACTGGAGGCAGGCCGTCAGTAATTTATGAGGATCACGATGCAACATTGAACCTTTATACCTTCTCTGATGGCCGTGCATGGCGCCCCCTCCTCGTGCTCCAATCTGATCTCCTTCAGTGCCACAAGGTTGTCCGTCAGCTTACTCCTCCCCTTGAAGACTGTAGCGTACGTGCCCTGGAGGAGAGGAGGGAAGGAGGTGAGGAAAGGTCTCAGAAGCTGGACTGGTGCGGGCACAGTCAGGCTGACGGGGGTTAAAAGTGAACTCTATAACTGCATCAGTAAATATCACTGACTATGGGAACATTAGCACCTGTGAGGTCAAGGTTAACAGTGAACACACACAGACACACACACTCTCTCTTACATACCTCCCCCAGTTTGTCCAGTTTGATGTAGGTCTCCAGCTTCCCAAATCCAATTTCTGACTGCAGGAGGGAAAAAGGACAAACAGCATTAATGAGGGTGGCGTCTTTATTAGCACTGACAAGCTTACAGACACTACGGCAAATCCTTATGACGGCCTCGCAGCAACGGTGGGGGTGCAAGGAGGTCAAACACCCCCAACCATTATCAGAGCTAATCTCTTGTGACAAAGGACTGTTGGCTTTTGGCTTTTACAATGTGTTTGTTTACGAGGTGGGGAAGAAAAACTTTAATTATAAAGCATGTTTAATACACGAGTCACAATTTCCAGGATCCACAGCGAAGGACGGGCTACAGGAAAGGCTCAGCTCACTGAATATATTTGTATTTTTGGACTGTTAGTCGTATAGAATCTGCTAGCTGTGAGATACCATAACAGGCCTTTTTACACTTTTTTTACACGACAAAAAGACAAAAACAAGGAAGTAACTCAAGTAACGCATGTTACAGTTCCAAGCTGTTCACACATACAGTCTTTTAATGCTCAGGAAGCAATACTCATGCTGAAAGGCGGATTTTAAAAGAAGTCTGAGGTCACTTTCAGAAAAGCATCGACTGCAACGGGGAGCATAAAAAACCGAAGACAACTTCTCCAGACTATAAACTGACCCCCCTCCAGCAACACACAGCCATTCAGCGCTTTCTAAACAACTCTGCAGGGGAGTGTATGCAAATGCAGCGGACCGGGTGTGGCACAGTGTTCATACTTTCCCTCTGCTTTTCCTTTGACAGATGCACATTCAGAGTACGACCGCAAGCCAATTACTGAGACTGCTGACAATGTAAACTCACGACAACTGAGAGGCTGGGAGGATGATATCAAACTATCTCAGGGTAAAGTGGGAGCGTCGACTCTCTCACTTCTGTTTCTTGCTGCTGTTCCAAATCAAACATAACTCTCGCAGCTGTCTTCATATTCCGCAGCCCCTCCTTGACAGCTTTTCTGTTTCTATTTCGCTCCGTTTCCGCTCGATTCTCAAATCTGTACTGCTCTCTCTCTCTCTCAGACGTGGGCTGCAGGTACATTTACATAAGCACAGTTTGGAGGTATTAGCACTTTCTACTCTGCACTTCATTTATCTGACAGTTGTGGCTGTTCGCTATCTCGCAGAACCAGATTTCAGCTGCAAACTGTTAGAAAAGATGATGGTTGGTTAGTATTACGATTATACTGAGGTAGCTTGCCATTTTATAACTTTGAGTGTCCTATTGTGTGCGGCGCTGAAAGTAAATGTGCAAGTCTGTGATGAGGCACCTTAATTTGTCAAGTATTTAATATATTTATGAGCCAAAAACAGACATGAGCGTGTCAAAGATACTGCTTGGGGTACAGGTGAATAACAACAGGAAGTTAGTTTCTGTACTGGAGGATGATTTTACCCATTTGCTCACACTGTTAACAGCAGCCTTGAAACGCAGCTCACGGAGGCATTTAAGGTCAATAGCTGCCTGCGTTTGCATTCCCACATGTCAAAGAGGAACTCCTTCACCACACTTCAAGCCAAAATGTAAAGTAATATAGGCTAAAATTAGAGGGCTGTAACGAACTGAAGTTTTTATATTTGTGTCCACCTGATGAATGCAAGTCGTGAAACTCATCCTGCTTTTAGGTTTGTTCTTGGTTTCCAACGATGACAAAAATATCTGTTTCTTTGGCAACTTAATGGGCCACCATGTTTTCACCAGCTAGTCATTAACTTGGTCAATCGCCTGTTGGGTGCTGGCAGGGAGCGTACAGGTAGCATATGGTGGGTTAATTAGAGCTTGACAGCAGATGCCTGGGGGCTGGAAACAACGCTGATGAGAGCGGAGTTTGTTGCTGTAAAACATATCCGAAAAAAAAGCTTAAAGATATTAATAAGCCAGAGGAAACTACTGGTTTTCTGTGGGTTTGTTACTACAAGCGACTCCTTTAGTTTGTCTCCCCAAACAGTAGAGGAATTGAGCACCCGTGGAGCGAGCAGGCAACACTTCAGCAGGTACACTTGCTGACACAGTGGCCAGAAAACAGAAAGGGAATTTCTTATTTTCCTCCTGCATCATCACAGTCTCTCCCCCCCTTTTCTCTCCCCGTCTCACCAGCGATGCCCTGCGGGAGCGTCGGCTCAGCGGCTGGTCGAAGGGCGGACTGCTCAGCTGCAGCTTCTCCAGGTAACCGTCAGGTATCCGAATGTCAGCCGGCAGGGACAGACGTTTGTTCAGGTCCTGCGCGCACACAAATAGATAAAAAAAAAAGAACACTAAATTTAAAAATGGTGTCAACAAGGTGTAAAAGCCTAAAAAACATGAGTTAACCCTCAGTAAACAGCGTAAGCTCTGGATAAATACCAATGATTGACAACAAATGGCAGAAACCCAGAGTAAACAGGCAGAATCTGTAAGAACCAGCCAACTTTAGGCCTCATTGGTCAACAGAGAGGGCAGTGTGTGTGTGTGTGTGTGTGTGTGTACATGTGTGTATAATTACACCTGCAGCATCATGCGTCTGTCTCTACAGTTTTGTGTCGTACATTTATTAAAGGCTGCCTGTGGAGAGCTCGGGGAAAAGACTTTCCCGGAGCACCAAACAAGTAGAGCATGATCCCAATGACTTGTTATATAAAAATAAAAACACAAAACAACATCTGAATTCTTCCCATCATGCATTTCCTCTATTTGTTAGATTACTGTTAATCCCCTCGTTCTCTCTAGCTGCTTTAAATCTACTTCCACTCCCCGTGAGTCGACACTGGACACTCAGTAACACCCCGGCGCTCCTGCTGGCCCTCCCCGCCAACCAACAAACAACAATATGAAACTTTGGACTTTCCACATTTCAACAACAAGCTCACTGATCAATCTCTAACTGAAGGAGACTGATCTGTGTGACAGGTGAACTGACCCTCCAACCTTTCATTCAGCCTGTGACAGTGACTCAGCTTTTGACCAGTTGGTAGGTTTTAAACATGCTCTGATGCAGAACGGACAGGATTTTCCAAATATTTAGTGATTTATTTTATCCTGTACAAACAAATACAGGATGTATTACATTTCTAAATTATTCCATAATCACTTTGTCTATGAAATTTTGGGGAAAAAAGAGAGGGTTGACGTCTACAAGTTGCCCAAAACTCAAAGATATCAGTTTGTTTTCCGTCATACGAGCCAGAGAAAAGCAGCTAATCCTCATGTTAGAGAAGCTAAACAATAAATAGATTTTTATAATAGCTGAGTGTTAATTTTTCTCGTAGTGAAATTCTATAAATACAGTCGTATAAATAACAGCTGCAGCTCTGCTGGTCTGCAGTTCCTGTGTGCTGGCTCAGGATTGGTGGTTAGTCCCCAGAGGAAGCGATGCCATCCATCACCTGACCTTTGTAACCCCCCCCCACCCCACCCTCCAGTTGTCCAATCAACCCGTCCTAATCTGTTACAACAGAGACCCATCTGGACCGTATTACAGTAATCCTTGTGATGTAATCCCAAAACACTGCTTCCTCTCAAGTGAGAGACGTACAATCCTCTACCTGAGCACAGGCGGAGGGATTTCCTCACTCTTCCTCCTATGCTTCCTCCTCTTCCTCCTCATCTTCTGCTTCTATTGTTCCTTCCCCTGATTGTCACATCAGCACGGGGACAAAGAGCGAGGCAATACAGTGATCTCACTGTTGGATCACTTCATCAACAACAAGCCTACGGTCAGTCACGCTGCTCATACCAGCGCAAACAATGCACAGAGTGTTTGTCGGGCTGCGAGAGAGAATCTACAGTATAACTGCGGTTGTGTACGTGCTTCTGTTCCAATAAACTTTTTATGCTTGTGAAAGAGTCACAGGAAGTGTGGGGTGAACTGTTCACATTCTCTATGCGCAGCGAGAGGTGATGTGTCACGTCTGTGTGGGTAGATCCAGATGAAGTATGTTGCTTAACTTCACGTTTCAAGCGTTTTTTTGTTTTGTTTTTGTGTGCAGCCTTGCGTGCTCGGTTTGTCTGTGCAGTTGCAGCTATCTGCTTGTGAATCCCCCAGAGGTCCTGCAATCAAACCGACCAATAAACGCTGCCAGAGGGAGGGGGAAGTGTGTGTTCTTCAATCACAAGATCTTTCCTCGCATGATCGCCCAGCAGGTACTGCGCAACATGTGGTTCACTGGCACGATGACAACATCAGCCATACGTCGACACAGATGCAGTTTTACTTTGGTTCTTTTGGGGAAATGGGGAAAACCTTTGTTTGTAAGAGTTTTAAACTATATTTCATTTCACAGCGAGTGTGTGTGTGTGTGTGTGTGTGAGCACACAGTAAAAATCAGGCCCATTCAACCAATTTTTTAGAGTTTTCAAGGAGATTATTCAAGGCGGAAATTGGAACCAAAACCATAAAAAACAAATCTTTTGGCAAAGTTTGGAGAGTCCGATCAGTCACTTGTACTTATGCGTGTCAGTTGTGCATTATCAACTCTCCTTAGTATCCTTTAACGGTCCAGTATGTGAGGTTTGGACCTTTAAGGTGGACTGGAATGACTAAGGCTTACTAGTTACTAGTTACTAGTTGCTGTTTTAAATCCTCAAGCACAGTCTAAACATCATGTCACATGTTGCCTGTTATGGTGGTAAAGTTACATAAAGCACATGTTGAGATACGCAGTATTTCTACATTATGTTGAACACTAAACAAATGAAGGAAGCCTATATAAATGTTGTAATTTGCAAATCTGACGAAACACGATGTCAGAAATGTGGAAAGAAAAACTCGAGCAATGCGCTCGCTTCATCTGCTACCTTAAAGCAGCGGGATTTCTCCTCTTACCTCACGCTGCCTTTCGTGCGTCATGTGACGAGCGAGCTGGATTAAAGCTTTCACTCTTGATGCGCTTCTGCGTGCGTGTGCACGTACGGCTTTCCATATGCTCTGCCGTACGAAACTCCGTGCGGCGCGGGCCGTGACGGCTTTGACAGCGGTTTGCTTTTGTTCTCAAACGTTTCATCTTTATGAATTCGGGATAATGACGCTGCATTCTATTTAACACGCCCTGGATTTAAAAAAATACTTGTGGTAAAATGAAATCCCTCTTAGACAACAACAATAAAATAATAATCGACAAGAAGTCTTTCCATAATGTGTTGTCATTATGTAACCACCAGAGGAATGTCACAATATGCCAGCCTCTTACAGTGTATGTGTGAGAAAGTAAGGAAGGGGATTCGGGTGGGTGGAGGTGGCGTCGACTGTGAGACCTTTGTAAGAGATTTGACTATGTTTGGTAGTACACTATGCATGTGGAGTCACTGTGGACATGTGTGTGTCTCCTACTGAGATTATGTAGGCAGCCGTAGTGTGTTCATGACACACTACAAGAGCATGCCTACGCTGAGTACCAGCGTGGAGCTGTAACGCATGCGTCATTAAATGCCACTTCTTGCAGAGGGTCGATGGTCAAACACTCAGATTCCTCTGCTTTTCACTGAATTAATCCAAATGTGCCCTCACAGACAAAAAGGAGGCTGAACCGCGAGGCCAGGTAAGAATGAATGTGACATGATTCATAACAGTAACATATTCAAACGTCAAAGCTGGAAATTGTAGCCAATGACTCATTTCCCTCCTTTAAAAGAAAAACGCAGAGAGGCCATGGAAGCACCGTGGCAACGCAGAGAAGCAAATCCCACCTCTGCAGAGATGCGTCTGTTCCCTCTGTTCCTCAGACAAACACCCGTGGGCGACTGCACCTCATCAGAGGAAGTCCCAGACGCCTGGTCGCTCTCCCCGTCCGACCCCATCTTCAAGTTCTCGTGGACGATATCTGGATTCGAGGGAGGAAGGAAAATAAGGAGGATGAGAGGTTGAGTTTGACAGATGGAGCAGGTCTGTGGAAAAAACAGGGCAGGGCTCGGCACCGGCTGATGACTTCAGCAGGAAAGAAAAACACTCTCTTGGACACTTTTTACGAGCCCCTCTGTTCCTATCAAGCTCCCGGCTGTGTCGAGCAGAGGGCGTACACAACCAGTATATTAGGTTTAATAAGTTTGACTGATAGATTTAATTTGTTTCATTGCCACAGGGCCTTACAAGACAAATCCATACATCACACTCTAATTTTCCCAAGCATAAACAAACTCAGGTTTCATACATTTAAAGGACATTGCCGCTTTCCTTCAGGATTTATGTTCAGATAAGACATGTTGAGAATTTGGATGTTGTATCTGGGTCGGGAATCCAAGCGGCTGCTTTGCTGGAAGCGTTCAAAGTCAGTATTTCTGTCTTATTTATTCACAAATGGCTTATTGTGTGACTGAATGAAACACTGGAATGATTGTATTGATATGTATATATGTATGTGTGTGTGCAGTAGCTTATCGCACATGTTTTCACAAGTCGCTGTGTGCAGGCTCAGCTGACTCAGTAAGAATGCGTAATGCAGGGATTTAAGATGTAGTTTTAAAGCTGTTCAACAATTAATCAAACGGCTTCACACATCTAACCCCCGTAGCAACTTTAACCTACCTACACAGAGTAAATCTTCAGTACAAAAACTCGGTTTAAAGTCACAGGAAATACAAATATCAAGTGCGATTTGTGTGTCATGAGTGTCTCACCGAGGCGACTGCCGTTGCGAGGCATGACCATGAGAGAGCCCAGGCCTCCTCCGATGACGCTCTGAGGCCGTCGCAGTGGCGGCTTTTTAAAGGAGCCCGTGTACTGATGGAGGAAGGAGTGGACGCTGTGGGCCGACGGAGGACGACCATTCCTCACTATCGGTTCTGCGGAAGAAAACATTTTTTAAATTATTTATTATGACCTAAAATAAAACAATTCATGTCTGTGTGAATGCATTATCCTCTAGGACTAAAGATACGAGCCCGCCTGTGACTGAATGAAAGCAAGCGGTAACGGAAACGCTGAGTTTTATGTGGACAGTGACAAAGAAACTGTGCGTAACGTGAATCAGTGTCATCTTGCATAAAGACAGGAAGAGCAAAGTTTACAATACGCACTGAGTAACCGCATATTTAAATGATTCATGTAATTATTACTGCTGCCCTTTACACACCAAGATCCAAACCTAACCCACCAGAATCTTCCTCAGGTTTACTTCCAGTCTAAAAACATCAGAACTGCTCTTCAGAACAGCCTTTAGGATGTTGTACAAACTAGTTATTTCTGAGTCATACTTGACCCGTAGTCATCCAAACAGGTCAATGACGTCCACACTCTTACTTGGTATATAAAGTTTGTTGTTGATGAGAAACAGAGACAATGTTTCAGCTGAAATGCTCAAACTATACAGCTGCCATGAGAGATCATTGCTCTACAAGTTGTAAGTCTGGTGTTTCAAGTTTCATGATTTTATTAATCCACGTTTCACCATTTCAGAATAATGATAAGCTTTTGGGTTATTTTTAGAGCTTTAATCATTTAAAAAGGATCTTAAATCTTGTCTCGGAGTGTTTTCCAACCGTCCGCAAGCACTGAATCTCAGCTCGCATCCATCAAAGTCTAGTTGGCTAAAAGTTCATTAACTTTTTAATGATGGATTTTTGCTGGCTAACCGATTAAAAAGCTCTCTGATGCACCGGCCATACATTACTGGTCACATAGCAATAACAGCAGACTGCATGAAATAACCAGCGTTACATAAGAGGTTTTAACTCGTAATCTACCGATGCATAGATTTGCATTTAATGTCGTGTAACTGCTGCGACTTAGTAAGATAGTCAATTGCATGCTAAACAAACACTCTTCCACATGAAGCGAGTTTTCCATAAATGGATTTGAGTGAGAATATAACGACTTTTCTTTAAATGGAGGAATGAAAACTGTCAGAGTCAGACTGACGAACAGGAAAAAAAAATGTGCTTGAGAACAAAGAACTGTGGCAAAGAGGGAAACAGATAAAAGTGAAGTCGTGATGAGGGAAGATGATGAATTGTTATACAAGCGATTACACAACAGATTGTGTAATGTGAATTAACAGTTTGGGGCACTGACAGTTGTTAAATCTACATGAAAATAATATGAACATTTGTGATATTATCATATTTTTAATCACAGCTGAACTCTTCAAAACAAAGAACACAGTAACAGTACTTATCATGTCCACGCAATAAAATAAAGTTTACCAAAAACAATGTGATTTGATGCACTCTAATCTTCATGTGCTTTGATTTCTTCCCTACAAACACAATTACAAAGTTACAATGCAGTCTGTTCTGTGATCCAGTGTAACCCTGACACTGTAAAAGGCCAATATCAAAAGTAGAGATACTGCAGAGTCTAGTGTCTGAACATAAAGTCTTGTTTTCCCAGTTTCAGCAGTGTGTTTTGGCTTAAGAAAACGGCCCACAACTGCCTGACAGAGGAGCATTTGTCCAAAGGCAAGAATGGAGCTGACGGGAGCTGAAAGATTTATTATGTATAGAGTAGCACCAACTAAAACACCAACTGTGACAGTGGGGAGAAAATGGAGTCCCGGAGAAACTGCTTAGTTAGTCGGCAGAGTCCAAACAGGAAAGGGAGGGATACTGTGGGAGGTGTGGATTTAAGGGCAGTGAGGATTAGGATGATATATAAGACAACCGTTATGGATCAGATGGTTCAATCGCAGAAAAGGAAGACGGATACATGCAGGCTCTCTTTTACAGATGGCTTACACTCACAACTGCTGGATTGAGACTGAGTGCGTATCATATGGGACTGGATGGACACCATGATGGCTATCACATTTTTATCCATTAACAACATATATAGCACGTAGCATTGTAGCACATTCCTTGGCCACTTGTGTTTCAATCGAACAATTGCTGTGTTAATAAGTGGAATCGGTGACTATAACAGCAGATCTGGGGTCATCAGAGCAAAATGTTACAAATCTAAGCTGCACGGCTTCAGCGTTACTGTATTCTCTGTCTTCTAGTTTTCTGTTTTGCATTTCTTATGTTTGGTTTTTGACTCATAGCTTTTCTTTGCACTTCTCAGTTTTTCTTTCACATTTCACACTGTAGCTCAATTTTGGGTAGCAGTTTTTTGTTTGCTTGGTTTGCGATCCCACAGATTAAATGAGCCCTGCACAAGATTTTTATGTTTTTTTGTTGGGGAGTTAGAGCTGCAAAGCAACGCCAGTGTTTGGCTTTAGGTACTGTTGTGTAGGTACTTGATTTTGGGTTGTATAACAGATGACTGAAAGTACCTTCTGTCACAGCAACCCGTCCTACACATGATTAGATAAATGCACCTCTGACTGGGCTGTCATCAACCACTGGCCCTGATTGTCAAGCTGGGGAAAAACATGGAAACTCTCAAATGTGTCTCGAACTTGAATCAATCCGAGGCAGGAAATCAGACATGGAGCGGCGGTGTCATGCTTCACTTTATATCTATAATGCCTACGATAAATGGTTAACAAGATTTGTGATCTTTGAGAGGAAGCGAGCCACGTCAACGTCAACCGTTTCCAGGGTCGGACAGTTTTCATTGCATTTATCAACTTCAACCGTATTGACAGAATTAAGCTCATAAGATTCAGGCTGCCTTTGAGGCTGATTGACTGAACTGTGTATGTGACGGTTTTGTCAGCACAGTCATCAAAACATTTGAGACTTCCTGTATTACACGCCGTGTCATCCATTTGTTATTTCCTTGTTGTTATTGTTGTTCCCAGTGAGGCCCCCCCCCCACATGTAATATCCAAGTCCTTATGCCACTTCTCCCTTATCTCCCTGCAGCTGCGTGTATGTGTGTGCGTGCATGAGTGCATGTGTATTGCATAATCAGATCAGGACCACAACGTTTCCCCCAATCACAGAGTTCAGATCACATCTCATCTGGCTACTCTGTTCTGTCTCCTCTCTACCCTACTTACTGTTACACGGGCCGCTAAAATCCCTTCATGCCAGCTCTCTCTCTCTCACACACACACACACACAACATGATTCTGTGTCCTCACTCTCCAAGCACAGAACACTCTGGCCAAACCTGGTGTTAATCACTATACAAAAAGCTCTTTACAAAGCCCAGTTAGTTCTCAGAGGGCGGTGGGGAGGAGGGGGTGGACTTGGACGATCTGATTGATTGAAGAAGGGAGAAAAAACTTTTTCATTTGGACAAAAGACAAGAGAGGAAAACTGAGGACAGGCCTGAAAGAAGCTTGAGGGGCAAAGAGGGAGAGGGAGGGAGGGTGGCCAAGAGAGCCTTTTTTAAAAAGCGGGGAAAAATGCATCAAGATGCTTGGCTGGTTTCACCAAGTCATCCAAGTTGCCGTGGCAATGTCATGGAAACTCTAGAATGTTTCCAGATCCCGAGTGCCATAGCAACGATGCGGTAGCACACCGAGGCATGCTCCCTGCAGATTTTGTGAATATCAGCAGAGATAAGCCGCCGTGTCACTGTACTTTTATTTTGACACCTCGAAGGATGCAACCTTCGGTGGGATCCAACTGAATGATGTAATCAAGACGGTGTCTGCGAGCGTGGAACACAGTGTGTCTCCGGTAACATAAATAAAGAGTTGTGTCAGACAGGCGACCAAGTGGAGGGAGTTACTTCTGTAAAAGTCACGATCATTTTCTGAACGGCAAACGCTAAGTTAGAGGACTTCCGAGGCCCGGTCGTACGCAAAAGCTTGAAAGGGAAAAACGTAACACAACTCCCCGAGGTACGAGTCATTAAGAATTATCCAATCATGTGTATGTACATGTACTTAGATCCCACGTCTCCCAAAGAAAGAAAGAAAGAAAGAAAGAAAGAAAGAAAGAAAGAAAGAAAACTGTGTATTCAGCAATTGAACTTTCAGATTGGTGAAATTTGGATTAGTGGAAAATAAACGCAGTCCCTTTTTAGACACAGGCGTCTCCGCGTAAACTTAAACTCTACACGTCAGTCTGGTGTTTGAATAAACCTCTGAGTCACTTTTGACTCTCGAAGTCACGATGTTCTTGGTTGCCAACGGTAATACTTAAGGCTGCATCGTCCCTTATTCATTCAGTGATGGAGACGAAGAGCCACTTAACAGCTGCATAGGTTTTAAAATCCGTAACTTACACTGAACTCCAACAGCTCAAACGCTCAACAAAATATAGAAAAACAAATTAAATGCAAGTTGAAGCAAAAATCCAGCAGCCTTACTCACTGACGTGCAACACTGCCCATTACGGCCTAAAGATATTAAAGCGATAGATACTCCAGACCCTGCAGCAAAAAAAAATACAATTACGTTAACAGAAAGATGAAGCCAGCTATATTACAGATGCCGTGTCTAAAACAGGTTTCGTTTAATGACACAGTGATCTGAATTTGAGTTAACAGTGCCTCATTTAGAGCCATTTAATATGCTAAACTGATGGAAAGGAGAGGCAGGAGGAAAGGAGACAAAGGTGAAATAATTAAGATACAAACCTCTATATGTCATATCTGCATCTTTATGTATTTATATCTTATAAGTGTGCATGTAGTGTCTTCTCGTACACATCAACATTTACAAAACGCACCACTGTCCTTCAGGCCGTTCTCCTCGATGGTCATCTGCTCAGCCAGCTCCGACAGCGACTCGTCGATGGTGTGGCTGCCTCGTAGCGTCTGAGAGAGGCGGCGCTTGAAGCGCTTCATCTTCTCCATTGAGCTCTCGGGAAGGGGAGGCCTGAGGACGACAAATCACACAGTTTCCTTCAGTTAGAGGAGAATATTTTCCCTGAAAAATATCTGGAAGCTGTGGTTGCAGTGATGCAGGCTTTGACATTTCATCCTTGACACGCTCGGTTCAGTTTAAACAGCCCTGAATCCAAAAAGAACACACCTCATCCGCCTGAAGCCATGTTTCACAATCCCACATCAAGGCTGAAACCGACACGGTAGACGCTGTTAGCTCACCAGGTATCAGATGAGTGAACAATGACATGGGCCAATCAGCACTCTGACGTTAATTATGACTCAGCTCATTCGAGCACGGTACTTTACATTCCCCTCCCTGGGAAAACGTGACAAGTCGGTGAGAGATTCTTATGGGGGAGTTTGGAGAACGGTCCCTGGCACACCGGACTGTAAAAGCAAATCCTAAACCAGGGGGATTTGCTGCTGAATGGAGCAGGACTAGACCGGGCCACATCGAATCCACATCACACATTCCAGCCGCATTTACTGTGTGCGTGAGAGTAACCGATGGTGAGAGCTAGAGACTGTGTGAGTGTGTGTGTGTGTGTGAGATTTCAAATCAAGACGGTGGATTTTTGGGAATATCTGACAACAACAGCTTACAATCAGCCTCTCCCTGTGACCTAAACAATAAAGCATCATGACTCCACCGCTACTGCAGATCAGGACAAGTGTCTGTTTGCAACGCCGATGAGTAAAGCCAGACATGAAAACACATGAGCGGAGCAGCTCCTCAGGGCTCGCTGCCTGTCAGCTATTCCCTAGTGACAGCCTTTGTCTTCTAAATATCACTCATAACATGATTTTTGTCCACAGACAGCAACAAGTTAGTCACTCAGCCGGAGTCAAACAGTGGGAAAGCGTTCAGCGTCTTTGGAGAACATGCTGGGGAGGAACAGGTTACGGCTGAAACGAAGGCTGCCGCTGACAATCTGAATCATCGCTTAAAAGCATAGTTTAAGTCTTTCTTAAGATTATAATCGCACAGTTACACACGCGTTGAAATAGTTTTTGGTTCATTTCCCTTCCTGTCGCAAAGATTGCTTCGGCCCTTGTTGAGCGTAAAAACATATTACAGCAGGTGCAGCGAAATTTAGCAGCTAACTTTCAACTTTGATTTCAAAGTTGAATATTTTTCAGAATTAAATTCCCCTTTTGTGATTTGTTTTATTGCTGAGCTGCGGCGAAGGAATTACAACACATACAGAGAGTATTTAACTCAAAAGGCTAAAAAAAAAAAAAAAGTTGGCAAATACTCTGTATAGTCTGATTTGTGCGAGGACTGTTCCCCATCACTTCCACTGGGTTTACGGTGGGAACGGACTTGTTCTTGGCCAGTATGGCAAGAAAAAAATCCATTAACGTGATGAAAAACTTTCATTTTTACTTTAAATATGGGCATGTTGTTTCAGGGCAGCCTGCGTCATTGCACAGATAACCCAGGATAAGAGCCTAACAGACTAACAATTATTATCATTATCAATTAATCTGTTGATTATTTCTTTGTTTAAAATGTCAGGAATTTTGATAAAGGATCTTTAAACTCACGCAGGAGCCAAGGCCATGTCTCCAAATGGCTCATTTGGTCAAATGAGCATTTAGAAACAAATAAAGTGCTTAAATGATGAACAGTTCATTGAAATATACGTTGATTATCACAGTGGAGAGAGTGTCTGTCCAAACTGACTGTAGCAGCAGCAGCAGCCAGTCAGCAAAACAGTTTTTTCAAACTTTAATTTCACGTAAACAGCTCACAAACATCTGTATGTGAAGATACAGTACATCTGGAGTCTGAAATAGGCCAGACTGCTGAATCATCTGCAAGTTTAGAGCTACAGCGGCTGGTTTAAAAAGTTTGTATTCAGAGTTTTAAGAGGCAGTGAGCCTGCCCCCATTCCCTCCACACAGAGGACAGCAGCAACCGTCTGTCTGAACTGGGCTTAGGGCCAAAGCAAACTGGGACAGTGCAAAGACGAAATATTAAATGGGAGATCGGGAGACCTTAAACTACGTGAGGAAACTTCATATATTAACAGCTTCATGTAGAAGTGAACATAACAGTACATGGGTTGCAGGGAGGTTTCATTCTGGTTTCATTCTGGCCGGCAATCTTTGTCACATGCCGCCTCTTCTCTCTCTCGTTATGCTTCCTGTCTGTCTCGTAATATCAAATAAAAAGGCAAAAATCCAGAAGATTGCGTCCAGTTATTTCATGACTACCAGCTTCAAATTGATCTGATTTGTTTGGGAATTTGGGCAGAAGCAGAAGCGAGCTGTGAACACAACAGTCACTTGCTTATTTACACATCCAGCAGTTACAGAGTCGTGTCTGGCTACCTGATGAATTATGGCCAATATTTACTCTCCTTCAACGCTGTTCCCACCAACTCCTGAGGGAAATCTACGGCTCTGTAGCTGCTAAATGCTACGCACCAGCCGGTCGCCAACTCTGTTCTTCGTTTGTTGCTGGGTAGGTAGTGTACAGTAAGGTATTGCTGCCTGCTGCAGCAGAGAGTTATACTATGAGAGCGCTGAAAGTCAAACAAAGCGGTAAAAATACTGGCTGAGCTGAAACTCACTATGAAGCTTCATAACGCTGTAGGTTCATAACTACAAACATCTCCTTCTTTAAGGACATAAAAAGCTTCTGTGTCTGTTTTTGGGGTGCAGCTTTTTCTCTTGTTCGCTGCTTTTGAGGAGGAAAGGTTCACATATCCAACATTTAAAATCTACAGTCATGAGGTCTTCTCCTCTAAAGCCTTGTTGATTTCATTCAGACTGGTCAGCATATACATTTTTCATAAAAATAATAATAATCTTATTGAAGCGTTCATCCTGCTTCTGCGCTCTTACGTCAAGCAACAATCAATCTGATTATTCCAGAAACCGACACGAGGCAGAACGTCAACTCGACTGTCATAACAGCTTCACATCAGTCATGACACGTCAGGTCCAACATGGGCAGGCAGTCTGTCATCTCCCGAACAACTCACAGCGTAAACCCACTCTCCTGCTGCGGCATTACGCAAAGCCGGCGACACGTGCTCTAGATGCGGAGAGGGGGGAAAAAAAAGCACACTCATAATTCTGATGAAAAATAATTAATTCACCACCGTAGGATGAAGGGAGCCCTGAAGGGGACAACTCACCCACCAAAACACAGGACGTTACTCAGGTGAAGTCTCGAGATTTACGAGGTTGCAGCAACTGTTGAGCAGCTCCCAGCATGTTTTGAGTTTTGACGTAGGTTAACATTCAGGTTAAGAGACTTGTGATGAATGAATGATCGGTTAATGGTGGACACTGATTGCAAATGAATCATAAATTTGGACAAGCGGTAGGATGTGTTTACAATCACTGGGATAAAAAAAAAAAAAAATCACCTCAAAATCAGGATTATCTGCCACCAATCACAGGCCAGTCACTGTTACAGTCAGTCTCTCTTCAGTTTCCATGGCAATATCCAGAATCCCCTCTTAATTTATGAAATGTATATGATGGAGATATTGGGGGGGGGGGGGGGGGTCATAAATAACTAGGATATGACCTACTATCCAGCTGAGTGTGTAAATGAGTTTCTTCCATGGAAAGTTAAGGAGAGGGGAAGAGAGAGGGGGGAGGTCTGTCTACTGCGCACCCATATCCGCTGGCCCACGTTCCTGCTTTGGGATCGAGTGTGGAGCTTTGGACATGATCCGCGTTCCGAGCTTTATCCCTGCTCCCCCCTAAGTAGGCCGGACTGAGGTCTGAGATCCAGACCCGCTGGGAGGTGGCCAGTCAGGAGGAGGAGGAGGAGGAGGAGGAGGAGGAGGAGGAGGAGGGGGAGGAGGAGGTGGGACATGGGGGGGGGGGTGTGGAGAGTATAAAGGAGGGGATGGGTCCGCTGATTCTGGATTTGTTGCCACGGCAACCCCTGCTGCTTTTTCCATGTCGAAAATGCAGAGCACGGCAGGAGACTGCACGCATGCTGATTTTCCGTCTCACCCCCCTATAGCAACCCAAACCCTCCCACCACTCCTGCAGCACCCCCCACCCACCTCCAGCTACGTCTGCATTTTCAGCCCCCAAAAACAGCAATCAATACCCACTTTAACGTGACTCTCGCCTCACTCGCAGCTAAATTGACAGCTCCGGCTTTATGTTAAATTGCATTTTCCACCTCCTGTTTTCCTGGCAGTACTACTGCAGGAGGCAGTGGTGTGGATGCAGCAGAAACAGGAGAGGGGGGGTGGGGGAGTGTGTGTGTGTGTGTGTGAGGCATTGTGGATGCTGCAGTGGTGACAATAGACATATGCCTCATATGGATTCTGTCCTTTTTCCTGCTGCAGCCGCGGGGAAACGGCGACTGTGCTGATGTTGAACAGAGGGCTTCTGTGAGGCTGCTGTGAGGAACCACCACCCCCCCTACGGCAGCCCTGCAATGCCACACTAGAGCTCCACGAGCCATCCTCGCTGCAGAGGTCGGTGCAATTGTCCCACTTCTGCTAGATGGGCTAATCACACCACGGCCACCAGCGCTGCCACAGGGGGACTGCTGTCTAGGCCACCCACAGAAACAGGAAAAGCAGGAGAAGGTTGTAACCTCTCTGTGGTGCAGCCTCTCCGTGACCCCTCCAGGGTTCAGTAAACCGCCTCACGTCACTGCCTTTAAGGAGAACTCGGGTCCTAGAAAAACGCTTGCCTCTCCTCCTCCTTCTCCTCCTGGCTGCCTTGCTTACAGAAGAAGACAGAGAACAAGTGTGACTGTTGGCATGATTCACGGGTGAGCTCAGCCCTGCTTTTCTAAAGAGCAGCCTTTTCTCATCCTGGCCAAGACAATGAGGACATGAGTGAGGAGCTGGCTCCATTATGGGGGACTTATATAAAGGCTGTGCCACTTTCTTTTTTTTTCAGGAGACGCAGCGCAGGAGGTAGCGGTGTGCTGCGTGGTGCTGAGCTGAGCTGAGCATGACAACCAGGCAGGCATGCCCACACACACACACACACACTGCAGCAGGTGAGGCATTACTTCAATGTTACTCAACCAAAGCCACGTACACAAAGACTCTCATCCTATTTACCTCTCTTTTCTTTGCTCTTTTCCATCCTCAATGACACACTCTTTCCTCACACTGTCTCCACACATGTCACCTGTGTCCTGTGCTGAGTGGTGCTGACAGACAGGTCAGTAGTGTGTGTGTGTGTGTGTGTGTGTGTGTGGTGTGTGTGTGAGAGAGAGAATACAACAGACATCTCAGGCAGAGCCTGTGGCTGAAGGAGGCCAGGCCAGGCCAGTGACGCAAAGCCACAGATCTCACAGGCAATAAGATTCAACACTAGCTGATTAACACTGCTGCTATGGTTACAGCAGCTTGAGTGACAGGCTTGCTCCGCTCTAAGCTTCCTCTGTGGCCCAACAACGCCTGCAGTCAGATAGTAGATGACCAAGTCCAATACTGCAGGTTTGTAGCTGCAGTTTCACAGTACACTGAGCGATACTATGGTTTAGGGACAGCCTAGACAAGCCTTTGATTATTCTCTAAGATTAACTGATTATTCCATCAACAGAAAAATACCAACGCTGCAACAATTAGTCAATTAATTTATAAATATTTAATAATCTATTGATCATTTTCAAGCAAATATGAGCTTCTCAAAGGCGAAAATCACTATTTTTTTTGTTTCACATTAAACCTACTTGAATATTTTTGACTCTAAGATTGATCTAAGACCGTTTTGATGACCAAACAATTTATCCAGAAAATACTCAGAATATCAATCAATAATGAAAATAAACGTTAGTAAATGTGCATCCATGAAAAAATACCAATCATCATTCCCAAAGCTCGAGGTCAAATCTTCTGATCGCTTGTGTTAACTGACAAACAGAATACACTTTTACGAAACACAACATTAACCCATTAATCTAGTAAGCACGCTGATTACGTAGCGTGATGCATCAGGATCTGAGTGGTTCACCAACAATTTCAGGGGTGAACTCAAAAAAACAGAACTAGGAACTAAGATAAAAAGACACAAAAGGAAACAGGAACAAGTGGATGTTTAGCTTAATCAATAACTTCATAAATCATCTCTGCAAACCTGTCGTTGCTACAATGGACTCATTATTACAGCGCTATTTGTGTTATAACATCAATATAATACAGACATTTAGACAACTTTTACTGTTGCTGTGGATTTTAGAGGATGGTGGGATCTTTCTG
This sequence comes from Nibea coibor, assembly GCA_023373845.1. NCBI lineage: Eukaryota > Metazoa > Chordata > Actinopteri > Sciaenidae > Nibea > Nibea coibor. The sequence continues at coordinate 20,176,633 of CM041721.1, forward strand.
AAAAATAAAACCATTTTACTTTAATTTTCCTGAATGAATTTTACTAATAAACATAAACTTTGTGACCACTTAAATGAAAACGATACATCCAAAGCTCCACTTACACTTACACTTCTCATGATAACACAGTTTATGAATGAGATGAAAGACCAGCGCGAGTTGTGGGAGATAAGCCTTGCGGGCCCAGCTGGGCTCAGAGCAGGGTGCTGAGATCGACAGATAGACCCTGATATGATCAGGCAGGCAACAGACGAGCGCCATTTCAAAGTTAGGTTATTTTCTTATCCAATCATATTTATTGAAAATTGGGGCGATTGGAGTCCTTTATGGATAAAATGACAATAAAATTCAGCTCAGTTTTATATGAATCCACAGATACTCTGATACCAGCCTTCATTCATTCTAGATAAAAGGCAGCGTGATTATCACGCCTCCTGTTTGGCTCATTATGGAGATAATCGCCCCGGCGTGGACTGGATCTGAGCCTGAGTCAAGTCACCTGGCCTCCGTTTGTGAGCTGAGCATTAGCATCAGAGAGAGAGAGAGAGAGACAATTAGCCTTCTCCTCCCTGCCCGTCTGCACTCGTCGCACCAGCGGGTCCTCATAGCCTTTCAAGGCCGTTAAAAAGGGAACAACAGGCCACCCTGCTATCTAAGTGAGGGCAGACGGTAGGATGGGGTTATCAGAATATCAGTTTCCATATCAAACTGCAAACACAAACAGTTCTCGCTGGCCTCTGTAGTCACTTCAGACAGCAGGCGTCGCCAGGCAGTGTTGTGCGTTACAGCAAAGGCTGCAGAAAGTTAAGATGTTTGTGACTTTGTTGTTTTTAATTCACAGCGCCGCAATGATGTTCGATATCAATGAATCTTCTGATTCAATGATTATTTAACTGTTCTCTTAGAGTCCGACGTGTCGTCGTGTATTCAAACTGCTTTTCTAATCATACAGATTAGTTTTATAATGATCACATTTAAGAAGCTAAAAACAAACTTTTGTCTGCTTTTTTTTGGCTGTCTGTATTTGAATAAACACAAATTACTGTGGAACGTTCACTTGGTGGCGCAGGAGTGTGGTGGGAAACTAATACAGCTTTGAATGAAATGGAAAATTGATTATGTTATTAAGACGGAAGCAAAAATGTATTTTTAGCCGTTGAACAGTGGTACTACTTTCTCAATCCCTGATTAGAAAACCCCACTGAGCCGCGGTTGAGCGGGCCTCGGGGTTTCTAAATTCGGCTAATTAAAAAAACCAAACACGCGGATTTAACATCGTTTTTCATTAAACCGCTGAGAACTTAATTATGAACTCCTCTGTACGTCTCAAATATGCGAAGCTATGCTGGCTATAATAACGTTGGTTTGGATGAAGATATGTGTGTGTGCGTGTTTCCAAATAAAGACCAGACAAGTGTTCAGACAGCTCCCACAAATCCTGCCAAGAGTGACGGGAAAAAAAGGCAATATTTGTCCCTCACCTGCTTCGGACATTAATAGTACAGATGACGACCCAGATATGCGGTGTAAGTTATTACTGTATAACTCAATCAAACAGGTTCTCGGGGGCCAGCTGGCTCGGCTGGCTGCAGTGGGGTCTTTACAACCGCCAGACACTTCCAGATTCAGACTGCGATACAGAATCGGGGAGTGGAGGCGGCCAAACTTGCAAGCGGCAGCATTTGTCCTGCGGTTCGACTGCATGTGAGAGGCCCGAGCTGCATGCCGGAGGCCAGAGTTCTTGTGTTAATGCAGCAGAGAAAAGAGGAAGAGTTTGTATTCATGGCTATCTATAGATCGGAGTGGTGCCTGTGACATAGCAGCTGCTCCCCAGAGAGTGGTGACACATTAACCTTCAGCCAGCTGTCTTGGTCTGCTGCTTAAACATGAGCTCACACACTCAGAGGGGACACACACTTGTATGAATAAAACCCCAAGAAGCAACGGAAAAATGCTAATAGGTTTGCTTTGGTATCATTCTGTCAATCAATACATAGGGAAAACACATTTATTTATATGTATCCTGACACACGCACACACACCCAGACACATACTGGACCATCATCTGATCTACTCTAGGACTCGAGGGATCAGCACCGCGTGGCTACAGCTGTTTCACAGTGGGTCGGGTTACCCTGCCAGCACCATCCCCAAGGCCTTCACCAAGGGAACGACCCCACGTCAAACCAACATACACAGGCACGCTGTCGTCCAACAGCTCCCGGGCCGTGCTGCAAGGTACCAGGCTCGACACGAAGTATTCTGAGGCCCCGAAAACACACACACACCCCTACTGAAGAAGCTCCTAGATGGTACACATCTTGCAAGAAAGTTCGACAGCTTGCGGCTGTCAAACTGAAACTCGCTCACAGGAAATGAGAGAAAGTGCCACAACAGCTCTTTCATTGAGCCGTCAGAAAAACTGTAAATAGTGATGAGGAGGGCTGGGTATCGAACACAAGCAGTTTATTTTGGTCATGACCAAAATGTTTCTGTAACTCTGAATTAAAAACCGTCCAAAGGTGGCACGTAATGCTTGCTTATTTACTGTTCTTCTGATTTAAAATCATATTTTTAACTGCAGTTAGTCCATTTACGCAGAGCTCTTGTTTGAGTGCTGGAGAAGTTTGGCTCTTTTGCTGAAGAAAAAAAAAACACTTTCTTTCCTCTTTCTTCCTCAAAATATTGACACAAAGAACAATAGCCAGCCACAGTAACAAAGTTCTTTTCTTATATCAATAAAAAGGCACGGTGCTGATTCAATACCACCAATTATTAACCATCAGCTGTCACATAATCTGATGTTATCCACAGCCGAAACGACGATGAAGCAAAAGTGCCAAAAAAATGAACTTGTTCTAACTTAAATATGAAGTTTTCTGCTGGTTTCTTTCTGTCTGTGACGGTCACCTGAATTACAGAAGACGTCAGATGGGTATATTTGAATTTTTAATTGGTTTTAACCAAGAAAATCAATCGTGAATCACGAAAACACGCAGTTATCGTTTTTGAATCTCTAGTTTCGGGGCGAGTTTCTGTGTTATACATTGGAAGGGTTCAAACTTCACGGCTGGACTGTTTCGTGTCGTTTTATATCATGTGTGTGAGTCAGTAGACTGTGAATAAGGCTATTAACAACATGACTCATGCGTGAGAACAATAAATATGTAACCACACAGGCTTCTGGGTCTTCTGACACCAAGTGAACTTCCTCATCAGTTTACCATGAGCATCGCCCCCCCCCCCCAGCAGCTCCACATCCATCCGAGAACAATGATGTCTTCCTCTCTGACATCCTGCTAACTTCACACTCCTCTCACACACACAAACACACACACACACTCAGGTTAACTCCCAAGACATAAGCACAGGAATTCAATGAAAGCAGCCTTGAGATATTCCTAGAAACTGAAGTTTGTGCAGGCCTGAAAAGCTCTTGGATGTGACTGTGGCTGAGCTCAGGCAGAGGCTGGTGCAAGTAGTTAAAGCAAAGGACAGGACATCTTTAAAAATGTGGGTCAGTGACAACTATACAAGATGATACACGCAGAGCAGCTCCTTCACAGCCAAACCTCATAGTTTAGTGACAACCCGGCCAGGCGCGCCGTTTGTGCTGCAGGTATTTAAACAACAAAGAGGTGAGGACACAGGATAAAACATTAACAACTTAGTTCACAATTCACCGAAAGCAAACCTCAGTTTGAGTGAAACGCGGTGAACGGCTCACACAACAACAAACGGCTGCATTCACACGGAGGACCGTGAAGTAAACATTGTTTTAAGCCCCCCCAGTTTCGTGTCAGCGCAGGCCGGCGTGAACGCGTCGCGTTCGGCCGTTTGAATCACAAACTACACGCCGACCCTCACCAGAAACGATGAGCGTTGCTCCGACCGGAGTCCCCGACCTCGGAGCTTCTTCTCAGGCCGGATGCCGTCTTTCCCTCCGAGCGTGAAAAAAAAAAAGAAAAAAAAAAAGCAAAGCACCGACTGCTCCTTCTTTGTGGTTTCCGTGTGGTGGTAGCTACTTTCTGGTGCTTCGGTATCGCTTTATATCCGCGAGGCTTCAGCGTCCAGCGGCATGGCTTCAAAGTTTCACTCCCGGTTCAAAATAGGAAGCGCCGTTGGTGTGTGTGTGTGTGTTTTTTTTTTTTTTGCTCCGTCGCTGAGACCATGGCAGTGTGAGAGACGATGGTGATTACTGGTTGATCTGAGTGTGTCCTCTCTCTCTCTCTCTCCCTGCCTGCTGACGCTGCCTGCCTGCCCGCCTGCCTGCCACCGCACAGCCGCCGTGTCATCAGAGTGTCAGCGGGGAAACAGCGACACCTAACGGCGGAGGGTGGGAACGGCAGAGAGGCAGCCAGTGCGGCACCACAGCGGCCCCTACTGGAGGACATGCTGCAGTCCAACAGGATAGATAGATAGATAGATAGATAGATAGATAGATAGATAGATAGATAGATAGATAGATAGATAGATAGATAGATAGATAGATAGATAGATAGATAGATAGATAGATAGACCAAGGACAGGCAAATTATACATTTTTATACAAGTTATACTAATAAAATTATTCTGACAGACAAACATGTTGGTAATCGAACAAGGAGATTCATGTAAGGAGCCAAAAACTTAATTAATGGGACACCGTGTCCCCTATCCTATATCACTGCCTACATTCACATCAAGTGGTAACTGAAGTTTGTCAAAACAAGTTGCACACAGGTTTTTAGTGGTTTGCTATAAGAGCTACATTTTATACGTACATCTAAGTCTGGGTTGGTTCATCCACAGTGACACTAACACCTCGTACCTTTTTGTGCACTTAAAGGAAGCATCTTCCTGCATCCACAAATCCTTGCTTGAGTATTTCCATGTTATGGTTCTTTATATTTTTGCTAAATACCTAAAGCAGATTATCTATTACAAATGCATGGTATATTAACAGGCATGGATATACTGTGTGTATTCAGTACAACTTACAATGTTAAGAAATCATTTTTTTGGATTAGGTTGGATGCCCACAAAAACAAATCACTTCCCTCGATGTTAACCTTCTTCCTGAACTCACACAGAAACTCTCTTCAATCTGAGGTCTGAATTCACAAATACGTAGGACATTCACTTGGCGAAAATTAAAAAGATTTTCCATGTTTTGCTCACTTACGTGAGCAAACTTACTAGACATATTCTGAAAACCCTCCCTCCGATTTCCTCTCACTTCCCTGTGCAATAATCTCTCCTCCTCAGATCGCCCCACAAAACAATTTAAACATTCAGTCTTTTCTGGGGCACAGCCAGAATTCAGGTGGGGAAAAAAAAGTCTAGCAAACTGGAGGCTGTGTACTTTCCGGCTGGACTTTATGCAGAAGCAGAGAGAGTGGCCTTGTTGAGGGGCCTCGTTCAGCTACATCTGCAAAGGAGACATTTGGCAAGAAGAACTCCCAGCTATAGCTCAGGGCTTTGGTTGTTTTCCGTCACTTTTTTCCAGAAACGTCAGTGTTTTTGTTAGCTGTCATCCATGTTTACTCTATTACATGTGCACATTACATCTGCAGAATAATTTCTATAGTGAGCTCTATAGGTTTTCCCAGAAACAGGCCCTCACAGGCTGACCGGTGTACGATGAATGAAAAAAATAAGTGGTTCAAGGTGCACAAAATTAAATCCTCAGCACCTCCCTGTCACTTGAAAACTCTCTTCCTCTCAGCCTCTTATCAGATCTGCACCGTCACTCCCTCCCTCTCTTCTGACAAGCAGTCAATACTCCTCTGGACTCCCACTCTGCCTCTCACATACATCTTACTCACCTCTCCCTCCTGGTCTGTCTCACTACTCATATCTTTCAACAATCCAGACACAGAGGTAAAGATGTCCTGGACGTATGCAACCCTCTTGGCTCTCCTCGCTGTGCTTCTTGCACTTTCCTGTGAGTCAGGGATGTTTTTGAAAGGGAACAAAGTGCTGATAGGGTTTTTTTGTTGTTGTTGTTTGTGTTTCATGAGGAGGTAAGCATGGGAGCCTAGTTTCTGTGTTCTAATTTTGAGCCTTCATGTTTTGTCCTCTGACCCAGTGTCTCCAGAGGCTGACTCTGCAGCTGTGCCCAGCAGCACCGGCAGCGCTAAAGACCCACAAGGTGAGGAGCTGCATCAGCGGCACCTCTTCCACATCCTCGCTCTCTTATTCCATTTATGTTGTGAGCTGAACCTCGTCCTGCTTCCGCTGCAGGTCCACTGAAGAGGATCTTTATGAAGGAGGCCGATGCCTCAAACTTCTTCAGGAGACGCAGCAGACGGGGCGTGAAGTCTCAGGATGAGATTAACGGTGAGTTCACTCTGGGTTTGTCTGAGTTTAGACTGAGGTCTGGTCAGCCGTGGTGGTGTGTGTTTTGTGGTAATTGTTGGCATCTGTGTCTTATTATAAAGGATATTTTGGCTGCAAAATTACTCTCACTCTAATTTCTTCGCTGTAATGCCACAACGGAAGTCACCATGTTGCATCCAAATAAATATAAATCATGACTCATTACAAAAACATTTGTCTTTGGAAATCATTTTTAGAAATCCAAAAATTCTGCACACTGTTGATCACTAGTTCTCACTGCATTATTGTTGATTATTATTTATAAAAGTGAGAATAAATGATCAACACTTTCTTGGGTTTCCACACATTAAAGATGTTTTGGTTCTACATACCACGTTTTAAATGTTATTGTCTCTAAAATGTGTTATGCAACTGTTAAATCTTAAAACCTGAAAACAAATCTGCTAAAGAGATGAGATGATGCAGCCAAGGTTTCCTGGAAAATGTGTGTAAGTCTCTCAGAGAAAGACAAAATATTTGATTCCAGAAAAAGTTCATTAGATCTGACTGAATCGATGGGAACGAAACATTTAGTGCACCAAAAAGTATAGACCCAAACAAAAACATCAGACATCTGACAAAAATCTGGATACTGATAAAAGAAAAGTGTTGCTGAATACTGTGTTAAATAAGAGATAAGTCTCCACTGCATAAAGAGACACTGTACTGTAGTGGGAACGGTTGACATCGCCCTTTTTTTGCAAGCAAACATGTTATTGGCAACCTGTCTGTTTTTATGAGCGCGGCAGCCAGCAGCTGTTAACTGTTTTCTGAACCTGGCCTGACCAGAGACCAGACTCTGACCTGTCTGGTCACACAGCAGCTCAGCTTCCACTGCTGGACGCTCCGGCAGGAGTCACAGGGCAACATGGAGCTCACACACACACACACACACACTGACCTCAGAGTGTATCAGTGAATATCCTCCTCCGAAATTCACATACTGTACGATGTTTGACATTCTTGAGTGATTTAATGGCACTGTTATGCACAGCTCTGCCAACAGGAAGGTGAGAGCACACACCGAGACTGCTGCTCTGAATTGGAGTTGTGTAACATGCTGTGGGTCTGCGTGTGTGTGCGTGCCAGCCAAAGCTTAGATAAAATGAACACAAAGCAGTAAAACTCAGTGAAAAGACAGAGATGGACGAGTGAGTGGGTGAGCAGCTGAATGTGGAATGTGCCGACAGGCGGGCAGAAAGGGGTCAGAGAGAAACCAAGTGAAAAAGTGAGACAAACAAATTGCGCTCACTTTGAAGAGCCTCTCCTGCTGCATAATGACATAAAAGCACAACATCTCGCACGCAGGCAGATGAAATCTGCGGAGGAAAATATTTGATACCCGTATTAGCTGTTTCAGTAGGTGGATGAGGTGGTGCGATTTCTGCAGCGACGTTTTGACATCCAAACTTTCAGACTGTAAATGAATGCTGCTGTTTGAGGTTTTTGTCGGAGCCAAAAGAAGCAGCAGATCTGCTGCGGTGTGTCGGGCGATTAACCTGCGATGTTCAAAGCAAAAGCAAAAATAGTAGGTAGATTCTTGCAATATTATGTTTTCATTCCTGTAAATCACAAACGCAGACCTGCAGTTAAATCATTTAACCATTTAAAAGGTAATTTAAAATGAAGTGTCTTGAGTTCCAGCTCTTCGCTGCATGCCCGGACCTGCGGTGAGAATCTTTGGTAGAAGGTCAAAGGTTGTGACCTGACTTTGGAAAGATTAGCGTGGCTATCTCAAACCTCTCCTATCTCAGCTAATGGCTCTTTCTAATGTTACTGCAGTCAGAGTATGAGTTTCACTGACACTAACTTGCCCGTGCATGACAGACAAGTATTTTAATGTGCTCTGGTCTTCTTCAAACGTCCAGTCCTGCTGGTCAGAGTTCACATGCAGGCTGTGTGAAATCCTGGGCCTCACTTCTCAGTGTAAATATATTAATATATATCTACTAGTACCTACTTGGAACCCGTCCCCATTAAGGAGACTGTAATGTAATGTGTCTAATTCAGACTCCTCGAGTATCATATTAGCTTTGAGTGTATTTTTAGACCTGTACTGTGGATTCTGTCCTCCATCACTTACATTAGATCTGCACTGGGAAGTGATCTCTTCACAGACTGTACAGAAAGGAAAGGGATGTGTATATGCAAGCATGTCAGTTTTGTCTGAAGATGGACTTGAAGTAATCATTTTCTATCCACATTTATCTAAAAAAAAGACAGTGAGGCATGACTCATTAGACTTCCATCACTTGCAGGTCCAGGTTGTGTGTTTTTGTGTTTTTGTGTGGATACACAGCTTCTGTGAATCACAGCTTCACCACAAATACCAGCTCCGAGAATGCCACAAAAGCAGCTTTTGTTCAGACACGGTGATTCAGTTCTGTGGTATTTCTTTTGAGGCTGTAGTTTTGTGAAGTTTAACAATCACTGTCTTGAGTGTCTGTCTCTACTCGAATTGAAACAATGGTTCCTTTTGGTTGGTAAATTTCCAAATTGCACGCTGTGTTAGTTGTCTTTGTTTTGCCGGAGCGTATACAGAGCTGTGATATGTTGTTGACAGATTTGCTGGGCTTGACCTGATTGAGTCGTTTGCAGCATGTGGTGCCCTAAAAATCCCCCATGTGCCCTGTTGTTTTTCAGGTGAGGTGGTTTCCATCCAGGAAGTTAGCGGTAGAAAAACGACTCTTGGCACGTGGCCTTGTTAAGGTTTTTACAGGCAGTTTCATTTTTGGTTGAGCTTCAAAGGACGCACTGATCTTACTGAACCAGCTAGCTTAGTTCATATATATTCATTAATGGAAGAGACATTATGATAAATCTCATGTGTTTGTAATTTTATTTTACACTACAAACATACCAAACAAAGGCAATAAACATTATGAGAGCTAAAGAAAACTAGTACGCTGCACGTCGAACAATGCAGGGCAGAAAGATAAACACAATGCTGCTCTTTAGACATGACTGATGATGAACAAGTGAGGCACAGACTGTTCCTTCAAGCATAGAGCATCTCTCACACCGTCGGTAGGCATTTAAAGGAAACACTTCATCTGTAAACAGCGACTTCAATTCATCCGCCGTAGAAAACAAATCAGGACATCCTGCCGAGATCTTATGAAAAAAGTCTAGATTTAATATTACGACATAATGGAAAATATTGTTCCGCAGTATGTTTGTAGTAAATCTTATAACAGCACGACGTTTTGCAATATGTTTTTAAAAAAAATGTTTACAGTGAAAATACAGTCACTTATTTATTCACTTAAAGATTGGTGATAGTGAATCAATAAAGGCAGTGAATCATCGCAGTGCAACTTCTACTCCTCTACTCCAGCTTCTGCTCATTCTAGAGTTATTTCTCCTTTTATAGTTCATGCTCAAAAGGTAAAAAAAAAATGAAAGGCAAAAATAAATAAATAAAAATAAAAATATTGCGTAATGATAGGATTAAAGATTTGTTTTTACAGCTGATACATATCAACTGATGTCTTGGAGCTGTTTTGTGCTCTATTTATGTGTCTGATGCTTTGTCTGCTTCATCAACAGCTGGATTAAAATGACAATAAACTACTCAATCGAAGATGCTTATCATTATGATGATCATATCATTTTACAGTTAATTCACGATTCTCTGTGCTTGCAGCTGAGCAGAGGCAGGTTCTGGCTGCAGATGAGAGAAAGAGAGAGTTTCACGAGGAGAAGAGGAACGAGTTTGAGAGCTACGCCGAGGAGGAGCACGATGGTATGCAAACCCAGATATCTGACGAAGATGAAGAGTTCGTTCATTCGGCCAACTCGTTCATCCATTAAAAATTCTAATAATCTCCCAGAACAAGACGAGAGGACCAGAGAGAGCACCGAGCAGTGGAGGGAGTTTCACTATGACGGGATGCATCCTCCTCAAGAGTACAACCGTCACACCATCTGAGACTGAGAGGAGAGAGGCGATGATGTAAGCCGACAGGATGCTCGTAGAGAAACATCTTTTCTTCTCAGACCTTACACAGTCGAGACGTCAGCTGCATGTTTTCAGACACATTTGTTTAACCCTTGTGTTGTTGACTTTGGCTTTACCCGTTTGGGATTTTAGAAATAATACTTGCATCATCTTCCATTTCTTTTATCATTTCTCCCAGTGTAGAGCGTTAATGAGGTGGTAACCTTTCTTTTTGATGAAGGCGAGGAATATAGAAATAACAACAAAACATTGTTATGACACTTAATATATGCTCTTAAGTGTGCAGGGCTGCAGCTAAACCAACCAACCAACAGTCAATCGGCCAATTTGCTATTATATTGGATGATTAGTGGAGATTGAAACCAGTTAACAAACCTCTTATGACTGTTAATCTGACTAGTTCCAGATTATGGAGGAACAATACTGAATAAAAAGTCAACTGTAAACACTCACAGATACAGGGCTGATGAAAGTTCAGTGTTTAATAACCAAAGTCTCTGGTAGTCCAAATGAGTGATCTGAAGTACATCTGTAAAAGAGTTGTGTGACAGGTCACCAGTCATGTCTATAATCATAATAAATCTTTCAATCATAAAGTACCAAGCTGTTAAAACAATGTTTGTTTTATCTGTTAAAGAGGTTCAGGGTCTCCTGGGTTAAACAGATGTGCAATGATTTTCTGACACTATCAGAGGCAGAAGTGTGAATATACTATATTTACTCATATATACTGTATTTACTCATATTGTATTTACTACATATTTACTCACTTGTGATGACATTAGTCAAAACGTTTAACACAATCCTTTAAAAATCTGCATTTACTAACATTTTGAAACGTGTAGAAACTCTAACTTTGATACTTACTTCCCATCAAAGAAGCAACGACACATGCAAACCTCTTTTTTTTTTTAATACATGAATCTCTACAACTCCAAAGCACATTTCTGCAACAATATGTAATACATGCATACTGAGGGGCTTTCAACGCATCATGTTTTGCTTCCTGTTGATGTTTTTATGGAGGGGGGGGGGGGGTATGGGAAGACAAAAATAAACACTCAAGACCAAAGCTAACGGTGTTGTTGAGGTTTGTATTTACAGTAAGTCAACAGAACAATTCAGGACGCCCTCGATGTCGGTTACGTTCCGGTGGAGTGTACTTTTTTTTTTTTACTGTTCATGTTGACTGATTGAAAATCAAAAAGGGGGGTATGACAGAGAAGACACAAAGACGGATCCCTTCTCTTCTGTGTGTGAAGGTCTCTAGAGAGCAAGTGGGAGAGAGAGAAGGAGAAAGAGTCTTTCTGCTAAATTCAACAGGCTGGTATGAAAGCACAGTGATTAAACACAGAGTGAGTGAGTGAGCGAGCTGTTTTCAGACCAGCCACTTCATGAGCGGAAGCAGGGCACAATAATACAACTACTGAACTGTACACTACCGAACCGACGATTCTGCAATGGGGAGCAATCGTGCATTCATTAGTCATTTTACATTTTACGCGGATGCGCACAAATCCAAATATAATTCAATCACACTTATACAGTCAATAATGATTTAAAGGATTTAAAGAAGGAAAGCATCTCCCAATGGCACATTAGAGTAATATGCAATATGCTTTCAACTATTTTCACCGTCGCCGCCTCAGCAGCGTCTGGTTACTCTGACAGAGGGGTTTGGTTAGTTTCACGTTGGAACACATCCCTGAGAGCTGGTCACACAGCGACAACACGTGGTTGCCCTCCTGTGGTCAAAAATCAATTCATCAAATCAAAAACAGCAGTTACAAAGTGACGGCAGTCGGATCTAACGACACATTTACGCGTTTCCGCGAGTGGTAATCGTCCAAAAAGAAACACAGTCAGAATATATTGTAAGAAAATAAATAATCCAATACATTAGTGCAACGCACCGGCCCACTCGGTGATCACAGCCGTGATTGAAGCGCACCGTCCTGCTCGTATTTCACGTCCACACACTTTAAAGCAAAGAGATAACACACATACTGTCACACTGTTGGGAGTTAGTACCCTGCGAGGCCATTGCAGCAAATACCACAGCAAATTAACGAGAGCTGTCAAAACGGCAAGAAGTTCAGAGTGCAGATGAAGTCACAATTATTCACCACAGTTTGAAGCTTATATTTCACTTGCATAACATGACTCCACTCAACAGTTCCAGGCAGGATATTTACACAAGGCATACAGCGGAGCGTTCTCGTCTCAAGACGCTCACAGTCAAAAAAACAAAAAAAAACAAAAACGATAGCAGCTTCGATAAAGAGTTCCCTTTAGTGTGGCACTTCCCAGACCAGCTGCTTGTTTGTCTGCCAGACAACCGTGATCCAGGCTGAAAATGGCTTCCACAATGACAACTTCTGGTGAGCATCTTCCCCTCTGTACTTCCAGATCTGTATGACAGTGGGAAGGGAAGCAGCGCGGTGCCATGCTGAGCCATGGTAAATGGAGCTGAGCCAACGCTCCTCAATTTCCTCCCGTGGTTTGGCAGAAACAGATGGGAGGTTGCGGGATGGGCAAACTGGGTAACGACGTCGAATCACAAGGCTCGGGATGGTTTTTATCCCGTCTCAAAGCTCTGTGGTCTCCCAGCTCACCTCCCGCGGAACCTGGCGTCATTTAGTCCCAGTGTGGATGACGGTAACCGTGGAGGGTCGTGGCCGCGGTGGCTCGGCAACCACTGACGGTTCCTCACACACCACAGAGGGGGCGTCAGAGTCCTGATTGTACGCTTTAACAGCAGAGGGCAAGGGAGCTATCGGAGGGCCTGTGGGAGAGAATATAGTTTCAGCAAGGAGTTAAATACAAGTTATAAAGGAGAAGCCTGTTATATAATATTTTAAGTTTTCAGTCCAGGATTTTGTGGGTGGTCCTAAAGGGTGGCTCAATGACACGCTGAGGCCACCCTGAGCATACAAATGCACCCCTAGCAGAGAGATAGAGATTAATTCATCTCACTCAGAGTGTTTCAGAGTTAGTCATGTCATTTTCTGAACTCATCTGACACGTTTCAGTCAGACGTACTGCTGCAGAGTACTGCCCATTTTTACCTGATTTTGACACCTAATTTCATAAACTTGTCGATATTTTTAATCATCCAAATTTGAGTGGTTAATAACACTTTCTTCTCTGGTCTGACAAACTCAGAACAAATATTTATTGTTTAAAAACAGGTCATAAATAGTTGATCTGAATTTCTTGAAGCATCTGAGCACTGTAGTCATTCAGCAAATGTTCCCCAAACAGGAGCGATTTTGAGCCAAGGATGAACTCATTTTAATGCTCTAGTGACTCATTTGTGTGTTTTTAAGTTACATTTTTGGAGCTTTTGCTTGCACAGACAATAAGAAAACTACTACTGAGTTATTTTTAAGACAGCTGCAGACGAAAATGTCAAAGAGACCAAGAGATGTCACTGAAAGCTCAAGAAAAAGTTAACTTAACTTACTTTATTTATCTCACCATGACTCACTACAACAACAAGAAAAGTCAATATACTTCTGCACGATGGTGAAGCTAACAGACATACTGAGAGCACAAATAATAATTATCTCAACGACTAATTAATCTGCTGATTAGTTTTCTGCCTGGCTGCTTAAGTCCATTAGAAATTAGTCTATTAAATAATTAAACACTTTGCCAGACCTCAATGGGAGCGGCCTTTTTAAAAATCACACCAAAACTCAGTAAGGCGTCATTTTCTCACTGTGGTCCACCCTGAGCCATCCTGACCACCTGACCTGAGGGCAGCAGAGCATGTTCATATCTTTAAGAGCAAACTTAAAACTTTTCTTTTTAATCCTTGAATTATATTTATTACTTTACACTATACTTTATTTATTTACTTTTTAGTCAGTCAGCTGTTTCCTTATTGTATCATCATGAGATGCACTTCCTCAGTTTATGCTGTGCTTTTCTTTATAATATCTCCTGTCTATAAAAATAAAGTTTGATTGATTGATAAAACAAAATTGGCAATTTGTCCAGGGTGTAGCCTGGAAAAGTTCCAGCCCACTGCAACCCTGTTGAGGATAAGTGGTTACAGAAAATGGATGGATGGAATAAAACAACCAAAAGCATTTTATATTAAAAAGGCCCCGGAAACGTCAATACCTGCATGGCTCGTGTCATCCTTCAGATCTTTTTTTAGAGCTTTTAAAAACGGTCACCGTTTAGCTAAACAGAGGTGGCAGCAGAGCGGACAGAGCTCAGCTGAGTGCGGTACTAAAAGCTGGACGTGTCTGCGTTTACAGAAAGCGTCTGAAGTGTCACTCACAGTCCTTCAGGGAAAGCGGCGCGCAGTCCACAGACTGGCTCTTGGCTGGAGCTCGACTCTGAGGGTTGGACACGGAGTTTGTGTTGTGAATACTGCTGCCAAAGCTGGTGCCCAGCTGCAGGCGCCTCATGTGGCGGATGACAGCAGTCGCGTTGAAGGCTTGCTGTGGAGACAGGGTGCAAACAGACACGTGTAAAAGCAAAGACGGATCCCTGGAGAAAGGCACTATGTTTTTTTTGTTGGTGTGGGTCTCGCTCACCCTCCATTTGCTTTTGGCAAAGTTTTTCCGCATCTGTCGGCTGACTGATTCGTGTATGTTCTTGCAGAGAGCGGTGTCTCCAGCGATCCTGAAAATTAGAGTCAAGTAAATAACAATTCACACATAAAAACAGCATTGCCCAAATCATTCACATTTTCATGTGTAATACCTCGGGATTTGTCCTCATGCTGTTTTCCTAATTGCCTGGATCATTTATTTTCATTCTGCTAAAACATTTTTGATTGATGGGTTGATGTTTTTGCCTGAGCTCACACAATGTATCACTCCTGTCACATTCATCATAATATCTCAGTATGAAACCTTGTCAATGAAACTCATTTCTCTCTGTTATGATACCTGTTACCGGTGTCACAGACCACATATTTGTCCCAGAATGACCACCTGCCCAGGACCCAAAAGGCCCATTACTGGCTAACAGACCTATTCATTTTGGCCACATCAGCCGGAGACAGCAGCCCACGCCAGGTCGCTCTCGTTAGCTCCGGCTCAGGCCTGGAAAGACATCCTAATTGTTCATTAAAGCTTCCACATTCTTCAAGGATCCTTCAGGACGCCAGCCACTAATTGGCAGCCATTTATTCAGCAGATTCCTCTCTGAGGGCTGGCGGTGCAGAGCAGAGGTGGGTTCGCGGCTCGGAGCCATGGCAACAGATGACAGTGGGAGGACATGCTCTCCATGACAAATGTGTAAGCCTGGCAATCTGCGTCATACTGCTGTTTAATCGCACCGAGATGTGTGGTTCCCTGTGATTGTCTGGTCGGGGCGCAATGTGGCGGTGGTTAGTTTCTCACCAAGGGTGCTCGAGAGCCTGGTCACATGTGAATCTCTTCTCTGGGTCCTTCTCCATTAGGCAGCTGATGAAGTCTTTGGCTACGGAGGAGTAAAAAAGTCAAGAACACATCCCGCTGAGAACATTTTCATTTATTTATTTGTTTAGGTATTGCAATTTCTTAAAATTAATTCCTGGAAAGAGTCATGAAATATTAGCAGTTATTATAAATGAAATAGAGGAAATGTTTGGGGCAGCACACAAACTAAATTTCAGTCCCAGTATTTTGCTTTTCATGGAGAAACCACTGAAAGTATTGGCTGATTTCCAGAAGAATTAATTCATTAATCCATTCATTGAACCACAGTTCAAATGGAGTAGTCTCACCATTTGCTTGAATACAGTTTCAAACAATGCTCACCTGAGTCTGATATGTCGTCCCAATACGGCGCGTCAAACTCATAGTCTGCCTTGAGAATCTGCTCAAAGAGCTTTGAGTCATTCTCGTCATAGAAAGGAGGGTAACCGCAAAGCCTGCGAAGATGAAGACGGATGATTACACAACGACAGTGTGCGTGAGTGTCGTTATCCAGCTGGATGTCAGAAACTTTAACCCAGATCTAAAAAGGATTTGCTGCTGCCTAATCTCATTCACTGACAATTTTTTATATAGCATGCAGCAACAGGGGGGGGAGATTCGGAAGGATTAAAGACACTACATGAATATTAGGAGGCGAAAAATGGGGCAAAAACAATCCGTTTTAAAATGATGTGAAAAGAAAGCCGGAGATCTGCAGCATAAATTCATATTGCGCATTAAAGTTCATCAAAGTATTTCATTGCAATCACCGTAACAGGCCTCATTTGTGAGCGCACCAGAAACTCTTCAACAACACCAGGGATTCTCTCTTTATTAACGAGCAACAACACTTCATTAGTTTGGCACCTTGCCTCTGAACACTTTGCAGGCTCTGTCAAATAGGCTGTTTAAGGTGCCACGTTGTAGCGTTTTTTCTTACAGGACATGTTTTCCTATTTTGGTGGCTATGGTTAACATGGCTAACATTCATGCTCCCTGGGGTTGAATCTTGCAGAAATGTTGATCCTCTAGTGAAATAACTCAACAACTACCATGAAGTTCAGCACAGATATCCATGTTCCCTTCAGGATAAACTCTAATTACTTTCATCTAACAGGCCACAATCGTCACTTTAAATTTGGTTTCATCCAACAAAACTAATGACATTTCTCTCAGCCTCTCTCAGCTGAGTTTAGTGCCAATTATCAAACGTTAGCAAGCTAACACAACAAAACAACAAAACTGTGTAAAGCCAAATCCAAACTTTCCAAAAACAAAGATTTACTTTATAGATTTCTTTATTTTGCTCAGGTTTCGTGGTTTAAGTGATTTAATAAGTTATTGACCATATTTATATCGAGTGTGAGCACTTACAGTATATAAGCGATGACCCCGATAGACCAGCAGTCCACAGCTTTACTGTACGGCTTCTGGGCTAAAACCTCAGGAGCTGAAAGAGTTAAATACATTTAAAACAAAAAAACACAACATAGCATCATCATCACCATTCAAACAGCTTTTGACCGTTCACAGTGAAACAGAGGCCGGAGAAGAATGTGAACGTTTGCCTGAAGCAGATGGCTAAGGTTATCCTGTGGCTACTGGCAGATTAGATTAGATCATGTTTAGCGACTGGTGGATCTAATTATCTCAGAGGAAGTTTCCACCGAAAAGCAGAGCTCGGAGGTCATCCTCACCGACATATCCCGGAGTCCCACAGGCTGTGGCCATCACATCGCCTGTTCCCTCCATCTTTGACAAGCCAAAGTCACTGATCATGATCTTCGATTCATCATGAGGACTGAAGTAGAGCAGGTTCTCGGGCTGAAAATGAGAGGAGAGAGTCTAAAGTCTGCCTGTGAATGATTATATCAGCATATGACAGACTGTTTAGTTTCATTTCAGACATCCAGACAGTGAGATGTGAAACAAACTGTGAAACAAACCCCCTGGATTTGTCATTCAAGAGTCGGGGGAGGAGCTTCACAGCCCTTCCAAGAGGCTTCATCAGTTTTACCGAGAAGGAAAATCCCTGACACGTAACCTTTGTGGGTGACACAGGTTAAAGAGCCGGGATTTCCCCTCTTAGTAAGACTGATGAGCTCTCTTCAACGCCGTACGCAGTGGAGTTTCATGTGTTCGACTATGACACATACAGCAAAGCTGTTGTACCTTTAGGTCTCTGTGCACTATCCCCATGGAGTGCAGGTAGTTCACCGCATCCAGAACCTGTCGAATGAGTCGGCTGGCGTCCATCTCGGTGTAGAAGCCCTTCTCTACGATACGGTCGAACAGCTCGCCTCCAGACACCCTTTCACAGCACACAGGAAACTCGGTGATCAGGGGCACAAGTGACTCGTGATTTCATGGTACCAAACATTTCACAACCCAGTGTCTCTGCAGTGACGAAGCTCTGTTTATTAAAGCAATATATTTGTGAACTTAAGCCAAATGCACCTTAGACCCTGTACCAAAATACACTTAAAACACAAGGTCAGTGTGCATTTATTGTCCAAGGACGCCCAAAACTGACTCAGCTGAAAGCAAACTCGCTCTTTTAAAGTCCTAAAATGAATCTGAACACACCTGCATTTCTGTACGTTTTGCATGCATCGTTTGAACTTGATTTGTTCAAATTATTTTTATTTACTTAATTTTTCCTTGAAGAACTTTGTTTGGTAAGTTTTTACCTAAAAAATAAAATGATATAAGAGCAACATAACAATGACGCCGACACATACACAGCACATTAAGTTAAAAACCTTGAAGAACTTAAGTGCAAAAAACTGCATGAGCAAAAAAAGGTAAAGAATAAAATGTTTAAAGCTTTGGTTTGTTCTTCGCTTCATCCGTTGTTGTTCTGAGACACATTATGCAACTGATGTACTTGTATCACAAATAAAAAATAAGTCAAAGACATGACAAGTGACTCATATTAAGTTGAGCATCAATCAAAAGTATGTATCTGCTTTCGTCAACACCTTTCTAAGGGACACTTCCTGGCAACGTTACGCATCTTGCAGAGGACAAGGGTAGAGAGTCATTGCTTAAATTGCTGGTACATTAATCAGAAATGCTGTGAAATTATGTGGTGAGGGGAGCGGTCAGTGAAATCATCATGACATACGCCACAGGAAAAAGGTAATGGCAAAGTTGTTACACGTACACCTCGGCAAATATACTAAAATACATCTAGCGAGTCATTCGCTCTATTAACAGCAACAACAAAGTTGAATCAACACCTCTGACGGCCTCAACGCAAGTTGACGCTCAAGTTTTAAGAGCTTAAAGGAAAGATGCTGAACGGTCTCCATATTCATCTGTCAACAAGTAAAAATAAGCAGCCTAGGAGCACCTCTAAAACTTAGACTGATCACATGGTATTATACAAAAATATGATCTGGTAATTAAAAGGAAAAATTTACAAATGAGAGCTTGCAAACAAACTACAATTGAAAGATCACAAAGTGTGAACAGTGTATCTGCAAAGGCACATTTACTCAGAGGTATCGTTCACAAAGGTAGGCAGTCCCAAACGCGTACATAACTTTTGGAGCAAGGGGGCTGTCGATTTGGAGTACCTCTGCAAGAGATACTGATAAAATGTATCGAACCTGACACTGAGGCAAATTTGTCCTGAATCACACTGCGAGTCAATTATTTCAGGTTGGATGTCGACAGGTGGAAGTTCACCAAAGACCCGAAACTGAAATAGCAAACGAGGACGATAATAAGATAACGATTTTTTTTAACAGGCAGCTCCAGCATGAACAGTTTGCTTGTTTAACAGCGTTGTGTGTGTGACCCACAGTTGAAGTAGCAGCTATTTTAACTGGAAATTTGCAGTTAACGTCTTCTCCGTAGTTTTTACACTTTGCAAGGTCATCTCACGGGCCAGATCGGAACCTCTGGCAGACGGTTTGACACTTAAAATATTTTATTATTTAACGGGAAACATGAGAGAAAGTTATTTCTGTATAAACCAATGCATAGCTTTCATTTTATTCCTTCTGAATGACACAGAATGGGCTTCGTTTTGGGAGAAAGTATTATAACAGGTGAGTAAATGGCATCGACGTGGCAATACCTGTATCACCAAGGAGACCAATCAGAAGTGCCAAATATATCCAGATATGAGCGGGCAGATTTAAAGGTCGGGGTGGTTACGACTGCTCGAGTGATCATGTCAGAAATAACATCATTTCAACAAATTCTGGCGAGAATTAACAATGAACAGGAAGACTTAAGACGGCATGGGACCATATTGTTTTCTATGCAGGACCTCTGGGACTCTCCAGTGTTGAATGTTCTGGATATTTTGGTTGTTTAAGATGTTAATTTATCACAGGCCTTTCTATGTACGTTTGTCTCTGAGATGAATTTGTTCACAAATGTTTGAGTGAATAAAAAAAAGTCAGTGACACAAAAAGGAATGATCACATCACATTTTGTTTGTTTAACGCGAAATCTAAGAATAAATTGTGGTTTTTACAAAGAGTTGCATGCCATGACTATTTCTATTCAGGGACTTCCTGCTAACCACAGAGAAGAAGACAAGGCGGTGGCCACATGGGTGAATCAGTTTAACATCATTAATCTAACATTAAAGCATTAGAACACACTTATAATTATCTATAATGATGTTATTCTCTATTATCATTATGTATTTTTATCAATAAATTACATGTTTACTGTATAGGTTCCAGACGTGTCATGCAAAATGTAATTACTGGCTTCTTTGATGGGAAACAAAGTCAACTTGGAAACTTGTGGAAATCTTTTACAAATGTTAACAAAAAGTCTGTCAGGATCCTGGAAACACTTTCAGAACAGTAATATGTGATTTTATATCATGATCACCCCTAAAAAAACACAACTCACTGTTTTTATACTTCAGTTTTTCAGTTTTCTTCCCACGTTGCTAGGCTAGCTATTTCCCCCTGGTTCCTGTCTTCATGCTAAGCTAACTGGCAGCTGCTGGCTGTAGCCTCATATTTAAACAGACAGATGAGAAGATTATATGAAGACGGTGCCACTCTCGTATCTATCCATCAGATAAACATATTTGTCTGTCGGCCGTGTATCTTGTTCATCTTTATGACCTCGCTCAGACGATCATCGCATGCCTCAAACAGAACACGCAACACATTATCAGAATGACCTAAATTAACAGTCTGGTGGGCTGATGTGTACTCACAGTTGCATTATGAGGTACAGGTGGTTTGAGCTCTCGTAGATGTCTTCCAGAGCCACGATGTTCTCATGTTTTACCCTGGAAAGCAAGAACAGAAAATTCACTTCGCTTGCACGGCCCACTAACGAGGCGCAATTAGCCTTTTCTTTTCTTGAAACGATGCCCCCGCCGACTGACAATGAGATGTTTTCTCTTACAGCAATTTACCTTGCATTTGGACTGTGTGTGTGTTTGTGCACATGGGTATGTTCACGCCTGCCAATCTGGCAAAGCGTATGTCTCGCACAAGGTAGGAAACCTTTTTGTGCATGATGGAGAAGCGGGGGGAGACTCTTAGAGGATGCTAATCAATGAGTCATGAAGCGGCAACCCCCGTCAGCAGGAGCACCTGAAGGATATAATATAGAATGGATCACGATGCTGGGAGCCTGTGTCCAGGCAACCATCCATCCAACCAAACAACCAACTAAGGTTTTAATAAAATATATAAATAAATAAAATAAAATAAATAAAAAAAAAGCCTCTGCAAGGAGATATGCAGATGACAGAGCGTGTTCACAAGGGCAGGTGGCTGAAAAGGAAAAGGTGGGGGTGGAAGAGGAGGAGGCGGGGAGAGTCTCAAAGGACTAAACAACCTTCACAACTTCCTTTCTTAGTCCAGAACAAAAATGAGGTTGCAGTTTGAGGGCTGTTAGACAAACAGAGGCAAAGAAAAGAGTATGAAGAGAAGCAGAATAAAAAAAAAAGAAACCAAGACAGAGAAGAGAGAGAAAAAAAGAAACGAGGAAGTCAAAAGGATAGCAGCTGTAACCAGGCAACTACACCCAACAGCTGGCGTGCTCACTCCGAGAGTGACTGATAACTGAGCTTCTTGGGGGAATTATTACCCATCAGGCCCTGGAGGAGGATGGAGTGTCACCTGGTGTCAATGCAATCCTATCATACACTGTGTAGGTGTGTACACTGAGAAGTCCCAAAATGGTGGATAGATGGGATTCGACAAGGAAGTCACTTAAGCCCGACAACGACTGTTAAATAAACTGAGCGGCACCGGCATCCCGACTCTGAGTCATTACTCAGAGTGGAGAAGCTTCCTCCCCTGAGGACTCTGCGAGGTGGTGACCCTCTCTAAAGTGGTGTTCTTCTCCTGCAAACTCCCCCGCGGGCAGAGTTATGTGCACCTACCTCCTGAGCACTGCGATTTCATTTTCGATGCTCGTCTCCTTCCCCTTAAGCGCTTTTTTCGGGATGCACTTGATTGCGACCATCTTTCCCGTGGCCTTCTCCCGAGCCATCACAACTTCAGAGAACGCGCCGCTGCAGAGAGAGAGAGAGAGAGAGGGGGGGAGAGAGACAGAAACACGTTAGTCCTGCTTTATATGCGCTTGGGCAATATTGACACAGAAAACCTATCATCTGTGAGTAGATAGAGGGCACTCAGAGGCAGACAGGCCAGAGTACACAAACAGCATATTGTGAATATTTACTGAGAACTGGCAAAGTCCCCGACAATGTCCAACAGCCTTCTGTGTTGGCTTACGCTTGGCGCTCGTGCACGGCCAAAAGCACGGCAAACACTTTTAAAACCTCTAAAAAACACCCATTTAGGACGGCACATAGCGTGTCTTCCTCGGCCATCTGTCTCCATACATACATGAGAGAGGCTTTAAAAACAAATACAGAATTAAGGGAATATTTGCTCAAGCAATCTCTATCAGTTGCTATGATACCACAGTCAGTCCACCTTAATAAATCTCGCTGAGCAGGCAGCATGATTGCTTCTTTTTTCTTTTTTTTTTTCCCCTCCTCTGCTTCTAGTTTTCATTACACACACCGTCACAGGCACCTTCTGCCTCCGTGCAGCCTCAGCAAGGTTTTATGTAAAGATGTGAAACCGTCCGGGTCACCGAAACAACCGACCAATATGATCTCAAAGATCAGCTGATGAAGGTTTGCTTTTCACAGCAGATCAGCTTAAGAAATAAAAAAAAGCAAACGGAGCCGAAGCACCGAGATTGTACGACAATGCTACGCTACTTCACATATTCCGAATCAACTCCTCCGTTTGCAAAGCCATGCGTAGTTTTTCCATCTATATTCTCCACTGCAGCCTTACATTTCCGTTACCTCTTGACCTTTCTTCGTGTTCCTTTTTCTCCCCCCCAGTTAATGGCTGAAATAAAGATTTTCCTTGCTCCAGTTTTACTGTTGGCAATATTTCCACGCTAAACAGGGTCTTTCAGTCACATACAGCATGTAATGGGTTATATCCTATGGGCTTATCTTGTTGCCAGAGGGCCTTTCTGTGTAATGCTTTCTTGCCAGCAGCCACAAGTATTTAAAAGGAATACTTATCCAGAGCTATAAATCTATCTGTGATTTTGCCCGGTCGTAACGTAGCAAAAGAGCAATCAGCTTCTAATCCAGGTCTTTTCATTATCTCCTTAGTAAGCTCTTGCCAATAGGAAATAAATTAAAGGCCATGATAAAAGAACAACTGGCTCCTGTATTTGTTTCCTCGCCTCCTGGCATGAGTGTCATCTTAATCTTTGTCAGCTGACAAAGAGAAATACACCTAAAGCGATCTTTAGATTTAAAAGGTCTGTTATGTTCTCAAAGTGCAATCAGTTTCCTCCCAACAGGCTCTAAACTCAGCCCCACTCGCTGCACTAAGTCCTACCGAGACCATCAAATCCATGCTAATCCCTCACTCCACCATCGCACGAGGGAGGGGAAGGAGGGAGGTGATGGGTGGGGGGTTGGGTCACATACTATGCACAAACACACACACACACACACACACTACCTGCTCACAAAGCCCGGCCCCAGGTGTGATGAGGTGAAACACACAGGCTGCAAACACAAACAGAACTAAGAGGGCTTGGAGCAAACGCCCTTCTGACTTTGACCTCATTCTGACACATGATGTGGGACAGTATGTAAATTCAAGGACTTGTGTATGTGATGGTGGAGTTGTTGCGCTACTTGCTGGCCTGTTACTGTGCTATCTTCACAACGCAGCTGTTGCCGTGAGGACAATGAGCATCATTTCTATTCAGCGCATGCGGCCGGGTTTCCACAGCTGTGGTGGACGCTGGGAGAAGTAGAAAAATTCCCCCGCCAGCTCCAGCACGCCGAGCCTGTCGAGCAACTCTCTTGGTTGCATGGTTGTTTCAGAGCGCACTTTCCGCTTTCTGCAGCAGAAAGGAAACCACAGAAAACCCGTGAACTCACTGACGGGGGGGTTAGAACGTATAGCATCATTTCGGTGCCCCTTGCTCACCACACTGACAAGAAGAAGAAGAAGAAGAAGAAGCAGCGACATCACTTCCTGTGAATGACAACCTGACAGAATCCACGCATGTGACTTTCCTCGCTCTGTCAGCACACGAAGAATGACAAACTGCGTTTGCGAGCTCTAATAGAATTCAATCGATTCATTCACAGGAAGGAAAAGCTGCGATGTGTGCTGGAGACATGCATATGGTGATTCCTACAGCCCACACACACACACAGACCCAACAATGTGATTTTCTTTGTCACATGGGAGAGCAAATGAAATATCTTGATGAGCGTTCTTCGCTAATCTTCACTACTTCATAAAATAAAAAACTAGCAGATTAAATCGATAATAAAAATAATGGTTAGGCAGCGCCGCGGAGCTCAACGACCTCCGTGAGTACAAGCACACCAAATTCATTTACAGGAATAATCCTGAGTGATCTAGTGCAGCATTAAGTGATGAGAGAAAGCTCCATCGACCCTTCGTCGGAGCTCTTCTCACCCACAAGATGAGCGGCTGCACGGCTGTGAAATGTTTCTGACCGACCCAGTGTCACAGACTGCACAATCAAGTCAGCGCGCTGACTCACACGCTCCAGTAATAAGAGCTGAATTTTAACTTCTTCCCAGAGTCACAGAGCTCCCACCACACGGCTCTTGGGAGGATAGAGCTGTGTGTGTGTGTGTGATCATCAGTCTGCAGTCATACAACACCACCGCACTATGTGCAGGATGGCCGGCTGACTAATCTGAAATGTGAATGTGAAAACCTCGCCTGATGCTGCAGATGCAAAAGTCCTGTATAAAACAATCATCCAGAAAACTTTTTATTTTTTTCTTCGCAGGCCGCGACCTCAGCAGCTTGCCGCTCTCGGTGATTATGAAATTCAGAGAGCTGTTGATGTTGGAGGAAGTTTTCCTGATGGAAGGGGGTTCGGTGACGGAGGCTGGCTTATTGACATTCACAGGCGGTGTATGTATTGTGGTGCTGCTGAGTAATCACACTGAATCATCTTGTGTAAGATGCATTACAGCGGCCCGTTATGCAACATATGGGATGGAAAAGTCGGGGACTTGATAATCCAGGTAGAGCTACCGCCGGTGTAACCTACTGCGTTCAAAGTCACGGAGCGAGGACAGCTTTACCCAGAGATATGACGGATGACCTACTAATCTAATCAACTAA
The DNA here is from genome assembly GCA_023373845.1 of Nibea coibor. Classification (NCBI taxonomy): domain Eukaryota; kingdom Metazoa; phylum Chordata; class Actinopteri; family Sciaenidae; genus Nibea; species Nibea coibor. Next base: position 20,202,039 of record CM041721.1, read on the forward strand.
TCAATCACATTTATATTATAAAGATCCCTCAAATTTAGGAATACAAGTTATTTTGGCAGCAGATAATTTTACAGTTACACGAAACACTTCTTATACTTCACTACCATCTGTTACTCAGAGATTTGTGTCTATACTCGCCTCTCTCCTCTGGGATCAAGTTTCTATGTTTGCTATAAAGTATCTTCGAGGTATTTAGGTCTTTTAGCCAAGTCGATGTACAGCAAATATAAATAATTACTTAATACTCAAGGTCAATGAAAGATCAGATGAGTGAAAAATGATACATAGTGATACATAGCTTGTTTTTTTATAGCTGATGTTCACATAAAGTACATAAACAAATGACAAATATTTTAAATAAGGAACTTATTAAGTGGGACATTTTATAGCTAAAACATAACGTTGTTAATTTAGCCCGGTTAATTTAGAATATTAGAATATAAAGTGAAGGTCATGCATTCAACACAATAAAAATCTTTTAGCTCCTAAATATTAGTCTGCATGCAGACTGCGTCAGTGGAACATTGTTACTGGTTCAGTGGCACTTAAACAGCATTTTAATGTTGCAGCAGGCCGCTGTGGAACTAATTTTCACTACTTTACACACTGTGCATTAAATCTTGATCTGTAAAGTGCCGAGCTGATACAATCAGTCTCATAATCGTCTGACAGAGAAACAGTCAGCCACTATTTTGATAACAGGATATTTGTCTGGCTGGCTTTTAGAGTAAACTTTGTATTTTTAGGTTTCTCTCGATGAGAAAACTAATTGGCAGATTAATCAATCATGAAAATAATCCAAAGGAACACTTTCAAATAAATGTCATGGATAAAGTACCTCAAGATTATACTAATTGTAATGTGATCCATTCCGCTGTGGTTTTCATCTCTGGTGCCAGACTATCCAACACTGTATAGATAGTAAACAACACTGATCTGATGCTGCAGAGTTAAATCAACTCCAATAATACGAGTAGAATGAAATCCAGCACCGCGCACAGCCCCAAAGCTGGAAACCATTACCCGACAGCTCACTGGACCTGAGGCTACTTTCAGGAATATTCACTTTGTGTTCAGCAGACTGTTGATCAAACAGAGAGGGAGGGATGGTGAGTTTACAGCCCGATAAAAGCGAATGCTGCTCGTAAACAGCCGAAAAAGGAAAAAATATTTATGACTCGAGGCAGAAACCCGTCTGAAGCCACATATCAGGGGCATCAGAGAGAAGCTGAATTATTTTAATAAGGATGATTACTGCCTCCTGTGCAGTCTGGTTACACTCTCTGAGTGCGGTGGATAGTGCACTATGGCTCTGTAGGCATGAGAGGGACATGAATACAAATGGAAGCTCAGGAAATTACTACGCATAAAAACACACTGCGCATTATCTTAGTGAGTTATTTGACTCTCTATCGCCACGGTCAATGACACAGTGCATCCTCCCACGGTAAGTGCAGCTGGAGGACAGCGGCGGTGCGATGTGGTAGGCAGTGTCTCCTTCGTGAGGGAGCAACTATGGACTCACGTCGTCCTAGTTGCCTAGCTGCATTTTCACAGTATCAAGGACTCAACTGGTCTCTGCACAAGCTTTCAGAAAATGACCAACGCATGGAGATCGTCACGTTAATGCATCACACACCAACGGGGCTTTATCAGAGCCAGGGTCTGTTGTAGAGATCTGTTCATTAATATCAAACTCAGAAGAGGTAATTTTCCTCTTTGTTGGTGAAAAGAATAAAGATAAAGCCGTGGCTCTCGGTGGGTAATAACTGACCTGGATGAGTCAGTGACAGCTAAGCTGGGTTTGGCCCTGCAGTGGGAGCTAACGGAGGACAACTTCGGCACTTAAATCTCAGAAATTCTGGAAATACACGACAAAGCACTTAGAAGGGAAGCAACATTTTTGGACGGGTTTGTGAGTCCTGACATTTCAATAAATAAAACATGTGCATTCTAGCCCCGAGGTGAAGTGGCGACTCGTCCATCCAGGGTGTACCCCGCCTCCTGCCCAGTGTCAGGTGGGATCGAGTGACCCTGATGAGGATAAGCAGTTACAGAAGATGTAGTTTACCTGAGTGCAGGGAAGTACGGGGGACAGCGAGGAAGAGGATTTAAACACACTGTGGTCACTCAAAGCGAAGCCACACTCTGCAGAGCCTCACTTTTAATCTTTCAGCTCGTTGCTTAGCTCTCGGGACCGCAACTTTATCTTTGGCATCATTTTCACGCAGCAGTTTTCAACAGTTAACAACTAGCTGGAGACTTTAGCTGCGAAAGAGATGGATATTTTTCTCAGGAGTTGGTGGAGACCAAAAACAGAGTAAAAATAGTGTGAATATGGGACTATAGGAGTCACAGAAACACAAAGCTCATACAGTAATCAAATAAATTTGGTGATTCTTATAATCACTCCTTGAATGATGTAATCTTTCTACATTCATTTCTAAATCTTTGGTATTTCTCTGCTTCTTGTTATTTATTGGCCATAATACACCAATAAAAACATATTGATGATAAGCTAATAATGTAAGCTATAGTAGACCATTTAATTATTGGTGCTGCACCAATCCAATATATACTGTATCAGTATCCAGAGCAGTATTGGCTTTTTTTTAAAGTCCTGTATTCAATCCCTCGTCTCATGTTACCTCACATAAAATACAATAATCAATAAAAATGACGCAAATGAGTGAAGCACTTTAAATTCAGGGAACACCGCTCTCAGAACAGTACTCAGTATTCAGTCTGGCTCTGAGAGTATATCAGACAAACATCTCCACCACAAGCAGACACCTGCTGCATATTTCCAACACTGACCCCACCGGGATCTCCAAAGGTGTTTGTGGTCTGGTTACTTAATTTGCTCCCACAGAGCATCAGCAGCTTAAAGGGCCGAAATTAGCCACAAGGCAAGCGGCGTTCAGGTAGGAGGACTGGCTTCAGTGGCGAAGATCTCATTAGCTCACAACAGCAAGGAAAGAAGAAGTGTTGCCAAAGCATTACTGACCTCGGGCTTCTTCCTCCTTAAACTGCTGTCAATATCTAATCAGTCATAACGTCCGCACACAGATAGTCTGACCTCCAGCTTTAAATCGAACCTGTCGTTTTTGTACGATGTTCACATTGACGTGCACTTCGAAAAGCAGCAATATAACAAAAAAAAAATCTGATTTACTGATTAAAAGCTGTAAAATAAACTTAACATACACAATATGCTGCAGAATGGCCCATGTCCATTGTGTCTTATGGAGGAGATGAAGCTCATTTGAACCACTTTAGACTGGTGAGTACTTTTATCTACAACAATGGATCATTCAATAATACTGTCAGATAATGTCTGAAATGTAGTCGGGTAGACGTTTAAGGCAACATAGAAATGGAGATACTTGAGTAAATGTACATCCACTGCCTGTCTGTGGAGAGCAGTGAATGAGTGTTTGGCACGAGGACGCTGCTGAGGGATGATCCCTCTTGGACATTGACGGGGAAACCTGACAAGGAATCTATAGTTAAAAGGTGGAGGAGGAGGAGGAGGAGGAGGATAATCTATGTCTGTTCCTCTGATCAACAGTCCTTCCTCGTTCATTTTTAATCCTCAAGCAAGGCTGCTGGACTTTTCTCCACCGGGCGGCCTGTTGTGAACCCTGCTGTGCGGCAACAAGGAACTCCCTAATTAAGACACACAGGAACTATTAGATGGGATTTACTTAAAGTCAATCAGGACGAGCGCGCGCTGTACGACGCATAACAGAAGGGCTGAGCGGTGACACACTGGCCCCCGGAGATGTGCGCTGGGTTGTGGGCGAGGGATGTGTGTTCCTCCAAACTGGCCATTGTGTGGACAGTAAAATCACGATGATTCACTGGTGTTATTCAGAGGCTCTTCGCACATAAATGAAACCCTCGGGGAAATCAGAACAGCCTCCAGGTAGGAACGTCTGACTGTTTGGTACAACAGCTGAAGTGCTGTGAAGTGAATCACATATTCTGCATGACAATTTCACGATGCCGCTCCCCGGGATGAAACGGGTCTGTGCTCAGGCCGAGGGTAGCGCCGCTTCACGAGCTGATGAAGACCAAGTTCACACAAGATGAGGTTACGTCTGTTAAAACCAGACATGTTTTATCATCTATGAATGACCAGTGTAGCTACAACAACACAGAGGCTATTTCTGCTCGGCTTGACACAAGTTTCTGAAAAAAAAAAAAAAAAAGGAAACATGTCCCCCAGAGAGACACAGCCCTTCCTCTGAACACGAACACATTAAACTCCCCTCGGTCAAGGGAGGACGGACTTATCTTGAAGGGAGGAAAATGAGACATACAGCCCATTTCTAACAGACTGACTTCGATCATAAAGCCACAACCACAGGTTTGACCACTTTCACTGGGGCTCTCTGCATAACTTATTCAAAAAAAAAAAGGGGGGGGGGGGCATGAAGTCAAGCAGCACTAACGGCGGGACCAAAATAAACTCAGGAATTTGTCTGCACGGAGAATAACTTAAACTCAAAAAACTACGAGAACAAGCCAAATGATGAGCACCAGTGTTCAAAAACACAGACGTGAATGTTCATCACAGATGGTGCTTTCATTTGGGAGCCGGTTTCATCACTGATGTGTGCACATACAGGCCGTGCAGTTATGTTGTGCATCCAGCCCCAAAATCAAATCAAATAAATAAATAAAAGGAAAGCTGTGTGTGTGTGTGCGTGATATAATAACATGTGCAGCAGTTTCTGAATGAACTGTGACATAACATGAGGCATCACGAGTGTCTCAGTGAACTGATGCACGTCCTGATTGAGTGTTTTTCTGAATAAATGTCTCTTTAGGCTCTTTGTCTTTCTGTCACCGTCGAGCCATCCTCGGTTAATTCAGCGAATATTCAACAGCTGTCAGTCTGGTTTCATTTCCGTCAAATAAAACACAAAAAAATGTGTCACTGTTCATTTGCACAACTGCACACAAAGTTTTCTTGTCTCGGTCGAGGCTGTATACTCACGTCCCAAGGACTTCCTTGAAGTCAAATATCTTCTTGATGTCATCGACATGCTTCTTCCAAGACCCATCGCCGGACTCGCCGTTTTCTTTCGCCATTTCGCACCAGGCAAGAGGGGGGAGGTGGGTGGGTGGGGGTGGGAGGTTGGTTGGGGTTGGTTGGATTGGAGAGGGGGGTGAAGAAGAAGAAGGAGAAGGAGAAGGTGCTGCTGCTGGAGGAGGAGGAGGAGGATCACCACCACAGCCAAAAACAAGAACAAAAAAAAAAAAAAAGAAAAAGAAAAAGAAAAGTGCACTTCTGTTTTTTTTTTTGGCTTCCCGGCTGTTTGTCAGCGCTTCCTCAGCCTCATGCATGCAGCCAGGCGAGCCCGAGAAAGGGGAGGTATGTCCTACCCCGAGAGAGGTTATTTGACTAATCTGTTTGACGTATAGCGGATCCCGACACTGAGCTTCCCCACTGTTCAGATCACTGTGACGGGGAAACACAGGCTCTCCCCTCCTCCTCCTCCTCCTCCTTCTCTTCTTCCTCCTCCTCCTCCTCCTCCTCCTCCTCACCGGGCGGGTTTCAGTCAGAATCAAGCGGCGATGCGGTGAGCTCGGGTCGGGCTACTTGCAAAGGGGAGGATGACACCTGGCAGTTGCATCCGAGCTGGTGGTGGTGCTGCTGCTGCTGCTGCTTCTGAGCCATCGAGTCACACCGACCGACCGCCCTGTGGTTGTTATAGCAATAGGAGGAGTGGGAGGTTGCTGCTCCCGCCTATCTATCTGACAGCGTGCACAATGAACGATTTAAGTGTTCGCATTGCACCAAATCACCGACCCGGTGGAAACTCCTCTGGACTCCGTCAGTGTCAGTGTCAGGGTGCGCCTCTGCTGCTAACAATGCGTTTGTGTGTGTGTGTGTGTGTGTGTGTGTTTGTTTGTTTTTCATCCAGATTTGAAACCAAGTTTGTTGCACGCACGCAGCAGATGCTTTCATTTTAGCATGTGGGGAAATGTAAAGGCAGGGGCGGAGCTAGGAGAGCATGCACGACCGAGGTGACCCCTGCCCTGCCTTTCACTTCCTTCCATGCTTTGTCTGTTGTTTGTTTTTTTAAGATGTCAAACTGCTTTAAAATGTGCATAAAATGAACACTGGGTCGCAGGTGTGGGCCGGGCAATGAAATTAATCAAAACCAAAACAACACAAGGGAGCAATACAACAACCACTGAGAACATAAATAAAAATCAGACCAGCAACAAACTAGGACAGGCAGTAAATGTTGTTAATATGTAGAAAGTTAAAAGAGTTAACAGCTAAATTAGACTAAAAGTAGAAAGAAATCATGAAACGATGAATCAGAAAATAACCCTTTATTTTCGGTTTCTCGATACTTGTGGCCCTTCACTGTAATTCACTGTCTATGTCACTTGACCACTGCTTTCTCTCTCACACAAACCTTTGTACCCAAACCAAAGAAAACATCTTCGTGTCACTATTTTGCAGTGTAGACTCCGAGATTTAAATTTAAAGGCAGGGGCAGAGGTAGGAGACCGTACGTGGTTGTGTGTCAGCGTCTGGGGGCTTCTGGGGGTGTATTTATTTGTGCTGAACCTAACCACAATCAAACAATCAGAAAATAACCTTTTATTTTGTATTTCTCGATACTTGCGCTCCCTCACTCTCATTCGCTCTCTATGTCACTTGACCACTGCTTACTTTTTCTCTCAAACCATCGTACACAAACCAAAGGAAACTTCTTGGTGTCGTTATTTTGCAGGCACAGGCACAGATTCAGAAGTTTGTACATGAAAACAAAGCCAGGACACAACGTGTGCGTATCATTGTTTAGTCCACGAGCCTTCAGTGACAGTTCAGGCTGACCGTGGAGTAGTTTGACCGGCCTGATCTGGCTTAACTTTGGCACTATTTTTATTCAGCACATCCTGCGGCCTGCACCACCGCAGCCAAAATGCAACACACCTATTTAAATGAATGGGGGAAAACTGCCTCAGCGCTGGATTTGGTCTGAGTTAGACCTATGGAGGGCCTCAAATATTCACAAACTGTTTTCATTAGTGTATAATCACCTGAAAAAAAGCAGCTTATCTACCGTGTTGAACCACCACAGACAAACACTGGCTCTATACAGGGTATTTCACCCACTGTGGTTTCTCCATCATGCTTGGAACAGGAGGACAAGTGGAGGGGATTGCAATCTAAATCCAAATCCTACAAATTGGTCCTTGAAAGGGGGAACTCTGTCTTTGGGGAGTACTACTACATTAGTTGGGGGTGGATGCATAACGCCTTTGAGCTGACCAAAATCCGCTAGACTGCCTCGAGTGATGTCGCTTGACTTGCTGGTTATGGGTGAAAACTACAAGTTTGAAAAGTAATTAAAATCTGGTAGCGCCGAGATAAAAAAAGAAGAGAGCTTAGCAAACCTGTGTAATTCGCTCCTTATCTGTCCAGCCACTGCTAGCATCACACGTGCAAATCTACCAGCAAACTTGCGCAACATATCTTGTGATGAGGAAGAATGTGAAGAGATTTCTGGTTCTGCTGCGTTGATTTGAATCCTTTTGTTAAAAAAAACTCCATTGTGTGAGTGCAAAGCTGAATCTGCAAAGTGCTTTCTACTTCAAACAGACTATGTAGCATAATTGTTTATAATTGTGAAAGGACAGTTAACGATAATTACTTGGGTTTATCCTCCAGTGTGTCCCTGATTCTAACCAGAACAAAAAAAAAGTCTTATTACAGGTTTTTGAAGGTCATTTGAAGCCGCCTTCTCCCCTCAGACACTGATTTTTGTGAGTCCTATCATCAGTTGTAGTTGATTAGCTTCATCAGTTGTGGGAAGAAAAAAAAAAAACACGACATCAGGAGAAAACAAACATGAAAATAGATTTATTTGAAAATATTTCCATTTGAATATTCTGATCTGGTTTATTTACATTAGCCCTTTGTTTTGTAGCTTAAACCACGATTAAATAATTATAATGTTCAAGTACTTCTCAAGCCCAAATTTGTACCATGAAATGTCCAAATACATTTAACTCAACATTTAACAGTCAAAATGGTAACATCTCTCTTTGTTCATTCAGAAATCCAGCTAAAGGACGTGCGTTCACACATAGATACTTAAAGGGTAATGCTCAGTGATTCCTAACAACTTAATTTGTTGTACAGAGCAGCGTGAGACGACTGAAGTGCCTCTTTACTAGAATGACATTGTAAACATCGTCTCTAAGGCCTCGATTCAGATCTTGTTTTCTCACAGTGGTGCCTTGTACGTCACACATAAATATGCAGGCATAGCAGATGAGAGAAAGGGGAAAAAACCTAATTAAAACATGTGTTTACTATAAAGTTCAGACCGATTTATTTTTATAATGCGCATCCATGTCGTCTTAAAGGTCCCGTGTAACTGCCATGCAGCAGCCCTGCACACTTGATGACGGTGGGAAGAGCACTGCAGATACAGTATGTAGTGTAGTACTGACTCTGGTGTACTGGGTGTTTTGGTTCCCAGGTTTGTTGAGTCTTAGGAGAAGGTAGCGGTGAGGATGGCCTCTTGTTGTTGCTGATGGAGGGTCCCGATACCGACAGCAGGGGCGGGCAGAGCGGGTCGGCTTACTAACCGCAGCTGAGAAAGACAGAGAAGACAGTCTAGTATGTGTGATATCGATGATTCATATCAATGGCTGTATGTGTTGAATCGGTGCTCACCTTGCAGGCCAGCTGCTTCTCAAACCTGGGAGCTACAAAAGACCAGGGACCCATGTTTTGAGGCTCCTCCTGACTCCATATAAACTCTGTGGATGAGATTTAAAGACATACATCACGTTGCTCACGCCAAACACGTGACATTCAAAAGTCCTCCCGCTCTTTGACCACAGAGCGGGGAAACTTCAGATCAAACTGAAACTGGATTTGCTTCAGCGCGTTCGGGGGAGTGAGTAAAATGAAACGGAGAGCTGAAGTGAAACCTGAACCCTGACATTTTGTTCCAGGAAGAATCACAATGACATTTTATAAAAACACAATGACTACAAATCTCTGAGCACAGGAGTCTCTGGAAAAACTTTGATGGGGTTTAAAGTATAAATTCTTATTTGACGTGTCCAGAAAATAATCAGCAGATTATTGGAGGGTAAAATAATTGTGTTGAAGCTCCACTAGTTTTCTTTTTTGCAGCATTTGACAAATAACACTGCAGACTAATGTGGATACAGCTCGACGGGCTGAAACCAATTTGAGTGGCGACTCGAACAAGAGTGGCTGACAAGTTTTAGACAGCGAAGCTTATAGTTAGAAAGTTAGGAAACAATGTTGATGGTTATCATGGATAAGGCAGAAATATTTAAATAATGTAAGTGTTTTTGTGTAGTTCCAGTGCAAACAAAAGAAATGAACATGAAAGTATTTGTGACAGAAATGCAGGGGTGCCAATATTTCTGGCCATGACTATGTATGAATACAGGGATGGTAAACCCCTCAATGAAAGACTGGACTGGGTTATAAAGGCTAGATGGGACAGCTTGAAGCCCAGAGGTGAAGTCAGAGTTTGAGCTGTCGGTTTATATCTCGTCATCTTTGCTGTAATCATGCTACGGCTCATTAAAAAGAGTGAAAACCATCTTGACACAGTTGGCCACAAACACTCAGTCATATGTGTGAGGAGAAACGTGTCACACTGTTAGCTTGCAGTTCCTCATTCTTTGGAAGTCTTGCACACAATGAAGCACTAACAGTCGTGGAGAGGATTGACATTTGGCGGCAGAGGGTGGACAAAACAACAGAAACATTTAATACAATAGCCCGGCAGTGAATACCAGTCTGGTGACGACGTTTGTCACTGCACCAGTTTCTCGTTTCTCTAGATGTTTGTCTAATGTTGTCTCAGGGACTCGCTTATCAAAGTGGTGACTGTCAGACTTCTATTGAAGTTACTGCATACTGCTTAGCAGGCTCACAGCTTACGATGACTCATTTGTGTAGCTGCTTCTATAATTGTTTCTCTCAGCACGTGTACTGAAGACAGATCATTTTCTTCTAAGTTAACTAGAATAAAAACTGAACTGTTGTCAACAAAAGGTCAAAGGTCATTCGCTTTCACTGAAGACTGCAAACAAAGGCACGTATGTAAGATTATAACAACCTCATCAGGACAAAATGAGCGTGTTAAGGTGGTCTACTTTAAAGGAATAACACAGCTCATGAAGTTTTTAGTTTCTCTTCATCACGCTCATATCTGAAACAAACTTCTAGAGGATCTGCAACTCTTTGCGTCAGCTTTTTACTACGTTCTGGGTTCATTATTCCTTTTTTTCATTGAGGTTTAAATGATGTTTTAAGCTCGATGACTTCCCTTTGTGTTTGTAAAGTACCTCTTGTGCATCAGTCACAAAGACTGCAGTGTTATGTAACGTAGCACAGGGAAATGCCTCGAAAATCATGACACAGGAAATGCATGTTGGCAAAGACAAACAGTGGACACAAAGAATATAAATATAAACTGGGAACTGCCTTGGGGAACTTCGTCGAGGCATTTGTAACCAGAACAAAAAAAGACAAAACAAGAAATTATTTATATTTACTCTGAGGTGAGTGTTTTGTCCTCTACTGTGCTTCAATAAAGGCTTTTAAAGGTTCATTTGTTCATAAACAAGCTCTGGTTTCTTTAAGGACGAGAAGGTCACGTTACCCCGCTGCTCATCGAGCTCCACTGGCTACCTGTAGCAGCCCGCATTACATTCAAATCGCCAAACTTTGCTCATCTGTCGTTCCACCAGTTCCCACCAGATCAGGGGCGTCCCTCTCTACCTCAGAAACCTCCTGAAGACCCAGCTCTTCAGAGAGGACCTCCTCTCCTAGCACTACCATCAACTGGAGATGATAAATCTCCCTCCTCTAGAACTGTCACAGTACTTATTGTTGCACTAACATGCCCTAGTCGCACTGCACCTTGATTGTTTCCCTTCTTTGTAAGTTTCTTTGGGTAAAAGCATAAATCTAAATATGAGAAAAACCTAAACACAATATTCATAAATAAAGTTTTCGATGACGGTACTTATAAAGTCAGTGTGCCCACTGACAGTGACGTTGGCTGTCCCACACATACCTTTAGCATTGGTGTATTTTTTGAGCTCCTGCTGCAGAGGCTCCAGTGGGAACGGACACAGCTCCTCCACACGGATGAGTGCTGTGTTCTGGTTGGCTGCGGCTGTCTCCCTCTGTTTCAGCAGTGCATAGTAATGCTTCCCCGAGCACAGCACCACCTTCTGGACGCTGCACGGAAAAAAGAAAGAGAGAAAAATGGGCTAAGTCTGACAGACGGGTTACTTAAAGAAAGTTTTGGCAGGCTGTAATTTTGACCGTTGGCAGCCTGTAATTTGATCTGGTGAGGTCCACCAAGAGAAATCTTTTCACGGATGGTGCGACTTCCATACCTTTGTGCTGAGACTGAAGTATCACCCAGCACAGGTCTGAAAGACGTTCCTGATGCCATTTCAGCCAGACTGGAAGCTGCCCCCTGTGAAAAGATCAAACATGATTTTACCCACTTGGAACATGCATGCACAGCATTTGGGACTGAGTCGTCTTTACAGTATCTCCACAGTACTCACGGAAAATCTAAGCAGAGTCTTGGGTCCGACCACGATGAGGGGTTTGCGGAAGTTTCGGATCATCTGTCTCCTCAGCAGGTGGAAGTACTGAGCAGAAGTGGTCGGGTTGACCAAGCCCATGTTCACATTGTCGCCGTCCACTCCCTCCTCTTTACTGTCACACATCTGAGAGACAGAAGAGGACAATCATTTACAGCTCAGGTAATATCTAACACAACACGGAGTCCATGCAATGTAATATGAAAGACATTGAGTAGCAGCAGCAGAGACTTGGAGGTTGTGATGTCAGGATATTCCCACGAGTTAACAAATAACTGCTGTGCTTTGCAAACAGCACACCTCTACAAATGTTCCTCTAAATCCAGATGTGTCGGTCTGGTCAAAAGCTCAAAATCAGCTGTTTTATATTGCTGAAAAGTCCAAGTTATAAAAGTCTCACTGCTAAAACACGCTACATACTGGACTGTTTTCAGTTTCAGACATCAGTGATCACTCCTTCTTCACGATAAAGAGCCCTACATTCACGCTCTGCCACTTTATTTAGATGTCTGTGAATTTTATGCTTCCTAATGTTCCATAACACAGTAAAAAAAATCCTGTCCACGCATGCATTAAAGCTAACATCCACACATTGTGATTACTACTGCGTGACAATAAAGTTGATTCCTACGTCTCTGAAATTTTTCACCTACTTGCCTGATATCAGGCAGAATTGTCACCACATCATACTCAGAGTCAGTCGACTCAATGGAGTGGGCGGACTCGAGGGTCTTTACCCAGGCAATCAATTTCCTGCTCACAATAGTGCGACTGGCAGAGTGCTGCTTACATAGGGGGCAGTGAATGAGTGAATTGGAGGGAGGGATTTCAGACACAGCCTCAATCTGTTGGCTTTTGTTCGCTGACTGCAGGTGGTCAAAGAAACAATATCTTTGTTGATTTGTCATTGATTTCTTCTGTTAGTGGCCTGTAAATTATGTTCCTTTGTACTGCAGAAAGCCAGCATGGACTGACAGGTCTCTAACATGACTTTGCTGTACCATTTATGTAACCGTGCTAAGAAAAAATGATCAAGGAGCCAAGGAACATTGGTCCACTGCTAAAACTCTTTCCAAGTTCAATGCTACAACAAGTGGCAACAGGCAACCTCTGCTCTGCTGTGAGGTCAAACATTAAACCTCCATAAACAAAGAGGTGAGGCTTCACTTATTGACATGTTCTGGATTTGTCCCAGCCTGGAAAAATACTGGAGAGACATTTTCCGAACCTTGTCCCTCATTCTTAATCTTGAACTAGAGCCCGACCCGTTGGTCGCCCTTGTTGGCACCACTGGAGAGGAAGACATGCGCCCAACTCCAACTAAAAGTTGCACATTATTTACACAAAATCAGACACCCACAGACCTGGAGGAAGCGCTCCATGTGGCAGGATGAGTGCTCAGGTCCGGCTCCATCGTAACCGTGAGGCAGCAGGATCACCATCCCGTTCTGTAGCAGCCATTTAGCTTCACCTGGGGACACAGTTTCACATCTGATGTGAGAAGATAATAAAGGTAATGGCAATGATCTACACCTTTGTATGGACAGGATGATGCAGCACCTATGTAATAAAGTATATTTTGTATAACTGTGAATCTGCTGGAAGTCTGGTGAGAAGTCTACCTCCAGAGATGAAGGTATCAAAGATGATCTGCGCTCCGTTGAAGAAATCTCCAAACTGAGCTTCCCAGATGGGAAGGAGCTTCGGCTGAGCGATGCTCATACCGTATTCAAATCCGAGCACCGCCTCCTCGGACAGCGGGCTGTTACACACCTGAACACGCAGAAAGACGTCACAGTACGCCACGTGAAGGGAGGAAATGAATGTTCTCCATATGTCATGATTTAGATGGATTATGTTCAATTTACCTCGAGGAAACCTGTCTGCTGATCGCTGATGTGGTTTAGAGGGATGTACATGTCATTGGTGTCTTGACACACCACCATGGCGTGTCGCTGACTGAACGTTCCTCTTCCAACATCCTGTCCGCTGATTCGGATATTAAAGCCTGTAGCAACAATCATTTGAAATCTATAAATCTTGACAGCAATAAAATGAAGTCATTCTTATATTTGATCTGATGTTGAGCTGCCTGATGCCGACCTTGAGCGAGGAGAGAGCCGAAAGCCAGGGCCTCTGCTGTGGACCAGTCCAGTTTGGTCCCTTCTTCCAACTTCTGCAACCGAGCCTGAGATCACAACAGAGGGGAAAACATCATCTAGCTGCTGCCGAGCCGAGAAGAAGATGGAAATGACCCTAACGATGGCGATGGCTGTACCTGTACGTGGGTCTTTCCAAGGTGGCTGTGCAGCTGGATTTGCTCAGGGATGTCCACGGATTTTGCTCCGACAAACTGCAGCAGAGGAATGGGGACACCCGTGTCCCAGGTGGTGACTCTGGCCTGGGGCTCCACCAGATCGCCCCAGCGGCCCTGCAGGTTGGTGGGTGGAGGGCTGTACAGGGTCATGTTGGACAGCTTGTCGTTGAGCCTGCTGTAGTACTTGGACTTGATCTCGTCACGCTCGACATCGGTCATCAGCCCCTCGGAGATGAGCTGGTCCGAGTAGGAGTCAGGAACGCTCTTACGGGATCTGTGAAGGGAGTATTTTATAAGAACACAACATAAAATCCACAGGGAGGGAATAATAGTGTTGCTAACCCTAAAACAGCCTTGCAATATTTCAGGGAATTTTTTGAGACTGATATTCTTGTTGCTCACATCACAAGTTATTTTTGTTTTAACAGCTGCTGAGCTCTCCTGACAGGATTTTTAGCTCTCGTAGTAATTAACCAGGTGCTTCAGCTCGAAGCTGTGAATTAAGTTTTCTCGATTGGACCGTTTTGTTGTTAGTCCTCTTGCACTTCTTACAGATTACCGTGGTTTGTTCTTTTGTTGGTCTGATCTTTTGTTAACAAACCACTTCCACACTACTGAAGTGGCTGCGCTGTGGACCTAACTCCTGCAACGTGTTACTTTCACTTTCAGCCATTGGTTGCTGTTGCTCTGCTTAGTAGTTTGACATTATTTTGTCCACAGTAATAATGAAATGAGCTGAGATGCAACTTCGAGTAGTGCCGTTTCCACTTTTAGTTCAGCTGTAGTGTTTCAGCGATGCTGGTTAGCTCGGTAGATAGAGAGTACACCCCGTATACAGAAGCCCAGTCCTCGCTGCAGCAGGCAAGATTCAAATCGCCCCAAAAACATCTTTAAAAACTTGTTTTTAACCATTATAAGCCGATTACAAGCTTCTGATTTAAAGAGTTTATGGAAGAAAACTGAAGTTACACATTACGAATAATCCTCCTGTTTGTGCTAACTTTGTCTCTCTGGTCGGAGCACCTTTGCTTTCTCTACAGCCGCAATAACTGCAGTAAAACTGTTGAGTGGAAGAAATGTTTTGAGGAAATGTTGCTGTGATCGCTCATGTGTGACAATGGTTTCCTTAATTTGAGGATTCTTGATCAGGATTCAATGCAACATCTTGGAAACTGAAAACACAACCTATGAAAACAAATACAATGTCTTATGTCAGCAAGCTGTCCATGTCACCATGAGACCTGAGGCGTACAACGTTATGATATTTTGAGGCTGACAAAAATATCCACCCAGTTAATATTGTGTGCATCATTAGTATTTTTCTGTTGCAGTATGACAGCTGTATTAAGTGTCATGCTGCTAGTAAAAGATACAAAAAAGCTAAAGCCACAATCCCAAATATCGACAGGATATATCGTCACAAGAGAACAGGCAATTACTCTCTCAGAAAGCAGCAGTCCTGAGAAATAGGATGTATGTGCTACAATAACTTTTGAAATGATGCTAAGAAATGTGCAGTGTACAGTAAAATGAACTGACCGGATGATTTTATACATGGCCGGGTTGGTAAAGAAAGGCTCGTCCAGCTCGTTGTGGCCCCACTGACGGTAGCAGATCAGGTCCAGGATGACATCCTTCCTGAAAAGCCGCTGATACTCCACAGCCAGCCGAGTGGCCCGCAGGACCTCCTCTGCATCATCTCCATTCACGTGGATCGCAGCGCAGTTCACCATCTTACCTGTGGTACAAACGTGAGCATTACAAAAGGTCAAGGAATATGCTGAAAACTGCGCAGATTTCACCTCTCCGACAATTCGACAGATTTATACAACATTTATTTCAACATAAAATACCAAATTTTAACTTTACAGACGATGTTTTTGCTTTTTTTCCACTGACCGACATCACTACAGTACAAAGATGATCTCCCTCTCTCCGACGGAGTGGTGTAACCCACTTGGTTGTTCACTATGAGGTGGATGCTCCCACCGACTCTGTAGTGAGGAAGGTTTGAAAGCGTCAAAGTTTCTGGAACGATCCCTTGGCCAGTGAAAGAGCCGTCACCATGGACCTGTGCAAGAGAGAACACAGATTGTCTTTAAGTTCTGGTAACACTGCAGCACGGTTTGACGAGGACGCCTTTAATTAAACTCTCTGGTTCACATTAATATAACTTCAGACGCTCTACCACCACGCTGAACAGAGAATTTAATTCAGACAACATATCTGTGGATGCCAACCACTTGGCAAATATCTTACACCAAGTATGACCATTTAGGGACATGGAGGAGCTTCTTCTTCAGAGCTGTAGCGTCATCATCATGTAAACTTCATGGCTGCATGTGTTGTTGAAGCATTGTTGTGGAG
This sequence comes from Nibea coibor, assembly GCA_023373845.1. NCBI lineage: Eukaryota > Metazoa > Chordata > Actinopteri > Sciaenidae > Nibea > Nibea coibor. Next base: position 20,218,378 of record CM041721.1, read on the forward strand.
CAGTACCTGCAGACAGACGACTTGGTCTCCAGACTGAGCGCTGTCTTCGGGTGAATAGTCTCCCTCCTTCCTGAGCTGCTGTCTGGCTCTGGTTTTGCCCTGAGCCACGGGGTTGATCGCCTCGAGGTGAGACGGGTTGGGCAGCATGGTCACGTGAAGAGGGTGTCCAGCACCGAAATCTAACTCCACTGAGGACGTGAGGTGGGAGAGGACGTCGCCGATGGCAGGCGAGGTGTCAGGAAACTCGCTGAGGCCACGCATCTTGCGGAACATGAGCTGGAGGGAAATAAATGATGGAGGAACAGCGTTTTTGATGCTATCTTAACCTTGTTTGCTGTTTGGCAGCTGGCTGGGAATTTCTATTTACTTGTGCGGCTGATTAAAGTAGTGCAAAACAATCTAATCGTATCAGGTCATGGATAATTTGAAAGTATGTCTCATTAAATGAGGCTAATTAACCTCTGGTGGGAACTTCAGCAGGCCTGTCAGGAGGTTGAGGCGGCCTCTGTGCGGCATGCCGATGACAATGTCAGTGACTCCGCTGTGGGCCAACTGGTGGAAAAGCTCGTAGAAGAAACCCATCATGCTCTCTGCTCCTTCTCCTCCATAACGCTTCACAGTAGCAAACTTGGTGCCCAGGAAGTGGTCAAATTCCTGCAGGTTGAAAGAGAAAACGCGACGTTATGATATGAAAGGTGAGTTGTAAGACCGTGCACAACCTCCTATTTCTTCTTAGACTTACCTGAGACTCAAGCATGACTTTGGCCAGCCGCCTCCTTTCCTCTGGGGAGAAACTCGTCTTCTTGAGTTCCTCAAAGCGGTCAGCGAACCACTCCCTCTCCTCCAGGCTGCTCAGCTGGCTGATCTCCACTGACAGGTGGCCGCAGTAGGCTTCTTCCAGGTAGGCCTGAACCTCCTCGACTGAAGCCTCCGCTTTGCCAAAATGCCGGAGACCTACAGAAGCACAAAGAACGAGCAGCGAACATCACTGAATGTTTAATTCAACGGTCATCAGTCTTGCACTAGAAATTGGTTTGTTGTCAAATGTTGCAGATAAATAAATATACAGAACATAAATATCACACTTAGTGTGATGGCCAACCTTTCTCCAACTGTGATGGACGCCCAGCATCCTGCAGATCATCATGCAGGAATATTGAGGTTAAATTTAATACCATTTAATACCTTTTTAACACCTTCTAAATATGCAAAGCTTGTTTCAAGTTTCACTGCAGCAATCGACCATGTACATAACTTTTCACTATCCAGTGATGTTGTACCATCATACTAAGCACAAACTTCTTGAGAACCATCACAACGTTCCAGGGCGTTCTCGTAACTATGGTAACTCATGGTGCCGGAGGAGAGGGAGCGCTGAACGTCGCATTTTGCACAACGTTTGGACAAAGTCCAGAGCAGAGTTGCTTCACACATGAAGCAACAACAGGAGCCTCTCTGTGTCAGGCGAGTTCTCACATGTTGACTAAACTTTACAAACCGAGTCTCAAAGTGACGACACAGCTCTGCGACGAGTCCATGCTAGGTAACACCGCTGGCTGTGTGACAATCTGCCAATAAAAACATCACCCCCCTTCCTTGGATATACATTGACTCATAAATGGCCTCTGTGAACTTTAAATGACGGAAATAGCGATGAGAGACCTCGAATGCATCAACTACACAAAAACAAGCACAGCAAATTTAGATGAGTTACATTTTTGGTGTTAGTGAAATTTGAGTTAATTACACTCTCATAGAGTCAAATGCATTATATTTTACTCTGCCTTTAGAAGTAGTAGAGTGTAATAACAAAGTGTCAGTAAATCAAACCTGTCAAGAGTAATTGTATGAATATTAACTTAGTGTTAAGGTGCCAAAGAGTTAAATTAACACTCTATATGGACCCTTATATACAGTAGTGTTAATTTGAGTATGCTGATTTTGCTGTGGGAGTCTACCGCTGTACACTATGGAAAATAGTAATACTGTACAGTCTGTGTAATAAATTCTGGTGAACTTTTAACAAACAAACTTACTTCAAATCATGTGCTAGCCGTTGAATAAATAATACCTCGCAATCAGACATGTTGTTAATTGTTATTTCAATTCTGATGCTAAAAATGGGTCATCCACATTTATGCATTTATCCCTGCATGAGCGCACAGGGGGAGAAGTATCTCAGGTGCACGTTTTGTAGTCCATCATCTGATCTTTGTAGTGCTACTACAGGTCAACAACACAGCCTAATGTAGGAGCAGTGTGATTCCCTGAGCGCTGTGGATGTCTTTTCCTAATCCCTTATTAAGTCTCCTTCATGTCTTTCCTTGAACTCTTGACATTTTCCATGGAGGCTAAGGAAAAGTGGCTAGGAAAGGTAATTTCTCGACTATTCGAGACTTTCATGTTGTCTTACCAGGATAAAGCAGGTGCAATCAGCTCCCAATGAGTCTTACACACTTATTTACATGTATACGAGCATCAAAACATAGTTGGAAGGAGCAGACACTGTCATGTTAACATCTTTTCTCTGTTTATTTACCTGAGGTGTTGAGTTGTCCTCTGACTGTCTCCTTCAGCATGTCAATCTCGGGGACACTGTCAGCCACAGGCTTCTGGGGTAGTAAGGGGTTAATTTTAGCAGCCTTGTGTCCATGTGCTCTGTATGTCTCCACCAGACGGGCCAGACCATGATCTGCAGTCAAACACAAGACAGCTTCAATGTCAACACAAACCCTGCCTCTATGCACTTTAAATGTGAGTTTCTTATTTTACACAGGTGTGAACTGTGATGAAATAACTTTACAAGCGCCGGTAAATGCACATTTTCACCCAGCAGACTCCTCTCCCCACCGGGTGATGCTAACTCATCCACCCCGTGAATTAACCCCATGCTGACCTTGATTGAGTGCCGCGATGCGGTCGACCTGATACTGGAGCTGGCTCTCGGTCTGTTTGGGTCGGTACCCGTAGACTCCTTTCTTGGTGTGGTAGTAACAGCAGCCGACAACCTGCCGAGCGACCCGGGGAGGGAGCCTGCTCAGCGACGTTTTGAGGAAAAGCACGGCGGACATGTTTGAAAGCAGCACCGCTTTTAATCTTTGAGCAGCGCGCACACCAGCAGCTACAAGACGGCGGCCATACTGCCGACAACGGACGGACGTTATGGGAGGAGGCGCTGCACCAGACGCCGATTGGCTGAAGTTCACGGGCTCTTTCACAACCACAGCAACGTGGAGATGTTTCACTTTTTAAAAAAATAAATATTTAATCGCTTTTTGTCTCATATAAAAACACAATATAGTTTACAGATAAACGGTGCTTTAAATTTAAGGGAGATTAAAAAAAAAAAAAAGTTCGAAGGTAAGTGAAGTATCCGCGGTGACGTAGCGCAACAAGTGTCAAACGTTGACAGTTGTGCTGCGTTCATGTACACCGTGTAAATCTCACGTTCAACGTTTAAAACGTTATAAATCAGGATTTCAAGTGTTGTTTTCTCTGTCGTTATCTGTTGTTTATTTTCTTTTTTTTTTTTTTACTTTTAAATAAATAATATAATAATATTATATTAATATAATGTATTATTTATAGCTGGGATAGGCTCCAGCACCACCATTATCCTAATGAGGATAAGTGGTTACAGAAAATGATCGAATAATTATTCACAGATAATAAAATAATAATAATAAAGAAATAGATAATAAACATCTATATAGATGGGTGACTAATTAAAGTCATTAAAACGGTGTAAATTTTATGCTATGGCCTTTACAGACTGTCCTTATCCAATAGAATCAACACCTCAGCAGCTCAAGAGGATGCCAGCACCCACCAGTCCACCGTCACCAGACCACAGATATTTTTTCAGCATGCGTTCGGTATATCTGCTTCTAAATCCCCCCTGATGTTCATTAGTCAGTACTGTTCTATAAGTTTGATTTTATTTTAAATGATTTCCTAGAATTGAGTGGCTAGAGTAAAGAATAATACATAATTATGTAGTTGTTTTACTCATGTGTGGGTCAGTATTGATTCCTCTGCACCTCTTATAATCTTGATTTCATAATGATCATCACTCCCAGCAGCAGAAGTTAAGTGACAGTGTGCAAATACCACTGGCCCATTTTTGGGTGAGCTAATGATGCAAGTCATCTTGCATGTCATTATTTATAACCGAGGATACTCACTTCTCCAGGCATCACAACACCTCTGCCTAAAAGTCCTCACGTTTTTCATAAGGGACGGACGTCCCACTCGACTTACAGCAGATTTCTTTTAATATTTTGTAGTATATAGTACAGTATAGTATGCGTTTTACATTGTAGCTTTCCTGTTTTTTCATATAGATTTATATTGTCTGGTATAGTGTACGACGTCCACCACTGGGTGGAGATATTTCATTCCTTGTAAATGGACGTGTTAACCTAAAAGAAACATTTAGTTTCATAAAGTCCTAAGTGACTCTATATCACTTTCAGACATATTATGTCTCAGCCTGTGGGAGGGAAGTCTGAAGTCAGAATTTATCTGTCAGTTAGTTGTAAAATGAGGGAAATTATGAGCAATGATAGCAAATCATTATCGTTCTCTTTAAAGGCTTCACAGATTCTGATCGTTGAGCGTTGAAACTTTATTATCTTACTTTCTAATTTCCCATGTCATCAGTGTTTTTGGTTCACACTTGTGAATAATGTCTCCCTGTTTCGACAGGACTTACTGTACATTAAGTGAGCAAACTGGTCTGATCTTCCAATTTCAGCTGCCCTGAACATTAAACTCCAGATTTTAATATCACCTAAAGTCGAAAGCTTCTAGATAATGACTGACTAACTCCCACAGTAAAGTCATCATGATGTAATGCAGTCAAACATGTTGTGTCTTGGTTGAAAGCTGAGGTGTGGCTGTCTTTGTCATGAAATAACTCCCCCTCTTTTTGCCTTTATCACACCATGTTATCCTGATGACGCTGTGCTGCTAGAGCTCTATACGCACGTTCTCAAGGAGCTGCAGAAGGGCACTCTGGGAAATAATACCCACAGGAAGATACATAACGTTGCAGACTGATATAAATAAATGTAAAAGGATCTGAGTTTGAGACCACAAACAATGGCTGTTTGGGTATTATTGACCTTGTTGGCATGGAAAACAAACCAATGAGTGACGTCTGTGCTGCCAGCAGACTACATCTCCTGAAAGATATTAGAGAGCTCTTGAAATAAGTATGTGCTTTTTTACTTTTACATGATTGACTTAAAAATTTTCAATTAACCAATCAATCAATTACTGGTTCTTAAATCACCCTCTGTAACATGGGACTTGGAGTGTTTAACCACCTTTTTTGTGAGCCTGCAGTAACTACTGGCTGCTGGTGCCATTACAAATTGTAAAAGGTTCAATTCTACGAATAATACTTTAATAAGACTTTACATGCAGCAGCAGCAGAGTCTGTAGAGACATGGCTTAGGAACCGGAGGATGGCCAGTTCAAGTCCAGTATGGAACAAAGTATGGTTGGTAGCTGGAGGGCTGCCAGTTCACCTGCTGCATGCTGCTGAGGCCTTTGAGCAAGGCAATCCCAACTCTGACGAGCCCTGTGTGTGTGTGTGTTACTAACTTGCCTTGTTACAAAAGTTTGCTGATGTTTGTGTATCTACCTATATATTTTTTTTTATTTACTTTCATTTTTATTGTCTTATAAAGTAATTAGATTAATAACTCAATATCATGTTAATGTGTTCTTAAATATTATTCTTATGCTGCTTTTGTTTGGCTCTCTGTATTCTGTATGTGTGTAAACTGTATTTTAAAAGGTGCTATATAAATAAGATACTAAATTCTGGAAATAACTTCATCGAAGGATAAAGGCTCCACTTTGGCATCACCATGAAGATCCACTTTAGGTTCTTACCCAAACCTTTATTTTTAAGGGTGTGCATGAGCTCCAGTTCAGCTGTTTTGTAATTAAAACCCAAAACAACCCACTGTAGCACCCCGACCAGACCGTCAGACACCTGCGAGTTTACCTCAGGAGTTACATAAAGCTGCTTTCCCTCCATCTGCTACGGCTCAGAAATAAGCAAAGAGAAGCACAACAAAGAGAAACAAGTTAGCGAGACATGACACACTGGGGGAGGGAGGGGTGGTTTGTAAAAAAATGTCTTTACAACACTGGACAAGCACAACACACAAAGACGCACAGTCCATATTAGGGGATATGGTTTAATTTGGAGACAGAGGCAAAGAAACACACCACACATGAACAAACATTGACCAAAAAAGAACACAGAGTCTTTCGGCTACACACTCCGCTATGGGAAAAAACGGAAAACTCTACACAGGTAAAAAGCAAGGCTCAAACTAAACAGATAGTTAACTCTTCAACTAAGACAATTATCCACAGAAGTTGCTGAAATCTTGATGACCATTAAACTATGTGGACAGCACAAATACTAACATGAAACTTACCACGATTTAGAGGATCCCAACCCCCCCGAAACTGAAACTGATTAACGAAGTGAGGGACATGTAGAGATCGAAGTAAAATTAAAATTCAGGCATCTTTTTTTTTTCTTTAGAGACAAAAAACAAACCAACCAACCAAAAAAAAAAAAATTGCTTGACACCACCAAGAGGCCAAACTCAAGACCTGGTCAAGGCGAGGCCACATTGAGAGGCCAGACAATTTTTTTTCCAATATAGATTTTTTTTCTTTAATTTCCAATATAAAAAGCTTCACTGGTACAAAATACATATGAACAACCAGTTGTAGAAATTGGAAAGCCTGTGTATGTCTTTTTTTTTTTTCTTTTTCAAATCCCACCCAGTTTCAAAAAATTTAATATCGCCTCAACAGAAAAAGAAAAAAGAAAGAACTACTGTATGTATAATACAGATCACATCAAGATGCACCCACTTTGGCTTTCATCAAGACAAGATAAAACATCTATTAAATTATTGGTGGAACATGAACAAAGTCCTACCGATTATCAGACAAGAAAATAACACGATTTTTTTTTTTTTTTTACTTACTCCTCTCTTTTTCTTTTGGATCAAGACAATATCTATAGAGATGCAAAGCTACCACACTGTCAAAGAAAATAGCACTTCAGAATATGAAAACACAGAACAAAGAAAGTGATTGTTAGAGCTTGAACAGGATTTGTGATGGAAGCCCCTGAAGTGAGTCAAGTTCCTGTTGGGACCGCTGTGGACTGTACATTGTGCTTTTTTTTTGTTGTCGTTTTTTTTTTTTTAATGCATTCACAGTAACACTTCACCATACACTGCACATCTCCGCAGATCTGAAATCATTTTATCATTAAAGATCTTTTTAACATGGCACCCAGGTCGTCTTTGCCGAGTTTTTTTTTTTTTTTTTTTTTAAGCTTAGTCCAAAATAAATTCCCTGACGCATCCGATCACCAATCGTTTGTATCGCGAAGTGTTACAGCACACGTGTTCACGCTAAGAAAGGAGGTTTAACCTTCAAATGTATAGGGAAGTTTATTGTTTATCTACAATTTTTTTAAACCAACTGTTCAAATTGAGTACATCACAATACACATTTACCAATAACTCAACACAGAGTGGGGAGGGGGAGGAGAAAGGGGACATGAGCAGGTGACAAGAGCTTTCATGACACTGGCATAAATAGACAAAAAAGGCTAACTGCAGCAATCTCTAAACCAAGGCCTAATAAGGATGTGTAGGCAGTTTCTAGACGTATATATGGCACTTTGAATATTGTATTGCATTTGGATAGAAAAAACACACTGTAAAAAGCACATGCCCATATTAAAAAGTGAAATCAGTGGTACCTTGAAAATGTTGGGATCATAATCACACACACAACATTCTGCAAAAGTGATTAGCTCCCACAATTGTGCTTAACGTTTCCTTACAAAACTACAACACTTTTCCTCGAGCACTGCTTCAAATTTGGTACCATTTTTTATTTATTTATATATATATTTTTTTGGAATATTTATGTATTTTGAGAAAAGAAAGAAGAAAAAAACTGAAAAAAAAAAAAAAAAAGGTCAAATGGTGACAATTGTGCATTTTGTGTCGTAATCCTGTGTGAGCGTCTAGTTTCACACACAAAAAAAGCCCCTGAGTTGACTAACTCTTTAGCGCCATCAGGTACGCAGTTTTAGGGAACCCTTCATGAGGGGAGTGAGGGGAGGGGGGGGAGGGGGGGTTCGGGTGAAGTGGTTTGTTATTTTGTAGTACAACAGACAAAATACCACCCCGGTAAAAAAAAGTGTAAACTTTGTGCTGAAAAAATGGAATGTATTTGTAAACCAACACTACTGTGGTGGATTTAGTAAATATTAATGTGCTGTGCATCGCGTACGGCTGAAACATGATACTGGAAGTCTTAAAAAAAGAACAATCAGCGAAGAAACGTTTAAAAAAAAGAAGAAGAAAGCAAGTGTGTGAGTGTGTTTAGAAAATGTGCAGAGACCCACAGGTGGTGGTGTGTTGTGTCCAAGTGATCTCTTCTTCAGGGGCTCCCACATTTGCAACCACAGAAAGTGTTTGGTGTGTCGCAGTGTGTGTGCATGTGTGTGTGTGTGTGTGTGTAAAGAAAACTAAGTAATATTACAGGAAAGTATGTTGTGTGAATTAAAAAAAAAAAAAAACACTGAGTTTGACACATGGGCACTTTAACAACAACAACAAAAAGAACAAAAAGACATTGTCTGGCATCTGTATGATTAACAGACATTGTAAATTATCTTTCAACATGAGGCATCCAAACTAAACCAAAGTGAAACATCCATTAATTAAATTACTAATGAGAAATTCACAGAAAGTCAACAAGACGTACCGTGGAAGTTGAACACTAAATTTTTCTTAAATGCAGGAAAAAAAAAAAAGTCTACATACTGTGACCCTTAAAAAAAAAAAACATGTTTCCCCCCCCAGAAATTGAAATTACAATTAATGCAGAGGAATTTTTTGACTTAAAGTGTGTTTTTAATTTACTAGAAATGACCTTCAAGCGGTCACGCTGATCAAACAGAATTTTTAGTCCTCTTTAAAAATGTAATACACTCAAGACCCCCCCGACACAGATGACATTACAACATAATCTACAAAAAACCCAAAGTTTTGCCTGGGTTCTGTTAGTTAAACTTCTATAGATTCAATGGTATAAAATATAGGTAATCTAAGTGTGCATTTAAACCACAGATTGTCTATTTGTGAATCAGTTCTAAAAAAGTTGACTCATGTAGGTAGTCATTTCTCTAAACAGAGCAAATGTACCTTTTATTGTGCCATCAATAGTTCAAAAAAAGGTAAATACACAGGGTATTTTTTTGTAAATGAAAATGAAAATATAGTTTTAAATAGCCTTGGTGTAAATCTTCACACTGCCCGAAAATGTAGAGATCATTACAGAGCACTGAGAGGGGTTTTACTGGTCAGACTTTCAAAAGTGTTGGAAAGTGGTCTGTAGCATGTTTTTTTTTTGTTTTTGTTTTTAAAGAAGCCAACATATTGCTAATGGCACCAAATAGCACAAATGTGCCGATCCCTGTATTCAACTTTCAAGTGAACTTTACTGAGAGAGGTAAAAAGAAAGCAACATAAAAAAACAACAAAGCTAAATTAAAAATAAGAAATCCCACAGGTTTTTAAAACATTCGCAAAATAAAGAAAAAAAAAAGAAAAGGTCTCTTAAATGAATTCAACGCAGGTACGTTTTCACATTGATTTGCTTGACCTCTCTCCCAACTGTCACATTTCTATACAGAACAAAAAAAAAACAAAACAAAAAGAATATACATGCAGAAAAATCAGGTTGAGCTAAGGTCAAGGGTCAGTGGGTGGCCAGGTATTGGTCAGGCGAGCTTAGAGAGACATCACAGACAATGGTGGGATGATGAGGCCAGGAGTTTGGCTTGGCTTTCAACATCATGAAGACATGCTAGGCTAATGATGAGCAAACAGGCATGGAGATTTGTTCTAAAAAAGGAACAAAAACACAAAAGGAAGAGGAAGAGAGAGAGAGGGGAGAGAGGAGAGACAGACAGAGAGAGAAAGAGAGAGAAAGACAGAGAGAGAGAGGAGAGAACAGAAAGTTAGGGGCACAGCACAAGAATCGTTTAGCCATGAGGCACAAAAACCAACAAAAACAATGCCAATCACCACATACAATAAGGACAGTGCGGTAAACATTCCCCCCCCACTACTTTCTCCCGACACACATAAAACGATACACAGATTTAAGGAAGTGACACCACCAGGACATATGGCAGAGACTCCGACATGCACAAACTGTATACTTGGCACCCAAAGAGAGATCCATCTAGGGCCAGTCCCTTTGTGGGAGACTTGGAGGATGGATGGAATGACTGAAGAGGTTGTTAATAGAGAAAAGAGAGAGGTAGCCTAGCTCAACATGGCTTAGATAATGACAGAGAGAGAAAGGGTGGTGGACACAGGTGGAGGTGGGTGGGGGTAGGTCGGGGGAGGCAAAGACCGAAGAATCTGAGAGTGCAAAAGATTTTCACATTTAAGAAAAAAAAAAAAATAGATGATGAAAGGAACGAGACAGACTACACGTAAAAAGCCAAACACAGGTTGAAGCTATGGGCTCGGGGGTCTACGTGGCCTGGCTTCAGCCCTTCGACACGACAACTGATCCTTAGTCAACCCGTCTAGCTTGACCTGAAGGCAATGAAATGGCATGGAAACACACCTGATGCCCTCCACTAATTACAGTGACACAAAATACCTCCAGCGAACACTGACTCCAGTGATAGTCATAAATAATCATATACATTAAAATATTTAATTCGACTCAAATTACATGATAAAACCGCAGGAATGAAATACAGTAAAATGTGGAAAGATCGTTGCAACCATTTTTTTTTTTGTTAGGAATAGATTGAGTCTCCCTCCTGTGGTGGGCTCCTTTTCCCCCCTGCCCCACTGAGTCTCTGCTGTGGTGACCTTGGCTGGAGGGTGAACTTACCCTAGCAGTGCTAGCATTAGAGCTGGGGGTGGGGGGGGGGGCCCCGGGGCTAGGATCAGTAGGGTTTGCTGTCGTTCTTGGAGCGCTTCAGCTGAACCTTCAGCCTCTTCATTCCGATCTGGAAACCATTCATGGCCTGGATGGCAGCTTGCGCAGACACGGGATTGTCATAGCTGACGAACCCTAAGAATAAAAACGGGCGAGGACACGTGTTACGTACATTTAAAGAGCAACCGTTTGAACTTGAATGCGTCGACAAAATGCACTAAAACCAACGGCTGTGAATCGCACAGTCTCGAGTCTAATTACAGCTCCAAACAACAGTTGCGTAACTCTGGATGACCATTAGAGCCAATATATAGGGTCTGAAATTAAGCAGCCTGTGTCGGCCAAAAAGAAAAAACAAAACTGCATGCTGGTCTCTATTTTTATAAATCATTTCAGGGTAAGTTAAGAAGACGGTGCCTTCTTTAAGGTACAAGTATACGAGGTAACGCCATAGATTTTCTATTACAAAAAAGGAAAGCCGTTGAAATAAATACATTTATAGTATAAATAAGTGACTAAGCATATAATTTAAATCCTTAAAATGTGCATTTAGTGTTGCTAAATACTTGGGAACTAATGAGCATTATTTCAAGATCATTTATTGTTGGTAAAAGAATCAGAGGACTGGTTTGACAGAGAAAATAAACTTGTGCGTGGCTGCTGATCAATAGTTCAGTTCAGCTTTATTTCAATAAGTGAGATCTCACCAGAAAATTTAAAGTGACGACAAAGCAGGTTGGCAGTGTGTCAACATCAGTTATATACTGTGGTGCCAACACACTCAGACTTACCAAAGCACTTGCTCAGATTGGTCTGTTTGTCGATGAAGACTTTGGCAGAGACCACATTTCCAAAAGGCATAAACATCTGCAGAAGATCCTGGTCCCCAAATTCCTGGGGCAGGTGGTAGATGAACAGGTTGGCGCCCTCTGGCCCTACTCCATTTGGTAAGAAAATCAAATACTCAAGTTAGATGCATGTCCAGATGGCATACACGCGTGCAATTAATTCATTTTCTAAATCAAACAGGCGGGAGCGTATGCTAACGAAACGGATGAAACAAAGGTGTGAGCTGAGGAACTTCTCACCTTCCTTCTGGCTGCCAGCGATGCTCTGCTGTAGGAGAGACTGGCCGTAGAGGGAGGGCAGGGCGGAGGCCGTGTACTGCTGCATCCCTGAGTAGGCCTGGGTCAGAGCGTCCATGGAGCTGGCTGCTGACCCGTTGGCCATGGAGGCTCCTAGGCCTCCATTCATGGCCCCCATACCTGTAAAACATAATTTACAACGCATGTTACAACTGGCAGAGAATTACTGGAAAACATAAAATGATTTGTCCACCAGGGGGCAGAAGGACAAGCTTTTACAAACATGTTAATGTGCTAGCAGTCCAACCTAACACATCCAGCAGCATCAGAGCAACGTGAGCTTGCCAGTCCAGTGAGCTTTTTAAGTATTTCTGCTCCCTCGTGGTCAAGACTGCTTGATGCCATCAAAAGGACATTCTTACCACTGACGCTGCTGGTGAGAGCGCTGAGGTTGAGGCCCACAGAGGTCCCAGTAAGACCCTGCAGGGTGCCCAGAGATGCCAAGGTGTTCATGGCAGCACCCGCGCTGGACCCTGCTGTTGAACCGGCTGTTGAAAGACACAATAAAAAAATAAATAAAAAAACAGGACATATGGATTACCGCAGGGGGAGATTTCCTCATGTACAAAACACCACATATCACTCTAAACGCCTGGCTCCTTTGCCACAAATTGTTACGGTTACGAGAGGATGACACAGCACTGAGAGGGCAGTTAAAAATCTGTCTCTTAATGAGAAGAGGTCATTACCGCAGCAGCAATATGCTAAAGTCAGACAGATGGAGCCAATGTATATTTACACAGATTAAAAGGGAAATGGGGGCTCTCATAAAATTTTATATCTGGGTGATTAACTCTCATAAAATAAATGAGGAATGGCTGAGGGCTGTTAGGCAAACAGCAAATGAGGTTTGCAGAGCAGTTGGTAGATATTATCAGAGGAGCAGGACCGTGAACATGTATGTTTATCCGAGCGGGTGACAAAATCCATAAACAAATACTGAACCAGAATAAACGTAACAAACGATACCGCCACAGGGTGTGACTCAATGTGTGTACAGTACATGCACATATTACAAATGCAGCGAATGTTTAATTACCTGGACTGGCCAGGGCTCCCAGAGCTCCACTGTTTGTAGACAGGGCGCTGGTGGAAGTTGGGCTGCCAGAGCTCTGGGCTGCAGCCGCAGCGGCAGCTAATGTGGCCAAGTTCTGCAGCTGAAGGGGATTCACACCTGCTGAAAGAACGAACAAACAGAGGTGATTATCAAAGACTTCCAAATTCATGATCAAGTTCTCACAGAGCCTTCCAAAGAATTGCAAAAGTCCTAGAGGGAAGAAACTTTTCCAGAATACAAGCATAGAAACGTTGTCTTTAAAGGCTCATTGTGTAACTTATGCTAACAAACTGTTTTGATGCTACTGGTCAAATCATGTGACCTGTGTCTGTCATTCTCACTCTGTCACTTTGTGCTTTTTGCGAACCACCAACTATTTTACTGATTTTGGTGAAAATAGGTCAAACATGTTTTCCAGCGCTCCCTCTGATGTCCTCTGACCGCTCCACATCAACTCTCTGTGATTTGCAAGGTTTCCTGATGGACAGTAAAGTTAACTGCCACTATCGCTGCAGTCAGCTTATGTTAAATGTTAGCTGGGCCGCCCAGACTCAGAGCACCGGAGAAGTTTAAGTGTTTAGTGTGAATAATAACTCTGTTTATATAGCAGCTTTAAAAACAGTTTGCAAAGTGCTTTGACAGACAAGCACAAAGACGACACCCAGGCAAAAAATAGCAGCAGAGAACCAACAAAGCAGGATAAAAATAAGATTCAAGAACACGGTAATGGCAAAAGACAAGACCATATAGAGCAATAAAGAATTAAAAATAAATACATAAAAATATTAAATAATATATACACACATCACATAAAAGCAAGTCTATAAAAATGTGCTTTAAGAAGTGATTGTGCAAGCCTTAAGTCGTCAGGCAGGACATCAAAAGTCAAGGGGCCAGAAGGGACCCACCTGAGGACCTGAGGCTGCGGTCTGGCTCATAGGGCAGCAACATGTCTGCTATGTTGGAGTCAGACCCTGGCATGCTTTAAGGGTGATCAGTAAAATCTTAAAGTTCAAAAAAGTTCTAACAGGAAGCTGGTGAGGAGAAGCTAAAATTGGAGTAATGTCAATGTTGCAATGCTGTCGACTCACTAGTTTTTGATCATCAGTAGTTAGCCATAACAAATGCACGTATGCAACGTATTCAACTAACTGTCACTGTAACACACTCGTCCCTCATCTTCATGTTTTTCCGATCGTATTTTAACTATTACATTCCGTCCTTTCTAACTGGTTTGAGGGTTGTTTATCATTATTGGCTCTAATAATAGACCTGAAGTTTCAGCATACAAAACCAGCCCCATTGTAATTCTGTGTTGTTTCCTTAATATTTTCTTATCATAGGTCTATTTGTTCTAAAATTGGACCAGGCCATGGTTCTGCACTGCGTGTGTTTGTCTTTAAGCAACCTGCACAGGCAGAGCATCGCAGCGCTGATTATTAATGTGCCACTGATCTCAAAGAGTAATGTGATTTACTGCAGTTAAAGCCACGGGGGCGCAGAGCACTGAGTCACAAGGTTGGTGACATGAAAAGTGTCAGCTTGTTCAATTATAGAGCACGACTTAAGAACATCTCGACGTCTCAAAGAGTGAACTTACCTCCTAGCCTCTGAATACCGTTGAAACTGCCTTGGTTACTGGAGGATGTGGCCTGCTGGAGCAACTGTTGGAGGCAAAGAAAGAATCAAATGGGGGGCACGCAGTCAGGTCTCAAATGAACAACAGTATTACTAAAACAGCTTGTCGCAGATCAAACATCGTCCAAGTCTGTGCTGCCATTATACTATAAATGCGAGAACAAAGATTAGATCTGGGCTTTTCTACACTCACGTTTAATATGGGATGTTTGTTTACTGCTTTAGGCGCCATTTACACTTGTCATTTCAAGTGTCTCGTGTCTGGTTAAAATACTTTATTTACACTATCACAATCAGCATTTGTTTTCCCAGGCTAAATGCAAATTAGGGACAGCCCTCTCCAGGAAGAAGTGGTGTAAATGTTTGACTACTCTGCAGAAGGTATTCGACGGCATCAATAACAGTTTAACTATAATTAGCTTACAACTATCCATAACGTATGAGCTACACGAGAGACAAAAGTTGTATCATATTCACAGGCTCTGAATCAAGCCAATCCCTCATGCGTGTAAATCAATGCTCTCTCATGGCCACAGATCATTCAGCGGTTGAAGTACAGCGGCTCGGTGGTGCGGCTCGTATCTGATCATACTTATATAAATCTCTGGAACTATTTAATGAGAACGGCTAATTTCAGTGTAATCGTATCTGCCGTTATCGCAGAGGACAGACGAGACAGACAATGGAAGCGTCGAGACAATTAGACCAGTTGAAGATAGAGATTATGTACGCGTCTTTGACAGATTCATTTACACCTTTTCAACATCTGGTGGGAATGCATCTCAATCCTCCCGAGTTGATCTGAGCAATCAGACGTTAGATCTGTCTCGAATGCTTGTTGAATACATTTAGCTTTTTAAAGATCAGACAGTGTACTATATTAGCAGACAGTACATATAGTAGTGACTGGGTGTAAATGGGGATTTAGTTTCAGGAAGAGCAATGACAAAAGGTCAAGGTTTGTGCACACCTGGTTTGTTAAGATGTTTGTTCTTCTGTTCGTCTCTCAGTTTCTCTTTGTTCAAAACATCCGCTCAGTTACTGCAGGTCACTACTTAATGTGGGTGCAATAGTCTCAGTATCTCTAAATTCCCTCTCAGAAACAGCTCAGCTTTTCATCTTCGGGCCATCTTTAAGTCACATGCTCCGTGGCTCCGAAGGAAACTCACATGCTCGTGTCCTTGAGCGAGAACACAAACAGAGTGAGAGGAGATAGACCTGAGCTATAAAATTATCCTTTTTGAGTCAGAAAGTAATGAGTGCTGTTCAAATAAGATAACATTTTTTTTGTACTGCACCATCACACTATGATAAGCTTGTTTAATTCCAGCATTTTTTCCATTGAGGCCTAGAAGGCTGCCTGTACTGTAGACAAAATGGCTGCTGCATTCCCAGAGGCTGTTACTTATATTAAAAATAATCACGGAGCAGAACCCTGCTTGTGCAACACGCATTTTTTCAGTGTGTCATGAGACCATAGTCTGTTCATACATGCAGCTAAATACATCACAGACATTGCATCTCTTCCACATCTAATGTACCAACGATGGTGAACATATGGCGGATACATTCTACAGAAACTAAAACCATGCCATGTGATAATGCATGAGTAATTGCGCAGCTCAGCGGGGCTGCGTGCTTGAACAACACTTACAGCCAGGTACTGCGGTGTGAGGGTCCCCAAGCCGGCCAGGTTTCCCCAGGTGGAGGCGCTGTTCATCTGCTGAATCTGCTGTACTAGTTGCTGCTGCAGACGCCGCTGCTCCTTATCTCTCTGTGTGTCTGCAAACTTCACCACCAGAGGTGAGGAACAGCCCTGAAGTAGTGAAGAGGTCAGAGATGTTAGGACGAAGTTTACTGGCCGTTGCAAGGAATTGCTCAAAAAAAAAAGGGGGGGGGTGGTGAGGGGGTTGGAGAGGGGGCATCATCTATGACTCAAGACAATTTTTAATGCCTGTTGCATTCATATCAAAGCTAACACACAGAAGACATCTGCCATGCATAGCTGAGCCAGGCCACATTCCAAATAAAGGGCACAGGATAATGCTGCAGACGGTGAATCTTTTTAACACTCTAAAGAGCTGAATCGAGTCCACAGACAAGCAGACGACAGATGGAGACAACACTTAAAACGTGACATTCAAATGGAGGATATGTCAGCAGACGTTAACGAGAAAAATGCAATTACAATACACACAGTCGCACAAACAGACAGTCACGTACTGTTCAGACGCACGCATGGACACGAGGCATGCGGTGCAAAAGTATTTTGAGAGCTAGACAGGGACCAGGCTGGACAGGGAAAATGGCTTCTGAACCAGCAGCACCTCCCATGGCAGCTGAGAATTGGGGAGGTTATGATATGGGGCGGGGGGGAATAGGTGGCAGCACCACCGGGACCTGCGTTTAATCTGGTAGGAGGAGTGTTATGTTTGGTTGGCTCCTAATTAGACTTGGTCTGATGCTTCACTGGGGAGCCTCTGACCTGCTAGCTGTCAAATTATTGCTGCTGCTCCACTTCCACTAAGACACTATTGGCTACACGATGACATGGACCCAGTTTTTGAAGGAATCTAATAGGGTAGCTGCTCAAGGCGAGATTAATTCTTTGTTAACCTATATTTGATGGTGTGGGCCCTGTTTCTCTGTGGTCCAAAATATAGATTGATGATGGCAGAGTGTGATGGCTTGGCTCTAAAATATTATTAGAATCGATAAATGAGATGCATTTAGTTCAGCCCCAAAATTAAAGATGACAGCAGCTCTCGCTGTGTCCCGTTAGCTCCGGATTCGGCAGCTATGCAAGAGGCAATGTTTCAAGTTTTATTCAATTATTTTGGAGACGACAACGTAATTTGTAATTGGCAAGAGTGGTTCTGGAAATGACTCATGCTCTGTGATGAATGGACACCATCTGCTTGGACAGGTTCTTCGTCTTTCCGACACAAGGGGGCAGCAGAATGTATGAGGGAGGGTAAGGAGGGGGGGTAAATGAGAAATAGGTGCTAAGGGGTACAGTACCTCCATAGTCTGAGAGTGATGCATGGTTTTGATTGCATTCTGTGCCATTGCCCTGGTAGCAAATGTGACAAACGCACAGCCTGTAGGGGGGGGGAACAATAGGAGAGGGGGATAGGGGGGGGAGGAGGGAGGGACAAGAAGAAACAAAACAAGACAAAAGGTTTGGACAACTCGTTATGAACCCCAAAAAAACACATTACAGTACAGAGAATGGCAACTCCCAAGCACACAGAACCACCCTCACTGGTTAGCACACAGAGAAAGAACACAACGAGGAGAACAGTTAACACGTGTCACATGAGCACGGTGATCGACAGATTAAATTGCCGCCCCGAAGAGGCTCTACTACGTGGTGTCATGGTGAAACAGTCAACGTGATTATATACACAGAAAATGCACACATAGATACACACTGAAAGGCTTTGATTTGGTAAATAATATCTGCAAACGTCAAAAAGGTAGTTACATTAACTAGAATTAAAAAAAAAAAAAAAAAAAAAAGCAGTAGAAATTCATCTCCGAGCGTCTCTACTGAGAGGTTTTAAATCGTATACATCAAGGCGACAGCCTCGTGCTGCCTGCTATCTCAGGCTTTATTCTGTGCAGAGCTACGTAGGAGATGCAACGACAGGCTAATTCCAGCCTTTGTAGAGTGTGATGAAGGAGGCGGTAAAGGAGGAGCCGAGCCGCCTGCCAGCTGAGCCCACGAACACCGGCAGCCAGTGGTTGCCAAGGTGACGGGCCATTGTGCCGGTCAGCGAGTGCGGTGGCCCTCCACTGTGAGATGTGGAGGCTGAGTCTAGTGCAGTGACGGGAGGATAAGACTGTGGGTGCCACTGGAGGTGAATAGCACTTCATTTGGGAGGGGGGGTGGAGGGGAGGGGGTTTGAAATGAACGAAGCAGGGAGGGGCCTGCATAAATACTTGATGAGAATATGGACTCTGTTGCGCTGAAGGTGCCGGCTGTGAGGCTGAGAACACTGTGCCTGTGCTGAAAGCACACCTACCTCTGCTCTGACCATCTGGTCCCCGGAGAATTCGGCACTCTTCGATCTGTCCGAAAGATGAGAACATCATTCTGATCTCGTTCTCGCCGTATTTCTTTGAAACCATTCCGATGAAGAGCTTTCTGTCTTCTACCGCTGCACAAGGATGAAAAAAAGAGGAACAGCTATTCAGTTTAAGCCAAACAATTATGGAGCTATGAAAGCGGCAGTTACATCAGGCGTTAAATCATGCACCTCGCTCTTTTTTTCTTGTTAAAGCTCCCTTCTTGTTATGCTGCCACATTTTCTGGCTCTCACTCAAGGTGCCATCCCTCTCGGTACAAAAATCTCTGCAACTTGCAGTTTTGTTTTCCTCAGTGTCTACTTCTCTAGACAGATGACTGTATCATCCATTTGTGGTCTCCTCCAAATCCTCTGTACCTGCTCCACTCTTCTCCCCTTGGTGCCTTTTAAAGCCCTTAATCCTCCTAACCCCTGGCACTATATAGAAATTGTGCATTGCTGCACATTCTCTGATCTAAGTCCTTCTCGGGGCTTCATATTTTGGCATTAAATAGAGACAATCCAGCCCCCACCTTCTTTTAAAGTCTCTCTCTCACACATCATTTGTCTTGGCTAAATCTTGCTCTTCTAAGATTCTCCTCATCTTCGTACCCCCCTCCATCCTTCCACATGAATCCACTTACCACTTGTTTTCTCACTGTCAGCGGGTTTCATCTGGATAGGATGATGCATCTGAAAGAAAAAAGGGGTGAGAAATGGTTAACACCACACCTGTCACCATTATAAACTATGCAGGTGCTTGGCCTCGTAATCTCTTCACAAGGGTCTCATATCTTCACACTCAGACATCTTCGAGCCGCTCTGCCTCTTTGTTCGCTCACATGTACCATCATCCCTCAACCACTGCCAGATTCAGGAGGAAGTGTCTATGAGCTGATGGTGGGTATCAAATTCTCCAGTATCCAATTTCACTTCTCGCTGTGTTGTAGACTCGTGATTGAACTTATCGATTCATCCTGTCAACATCTCTTATCTTCTTTAGAACAATTGTACAGAGATGGTTGACAAGCGAGTCTGTTCTTTATCGCTTACAAATATACAGTGAGTTTTAGTTTGAGAGATGTCTTTGACGCCCCTATGCGCCGTTATATCACACAAACAGAACAAGGTGTGGCAAATCTGAGCCGTTTGAGTCAGCCTCTCTGAACATGATTTTCTCAAGTGGAGTGCGCAGAACAACTGTTTCAGGATCTGTCATTTTCCAGCCGTTTAATGAGCACTTTAGTCCGAGGCGACTCATACAACTTCAAGTGAATATATTTTTAGCACGTTTACCTACCATGTGACGTTAGAAAAGAGAGAGAAATAAATCCAGGCATGAGATGCCGGAGCAGGTTGTACTTATGAAAAGTGGTGGGTTTGTTTTTGACAAGCACTAAAGAGAAGCAGACAGATGGCCTGCTCAGTATGGGTACTGGCTAGCGTCACTGACCAAGGAGAGCAAGGCACAGAAGGGAGAGAAAGCAGGAACGGGGGGGGAACAAGCTTTTCCACTGTCATGCAAACCAACAGACTCAGTCACCTGCAGTCAATGCCACTAACAGTATGACCGGGGATTGGGATTTGAGAGCTGAGCTGTTAGACCACACTTTATTTGAAATGTCTGGCTGATTGATAGCCCTTCAGTGAAGAGCTGGCCCTGTATACTCAGCCTGCTACACTCATTTGTCAACACGGTTCAATATTTACCTGTAACCTCACTGACAGAGGCTCCCTTTTCCAACAGACTGGGCTATTGATTTAATCGACGGCTGGAGTCGTTTGGAATGGATTTAATTGATTGGAAGGAGAGTAATTTAGAAAGATGTATAGGCAGCACAGATTTGTAGAGGTTTAACAAGCAATTGCACTTATTCCAGTTGACCGGGCTTTAATCTCCTGAGATAAATCAGGTAAGGAATTAAGAGACCTCACTCACTCTAACCAGACTGTATTGTTAAAAACTGTTTAACTCGCCTCCTTTTGTACTTCCAACTTTGGGAAATAAAAAAGTACATGTGCATCAATGATTCATGAAGACAAGCATTAATAATTTGTTCCACTTTGTGGCAATCGGGTCCAGTGCCTCTGTGAATAACCTGCTGCCTGGTCAAGCGCACTTTACCCGATACCTGTGTGTGTCGGTTAGGCTGCATTATCAATCCAGTGTGTTCAGCGAGGTTCGGGGCAGTCCTCGTGTGGTGCTGGTGCACATTGGGGGCTGAGATGTTTCTCAGGACAGACTGGCGTTCAGCGAGCCGAGAGCTCATTATCGGTCAGCACACAGCTCGCAGCCTGCACCGGGGATGTAGAGGGGGCTCAAGCAGCTAAAAGCAGCCCATACTGTGCTTACTCACCCCACTTAAGGTCTTTATGTTGTGCAGTGCATTCTGGGCCTCCAGTGCAGCTTTTCTTGTATAAAAAGTTACAAAACAGCATCCTGCAGAGAGAGAAACAGGGACAAACAATGGGCGGGGGATGGAAACAGCATTAAAAACGCAGTGCATACAGACAGTAAATGTAATACGACAACTGCTGCTGCTGCAGAGCACGAGAGAAACTAAATGGATGAGCGTACGTTCTCTGCATATCACATGTTACAAACATGTGACAGGATATTCTTAGCACCAACTGTTAGATGGAGCACATGTAGGAGCTTGCAGCGAGGACACTGGAGTAATGAGATCGTTGAAGGCGGCTGTATGACATGGCCATAGCGATGACCACAGGGTTACATAGCTGTCAGGACGCACTGATGAACAGTCCACGGGTCAACACAGCACCGGGCAAGCCAGGGCACAGTACCAACCCATCAGGGGGAGTGCCATCGCGTTACATAAGAATACAATCACGGAGGAACACATATACAAGAGGCATGAAAACAGCACAAAGAGACAAGAGGGAGCAAGAGTGGGGATGAGAAATCATGGGAGGAGAGAGGTGGGTGGTGGGGGAGGGTGATGAAGAGGAGAAGAGCGGGGGAGAAGGGAAAAAAAAAAAAAGCCTCTCATCCTTCCGTCCCAGCAGACCGCCAGTGGCGTTCCAGCCTGTCAGTTTCACTGGGTTGGGGAAGTGGAGCACTGCAGCGTCTCTGACCTACATAGTGTGTATTATGCTGTTACTGGAGCTCCCAGGCCGCGGGGAGGGCTGTTGAACTCTAATATGCATCGAGCTGCTCTCTTCTCTCTCACAACCAGCTGAGCTCTCCCTCTTTCTTTCTCTGCTGCTGCTTAGCTCTGCCTCCGATTTACTGGAGCTAAATAAACCATCCAGAGAGGCGTGGTAGTTATCAGATGATTTTTTCATGACCTGCAGTCTACGTGACCTAAAAAACATCGCAAATCGGATGGCTCCTCGATCGATCTGTGGCAGAGTAAACAACCAAAATGAAAGCGGGATTACAGCAATTGCGGACAAACAAATCAAACAAAAGCAAGATTGATGACAAGAATGGGGTGAAGGGTGTGTTATCTGCCATGCAGATAAACATGAGCCAGATAGCATCAGGCCGCTGTGCTTTGATAAAAAACTGCCCCCACTTCTCCCAGTAGAACTGGTAAAGGAGGACGGCAGTGAAAGTGATGGGCGTGGGGGGTGCTGCTGCAACATATTCACCTCACACAGGCTGGGTGAGCCAAAGAACGCTGTGATCAGGCCAGATTATCTATTAGAATACATTAACATTGCATTAACATGTCAATAGGCCATCACAGCTGACACTCCGCATAGAACAGGGGAGGGCTCTGCTGGAAAAAAAAGGGGGCTTTGAACTCCTCAGCCTCCCAATGAACTGCACTGTGTTGGCTGTATATTTATATACGCGCGGCATAATAAGCACCCTGGAGATTTTCTGGTATACATTTGAGTCCACTCAGGATTATCTGCTGACGAAAGATGTGTGTATATCTTTGTCGAGAGATCATGTGAATCAAGTGCTGTCCTGGTGACAGGGTGTGTTGCCTTTAGGGCACAAACACACTGAAGGCTCTTTCTGGCCAAATAGTCACAGTGAAATGAGGAGCACTGGGAAGTAAAAAAAAAAAAAAAAAGAGAGATCAAAATGAGGAACTAGAGGTTCCCTTTTTTCACATTGCGTTGAGATTAGGCAAATTAGCAGCAGCAGTATTGTTGTCAGCACTTTCAAATGAAGACACGGCAGAGTGAAAAATTAAAGATAGGCTGCACTAAATTGGTAAAATAACAGATTCACTAGACACAGAACAGTCAGTCAGGCAACACACTCTTTCAGTCTGCCTTCACCGACAATTTCACAGATGCAAAGAAAAAAAAAAAAAAAAAATCAGCAGAAGTGGATTAGTGCGCCTTCAACCATAGTGAGTCATCCAACCATCAAGGGAATTGAAATTTGGGTGCCGTTGTAAACCCAGGACAGCTCCATCAGGGATACTGCCGTTTACTTTATTCACCTGCAGTTAGTTACGGGAGACCGAGCACTTGCGGTGGCACTTTGCAGCTCTCTGCAGACAGCGGGCTTCCACTTCACCGTCTCCTCTAATTGCAACCTAAACTGAATCGCTCAAGTCGAGCACCGTTGCTAAAGGTGAACGCATCGATAGATGTCTTAATGGAAAATTGTAGTTGAGTAACACCTCCTTCAAACAATGCTGCTTTAAATCAACGATGGAAGGGAAAAAGAAAAAAAAAAAGTGATTTTTTTTTTTTAACCCTGACACAAAACACTATTGGATCATCTCAGCTGTAAGTGCATACGCAGCTGCACTGCATGTGCAGACAAGCAATGCTGTGCATTGCCTAAGGGGATTGTGCTGAAATGTGTTGGTAGATGATGTGGCAATAACAGAGCTTTGCGTACTGTGCTTGACCACTACAGGCCAGGGAAATGGAGGCAAAACAGTGGCTATATGATGGTCCAAGTTCCTCTGTACTTGTAGCCACCGGAAGGTAACTAGCCAATATTTGTATGTGACGATTCACCAAGGGAGAACAAACAAAAATCATTTACCTTTGCTCTGAGGGGGGTTCTGGGTGCGATCACGGAGGATGTTGATCTGGTGCACAGCTCCGAAGGGCTCAAAAAGCTCTTTTAGTTCTGTTTCTGACCAGGAACGCGGGATCTGTCCCACAAACATCTTGATAGAGTCTGGATCTGGCTGGTCCAAGTGCTCCAGCGACCCGTTCATCTTGCTGCCGTTGCCGTTGCTAAGAGAAAGAAACAAACAAGAAAGGTTTGTTATTGGGACACTGGACGTCTAAACTAATTTCATCTTCTTAAGTTAGAATGGGTGGAAAAGCAGGACGACTCAAAACCTTGATATCAAAAACAATGTGACACTGCTTTGGAAGCTTATCCTATCCAAACTGGAGGTCAGCAGCATGTTGTAGATAACACCCAACTTCACCCAGAAGTTCATCTATCTAGGATTTTTCTAAAAAGGCAACACCATGTTTTAACTTGAGGGACAATGGGCTGCTTCAACAAGATGATTTCATTCATTTAGACGATAATGGTCACAATAATGCTGCCACAAGTAGCTCGGGCAGATATGAGAAATAAAAGGCCATCTGACAGATCTGTCAGAGAGGCAAACGGCCAAACTGTGTCAGAGTTTGTTAAATTAAAGAGGTCATAAAAACATGAAAAACCAGTTCCACTGCAGACTGGGTTTATTTGACTGTCAGTAAAAACATCAATATTTTCC
Organism: Nibea coibor; assembly: GCA_023373845.1. Classification (NCBI taxonomy): domain Eukaryota; kingdom Metazoa; phylum Chordata; class Actinopteri; family Sciaenidae; genus Nibea; species Nibea coibor. Next base: position 20,243,000 of record CM041721.1, read on the forward strand.
AGGTTGTGAAAAGAGATAAACAATTGTTGTTCAGTTCCTTTTAGAGTTTGAGTGTGTGTTTACTTGAGGGTTGTTCAGACTATCTTATGACACATCTTATTAATCATAAATCCATTCTTACGCAAACCAGACAGTCTAATACTACTACAGCTGAATAAAGAGAATAAAAACATGTTGGACAGTGACGACAGTTTGGATTGAAACAATATACTCAGCAGAAGAGATATTTTAAATAACTTTATAAAGATAGATAAATAAAATTCACATTATGCTTTTCAAGCCCCAAATACTTACCTAAAAAAAATAGGGCTTAATTGTTTAATTCATTAGACGGGCTAGATGTTTTGGGGTCTTCTAAGTTTAGCTATGAAAAACAAGCGTGTATCGATTTGTTGGTATACATTTCAAGATGTCTACCAAAGAGTCAAATGCGTTATGAGCCATTAAATCATTTGCAGTGTGACAGTGTAACATGTGTACACTGGAGTAGATGTGGAAACAATATATTGTTTACAATAATAGACTCTGAATTGCATAGCCAACAACATATCGAATAACAATCCTGATGGCGGGGTAGTACTAGTGCAATAATGGAGATGAGTGAAATACTAAATTGTGCCATTTTCCTTTCAGGCAAGCCGTAGGGACAGAGAATCAATACACACCAGTGTACCTACGACTACAGCACCTTTGTCTCACTCACACACACACACAAAATCAAGCACACAAACATTTCCTGACAGAGGGAGAGGTGCTGGAAACCAGAAATGAGGCTGAAGCTGCAGCCAACCCACGGGCGTGGAGGCAGAAAGCATCACACAATGAAAGGACCAAGAGGGCCAAGGATCACATGTAACACACACACACACACACACACACATACACACACAATTCTTAAAACAACATGATGATTTTACACACAGACCTTTGGACGCGAGCCATCCATCTCTTACAAATTGAGCCCAGCCGTTCTGCAGAAACACCAAACTCCTTCAGGGACTTAAATGACATGCTAACAAATCACACTTCAGCTCGTTTTCTTCCGAAATCCAACTCCACACCTCGGTATGAATGTTTTTTTTCCCCTTTCCTGGAGGCTGTCAATACATGCGAATGATGACATATAAGCTCCAGTGGAACAAAAGCCTCTCCACCACCACCAAAAAAATAAAAAACAAAACAAAAAAAAAACAAAAGAACGGGGTGAGTGCCCCCCTCCCACCAGCTCCGACAGCTAAAAAAACGAAAACAGCACTGCAGAGCTCTAAACCTCCAAGAATCGCTGGTTAGCAGACAGAGATTTTGCGGTGCATCTCCTCCTCAGGCGCTTTGGCGATGGTACAGAGAGTAACCTACAGCTTCTTCACCACAGCAGGGGGAACAATCACATATTGTTCCCCCATGCTGGAGAACACTATTCACCGTTCCTCTACAGCACAATGGGCCAAGTCAGAGAGATGCTTTGGAACACATCGGAGGCTACGTCTGCTAAGGCCACAGCACTGGTGGGTGACACCATTTATCCAGTTTTGCCAGTGGCACTCCGACCATCCGCCATTTTGCTGAGGGCCCTTTGATAAAAATCTCGCCGTTGAAAACGGCAAACCTCACTTGAAGCATTCGAAAAAACATCGACGCCCTTTTATGCAGCCTCTTTAACAATCATTAAAGACCCCCTGCAGCGGTGCATTGTCTCTTCAGTGCAAGAGACTGCCGAAGAGAAATGCAACTGCAGGAGTACATTCTTTATCCCACACAAGCAAAGATGATTTAATTGCTGCAAAAACGCCCATATGTGATACATTTATATGACTCAAGGCGGTGTGTAAATTAGAAATACAAGTATGGCTGATTTAAACTGTCTCCCTCAAAGAGTTGTTACAACATTGTACAGTGGATGAGGGCACAGTTAGCGCTGTCACGTTAAGACCTGTGCTGACCACTCGAGTTAAAACTGTAGGAGAGAGCAAGAACAGACAGGAGGGTTAGAAAAAATGCCAGAAACTATAAAAGCACTCATACTGCTGCACTGGCCTTAAAGAAATGGGTCAACGTTTTCGAAAATATGCTCATCTTTTCCTGCCTCGGCTTAGATGTAGGGTAAATACGAGGCAGCTAAGTGTGCTTAGCGCAAAGACAAGATATGGAGGGTGGTGGCACTCTGGCTCTGTTAGAGGGTTACAAAATCCACCTCCAACAGGCCCAGTAATTAACGATGGTTAGCACAAAGGTGACAGCTGCCCGCAAGGATCAGTATCAGCCTTTCTGTCAGTTTTAAGTGGCACCTGCTGGTCTAAAGTAGTATCAGTGGAACCAGAGTGTCAAGCCGTTTAAGCGGCATAATGTTATGTCAATACAGCAGTGGCCTTGTGCCAGTATGAAGCTGCTGGCCTGAACATGCAGTTAGTTTTAACAGGACATATTTCTTCAGGATCTCAAACTCTGCGCATGTATAGCTCGGGTTATTTGAGAATATTTTGTATTTGGGTGAACTAAACCTTTAAACATGAAGCCTGGATTACAGTGAACTTACATCATTTTTTAAATGATTTGACAAGCCGGGTGAAAAAACAGCAGAGGACGCTATCTGCTTAACCGCTGCAGCCGCATGAGCAGCCTCTCATACACCTTATTGGCACATTATTGACTCAAAAATTAATTCAGTCGACGCTGCCCTGCTCCACTCCCTACACCACCCAGCAGGGCACTCCCAGACAGTAGCGATGAAGTCTTTTGCTGAGCTCGTGGCAGCTCATCGTGCTCCAAGATGCCCTGCAGCAGCTGACAAGTCATTCAAGAGCCAGGGCCGGCGACAGTTGCGTGCTTGCTGCTGCACCGCCCATAAAAACAGGTGATTTATCTGGACCATGTGTCTGTCCTGTTGGTGAGCTCTGACCGCGCAAGTATGCCAGCGACACCTTTGCTGTGCCCATAATAGCAAGCCAATTTGCCTGGTTTGTGCACACGATTTTGCTCAGCTCAGCACTGTGTGTTTGGACGTTACTCATCCCTAAACCATCAGGGGTCACAGCGGCAATACATTTCAGATTGTGTTGTGTCACCACCGCTGATAGCTGAAAGCAGCGTCACTGCTCCACATTAAATTATTAAAATCCTCTGCTATAAATATATCTTATCATTAGTAATAGTTTGTGTTCTTTAGAGCCTGAAATGTCAAGATTAGATTCAACTTTAAGTACTGAGACAATGAAATGCAGTTTAGCATCTAAACAGTGTAAAAAGTGCAGAGAACGTATAAGGGTATATAAATGTAATTATGCAGTACGGGTTAAGAGATATATTGTTTCAGTATGAAATATGTATATAGATATAAATGAACAGTAAAAGCAGCAGTTTCTAAGATTCAGGGCTCTTTCATGCACGTATAATCACCTGGAAGTAAGAATATTTATATTTTTGTGACCTAAGAATAAATTTTTTGCTTCTCCAGTGGGAGCGGGTCCTCTTTCATGAAGGCAGCCATGTTAACACACCCTGTTTCAGCCCAGAAGAGACAACCTAAATACTGACTGTAGACAGCTTTTCAAGTGTTGTTTCTCCTTTACACTAGGAAGATGAGGGTGATGCGATGAGATTGCAATGCACCGATTACGAGCATTAACAGTATATCGTGCAGTTGCGAAAACAAGTGATTAAATATAGCTAACAAACATCTACAGCTAGGCATAAGTACACTATGTACAGTACAGATAACGATACATGTACTCATGTATGAATCAAGTAAACTATCATAGTTTTGCTTTAATAAAGCAAGTGATAGTTGGGCAATCTTCCACATAATGCCATGTGTCTTCCTGTTTTGAGTAATAGAATAAAACTCCTTTGCCCTGGGCTGTTTTGGCAACCAGCAGCACACTGCTGTCATGCTTTATTTGGGATGAAAAAAATGTCAAAGTTCACATGGACACTCTTAATGCTTCTGAGAAGAAGAGAAAAAAAAAAAAAATCAGTCCACTGAAGCGGTCGTTTACAAGTAATACCCTCAGAAAATTCACAAGTTGTTTTTTCCCTTTCAGGAAACCGATGCCCTTATAAGCTGATTCAATGAGACACAGAATGCCTCTAATGCCTCGGTAATATCTACGACAGCTGTCAAGTCGAACATAAAGGCTCTTTCCTCTAGCTCTGTCTATTTTCACCACCACCACTACAAAAAAGAGACAGAATATTCGGTGACGGGTTGAATAAGGTTTCACGAGCGCGGTGTAAAAATATCCTCTTGACAGGCATCAAGTTTTAACTCTTTTTTTTTTTAAATATATAAATAAAATGGTCGCAGAAAAGGATTGTTGGACCTCTGAGCCACAATCACTCAAGACTTGTGGTCTAGGTTTGAAGAAAGAATGGGTGTTGTTTGAGGGGGAACTGTGTGTTCAGGGGATTTCCATTCCAAATGGTCGACCCTAATCAGTACATTGTGGCTCTGATGAGAAGTTATTAAAAATATTTTCCTCCTGGCATTAACTCCAATTTAGCTCAATATGACCTGATTTCATTGTTGCATTTCCCCTGATGAAGACAGACACGTTCAATCAGCCTCTGAATGGGCCGCATGTTAACAGACGGCCAGCGTCTGATGACAAGGCCCGCCCCATTAGCTCCATAATCACACCCAGGGTGTCCCTGGTGGTTATGGATGACGTTGCTAAAGTCAAGCTCGTGTGAACCAACATCCCGACTAAATAAACTCCTCTCACGGCTCTGTCAGCATCAGATGGAGCATGAATTTAAAATCTTCAGGTAGGAGCTCGCCGGAATAGGTGACGCATCTCGAATGAAGAGACAAACAGCCCGCTAAAAGCAGCAATTAAACTTGATTACTCTGACAGAGCGTGTGCTCGCTGTGGCTTGACTTACTCAGTCATCCATTATCCTAACCTGTAATAGGTAAAAGAACATCTTTAATTAATACAAAACTCCCGTTACTAAACATGTAATTTTTTTTGGCTTTCGGTTTATCTGTCACTCACAGCATCCAATATAGAAACAAAGACTGCATTTGATTTCAAATTAATGATTGGCAATGTATATAAAATTATTGGCCTCTCAAACCGTTGCACAGTCAATAATTTGTATTTTCTGATATTGTCTACAGCCGTACACGGCAGCATCAATCACTCTAAAAGAAAGGAGCTCTTGTTGTCACATCCTCTCAATCCAATCCATTACTGCTACTCTTACTTGTCCACTCAAGGAGCACTTTCCAAACCAAATAGTGGCTTCCACTTCATGTGGGCTGCAGACACTGACTCTCAGGTCATAAGCGTGCTGACCTTAGCAGTGAATAATCTTGAAATCATGCCAAACTACCTTTTTTCCCCTTAAAAACGTAGACTTCCTCTGAGCAGACACACAGTACTGTAGTTGACACGGTGGATGGGTCTGATCTTGCGTAACCCTGTCCTAGAATATCAGTTGTTTGCAAAGCTTGCAGAGGAATTTGTTCAACCTTCGATCACGCCACCCCGCACAGGGGACGTGATTATGAGCGTTCCAAGGCTGTAGCACATAGCTCCAGGACAGCCAGTCTTGTAATTATTGTCGCGCCAAGCTAGCAGCGGGAGTAGAGAAACAGGTGACAGGCAAGATCAGAGCACCTCCTACTCCTGGCCTACAACATCTGGCTGCATGGCACGCTCTCCCACCACCGACGCTACCCTCACAGAGAGCAGAACAGCTGGCCCGAGCAAACCCCCAAGACCCTGTGCCAAGATCCTACACTTCACACAGATCAACAGCTCCGTGGCCACAACAAAAGGGATCACTGTGACGCTTAGCTTACTGACATAGCACTGTGGCTGTGCTGGCTGCCAAAGGATCACGCTTAAGCCTCGATAGTCACTCTCACCGTCAACAATCAGAGGGATAAATCAATCAAATACAGCTGGGGAAAGATCTTATTGCCACCTCGCTGTCTCCGGGTCCCACAGATGAGATTAAAAAAGGAAAATCCTTTGAAAATCAACTCATGAATTACCCCAATTCACAACTTCAGGATAAAAATCAAACGACTAGGCTGCAGTTAGTTATTTTTATGAGCGATTAATCAGAAAATCAGTTCTTAACGTCTCAATTAAACACATTTTTGGTCTATAAAACACCAAACAGCATCAAAATATCCCTAAAAAACACACAAACTGTGTCCAATCATAAATCTAAGTATATACAATTTATTGTCACATTGCACAAAGAAAATCAGCAAACCCTCACAGCTAGGGAAGGTTTGTTAAACTGTTTCATAGTCCGTAGACCAAAATAATAAAGTAAAAGATCAAAAATACAGACCGAGAACTGGCCTTGCAGTCAGCCCCAATACTAATTTAATGCCAAAGCTACAAGAAAAGGTATGAAGAAGTCCATGAAACAAACAACCAGGCTCAGTTTGGCTGCAAAAATAAAAAGATAGCACACAAAAGCACAAACATTTACATTTTTTACGGGTCTGGAAGTGTTTTTTAAGCCGTTATGTGGAGAGTTAAAACATGTGGCGCTTTGTTGAGACGTCTTCCCTCACTTGTTTACATGCCCCCTGTCACAAGATGTCCATTAATGGCTCAATAATGTAGCAAACCACGTGTTTTGTGCCGTTAAGTAAGCACTCTTACATCCAACATGGACGGAGGCACCGTGAGCCGAAGCTAACCATGTTAGCACACAGAGGGAGAGAGACAGGGAGGGGACGAGGGAGTAAAAGCCGAGCCGATAGCCCCCGTGTGCTGCCTACAAACAAGCTTGACTTGAACCGTTTAGATCGAGGCATTAAAACCGAAGCAAACAACCCGACATCAAGCGGGGCAACAAAGTATATTTAAAGCTAACTTCACGCCAACTTATTACCGTAACTCTCCTCAGCGCACTTCCTTTTTAACCGTTGATTAGCACCGTTTTTTTCTTAATACCTACCGTGTCGAGCGAGCGCAACTTGTTCAAACTAAACAAGAAGGCGGTGCTGTGTTTGTACAAGTTAAACAACTCGAACACAAACACCACCCAAGCTGTTGACTCCTTTTTTTTTAAAGAAACTAATGATGTTTTCTATTCTTCCAGGACTGATACCGAAACGTGTGATCTCCGGAAGCACATGTCACTTGACTATCGCAGCGCGCCTTGTATCCGATACCGTCGCTAGCGTCGCTAAATTCGCGTTTTCCCCCAGCCTCCGCGGGGTAATATGTGTGTTAGCCCCCCGGAGGGTGTGTGCTCGGCACACATTTAGTAGTGGTGTTACGTCTAACTTGGACTCCCCGTGTTGTTACGTGTCTTAATATGTAAAGTTACTTCAACTCCAGGTGAGCGTACCGTCACTGTTCGTGTAAATTAGCAACGTTAGCATCCCGGTTCGCCAGTTAGGCTAACGTTAGCTAACTCCCCCTCCACAACTGAAGAACTGCGCCTCAACCCCACATCAGCTGAAACTGTCACAAATGTTGCCCAATAAAAGATGAATAACCGTCACAAGTTGTTGTTTTTTCTTCTACTCACATTGTGTCGCTCGAAGTCATTAGCCGACTTTCAGCCAAAGGGTGGAAATCCAGGTTGTACGTCGAAGTCATGCTCAAAACAAACCGTCCTAATCTAACAATGAGAAGCGACGTCCGCTCACTCGCAAAGAGGCTCACAACTCTCCCCGGCGAGACGGCAACAAGACGAGGCAGAACAGGTGCAGGGAGGAGGGGGGGGGGGGCGTCTTCTTCAAAACTGCATAAGAGAGAGAGAGAGAGAGAGAGAGGGCACCGATATCCGCCTTATTCCTTCCTCCTCCTAATTTCTCTCTCTCTCGTCCCCCTCGACTGAAATAAATTCAATGCAAGCCGCTGTCACACTGCACACGGAGCTGCAGCAAACCAGAGGCGTGGCCTGCTCAACAAAAAAGTCTGAAACCACGCTGCTGCTGCTGCTGCTGCTGCTCAGCAAACCCCACAGCGGCTTCTACCTCCATGTAAGATCACTGTGATGTCCCTTTAGGGGCTGGCACGTGGTTTTTCTATAGAGACTTTACTGACCTATTTGTAGTTTTATGGTGTCTTATCAGCTGTGGCATTGTGCTCTCACAATGTAGACATATTCTGCAGCCTGTGAGTAAAAATGTTTGCTTTGTTTGTTAGAGAGGTGGATGAGTCGGGGGTGGGGGGGGTGGTGGGGGCTATCTAATGATCCTGATTAGAGAGTCGTTTAAAACGTTTAAATATAGCACCCAGGTTATTACCATCATGATTAATAATGCCGCTCCCGTTTCCACAAGAGTCCAAATGAACCACCTGCCTTTTTTTTATTGAATTACACAAATAAATATGATTATTTCCACCTTACAGTTTGCAGTACAGGTCCATAAATCTCCTCCAGTCAAAAGTGAAATGCAGTTTTTCTTGTTGTCTTACTTGCTTTCCCTCCTTCCTGAGGGTCATAGGTCATGCTCCTCTTTGTGCTGGGCTGTTGTTTCCCCCGGGGGGAAGGGGAGCCTATCTTCTTTTGTTGTGCTGGACTTGCAGGGCGAGGCCCCTCTCTACACTTGGAAGTGGGGTGGCGGGGGTGGGTGGGAGGGGGCGTACTGTTGTCAAGTACTGTTTGCAATAGCAGAGAGGCCTAGCCTAATTATGAAACTATTCAATATTACCCCAAGCAGCTGCACAATCCAAAAATATTATTCATAGCGAGCGTTAAGAAACATCCCATTCACGAAATCCGACTTAATCCTTGTATCCATAGCAATTTCAAGTCAACTTGGCACTAGTGCAGAGTATATACTCCATTAAACAGTGCCTAAAAGAGGTCTGTATGCATAATGTGATTTGCGACCTATTTTGCCATACATGTAGACAAACCCACTATGCAACACGCATAACCATTAAGCTTGAGGGGGGCTGCTATAAAAAGCCAGTCTAAACCTCTCTGGAGAATCAGGTTTCATTAAGATGGAGGAAAAATACAATAATGTCATCCCATCTGCAGCATCCACATATTTCCTTTGACTCAATTAGATCTCCGGGGATTGTGAATAGATTTGTTATAAAAAAATAAATAAATAAATAAAAAAGAGGAGGATTTGCATAGAGAGCAGCTCCAGTTTGCCTCGTGGGGTATATACAATAAATACAGTACAGTCTTCTATACAATGTATAATGCCATCACCAGTTTATTTCTAGCTTCCTTGGCTTTTCCTTATTATTGGAGTGAATTCCAGAGGATGATGCCTTGTTGCCGGCACCTTATAATACTTGCCTCTTGTTCTTAATCTCAGATTATTTACTACTGTAATCCTATCATAATCCTCCACACGTACCATGCTTTTGTTGTTTACATCAAATGTTTTAACGTCACCGTCATCATCCAGCATTTAAATCTGCACCATTTTCACAACAAACTGCACAGTGGGGGGAAAAAAAAAATCTATATCTTCAAACCAAAGCTGGCACACATCATCTCTTATTGAACACATCGCCTTGATGGCACACTTTTCTTTCACACTCTTCTTCTTCTGCTTCTTCTTCTTCTTCTTCTTCCTTTCATCTCTGCCTTTGGTGAATTTGCAGAATGGCGACCAACCAAAGGTCTCTCAAAATGGAGAGAGAGAGAGAGAGAGAGAACCTTATCTTATCTTTTGTAGAGGAAATCTGCTGTATCAAGATGTACTTAAACACGTAGGATAACATTAACCCTGTCAGAGTCTTATGCACATTTCAACATCTATGCAATAATTACAGATTATTAATGTTTTTTTTTAGACTGAGGGAGTGATGGAGTGAGGCCTTGGTTGGTTTCAGTAGATATCTAGTGGCACAGGTTTGCTGTGACACAAACAGCTGCATCACTGACACATTTATGTCTCTTTCTTTATCTATAGTTCATTCAAGTATCTGAGGAACTTTTATGAAATGAAATGAGAATGCTATATGATATTGATTTTTCTATTCTGATACAATTTAAACCACTACCTCCTGATTTAACCTTTTTTCTCTCTCTCTCTCTCTCTCTTGGGATGATATGAGATTTAAATACATGGTTTCTGGGTTCCTTTAAAAAAACAGAAACATATAGGGACACCAGAGGAACACCACCCTTCCCACAGACACTCAGACGCAGCATGGGAGAACGCCTCAACTGGAAACAATACATCCTATGACAATATTCAAGCCCAGACAAAAGAAGCAGTCCAAATACGGGCTGCTCCACAAAAGCTACCCCAGATTTGAATGAGGGGGCCAACCCCAACCAACGTACCTCATAGGCAGGTCCTCATTCCTGACAGAGATCCCGGCCGCAGAGGGGGGACAGCGCATGCTGTTGGCATACAAACTCTGCACCAGGGCCAGCTCAGAAGAGTGTTCCAACATCGGTGCTCTGGAAAAATCCACCCGGTGTAATGGACACTTTCTTCTCTTTCCCTCTTTCCTCTATGTGTTTCTCTCCCTTTCTCTGTCTCCCGCCCACTCCTTCTCCTCGGTTTAGTGCAGCAGAGCGGCGCCCACCCCCTTCGCTGACTGGCGTGGCTGAAATAATCCTCTCTGACAGCTCATCGTGCACTAATGCATTGTGCTGCCTGCGGCAGCCCAGTTTGCAGGCTGTAAAGCTGTGGCCACAGTAGCACTCTTGGACTAATTGACACCCATATTAGGAAAACTTCAGGATATTGGACATGGATGATTTATTCCTACTGTCAGATTGGGGGAAAATTAGAGGAAACATCGACACAGATCTCATCCACAAGTCCTGGTTTTGTGGCTTGCTTCTGTGCATGTTGGCATGTATCTGAATCAGCTGCTCCAAAACACAGGCCGAGGCACACTCACACACAGCCTGGTTTACTGGAAAATTTTTTTTATCATTATAACTATTTTTAATACTAAAAATAAATCACTGAGCACCTGTTTGCAGGTAAATATTAACACCATCCTCTCTTTAGCTCCTGTGGGGATGTGCATGTCACTGTCCCTCCATGAGCTGGCTGATAATAAACCAGTGGGTGACAGGCAGAGCGCTTTCCTTGACAACCTGTATCATTATTATTCTGAAATAGACAGTGATAAAGATATCCTGCTAGAATATGAGCAAACACTGTAGTCAGCATGAATACTTGTTAAATATGGACAGATTACAGTACCCCCCCACCACCACCACAAATAGAGAAATACCTCTAGTACCTGAGAGTTAATTTAACTGCCCGTGACTCAGTATTTCAAAGCATAATGTACGTATACTCAGAAGACATTTACTCGTATGTAATTCTACAAAAATGATCCAGGACTGGAAACCACTCTCCATGTTATAATTAAATTACTGGAACCCCCTAATCATCAAATGATCGAAGGACTCAGAGCATGCTGAAGAGGCTCAGCAACAGAGTTTTATCAAAGAAAGCCTTACACGTTCATTTGCATTGGACAAATCTCATTTGCCTATGTTCTGAGCTGGGAATATAATGAAGGCAAACCAGTTTTTGAAGCTGCTGAACATAGCAGAACACAAATTCTCATAACTAACACACTTAATGCGTGTGTTTTTCTTTTTTCCCCTCCCCCGTCATTACACCACCTCCGATTATAAATGCAGTAAAAGTAATTTGTCACAATATTCGTTGCACATAACCCAAGAGAGATTAAATCTAGGTCTGATTCTCCCATAGGTGTTGTGTCCTGTTAGAGTAACATGACATTAAGTAGGAAAGTCATCTGAAAACAGGGTCACGTCGGTGTGCGCTGGTATCATAGCCGAGAAGCATGAAGGGGCTCCACTTCCTCTGATCGTGGCACACACACACACACACACAAGATATCCTCTTCATTTTCAGGCCTGCTCATGCTGCTGACATGAATATTTTAAACACTAGTGTGTTCTTTATGATGTGTTGCTGCTTAGTATGACTGTCAACACCACAGGCATCATGTTGAACACCAAGTCTTCCTGGTCCTGCTCTGATGTAACATGAAAAAAAAGAAAAAGAAACAGCTCAGGATGATAATACCGTGTGCAGTAAAGCTTTCCCCATTTCAAAGAGTCAAATAACACACACACACTGGTATGTGAATGAGATATGAAATGCATTTCTAACACAGCGAAAGCTGTGAAAGTGCATCTCTGTAAGAAAACAGCCACATCCTGCTCACACCGGGAAGAGAAAGGCAGTGTTTAGTGGTCTTTTCACGCTCTCGTGCCTGTCATGAAATAAGTCAAATAACGGCATGTTTACGGCACTGCAGGTGGCCTCATGATGAGTGAAAGCAGCCATCAGCTTTCCCTTTTTTTTTTTTTTTTTTTGTAACCACTTGTCACGGGACTGATAACTGCATTAGAAATACTGTCTGCGTTATCGTGGGTTAAAACTGAAACTGTTACAGTTCAGCGCACACCGCGTGCTGCAGAAGCCACTCAAGTTTGAAGCATGTCACCCGTTTACACATCAGTGAGCATCGTATTCTGTATTACAGCAGCTTTATATCCAGTTAATGTGGCAGTAGAGATGCATCTGGACAAGCTGAACATTTTTTTTTTTACCAAACAGGAAATAGACTTGATCCTTTTTGTATGTTAGACATGCCAGAGCTCTATCTTTACCAGCACTAGGCAGTAAAATTTATGATCCAACAGATGCCAGTATAAAGCTTTGACTGTACGAGACCTGACACCAGCCATGTGTGACTGAAGAGGGAGAGAGGGCCACAGCCATGAGTGGACTTGTGGCATTTTAGCGTCAACCTATTTGCCATCTAACAGATCATTAAAGTGCTTCATTGCATGTTTAACAAACTGTATTTTCCCCCTTTAATTCTTCATGAGTTTGACTGCTCCCGAGGGCTCGTATGAGTGAGTGCATTTCAAGATAAAAACGTACACCACACTGAAATGTCAGCTTGTTTTGCATGGGCTGAAGAAGTCCTTTTAGTTCCCCTTTACTTAACTGTGCATGCATCATTTTTTCCACTTCCTCTTTGATTTACAGTTATCGGAAGACACTGAGTACATTTCCATCAGGGCCATCCACGGGAGTAACACTCAAACAGACACAAGTGAACACATAACAGGGTCATTTCATAAGTTTTTTTTAGATGTGGAGAGCCTGAGATTGAGTCCTGTTTATTGTTCAACTACGAATGCTGCTTGTGCGTGACTGTACTCACCAAACAGAGGCACTGAACGAGTCAGTGATCGGCCACGATTTCCTTCAATTAAATGAGACTAAAACTGAAATAATCAAATTAGTGACAAAGCAGAAGGGCTGAAAGGAAACCTGGTGTAATCATGGATTCAGAAGTGACGTTTTAACAGCAGTCAATACAAAAGTCAGCCTATTACCACAAAAAAAAGAATAAGATTTAATAAACTAATCCAGGCTTTTATCCCGAGTATGTTGTAGGACTTTAATGGGCTTTTCTCAGGTTTTTCTAAGAGCTCTCAGCTGCAGATCATTGAGAAGAGAAGCTGCTCTGCACATCACACCACTCTGTCAAAGAATTGATTTTAAAGTACTGCAACCGTTCATAAATCATTAAATAGTTTTGCACCAAAATACATTTCTGATATGCTACAATACCAACCCAGACTTCTGAGGTCAGTCGGCGCTCGTCTGCCGATTGTTCCCAGAAATAAACAGAAGCACACAGAATCTGGTGAACTCAAGCTTGACTGGTAATAAAACCTTTCGGCTATAGATACAACAGCTGAGCTCCCTTCCTGTAAACCTTCAAAGCATGGAAAGAGTTAGATTAGACATGTAAAACCTGCATCACAAAAACGACAGCGCGGTGATCACAGAGGAGACACACTTTTACTATCTCACAGTGCATTCTTGTCTATAGAAATCTAGCTCTCAACAGCCTCCGTGGGGCTGTAAATCATCTTTACAGTAACAGTCATCTATAGGTACTCTCGTGAAGGACGGCACTGCTGGAGCTGGTTTCGCTTAAAGGCATGCTTTGCAAGATAAGTATTGCACATGCATCAAGTGAGAGACACCTGTTACATTTCTGACATTCATGATGTGGCAAAAAAACATTTTTGTGAGCCCGCTGTGGTGTCTGTACATGTCATGAGCTGCATGCCTGCGTCTGTGCATGAAGAATGACACCGTGTGGTCACTGAGGGGAAAGCAAATTTTTAAAAATATATGCACAGGGCCACATATTTTTTTAGACACTTTAAGAAACCTGTTCCTCACAATTCATCCTTTAGGCACCCTGTGCAACGTGACTGTCAAGCACTCTCCCACTGATCTTATGTAGGTGGAGTGCTGGATGACAGCTCAGCAGAATAGCTTTAAAATCTAGGCTAATGCATTGCACAGACTGCTGGAAGGGAGTATCCTGAACTTGATCTGTAACCAACTGCGCACTGCTTGGACAAATTCAATAGATTTGTCATCAACTGTAAAATGAGCAGGAAGAAAATCCAACATCTGAAAGTCAGTTTGTTAAAATAGTTTCAATCTATTCTATATATGCAAAGCAAATGCAAACAAACAGCGACTGGGAACAAAAAAAAATAAAATAATAATAATAAAAAGGGGGTCAGTGTAGAGATGTCGGTCCAGGTTTAAAATAAAATGAAAAGGATGCACAGGAGTGGTTGACATAAAAATGTAGGTACAGTTTTGATGGTAATGAGCTTTACGTCTTAAAGTCTGTGAGTACACAGACTGTTCATCTTTAATATTGAAATATCAGCGAAATGAATTACATTACAAGCACAGCTACAGTATAACTCCAGGACAAAATCCATATGAAGAAAAAAAAATAAAAATACAAACTTTAAATTTAAAAAATGTACAGAAATTACAGAAAATCATTTCGAGTTAAAAACCAATATCTGCAAATGGATTTAACAAGTCAGAATTCTAAGAACAAAATGCACTTGGCTTGGAAGTTGGTATTGACACATTTATACACACCTGATGCCGTCATCATTATATACATGACATTTCAATGATACTGCAGAAAACTGGGGAAATGTTTGACTTAAGAGGTCGGTCAAGAAGGAAACAGAAATAAAGACGATGGGTGTTAGGTTGTTCTCCGGTTCTGTACTGTTGAGCTCTCGTCTTAGGCAAATTGTCATGGTCTTCTTGTACAAACATAATTGTCATGATCTACAAACGGGCGTCCAAAAACAACAAGCAAACGATTTACAGGTGAAAGGGAGGGGGGGGAACCACAGAGCCCACATGAGAACTAAGGCTGGATATGTGCTGGTTAAAGCCTTTTTTTCCCTTACCAACTCACAAAGCGTCTTGGCTGACATTAGAAAAAATCATCAGATGTTAGTATCAGCCACAATTTTAAACTTCTTCTTCTTTTTTTTTTTTATTTTACAGCAGTGCCACGAGTGTTCAGTGATGGCTTAGAGTCCAAAAAAAGTCCAAAATATGTGCTTTTTGCATAGTCTCAATGCAGTTTGTGTTTCCGTTTCTTGTGTTTTTTGTCCTTCTTCTTGCTGGAACATTTAACACAGAACCACTGCTGGTCCTCGGGAGGGGCTGTGAGGATCCCAACACAAGGCCTGAGCAAACGAGACAAGGAGAGAGAGTTCAGGTTATTTAAGAGATGACGATGGAACAATAATTTTTTCTTGTCTGTCACCAACTGACATCGGCAGGAAACCGATCTAAAAAAAAAAAAAAAAAAAAAAACACCACACGCTAACAGATTGCTATAGGACTAGACTGTCAGGGGACTTCCCATAATGCAATGAGCTCTTCTCTTCCTCCCCGTCTCCAATACATGTTACTAACATAACTTCCCCAGAGTTTTTGTGCTTTCTCAAAGGTTATCACAGATCGTGGCTGCTTTTGTGGTCCACTACATATACTGTTATCATCACTACTGCTACCATATCTCCATTAGTTTATAGTTACAGGTATTGTTTTGCTGCTGTCGTGTATCCGTTTAGTTTTTCCTCGCCACGGTCACCAAGTGCTTGTACGACCTGCTCTCTAGGGAAAGTGTCATGAGATAACTTTTGTCATGAACTGGCGCTATCGAAACAAAACTGAATTGATTTTGTCTGGTTCCCGTCCTGAAACACCCAAAGTGTTAGTCCCAAAGTGTTGCAGGAGGTTCAGTTCGGTATCTTCAGGTGTCGGTGTCTTCGTCTTCAGTTTGGGATGTCCAAAATAATTACTAATGTAATAACACTTCCCCTTAGATGTTAATCAAGCCTGTCTGCCATAGAAAAGCTGATGTTTGTTACTAAGACGCCACCTACAGATAGTCCAGCCTAGATTTACCGCCTCACTGTGTGCCTCCATCAACCAGTCATGTTAGAGTTTACATCCAGGTCTGTCCAGACTAATGTAATATATGTAGGGAAGACTTTGAAGGAATTTAATAAAGCTGAGTGTATTTTTAGATTTGGGAGGTGCTGTCTTCCCTCAGAGACCATTTTTTCAGAGCTTCATTACAAGGTGCAACAACCATAACCTGTCAGCAACACCAATGAGCGTGTACTGAGAGGAACAGGGGGCCTCTGGTCCTGGTTGTCATCCATGGAGAAGAGGGTGGAATCAAATAACCTCAGAGTCCAAATCAATAAAAAACTGAACTCACAACACTGGAGCCCTCTTCAGGAAAAGACAAAGCAGAGCGTTCTTCCTGAGAAGACTCCGGATACAAAATTGATTCGACTTAGCTCAGCTCGGTTGCTCGTCTCTTACTGTGTAAGCTCAGAGTGAAAGCACTTGTATCTTTGTATGCACTCATGCTCGGTCTATAAAATGGATTCTGATAGAACACATAGTCGTAGCAGTGACAGCTGACAATGCTTCAAATATGGACGTTACTGCAACAAAGCTACAAATTCGTCCAGCTCTAATATTTGGAGGGAGCGCTGCAGACAAGTGTTGGGGAAAATGCGGACCACAAAATGGAAACCACACTCATATTTTCCCATCATGCCCGAAGTTGAGTCATTTTTGGATGCCCTGAAAGAAGTGTTTCACCGAGGTTTTAAAGGGGAGAGCCAAAATCTATTTGTTACAAATACTCTCAGGAGCTGCAATTAAACGTACGACAATGAGATGGTTGAAATCCGAACTGCCAAAATCTAATATCTGGCTTAAGAAAATGTGGGAAGTGTATGAGATGGAACAAATTACATATGCAATAAGGCAACAAAGACCCCCATTTATAAAGAGGTGGAATCCTGTAACAATCTCCTCTTCTGTTCCTGATGGTGTTTTTACAGTACAGTTGACCTTTAAACTTTTCGATATGAGATGTCATCAGATGTGCTGCTCACAAGAACGCAAAAACGTGCCTCTGGTCATGGCTGTGGTTCGCTTGGTGATTTAAAATGTTGTAAAGAAACTGGGAAGACGATCTTCTGTGTCACTATGATAAACTAATGAACCATGTATACCTTCTGCTGACATGGTGCTGTCAGGTTAGCTGCCAGTTACGGTAGCTACTTCTTTTTTGGGGGTTTTTTCGGACACCAGTCTTCATCCATTGTGTGTAAACATGGACTTGTAACTATGAAGATCACTGATTTTTTTGTCATACTTCATGACACATCAGTGACCCGTTCCAAATAAAGTCACAGCTCTCTTGTTTACACTCGAGAACAGCTATCAGCATTAGACAGCGCGAGGAGAAGGAGACGGGGATGCAGAGCTGGAGCTAAGATGGTACAAACTATGAGTACCATGTCATCATGTGGAATTTTAGATCTCTCCACAAAAAGACGGAGGAGCTAACGGCGCTAAGCAGGCTACAGAGGGAGAATGGGGAGTGTCGCATCAGAGACGCTTCGGACTTGCTGGTAACTCGTGAGAGCGGACAGCTGAAGAACCAAAGGAGACAGAGGGGGGACGACACACAGCAAAGGACCACCGGCCGGAGATAGAGCCCACTCTACCAGCTGAGCCACCAGGGCGAGCCCATTTTCTGATTTATTTATGAGAGTTGTATTCATTGGGTGCCACTGTAACAAGCAGTGTGAGATCAATACAGTTTATCTTCTCATGCATATTCATCCAAAATACAGGTACAGGGCATTAGGCTAGATATTATACAACTTCTTTGGTTCAGTAAGCTGAGTGACCCCCCCAAAAAAATGTAATAAGGAAATGAGTCTCTTACCAATGATACCAATCATCACAGTCATCACATCCTATCATGGGACTGCCATCATCAGGCTTGTTGCATCCTGGACAAATCCAGATCTGGTTTCCCCATTCATCTCGGATCTTTGGTAAAAACACATAAAAGAAGGCATTATCGACACACTGCTCGGCGATAAAACAGCCACAGGAATGATGCATTATTAGTGAAAAAAGGGGCAATGAATCACATGAATAACCTGCAATTTATTTACTGTTCATCTAGATCCACAGCGTGCATGTCCGCTGTACTCAAAGACGAACCACGCTGCACTGCGTGATCAATAAACAACAAGCCCAGAGTACGAGCACTCACCACGTAGGTACTGACAGTCTCAGTGACCACGCTGCGCACTGGTGTTTTGAGGGATGCGGCGGGAGAGAGCAGAGGGCCGGGCGAGAGCAACGACGAAGGGGCGGGAGGTGGCGGGAGTGGAGCGGGAGTTGGGGGCATGACAGGCATGATCGGGGCGAGTATCGGAGGTGGAGGGGGCGTCCGAGGACGATTCCCAGGTCCGGACTTGGCCGTCGGGGTCTTGGGTGTTGCCGTCTTGGGCTCTGAGTTTGGAACCACTTTGCTGATAACACTGGTGATGGACAGAGACAAACATGAGTTCATATAAACAGGAGATGTTACTGTAAGAACAGAAGGAGAATTCATAATAACCACCGTGTGAATTAAATATGTAGTGATAATGATAATATGTCAATGTTTTATAATTCTAACATATAATGCTTTTCAATTTAGTTTATTACTTAATATTGCCAGGCCCCCTATTAAAATGAGAGCTTACTCATTGTGGGACTTGATTAAACTCAATACACATATTTTTAAATAACTTTTATAGTTTTATTACTTGTTTTTACTTTCTTAAGTCACCTTGGGTGTCCTGAAAGGCACTTGAAATTAAATGCATTATTATTATTATTATTATTATTATTAAATGTTAATAACAATAACTTTGGCTAATGGAGTAGTCTCGTAAAACTAAGGTACTTGACAGTTTTCAATAAAACTATATATATATATATATATATATATATATATATATATATATATATATATATATATATGTGAGTCTCAAGGTTTGATACCCATGTTGAAATCTCTCTCTGGCAATACATGATTTACCACTGCAGTGTAAGAGAAAGAGAACCTTGTGTAAAATGCAGAGGTTATGGAAAAGTATTACCAGAAATATCACTCGAAACACTGATTCAATGCTTACATTTTGTCCTGGCCTGCTCCCACTCTGAGCGTCAGTCTGGGGATGACTGGAGATGGTAAAGCTGCTGGAGTGTCTACTTTCACCTGAAGAAACAGGAAGGAGTGGGTACATTTTTAGTGACGCTCCTTACTAACACGGACACATTACGCCACACCGAATAAAAAAAAATAAGTTACCTTCTCCAATCGGATTCTCTCTTTTTCTTTCTCTTTCTCCTTCTCTCGTTTTTCCTTTTCCCTCTCCTTTTCTTTCCTCTTCTCCTCTTTCTCCCTCTCCTTTTCTTTGGCCTTCTCCCGCTCCTTGTCCTTCTCCTTGTCTTTCTTTTTCTTTTTCTCCTTCTTGTCTTTCTTCTTGTCCTTCTCCTTGCTCTTTACGTCCTTATCCTGGAGGATCGGAGCCAAAGGAGGAAGCATGGAGGGGATGCGCAAACAGGCCGAGGGGCTGAACAGTGGTGGGACTTCACTCAGAGCAAAGGGTGCCAGCGCAGATTGTTTCTGCCTGTCCTCCTTGCTCCGGTCTTTACCCTTGTCCCTCTTATCTTTGTCCTTTTTACTTTTTTCTTTATCCTTCTTCTTGTCTTTGTGTTTCTCCTTCTCCTTCTTAGGGCCATCTCCATCTCTGGATTTTATCTTGATGGAGCCCTCTGGCAGAGTAAAATCTCGCTGAACGAAGAGCTCATCATCCTTCAGTCCAAACTCCTTCCAGGGCATTTTGCCATCCTTGGAAAACTCCTTGTTTTTATCCCTGTTCTTCTCCTTGTTCTTCTCTTTAAGCTTGCTCTTATCCTTTTCCCGGTCTTTGTCTTTCGGCTTGTCTTTCTCCTTCTTCTTCATTTTTGTTTTGAGCTCCTTCTTCAGCTTCTTCTTCACATCTATTGGTGACACAATCTTGTTCTTCTCCTCAAACACTTTGAGCAAAGGTTCCGGAGTAGGTGGTGAGGCCGATCCTGAGGACACATATTCTCCTTGGTTTGGCGGGGGTGCGGACGGACCCCCTTGGTTAACCTTTCGAATCACCTCATTGATTGAATCATCCATAGTCCAATTCCCCAGGCCTGCATGTGCCTGTAGGTGTATCGGCGTTGATGTGTCTTTTACAGAGTTGCTGGCCCCAATTAGAAGTTTAGGTGTAGATGGCTCCATGATGGTCAGCCTCCTGGGGCTGGAGAATCCATTGCTATCCGAATCAGAGCCCGAGGAGAAAGCGAAAGGATCGGGCTCCCGTTCAGCACACGCTCTGGCAATCACCGCATCAATGGAGTCATCAATAGCTGTATTATCAGGCTCTAGTTTCTTGAAGGGGCCTTCAGCTAACTCCCTGTCCTCTATATTTAGACGCATATGGATGTTCTCCTTGCCCATCCTCTCACTCAGCGCAGACAGCGGTAGCTTATGCACAGCATCTGTCTTGCTCTGGGGTTGGGATGGTTTGGCCGAACCCACCTTTGGGCTTTTTGGGCTTTTAGGACTCTTCGTCCTTCCTGGGGATTTCTTCCTTTCCTTAGACGGTTTCGGAGAATGGATGGGACTACCACCCACCGGAACAGGCATGACCCCTTTAGGGGACTTAGTCCGTTGTCTGACAGGGGATGAAACCTTGGGCTTCCTTCCTGGAGTGGTGAGGCCCTTTTGATCAGAGTGTTTCGGTACTACCGGCAGAGGTCTGAAGGAAGGCATGGCTCCAGAAGGTGTTTCAGGTGACAGGGGGTCAAGACTATCATGAGTAGGCAGCATGCCTGGGGGAACACGTTGAGGGTTGAGAGAGGTAAGGGGCTCCCTGGGCTCAACACCCCATTCTGGGCTGAGGCCAGGGTACAGGCGTGGTCTCTTGGAGGTAGGCATCATGCCCATAGCTGCATCAGGACTGTCCAGGTGCCTCTTAAGTGGGTGGTTCTCATCGTTGACCGTCTCATCCTCGTCCATTTCTTCATCGTCCTCTTCCAGTGCCACCTGCATAGCTTCGGCTGAGGTGCCCATGTCGGCAAGGACCTCCTCCTCCTCTTCTTCTAGAAAGGGAAAGGACAAAAAAGTGAGTTGAGTACTGTTTAAGGATTCTCACAACCACAACACACGTTTCAACACATAAACAATCCAAACATATGGACTTGTACAGCTAGTTGGCAGCTACAATCCTACCCTCACAAAGAGGAATGCTAAAAGATGTACACATGGCCATTACATGCACTGACCTTCTTGTAAGGAGACCAGGGGTGGCATGTAATCTGGAATGTAATCCTTCCTCTCCTCTGCATCTCGCGCTCCTCCAGGTTGGGGAAACTGCAGGACATTGTTTTTGCTAACAGGAAAGAGCGGGGTTTGATGGGTGAAGGCCACAGGCTCCAGGTTGTGGACGTAGTCCTCCAGTTCACTCAGGCTCACTCCCAGGAGTCTGAAGGCCTGGCTGACATCATCCAGGACCGGATCTGTTCTTCCATCTGAAAGGCAGCATCAAAAACAAACCTCAGCGCACACGTTGCAAGCCTCTCACTCACTAATATAAGAGTCCAAAGCTTGGCTAGTGCACATGCAAGGAGGTGCTCTGACTGATGTTGACATACAACCTGGAGTAAAGCTCAACAGGTTACAGATTGATTGAACCTTTTCACAGGTAATACAAGACCGGGCGATGAAGCATGTGACATCTACTAACCAAACTGTGGCGAGCACAACCGGAGGGCATAATATCCACAATAACAACAAACCACGAAAGCTGCTTCGCTGTGGTCTCTACTTTTTTTTTTTTTTGACACATTAACCTTATGCTAGGGGGCGCCCGTTACGGAGCTAGTCAACAACAACGTGATCGACCACTTCCAAGCTTTCAGGGGTTAGAAAAGTAATCACAGAGCACTTACACAGCTCAGAGTACCGATGGCAGGCCCTGGATAACTGCTGGATGTATCGATGCAGCACATCGGACAGCAGATCGCACGCAGTGAGCTGAACTGCATCCCAGCCCAGAGCCTGGCAGATCTGCGCCACCGAAACACGCAGCAGCGAGCGGGCATAGCTCTCGCACATCTCGCTGACTTTGTTACGGTATTAATCCCGGTCAGTTCCTCTCCCAAAACATTCTCCCGGTCGTCATGTTTCACAGAACCCCCGGTGGGGTTTGAGAAAAGCCGCCGCCGCGGTTAATCTTGGACATCTACTTCAGTAAATATATTGGCGCTTTCGCCAGAGTCGCCATCTTGATTCCATCGATAGACCCATCCCCGAAATCTAGACGGCGCATGCGCAGAGGCGAGCGTCTGCCTACACTGCTCCGTTGCGTTCGAGCGGTTCATCAACGTCCGGGGAAAACGCAGCTCACCGGGGAGCTGAAGCTAACTTCAACTTCAGATACTGAGCTCACACACGGGTGTAGCTTACGTGTTGGACCGGTAAAACGTCCACGGAAGTCATGGCTGAAGATAAATGGCTTCAAACGAGTTTATACGACTCTTTCAAGGGGGATTTTTAAGCGTACAAAACACACCGACGACGACCAGTTTCGGTTTTTATATCATATCAGCTGTGTCATATTTAAGTTGCACTCTACTCCAATTTATTGATTAAACAAGTGAAACCAGCTTAGTTTGACTTATATTGTAGGATTAATGTTGTGTGTGGCGTTTAGAGTTGCTATTTATTGTTTAATCTTATTAAAAAACGGCAACATACGAAGCCCGGTTTCATTTCCTGTTTGACTGAAGAGAAGTCAACAAGGAAGTGCCCAAAAACTGCAGTTCCTCAAACGTCCACTGGAGGGTGGCTACACAACACGTCAGCGTCCATAAGCCTCCATGTTAAAACTTCAGGGCAGAAATAAACATGTTCATTCTTTCTACTGTCAGCGTTTTATTTCTCAAAGTGGAAAATTCTCACAATTGGAGAGTTAAATGACAGGATTGTGTAAAACAGGGATGTCCAAAGTACAGCCCAGGGTGCTGGTGTTGTATATTTGTAGATGTAACACAAACTATTACTTTCTGAATGATCTCGGGAAAGACAAGAGTGATACATTTTACACTTAAATGTCAACATACTTTGCAGCACTCATAATAAATCATGTTTAGAATGAACATGAAGTTCAGATTTGAAGTTCATGAAGTTCAGTTCAGATTTGTATCGACTTCATGCAAGTTTAACATATTCCATGGAGTTTATTCTATGTTATCTAACTTCAGATGTTTGTTTTTTCAGATTTGTTTGCGCCTGATTGGCTTGGATTTGGTTTTATTGCCCTTTTTTTTAAAAATGTGACAATGAAAATAAAATTGTTACAGAACAGTGCATTTGTACTTAACTTTTATTGTTAATTTTTAAAACTTTTTTTTTTTGTATTGGCCCCTGGACACCTTCACATTGTCATGACACCCCTTGACACCCCTGCTTTATTCTTGTCAGTGTCAGGATGTATTTTATTTCCCATGGTGTAAAATTCTCATAATGGCTGCAGATTACAAACCTGTTACAATAGCTGTAAAACCCTCAGTGATCCTCTTTTCACTGTCAAAAAGGCTGAATCAGAAGCCCAGCATCAATTTCAGTAGCAATGCCACAACAGATTATTTCATTCTGACAAAGTTGAACTTTTTTTAAAACTTTACTTTTATTTTCTTTGAGTTGAGCAAAGATGTGAAATGTAAACAAAGCTACGGGTCTTATTGTGTAAGGACTGTCCAAGCAGTCGTGATCAAAAATGTAGATCATACATTCAGAGTGGATAGTTTTAAAGTAAAACAATGAAATATAGCTCTTTATTCTCAGTCATTAGTCTGTACAGCGTTAACATCATGAAAAATACACATTTAACTTTTAGTGATAATGTTAAACTGCTGTGTAACACAGTGTCGAGGATTAAGTCAGCAACTGTAACAATGTACATTAATATACTCAAATATGGAAAACACAATTGAAAACAGCTTAATTTAGCTTTGTTGCAAGACTTGGACAAAGTAACAAAAATCAACCTGTACTTAAAAAAAAAAATCTTTAAACAGCCTTTTGACCATAAAGGTAACAATTACTCTACACTAATAATATAATAAATGATTGTGTTGCAGATGTAATAAAGCTAGGATTATAATGAGAACACTCCCAAAACAAACAAAATATACACAAGGCAAATATTACTTTTTAACAAGTGTACAATTTACAATAAAAATATAATACAATAGAAAATGCTTACAGTATTACATTATTTACAGTACACCTGCCATGGCAAGTTTGTCACTAATAACTGATGATAGTGCTAACTTTACAAATAAACTTTATTAACAAAAAACATCTTAAATCACAGATCAATAATTATTGCTCGATAGAAAAGAGCTGACATTGCATACCGAAAAAAAAAAGAATAAAGTGTAGTATCTTTGAAATAACTCACATCCAGTGAGTTTCGAATGTGCTGTACTTGAATCAGCACATCATTTTCTCCTTTTCAGCTCAGACAGTAAATGTTTCACTCAGAGAACACGTCAGGAAAGAGCTCGAAGTCATTGTTAAAATTCCATTCGTTCCAAACGCACTGTCTGTTGCATCTGTGAGAAAAAGAAAAATGTCATTCTTTTCGCATTGCATGATAATGAAAACCTCTACAGGTTAGAAAGAAAAGAGAAACTGAACCAGTACTATGTGAGTTATATGTCCATTTAACAGGTTCGTGTTGAGGTACTGAAGCATTGAAAGCAACTATTCGGACTCATTAAATATACAAGTACAGTTAATGTATGTGGACTGGTAGTGTCTCACCAGTTATAAACACAGGGTAGCGGGCTGATATATTCTGAACCTGCAGACGGACCAAACATGAGAGATAGTCAGGCTGATCTTTTGACATGAGGTCACACTCATGGTAAGGTAAGACCTCCAATAGTCCAACTTCGTGACACCAGTTTAGGAAGTGCTTCTTCTCTTTTGCCTCTGCGCTCAACCTGGGAACGGGAGGAGAAACGTTGAGGCTTTTATGAAGTTTATAACAATCAGGATCAAGTAAAATCTGAAAAAAGATGAATCCAAATATAGGATATTTTGAAAAGCATGGTGGTTGATGCCAGGAGATACAGCAGGCTCATGAAGTACAGTCACGGTGTCTTCATTTAATGTAGGATAATAATTGATTTGATTGGAGTAATTAAAAATACTGGAGAGAGGTTGCATAAACCATTGCCAGACTATCCCCAGTTGATCTACAGATAAATGAACAGGTGTAACCTGTGACTTTGGGAAGTGAAAACTCTCAAGTTGACCCCTACCTTGCATTTTCTTTGATCCGACGACTGTCTCTGTAGTGCAACATCCATTTCCACTTCCCCGTTCTGCTTAGCTCTTGCAAGATTTCTGACATTTTTTTCATGTTACCTTAAAATTCATCAAAAAAGTTGACATGAGTTAAATTGGGATAAATTATGACTTGCTTACACAACAAGATCTCAAACAACAAAAAGCAGGTATTCAGTTACAACAAGTGCACGTACTAAGGCTGAGGGTCTCCAGTGTGGCTCTGTCGACCATTATAAAACCACCCCTCATAAAGAGCTCCTGGTGAGTGAGATTCACAACATCATCTGGTTCATCAATTCCAGCAAACTGCACACTTGGTGACTTCTTCAGCTCGAGCAAATGTGGCACCTGAGACAGAAAAAATCAGAGTCATTAATTCATGATTATCTATGGCAGAAGTTGTGACCTTTTTCATGAGCTGATGAATTACCTCACAAATGTGCTCTGCGATATCTTCATTCCTGAGGATGATGAGTAGAGATGAAGAAGTATCCTCACTAAGGAAGAACTCTGATGGTTGTACAGCAGTATGCCCCTCTGCCTCCAACTGGGCCTGAAAAATCAAGGATAACAAAAAAATACAAAAATTTAATTTTCCATTTATAACAATGCAGTTACAAGTCTTCCGTATGTCTTTAGTTATTATCAGCCAACAATAAATGTGATGAGACATTACGATAAATTTGATAAATTACATCAAGTTGTAAGCTGATGTACGGAAATGCCTCAATCTTGGCTTATGCAGTCTGTGTCTTCATCATAACCTCTTTTAAATGCTCCACCATTCTAAGTGTGAGACTGTGAGTCAGTTTGGATTCAAAGCAGAAGATTTCAAGGTATAAAAGTAGCACAATGACCACAATGCCTAAAGACACTACTTTTGTGCTTATGCGCAACTTTGGTAAACATGAAGTCAGGTATGCATTAGATGGTGTAGTCGTACATATTCTACTGCCCACCTGAATTCACATTTAGCTATTTTGGGAAACATCAGAAATGCTCTTTTTTGTCTTAGCAGTTCAACATGGCAAGTTGGTGTCTGTTTCATGGCAGCTGACAGGCTGAGAAGCTACTTATCAGCTTGAAGACATTGTTGTCAGCAGTGATCAGACCAGCATCTAAATGGACAGAAGTTTGCAGTTTATGGTTCAGAGAGTTAAAGTGCAGGACAAGATATGTTTAAGACTATAGGTTAGATAAGAATTATAGCAAGAAGGTGGGTTGTTGTTCAAAGTTCATGGTTCTTGTGATGTGTAGAAGGCTACTATCTGGGTGTTGGTCAGAGTAACCATCTGCCATCTGATAACAGTTACTGCTTAATACAAATATGGTTTGTCAGTTTGTTGTCCTACACTCAAAGAACGTAATCTCTTCGCTTGATTTGTTTTTTGTTTTTTTTTAATTAAGTAGATCTTAGGATTTAGTGGCATCTAGTTGCTGAATTGCTGAATGCAACTCAGACACCTCACCCTCTTCTTCCTGAAGTGAAGGAGCAACAACAATGCCTGGAAAATGTGAACGTCTAGAACCAGTGTTTAAGTTTGTCCATAATACAGTTCCATAAACCTGGAGAACCAATGTCAAGACACATAGAAGTTGTACTGCAGCACTCTCAACACCTTACTGAGATACTACCATGTCCTGCAAGTAGACCCCCTAAATCTTACTCACCAGACCTTTAAGGTTTGTTTTTAACTGATCATACAGATGGATATCTGAGAAACTGCTTACTCTGCACCTTTTGTCGTACCATTGTCAATATATTTTAGGTGGGATTTTAATTAGTTCAAGAATGCAGGCTATAAACAGTACAATTAATACATAGCTACTAGAAATACTGCATTTGAAGTATGCTGAAAGATTGTCTTACCTTAGTTTCCTCAAAGAAGGTGTCATCCGACGTCACCAATGTGTAGAACCTGTATTTTGTTTTGCAGGATTTCTTCACAATTGAATTCAGATTACTGCGAAAACTCTCATCCATCTCTCTCTTCATTTGATCACAGAAGTCAAAATGGTTGCTTGGTTCAGTCTTTATGCCACCTCTAATGGTTCTTAAATGCTTAGATCTAGATGGGTCCTTTGCGACAGCGCAAACATCATTCATCAATGCTGTGTAGAGACTGGCACATTCTGCAGTCACACCAGAAACTCCAGCATGCTCCATTGGGTTGCCTGTTCTTTGAGATGATTTTTGAGGATGTGAAGTGCTTTCTTCTGTGGTTTCATCTGGTTGTTTCCTGTCAGACATGTCTACCTTGATTTTCTGACCAACAAGCGATGGTTCATCCACATCGAAGAGATCCATCGAATCCCCCTGCTCCTCTAAACTGGAAAACTGCACAGTTACAGGACTAGAGCAAGACAAATTCATGTTGTCACATGCGTCCTGTTGGTGGATGGGTCTCTTTTTCAAAAGCTGCTTCATTTGTTCTGAGAAGATAAGGCACTCCTGTTCTAGTGTCGCTTGAGTGAGGTCTTCTTGTAGGCACCTTTTTGAAAGCTGCTCCAGAAAAGAATCAGATTTCTTCTGTCTGGTGTTATAGACTGTACATGTGAGTGAGCTTTGAGGTCCCAAGATGAGACCATCATCTATGATAGTACCATCTTTGTAATCTGCAACTAAAGTTGATATACCTAAGTGGCCTTTCTGATCCATCTCATTATTCTCTTTAGATGCTTTCCCAACTGCTTCAACTAAGCTATTTGTCGAGACATTCTTGCTGACATTTACAAGCTTAGAGAACGTTTTTGCAGATTCAAAAGGCTGCACTGGGAAAGATGATGAAGGAATCTTACTGAATTTTGAAAAGTCCCTTCCTTCATACAAATATAAAGGATCTAGAACTGCATTGAACTCTTGCTTGTCCTCATTTAGACTTTCTGTCTTTTTCTCCAAGAGCATGGAAGTTGGTGTGGTGTATGTGACTATGGGGGTTTTAGTCTGTTTATCTTTGGAAAACTTTGACATTACAGAGTCTTCACTGTCTTTACAGATGTACTCTGCTTGAATTTCATCACTCTTGGATGGTTTTACAGCCATGACAGGGCGCTGACAGTATGAACGTGGTTCATGACCTAAATTGGTCTGTGATATCATTTTATGTCCACCTTGGTCAATATTTGGTTTATTTGCTTGCAAGCACTCAGTAGAAGGAAACAATCTTTGTGAATAACAATCTTTTCCTACAGTGTTTTCCTGCAGTTCCTCTCTTTTTTCAAAATAATGATGATTAACTGATGAGTCAGTGTGGTTTAGCTGCAAACGAACACCAAGTAAGTCTTCTAATTTACTTTTGATAGGTGATATGAGAAAGTGACCAGGTGATTTTGTGTCCAGTTGCTGTGAGGTAGAGGCTGACACAACCACTGGCTTTGTATTGCTTGTTTTTTTGTCCTTAAAGTCAGCTGAGGTGTGGCTTGGGGTAAAGCAAGTGGGGCTGTATTTGGTACTGATGTTAGAGATTTGATCAAGAGAGTGTTTCATTTCAGCTGTTTGAATCTGACTGGGTATGTTAGTGTGGCTTGATTTGGAGAAGAACTTGTCTATACTTTGCAGAACTCTTAGAGTCCTTAGTTCAAGATCAGGGTGAAGACCATGATGAGGTATGGGATCACTATTAACTGTAGACTTTTTAGACTGTTTTTGGTCAAGAACCATTTCATCTGGGATAGATTTTGCACTTTTACTAAGACATTTCTGAGTGATATTCTTCCAGGTTTCAATACCATTAAAGGTAGTAGTACTACTACTGCTGCTACTAGGGCCAGTACAAGTTACATACTGGTATGGTTTTTCGTCCATAGTTGGGGTAGGGCACCTGTCATCTGATTCACTTCCTGAGACCTCTGGCTGGTTTGTTTCACTTACATTAAAAAGTGAAAATGGTATTTTTCCAGCAGACATTTCTACCTTATTACTATACAATTGAGATGTATTGCGTAGGTCTGTATTAAGGACAGTTTCAGGGTATGTAGTTTCACCAATAAATGGAATTTCTGTCAAGCCTGAAGTGGTCTGAACTTTTTCCACCTTGTGTTCTGAGTGTGACTCACATAGTTGTACTTCATCTTCAGAGATGTCTTCTCCAATAAATGGAATTACAACCCGATAATGGATCTTTTCCAGTCCTTTCTTTGTTGTGTCACTTTTGAGATCCGTTTCTTTAGTCAATGCCACTTCAGCTTCACAATGAGGCCGATGATAAAATAGTTCTTTTTGAACTGTGTTATCAACACATTGCTCTCCTTGAAATGAGGTATCCTGATCTTTATGATCATCGTTAGTTACACTGAAGTTTGCCATCAATTTGTTTTGGCCTCCTGTTTCAACACTGTCATTTACCTGGGGAAGAGGTCCATCTGCAGAAGACTCATCTAAGCAGGTGCTCTCATCAGATATAGGTAATGCTGCCTTCTCATGTGCCTTATCTGCCAGACAAATGTAATTTTCTTTATTTTCCTCAACTACAGGTTCACACAACTTTCTCAACTGAAAATCGTGGGAGGAAACTTCCTTGTTGTCTGCTTGAAGGGACTCATCCAATGGTGGTGCCTGGCCACTGCAGTCTGTGATGCAATCTTTCTTTACAATGTCTGGGCCATCAGTCATCAAAGGTAATGGTTGATCACTCAAATCTGCCAAACCAACATTTTCTGAAATTTCCTGTGCAGGTTCATTGGAGATGGGCTCCAGTTCTGATGGAGCACAGGGAGCTTTTTCAGAAACATGTTCATCTGTCAATGCTCTGTCACTAGCACACAGCACTTTCAACTGTGAATCGTGGCAATCAACTTCTTTGTTGTCTGCTTGAGATGGTTGCTCGTCCAATGGTGTTTGGCGATTACAGTCTGTCATACAATCCTTCTTTTCCAAGTCTGGACCATCATTTGTCATAGGTAATGGCCGATCACTCAGATCTGCCAAACAAACATTTCCTGAAATTTCCTCAATTACAGTTTCATTGGAAATAGGCTCCAGTTCTGATGAAGCACAGGGAGCTTTTTCAGAAACATGTTCATCTGTCAATGCTCTGTCAGCAGCACACAGCACTCTCAACTGCGAATCATGGCAGTCATCTTCTTTGTTGTCTGCTTCAGATAGTTGCATGTCCAATGGTGCTTGGTGATTACACTCTGTCATACAATCCTTCTTTTCCAAGTCTGGACCATCATGTGTCATAGGTAATGGCTGATCACTCAAATCTGCCAAACAAGCATTTTCTGAAATTTCCTCAGTTACAGTTTCACTGGAAATAGGTTCCAGTTCTGATGGAGCACAGGGAGCTTTTTCAGAAACATGTTCATCCGTCAATGCTCTGTCAGCAGCACATAGCACTCTCAACTGCGAATCATGGCAGTCATCTTCTTTGTTGCCTGCTTGAGGTGGTTGCTCATCCAATGGTGCTTGGCGATTACACTCTGTCATATAATCCTTCTTTTCCAAGTCTGGACCATCGTGTGTCATAGGTAATGGCTGATCACTCAAATCTGCCAAACAAACATTTTCTGAAATTTCCTCAGTTACAGTTTCACTGGAAATAGGTTCCAGTTCTGATGGAGCACAGGGAGCTTTTTCAGACACATGTTCATCCGTCAATGCTCTGTCAGCAGCACATAGCACTCTCAACTGCGAATCATGGCAGTCATCTTCTTTGTTGCCTGCTTGAGGTGGTTGCTCATCCAATGGTGCTTGGCGATTACACTCTGTCATACAATCCTTCTTTTCCAAGTCTGGACCATCGTGTGTCATAGGTAATGGCTGATCACTCAAATCTGCCAAACAAACATTATCTGAAATTTTCTCAACTACAGTTTCATTGGGAATGGGATCCATATTTGATGGAGCACAGGGAGCTTTTTCAGAAAAATGTTCATCCATCAATCCAGTGCCATTTGCACACAGCATTTTCAATTGCAAATCATGGCACCCTTCTTCTTTGTTGTCTGCCCGGGGTGGTTGCTCATCTAATGCTGCTTGGATGCAATCTTTCTTTACAGAGCTTGGGCCATTACACATCATTGGTAACAGTTGATAATTCAAAGCACTACTGGGTTCCACATCTGAAATGCAATGGCCTTTCTCATCAAGTCCATCTTCTTTTCCAGTGGAATCAGCTTTGATCACTTTATCTTCATGTTCTGTACAACAATCCACATCTTCACGAACATTTTCAGCCTTGCCTAGTGGCACTGCTTTATGTTCCTCCCTGGATAACTGCTTTTCACTTTCCAAAAGACTTCCATTGCTGACTATACCAGATTCTTTCTTTGCTGAATCATCACGTGTACGGATCCTTTGTGGAGATGGCTCTACATTGCTTTCTCGGTATGGCTTTTCTTTCACTTCCAGGTGTTTCATTTGTTTGGATTGAGTTTCAACATGCTCAACTGTATGAAGCAAATCAATTCCTTTTTTGTTAGAGTCTACCTCTTTGTCTGTCACAGATTTGGATGAATCTCTTCCTTGTTTTTGTACTAAACTCATCTCTGTAGCTTCTGAATTTACAATCCCATCTTTCATGTGTGTCTTCTCATTGTAGCATTCATGTAACACAAGGCCAATTTCTGAAACAGTCTTTTTTGGCTGAACGGATACACTTTTTATCTCTTCCAGTGCAGAACTGAATGGCCCAACACCTTTCAAAGCTGGTAAAACACTGTGCTCCGGTGGAGTAGCTTTTTCATAGGCACTTCTGGCATTCACTTTAGTGATGATGTCTGTTAAGAGTATCCTTTTTTTGGAATACTGGAAAAAGAAAGAAAACAGAATAAATAGACCTGTAACTGACTCTTTGGTAATTACCTTTTGCTATCAATACACCAGGAATTAAACATTAATACTATAGATAGACATATAAGAGTAGATAGTTGTCCGACATGTGGGTGCAGTCTTATGGTACGTGCAATGCATTTGGGGTATTGGGGCAAGTATGAACATAGAAACTGCACTGAGCTGCAATAGATGTCAATTAGATTGTCCATTGTCCAGTAGCTGATGTGGTGGGTCGTCACTTAAACTACTTTACAATCTATTTTCTGCTGTGCCAGGAGTATGTATGGCATCTGATAATTGAGGGGTTTGAATGTGTACCTGGGAGGCATAGTGTCAGGCATAATAGTTACAAACTGGTCAAAAGGGAACAGTAATTTGGACAACCTTGTGCGATGGTCAAAAAAGGACATAGCCACCTTATCTGGAATACAGAAAAAGGGGCTCTCTCTTGAAGACCAGCCTAGTAGCTGGGCCAGTCCCCAACTGGCTTTGCCGGTCTGAGCACGAAGAAAAGAGGTGGACTTACCACCAACAAGGAGAGGAATAAAGGGTCTGCTACATGGTCAATTGGGCAACTGTTAAAAGGTACAAGCCTAACTCATCAAACAAGACTAGCCACTGAAAGAGGCTATCAATATGTGGAATATCACCTCTGATAGTGAAGGACCCAAGGCACCCACTACATTTAGTTAGGCCCATTTTTGTGCTCCTGGATGGAAGTATGATTGAGAAGGTGTAATGACACTTGCAGGTCCTGGTTACATGCTGACTTGTTGTGGTTCTACTGTACTAGATGACAGCTCTGCCACCTGAGTCATGCTGCCCTGAAAGGCTAGCCTAAGTGCAGCTTTTCCCAATGACTACATGCCTTGTTATCTTGTTTTGCGTGTACCTATGTGTCAAACTGAATTTCAAAGTACTGACACTAGATGGTTCTAGAAGCAGAATAAGGACTAAATAAACCTATTACCTTAATTAGTCCTTTATGCCAATGACATCAAAAACACAAGAACCTGGTCCTTCAATTGTTTTATATTCTAAAGACCATTTGAAAATCATGACAAAACATTAATACACAATAGTTTATCATTAGCATAATAATATTAAACCAAACCTGAAAGGTACTTGCCTTCTGTTGTCCCATAGATGTCTTGGGTGTGTTCAGTGTTTCACTAGCTTCTTTCTGTTGATCCCATACAGAAGTCTCTCGTTTGTTGACTCGTGGATCTGAAGTAACAATCTCTGCATTTGAGTTTCTTAGTGACAAGTCTAAAATCACAGATTCTTGGTCCAAGACAGAGTTATCTTTTTTGCTGAGGTCCAAAGCTTTTGATATCGAACTGTCCTTCGTATCCGCTACATTCAGCGACTGAGAATTAGTCTTAAGCTCAGGCTGAGCTGGAGCCGCCACGTTTCCACTGGACTGGGTTTCCAAAGAATCACTTTCTTCTGAACATGGGTTTGTAGAGTTTGAGTCAACATGAAAGAACCTGTCTGTTGTCCGGCTGTAGAACAGACCTATCCACATGTGGACGATGAGCCGCACCTCTTCACTGGTGTCTTGAATGGAGAAATCCCATGGGCTATCAAAGATATTAAATGTACGAAATTAGCTGTTTCAATTGAATAATGGTGATTATATCATCTGAACTAAAAGTCATCTTAATTGCATATTACCCACATTTGTCATCTACAAAAGAGTACAGCAGTGAAATTGTGAAATAAGCATTGAAATGCACTGTATAAATAAGAAAACCAAAGTACATACCCATGTAAGGCTCGGATGATAGCTCTATCCTTTGAATCACTTGTATATTTGCTGTCTAGATTAAAGTCATAATTGTCTTTCCATTGCTTTGTGACTTGGATAGATCCATCCTTGTTATCAAAGGTACGGGAGAGCCTGAACTGTCTTCTATATTTTTTCGGGTAATCTGGAGTCCTGTTGTATTCACTTCTGTCTTCCTGATCGACAGAGAGGTGTAGTGTTTTAAATCCATTGCCATACATTGTCTGGTGATGGTGCAGCAGTCTAGTAGAACCACTTAAAGGGGATACCTGGAAGGGTGCACCTGACAAACCCAACAGTAGAGAGGAAGATGGGGGCAATGAGTAAGCATGTTCTATAGATACCAAACCAACCAATTCACTGCCTTCCATAAGATGGCTTGGTGAAGGAGATTCAACAGGCTGAACGGGTCTAGCAGCAGGCTGTCTAAGCAGAGCATGAAGAACTGACTCTTGTTCAGCACTGGTAACATCTTTTGTAAGGTCACACTTCTTCAAACTTGTCTCAGGTTTTCTCTCAAGTGCAGGTTCTGGTTGTGGTGGAACCTGGTCATTACCGGCACTGAGTGCCAAGTCAGCAAGTAAGGTCAAAGCATCTGTAGATGTGCAAGCACTGTTACTTTTTTCCTTAACAGTCGTCCTGACAGAATTATCGCTAGTACAGTCTTTGTTTAAGAGTTTTTCACTGGCAAAACAAGCTGGGCTTTGAAAATGCAACCACCCTGTGAAGACAAAACAGAGGAGAAAAAAAGAGAAACTGCATGAAAATAAAAAGTAGCACATTGAAAGCATTTGAAATATACCAATGTAATACTATTAGGAACTTGTCACCAACATGAAGACTATGTTTTAACAAATGGTTTGGTTTATTTAGCCAATAATACCAGATTTGACTGCAGATGCACATAACTAGCAACAATACAGCACAAGCAAGAGAAGTGCAAAAGCAAACTAAGAGTTAGCAAATACTAGCCAGGTGCAGTGATAGCATGCTGAGAACAGTTACAGTAGTGATAGAGCCAAGAAAGGATTAGTCAGTTTCAATGACATGCACAATGTTGAAGGGGTTGAAAAAAAATCATACACAAAAAGCATTCTAAATATTTTAGATATGACTTACATTTCTTTTTAACATATTCTGCAGAGATGCCTTGATGCTTTTTGAGTGTTTTAATCCTACTCCTCCTTGGAAAAATCGACAGAGGCCTTTGTATGATTTGTGGTTTGTCTGAAATGGATTGTTCTTCTGTCCCTGAGGAGTCTTTCTTTAGTTGAGTATCCTGACCCTCAGATGTCTGTATCTTATCTGGTGTCTCTTTTGGGGTCAGGCCTAGAGCATATGCAAAAACAGGGTCAACTGAAAGCATCTTTGAAACATCCTTGATATCCAAAACGGTTTCCTGAACAGTGGTAATTGCATCAAGACTCTTCAGAATCCCAGAGTCGGAGTCAACTTTGCCCTTCTTGAGACAAGGCTCAGTTTCTTGGGCAGTATTTGCAGTTGTTTCCTCTAGTACAGGGATACCGGTTTTCCTCTTTCCCCTTTGAAGAACTGATTTTAGTTTACTCAACAGAAATTCACCCTTTGTTGTAGATTTCACAAGAGAGGGTGCATCAGTGTATTTTTCTTGAACTGGTTTTAAGGGTGGCGTGTCCGTGCCATCATTTGTTGAAGAATGCTCACTAGTGACTGGATTTAAAGTTAATGAACCATTACCATCATACGACTGTCTCAAAATGCCAGGTTCAAGATTAACATGACTAAGAACAATGTTTGGATAGTTCCCTTTGCCCTTAGATGTTGTGGCTACAGTTTCATCCACTGCTGTCTCAGCGCTGGACTTTTGCTCCATTTCAGCTGTGTCATGAGCATTGACAGTGGCATCAACCAACATTTTTTCTGGGAGCTGTTCATCTTTTGTAGATTGTATCTTATCCTTTAAAGACTTAATCTGATCAGCAAAATCTACGGAGCCATGAGGGACCAAGATTCTTCCACATTCACTGGTAACCGGCTTTAAGTCCCAACGCTCCGTTTTCTTTCTCAGTGGACAAGATTCAAGTTCCTTTAAAATAGTGCCTTCAAAACTCTGCTGTCCAGGGTCAGAACTTTTTTCCACTGC
The DNA here is from genome assembly GCA_023373845.1 of Nibea coibor. NCBI lineage: Eukaryota > Metazoa > Chordata > Actinopteri > Sciaenidae > Nibea > Nibea coibor. Next base: position 20,279,287 of record CM041721.1, read on the forward strand.
TACTGGTGGACCAACTGTAGCAGATCTGACTTTTTTATTTTTTGATGACAGTGTTCCAAAGATGCGTTTTCGCTTTCGCACTTTCCTCCAATCAATTTTTGGAGGCTTACTCAACTGTGGGTGGCCTGATGATTCCTTGGCCTGGTCTTCCTTCTGACTCTTCATGTTGTCTTCTTCCAATGGAGTTGTGACAGTATGTAAACTGGAACTGGTCTCCATACAAGCTTTCAATATATGCTTCCGACCTTTGTAATGTCCCCTGCGTGGTTTCCTATGTTTTGTTTGTATGAGATCGTTTACCTCAGGACAATCAACATCCTTCTTAGTTTTAGCAGTTTTGTCATTCAGAGAGTTCATTCCTGTTTCTTCTAATTTGGCTGTTGAAAAAACTGAAAGCTCAAAGTCATTGTGCTTACTTGCTGACTCAGTACTGATCACACTTAAACTTCCATCAGTGACAGTTCGCTCTGCTGACGTGATGCTGACAATCAGCTCTGTGGGCAGGTCACCTGATGTAGATGGAGTCAGGAGATTTTTTGTCCCCATGTCAGTTTTGATCAGCACAGTCAGGTCAGATTTTTCTGAGTCTTTGGTACCATCTCCAGATTGCAAATCATCTGGTAAAACATCTGTAGGCTCTGTTAAGTCACCTTCTGCTTCAGCATTTGTTACACATCTGTCCACAAATGTCTCAACATTTTCAGATGATTTCTGCTCTGCACCCTGGTCTTCTGATCCCATGCTAACATGATTGGCCGGTGTCTCCTCAGGAGATGACAAACAGATATAGACATCATCATCAAGGTCTTCTATTCGGTCCTCCTGTCCAGCTGCCAGAATTTCTGTAACCTTTGGCACTGGTAGTTGAAAAGAGACTGGTTTGTTCAGGTATGAGCTCATGGTCTGCCATGCCCTGTTAGTCCACTCTGGGGATGAGTAGAGGTGCTTGTGAGCATCTGGCACATCATACTGGTCTGGAAAGATGCTGAAGTCCCTAGAGGGGCTTAATGCCAAGCCAGGATTTATCAGTGTTGCATAATTATGCATATGTTGCATAAATACTTCACACAGTTCTTCACTTGGATCAATCACTGTTTTCTCAACTTCGCCTTCTGCATAGTTTAGCACTGGTAAAACTCGCAGGATGTCAGAGGATATGGCAGGCTTTCTCTGTCCAGATTTTGTGTCTGCAATAAATTAACAAACAGAATTTGTTTAATTAAAAAATGCACTTTAATTTAAAGGTCCAGTGTGTAAGACTTTGGGGGTCTGTTTAAAAATCCGGCAGAAATGGAATAACTATGTTTTCATTAGTGTAACACCAGATAGTTATGTTTATGTTACGTTTCTACAGTAGCCCAGAACAGACAATTAAACACTGGCTCTAGATTGTGCTTTTTGTGTGTTTTTGTGAGAAAACATAGTTTCTCCTTCCTGCTAGGAAGAAAGAGGTTGCACTCAGTAACTCCACCACTAGATGCCACTAAATTATACACACTGGTCCTTTAAGTAATGTAAGAAACACATCAAATGTAAATTAACGTGTGCTGCAATTACCTGCATATATAGTTCGTGAGTCTGGAAACACAAACATGCCTTGCAGGACCTCAGATGCACTGGACCCAGTATCTGAAAAATGAAAAATGGGGCTGATGTGAAGTTGAATTACGGTTATTAAAATAGAATTCAGGAAGTTATGTTCTGGGAATGACAACATAGCTCTCCGTCATCAATCTTACCGTCATATCTGAGGAAATGGGAGGAGTGCAAGAGGATAAGAAAGCCACCATCATTGAGCGGAATAGTGAGAGCCTGTGCAAAAAATTGCAAGCTTGTCAGGTAAGGTTTTCGGATGGTGCAGTAAAGGAAAAGTTCACCAATATATTATCATGCAGCGTAAAATGATATAAAAAGGAGCCCAATTGCATTATAAGTTAATCAATAAAACACTACATTGGACTTTAATGGCGTGTTCACACGGAAAGTATTCCAAACCAAAGACATAAATAGACACGATTTGTGCCAAACAACGGCATCATTTCTGCAAGTTGGAAATATTCAACTTTGAGTGAAAAATGTGTGTTGTGTGTGTAGGACTGAGTGAAGACGAGTGAGTTGCTACTGAGTGCTGGTGAGCTCTGGAGGAGACCTGGTGGCTGAGCTGAAACTTCTGGGGGAGTAAACACCCACAGTCACACTGGTTTATTTTCTGTGTGAATACACCATGAGCCGCACAGTTACTGAGAGGTTGAAGATACAAACGCACAACATCTTTCTCCTTGATCTCCCATAGAAGCGAAGAAAGCGAGCTGGTTTCGTCCGCCTCAGAAGAAACTAACTCACACAGACTGCAGTATAAGCCATCCAGAAAGACTGAAAGACAGCAAAGAAGACAAACTCATCAATGATATGTTCAATAAATGAAAGCTGAAAATGTAACTCCTGTATAATAGAGCTCCGTAACATTTTAGAAACAGCACACCTTCACCAGAGAAGCAGGTTTCAAAGACGGCCCTTGGTAACAGCTTTCTCAGATCTAACATGGAAGTGGCTCGTTCAATTTTCACCACTGGTGGCCTTAAATATAAAAATAAGACAACGAACAGAAGTTGTACAATCTGAAAGATCAGTCATTTAAAAAGGCTGTGTCATTTCTATATCCACACTTAACTTACAGTTCTGCAGGGATCGAGCCCCCCGTTGTAGACCTCAACGCAACGTCATAGAAATGGGTATCTATTTGAAGTTGACCCCTCCAAGGAAAGTAATGACAAACTGGGAAAAAGTCCATGAAAGAAAACAATTATTTTCAGAATTATTCCCTAATCAGTGGTCCAAAATGCATTCCTTTTTGATAGCAATATATACCATTACAGGTTTGGTATTAATTACCTGTCACTTACCTGATTTTTTCTCGTCGCTGAAAAGACAAATCAGGGAATTCATTAATTAATACAACATTATTGTTCCCAATTTGTCTGAAATTGTATTAGGTGGACAGTAAAACAATAAAATCATGTGGGGCTGTAGCAATGCAGTACCTCTTCTCCTGTGGCGCTTCAAGTGCTGCTTTGGTATCCGTATATGAAAATGACACAATGGCAATAGGACAGGCAGCACTGGGGGACTGAGCGGTCTTACTGCTTCCATCATTTAGCAGCTCATACATGTAATACTGCAAGATGAAAATGAAGAGGCGTTTGAGTTCCTGTTCCTGCCACTTTTCTTTGTTAACATGTACTTGTGCATTACAGTGCTCAAGAATATTTATTACGCTCACAGGGATCTACGCACAGACAGATGATAAAGACACCTGCAGGGCTAAACATCTGGGCAGTACAACTGAAACGTGTTATCTCCAGTGAAATCAGTAATGTGTGGTAATGTGAGTTATGTGCGCCTTTATTTTCTGTGCATATGTGGCTTATGGAGCTGTAAAACACTGTGATGTATGATTTTTATCACCAGTCACATGCCTCTTCTTACCTGGGTCCTCTCAAAGGCAAGAAAGGAGCTGGTCTTGGCAGATACTGAGGGCAACTGTTCTGACACGTGACAGTCAAACCCCTCAGTGGGGGCGGTGAAATTCTGGGTGTAGTTCTCCGAAACCTTTTTAACTCTTCCCTGTCGGTAACAATAAAAGACAATAGAGCTGTTCATCAGACATTGGCTTTGAATGAAACCACCTCATACCTCAAATATTCCACAATATTTGTTTTGGTCCATACCTTTGTCAGCCTGATGATGGCAATGTACCCAGATTTCCCATGATACCAGCGATTTAGATCCAAACAGTCAGAGTACATTGATATGTAAATACCTGAGAGAACACAAAAATCTTTCATTGAATCTATATTCAGCTGAAAAAGAAATATACAGGGAGGGTTTGTTTATTGTTGTTGAAGATTTTATGGTCATAAAAAAAAAAAAAAAAACTAGAGCGTGTTAACTCGTGACTTTGAAGTGGATTTGAACTTACACTCCTACAACAACAAGGCCACACCTTGTATGAAGGATTGTTCAAAGATACGGCGCACGTGTAACTATCTGACTGACCTCCCCCACTGCAGCTCAACATGAATTTGAAAACAAGGCTACATTATGATGAGGCAGATTTCAGATAAAAATGGGTAAAACTCCACCCAGGGCGAATGCTATAGATACTCCAAACTGTTGAGAGAAACTGGAGTTTACTTGTGACATTGGAAAACTGTTGAAACATACATGACTCACACTCATAATCAAGCACCTGATTGTGCAAAAAGTTGTATTCCCAGCGGCAGAAAATACCTCTAATGACGTCTAGATGATCTTCATGGCCACTAGATGATCATTTAGTGCCCATGGCCTTAGATTATAATAGTCACTTTCACTATTAGATCAGATACATTAAATTACATTTAAGGCTAAAAGATGTTTTTGATTATGTTTGCTTAATAACAGCCAGCTGACAGACATGCTGTGAGTGTTACTGGTTCCTCGCTTAAGGCCTTTACATGCTTTGTAAGCATGTAAATGGTTTACAGTGTATTTTACTCAGTGAAGTAAGAAGTAAAGTTTCAGTGGTTCAGTGGTTTCAGACCTCAGAAGTATATTAAAATTCACTGAAATATGAATAAAGATAGATAAGAGTAGACAAAACAGAGACATTCAGGCATGTTTGGAGAACAACAGTTTGGAAATCTGAACATAGGGAGGTGAAACAAAGAGCCAGAAACTGGTTCAGCAGGTCATACTTCTTCACCGGCAGTGTGCTATCACAATAGTTAGCATGTTGGAACTGATTACAGAAGAACTACTTCAAATGTCTGTTTAAGATATTAAGACAGTTAAAATATATATTTTTTTTAAAACACAAGTTTCTGGTATGAGAAGGTATTTAAGTAAATCTATTATTGTACCGTTGCTATCTGTACACTGAGACAGATCAAAACATGCACGGATGTGAAGCAAAACACAGATTAACCCAGTGCTATAGTGCTGTATTCAATTACATGTGACACAGTGGAGCTCTTGTTTTCATGAGCCGCTCCAGTGTGGTTTCATGCTACCGTTTTCAGAAAAACAGCTCCACTGCGAAAAAACAGACTTAAGGTGTTTTATGTTAGAAATAATAAAGGAGATGTTGCAACATACAGTGGAATAGACAGGAGCACCGCTGAATTCACTTTCTCTCAGTTTCCAAAGCACTGCATAAGCTGAACTGCAGCAACTTACTTTCTGTTTCATTAAAGACATTCTTCCACTTTCATTTGTATACATTGTTATATCCTGCAGCTTCCCTTTCACTTTCAAAAGGAGAGGAGAGCTGGACGCTCAACACTGCATGGCTTTAGCTGCACTATTATGGACAAGCAGCAGCAGTTAAACTAAGTAAGTATATTTAAATTACAGCATTTTTGTTTAGACGTCTTAACTGGGCGTTTTCTGCATGGAAGTATGACGCTGTTTGTTCATGCTTAAACTGCTGAAACTGAAATGTCATGCTGATCTCACTCCGGGTTGACATAGAAGCAGTACGACGGGAGAGGAGGGGGAGGGAATCATAGATTACCATTTGAAGGATCTCCCAGAGTTGTGCACGTGCTGTTCCCAGCGAGCACACCAGTTTCTCCAAGTGTATTAGCCTTAAAGAAAATACACAATATCAGCGAGATTTGTTGGAACATGCACTTTGCACAGACGTGTGTTTGTCTTTTTAAGGTTTCAAGTACCTTATTGGCATCGTCAAACAGCAAAAAACCATAGGACTCTTTCAGATCCTCCTCCGAATATCCTGCTTCTCTTCTCTTTGCTCGGAAATCATTGTACTGATGTGGGAAAAAAAAGAGAAGAAATCAAGTTTGAAAGCCGATAAGTGCCATTTTTGATTTCATGTTTGAGGTTCCTCTCTTAAAGTTCCCACTTCTATTCGTTCATCGCCAACACACATAAGAAATAAGATATGGATTTACCTTTTTTTCCAGCGCTGTGTTCTTTATTAAGACGGCGGATTTGTATCTGAAGAACTGCTTTGACTCCTCATACAAGTACGCACTTTTCAGTGGAGCCAAAACTTTGTTTTGAAAGGTGTCAGAGCTCGGTGATACAGGTACTAAAACACCTGGAGGGGTTGGGGGGGGGAAGTGGGGACAAAACATGAGCACAAAACACAAGCGACGTGGCGAAATTATAGATAATTAGATCCCTCGCTTTGAACTACGGGGGGAAAGTTTTTCTCCCAGCCCGGCTGGCAGGGACTCGGAGAAAGAGACACACGACACCGGAGCCAGACGCTTAATCATACACTAACTGAAGCTAACGGTTAATGGCGGCGGAGGGGTGTACGTCCAAAATCACATTAAGTGAACGTTAAAGTGAAAGTTACACGAGATTTAGAAAAAAAACCCAGCTCGTCACCTTTACTCGAGGCACCACCATTTCCACTTTCCATCGCTGAACTCTTACGAAATCTGTCGCTCTCCTTTTGCCCTTCGTTGGAAACCTCTGTTTTTGAACATCGCAGCAGAAATGTAAGGTCTCATGTAGCGTGTCTCCGCTAAGTTTTTTAAAGTAACTTGAGCTTGCGCCGCAGTTTCAACAGACATATTCAGGCGACACAACCAGGAAGTTAAAAAAAAAAATAACACACACACACACACGCAGAGAGAGAGAGTCCAAAGGCGTAGTAGCAGACACTCAAAAAAATATCCACTCCTTCCCCGTTTCACGCCGAATAAATCCCACTTAATGTCACAGTTCGTCGGCCGAGTCACCGAGCAGGGGCCGTCGACATGCGGTTTAGTCTCCGTGAGCGAAAAAGAAACAGAAACCTATCGAGGCGAAAGCATCCATCTTGAGAGTCGACACCAAACTGGTCGTGGCGAGGCAGTCGCTGAAGCTTCGAGGCTTGTTTGCTTGCGCCTGTCTGTTTCCTGCTCCCAGTGAAAAATTAATGATTGCTTAATACGAGCGAAGAAGTGACAAAAAAAAACAAACATGTTTCTACCTTCACATCCGCCACACACGCCCGTCCTGACTGTCATATGTCAGTAATATGTAGTTTGGTGTAACTGCACAGGCTGCAGGGGAAGTTGGAGACAGTGCTGACACGTTTTATTGCCAAGAAATGGAGTCTCGACATGTTTTTATGTGAGTTGGTATTAAAGATAAACATGCATAAAGCATTTTCTGTGTTTCTGATGAAGTGTGGACTGACTTTCTGCTTCTATTAGTGTCAACATTTAAAGTGCTTACTCACCTGGGATGAGTTTCTCTTTATGTTGTAACTTTAAAGGACCAGTATGTGATATAATCTTTGTATTTTATAATATGCATACACATGTTTATATTCATTTATACTCATCTGAAAATGACAATAATGATGTTTTTGTTACTTTTGAATGAGTCAGAACCACCACGTTTCTTCCACTGACATTACAAAGAATGGACAGTGTATGTGTCACCTGTAGGTTTTGAAGCTCAGGCCACAACCCATGTTGGATATACTGCTTCTTCAACAAGGAACAACCTCTGTGCCTGAGAAATTAAGCCATTGTGGAAGTACCAGATACTATAATTTCTTGAACACCCACTTGAGTCAGTCTCCATAAGTGTCTATATTAAAATGGCCAACTTATTCATGTGACAACCAGGAAGTCAAAAACAGACCAAAGAACAATAAGAACAGACCAACAGTCTAAAGAAATGTAGCTGTGTCAGCACCAAACTTTTTTTTATGCTGGTATTTCTAATGAAATACCAGCTGACATTCATTCTGCCTCTGTAAGATATTTGTGTAAACCTTTAAAGTGCTCACCTACCTGGCATGAGTTTTTTTTTATGTTGTAACTTTAAAGGACCAGTAAGATAATCTTTGTATGTTGTACTATGCATACATATGTTTACATTTGTTTATACTCATCTGAAAATGATGTTTTTGTTACTTTTGAATGAGCCAGAACTACCATGTTTCTTCCACGAATGAGCCTTTTGTTTCTACGTAAGGAGAGAGTCTTCTTCCACAGGATCTGTCATGCTGAACCACCATGTTTCTAAAAAAATTCAGTGAAGACATGGATCATCGACCTAAGGAGGGCTGAATGATGGGTGCTAATGATCTAATGATTGGGTGCTCAAACCAAGCGGCAACCTCTGGTTCTGAGAAATCAAGCCAAGTGGTAAAAACTGTAACAGGCTGCAGAAGCGTCTGTATTAAAATGTCCAACTTCACAGCAGAAATAAACATGTTTACAGTTTTTTTTTTCATCTGTTAAGGCTTTGCATAACTAACAGTGTGGCTGCTTAATGGACTGTACTTATATAGCGCCTTTCCAGTCTTCTGACCACGCAAAGCGCTTTACAGTACATATGTCATTCACCCATTCATACAATGATGGCATTGGCTGACATGCAAGGTGCCAGGTGCCATCAGTTTGAGGACCTAACCATTCATACACATTCACACTTCCTTCGGGAGCAATTTGGGGCAGACTTGAGGGGATCAAACCACCGGTCTTCTGGTTAGTGGACGACCTGCTCTACCCCCGAGCCGCAGCCGCCTCAACAGATACAGATGACTTGTTTGAGCAACCAGGCGTTTATGTTGCTAGACCACTGCTCTCTCAAACCATCCTACACAAACCAAAGGAAACTTCTTCTTGTCACTACTGCAGCACTGTGAGCCAGAGAGAGATTTAGTAGTAAAGTATCAGAGTTAAGTCAATGAACTCGAGTTGGATAGCCTCAGTTTAAGTGACATTTCGGGCTTCCTGTGGAGTGGTTTAACTGGTCTGATTGTCTGATTGGCCACTGCAGTGTGACATCGGGTTGCATTTCTCCAAAACGTCAATCTGGCTGAACTTCTCTGGCACAGGTCAGTGCAAAAAAAACAACAAGAAAAACTTCCTACTACCTTAGTGTCTTTTCTTTCAAGTTGCGTGGCCACCATAGTTCCACACTTAGAGAATCATTAGTTTGGCTTCATTCTTATGGTAGATACTGTACTCAGTGGTGCATGAAGCTAAAAAGAGTTTGCTTTTCGAGCATTAAAATGACCAAGTTCTTCCACATATGCATCAGCGCTGTGTGACCCATAGAGCAAGTGTGAAGAGAGTCATTTCGCTAATATTTGACTTGGATAAAGTCAGCTATTTTATTGGCAGTACTGCATGATCAATGGAGTCGATGACATGGCAGTTTTACAGCAGTGAAAACTGCCTCAGGTGTGAATCCTTTAAAACAAACATGCTTGATATTTCACTACCCATCTCAGGTCTTGTCACTGTAGACAATGGTAGTACAACAACATTTATACTTGGTGTTCAAATTTTGATAAAACTTAAAGGATCTCAGGAGGCACCACTGTTTCAGTGTTCAACACTTCTTGGCCAAAGGAGGGATGCCACAATGACAAGTCAAAACAAACAAACCTGTTCCTCTTTGACCCAGACTAATGCTGCTGTCACAACATAACTGACTATATACATTTACTTGACAACTACAGCAAGGTCTGACCTCAGCGCACTTCACCTTTAAAGTCTATACTTTATACTGTAACAAAAAACAAATGCAGGCAGCATTATTATATTGCTGGGCAGGCAGAATTACCAGATGCACAACAACAGGAAATAATCAATATCGAAGAAAGACAATACTATAATTACACCTGCTTCCTCAACAGTGTTGCTTTGTAAGGAGACTACATCAAGGAAGAACCATGTAGCCTCCCTGAATCCTGAATCTGAATATAAATATACACATAGATGTCCTACAACAACTCTTTCAATAGATTCAGCTCTGGTAAGTTCTTGAAGCCTACCACTTTCATAGCAAAGCTCATATATCTCAGAGTTTTAAGATTGCATGGACATGGCCAGGTGTTTTAAAGCTATTCATTTCTAGAAACCAAAACATATATAGTTTCAGTGTGCAAGTATCCATAGAAGGTTGGCTATGAAATCTGATTTAAACGGCCAGAAACCAGATTTGGAATCAGATTTCAAACCACCTTCAAATGTTTGTATCTTGTATAATGTTTATAGCTTGTATCCAATTTCCAAAGAACCCATTTTAACCCATTATGTAAAAATACATAAAATGAATGCACACACTGCTGTTAAACCACAAATCCATGCAACACATCATGGATCAGCAACAACACATCATAAAAACAAATCTTATCTGTGCACTTAGAGGTGATGTTGATTTAGGTAAGCTTTGCTTTAATGGGTTAGCTTATTATATACGAGTAAAAAAAGTATATAACTATATTACTACACAATTTTTAATACGTTTCTTATGTTATTGTTAATAATAATATCAATACACATGCCCTATTTGTTGTTTAACATGTGTTGCCGCCCATTTTTTAAGTGTGGTAAGTGTTTTCTGGTCTCAGTCTGAAGTAGGTCACTCGCCTACATATCCCAGAATTCCATGCGGCCGTTTATTTGCTGCCCTCCCTGAGGTCCATACCCGGCTGCCCAGCGTGTTTTGTAGTATAATGCAGCCCTTACGGGCTTCGTTGTTTTGTTTCAATATGATCGACCTGTTTGGCTGAATCTTTCCGCGGTCTTACAAGAAAACGGTAACATGAAATGGAGATCACTCGGACCAGGCCGTCCTTGTATGGAGAAATCGGTAAGTAGCTTAGTTGTTGGTGACCAACAGTAAACCCCAAGACAGCACTTTGAACGCCGTGCCAGCTAAGCGGGCTGATCGGATAGCGTTGGTAGCAACGACGAGTTGCTTTCATTACCTTTCATTTCAAGGTGACGAGCTTTCAGTTTCTGTTTCATAGCTGCATCCACGTCAGGTAGCATGCTGCCTTAAAGTGGTCTGAGAGCATGGCAGCAGCAAGCTGTAAGCTGGTTAGTGAGGCCAGCAGGCAGCTGAAGTGCATGTTGTGCAACTGCATCGCTCCTTCAGATCAATGAAAGGGCACCACATTTAGACCTGGCTTTACCTGTAACAGCAAATGTGACATATTTATTAAACATCCTATAAAATCTCAAATGACCCCAATTATAGACTTTTATGCAATACAAGTCATTGTGCATCCCAGTGGGCATAAGTGACTTAATTCCCCTCTCTCTGTTTTCCCCCTCTTCCCCCCTCTCTCTCACCTGTTTTCAAACTGTGGGACGAGGACCACTGGTGGTACGCAACCTCCTTGTAATGGTACTTAGAGGAGTCTCTAAAATAACAACCTTAACTTAATAAGTGGAGGAAAACATTTTAACGCTGCAATCGTGGCTGCAAAAAGGAAATATTAGGAAGAAACTGCACTTTGTGGCTTGTTGGTTGAAGAAGAAGAAGGAGGACTGGACCGCATTGAAATGCTGCAGAACCATGACTCGGCTGCACATGGCCTCATAGAGAAGCACTTTGGGGGCGGGGAGGTTGAGGGAGTTAAGGTTGATGCTACAGACAATATTTTAACTATACTAGTAGCTTGGAATGACAAAATAAACTTGAACTTGAAGAGAGAATGTCATCAATCATAAGTAAACACACTGTCACCATCCTGAATAGAAAGGCTTAGTCTTTGTTTGGTTTCATGTATTTGTAGCTCATGGTCTTGGATTCTGGACAGACCGGTCTGTGGTGCACGAAGCCGCTGCACAGGGCAGGGTCCTCCAGCTGCAGCGGCTGATCGAGGCAGGCGCAGCAGTCAACATCGTGGCGGTCGACTCGATCACCCCTTTGCACGAGGCGTGCATACAGGGACAGACCCAATGTGCCAGACTGCTGCTGGACGCTGGTGCTCAGGTGAGGTGATCAGCGATGTCGACAGCTTTCTCCATCAGTTAATGATTGATTGGTGTATTTTTAACCTTCGGCTCGGTGCTCTCCAGGTGGATGCACGTAACATTGATGGCAGCACTCCGCTGTGTGATGCCTGTGCAGCCGGTAGCCTGGAGTGTGTGAAGCTGCTGCTGGAGTATGGAGCAACAGTTAATCCTCCACTGTTTACGTTCTCTCCTCTTCATGAGGCCTGCATGGGAGGTGTGTCTTGTTACATACAACACCACACAGGAATGTATTTGCCCATCAAGGTGTCTTTGCTTCAACAGTGTGGCTTTGTTATGCCTAAATCCACACAGTGTTTGTCTTAAAGCAGACGAAAGTTCTGGGAAAGCTAGTTCTCATTCTGAAAACAGTGAATAAGTGAGTCATAACAGCTGAACTTAAGTACAACAAGTTCCCCAGTGACCTTCCTAAATAGTACTGAGAGCACATTTTCCATTCATTTGGATGATTTTGTAACCAGTTGGGATGCATGGTCTCAGATTTTTAAACATTTCAGAGACGAAACTGAAAGGCAAAAAAGTAAGGGAGTACAAGAGTAATTGATTATTCCTAAACAGCCTGTCAGGTTAAAGCAATAAAACAAAAAGCTAATCACACAATTAGCAGTTAGACAGTGGAACATGAGTATACTGGGTACATTTGCTAACTCAGTCGAAACACAGCACTCGGATAACTGCAGTATTGATTCTGAAAGCAGAATTGATTAGTAAGGAGAAAGCTTTAAAGTGAAACTCCCAGCTGAAATCAGGTTGAACATCAGCTTCTGTACACTCTGAAGGATGAAACTACAAACATTTTACAGCCTGCTTTTAAAGCCGGACGCATTTATGTACATTTCCCCAAATTTATGTGACTCACTGCCTCTGGGGATTTGTTTCCCAGCCGTGCTTTGCTTGGAAAGTCACTCTGCTGCAGAGAGTTAAAATTTGATTCTCAACAGACCTTATTCTGCCCGCCTCTCACCACAGGTAATTCACAGTGTGTTCAGCTCATGATTGATCAAGGAGCTCTCATGGAGGCCCACGACTGCCACTACGGGACACCGCTTCATGTAGCCTGTGCGAGGCAACATTATGACTGCGCCAAAGTTCTCCTCAGTTCAGGTGAGTTCATGTTTGTCTCCCTGGGTATGTCACCGTAGATTTGGGTGAGAACATAGGTGTGGGTAGTTCACACATTTTAAACTAGCTCAGTCATAAAAGGTTTTATTATGTGGGCAGCACGGTCGCCTCAAAGGAAGAAGGTTCCTGGTTCAAACATGTTGCATGTTCTCCCCGTGTCTGCATGGGTTCTCTCTGAGTACTCCGGCTCCCTCCCACAGTCCAAAGACATGCAATTAATAGGTTAATTTGCAACTCAGCGTGTACGCCACACCTCGCCCAAAGTCAGCTGGGATAGGCTCCAGCCCCACCGTGACCCTGATGAGGATAAGCAGTTACAGATAATGGATGGGTGGTTTTATTGTGTAACTGTAATCTGAGAAATCTTTTATTTTGTAAATCCCTTTACTTAGTAATGCTAATGTAATGGTAATTACATCTCCTTATTTGCGTGTCTATAGTGTTTTCAGACAGACTCAGCACCACAACGAATCCACACAGGGGTTGTACGGTGGTTGATGGAGGTGAGGGGTGCTGCTGGGTCTGTGCTGAATGTATCAAAGTTCAGTCAGGAGTCAGGAGTGTCTGATTGGCGGCTGCTGTGACGTCAGCCTGTGTTTTTCCAAAAGTTGGGTCCGGCTCAGCTTCTCGGCTGCAGATCGCTGTGTTTTGGCGGTCACCCCGACTCAAATGAGTGGTAAAACCTGTGTTTTTGCCACAGTTCCGGATCCTGACAGCGATGTAGTTCTGTAGTAGTGTTCTGTTGTCTTGCAGGTGAAGCAATTATTTAAGGTGGACCAAGTTATACAGAGCACCCTGTTCACACAGTTCACACAGAACTGCTGCATCATTCTGAGATTAGATTGACTGGTTTGGCATTGCCTGCCACTCCAGTGACTCACTGGTCCCTCATCCCTCATCTGGGAAAGTGAATTTATTTAGAGCTAACTAATGGTTCGTTGTTGTACTTCCTGCTAATGACATTCCTTTATTAAGTGATGCATAATGCCATTTTATATTATCACAGATGCTACAAGATAGACAGACAAGAGAAGATAAGAGAAGCACTTATGGTGTTGCCTTTCTTTTCCCCCAAAGGGGCAAATGTGAATGCTGCCAAGCTACATGAGACGGCTCTTCATCATGCAGCCAAAACAAAGAACGTTGACTTGATTGAGCTACTCGTGGAGTTTGGCGGGAACGTGTTCTCCAGAGATAACCTGAACAAAAAACCTATCAACTACACCAGTCTTGGATCTCCGTCCTACCTCTGCCTCGAGTTTTACGAGAGTAAGTTTGTCTATTTAAAGTGTTCATCCTGTCAGTATTTTAGTAATCTAAGCTGTCACCTGTCATTTTCACTTCCTTTAGATACCCCCCTCAGTCTACAGCAGATAAGCAGAGTGGCTTTAAGAGGAGCTCTCGGAAAAAGAGCGTGTGAAGTTGTGTGCAAGCTGGGTTTGCCCAATCGTATTATAAGTTTTCTTTCTTACATGCCACCTCCAGTTATTGAAATCTAATCAGCTGTGGGAAACTTAACATGCAGCTCTTCGAAGGTTAAATCTGAACCTGTTATGTCTGCTGGCTCTATGCTCTCTGCTGGTTCCCTCTCTGGAAGGTCACATGACAGGATGTGGAAGTTGGCTGGAGTTCAGCACAGATGATTTGTCCTAACAATGCAAGACTTGTGGCCTGTGCAGACATGACACATTTCAAATGAGCAGTCTTTATCCAAGAAAGCTAAAAGGGCTTACATCTGGTTTTTCATGTTTGTCTTCAGCTCGTTTGTAAGAAAAAGGAGTTTTAGAGAGGTGAGACCAAAACAATAAAACTACTAGTAATTAAATGTCTGGCAATATAGGCATGTACACACTCTCCATCAGGCGCAGACTTCACAGCGGTTAGACCTTTATCTTCGGCATATGAAGTCAGGTGACCTCTTATGTCTTAGCTCAACCGACCTGCAGCCTGAGCAGAGGTCAGATCAGCCCCAGTAACTGTGTGGGCGTATAGAGCATTAACATTTAACTTCCAGAAGCTTTGGCAACACCTTTCACACGCAAATATACTCACAAGTCATATGTGTCAGTGTTGAGAAGTAAAAACGTGAACTTGCTCGTCATGACCAAGTAAATTTCATCATAAATGCAGTAATACCTTGTTGAACCTAGAAGGAACATAAAATAGTTTGATTATAGGGTTATACCACTGTATGTATTTGTATATTGTTACTATTTATGTTTTCTGTACATTTGTAAATATTATAGATGGTTCTACTTTCCGTTAAAGTTGTGTAAATAAATGGATCACTACCAGACTATTTTAAAAAACAATTCTCAAGTGTTTTCTTCTGCTGTTACTGTTTTTTGTTGTTGTCCTTTCAGGGGAAAAATAGTTGTTAAAACTACATGATACATGACATAACTACATTAATATGTAGGAAGTGAGTCCAAAATACATCTGAAATTATCAGAGTTTATCATCAAGTTTAAACATCTAGTATCCGATATAATTTCAGAAGAACTGTCTGAAGAACTGTCTGTAAGCAGCTATATAAGACCAGTTGCAGCTTTAATCTTTTCAAGGAGAACTGAGGTTGGAAGGTGCAGATATTGGAGCAGTCATTTAGAGCAAACTGTAGCCACAACCTAAAATGGAAATGAGACCCGCCCATGAGCAGATATTAAATGCATCCATTCAGTCTACCTTTCACAAAAACATGTCTCAACACGAGCTGCTGCAGCTGCTGCAGAGCCTGACAGGTGTCAGGTGAAAATGTTTTTAGCAAGTGTGTGACCTCAAAGAGAAGTAGTGTTCAAGAGGAAAAGAAACAAGTATGGGATGTACGTGACAGTCACAATATATAAATATATAAATAAAACTGATGTCATATCCTGTTTTTCTTCTGGGTGTTTTGAGGTTTTTGCAATCTTGGGGAGTTTGCAGTTTAAGAACTTCTCATAGGGATTTCACAGCATGTCACCAGTATAAATAGATAAATATAATAATTATTATATTATTATAATTAGTATTTAAAATCATTAACTAGGCCAGTGTTATTAAAGATTAAAGCAGATGTGGTTTTGTCACTGGTTTCCTGCAACACTCAGTTTAGGAAATGTACAGGAAGAAACAAGACAAAGACATTTAATTTATTCATCTTGTAAAGTAGGATACTAAACAATTAAAGCTGTATATACTTCAACAGTTAAACTAATAAATAAACTAAACTGTGAACTAACTACTTCTGCTGGCTAGCTGAACGGCAGCTAACTAGCCACTAGCTAAAACGGCTAATGAAGAATAATGAAAAGTCCTGAAATAAGTTGAAGGGCGGCGTTACTAACTTTACGAGAACACATGTAGTTGTAAGAAGGTCAAACTGAAGGAATGTAATAACTTTAACACAAATGTTCGGTATTTTTTCAACGTATATATTAGCACCTTAGCTACTAACTGCAGCCGTTAGAAAGTGTTACTTCCTGTTCAACCGGACTAACTACAACAACCTGCTAGACACTTCCTACTTCACACCCTGAGGAACTGATGAAGTAGAAGTATCACTCTTGCTCTTCTGTGTAGCAAAATCAGTCATAAAGTTATATTTTGTGTCACATCTACAGATATATAACACCAGCAGTTATGTCCTTAAACGTTCAAATACTTTGTTATGTCAACCAAAAAAGCTTCCAGCCCTACAGTATCTGACAATCCTAGCAGGCCACACATAATATATTATAAAGATGAAGCTTCAGGCCACATAAAATCCGACCGCGGGCTGTACTTTGGACATCCCTGACATACAGCATTGTTTCAACAGCAGGAACTATGGCAGAACTTGTGCAAAGTAAATGTAAAGCTAAAGCAAATAAGAGAAGGCTAATCATTAAACAATATTCAAAGGTGCTTGGCAGCAAACTATGAAAACAAGCCCCAAAAATGATTAATGGTTAAAGATTAATATTAAGATGTTAAAGGGTGGCATGGAGAGTAGAAGGGATGTCATTGTGTGTTGGTGTTTTGACACTTTCTGTCATTCGATCTTTACCCGGCAGCCCTATCAACTGTCTCCACTGATCGCCTCAAGGGAAGGCAGGTGTTAAGTTTATAGGACATTGGGATAGCAAGATATTTCTTTCCTTGGGAAACAATTGAGCCACTGTTTGCCTAAAATAAGGCGCTGTGGTAAATGGACGGACAAATGCCAAATGGTTGTACATGAACCTGAAACACTGCTTGGACACCCAACATTGGTCGCTCTGAACAGCACATCCGGCAGTGTCTTATTTCAGCAGAAAAATAGATTTTGAGGAAGCTAGTTTGTGTAATGTTTGCTGAGAAGCTGCTAATGTTTGTGGCTCACCATGAGCTATAAATACTGCAGGTTTTAACGGCTGACACTACGCAAGAGGCCCCTGTCAAATGGGTATTTGGCATGCAGCCGCGGCTGCGACAGGGCTCTAAAAGTCTCAGGTTGCTGTGGACACGTTGGTTGAAACTTTATGACCCCGATCTTGTCCGAGACAACCTGCACCCAAATTCCAGTCTGGTGGATCAGATGAGTCAAACCATGGACTGATCATGCAGGAAGAAGTCATCATGAATGACGTCTGGCACACTCCAGGACAGCTATTTCAAAAGATACTTCCTCTTTGTGCAGTTTCATTTTTGGTTCCTTAAACTCTTATTTCCCAATGAAACTCCCACAGCCATTTTAGCTGTCTGTATGAGTTTTAAACACAGCAATGCTCAAAGCACAAGTCGAGTATGATTTCTTATCTTATCTGGGGTGCTAGGATGTCACTCACACTCACTAAATATTGATAATCATCAGCTTTACAGGAAATACAAACACAAGCATAACAGCTGGTATTTAAGTATAGTTCACCTACATGTAAATATACCTTCGTATAGACGGAAAAGCAGCAGTTTTAATGCAAATTATTTTGCAGCCACCTCTTTAGCATCCAGTCTTTCAGGCTTTTCAGAACTTGCAGATCAAGTCTCACGAAGCAGTCAACAGCATTTGATAAGACGTACACTCACAAAGTAGAAAATTAAACTCAATCAAGCCAAGCGCTTACTGCCGTCGCAAGTGTATCATTCTGTCCTGAAATATTCACACAACAACATTAAGGATATTTATACATTTTCAACACACTAAGAGGAACAAACTTGAAGCTTTTCCACGACTTCTGTTTGCCTAACAAATATTGCAACACACAATCAGCAGCCATGTGAACATTAAAAAGGAAGTGACTGAGCGGTCGAAGTACAAACAAGACGGACGCTGGTGTGTCGTAAGATGTAATCTCACAGCAAATCAAATTCAGGACTCTTGAGTTGAAACTAAATGTTTTATTTTCTTCCTATTAACAAATTTTCACTGAATACATCTAGATTCATTTGAATTTATTTTTTTTAATCTCCATGAAATTAATCGAATTGTATTCACGGCCAACGGTCTCACTCATGTTCTGATCGTTATCTGGTATCTAACCTCACGTTTTAGACACTTCTCAGAACGCTGAGGCCATTTCTCATTTTTCGTTTCATGGTCCCTTATCTTGGAACAGATAACGCGTAGAGGGTGAGAGGGAGGGTGGTTTAAATGGGTTTAAATGTGAGGACACAGGAATGAAGCTACAAGTGGTACAAAGTTGTTTTCCCATTGGGCAGACATATAAAACCCTAATTCCACACAGCTGCTGTAAACATACATTTTAGTCACATGTCACGTCTTTTTGTAAACTACACATTTTTTAAGACAAAAATTTTGATAAACATTTGGACGGAAATGATAAGCAAAAGCACAAAAAAAAGACGTTGCATGAAAATTCACTGACTGAAACATGTGACCGAACAGGTCACCTGTTTCAAACACGTGCCTGTCTGACAGTAACCCTTTGTGAACACCCGGGCTGGATTAAACATCTAGACTCCAGTCTCCTTCCTCTTTAGCGAGCCTTGAAACTTCCGGTCCAGTCTGGTTTTGGAGAGCGTCTGAGGCCTGAGTTTAGGGCCTGAGACAGGTGCACAGTTCTCGTCTATCTCCTCCTCGTCATAGCTGGTGGCTGAGATAGTGGAGGAGCGGCGCTTGACTTTGACAGCCTGCCCCTGTTGAACTCTTGGTTGGGCCCCTTGTTGTTGGGTCATCGCCGTGCGGAGACAGTTGAGCCACTGCTGCTTGTGGTAGATGTCGTTGACATGCAGGGTGTGGGCCTGGCCGTGGGATGGATCCAGAGAGCTCACGCGAAAGACGTTCTTCGCTAGAGGGACGCAGAAAGAAAAGAAATACAGTCAACATGAGCTTCTATGTTTAACATTCTCAAAAGACCTCTTATCTACACTACACATTTAATTTAACATTGGACTAATTAATGGATTAAATGACTAAATGTAAAAGGTATGTCAAGTGAAAAGCCATATCAAGTATGTAGTTCCCCTCTGCGTTTTTTGGCTGTGTTGGTTCACCCTCAAAAGTGTTGTTTCCAGCCACAGCAGGCAGCTGCTTGCACAAAACCCCCTCCAAAAAACTCCTGCTCTGATTAACATACCCATCTAGCACACAGACATAATTAGTTACATAATTAGCAACTAGCTGGAGAAACAAAGTGGAAAATTTAGCTGCTTAATTGACAGATCTTTCCCTCAGTAGTTGATGGAGACTAAAAGAGCCAACCAAGTAGCTAGAAACGCAATAATGTCATTCTATATCTGCTGGACGTGTTGTACTGTATTGCACAACATATCCTACAGAGAAATTAGTTTGTTTGTCATCCATTTTAGGGGTCAGCCACACAGACATAGTCAGCTCATCAACGCTGACCTCCATATGAAGCAGAGATGTGAGTCTGTTTTGAAACTGGAAGCAAAGGATTTATCCAGGCATTTGCTCACACAGAAAGGGAAGCTTAAGTGTGACCATAGTCGTATATACTGGAAGTCAGTTTTGTGTTTATAGCTCGTTTCTGCTGCCCCCAAGTGGCCATAAAATCAACCCATCCAGGTTTAACAGTATATTTAAGTTAAATTAATTACAGTAAAGTCTGTAGGCCATTGTCCTTGGACCATTGTTTACATCTGGTCTTAAACCAGCCTTCACATTGTACAGTCTTTTGATTGAGAAAGGAAGGCATGTGATGAATGAAAATCCTAACTGTGTAGTCACTTAAGAGACACTGCACTGAAGGTTTATGAACTCCGTTTTAGCTGGTATGTTCTGAACACACAGGACAGGATCCTGTGAGGGAGCAAAACTTCATACTAAACTGTTTTACAAGTAAAAATACAGAGCACAAATTACGCAAAATTTAAAATTTCTTCTTTGTTGAACTGTTAACAGCATAACTGTTCAACTTCTGACGCTCATAATGAGTCAACACTGTATTGTGTAAGGTATGTAAGTACAGTAAAGTATGCAGGTTTATTACAAAAAGGTTGAATAAACCAGAAAAATTCTTCTGAAGTGTGGTAATAGTTGTAAGTACACACTTTATTGGTCCATCTTTAGACCTGTTGTGCAACAGGAAATTTAAAAGATGCAGCTAAGATAAGATCCAAGTCAGGTTTGGTTCCCCTGCTGAAAACCCTCCCACTCACACCTCAGGGTATGTTTAGAGGTCAACAAGGTATTAAGCACTACTTTGAAAAGCAATGAAAATTCAGAGAACATGCAGGTTATAATCGTACCCTGCTTCCAACCTGAGGCAGCAGCTAATAACTGTCAAAATTAATCTGTGAATGCATGAATTTATTATAGTGTGGCCTTGGAGGTAGAGCAGGTCGTCCACTAATGAGGTGATCGGCGTTTTTGAGCCCTGGCTCCTCCAGTCTCCATGTCCAAGTGTCCTTGGGCAAGATACTGAACCCCAAATTGCTCCCGAAGGCTGCGCCATCGGTGCGTGAATGCGTATGAATGGTCAGCTCCTAAAAAATGATGAGCAGTTGGCACCTTGTAAGGCAGCTAATGCCATCAATGTATGAATGTGTGTGAATGGGTGAATGAGATATGTAGTTTACCATTTACCATTTAAAACCCAGAGCGCCTGGTGGCAAACACTTTCAACCTTCCTATGAATTAAAGGGTGACACAAATCTGAAGCTTCACCAGCAGGTGGAGTGCATCTTAACACAACCCACCTTTCTCTCCGTTGGTGAAAGCCCCTCTGAAGGATCCCCCCATGCGGATCTCTCCATCCTGCAGGTCCTCAAGAGCCAAGTCCCGAACCGGGATGGGCTGTCGATACACCTGGAAACAGCTCCTGTCGTTACGGGTTACTGGTCGGGTCAGAACCAAGAGCTCGGAGAAGAGGAACACATGCAGCCTCTGTGAAGTGACACATTAATAAAGGGTGAAAATGATTTTAATATAAAGACAAACAACATGTGAATTATTTGAATTTTACTGCATGTGAATAAGAGTAATCTTAATTCTCACCGAGCCACTCTTGTTCCGCAGCTCTCCGTGACAAAGTAGAGTCTTACAGTTATCGATGAGAGGGTCCCGCTGCTTATCATCCAGGTACTCCAGCTTGTCAATATAATACTGGCACTCAGACTCCCCTTTTCTCACGTTGATATCAGACAGAATCTCCTGGATTATACTGATCTGGATAATTAAAGAAAGACTTATTATCAGACTAACAAGACTAAATAATTAAACAGCGAAATAACTGTGATATCTACCAGGTTCAACAGCTAAACAAAAACACCATCTCTGATTGCAAAAGTATGTAATGTGGGTAACCTACAGCTCTCCCCAGACTGGCTACATCTGGGTGATCAGGAGGAGTGTGTCTGAGGATCTCTCGCAGTAGCAGTGGATATTTCACCAGACGTGATCGTGGGATGTCCAGGAAGCTCCAGAGGTCCAGCTTCCTGCTGAAGGGTGACTCCAGGCAGCGCTGCAGGAAGTCCTGCACACGCTTGTCCTGTTTTTTCTGGTCCAGCAGGGCTTTGGCTGCAAGCTGGTTGCTGCAGTAGTTTTTGTAAGCATTCAGACCAGGCAGCTGAGAAGATAAACCAACAGTTAGAATCTCTTTACATGCTGAAACTGACATGTATGTACGCTTGTTATGTGTTAGTGTGCTACCGTACGCACCCAGTCTATAACTATCTGTCCAATCTGAGCCACTGTTCCGTCAGGGCCAGTTCCCTCTGTCAGTTTCATCAACAAGTCTGCACATAAAACAGGCACACAGTCAGAAACAGTAGAGACATCAATAAAAGCTGGAAAATAATGGTTAGAGGTAACTTACCCTCATGTAAGGGGATGTACGCATCCAGGTCACCAAATATGTGAGCGAGTTCCTCCTCTGTCATGATGGACAGTTTCAGCATTGGATCATGGTATACCTAAACGTAAGAAGCAGCGTGAGCGCGAAGGAAGGGAGCGTATATGTTTTGATTTCTTTGTATGATTTTAAATAAAGATGTTCCAACCTTTCGTGCAAGTTGGAGATCTTCGATGAGATCCTGCTCTCCCCTGTAGAGCTCATGAATTGCCTGGAGGAGAAACGCAAAGAGAAAGTTACTTTTTCTGCTCTCTGTACTTTCAAGACTTTAAAAAACTAAACTGAACTTCAGTACCTCTTGTCTTTTTATCTCTTTGGTGGAGAACGTGCTCCTCTGATGGACGTCCAGCGTCTCCGACCACAGCGTGCTGTTTCTGCGTTTAGTGGGTGTGGGACCTGCCGTCTTGCTGCTGGCTTTGAGGGACATCCCTGGTGACTTGTTATCACCGCGTAATGACATGGACTAGGAAGAAGTGTACATATTTTACAGTCAAACACATACTCTAGAAATTTAGAGTGAGTATCACAAGGACCGTGACATTTACCTGGATGGTTTGGCCAAAGCGCCGCACTGCTCCATTCTTTGATGGAGAAATCAGGTTGACGAGAGATGAAACTTTAGCGAGTGGCCTCACACGTTTGTTATTGGGCTCCTGGAAATCAAAGAAATAAACTGTCTTCCACTTGTTTGCACTGAGGTGTAGACCGTATGGTACTGTTTTACACAAGCCTCTCGTTGTGATTGAAACTTTTACCAACTAAATTTGTATAAAACCTGAGAGAAAAATGCTGATCTTACCTTCCTGACATATTACGAGGAGAAACCACTCTAAAAAATCCATTACTTCATTCCACTCTCAAGTGTAATTGCTGACCTTTATTAAAGTTTAATGTGACATTGATGATGTTGCATAGGAAGTGTTTGTGCATGCTGAGGCGCTGGTTTTCTTTCACCATTATCATTTCCTCAGACAGACATTTGTGCCGGTCTAAGGGATCGTAGGATTATCCTGAGCTCATAACACACAAGAGCACTCATGCCTGTCTGTGGCGAGCACCTGAGTCATGCAGAGGGATTAAAGTTTGCTGTGAGGACACGTCCAAGGGTGTTACACTAGAAATGCCCACAGGAAGCTGCCCTGACTCTCACCTTGAGGTCGAAGCTGGAGAGACTGACTGTGTCATCGTCCTTCTCTTTGCGCTTTCTCTTCTGCAGCAACAAAATAACAATACACACTGGTTACTTTCATTCAAACAACACATTTGTAGGAAAAATCTGAACAGATAGAAAAAATTCTCTCTCTAAAATGTCATGTTTTCGACATTAACTCACTAGACTGAACTCCCACGGAGTGCCAGGGGTGAGAAAGGTGAAGGAGCTTCCTCTCTGCAGTGGAGGTCTACAGGAAACGACACACAGCACAAGAAGAAAACAAGTTTGTCATATCTACGTTGCAGAGTGACATGTTGGCGTCTATTTTGTTATTGTATATGTGATAAGAATACTCTGCCAAGGATGTTTTTTTGTTTTTTATTGACGAGAGGGACAGAGCCTAATCATATGCGGCTGAAACACACCACAAAAATTCAAGGCGTGCAAACACGACTGGATGTCAACAACAACAACAACAACTTGGTTTATTCACAATGTTAGCTTATAAAAATGGTCAGTTTTATTTATCCTGGAGAAGAGAGAGACAGAGAATGAATGAACTGACATCTTTTAATGTGATGGATTCCTTTTGTGTGCCGTTTATGTTTCAGTCACTGTTATGTTTCAAATATGCGCTATGGAGGATGACTGAGGGGTGTTAATGTCTAAAACCATATAAGGGCCTGGAGCTGGTGACAAAACAATGCTGCTACAGAGAGTTACAATGCTGTCTTGATAGCAAACGACACCCTGAGGGTGCAGTCAAGCTCAAGGTCAGCTGAACACACTGCTACACAAACTACTTCTTATAATCCTGCCTTCAAGTCATGCTGGAAATAACAGACTTCTCAGTGGAGAGTAGAAAACACAAAAAAAGCGATTAATCTACGTACGTCATGAAGACACAAATATGAATCTTTTTTCAAAATCTTACGTACAGCTGCATGAGTTCTGCAAGAACAAATATAGGCGTGATAAATGTTCAAATATGCAGATATGCCTTTAAAGGCAACTGAGTGAGTTTAACACAGACCATGACACATCACTGTGTTGTTATTCAAGAGGCTGATACATTTAAGTGAAATACAGGCAGAGAAGAGACATTTAACACTTACTGATGTGTCCATCTTACATGCCATTATATATAATTATAATGATTAGTCACTGACCTCGCCATTTTCAAATTTTTCATGGTATTATTTTAATGTTTTCATTCTTTTTACCTTCTTTTTACACTCTTTGAGTGCCTTGAAAAGCACTTTTCAATAAAATGTATTATCATTATTAGAATTATTATTAGTTTATAAATCTATTGGCAATTGATAGAGAGGTGACTGATATTTTTAATGTAACTTACCGAGCAGAAATGCATTTCAACATTTGCTGGGTTTAGCTTCTAAAATGTGACACTTTGCTGCCATTTTTCTGCATCGTTGTAAAATATGTAAATACTTTGTTTTCAAACAATAAAAGCAACATGGGGGCTTATTTTTTGTACTTTCAGGAAATTGTGATGGGCATAGTCTAAACAGTAACTCATTAACTAGTTTTACTTGCCATTATGACACGATTTTATTAATAAATGTATTAATAATAGCTTATTACACGATTTTCTCTCTTCACTTGTTAGAAAGGAAAAAAGAATACAGATTTTTATCATGTTATACAGTTAGTTACACTGAGTTTCTGTTATGTGTATGAGAGGTATTTTAATGCATGGCAAACTGTTGTCACAACATCCGTGCATATGTCCTCCGAGGTGCACTTGAACGCATCGTTTGCCAGTTACAAAGGCAGCCCTGCCCGTCACAGTCGACTAACAAAGTAACGTTAGCTGCTTGAACCGCGCTAAAATCACACAACATTACAAGCAGAGCTTCTAAATAAACAATAAGACACAATAATATCACATTATTGGACATGATCTACTCACTTCTTGGAGTTATTTCTCCGCAGTGTGCGCGGAGAGGACTCTGCGGCGCTGGTAATGGACGTTCTCGATGACATCCTGCGCAGTTTGTGCTTTTTGTTTTCCGCCGTCATTCCGCTCACTTCTTCGTTTTCTTCCATTTTGCTGGAGGCTTTGTTTTGAAATCGGTTACACTGCGATGTAATTATGGCTCAGCGAGCAAAAGACGAGCATATAAACGTGTAAAAACTGTCCCGATGTGTACAAAGAAAGCAGAGAGGATCGATGACAACAGAGCACATACACCACGGCGGAAGTTTGAATATGGCGGATTCTTGGAAATGGACCAATCAGGAGAGGGCTGAGAGCTCCGCTGCTAGGATACCATGAGGTAGGAGGGGCCAGGCAGAGTTCAAGTAAGAGGACCTTGAATGTATACATAATAATGTCTTTTTACTGTTATATACTACACTGTAAAAACTATTATATTATATTATATTATATTATATTATATTATATTATATTATATTATATTATATTATATTATATTATATAAGCTGTGACTTTCATTTTCTACAGCCTAATTTAATTGTATATATATGTATTATATATTTATCTATTTCAATTTTCTTTCTCTTTCTATACACCTAATGAATCTAATCTAGTGTACAGCATAAAACATAAACTATAAGTTCAATGAAGAAAAATGATTAAGTAAGTAAATATAAAAATAAGTAAATGTGGTTTTATCAGGTCTTTGGGGCACAAGGTAAAAACAAATACTAAAACTAATAAACAAATACTTTATCCAGCACTGAATACACATATATTCATATATTGCTTAACTTCTACAATATTTACTACAGTAGTATTTGCTCTGTTATAAATTTGTGCACTACACTGTAAAAAACAACAACATCATTTTTAAAAATTATGTAAATATTGTAAATATATTAAATATTGCTTAATATAAAATGTATACAAACCTCAGACATTATCTGCAAATTAACAACCAAACATATTTTAAGTATGATACATGCATCAAAGACCCACAGGTCAGCAAGGACTCAGCCTTTGTACATTTACATTTGTGCATTTGACTACCTTTGTTTAGCTTTGTTGTCTTTATTTCACTGTATGAGTAATTGTCTGTCATATTTGTTCTCTGCTTTGCATATTCAGATTGTGACAGTGATAATACAGCTGCTATGTGCAGCCTGCACTGTTGAAGATGGCTTCTTAAAGGTGACTGTGAACATACACTGGTCTTGCCGGAGTGATAAAGAAAGGGTTAATGAAAACCCACATCTTGTTATTGTTTATTTTTCTACACCCTGTGGGAGGGCTGAAGTGAGAAAGGGCATAAACTTGTTATGAAGTTCTGAAATACCAGTTTGTAAAATGTCTCATTTGAATACATCCTTGTGTTCAGAGACAGGGATGTAAATATTATGAAAATGAATTATATCATATAAATATTAGCATATTGTTTTTATATTCTTATTAAGGCACAGCTTGTACAATGTAAAATCCTCAAAATGTCCTGGCCTTTTATCAGATATATATATATATATATATATATATATATATATATATATATATATATATATATATATATATATATATATATATATATATATATATATATATATATCTTTAAGGTAAGACTGGTGGTATGACATAAACTTCTCTCTTGCCTCCTATTAATGACCAGCATTAGATTTTATATATACTCTGAGAACCTGTTTGACCGTCCCCTATAGGATGACCCAACATCATTCAAACAGGAAATGAGGTGCTCTGTGGACCCTATAGCTCTGTCCTTTGCGAGCACATCATCACTTCTATGGGGCCATCCATTCCACTTTAATCAGCATATCTGTCGGAGATGGTGGAGGAGATGATGTACTGTAGCTTCATTATTATGGCTGTTCAATGACAACAGGGCACATCTCTATCTGTTGAGGACGACTGAATGATCAGAAACTACATAAATAGATGTTTTGTGCTTGTACTGTTTCCAAGGTCAAGAAGGAACTTTTATCTCTTTCACTCTCAACTTGAATATATTTTAATGTTGTATATTTGCCACTAAATCCAGCAGGTGATGTCATTTTTAAACATTTCACATGTACAATATTTTCAAGAACTGACTGATTCATGCACTGTAAAATATATATATATACTGTTCTATACCAGATTTTATAATGTCTGTAGGTTTTATTGAGCAACCTTGACATAAACTGATTTGTACAGTTGACAGAGGTAGGCAAGTTTAACAAAGGACATGTGTCAGGTAGAGCCACTGAAAAGCTTTATTGTGAAGTTATTTTGTGTGTAACAAGTGCTGCAACATTTATTAAGGACAAAACAAACACCTTCATATAATTTCACACTTTTATCACAACAAAATACAAGGCAATTTTGGTATTTTATAAACATGTATATCAGGTTTTAATTGCCTCAAGATGTAATGGTATGTAATGAAAAGCATGTCAGTCATTAGTACCAGGCTTCATTCAGGGAACGATGGTTTAAAGTTAAAGTTTAGCACCCATACAATGCACCAGCTCAGTTTTGCTGAAATATGCTCACTTCTTCAGTAGAGAGAAAATATTTAACAAGAAGCAGGACAACAGCTGTGACCAGTTAGTGAATGAATCAGGAGAACACAGTAATTTATACAAATGTGACCTACTTTTTGGCATTACAAGAACATCTCTTATTTCAGTGCACTCATGTACAACGTATGTACATGCTGATAGTCCACCTCCCAGAACACTGATTTCATATGGTGCTAGAGACTGGGTACAAACATCTACGTCACCAAATGAAATCAGTTTCTGAGCGCAGTTAACTGAACAAGTCTTCAGATCTGATGTGTGCTTTATTCTTGCAATACAAGACATGTCAGACGCACAAAAAAATCTTCGGTGTTGTGTAATACAGACTGGTGAGTCCTCGTGTTGCTAATTGGTTGCAGATGTAGGTCAAAAGTTGCGGTTGTTTGAAGAGTGCAGCTTTCCTGTGTTTGCTCCTCTCGCTGCAGCCCTTTTTAGGAATGAACAGCAGAGGGTGCGGTTACACTGAAAACCAGAGGGAAGCCAGTTGTGGAAAGAAAGATTCAAAGTCAACCTCATGAGGTTCAGAGAGATATTTTTGGAGAGACAGCGTCAGCAAATCCTGAAGGAAACCCCCGGGTGTCTCCTGATACTGCACCCACCTGGGTCAGCAGGCAGCACCGGAGTCTTCCAGTAAAACTATCACATCAGGTTTCAGACTGAACTGGTGTCGTACATCAGGACACTTCTGGAAAAAAGTTGTTATTTTTGATTGACATGACACAGTAAGGGTGTTTTTAAAGGAATAGTTTAAGAATTACACTAAATAGCTTTCTTGCTGAGAGTTGGATGAGATGTTTGGTACCACTATCATGTTTGTATGCTAAATATGGAGCTAGACCTAGTTAGCTTAGCTTAGCATTAAGACAGGCAATGGCAAATCAGCTTGCCTGTTTCTGTCAGGTAAAAAAAAAGAAATCCACCTCTAAAATTCACAGATTTAAACTAATCTCTGTTTTTTATTTTTTGTTTTTTGTACAATTTTATGCAGATTTTATGCATTTTTTTAAACAAACAAGGCACACTCCACAATTCGGTTTGCTGTTTCCCCCTACTTCCAGTCTTTATGCTAAGCTAAGCTAACTGACTACTGACAACATCCATCCACGCATTGTCTATAACTGCCTATCCTTATCGGGGTCGCGGGTGGATGGAGCTGATCCCAACTGACATTGGGCAAAAGATGGGGTACACCATGGACAAGTTGCTTATTCATAACAGAGTTAATACATAGAGTCAAACAGGCATTCACATTTACATTCACACCCATGAAAAGCTTCATACTGGACAAAAGACAGGTATTAAATTAAATCGATGCAGGAGCAGAGTGAACACTTCATTGTTGTCCCCCTCTTTAAGTGCAGTATTAGTCATCATCTTACAAGGGCAAATCTTCCATTCAGGTTAGTCTGCAAGGTTAAATCCCAGATGCATTGCAGGCACATATGTACAAAGTAGAAACAGACATGCAGACATGTGAGAAAAGAAAACATGCATTATGGTCGAATATTAGGTTTGAGCTATAGACTAAACTGTTGATATTAAATGAGTGAAGGTTTCAGGTCTAATCCACCAGAGAAGCGATGACTCATGTTTGTTCTCAGATGGCTTCATTTAAACAGGAGCTGAAGGGGGTGAAGGTTTATCACACACTGTTCATCACACCTCCTCTTCCCCTTCCTTTCTACCACTTTCATCTAAATAAATACAACACGCCGAGACAAAAAGATAATACGTGTTTTCATTCAATGAAAAAGCTCTGTCGCAGTGCAATCTCGCCACATCACACAAAAACAACCCTGGATGACTTAAGAGAAAGGAAATTAAATTCTACCCTCCTCTGGGTTTGATGGTAAATGCTCTGCATCAACAAACTGGGATGATGACTGAGCCACAGATAAATGAGCGAGACCCCGGGAGGCATCCAGAGGAACTAGTCATCAATTTGTCTCTCATCACTACAATATTTTTGTCTGGAGTCATCAAGCACCCAAGACTTCAGAGCCGGAGTGAGTCTGTCAGTAGCAGAAGACGGTGAAGGATATAAAGATTGTAATGTATTGTTCCCTTGAGCTCTTCCTGAAGGTGGTGCGTCTCTTGTGACAGTTTCATGTTCGTATTACTCTAAATGCTCTTCAGTGTTCTTAAGTGAGTTCACACCTAGGGCAAGCAGAGCAATTATCCTTAATAGCGGTAGGTATAACCCCATGAATATGTGCAGTCGTGCTCATGAGGCAGAGAGAGAACAGGAAGGAAGAAGGGAGTGAATCTTGTAGAAATGTTTCTTATTCATCATCACATGAACACGGAGGTTTGTCAGGCTAAGCAGAGCAGAACTGGCATTTAGTTTCCTGAAGTACTGACTGATGAATTACAATCAGCAACACCATCCAAACTGATTATTTGAAACACTCATGATCCAAAACTACTTCCAATTAAAATTTTTAGCTGCTGTATTAGCATCATCAAAGAGGTGAAGCTTCCTTCAGATTAAAGAACTATTTCAACATTTTGGGAAATCATTTGCACTTTTGATACCACTGTAAGGAGCTCTATGTAAGAATATAAGTTTTGATGTTATGTCAAAGACATATTGCAGAGATATCTAGTAAAGTTAGCATGCTAACCAGTTAGCCCTGGCCAGTCCTGTCATGTAATATCACGTTACACCTCAAGAGGCGATATTGAGTCACTGTAATGTCCAGTCTGCCCTCAGTCCAACTTGAGAGGACGAAAAAGTAGAATTAGGCCGAGGGCAAGAAGCCAAGCGGCAACCTCCATGGCTGGAAATTGAAGCCAATTCAAAACTGCAGTTCCTCAAATGGCCACTTGAGGCTGGCTACAGAATAAGCCATATCACCATAAGCCTCCAAATTAAAGTGTCCAACTTCACAGCAGAATTAAACATGTTTACAGCCCGGTACAAGAAATGGTTTTGGTCTCGATAGCTAATTTCCTGACTGCCGACATGGTGAGCTACCACACGTCCATATTTATATTGTCTATGCCAGAAACCTGGTGTCATTATACAGAGAATAAGTTTGCAAAAAAAGAAATGATAGAAATAGGAGCAAAAAAAAATGTTAACGCTGGTGTCGCTGGTGGACATGTGATTAAAGCTAACACTGGTAAAGGTAGGTAATTGTATCACATTACTGACAGTGTTAATAGATTTTGTTGAAGCACACGAATGAATTCAACATGTGTATGTATGAGTGTAGAAGTGAGAAGTTTTTGATTTTAGTGAGCTTAAAAGGTATTTTCCAGTGTTTGTGCTAAGCTAAGCTAACCAATGCTGACTTTAACTTCACACTGAATAGACAGACAAACTCTTATTGCATTAGGAGAATCTACATGATGCTGTTAGGATCAAAAACCCCGAAAGGCTCTTGGCATTTGGCCAGATGGATGAAACCCATCCCCAACTGTCTCAAACTATCGGACACTGAACTGAAGATTAGTCAGTCTTTGTCCATATACCCTCTATAACGTCAACACTTGAACTGAGATGTGCGTCATGTGGCATGGCAACAACTCTACTTCTATTACAATCAACCTTGTGACAGATGAGTCATAAAAAAATATTTCCTGGGCCTATCATTTTGAAGAAGCAGCTAAGACAAGCACTGGTAGACACGCTCCTGTTTATGAAAAAATATATCTGTCTCAGCATGGTGACAGTTATGTATGAATATCAGGGCACAAGAGAGACAGAAATTCAATTACTTTCGTCAAAATATGGGAATAAATGTCACCATTTTTGATGCTGGAGGATGAGTAACCAGGGGGATTTTTAGAGACCTGTCAGTCTGTCGTTAATTAGCCTGGACCTTTATCGCCTTGCCTGAGATCAGTGACTGTACAGACAAAGGAAGTCTTCATCACACGAAGGATTTAAATGACAGAATCAGGTTTGCAGAGAGTCTGTTCTAGGAGCTATATATACCCACGCTAATGTAGGACAGGATCCAGGTGTGGTCATCTGGCACTCATTTAAGATATGAGAGCAAAATAAAGTCAGGAAGTGCTGTATGGACACACGTATACTAAAGAGAATGTAGTATGAATGATTAATGTGTTTTTTTTCTGTGAGCAAGGGCAGAGAGAAAGGCTAAGAGACTACATCTGATGCTTTCATCACTGCCTCTGGATAATAACGAAAGCTGGATCTCCTCCTGGAAAGATCACTGGTTAATTTCCTCCCACCATCAACACGAGCATCTTCATCTTGTTCATGCCAGAGTGGGTTTTTACTTTTTTCAGGAACTCTAAACTACACACATTTAAAGCCTGGACAACACATTTTTCATTACATGATAGAAACCAGTCACTCATTGGCTTCAGGTGACTAGCTGGGGTCCAAAAATAGACTGAAAGTGAAACTACTACATCACTTTCTGTAACACCACCCATCAAATGATCTAATTTAAGTACAATTTGTGAAACAGCAGGACGGTTAGTGAAGCAACATCTTTGTTTCTTGAACACTGACAAAATAATGAACATACACACACACAAGTACAGTTACAAACACTAACCTGTTGCAAACGATCTGTCACCTACCCCACGATGCGTTATTTCCTCCCACATGCTGCTCCGACTGAAAGCTGATCCCGTACCATACTGTACTGAAGTGTACTGTATTACACTGTACTGTAGGTGCTGCAGTCCTCAGGGTTGTCTCCTCTCTATAGGAGTGTGTGCGTGTGTGTGTGTGTGCGTGTTTGCGAGTGTATGAACGCGCTAAGCGACAGAGGAGTTATGAGATGGAGAAGCCAGGGAGAGCACAGCCCCCTCTCTCTCTCTCTCTGCTCTTCACAGTCAGTGTGAGCTGTTCATCCACTGATCTGCCAGAGTCATTATTGTAACTGTGAGTCAACACAGGCACCCACACAGAAACACACACACAGAAACATACACATGTAGACAGACACAGATGCCCTGTGTTATCTATTTGCATTAAGTTGGATGTAAACAGTGAAGATATGAGCATTTCTGCAAGCCCAGGAAGATAATTAACCACGCAGGAAATAAAAGTAGCAGCTTTCTCTCTTTCACACAGACACCAGCATGACAAAGCATCCCTGTCTCACCAGCACAAACAAGCTATTAGTCCATTAACACACTTCACCCACATAATCCCCCAGATTTATTTCAGCTCTGAAATACAGTAAGCAGTGTTTCCTGTCATTTACTGACTCATATAGAGTCTTTCAAATGAGCAAAGTAAGTAAATTGTGTGTGTGTGTGTGTGTGTGTGCGTGTGTGTAGAGTAAACAGGAACAAAGATTTGCTGCTTGAAATATCCAATTATTACCAGAACACAGCTTGTACAAACTGTGTCACTTCCTCCCAGATTGAGGCCACGCAAACTGGGGGAACTCCCCGGCCGAGGGGGGAAATGGACGGAGGAAATAGCATCCGTATGATGATGGCAGGTGAGAGGGCACGACTCACGGAGCAGGAATCTCACCCTGCATTCCTCTGGTGTGACGGGAAATGGACTAACTGTGACCAAAGGCTTAGTGCGCTCACAAACATGCATTGCCCCCACCCCCCATCGCTGAGCACGTGCTTCTTTTCCCAGCATCCATTCCTATATGGTGAGTCAGCTGACCACATGATGAGTCGCTCCCGCTCAACCTTTCATCGGTCCATCCTGAGGATGCCAAGGGAAGTGGCTGTGAGGGTTGAATCACACCAACTTTTCACCCTGGTCTCATCATCACTACAACAACAACATCCACGCTTTGATCTTGCTGTCAGCTGTCCAGCATCCTCCCACGGTGCTGTGTGCACCTGCTACTACTCTCTCTGACCTCCCACCTCTCTGCCTGCTCGCTTTCACTTCAATGCATCCTCACCGCTGTGTGCGAATCCACAGCCGCAGCATCGCAAAGAATCACTCTGGAGATGCCCACAATCCCGCAGCCAGCCTCCGCCCGATTACCCAACATCCCGAACGACCTGGAACGATCCCCAAATCCTCACCAGAGGACTGAAAATATCTCAGATACACTGAATGTTTCCCGTCCTTCTTCTTCTTCTCCTCTCTCTGTTTGTGTATCTCTGACAGCCATCATACAAACATGAGCTATATCGAGACTGGTTCAGCACGGATGTCGCTGTCATGATCTGGTGTGCTGAGCTGTCAGGTGTTCAAGTTTGTATGTCAGATAAACTTTTGATCCTGATGAAAAGGTCGATACCGCACTGATGTCTGTTCATTAATTTGGAAGCTACACCCAGCAGCTGATAGCTTAGCTTAGCGCAAAGACTGGAAACAAAGGGAAACAGCTAGCTTGTCCTCGTCCACAGAATCTACAAAAGCTCATTACTTGGCGCAATGTTGGTTTAAGCAGTACAAAAATGATAGTGTAAAGGCTGCTATACATCATCAGCAGTAAAACGGTGGTTGTGCCATTGCTTTCTAAAGGGGAGGAGAGCGATGAGGCCCGACTTCCATCTAGAGATACTTTATTACCTCAAGGGGGGAATTCTTTTTTAACCCCGAACACATATACAAGGGCTCACATGTGGAGAGAGATGGTGGAGTGATTGGCAGGCACCCAGAGCAGCACCCTGTGAGCAGTTGGGCATTGTTTATCCGTTATCCGTTTGGCTCACAACTTCCATGTTTCCATTCACTGTCACTGCTCTCATAGCGTCATCAGCTGCAGCAGGCAGCTGTTTTCAGAGAAAAAGCTCTAAAAAAACCTCCTAGACACAACCTTCTCAGCTCCAAGCAGACAGGTGGACACATTTTCTCAGGAGTCGGTGGAGACCAAAGACAGAGTTGAAAGACAGAAAATATCTGATTTAGATTCAGCAAATGGCCAGAAACACAACTCCAAATTAATGTTAATTTGTGTAAATAAGCAACTGTTTGCAAACATGTTCTTCATATTTACTCAAGACTGACTAAAGGATGTTGGTACAAGAGGGGGAATTTACTCGGAGTAATATCTAAATGTTCAAATAAACATAAAGTTACGTATGTTCATGATGCATCACATTATAAAGTAGATTTTGCTGCACCTACTATATATGTGGCCTGTGTCTTGTGGCCTTGTCAAGGTAACATCCCACCAGACGTCACACTCTCCCCTCAGGTTTTGTCGGCATCAAGGCGACGAGAGAAAGCACAAAAAAACAAGCAGCGTTATGTAACAGTTCTACTCGAGTAGTCTGCAGGCTTCAGATGCGTCCTTGGTAACAATCACTATAGCACCACTAAAGAGAGGACAGGACCGCATAACAACAAACTCAATGCAGCACATCTAAACCCACCTGTATTATGGAGTACAGGTGACGCTGGAAAGAATTTGGCGTTTCAGTAGTTAAAGTTGTGATTAACATAACGTTCATTCGGCCCTGCAGCTATTGTTTTGTTATTTCAGCAAAGCACACCTCCCACACCGACAGCGAAAGAGATGAATAATTTCTCTTCAATAGGAGCAGCGTGTCCTTCATTTTCTAACATGTATCTGATGATGTGTTGCGATGTGATGCTGCAAACGACAGGACAGCCGGTGCTCTTTTCTCTGTGGACAGACACACGCAGAAATACATGCCTTTGCATCCATTTTCTTTAGTCACTCTAAATATATTTTTATCGCCTTTCATTCTTTCACGACCTTCAGAGTGAAGATTATCCATTAGAGTATACACTTCCATTCCTGAGCCAAAATTTATTACAGCAACACAATTTCAAACCACAACCTGTAAAAAATCAAATGTAAAAGACGGTATTAGATACAATAATATCCTAAGAGTGTATGCAGTATTATGGCAGCACAGTGAAAGAGAAAGAAGATTCCTAGTTCAATCCTTACCTGCATGGAGTTTGCATGTTCTTCACGTCTGCATGGGTTCTCTGCAGGTACTCCGGCTTCCTCACACAGACCAAAGACATGCAGGTTAAATGATATGTCTAAATTTCCCGTAGCCTGAATAGTTGTTTGTCTCTATGCAATAATTTGGCGATTTGTCCGGGGTGTTTCTGGCCTCTCAGCCAGTGCCGGCTGGGTTAGGCTCCATGAGGATAGACAGTTACAGAAACTGGGTGGATGGATGGATAGACTAAATCTGACACACTGGACCTTTAAATGAACTTTCATGTGAATTTGTAGTCTTACCCTTAAACTGGTCACATTTGCAGTCACTCATCACTCCACGGGATGGGAAAGACAGCCTTTATTATAAAGCAACAAATACAGGATGTCTCTACAAGTGGGGGAAGCAGAGGTTCATATTTCCACGTTTGCAGTCGATGTTTGCACCTCATTAGACAGTAAAAACATATCAACCACACAAAAACACGGATACATGTAGAGTAGCGCTATTTTCCAGGCATAGGTGCAAATCCACGTAGTTACATAATGTTTTCACACACCACTCTTGTGCATAAACACAAATAAACAGTGCAGAGTTTGGCCGGTGCTTCCTCTGTGGCTAATGAAAGAACTTGACGTCAGGTCTGTTCTGCAGACGACAGCTTCACTTCTGTTTTACTTTCTCGGCTTTTCTAGTGCAGCGAGAAGGCTGCTGCTCTCTCTGAGCTGCAAGGGTAAAGCAAACACTTAAACGTCTGCCTCAATCCATCACTGTTCGGAGAAGTCCTTTTTGAAGTCATGCACATGTAAGGAAGCAGCTATAATATCTGATGAAATAAATTAGATTTTAAAAATTGAAGGCATGACAAACTGCCAAATTCATGTAACATGAGGTCAACGCTACAGAACACTGACTTGACTGAAATATGAGGGCTAAATGTTCAAAACTAGTGGTTTCAACTCGCATAGAAACATTCAACTTTACCTCCAAAATGTCAACATTTCAGGAACTAACAGAGCCGGCCTTGTTTTTAGCTTGACAACCATAAGAAACTCAGTTTATTCAGGAAGTTTTAACGTCCGTACATTCTCAGCCTACAGAAAGAGGATGCAATCCTTTAATTTTAAATTGTAAATTGCCAAAACTGGAGCTTCTGCTCGACATGTCTGCACCCACACAGCCACACATACATGCAAACACTCACTTCCTCTTCGTTTCGACCAAGACATGTCGTACCTAAAATTAGATGAGACAAACGCTCACATGTTAACAGGCACGTAAGTCCTCGATTTAGCTGCACTGTGGGTTAAAACCAAAATCAGGAGCAGAAAGTGCAAGATTGGATAATGTTAATTTCTATAGGCCGAGACAGAGATTAGTGTTTAAATGTAGCAAACCACAATTTAAAAAGTATTTTTATACACTTGTACTCTGCCGCAGTTCGGCTGCAAATAATGTAACTAAATTTATGTCACAGCAGTTCATAGTTACACTTCAGATTAAGACTTTACATCTAAAATTTGATGATTTAAATAAAAATAAATCCATTAAATATGCATCCACCAAATGTAATATAGAAGTCCAAGTCCAGCCACTTTTGATAGTTCAAGGTGATTTTATTAAGTATTTAAATTTGAATTCTGTTTTTGTATCACTGCTGTCAAGGCTCTTATTTACAGGCAAAACTGGAAGGGGACTGAACTCATGCAGCTGTTGGAGAAAAGATGAATAAGTGACTCTAATATCAGGGAATACCACCATTTCTTTAATAGACGACAGATGATGAAGTTATGAGCAGCAGCCTGCAGGAGGGAGGCCCTCTACTGGTGGCACTGTTGTTATCATCATTTCCTCTTAGATGATGATGAGCTCCTGCAGCGTTTGGAAAACTGTGACAGACATTGATGATCTGCACCTGTATTTATTATTTAATATTAATCAAAGAGAACCAGCTTCTTCAATTAAAGAGAGGAGTAAGGCACATTTATGAAGTAACAACTACAAGAGTAAGTTTGAAGTGATGAATGCCCAAATCCTGCTTAAATTTATTTTGTTTGTATTTAGCCCCTATATCTGCTCTGTTTTTCATCCTTTTATAAGAGAATAATTAATATATTATTATAATCTAATAATAATAATAATAATATAATATATATAATATATTATATACACAGATTGATTGATGGTAAATGATGGGAAACTGGCTGAAGCTGAGACCATAAAAAAACTAGAAAAGCAGAAATTGCTGCTGACAGATGAGAAACATCTTGTATCATATAATAAAGAGAATTTAGTACAAAGTGCAGACAGCACAGATGCAAACTCTGTTCTGTTGTTTGCCCTCATGTCTATTTGAATATCCTGCAAATATTCAAATAAAATACAAATTGTAACCTAAAACGACTGTTACACCGTGACTCATGACCACTCACAACCACACCATCCTCACTCCTGCTGGATACATCTGGGACCACAGGAGATTTCTTCGTTTTAGGGAAAAATTTAAGCTGTCAAAGTTTTTTTCTTTAATCTTTCACTTCAAATACAAGCTATGATCTACACCAGAGTTTATATTTGAGCTTTTTATTACCAGCAGGCCTGTAGCAGCTGTAAACTGATGAAGACATGCTGTTTAACTTTAATGATTTGAAATTTAAAGTGGAGGAGAGAGGACTTTTAATCTTCAGAGGCTGAGTGAGCCCTAATCTCATCCACGGGTTGGCGGGTGATGATGAGGGGAATCCACGGAAGACTTCCTCAGAACTTCAGCGACATGAAGACGCGCTTAAGTCCTCTCATAGAAAGTCCTGCACAGTGCATGCCTCTACCTCTCAGTGTAAATAAAGAGCTTGTGATGTTAAACAGCTGGGACGAATCCCGAAAAGAGGACACGTACAACTAACACTGAAGTACCACAACGGGGCACTTCTTCCCTGTAAAAATGTGTAGAAATATAAATGTGACGGGGGTTAGTAATACACAATCTTTGCAATATTTCACATCTCTTTCAACTCCAAAATCTTGAGTGCTTCTTGCTTTTTATGGTCTGTTATTGTTTATTATCATAAATCGTTTTGTCAGATGTGAATCTTCTGTGTTTTTATTGTTTTATGACTGAATAAAACCAAACCAATAACAGTGCGTTATGTCATCTGACAGCTGTTTTCAGCTGTCAAAAGTTAATACATAATGCAAGTATAATGCTCTGCTGTGAAAAATGAAAGTTTATTAGATGCCAAAGATGTTTTCTGTTAAAGCTCTCACTGTGCTGTCTTCTGCTCCACTCCATCTCTGTGTTTGTTCCCGAATACAGACTTTCATTTGTCACATGAATTGTCACAAACAATGAAGCCTTTCCAAGTCATTTCTCATCATGCGTTTACTGATGAGTTCCCTGCATTGACAAATGCTAAAGAAAGTCAATAATTACTAATGAAAATAATGTTACTGACTAAATAAAATGGAATAAATACAACTAAAAAACACAGCAGACTTGTAGAGGAATATTACAGGAGTATTACAGCGATTTCTAATAATCACAGTCAAGGTTTTATATACTATAACGCTCATTTCTCTCTGTGTGGAATGATGTGTTTTTGAGTTAAAAGTGATTTTTTTACCTAATTTTGTACTTTTCCAGCAGAGGGCAGCAACTACCTCCACCTCCCAACATGATCTCAAACTGCAAATTATAAAAGTCATGAATGAAGCTCAACAACAAAGTTTACTCAGACTGATTTAATTTTTTTGTTTTGCATGCAACAGAAATAATTTATGTAAAGTACTATCACCTTTTCTTCGCACTCTGCTCATCAAACAATTCTTCCATGCATCGGCAACCTCATGATTAGCTTTCACGGCTTTAAGGCACACATACGTAATAATTTATCATCAGGGTCTC
Source organism: Nibea coibor (assembly GCA_023373845.1). Taxonomy (NCBI): domain Eukaryota; kingdom Metazoa; phylum Chordata; class Actinopteri; family Sciaenidae; genus Nibea; species Nibea coibor. The sequence continues at coordinate 20,318,896 of CM041721.1, forward strand.
TTTCGGTATATATTTTCATATCACGCTGCTGTCAAAATGAAATCTTCTGCTCTTTCGTTGTGTTTCTCCACATTTACAAAGACAAGCGCTTAAAATGATCCCTCCGTTATTGTCGCGGCACATTTGGTTTTAAACATGATCCCAAGAACCAGAGAGGTTGGCACCCAAAACTAAATACAGAGCTGCTAATGTTTAGCAGACTAGTGGTCTAAAATGGCCTATATGGCACATATATGGAGTTGTTTCTTTGTCTGTTTGTTGAATTCTGTCTATCAATTTTTCTTTGTTGCGACAGAAAAGCTGTCTGATAGTGTCGTCGTCCTCATCTGGTGGTCCATATTAACCTCCAGTGATCAATTTGCTCTGTGGACAGAGGAGAAATTGGTTAAAATCAAAGCTAGTGGTGGGTAGTGATGAAGAGTGGCGGAGAGAGCCGTACCTTCTTGGCGTTGTCCACGCACTGCATGTAGGCCGAGGCGATGCTCGAGCAGGACAGAGTCTTCCCCGTGTTCTCCTTGTAGCATTTTAAAATCTGACTCTGCAAGTCACTGCACACCGGCTGGATGTTGAAACGCCTGAAAGAAAGCGAAGTGGAAAGACGCAGACGTGCCAATATCAAACATCCTGCTGGTTTGGGAGTTAATCGCATTCAAACGAAGTCCTTTTGTTCTTGCACCGTGTTTCACTGTGCACTAATTAATAAATACAGACAGATCTTATCAAGACTAGATTATTGAGGAGGGGTGACTCTGAACTTACGCAAAGCGGTTGTGAGTCTCCTCTTTGCCTTTCTGGAAGCTCTCAGCAGTGACTTTGTAAAACTCAGTGCACTGTCAAAGTAATAAAAAAAATTCCACACATCATTACCAAGGTCAAAAACACAGCTGCATTGTACAACCAAGCAAAGAAACACAGAGAGGAGCTTCTTCATAATTTAACTTTCATGACTATTACCTACCTAAGCATGTTATATAATGTCTGGTCTTGGTCAAGACTTGATGTTTACGTACAGTATTCTCATTTTATACCTGCAATTACAGATTTTTTTGGCCACCTGGGGGCAGCAGAACGACCTGGGGTCGTGAGGACAAGATATATATTGCAAACTAGTTAGTAAACATTTTTTGGTTTGCACCAACTCCTGTGGAAAATATATCTGCTCCTCAGCTGCGATATGCTCCGTGGTGTCCACCAGCTAGTTGCTAGGTATATTAGCTTCCTGTGTGCGGTGGATTTTCACTGAATACAGCCGTCACAAGTGTAAAGCTCTGGGCCTGACAGCTAAACAATGAGCTGAGGTCCAGTGTAAAGCTCTATAAACTGGAGGGGAGCCGCAGATTTGGATGATTCTCTATGGGTTACGTTACGAGCAGCCTCTTTCACACCGTTTTCACATTGTTTTCATGTTGTCTGATTGTACACTGTTTTATACAGATACTGATTCTAGCCGCTTCAAACATTTCATAATGTAAACAACAATGTTTCAAACAAATCCTTGAAAAAGTGATGTTTAGGGTCTTTTGAGTAACTTCATTTTAAATGAGATGTAGGAAGGAGGATGAGTCAAACTGCTGCTCACCTTTGCCTCAAGTTTAGCGACGTGTTCCTTGTAGAGAGCGTCTCGTTTCTTTAACTCTTGCTCTTTCTGCTCCAGTTGATGAGCCTGGGTTTAAAAATGACATAATTAAATCTCCAGAACCAGAACATTCATTATAAATGATTTTTTCCCCACATAATTGAAGAAATAAAGAACAGTGAAAACACAGCGGTGTAGCAGCACTGAACGTGAAAGCTGGATGAAGGTGAGTCATGGACATGCATGTATGAATTCTCTCCCATCTTACCTTCACCTCCATCCACTGCAACAAGACAAGAGGGCAAGAAAGAAGAAGACATTAAGAAGGGGAAAGAATTTCATATTCATGGGATATTCAAGAGAGATCCTGTCACATGTTTACAGATTGTGCATCATGTTTCCTTGTGCTTACATAAAGCTGCACCATGAGCCTCTGATCTTCTGTCTTTATTCGCTCCTTCGCGATGGACTCTGTCAGTTTCTCCATGTACGCCGTCTTCTCCGCCTCCAGCGTCTTCTTCACCTGCTCCTCCACCTGAGCGTGAGCCGCTGCTCTGGCCTCTGCTTGAGCCTGAGCCCTCATCTCCTCCAGCCTTCACGTGGGCACACATACGTCACATTTTAAATCACGATGCATCCTTCAGACATTTCATTAGAGTGAATGATTGATAGACAGAAAGTGAAATTAACAGAAATTTTGAGGTTATTCATCATGAAAAAATGCTAAAAATGATTTTCACTTCTCAAATTGGAAGATCCAGGTTATCCTGCCTGGAGTTAAGCTAACTGATTTTTATCTGGCTTGATAAATATAATTGGGTATCATCAGCATAACGTAAAATAAATCTTACCACGCAAAAATAGTGATATAACATGAACACTAATTTGTTCTTACTGTAGCTGCAGCTCCTGCCTCCTCAGGTTGATCTCCTCCTCCAGGCTTCTCTGCATCTCCTCTTGGATCTTCTGCCTCAACTTTTCCTCCACCGCTTCAGGAGAAATGGGTGGAGCTGCATGTGAATGCAAAGAAGCAGAAGAAGTTCAGTTCAATCATTCCAAACTGTTTCTACAACCATCAACATCCACTTTGTAGTGATCCTCTCACCTGCTGCAGGTGGTGGCACTGAGGCGACAGCAGCAGGTACTTCAATGACAGGGGGCAGAGACAAGGTGATGGTGGGCTCCTCAGTAGGTGGAGCTGGATCAGGTGGAGGTGGTGCGAAAGGCTCTACAAGGGGTTCACTTACAGGTGGATCAGAGGTTACGACAGCCAGCTCCACACAGTGACAGGGAGGAGAAGGCTCTTCAAAAGAGAGCTCTGGAGCAGGAGAAGGTGCTGCCTCAAGATCTGCAGGAGGTGGAGGTGGAACCAGTTCACATGGAGGCGGCAGATCCACAGGTGGAGCCACAACTGGAGGCGCTTCTTCAACCGCAACAGGTATGACTACAGGCTCAACAAGAATTGTCTCCGTTTGTGGAGGGAAAACTACAGCTTCAGCTGGAGCTGACTCAACAGGACAGGGTGGGATTATTGGTTCAACTGGTGTAGACTCAACTGTGGGTGGAGGTTGGACTGTTTCCACTGGTGGTGTCACCAAGACAACAGGTTCAACAGAGGGAGCTTCCGGAGGAGGTGCAATAGTAGCTGGAGGTGGTGGTGCCACAAGTTCAGAAGGCAAAGATGAAGCTAGAGGTTCAGGTGGAGTCACAGCTGCTGTGGATAACTCCACAGGTGGAGGTAGGACAACAGGTTCGATGATGTGTTCTGCTATTGGCGGTGTAGACGGGGTTTCTGGCTCTACATGATGTGGAATGATTGATTCAACGGGAGGTAAGACTATTGGCTCCACTACAGCAGGTGGAGGTGGAAGAGGCTCCACAGGTGCTTCAACTTGTGGAGGCGTTGTAGATGGAGATGGTGTAGACGGAGATGGAGGAGGGGCAACAGGGTTAGTTATTGTTGTTGGCTCTACAGGTGGAGGTGGGGCTGCAGGCTCCACTGATGTAAGAGGAAGAGAATGAAGAGGAGCTTCCACTGGTGGAGGTATCAGTGGAGCTTCCTGAGGAGGTGAAGGTGGAGGTGGGGCTAAGACAACAGGGTCAGTTACAGGCGGAGAGGGGGCTTCATGCTCCACAGATGTAGGAAGAGAGTGAAACATTACAGGAGGAGGCGCTTCCACTGATGGAGGTGTTGGAGGGGCTTCCTGAAAAGGTGGAGTAGGGGCTGAGACAACAGGGTCGGTTACAGGTGGACTATGTGGCTCTACAGGTGGAGGTGGAGGGGGAGCTGCAGGCTCCACAGATGGAGCAGGAAGGGAGTGAAACATTACAGGAGGAGGCGCTTCCACTGATGGAGGTGTTGGAGGGGCTTCCTGAGGAGGTGGAGGAGGGGCTGAGACGACAGGGTCGGTTACAGGTGGACTTTGTGGCTCTACAGGTGTAGGTGGAGGGGGAGCTGTAGGCTCCACAGATGGAGGAGGAAGGGAGTGAAACTTTACAGGAGGAGGAGGGACGAGCTTCACAGGAGGGGCAGGGTCAGCAGGTGGAGGTGCGGATGGGGGTTCGAAAAGAGGTGGAGGTGTCAGAAGAGGTAGTAAATGTTCGACAGAGGGGGCGGGGACTGGGGTGGTGGTTTGCGTTTCGGGTGGAGGTGACGGAGGATTTCCATTTTGTGAGAGGTGCTGAGGAAAGACGACCTTCGTCGGCTGCCTCATCCGTTTGATGACTTTGTCCGACAGCTGACGAGAGAAAAGAAACACTCGATGAGCGCCACCTGCTGGGTCATTTATATTTATTCTAATTATGATTTCGCCTCTTTGAAGTGACCAAACCATTGACGGTGTAAAGCCGCCGCCATGTTGGATGCACTGCTACTAATCTAAATATTGGCAAAGTATTAATTATGAATAACTTTAAACCTTTAATATCATTAAACAGGTGAGTTATATAAAAGCTAGCGTTAGACACCAAACTACATTATGTTTGTATTTTGCTTTACTATTTTCACTTTCTACAAGATAGTTGTTAACTTTGCTAACTTAAGACTTTAAGTCTTAAAGACAAAGGTCAGACTCTCATCATGGGAAGACTGAGTTGTCAGGAACAAAACAAAACTTTAGTATCTTGAAAGTGAATTAACTTTTATTACAGCTTGTTGTGTTTTGTTGTGTCATTTGACCTCTCAGCTAAAATAACTCGTCTTCATTTTATTCTCACTCTGTTGAATAAATCTAGACAATATTGGAGTAACTGTTTTCATTTGATCTGGCATATTTTAAATATTCTGCATGTGCACATCACCTGGTGAATACTTACTATGTTTCTGCTCAAACAGTTTCATTTTAAAACATTTTGTATATACATATTTATATAGTTTACATATTTAATACCAGATTTTTAAAAAATCTTCCTCATATTTTTAACTTAACTTTTGTTTGTCCTGGTATTTGAAATCCTACTTGGCAATAAACCGAATTCTTCTTTGAAGTTCCTTTAATTAAATAATTTATTTATTTTAATTAAAGATTTAGAAAGATGACTTTCTGTTATTTTCATAATATCCTGGATTATTTAAGCAGACTCTTATTTTCTCTACAAACCATTTGTTTTTTCTTGTTGTCAGTCTGACAGCCGACCATTTTCTTTCTATATTTAAACACGGACACACTGACTCTGCGCAGTGACAACAAACATGAGGGCTGTAACGCATGAATTTAATTAAACACCTTCCAGGTGTGCAGGTACAAAAAAACCCACCCATGCACTCTGCAGCAGCTCCGTGCATTGAGCCATGTGTTTGCAGACTTTCTCCCAGTTTTAATTCATGCAAGGTCTCCCTGAGCGTCCACTCACCCGAATGCCCTTCACAAAAGTAACTCCACCGGCTTCATCATCCTCAGGCGGGAAGTGACTCGGGCTGTTCCCCCCCATCCACACCCGCAGCTACACACCACCACTGACCGGGACCGTGCGGTTAATACAAATTTAATCCAAAACGTGGATCTCTCGTAGCAGCTGCAACTATCTGCCCTTCCCACAGCTGAGCGTCAACAACAGCAGCCGCTATTGGATGGAGCCGAACAAGCTCTCTCTGGATTGGTCGACTGGCTTTAAAGTCAATATAACGTGAGGGAACATTGTGTCCCAGCCCTGTACAAAACAAAATACAAACACAAAGTCCAGCCTGCTTTTAAAAACATGCACTTCTTATGATAAATGATTTTTACAGAGACTTTATAATCTGTATTTAATTTAATCCGAGTGTAAACATTTATCGTACAATGTGTCCTGTTGATAAAAACTGGTCCAACACACTGAAAAATCCAGAAACTACCACATGATCTCCACAAATCAACGCTCTGTGTGTTCAGTCTAAATAATGCATGGATTATTGTGTTCGGTGTAGTCCTACTGATGCACGTTATGACAGTGATGCGGGGGAAATGATCTGTCATGTTCAGAAAATAAAAATTCAAAACAACATTACAGACAAGCTGGATTCAACTCGTGAGGTACTAAAGACAAAGAGCAGTGCTGGTGATATTCTATATTTTATATCATCAACACGGCTCATGAAATGATCCAATAACAAGCTGCTAAAGCTAAAGACGTATCTTATTCTGCAGCTATGATTGTACAGCTACTCTGTACTCCTTGTCCGTAGGTGTGAGTGTGAGTGTGAATGGTTGCGGTAAGCAGTCCAGGGTGTCCTCTCCCTGCAGCCCCACCAGCCCCACCATAGTTACACATGATGGATGGATGGAGCTGCTGGATAATTTTGTGGAAATTAATCTGTTGCAGCTCTGCACGTTTAAGTTGAACTTGTTATTGATGAATTTAGATGCCATGTTTACTCTCTCTTAGTTTGTCTGTTTCTTAATAAAGGCTGATTGTAGCTGGCCCTTGGGTGACACATTGCTCACATTGCTTTCCTGGGATTTATTGACAATAACTAAAATGTAGAAAATCAGCAGCAGCTTCCTCCTTTAAACTGCTGATTGTGGTGAGCGGGTTTTACTATGGCCTATGACGTGCGATCAAGTACGAAAACAAAGCGACATAACTGTATAAAATCAGTGCAGGACAGTCGAACAAAAACAATTTCCAAGTCCAACACAGTGGCTGCTTTTCTGTTCGACCACCAGTCCCGTCTTCGTCTTGTTGCGCCTCCTCTTCCTCTTCACTCTGCCTTCTTCTCCTTGACTTTAGGTCCACGCAGGGCCGCCTGCACGCTGCCCCACACCTCCGTGTACAGCAGAGTCCCCAGGAAGACCACGGCCGTGCCCACCCAGTGCCAGGTCGTGAAGGGGTTTTGGAAGTAGAGGATGGAGAAGATGAGGCTGAGAAACTTTCTCAGAGTCACCACCAGAGTGACCGTCAGTGAGGCACACTCTGTGGTCAGGATGAACACGCCGCGGATGCACACATATCTGAAGAGAGCAGTTAAAGTCTGAAACGGAGTGTGAAAACCAAAAGTCCTTATGGTTCTGCTGCTTTGTTTTGTTAGAGGAATATTAGTTATGATGGTTCAGAGTGTACAAACAGATTAGAGAAACAAAAAATACATTTGTGTAGCAGAGATGTGTTCTGTCTTCCTATTTTGAAGTGTAATAAAAGTCATAAATGTTACAGTATATAAGTGAGATCAGTGGTTATTTGAAAGGATACTGTGTGATGACGTTGATCAGCAGGTAGATCCACATTATCGGCACCGTCAGTCCAACTCCGGGAACAACTACAGGAGCTGGAAAACAAACACAAAGACATTTATTTTAACCTGTGGGTTAAGACACTGTGATCGGCCCTCCGCTCGGCTGTCACTTTGCTTGATGTCTGCAGGGCTGCAGACAAATTAGGAGCTTAATGGGACACACCTAGAGCAAACTGTAGCATCGTGTTGTGCTGTTTCAACACCGTGTCCTAGAAATTATGTTTATATAGTCATTATTTTCCATAATTACATTGCAGTGAAGGTATTTGCTGCCTGGTTGATGTGTTTTACTTCAGGGAATAATACTTTAAATTCATATTGACCTTTAACAATGAAATGAGTTATGAAAAATTCAATACAGGCCAGCTAAAAGGGGGTTTGGAGAGTCAAATGACAAACTTGCGTCACCTGGCTATGTTAAATCTGCATTACCGTACACACCTCAGTGGAAACTCTTGACCTCACACACCTTTGCTTTGTGGCTTTTGTTTGCTTTTCACAGCAAATCCACTCCCTACACCACCGACTATCGCCGTAATATGGCTGTAGTTTTCATTTGGATGTTTTTGATTATTTTGTTGTAAATAAACAATTATCCGTATATATCTGTAGTTTTTTTTTTGGCATCATGAGCGGGACACAACATAAACTTTCCACTCGATATTCGATGGGACTCACTGCTTTGATTGAAGTAGAGACAGTGGTTGTAGATGTTTGAGGAGAGAAGCAGGAAGCCCGGCAGAGGTAGGCAGTGCTACGAAGAGAGAAGGGAGACAAACAAACAACTCTCTCAGCTCAAACTCTTTTCTTAAGCCGCTGTGATCGTTCAGGGTGTGCCCCGCGTGCTGGAGAACAAAGAAAACTCACATTATAGAAGAGGGCCTCTTTGGAGTGTTTTCCGTACTGTTTGTACAGCGTCTCCTGAAAAATGCCCATCCTCGCCGACATCAGGAGAGCAAAGGTCAACATGGCGATACCTGAAAGGGAAAGATCGGCTTCATGATGTCCTGAAAATTGAATTCATCTAGTTTTCTAAAGAAAGAGGTCCTTCTAAATTAGAGTTTAGTTGAAAATGACAACTAAACTCTACACTCTACACTTCTACTCTCACCTATAAGCCAGTGCATGAAGGCAAAAAAGCCGTCTTCTTCTGATCCCTCATTGGCCACATTCTGCAGAAACAAAACGCATCAAAGCAAATTACAGGTCAAGACTGCGCTCTGCGAGAGATTAAAGGACTCTGTGTATAGAAAAGCGAGCACTGTTCCAGGTCTGCAGAGGACTCACCACTTGTTTGGCAGACATGATGGTGCAGATGAAGATACCAGCTGACACTAAAGCTATAGACAGATATTTACTTGCTGTATACCTGCAGGGTGAGAAGGCACAAACTAATCAAACTGCGTATCAATGAGTTCGTTTAACGGCATCAATTAGAGAAGTTTACCTACAGAAACTGGGAGAGGAAACTAACTTTTCAGGACCTGAAACATGTGATCACATTTACAGCTAAGGGATTATTTGGTAAAGGAAATATGGAGCTCAAAAATATCAAATGGAGTGATTCATGTACTAATACGAGTGTATAATGGCACACAAGTCAACGCGGGCACCTCTGCGGTTCACACACACAGTGAGACTCTACTACAAATTCACAAATATGGAGAGAGTCTGGGTGGGAAAATATGACTTAATCACGCTTAAATATAAAGACAAAGTGGCACAGGATGGCCATGTCGGTGCACTACGACGCTGTTCAGACATGACTTCATCCAGACGAGCTCTGCTGTCATACCTTTTCTTCAGGATGATTATTCCCAGGATCATGTTAGCGATTAGCGACCCCTGCGAAGAAACAAGACAGCTGGTCAAACACACACGTCGGGAGCAGAGGTGGAGGGTATATGAGAGGGTGTGACGATAAAAAGTGAAGGCACACCCTCGAATGTAACTTTGCGATTATGCAACAACTCGGCCTGTTGTATGAACAACAATACTCACTGATCTGAAGATCATGTGTAACGGCATGGCGATGTTGAAGTTGAGAGCGTAGTTGTTGATCACACTGACTGTGAAGAACATGGTCACCATGATCACATAGTTCCTGCACAGAGAGAGACATCACAGGTTTGTTTTTCCTGCAGCGGAAAGATTAAACTCCATCAATGAGGGTTTATTTTAAACTTACCTTAAAGGTATTGCTGGTTTCTTCCGCCCGAAGTTCGTTTCAAAGATGAAACCTTCCAACGCGATGAACAGAAACTGAGCGAAGGTGACGATGTTGCCACATCCTGGAAACTCTCTGAGGGACGAAACAACAGACGAGACTGGAATCAGGCGAGCAAATGTCCAGATTTAACATCACACGGAGGAAAGATAAAGGTCACCGTCTAATGTTTCTTTTTGAACATTGTATGTCAGAAAACTTAATGTTGTTTTCTAAATTAAAGCAATTTATGTCTCATATTTCTCACAGAAACAGACTCGGAGGTTCAGTTGATGTTCCAGTTCAATTTGTGCACACTACTAAAGAGAAGCTTTTAACATGTACAGCGAAACCCGCTGCCACCATGAACCAGACCCCGGGTAAGCAAAAGAAAATGGATGGATGGATGCAGGTATCAGACTTAACTGAAGTGCTGTGATGATCAGTCTCACTCAAATCTGTGCACAGATTTATTCTTTAAAGCTTTCAAAGCTTTATTTTACTGGGCGAGTGTCAGTAAGACAAGCAGCAAGCGAACGCAGCAGCACACCAGGTTTGAAGACAATCACATGATTTGCCGTAATGCAACACTCAGTCGAACTCGTTTGACTAAAATTACATAGAGATGCTTTGTAAACATCAGGTGTCGGGCTGTATTCTAGTTTATTCGTGATACAAAAGTCTAGAGTTTAAAGTAAGGCTGTATGTTGGCTCTAAACACGCATTTTGCAGGTTAGGATGTCTTTTTCAAGCTTACAAAATCAAAAAGATTTTTGGATTTATTTGAATGTGCTGAGGTTTTTCCACATCGACATCTTCTCTTAAGAAATTATGCAAAAGGACTAAACTAACTGATTTAGCAGCTCTACTCCAGATGACAAATCTACAAAAGGTCTTTGTAATATTTTTTCCTCATGCTGCCCAGCCCAGCTTTAAAACACGCAGAGGCGGAAAGAGCACGGGAGTGTCACTTTACTCAACAAGCAGCAAAAAGTATTTCTGATGTTGTTGGAAATGTTTCAATAAAGAGTGACAGCTTCTCACTTCTGAGCATTTCCTGTTTTTCTTTGCTTCTTATTTACTAATAAATTCTTTGGGGTTCAAACAGTTGGATGGAAAACATCCTGAAGACATCGTTCTTGGATGGATTCATGAAGAAAATAAAAGGAAAGGAAAGGTTGTAACTCACTCAGCACTGAGACGAATGACAATTAAACCAACAGACTAACCCTTTAAAACACACAGTTACACAAAGGGCGTATATTAATAATACTTTGCACTTATTATCTATAGATAGATAGACACTTTATTGATCCCGAGAGAAAATCTAGCACCAAGTAGCAGCAGAAGACACAGTAAACATACTTTATAACAACCTAAACTGCAGTAAACATAGATAAAAATAACATAATAACATAAATCTGCATATAAATTAAAGGAGTTAAACATGCGTTAAGAAAATTAAACCATTTATTATACATATGGCGCTCCCAGGAAGATTAACAACTGCTATTTATTTATTTGTACTTATTCTATTTGAATATAAAGGTAAATATCTGCATTAGTTTTATTTTACCATATGCCCATACAGTGTATTTATATTTCTCTCTCTATATAAAATACCTGGGTGGCATAAAATGACCTTTGAGATGCATCCTGATCATGCATGAGCACTTCATGAACAGCACAGGATGAACATGAAGAACAGTCTACCAGCCTTTCATCAGATTACCACTGTCTTGTGCGTGAAGCTACTCGCAGCACTGGCCCGCGTGCTTCTGTTAAAATGTGCCAAAAGTATAAAAACTGCTCGGAGTTGCAGCTCTGCAAACTTTCCTGCAGTTGAAGTCGACAGGAGCTCATTGACAGTCTAAGTTTGTCACTGACCTTACGAGCAGCTCCAGAGACACCACATTGCTACAGCATCCGACAAACACCAGAACAATGGCTAAAGCGGTCCCCATGTCGGCTCCCAGCTGGAGGACAACCGGCGGTTAAACGTGTCACTTATCGAGGCTGGATGTTTCTGATCGGGGCATATCTGCGCGGAACCGGCGGGCCAATGTTTCCTGGAGGTCTCCTGCTGCTGCCACACAAACTCCTGCTTCAGCTGAACACGTCTCAGCCCTGAGATTGCGCTCGCTTCCCTTCTCGCGCTGCCTCATGGGAGTTGTAGTTCATTTGTGATATCTCCCCGAAAAGAAGGTACGCAGCGCCCTGAAAGTTCCCCGTATTTAACACGACGTTACAAATTAAACATTTAATTTGTCTGCGGGAGGAGATCTTCGTGAAATGTGTGAAAAATATTGAACGGTTATCTTAAATTAACGCGTTAAATGCGCACTCACTGCGCAGTTGTGACGCACAGAAATATACAAACGCGCATGCGTAGATTGATAGTTTTAATGTAGTATGAAGACGTCTCACTCTGATCGAATTTTTGTGAACTAAAGCGAGTAAATATTTAGCATAATATATTTAAATTTCTCTACAAATATTTACTGTGTCTTATTACATTTCCTAACTTCATATATTAAATGATAAGTAAAATAAATTACAATAGTTGTAAACCTCAAAAATAAAGAAATAAGATAAAAAGAAAAGGAATAAAAGAGAATAAAAAGGATATAAATCTGAAAATAAATAAGTAAACAAATATTAAGCAAAATATGAATAAATAACTACATAAATAAAAAAAGAGTAAGAAATAAATAAAACAGTAATATTAATAATAATTACAACAGGAAAAATAATTTCACATCAACAAGAGCAAAAACTATGTGCATATAAAAGATCTGATTAGATTATACTTTATTCAGTACATGCCAAAGAAATTAAAAGCAGAAAAAATGGCAACAACACCACGAACAAACAGAAGTGTTATGTTAAATGTGCAGTGAAATGACGCCCGGGTGCTCGAGTAATCCATCTGTAACGACGCTTCTGCAGCCAGCCTCAAGCGGCCATTTGAGGGTACTGCTGTTTTTGTGCACTTCCGCATTGGCTCCATTTTACAGCTACGGAGGGTGTGGCTCATCTGCCTGTATAGACGATCTACGTGCGCGGCCGCGTACGTGGCTCGCGGAATGCGTCGTGGCGTCACAAACCGCTAGCTTTCCCTCCGCAGCTTCCTCTGTAGCATCAGTTAGCTCCAACGGGCCAGAGCGGAAAGATTTGAGTCTCTGCGAGCTTCGTGCGGGCCGATAAACGCTTCAGCTGCCGCCGACATGATTTCACTCACGGACTCGCAGAGTAAGAAGAGCTCACGTGGCTCCGTTAACGTTTGTCTTTGTGCTGTTTGTGTGCTCGGGCCGGTTCGGCTCAGTGTGTGAGGTCAGAAGCTGTAACGCCATTGGCTGAGAGGGTAGTGACGTCACAGGGCAGTATTTAAAATGACTGGATGTAATCATGAAAATAATGAATTTATTGTCTTAAAATAACATTTATTACATGAACTACAGCTTCATTTTATTAACTACTAACACATTAATTACTGTAAATGACCTAAATCAGCTTTTAAAACGTTAATCGACTCATACTTTACTGTGCAAATGTTACAAACTTTTCTGATCATAATTGTTATTTGAGATTTTATTGATTATGTTTGCACATGCAAGCAGATGGAATTAGGAGTAACTAGGAGTTCATTTACACAATAATCGTAATGTAGGAATGTCGTTTTTTGGGTTAATCCGGCAGATTGAAAACAGATTAAGCCGTCGGTAAGGTGGCTGTGTGGGTGTAAACAGTGTGGCAGACTCTATTTATTAGTTATTTTTTTTTACTGATGTGTTACCGCTCTTTATATAGTTTAGTTTTAACTACTTTAAATTGAATCAGGACTGCTAATTTAAGATAAGATTAACTTTAATGATGCCACGCTGGGAAAATTCACTGCTCATTTCTCGATTCAATTCAAACTGCTCAGCAACATTGTAATCCAAATATTTTATTACCTTCATCCCCTTTCATTGATATTTGACCCAAGTATTGTCTGCAGCTCCCCTGCTCTTGATGTGATGTTACCAAACATCCATAATAACTTGTTTCTTTATTTCTGCAGAAATTGGGATGGGGCTGACGGGGTTCGGTGTGTTTTTCCTCTTCTTTGGGATGGTGCTGTTTTTCGACAAAGCTCTCCTCGCCATTGGAAATGTGAGCTGATCAATCATACTGTAGGAGCCAAAAACACGTGTGTGTGTGTGTGTGTGTGTGTGTATAGTTTGAGTTGTTTATAAATGTGTTTTAGATCACACGTGTTTTCTTAACTTCCGGTAATTGACACAGAGGGTGTGTTTGTGGTTACACCTTATTTTTACCTGTGCACTCAGTGGTGGGAGTTTTAGACTAAGAGGGTGACAGGCTCCAATATTTTCTGTCGACTAAATTATAGCAGGAACTATCAATTAAAAAACAAAAAGCTGCTAAGAGGCTATTAACTGAAATAGTAGGTGATGAACCTATACCATAAGATATGAAACAAAATAAGGAGTGAGACGTAAATGTACACACGTTTTGGCTCCAACAAATGCTATTACCGACGTCTCCCTCACATGATCTGACCGACAGCCTGTGACCGTCTTTGCTTTCCGTGCAGATTCTGTTTGTCTCGGGTTTGTCCTTCGTCATCGGCCTGGAGCGTACGTTCAGATTCTTCTTCCAGAGACACAAAGTGAAAGCCACCAGCTTCTTCCTGGGAGGAGTGTTTGTGGTTCTGATCGGCTGGCCGATCATCGGAGTCGTCCTGGAGATCTACGGGTTCTTCCTCTTATTCAGGTCAGTTCAGACAGAAAGAAAACCGCCCCTCTGTCATCGCTATCCTGAATTAATGTGAATGTTTTGGTCTCGCCTCGCTCTCTCTCTTCAACAGAGGGTTCTTCCCGGTGGCAGTGGGCTTCATCAGACGCGTACCAGTGCTCGGGTCTTTGCTCAGCTTACCAGGGATCAGTACAGTAAGTATATCATGATGATCAATGATGATTGATTTCGTTGCAGTCCGCACCTTCACCGATATGTGGCAGTAAATCCTACAGCACTGGACCTTTAATGCACCTGCATGCCTATGCAGAGATCTGTTTATAGAGATCAGAAGAAATTTATCTTTTCTTGTCCTCCTTCTGTCGAAGTTGCTAATCGGACAGAACAGGAAGTCTTGGTCCTGATCAGTTATCTAGATTAAGAAGCTTTATTATAGAATTATTTATTATACTAATCATTGCAGCTCTGTTTTCATTTTATTAAAACATAGCAGCCAACTTTTCTGGAGCTTTCAGCAGCTCCACATGTAGCTGATAAAGACGTAGTTGAAAGAAGCTGAGATTATTGTGTCCACCTGTATGTACGGTCTTTAGTTTTAAACACTGACAGGAGGACCTTTACTGAAATGTGAGCGCTGACAGTCTGTCTCTCGTCTGGCATCAGAACAACGTCTCTGTTGTTCTGAACTCGGCCTCGTGGGACTCCTCGTGTAGAGTCCGTTGTCTGTGTGAGACCTTTGTAACTGTATGAAGACTGTTCAGGATCAGTTAACGTGTAGGTGTGTGGTGCACTGTACTTTAATCTCTTCTGTTCCTGCCAGCCTCGTTTTGAATGATCTTAAACTTGAACGTTTTTATTTGATCAGTAATAAGTTGCAGAAACTAACCCTGGATTGTTCTTTCGTCCTCTTTCAGCTGGTGGATAAAATCGGCGAGAGCAACACGATGGTATAACAGCGGGCCGTTTCTGTATCAGAGGAGAGTTTCAGTGTTTATTCTAGTTTCTAATAGTAACTGTATATTTTGGTCATCGCCACTCCAGAACTGTGAATCCAAACATTTCTCTGCACAAAAGAATCAAGTGTATCTGACTGACGTGATGTTTTGTATCTGACCACTACTTGGATGACATTGCCAGAAGATTTTTTTAATTTTTATTTTAAAAGCTGGAAGCAGGTCTCCCATTTTGTATCATTCCAGTCTGTTCATATTTATGGCCGATGAGTGGGACCACTGGATTGACTCAGCGGAGAGTGAGGAGCTCTTTACAGCATCCACTCCTGCAGATTGCGTGCCTCAACAGTCACTGAGAGCTTTTTGTCTGAGTTACTCGATGAAGTGTTACTGAGATTATGTACATTACAGAAAAATAATGCCGAGCTAAATGTTACGTGAGCAAAGAAATGAACTGTTGTGGGGGAAAAAGGTTTAAGATGTTTGTTACCGAGATGTTTTACTGTAACTTTTGTAAGTGCATACTTGGAATAAAGTGTGTGTTTTTATAAAGATGTTTTGTTTTTTGCTGCAAACCAAGTTTTATCCAGGAGACATACCCTGCATTCAAATACTGTGTGTACTAACTCCCACTGCTCAAGTGTCCTTATCAAATCCAACATTACAACTCTTATCTCCCAATTAAGTTGTACTTTTGATAAATATAATGAAGGTTTAACCTTTGTATTCTCCCTTTTGCTGTGATAATATGGTAACACCAATTTAAATACATTATATTAACACATATCAGTGTTTTCATCAGCAGTTATAACAGTGTTTAAACAGCATGATGGAGCAGAACATGAACGTATACTTAAAGTGTGTTACAAATGTATTAACTGTTAATTATGTCAACTTCATATTTATTAACAGTTAACACACGTGCAAATCATTCACGGAGCTTAAAACTATCAGTAAAAATAAAGTTTGAAAGTTGAAAAATAATGAGACTGGCAAAATAAAGAAGTATTTAAGTTCTTTACTAAAGTAAAACTACATCAAAATACTGAATTGAATGGAGAAACGTCTTCTGTGACTGGTACAATATTCCATATGGATATATCTGAACTCGTAAAAAAAAGAAAAAGAAAATTGAATCATACAATAAATTCATTAAAAATAAATTAAAATGAGCCGGGACCAATCCACCTATGAGCAACTCTAAAGCTCTCTCATTAAACACAGTACAAGTACTTTTACAGTAACTTGTATGACACATAATGACACTTGAGTCTTTTTATGGAAAGCATCAACACGTTGTGCAGCTTGAATTGTGTTCCTCCTCAGACTCACTGACACGCTGTCATCATGTCAGCTTCATTCATAAAATCTCAGCAGTGTCGTCATCGCGTTATGACCCCGTCAAGAGCCTCTGCTGCTCATAAAAGTTTTACATCTCTCTGGTGTGGTTAATTAATGAGCAGTGACACGCTGAACAACACCTGTCAGTCCTGTCAGCATTCAGCATTAAGCGAGCCGTAATGAAGCTACCTGTCATCAGTGACGCTGCTTAATGGGGTGGTTTGCTTTGTTTTTATAATGACAAGCAGCGGCAGAGCAAGTCATACAGATGCTACACCCTGCAGGACAGCACAACAGGTACAGTTCACGGTGAGCTCTTATTCTTCTTCATCTTCTTTTTCTTCTTGTTGTTGCTATTGTTCGTGATGATGTTTTTGTTCTTTTTGTTCTCATTGTTGTTCTTGATAGTCTTGCTCTTCTTCTTCTTCTTGCTTTGTTGTGTTGAATTTCCCCCATGTGTGATCCCACACTGGGGGGAATTCACTTCTAATTGTTGATAAGTACTGTGCATTAATTAATTCACACTCAAATGTCCTTAAATCTGCTCTCAAATATATTATATTATGTCACAAAGCATGTATTAAACGTTGGTGGTTATTCCTCTCCCAGTATTAGTGTTATTGTCAATTAAACTAAATGTCATTGCAGCGTTCAACAATGTCTCTAATAGTCACTTTGCTTGTGGTGACGTTGGTGTCTCAGTGCTGTAGTGCACCACAGGTGGGTGAGAGTAGCTTTTTTCTCTCTCTCTTTTCCACGTTTAAGATAAAAAACAACAAATGCTTTATGAAATGTCGATATGAGATGAACTCTCCTTCACTTTCCAGCGGAGGAACTGGACTCCTCAGGCCATCTTATACCTAAAGGGAGCACGTAAGAGTTTGCAGAGGAGATTTAAAACATTTTTAAGAAGTGATTTTGAGCCACCTCATTGAATTAAAGTGTTTTTTGTTTTTTTGTAGAGGGACACCGCTCAGCGTTGAAGCGCACCAGCAGAGAGGATTTAGGTGAGTGACCCTTTATAAAAGCTCTACGGGCTGCAACTAATGACTTTATTAATGGCTAATATACTAATGCTGTCTAAATGAGATAAACACCATTATTGAAAATAACTTCTAGGTGTTCAGGCTGTGAAAAATCTTTCTGCTGTAGATCATGTGGACCGTAATCTCTTTATTAATTATTTAATGACATTAAAACTTCTGTCTTGTATTACTGTAAAAAGAACAAAACACAATTTAGTGATTTATTTATAACTTTAGACTTGATTTTACCCATCTACCCAAATGTTGCTCTTATGAATGGTTTATACTGTCACTGATCTATAAAGTTACATTTTAGTTACACTTTATAGAGAGTTATTTGTTATAAAGTGGTACCTTTAAACTCACATGACATTGGACACAGATTTATTTCATCAGCTTACTTGAGCAAACTTATTCTACCATTAAGAGCAGACGAATGACAGTTGTGCTGCTTCTTCGCGTGGTTACATGTTTGTGTTTGCATCACTGGCTCGGACGTGTCTCGGTTGTGAAGTTTCCTGTCACCTTTTCATTTGTCTGTGTGTCTCTGCAGTGAGTCATGACAAGAGCAACGATGGACCCGGCTTATCGTTGTCGTCCATTTTTCTGGAGCTGCTGCAGCGAGCTGTTGAAGAAGGTAAAACACTGAAAGTCATCAGCTACACTCGCCACCGTCTGATTGAGTCTCCTTTAATCTATTTTCTTCCTCAGGTGGAGGCAATCTGGATAATTACCCAGATGGAGAAGAGCTGAATTTGAACTATTTTTGAAGTTTTTATTTGAGTTTCTTTCTATTCATGTGTCACTGCTATGAGTTTACTTGTAATTTAATGTGCTGTGTAATTAAAACACCCTCAACTTCTCTGTGAGCTGTGATGTTTGTTTATTGCTGGGCTGTGTGTATGTGTGTGTGTGTGCATTATCTCTTCATGAATGAGCATTCAGAATCCAGAGTGCGTTCAACATGGAGGCATTTCTCTACAGTCCTACAGCTTGTCACAGTCCGTCAGCTCGGGGCAACAATTAAGTCATTCACACCTCACCAGTGATTAACACCATGCTAAACACCATTGATCATCACGCTGTCTACACCGAGGTCACTGAGAGAGATGGACCAATGAGTTTTATTTGAGATGGCAGCCTGAACCAGCCGTGACTTGGTCAAACAAAGGTCAACAGCTGACATGCAGAAGAATCAATGTTTTTAAAGCTTTAATAAAGAAAGACACAAGCATATGCAAAACTGCTGCATAAGTAATTTCATATAAAATCTATTATTTAGTTTTATAATATGTTCACCATGATCATGTGTTTCCTGCTTCAACAACCTGTGGTGATTTCTTGACATTAGCCCACTTTAAAGGGCTTCATTTGATTTCTTTACAATTATTGTCACAAGAAAAGTCTGATGTATTTATATGGAGAGGACAGATATCACTGAATTTTTTTGTCACCTTGTTAGCAGGATAAGATTAACTGTCCCTTTACCTCCTTAAAGTTGTAACATTATAAATAAATCTTTGCTGCTTAAAGCTGGTTTAAGTTGATACATTTAAACTGAGGTTCTGCAGCATTAATAAATGTAAACACCTTCACTGCTGAATAACTGGACAAATGCGTTTCTTGTCCAAGCCACAACAACAAACTTGCTTTATTACACAACAAAGCAACATTAGTGTTTCCACACTGCAGCAGCACAGTCGAGGACAAATGAGTCAGAGCAGCGTTTCACTCAGTTGATGTCACATTTGGACTCCGGTGAGCAGAAGTGTACAAACTGACGCCTACAGTTAAATCTGAAGGGATTAAACTACGCCTGTGGATCTACAGAGGGCAGTGGGTCGAAGGTGCGGAGTGTTTAGTGACTGCAGAGTGATAATACTGCAGGTGATGAGCAGCAAGGAAGGTACAGCTACAGCGCCTCCTGCTGTACACTTAGACGTCATGCAGGTCCTTCTGGATGTCCCACAGCGTGTTGGCACTGGCCTGCAGTTGGGCCACCTCGTCATCTGTCAGGGTCATGTTGACCACGCTGGCCACTCCTCCACTGTTCAGCACGCAGGGCAGACTCAGATACACCTCGTCACTGATTCCATACATGCCCTGAACACCATAAACAACAAGCTTACTGTCTGTAGGAGACTCTCAGAAACAGAGATAAGTGAATGTAACATGCAAAAAATAAGTAAAATCCGAACCAAACAACTTGTTTGGAGGCCACAATTTGAACCTGAAAGCATCTTATTACATTATTACTTATTATTATTATACACTGTGTGCAGTGACGTCAAAGTTTGTCACTCAGAATCCAATCTGATTTTAAAAATTAAGCCTGAATAAGCAAAATTGGAGCTGCAAAGTTAGTAATTGCCTTCAAAATTGCATTTTAGTCAGATACACTCAGTCAATTTGAGACAATTGAGAAAATATGACTTTGACACCTGAATATCAGCATGAAAAAGTGAAATTTATACAAATTAAAAATCATCTTTGCTGACATTTCTTGTGATAAATAATGAAAAATCATGTATCAAGTCCAGTATTTACAGTTTGGATATGTTTATACAAAAGATGCTGTTTATTTCTTAAATGTATGTGAAAATGAATCTGTGTGTGAGCAGACTTTACCTGCACCATGGTGGAAACAGGATGAATCCTGTTCATGTTCCTGATGAGGCTCTCTGTCAGGTCAGCTACACTCAGACCGATGGCCCAGTTGGTGTAACCCTTCAGTTTGATCACCTCATAGGCACTGAAAAGACACAAGACGCAGCTTAAGATGACCAAAAGCAAAGAAAGCTGCTAAATGTTTGAATTTATTAGTATTGGTTGATTTTGATAGTGATACAGCATACATACATAGGAAGTGCTAAAAAATAAAACACTATAATATACTCAGATGCTGAAAACAATGTTATTCTAATTCAATCTGAGCGTGTTGTAAGGTTATCAATGAGGACAGTGAACCAAAACATCTAAATCAGTCAGGTGACCTCTGGTGTACCTGTTCACCACCATTTTGTGGGTGTCCTTCCAGTTCTCGTCATCACAGTCAGTGCCGATGTCCGGGTTTAACGTCTGCAGGTTGACTCCAGCCACATTCGTTCCACTCCACACAGGCACTGAAACACCAATGAAACAATCGACCATCGTCCGCGTACTATTGTCTGTCAGCAACGTATTGTGATACTTTCTTCTTGCTGGCTCATGAGCAAATCACCGCTCACCACTGGTGTCCCCGTGTTCTCCCAGGATCCAGCCGTTGAAGCTGCTGGAATGGATCCCCAGTTTGTCGGCCATCAGGAAGCGGAAGCGCGCCGAGTCCAAGTTTGTGCCACTGCCGATGATGCGGTGCTTGGGAAGGCCGCTCAGTTTCCAGGTTACATAAGTCAGCACGTCGACTGTTGAAGAGTGTTGTTACTAGACGGTGAATGCTGTATGACTGGCATTCAGACAGAATGAAGGTTTGTGTACCTGGGTTGGAAACCACAATGATGATGCAGTCGGGGCTGTATCTGACGATCTGAGGGATGATGTGCTTAAAGATGTTGACGTTTCTCTGGACGAGGTTCAGCCTGCTCTCTCCTTCCTGCTGACGGACACCGGCTGTCACCACCACGATGCGAGAGTTTTCTGTCACAGAGTAGTCTGAGAGGCAGGAAGGAAGAAGATTTGGACTAATGGTTAAGAGGGCAAAGGCTCACTGTCAAAATCCTGCTGGAACCAAGTAGGAGCTGGTAAAAATAAAGATTCAAAGATCAATAGAGAATAAAAATGTTTTTGGCAGTTAGCTGCATCCTGTAGATACCTGAAGATTTAGTTTCTTGGCATGTCTGAGGTATAAACTTGCCTTTGTCTGCAACTATTTTTGGAGTTTTGAGGAAGAGGCTGCCATGCTGCAGGTCCATCATTTCTCCTTTCAGCTTGTCCTCCATCACATCCACCAGGGCCAGCTCATCAACCAGCTCCTGAACACATCAGAATGATTCACATGACACTGTTCATTAATTCAGCAACACAGTTGGGGATAGAAGTGGGAATAACCTCAATAAAGATGTTTGATCTGTATGATTTTAGAGAATAAATATATCCCAGACACATCCAGTGGTCACTGCATTTTTCTGTATTATGTTGAGTCCACATTATACTGACCTTGTCTGTGTTTTAAACCACTTTTATGCAGATGACACTTTTATATATATATACATATATATATATAGCACAGATCAAGGAGCAATGACTAAAATAATATTTTACTGTAGATAAAAGAACTGACTTAGTACAACGGCTGTTCTCTTTCTGTGTCAAATCCATTTTTCCGTCATTGTGTCCACACCTTAACAAGGACAGTGAAAAGATAACAGATCCAGCCAGATCAGACACCAAGAGATCAGTAATCCGGTGTCAGTCTCAGAGGATCCTGGGTATTACCCCGTCCCGTGACACCAACAGGAAGGCCATCTGAGCGGAAGCAAAACCAGTGGGGCTCTTACCCTGAGCAGGATGCTGACAGCACATGCCATGCCAACCTGGCCCACGCCCACCACTGTCACTTTATTCCTGGGGGGCTCAGGAGGACCGCTGAACAGCGGGGTGATGAGCTTCTGCAGGACTGAGGCCATTTTCAGATCTAAAGGAGGAAAGAAGAAGAGAGGAGTGTTTCTGGTCAGGACACATGTTGACGGTAGACGAAGTGACACTATACACAGGCACGACTCAGGGGAATAGTCCTGCATCCAGAAAGTGGGCTGCGTGCTCAGATTTCATAAATACTGCATTCAGGACGTGTAGAGGGATTACAAATTAAGCCTGACATTTATCTTAGTGGCACTAATGGAAGCACGAGTTATGTAACACAGATCCATTACAAGAAATAAGAAGAAAGCACCCTGACTGAGCTGTGTCTTACACATTACTCTGCAGAGTTCACCTTGAAAAAGACACACAGCTAGACACAAAAACAGCAGCAATACTTGCATTTCTCGGCGATGCTCCGAGCTGCGAGGTAAAAATACCACCATGTAATCAACATGGCAGACTGAATGGATATCTAAGGTGTGTTATCACAGAGCTGCGTACCCCCCTGCATCCACCACGCCTCCTGCAGTCACTGTTTGTACAACCCAGACAGTCGAGGCAGGTATCCGGTCAGCTGCAGCACATGTGACTCAGGGCCAGACTGGAGGGGAGCTGTGAGCTGCACAGAGCTCCTCTTCCTCCACCCTCCTCCCCAAAAGGAGGACGGAGCACTATAATCGGCCCAACTTGACTGACTGCAGAAGGAGTTACTGTAATCCCTTAACACTGCCTCCATCTGCTGCACCTGAAGTATGGATGAACACAGAATAGTAATATGCTTCAATCATCAGTGGAATAAGTATTATTTAAATTAGATTACCTACTGTATATTCTGTCTCTGAGATAAGTGCAGTATAAAACCTGCCAGTGTTAAATAATAGGTAGAAATGTAAGTTATGTACAATCGAGCCACTGAATTTGAGCACTTGGTAATCACTGCTGCAGATTGTGATAGACACAGAGCACTGCATTGTCTCTACAACATAAACTAGATTATGATGCAGGATGTCAATGAATCAGTCCCAGAATAAATCATGTTATTGTGAAGCAAGATGCCTGAAAAAAACCCCCCAAAAACAGCCATCTCTCTCCAGCTTTAGTCCCATTAAAGTGCATTGATAAACTGTCCATTCATTAGCCCGGAGCGAAACTGGATTATCAAGCGAAAGCATGTCAACGCGAGCGAGTAATGAGGTGGATTAGGCATGCAAGGTCACAGCGGGGACAGGAAGTTTCATGACTTTTAATAACGTGAAATAAAACTGTGTGTGGTGCCTGAATGTTCAAGGAACAAACGTCTCATCTGTGTCAAAATTGTAGGTTAAAACAAAGACGTGCAGTCAAATGTTTGACAGTTTACATCACCCTTGAACTTGAACACAGACAACACACACGTGGCAGACTGCACATTCAGCATTTAAAAACAACTACATCAGGTTATACGCTGATTTCAGGATGACTAATATAACAAAAAAATATTTAATTTTGATAATTATTCTTCCACATGTAATCTCAATACAATCTGGGTAGTGTTGGATGTGCCGCAAAGTCCCTGATAAAACTACATTTCAACTTTATATCCACCCCTCAAAGACACCTAAATTACTAATAATCGATTTATCTGTAGAAAATTTATACGTTTTTGTCTCTGTGTACATGATGAGATACTGGAAGCTGTCATAGTTACTAATATACAAACTCTATGTTGACCACTCACATGGTGGGTAAATAGACGACTACAAAACATCTGCAAAAGGAGTGCAGAGAGAGGGAGGGAGCATCAAGAACAGGACACATACAAAATTTGGACATCACAACTTTCCAAAACAAAACAAACCCAGTCTAAATCTGTCTTATCTATATTACCACATAACACTGAAAATCGTGGCTGTTCACCTGTTGTCTTGATGGTCCGGTTACTTTGAGTGTAAATCCGTCCTCCAGCACTACAGTGAGACTCGCCCCCTTTGTGTGGTGCACTGTGTGTGTGTCTGCTCTTCTTCCTGCTGTTGTGTCAGGCTGCAGCCTACTGGATTTAATTAACTAAGCCTTTCCATCCCCTACAAAGTCTCAGTTTTGCACTCCAGGGTCATCACAGTCAGCTGGTACAACATTCACCTACAACAACAGCAACAACACGTATATCCTGTTAAACAATAAAGAAAATATATATATTTACTTGTTATGTTTCTTGTTGTTTCATTTGTACACCTTCTTTGTTTAGTCATCACTGTTTATGTTAACCATTATTCAATCCCATCTGATAACACGTGCATTTAAGAGCTGATGGTTTTTGCAGGAGCATTTAAATTTCAGGAGTGTTTCTAATTTACCTAGTGTTTTGGGGTCCGTTCATTTACATATTCATTGATCTGAGCATCGTCTTGAGGGTGCTGACTGCTGAGCTGCATTTCTTGGTCAGGCACAGAAATCATGGAGCCAGCAGGTGGAGTACAGCCACTTCAGGGAAATACAGCAGGATGATTAGTCAAGACAGATATCTAATTAGCTGAGTTGGGCAGCCACGCTGAGTGCTATTATCCTTATTACAAATAAGTCTGCTTATTTCTACAGAAGTTGAAGTAAATCTGGCTGCACTCAGGAACTACCAAGACACACACACACATAAATAATAGAATTAATTTGGACCTCATTTTACCGTCCCATTACCTAAGTTGGATTTCAGAAGCAATTTGAATTTAAAAAACAAACAAACAAAAAAACCCCACAAGAAATATTTAGGATTTTATGGTGAAAAAGTTGCAGTTGCAAAACTGCAGGACTACTGGTGCAGAATAAAGCTGTTACTTTTGCAGGTGGTCAGATAAAACAAAACTGAGGTCTATATAAAGTCTGGACAGTGCTTTAGGAGAGGAAGAAGGGCTTGAAGCGATAGCACGCTGTGTTTTCCACTTTAAAATTCACTGTAAGCAGTAATGGGAGGTGTTTACTGCCGGTGTTGTGGAATTTTCCGACTCCCCATCAGAATCTGACTCCCCTTCGCGTGAACGCGCATGCACTTCCCGAGTGATAGCCTGGCTCTGCTGCTTATGTGTAAAGTTATTTGTAACTAGTATCAACAGAGAGGAAAAAAGGAGGGGAGTCAGATTTTTTCAGGTTACATTAGACATCTGGAGTGGAGATTGTGACAGATAAAGTAAATTGTGACCCGAGCAGAGGTCGCAAAATGCCAGCAGATAGAAAATAGTTGGTGTTACATATTGTACAGATAGACAGACAGACCATCTTTATTGTCCTGCATGGAATTTGTTTCCAAAAGCCATATACAATAACCACACCAGGCTATACAGAATATACATAAACCTTAGCTTACGCCATCACTCGCGCAGAGCATGCGCGTTCACGCGAAGGGGAGTCAGATTCTGAAGGGGAGTCGGAAAATTCCACAACACCGGCAGCAGCCTCCAGCTGTCCGGGGCTGATCTCCTGACCCTACGCTGCTTGTTCGACCTCCAAAAGGGGGGAACAGCGGGTCGCTGAAGGGGCTCGGGCATTGGTAGGTTACACATCCAGGTGGACAGGAGGGAAAGTGGCACGGTATGAAACCGTTCAGTTTGTGGCGAAAAGTCGCCATTCCCACGACACACAAGCTAGCGAAGCTAACGTGAGCTAGCTACGTATAGCCTTGATGTTGTCGGCTAACCGTTGGTGGTGCTTCCTTACTTTTACCATCCACACAGTTAAAACACACCAACAAAGTAAAATCTATTATTGTGCCACAGTCTCCGGTGAATTAAGTCACGTATTTAACGTTAGTACCTCTTTAACGAGGTTAAAGACGGAAATGTTTGTTTGTTAGCCGTTAACCGTTATCTCCCCCCCGCCCGTAGACAATGAGGTGTTAGATTTTGACCCCCGTAGTCCCGCTTGTCTTTGTTCGCTTCGAACTGAAGCCGTTTGAACCGAGCCCGCCCGCCAGAACCGTCGCGGTTTCTGTTTTCAGCACACACTTGGACTGGTCCATTAGTAATGTTAAAAAAAAAAATCACAACTAGCCATAGCTACTTTTGAATAAATAAAATAAATGCTGTTAGTTTCTTCTTAGTATTATTATACCGTATTGTTTATAAGGATATCTTTGTTTCCCCCTTTCAATTTCTAAAGGTGTTAAATTAACTTCCTTGAAATAGCAACATAATCAGTTTTGGTCATGGTTATCTGCGATAATGTGCTATTTTTAAGTTTTAATGCAAAGCAATGATTGCCCGGGAGAACAGAAAACTTTATCAACAGTTCATGTGTGATTAAACGTTAAAAACACTGGTTATTCCCAGGCAGCACTACAGGAGACAAAGAAAAGAAAAATCTGGTAACAACAAAGTTTATTTTATGATACACTGCCTACATTATCATAAATAAACAGATTAAAAATCCTTACCCACATAACCCCTGTCATTTGTCCATTGTGGGAGAGCTGCCTGATGATAAATCACTTAATTCGGATTAAGATACAGTTTCACTTGCATGTATAACATATTGCTTTCAAATGTTACCTTTAAAATGTGCTATAAAAAGTTGACACACCACTTTAGAAAAATATCAAAATAGAAACAAAAGATGCCCCAGTAATCTTCCAACCTTCCAACATCACCTCCAGTGAAACAAGCAGGTAAACAACCCCATTCACAAAAAAACAACTGTGTCTTCGTTTTGGTAATTTGCACAGGCTACATTAATTGACTGTCCCCCAAAAAGGATTAACTTTGCAGATCTTCCATGTCTGGACACATGCAGTCAGTGAGGCGGGCTATGTGGGTGCACTGCAACAGCCAATCCTGCATATTAGGACTGAAGGATCAGAAATCTAATTTTTAAAAAAGAAAAGAAAGGAAAGCACAAAAAAAACACTAAAACCTAAAGCATGTAAACTCAAATGGGCACACTGACAGGGCTGGAAAATCAATAATCTATGGTCATCAAATAGTCAAGCTGTCATTTAGATTTGTGTATGTCAATTGTTGAAGATTATGATTAAAAGATCTTAAAAGTACAGTAAATCTTAAGTCTTCCTCAATTCACAGTAAAAAAAATCATTATTACAATGCAGAGTGACCAGAAAGATCATTTTACTCATAATTATAGAGCCCTGTATACAATGATTCAAGCAGTGATCAGCCGCTGAAAAATAAAAATAAAAACTTTTTATACCTCGACCTGAACGCGGGCGGATTTTCCTCATGCAGTGACGCGACCTGATTACACCACGTGACTCCTCCCAGCACAGACCACATGAAAAAGTTTGAGCTGAATCGACCTGAGCACCATAGAAATAATGAATCACTCTACCTAATTCTATAGCTACAGAGCAAATTTTGTAAATCCATACAGAAACACGTAGACAATCTGGTATTAGTAGTAGTAGCACTGCTTTGTGCTTTAAAATGGGAGGGCACTAAGTGCTAACAGTGTCCAGGCACTTCACCATCAGAAAAACACCTGGCACAGAGAGTTAGAAAACTACAGTATGACCTTCAAAAACTACAACCATGCATGGATAACTTGGCCTCTCCACTCTGCACTCGTTTCTACATACAAGGGTTAAATACACACAAGAGACACAAAACATTTCACAGATTAAAATCAACATTAAAATGAGTCTCTTCTGACTGCCACGTAACAGTGTTATCCAGAAGCTACCGTTTCCTCTTGTGGCGGGAGGAAAGCTGGCGTCTGGAGAGGAGAAAGTTTATCGTTCCAATTAAATCTGTGTCCTTTGTCCAACCATGTATGTAAAAAGAAGAGGTGAGCCAAGTTTACTGCTTGAGTTGTGGTGTGCTGTGGCAGGCGGCAGGGAGGTGGCGTGGGCATGACAAAAGACTGCTGAGGGTCCTTACTTGCCGGCGCCCTCTGTAGCGCCGCTGCTGCCCATGCCCAGGTAGGTGGCTATGTTGTTCACAGCGCCTTGAAGCGGGACGATGACGGTGTCCAGGTGGCCTTTGAGGGTGTTGATTTGATCGGCATCCAGGTTCTGGTAGGCATAGTAGAGAGAGACGCCCACCACAACGAGGAACAGGAGCTTGAGCAGCACGGACAGGAAGCCTCGTCGGGCTGGCGCTTTGCTAGAAGAAACGGTGCTGCCTCCTCTGGAGAAAGACTCTGAGTAAGAGCGGCTCTCTGTGTGGATAGTGCGCTGCACACGGGACTCATCCATCCAGTATTCACTTGGTTTTAGAGGTCGACCTGCTGCACCTCGGATCGGACGCCTGCAGGTAGCACTGATCAGAGAAAAAAAACACAATAAAAACTTTAGTCTAGCTCAAACTCAAACTTTTTAATACTGTGTACCACATCAGAAAATATTCAGCTCTGCACCATCATGACATGTTAAACCACAGTCGACCCTGTTCTTCTACAGACTCTTCACATAGGAGGCAGGTTTATTCTACACTGTAACACAATTACAGCGCTTTTGAGCCATTAATTAAAATAAATAAATAAATAAATAAATAAATAAAAGGTTATGCTCCCTCAATTTTTGTTCACAAATGTGCCAAATCTGTGCAAGTAAGGCAAAGGCACGACTTGCTCTACTCTGTTTCTGATTGGGTATTACTCATTTCCTTTTGTTGGAACTTCAGGATAAGCCAATGGGAGGCAGAGAAGGGCGGGTCATGACGATGCCGGGAAAGACATTGATAATGGTATTGGCTGAAGTTCTATGTGAACTATGTGCCACAGTTCAGTGTCAATGAATGTCTTTTTTCATATCTCTGTCACAGTCAGGCTACTGTCAGGTGGTTGGATTATCCTGGTAAAGGGGAAGCGCTCACTAACATGAATTTTAATAGATTTGTGAACTTAAAAAAGAAAACTTTTTACTTTAAAAAACAAAGTTGATATTTTTGTTGAGCGTACTATTTCCACAGATAAAAATGTTTTTTTTTTTTTATATAAAAAACAAAAACTAACATTACACTACACCTTACACATTTTGGTTAATCTGTCTAAATAGACTATGTTTTACTTCATGTGCTGACTGAGCTTACCTGATGCCTGTTGGCGTGCTTATTTCATTGGCAAGGATATCTTCGACAACACTCTCACTGGCCTTCTTAGGTGTTTCTTCAGTGATAATTTCCTCCACCACCTGTCAGTGTGACAAAAAGACATGTTCATAAAACTTTAAATATAATTCTTACAATCTCTCTCGAAAGTTTGGGCACGGAAAAATGTGCCTCACCTTGGTTTGTCGTCTACTGCTGGTTCTGACGGTAACTGGGGCTTTCCCTCTGCTCCTCACAGGCTTCTCTACCACAGGGACTGGTTCTGGTTCAGGAGCTGGGATCTCTTCTGAAAAACACATGTTCAACATGGCGATATTAGTGTTTTCTCCAACATTCAGTCAGGCATCAAGAAGCAAGAGACATATTGACGCATTCAGGCCATGTTATTTGTCTTGGGTAAACATGCGGTCATAGCTCACCATCTTCCTTGTCGCTGTACTGGTCAGAGTTTGTGTTGCCATTCTGGTTACTGTCTACCTTGGGGAGAGCTGTGACATCTGTTGGAGCTTCAGGCTCAGCTGGAGGCTGGTCCAAAAGCTTCTGCAGCTTCTTCTCATACAATTTACGGGTGGTTGCTGGATTAAAGACGGGAAAGAGCAAACAAGGATAAACTAAATTTAAATTTTTGTGTTTGATTAAGTCATTGTTTAAATGTGATTTCTCGGACATGCAGTGCTGCTTTATGAATATTTTCTGATATCTACAGCGCAATTCTGACGGCGGGTAGTGGCATATGTGCCAGCATGTACATGTTAGTCAAAACCAGATTGTATGAGAGAAACTGGATAAACAGGTCAACACAAAGCGTGCCCATTTCCGTTTAAGTGAATTTCTTATCTTCTAAATCACTTAATAATCTTTGTATAATCTAAGTCGGAAAGTATTTCCCACGTACTACATGAGATAAGTTTTTCTTCACAACTAAAGTCTGAGGCAGTCCTCTGGGAGGGAACTCACCAACAATGGGCCCCGTGTCCACACCATGTTTTGCCAGCTGTTGTTTCAAATCTTCATCGCTGAGATCTGTCACCTCCACTTCCTCTGTGCGAGGCTTGTCTGTCTTTTTAGTAGCTTTCTACAATAAAATAAAATAAATAAATAAACAAATAAAAGTTACAGATCGTACAACAAATCGAAACCTGCAGGTCTTCCCCTCAAATCCACACAGCATATCTCATCGCAGATATCCACAAATAAAATTAAGTAAATATAAACTTACTCTTCCAGATCGACTTTTGTTGGACACCACGGGGGCAGGTAACTCTTCGTCGCTGGAGAATGTATCTATAGGTGGGCTCTTCTTATTATTTAGTACAGTTAGGTTTTTGAGATAGAGCTGCACGTACACTTCTTTTTTATGCTCTCCGCTGGGAAGTGGCACATTGTTGGCTGCGAGCTCATTCTTCAGCTTATCCTTCGTGAGCACCGACGGATCTTCGAGAAATTCAGCCATGTTTAACTTTATGTCGAAGCTATCGTTGAGCTTTTCCCCTAACGGAAATTAGCGCCTCGCTTCAAACTGAGCTGCTACAAACAACAACAACAAACCGGGGAACGTGACTGAATAGCCGCGCTGTTGTCAAACAGGACTGGCGCCTTTACCCCGCTGCCTATTCAAAGCTAGCAGGACGGAAAGCGGTTTACCAAAATAAACGCCCACTTTAGCGTCTTAGCCCAGCAGCTAATGTACTCACAGGTAGCTCTGATTTTTTCAAAAGCAGACACGGGCGTGAGCTGCAAAAGGAACCGGTGCAAAAACCTAAATTAACCGGCTGTAATGTGACTGAATTAGCTTAGCTTCAAACCGGTCCACTTGCTTCTGTCTGTCCGCGGCGGTCGCAACAAGGGCCAAACAACAAGCAGCCCAGCTATTGGACGGGACGGCCCAGCGAGCCGCGCTCTGATTGGCCTGCTATGAATGGAAGGCTAGCAGGCCGCTGCCACAAAGAAACCGCAGGCTGTGTGTTTTAGATAACGGCTACACATCAACGCTGTCGACTTATTCACGCTGCTGTTTCAATTCACCGACGTTAATGTCATTATTTTTATTAACAAGTAGACAAATGCGAGTTTAAATAATGAATGTGAGTTGAATTGAGCGGCGAAAGAACAATGTTGATGGCGGACTCGTAGCGCCGGTGGTTACTCGCCTTTAGTTTGTTTGCGTCGCGTGTTTGTCGCATTAATTAACGATTAATACCAATTAGCGAGTTATTATCAATCACTACAGTGACTCTAATAGTTTTCATATTACATAATGTGGCAGTGAGCGGATGTTAATCCGTTCAGATGAAGTCTGCTCCTCTAACAGAAGAGGGCAGCATGAGCCACATTATTCAAAAGAGACATCTCATTTCAGGTTTTTATGTTCAATATTAAAGCCAGTTAAGTTATGTAGCTCGAAAGTTATGGAGTTCTTTATGGGAAGAGGGAAATGGGGAAAGAGACAGCATGAGAATTCAGAGTACAACCTACAAAACAAAGCATATAAAATCTAGAGAAAAGTCAAAGAAAACAAACTATAATTATTAAATTAAGATGTTTTTGCTCCTCTATATCAGCATGATCTCCATAGGTTTATGGAACAACTACATGTCTGCACAAAAGATCTGCTGAAACCTCACACTCTTATGTATTCATTATGTATAATATGTGTTTATTTTAAGATTAAAATGATGCAATCAAGGACACAAGGTGGTCACAAAAATGCACAAACTGGTACTAGCATCTTTGATGCGAGGATTTGCTGCTTTTGCCTGTGTTTTTATAGTTGAAAATGTAATATTTTGGAGTTTCACACACAACAAGACATTTGAAGACGTCCACTTGGGCTGTGAGAAGCTTGTCATGCCTGATAATTGCGTGTTGGCAACAATCTGGAAGTTTTGAACCAGGCGACTGTTTCACTATTCTTTGACAAAACGATTAATATAAATGCATATTTTGCAGATTGATCATAAATGAATCACAGGCTGCAGCTCCACACACTTGCACACAGCCATGGCACTGTTGGCCCACTTCCCTGCATGTCTCTGGGCATGCTGGTCTCTAACTCTGTGGTGAGCCCCCCCCCCCTCTCCGGCCGTGGGGACAGTGGTTTGAGGTGGCACTGTGTGGCTCCCCACCTGTCCTTCAGACCTCCCTCTCTGGGGCTTTCTGGGATGCTGCTGCAGAAACCAAGCAATTGATCCCCACCTCAGCTCTAAACCACACTAAAATACAGCACTTCAAGTATAGTTCAGCTTTTCCATAGTGCATTTGCCAGTTGAGTGTAGGCATAAAAAATGTTGAGCCCTTGAGAAACACCTCTTAAGCTTTCTTTGTATGTAATTTATACAGAAAATAAGGTATGGGCCAAGAATCATAGAGAGTGCCTCTTTAAGCATAACAGTCATGGCCTCTGAAAAATGATCAAAGCCTGCTCTTTAATCGTCAACATTCACATTTTCAGAATGAGTTCATTTAAAATGGAATTGCTTCACCTGATGTCGACCAGTCGTTATAATTGACAACATTTCTTGACAGATGACTGTAAAATAAATCTCGAGTACAAATGAAACAACTGGCAGGAGAGAGACAAAAAATCAATTTATGGAAAATAAAGGTCTGAGTGCAGTACTTTTAGGAAAGTCGTACTGACTATTTGTTATTTAGTGTTGGAAAAAAAGACCCTGCACATTTCAAATGAACACAAACTCAAACATCCACCTTCTAAAAGTGGATTTCTGATCACTTAGAAAAATGTCAAACACAGGCTCCACGGCCGAGTTTATCTTGGATTTTAAGCATTTCTAAATCCCAATTGAGCCAACCACAGAAGTAGCTTAGGAAAAGTCAACCTTTACCACCCAGAGGATGTCTGATCCAATTCCACTGACACAACAAAACACGTAGTCGTAAAATTAATCAAAGTTATTAAATTTCAGCACATTGTACGATCACAGTCCTGTCATCTTATCTGTCGCTAGGTCCGGATTTACATAATAACCAAAATGTCGACTGTTTATATAATTTTTACACAAAGTTTATCCCACATTTAAAAAAATTTCCATTACCAGAGCATTTTGTTGTCTTATCCAGTCCTAAAAAAAGGTCTTCCTGCACTAATCTAACACAACAATCTCTAATCCTCAGAGGATGTTATTACTCAGTGCCAAACTAATTAAGATCAAGTCCTGGGCAGTTTCCTGTGCATAAAGGAGGGTAGGATGCGGGCAGCAGGAGCAGTGTATTTCACAGGAGCTGAGATTTGTGTGTCCTGGCCTTGGAACAGCCATCTATTAGTGCTCACACAGTATATTTTCATCTGTTGACAATCCAAACTCTACTTAAAGGACACACGCTTAGTTGTAGACATTTCTGTCAGAAGGAAAAATGAGACTTGCTCTCTGGCCCTTGTTGATGCCCATTTGGCCACCTGCCTGTTTGTATCATAAGTACTCCTCCATATATTTGCATTATTATTATGATTCGGGCTTTTCCCGTTTTATTTGGCCATTGAGTACAGAGACACACTCGCTCATGTCCTCACTGAACTTAAGGCAAACATTACTGTGTGTGAACTTTCGTGTAGTGAATGAAGAATTTCTATTAAGTCTCCAGTGAGGCACCCATGGGATGCAATGTTGGATCACTGGGGGGAAAACTTAATGTAGGCCATCCATCTCCTGAAAATGTAAAGCACTGACATAAAAGGATCAAGACAACTTTGATCTGTTAGAGCCACTGAAAGTGCCTCTTCTGCAGTAGTTGGTGACCGCGGATGTAAATCTTTTATCGCCTTCACAGTTCAGTAGATCATGGCACAGCAGTAATCAATATATATTAGCAATGGATCAAATGATTACATGTAATATGAAAGGGGTCGAGAGATTTATCACTTGACTCTGAAGTTCCCCTCAGCTCCACAGAGCGTTTTAGCACCTTTCAGCTCATTGTTTTGATTTGTTTTGGTTCACTCCATTTCCCTGGTTGCGAATAATTAACAGCATGGCTGCTTGACAGACAGTTAAGTGTTATTACAGAAGGCTTATCAGAGGACCTGGGCGTCATTCGGCCCACCTCAGGTCCACAGATGATCTACGTCTTTGCCGATATTTAGATTAGTCGGGTAGTGGAAGAAGCAATACATCCAACATGGCGGCATCCACAGCACTTTGGAAACCACTCAGGCTTTGTCCATTCTTTATACTGTTCACACTCACAGCTCCCATATTGATATTTTCAGCAGTAAAAGGCAGCTGTTATCACCAAACATGTGACAAACAAAATTAGTGACAAGCCTATGAACACAGCGAAGGCTTTAGCAGCTAAAGATCCAGATATTTTTAAGTGAATACAGCGTGGCCAGCAACAAAACTCCCAATGAATGCTCAATGTTCATATCTGCTGAATCAGTTTGCTAACAAGTCCCCCAAATAAACTTTATAAGGTGCTTTTAATGTTTTCAATTTGTTTCCGCTGGCCTCCAAATGGCCAAAGAAAATCATTTAATAGAGGTTAAAGGAGAACATGTGCTGGTGAGCTACTGTGCGCCAAACACAATCACCAGCCTTGCCCAAACAGAAATGTATCCACTGTCCCGAAGCACAGACCTGGCCGCCCCATGACAGGACTTCAGGAACTCATTGCAACTTTATACTTCATCAGTGAGGGGGAATTTGTTTTAGCCAACCCAACCAGCAATGTGAAAATGTTCTCAGTTAAGAGACAACGACACGCAGTGCAATATAGTGTCAAAACACTCATCTCATATGCAGGAGTTCAGAAACCACATATTTGACTTTAGTCATGGTTCATCACCAGGTAGGCCTGACACGGCTGAACCGAATGGCCGGTGGCTCGCGACTAAAAGAGAGGGCAACCTCACACAGGTGACTGCCAGACTCTTGAGTTAACAGGAAAGAAATATTTCCGTGCTTAACTTGGCTGAAGTTTTCAACAGACCTGCCTCTGCTTAGTTTTTCTGTCCACATGGCTGAACACTGGTACCGGACCAGTATGGGAAGAGCCAAAGGCTTCTCAAAAGCCTCCTGTGATGTGTCGGTTGTGACACCGCCATGCCCCTCAACTGTTTCCTCTCTTTCCCGGATGCCTGGTCTCTGAGCTCACAGGGCCCTCACTCACTCAAGCGAGGAGTCACCATTCTGGAGCGTCAGCATTAACCATACCTAATGAATGAGAAGTAGACAATCAACAGAGACTCAGCAGCACTCCTAAGCGCAAGTGCCAGATCAGGGAACATGCCAACAGCTCAGTGCATTCAGCATTTTATTGCAATTGTTGGCAGGACTCAAGCTCAATTTTCAATTAAGTCCCAAAAAAGAAAAGGGAGTGGATTTTATATAAGCTGACAACAAGAGACCTCTTTGGGGACCTTTGTGTGAGGTGCCTCCATAGACCGACATGACTGTGTTTGTAATTTCCTTACTGGTCCTTCTGGTGTCAAGTTATTTTAAGTAATAGCTCTCAGCTCTGTGTCTACTTCAGCCAGGACACATTCCCCAAACACCTGGTACTTCAGCTGATATGATCTTATTTATTCAATCTTGAAAACTGAAACTTTTAGGCCTCATACTGCCTCGCTGCCGGAATGGCTGACTCCTCTTTGGCTGGACCTACATCACAACTGTTTGGTCAGTAGACTCAGAGGTGCACCACGTGGAAAAAACACTTGTCGTCATGTTTACTGTCCTTCCAGGAGGTAGCCTTGATGATTCGGCTCTTGTAGCAGCTCATAGTTTTGGGTAGTAAAACACCGGGGGCCTATCGGTGCTCTGAAGCCTCACAGCGTGGCTCATCCGTGCCAGCGGTAAAGGACAAATGTGCCAAAGTCTGCTGGGTTTGGCTCTTTTCTCACCCCCTGGCTTCCAACACCGATGTATCCAGCTGAGGTACAATAATTTGACACCTCTTAAGCAGCTGGACCCTTTAGCGTGACAACCACTGCTTTGTTTTATATTCCTGCGTATTTTGAACGCAATCAAAAATTACAGTCAGCAACATCTAAACTGTGTTTTTATCCACTTTGGACTTTTGCCCCTCCCCACCCCCTTCAATCTCCTTTATCCCTCCCTTTCCTATGTGGGATTTAACGTACACTTTGTGGTAACCTTGCTAAGTTATCAATTTTTTCTATGTTCTCTCACACTGAATAAAGGCTTGTTTCTGTGCGCCTGCTTGTTACGACTTCAAGGACAGCTCCCTCCATCTGGCATTAAGTATTCCTGGTGCCAGTGTCGGGTTAACTGACACTCCTGCACTTAAACTAATGGCAGCGAGCAGTCATCTCCCATGAGGTGCTCACCTTGGAAAAAATCACCCAGCTCCCTCATCCTCAATCATAGTGGTGCTCTCGCCACCCACTGAATGAAACCATGGGCATGAAAAGAGGGATTGTTTCACTATTCAGGCATATATGAGGGCAAATGAAAACATGTAATACGCATGTCCTGTCTTGGATTCGCCCTCCACCCGAGTTCAATGAGACGTTGAGAAGTGGGAAGAGTAGTACAGCATGCAAACAGAAAAAGACGGAGTCAGCAAATCGTCATTTTCATTAGGGAGGTTTACTTAACCTGATTTCTTAAGCAAATGAAGCAAAAACAGTGTATTAAGATGCCTCAAGGAATACTTTGGAGAAAGCAGACGCCTGGATTCAGGAGAGAAATCCTACATTTTGATAGAGAGCAGCAATCTTATGTTAATCTTTCTTTCATTAGATGTTGAGACTGAGGGCTGTTTACATCTAATTATGACTGTCGTTACAGACATTCGTGAGCATGTCAAAAGATCAGAGGGAGGTGTCAATTTAAGTTTATATCTAGGTAAAGAAATGAGTTGCCCATACGTGTTTGAGGTATTTTCCTCTTCCTACACTGCCGAACAATGTCTCTCATTGGATTTCCCAGGACCCGTCTCGTTTTACCACATTTTATTTGGCTGTCCTTCGGAGATAGACTATTTCCATTTTAGGTAAGCTGTTAACATAAATATCTTGTACAGGTGAGTCCAGGGCAAAAGAGGAGCACCTCTCAGACCACAGGAGTGCAGCATCACCACCCGTCCTCCTCTGAACCCCCTTCTCAATGGAAAGCTAAACAGCTTTTTAAGAATGAAGAGGTTTTTCAGTTTGTTGCTAAATATAGGCCAGCCCGGTGGGAGGTGGCAGGTTCGAGAGCCATTTTCAACAAAGATGAGCCCCAGGTCCTGCCCAGGACCCGGCGGGTGGTGACTGCCGGTGGTCCGCCTTTCTCTTATGCACCGGCTCTTAAGTAAACACTGCAATCCTGCGGTCAGCTACAGCATGGCAACGAGCGAAAGGACTCACTGTGCAGTTGCACACAGCTATGGTGTGTTGTCTCCTCCGGCCCACTCAATCTTGGCTCCTCCCCGTCACAGAGGCCTCAGCAGGGGTCGAGGGCCAGCGACAGACCTTGATGTGTGATCCCAGAACCCTGCTGGGAACTCCTGGTGGGGGCAGTGTTGGACTTCACCTTCTGGACCCCTCTGATGGACCGTTTTCCATCTGGAAAAAGAAATCTAAATTAAGAACACGATCATGTTTACTTACATTATGCTAATTCATTGTTTTTACACTTGCTGGGATGGACAAACATTAATGAACACATCTAATAACTTCTGGTTAATTAAGCAGAAGGACTTATATATGTATCACTTTTAAAAGCTTTGCGTGTTAAGGAATAACAACCAGAAATATCAGGTTCAACCAGGAAATATCTGAAATCTGAATGTTTTTATCAGAGGGGCAACCTTTCCAGGATAATATGCCATTAATCATCAGGATCATATCCAATAAAGTGCCAGATTAATCAACACAGAAGAAAACTGACAGCCCCAGTCCTTATCCACTGAGGAAAATAAGGGGCAACAGGTAGGCCTTTATCCATTGAGCTCTGTTCTTGCATTGCTCCCCTATACACGAAGATCATAATTTGGGGGAGTCTCAGTGGCTACCTGTAAGGACCACAGGGGTGGCAAATAGCAGGGCTGTGGCTTTCTGAGCTTCTTAGTGGTGCGAGCAGAAGGATTTACGGTAACTCTCAGACAAGCGTTCACAGCTTGGACTCTTGGCATGGATTCGATATTGTCCCTGGCTGAGCATCAAACCCACTGAACCTGAGGTCCAAAAGTACCTACACAAAAACCTGGGATGTTTGAATGATAAATCGTCGACATTTAGTGGCAGAACAAAAAATATTGGCCTTGCTGGGGATATCAATTTTAATTTTAATTCACAGTGAGAGCGCATACTGGGTGGCTTGATTGACCAGAGATCGGCTTCTAGTTTAATTGACAAGCTCTTCTCTTTCGGGTTAGGACTTTTCCTGCAAATTCAGCACAGGTGCAACAGTAGAAGGCGACCCCGCCGTGTAAGAGGTGCAACAATTGCCGGTGGGGGTGATATTGAATATCAACCATGATTTGAAGTGCACTGACCAAGTTATCTTTAAGTTCATGTCCAGTCCTTTTGGGAAACATAATCTATTTCTCTGTGTAAGTGGACTCTTTCAGCTTCAGCCTGCCATCGCCAGAACTTCTGGTTTTGATAAAAGAGAAACCAGCTCCATTAGATTTCCTGAGCGGAGTTGAATGATAAAACCATGTGGCGAAAATAGCTCTAGAAGTTAATACATGTGACATGCTGAGAAGCATAATGGATCAATTCAATAATCCGTTTTGTTTTTTAGAAGGATTAGTACTGAAATCGAGGATGTTTTTTAAATCATTGGTATCATTATTTTCTGCGCTACATTTAAGCAAAAACACCTTTTACAAGGTCAATGCTGTTTCTTATTAATGTGCTGACTACTGATTATGCCAAGAGGTGCTTTATAAAGCCACAGGACTGAATTTAAGGTCAAAAAGGATGCACTGAGCCAAACACACCAACCGCCACCCTGAAGAAAAAAGCCATGGTGCTAATATTAGGGGGAAGACTGATTACAGTGCTACTATTAGGTTTTGGCATCGATTTTGGTCCAAAGTAGGAACGCCCTCGGCACTTCTCTTTGGTGTTCATGCCCTCAATCCTAAATGGCACACTACATGATATTATGAAGAGCCAGACCAAACATGCCGAAGCAGACCACAGGGTTACTCACAGCCCCTGCACATTCTTTTGAGGCTGAAATGTGACCCGGTCCTATTTTTCAGCAGCTTGTCAGACTCAGTGTGGTGCAGGGAGGTAAACTAGGAGGGAAAACTGTTGTCACCTTTCTATAGCTCTTACTTTTTCTGACTTACAAGATGGCAACCTCGGGTGTCAAAATGAGACCAAATGGGTGGGTTGCTTGAGTGCTGGCAGTCGC
The DNA here is from genome assembly GCA_023373845.1 of Nibea coibor. NCBI lineage: Eukaryota > Metazoa > Chordata > Actinopteri > Sciaenidae > Nibea > Nibea coibor. The sequence continues at coordinate 20,358,399 of CM041721.1, forward strand.
TACGGATATGAAAAGAAAAGACATACTTACAACATCAGCAGTGGACAGTAAATGGAAATTAGTTTATTGGTGAAGCTTTGCAAGTTGATGGACACACTCTGGTAAAGTAATAAGTGCGGTAACCACATGCATTAAGACATATAATGCCATATGTGAGACTGAAATTGAAGTGACAACATAATGATTTGGGGTGAATTCAGCAAAATATCTTTGCAGCAGCTTGAGGAAGCTGTCCACGTCCAGCTGTGTGTACGATGCTTAAAACATCGCTGTCCTGCTCAATTTCCAAAAACATTTTTTTTTTAGTATTTCCTCTCTCCATATAGTTGGAGAGCAAAGTCTTTGTTGGACAGCATCATCAGAGACTTGGACTGGAAAACACTGTCGGGCATTCAATATGTCCGAGCTTGTCATCAGATGAAGCTCATTTTGAAAAATGCTTGTTATGACTGCTGCTAACCATATCCACCCACTCTGTGCCCAGTGAGACGGACAGCGAAGAGGAAGTCTTTCAGTCGGTCAGGTCGTACTTCATCTCAGCAGGTTATTGAGCTGCTGGACCATGGACAGAGCTTTAAGTGAAACTTTGCGCACTTGAGCTGAAACTTGCTGGTGACACAAAGCACATCCATAACTTGAACACTTAGATGGACTCTCATGGGTTCTAATGGAAATAATAAATAAATAAATAAAAATTTACTCGACAATCCATTTCTAAACTGTTTCAGATCCAACCACGGCCAAGAACATCCTGCCTTCGATACCATCAATCATTCAGTCATCTCCTGTCTTGAGTCCTCCCTCAGTATCACTAGTTGCCTCGTCCTCCCATTCTCTACATGCTACACACCTGGTCACGGCTGTGGCTCAGGAGATACAGCAGGTTGTCTACTACTACTACTACAACTACTCAGATGATTGATGGTTTGATCCCCCATGTTAAAGTATCCTCGGACAAGATATTGACCCCCAAATTGCTCCCAAATTGCGTCATCGGTGTGTGAATGCGAATGAATGGTTAGCTCTGTATGAATTTGTGGGAATGGGTGAATGAGAGAATGGTGTAAAAAGTGTCCTCGGTGGTCAGAAGAATAGAAAGGTACAGTCCATTTACCATCATATACTACCATGGCCAGTTTCACTGTTATGCAGATGACACCCAGCTCGTCATCGCGAGCTTATGATCTACAAAGCCCTCCACAACCTAACCCCCTCCTACTTCAAGACCTCCTGCAACAATATACTCCTGCAACCTGCAACCTCCTAACCCCTCTCACCCAGTCCAAACACTGGACCTGGGTACGCGACAAGGCCTTCTCTATCTCCACCAACATCCATATAAATCTGCTTTTTTAAATCTATAATCCACCAGTTTGTCTTTTTTGTCCATCACTCCTCTTGTTTTTTTTTTTATTAAATACTGTTTTGCTTCTCTTGTTTCTAGACAGCTGAGAACTTTGCCAACGGCGGCGCAACTGGTCATACATTCACACTATAATTGTAACTCTCATACATAGTGAAATGCAACAGTAGCAGCAGGACAACAAGAGCAAGACAAGAAATATGATATTCCAGTTTAGAGAGCATGAGAGTTGGGCGATCTACTGAAAACACAATGTACCCTGAAGCTGAAGAGCATTATGGGCCACTGATGTGGGTGTTAGTCAAGAGAAAGGTACCTTTTCTTCCGCTATAGCCGATTCCTCCCAGTAACACTGATGCAAAATCTAATCTAATATCAAAAATGAAACCTCTTTTACTTGTATTACTGATGCACATTTTATGCTGTCAGCGCTGCATCATCCAGTCGAATCAACAGTCAACAAGATGCTCTGCTGGCCGCTTATCTGTAGGAGTATGAATCACAATGTTTTTGCTTCAAACATGACAGACTGTTGATCAGTCTATACCTTGCCTTTATGACCAGTTCCTCTAACTGCAGGTTTCCAGCGGCTGCAAACCTACACATTCCTCCCTCAGAGTACAGCCACAAAAGCAGCTCACCTCCTCATTGACCAAAACTCACTGTGCAAGGCTCGCCTCTCCAAGAAACACAGCCAGCTTTACCACTGAAATAGATTTCAATAAATTTTAATTTCCGCAGCCACTTTTCCCGGTCTTGAGAACGTAATGAATTAGCAAACAAAAGGCTCGAAAGAATTCCCTCGCATTTCGCTTTACTCAATGAATTACCATCAACCACACAAGGAAAACAAAAGATGGCAAGTTTATTTTTCTGTGGTGGGGCTGTTTCAACAGAGCGATTATTCACTGACACCGCTTTCAAAGGTTCCTCAATCAAAGGTTTCAAGCACCACTGATAGTACTGAGCTACAGTGGGAACATTACAGGACTGTGTATTACGTTGTCACATTATAATTAGTTAAGAACTGTAAAGGTATGTTTTGTATATTTGTTCATGGAAAAAAGTAAAGGAATGGCCCAAGAAAGGTTCCAGTGCTATGAAACTGATTGGTATGCTGTTTAAACGTATGATTTATTGTGGTTTTTTGGGCCGGTTGTACACAAAGAAGCATATTGTTAATTATGTGACCGTAGATAAGATTAGATTATTTCAGCATCAGGCACAGCTCCTGGTTCCAAACCTTTAAATCATTAGCTGAATGTATTCAGCAATCAGATCAGTGACAATGTAAAGAATGGACAGCCCCTAAGTGATGTCATCCGCCTGGCTGTTTTTAAGCTGAAAATATACAGCACTGTTTGCTGCCATGTTGGATGTAGTGCTTCTTCAACCTCCTGGCTAATCTAAATATCGACAAAGACAAAGTGGATCATCGGTGGACCTAAGATTGGCCGAATGATGCCTGCCATCTGTAACGCTACTTTAACTGTCAATCAACGCAGCCACGCTGTTAATTATGCACAACGTTCATTTAATTTGAATGGGTGGGTTATAGAAAAATTTATCATCAGTACAGTTGTCATGAATGGGAAAATTAGCTATAGAGACCAAAACTGTTGTCTGAACCAGGCTGTAAACATGTTTATTTCTGCTGTGAAGTTCGACATTTTAACATGGGGACTTATGGAGAATGACTCACTTCTGCAGCCAGTCTCATAAGATTTGTAAAATTCATCTAAATACCTGTAATAGGAGGGTATTCGGATGAGATTTAAAACAGCCCAGTCTAATCTTGGAGCTGAGCTTTTATGAATAAAATAATGAGGATTATGGAGGTGCAAACACAAACTATATGATAACTAAATCAGATTATTTACAATGTAAAAACTGGAAAAAAACAAAACATGCATGTTTACAAAAAATAATGATGAAGAACATGAAGAAAACAGATGTGTTTATTGCATTTTGTTGACTTATTGCAGATAACCCAGAAAATGGTTGTGTGTTTGTTTGTGTGTGCTTGTGTAACTGTGGGGGTATATATTTATATATATATATATATATATATATATCTGTGTGTGTGTGTGTGTGTAAGTGGCCTGTGTGTGGCCAGACTCACTGGGCTGATCTTGGCCCCTGGCTTTTGCTGGCGTTCAGCATGTCTGTAAAGAAACAGCTGGAGGCAAAGCCAACACCAGTCCCGTTCAGGAGCTCGGCCCTGCCAGCAGCGACAGATTCCAGAACTTTCCATGGTCCCGCGTCGCCATGCCAACAGGTCTTGGCACGGCACAGCTGTCCTGATCTGCACACCTGGCCCACCAAGAGTCCAGAATCACCTCTCCTGTCACTGTGTGATGAACAGGTCATTTACAACCCAAGTGTTTGTGTGTTTTTAAGAGTTATGGGCCCAGGTAAAGAAAACACCGTGGCAGTGGACCTCCTGTGTGTTGCCCTAATCAAACAGAGCTGAGAACCTTAGCACTGTAGAATAGCACCGGCTTGAATTTGTTCAGACGTGCACTGTGGAAAACCCACACAGAGGGATATTCAAAAAAGAAACTGCATTATGGAAATGGAGCTCGATAAAGATTTGTTTTGTTTGTCTTTGATAGCGCCTCTGAGTCATGTGGTTTCAGCCCGAACATAGAGGAGTACCGCACCTGGGACTAAGACACATATCTAACCTCCGGTGCTGGGAAATTAAGCCAATGTAGTGCTAAAAACTGCAATACCTCGAGCGGCCATTTGAGGAAGGCTGCAGAAGTGAGTCAGTCTCCATAAGCAGCCATATTAAAACAGATATAAACATGTTTACAGCCTAGTACAAAAAACTGTTTTGGTCTCTATAGCTAATTTCCCTCTGCTGGAGGTGAGTTGTTTTTGTAACTCACTTGTTCAAGGCTTAAAGTTTTGCATAAATAACATAATAGCCGCTTGATTGACAGGTAAGCGTCATTACAGATGAGTACCCAGGCGTCATTCAGCCTGCCTCAGGTTTGCAGATGAGCCACGTCTTTATCGCTGAAGTGGTGTAGCCAACATAGCGGCTTCCAGCGCTGCATATTTTCAGCTTTGGAAACGTCACTCATGCTCTGTCCATTCTTTATACTGTCATTGATCCAACCACAGTACACCGCTTTAGGCTTTTAAGTTCAATCCTCACAAACAATGTGACATATTTGTTCTCTGCAGTGCTTTCCAAAGTGATGAAGTTTCATCCTGGACAGAGAGGTAGCATTCTTACTACATTCATAGAAGTTTCACTGTGCTTCTCAATGACACTTTGACATGTAGAGCCAGGGATCCACCAACGCCAAACTTTCTAGCCCATGTCCCAGTGGTGCCCGCCCCATGATAAAAACTGGAGGAATTTGCCATAGAAATTTATCTGGTTTTACTCCATTATATTTTCATGTGAGACAATGCTGCTTGCTGATCGATGGTAATGTTCTTACCGGAGGATAAAACAGTGGATTACTTTGACAAATACAGAGAGGAGGAACAATCATGACTGAGCAGACAGAAATGTTAGACAAAAGTTTTTTAGATTAGATTAAAAACCCCCAAAACAGAGAATTGAAAACAGATGTTGACAAATAACTGCATGACATGCTAAATGCAGTTTCCCCTAAAGGTATTTTATGTAACATGAAATCATTATGGCCTGCATACTACATTTGATTGCACCACATTATAGTAGGTTACTAGCCATTTTAACACAGGAATGTTGCAGAAAAGAAATACTGATACAAATACTTGTACTTCCTTGTACCTAAAGATGTACAGTACTTGAGTAAAAGTACTGTGCGACCTTAGATTAACTTACATCTCCCTTTCATTATGCAACAACAGTCATGTCACCATTAAAACAGAACATTAAGAAGCCAAAGAAGATTTTTGCTTGATAAGTCCAACGGATAAAGTGTCTCATCACATCTGTTTTTCAACAGAAGAACAAAATGATGAACAGTAACTGCTTGTACTGCATCTACTGATATTATACTGTTGCGAACAGAACATGAGGACCAGATGATACTGGATGTTGAAACACTGAACCACTAATCTACGCTGAGCCTCACGATGATAAACTCCCTGGCTGAAGGAGTGAAGGACAGTAGGTTCTGATTTAGTCTGAAGGATTTTTTTGTTCCCTGCAGCACAGAACGGAGCAGCTCGTACTATTGAAACATTACCTTTCTGGGAGGTATGTTGACTGAATATGAACCATGAAACACATTTAAACACAGCCAGATCCATGACAGCCAACATGTGTGGCCCACACAACGGAGATATCATATACCTCTAATCTAATATCAAGTGAAAAGTGATAATTGAATCATGATAGCGCAGTTTGGAGGACATTGGGAGTTGTTCTGATCACAAGATTGAGGTCTGTAAATAAGGCAATACTCTGTTCAGCAACTTGTCTACTGCTTTGGCCGAGTGATTCCTCTGACAGCATCTGGGCTGAAAACTCTGCCGATATGTTCCCGAGTCAGTTGTGACTAGCCACTCTAATTCAATTATGGAAAAACCATTTCAAAACTTGATATTTAGGGAGGAAAAATAAGAGGTTATGCACATCATGAAAATGCACATTTCACCTGGTGTATTTTGGCTCGACCTTTTTAAAAGACGCCAAACTTTATTGCCATTGGAGAAAAAGTTGTAATTTTTGAAGTGGTGTATGTATGAGAGGGATTATTTCTAGCTCTGTCTCCCTGGATGTCGTTGCCACCCATGATATCTAACTCGAAACTTACAAACACACACTCACACACATTACGGGGTGGAGTACGGAGAGAAAACATGATTTGTGTATGGATGTCCGGCATGTGAACATTTTGATTGATGGGCAGCTAAAGAACACAGGCCGATCCTTATTAGTGGCTGAAGCCTGCCAGCTCTGAGGGATGCGTGGGCATGTCCTCCTTGGTAAGTGATCAGGTGTTTGACTCTGTCTGGTAGGAAGGAAGTCCTTATTAATGTTGAGGAGAAGGCCGAGGCTCAGCAACCTCAGGCATGCCCGCCCACACACACACATACACACACACACATCCAAACAGCGCACGACTGCTCTCGCTGTGGTTCATTACTGTAGAAGAGAGCCGGTGTGCTCTTACACGAAACGTCCTGATTGGGAACAGATATCTACAGCTGTGGAGGTGTTAAATAAATCTTTCAACATCTTTTACTGTTTTTGCCCCCCTTGTACATTTCTTTTCCTCTTCTGGTGTTTGCTTTATCACGTGTAATACTTTTAACCTGCATTAACTGTTTTTTTGTTTTTTTTGTGCTCCTTGCGGCCTGCAGAAGAAGGCGTAAACACAACACAACATATCATCACCTTAGAAAGATGATATGATGAACACAAGAGGACATGAGGAGTTACACTGGCATCCATTTGGAGTCACGTTTTTGGAAGTGTTCCCACTCTTTTAGCTCTGTTTTGGTCTCCACCAACACTTAAAGGAATAGTTCCGCATTTTGGGGAATACGTGTATTTATTTTAGATTTCAGTAAATATATAGCTATATTTATTTGCACATAACTTGTTTAATCCATGGTGGTTATAGATTTTACAGTGAAAGACAAATCATGACAGTAAAAGAACATAAAACATGCCATGAAGTATTTCAAAACCTTTATTTACATGGCATTTTAAGGGAATTTATACCAAATAACTTAGTTATGTTAACTTCAAGTTAAACACCGTAATATTTAACGGCATATTTTACAGTCTTTGACTGTTGACATGTTTTGGTAGTTTTTCACTGTAAAATCTACAAACATTATAAAATATGGAACTAGCTATGGGAGTAGTTGCCTCGTGTCGTAGGCACTCGGCACTAATAAAAGGCCAAGGGTTAGGGTTAGTAAGAAAGAAAATAAGTTTATTGTCCAAACTGTCTGGAAATAAATGACCTTTGAGCAATGACAGTATAAAGAATAAAACAGAGTCTGAGTGACGTCTCCTGTAGACTCTGTTTTGAAGCCAAAAATATGCAGCATTTGGCGGATATCGGAAAGGACATGGATCACCGGTCCACCTAAGGGGGGGGGGGGCGAAGGACACCTAAGCTATCACAAGAGGTTGCTGCTTGTTTTTAAGCCTCTAAATGTTCTGCTATGTTCACCAGCTAGTCGCTAACTTTGTCTGCTGTCGGGTGCTGGACAGACTGGACAGTTCGTTTTTCAGTGAAAATAGCTGCAGCTGGAAACGAGGTCGATAAGAATGGTGGTCAGAGTGAACCAAAACAGTGAAGTCGCATGTCGCAAAAGCAAAACAATGAGCTGAAAGATTTCCAATGCTCCACAGAGCCGAGGAGAGATCGAGTGATGATTCTCTGTGGGTTCATTGTTCACTGCGAGTGACCCCTTTTACATACAGATAGTCACGTGATATTAGCGGATCTTTAAACCTGGCATAAACACCATTATTTTTGGGCCCCCCACCCTCATCCCTTCATCGTCGTGGACAGAAATGCCAGCGACCTGTGAAATGAACACATCACACCTACACAGCCACTTCACTCCCACCATTAACACTGAACTTTAAAGGTCTACAACAGCTCTTTTCCCCCTGTAATCCATCTGCACCACAGAGCTCGACTCTCCTTGGGGACAGTGTAATATAAACATATTCAGCATGCCTCAGTATTTCCAAAGCCACCCACACAAGCCATACCCCATCTGAGAGAAAGGGGATCTAGGTCTGAATCAGTGCCGCTTTATTTACAACTCTTACAAAACAAACTTTTAAAAGCTAATTCCCTTTTGCTCATGCAGTGGAGAGGCAATGAAAGCCCGGCCTTATGTTACAGGGTTGTGAGAGCGTAGGCAGCACAAAACAAACAGTTGTGAGCTCTGCCTTCCTTCCTTTGCTTTACAAGGGGATGCAGATTGGAGAAATATGTTGGCTGTTGTGAGCAAATCCGCTTCATGGATTTAGACTGTTGGAAAACCACAGTCGGACAGAAAACAAGCTGCCTGGCCAGAACCCATGTTTGAATTACACTCAGTGTTGATTTATCTCCTGCCCAGAGTATGTAATCGAATGTCTAATGGACTCACTGTTCATTAGTGAATTAACACTTTTGAACATTTACATCATCAAGGCCGAGCACGTGTTTTCAATTTTATGAAAGAGAAAGTTATTTTAGAGATTTTGCTTCAGAGGGTGGGGATATTTTTCTCAGCACGAACCATTCTGAAAAATACAGGATTACAGCACCAGTTTCATCAACTTAAAAGGTCAACGCGAGACCAGAACACCCCTAAAAAAAATATGCCTCGTAAAGATTTAAAGGGAACATTACAAGAGATTTTAAAGGACCAATGCATAAACGCGATACTGTCACAAGCTTAGTGCAGTTTTCTGAGCTCTGTGGACAAAACCTCATGTTTGACCTGTATGTTGCGGGCATTTACTGTACTGTAGGTTAGTGAACATACCCCCAAAATACCACAAAGTTTATATTGTTACAGCTCTATAAACACGTACATAGCTATAAAGTATAACTTCTGGTTAAAGTTAAAGTATTCATGTTATTTTTAACACTTTTAGTGTGCATCAGTAGTGGACATGCTTCTCATTTGTTCCTAGAAAAGCCTGCTGATTTATAGCGTAGATCTGAAGAGACATACATACTATATCCACTGTCCTCTCTCATTTGGTTCCCTTTTTTAAGAGCTGCTCTCATTTATTGCGTCTCGCAGGAAAAAATACTGACAGTCCTTGCGTAATTTTAAATGTCTGTCTGTCTGCGTTTGGTGAAATCTTCACTAACAAAAGATGTGGCCTCCTGTAAAAGAGCATGATGTCACGGTTCACCACATTTGACTATTTTAGCTTTATAAAGCAACTGGAAAGCATTTTTCAATAAAATGACAAATCCCATCTTTGAATATTGCATATTTAACAGTTGCTTTTATAAAGAGAGGTCTGCTAAACGAGACCACACACTGAACCCTACCAATTAATAATAACTTATCAAACAGGACCTATCCCTTCTGCATTTAGCACCAGTGAGTCTGACAATGAATGTGGCTCCTTCTGAAATTTGCTTTGCAACAGCCATAAAACTTAATTTGCGCTGTATTTTTCTTTGCATGTCGCGTTTGCTGCTGCTGCGGTGACCCAGTTTCATCTTGTTATTATTACTTATCTTGTCTTGTCTTAGTTCACCTGTAAATGTAATTTATCCACAACAAAACAACACGTGCCGTAAGACAAGGAGAAATCATCACATCTGAGAAACCGCAAGAAAGAAATGTCTCACATTTTAGCTTGAAAAATGACTTAAATTATACATTTTTGATCAAAACACTAATGTAAAGAACCACTAATGTTGGCCTCCACTCAGATTAAATGTATAATATCATATAATTAATTCAATAATCCCCCTCAATGGACCGTTTTCTTCTAAAGTATTTCATGCTTAATAATGTTTTAGACTGAGTTTGAGACTTCCTATTCTCTGGCTGGCCTTGATATCCTTTCATGGTCACACGGCTTTAAAAAGTGTACAGTGTTCTCCAGTTCTCTGGGAGAAGCAGAAAATTGAGAGGTAAAAATTGAGGCCGGGGAATGCCGTGCCAGTCACTGTGCCCTGGTGAGCACGAAGCGGGTGGCCTCGCTGTATGCAGGATAAAGCTGTCCAGAGGCTGCCTTCAGCATCCGTGTCTGTCTGCCAAGCGCTGCTAGCATGTCCCAGGGTAGGCTGGGAGGACAAGACCGCTCAACAAGGCCTCTGCATTGAGTGCAGTCCATTTAAAATAACCTATGGATAAATAAATACAGGACCTAAGTTCACTGTACAGTAATTGGTCAGGAAACCAACAGAGACAAGCTCATTTACAGTAAATGGATCAGCTTTGAGTCGGTGAAGTGCACTTGGCTCGCATCGTGCATTATAACGATTTGGAAATTTCAAGTGAAGGAGTTTTTTTTTCAGTGTTTAAATATTCACTGAAATGTCTCATAGATGTTTTTTTTTTCACTGGGAAAACAAAACTGTATCTGTGTGTCAGAGTACAAGTAAATATAGAATGATGTTAAATATAGAAACATTACAGCGAGTGCTTATAGATGATGTAAGAGCACATTAACACAGGCGAGCTGCACAAGTCTGACAAGTCCTGATACTGTTACTTCAGTTTCTGCATGTAAACTTTGTTTTACTTTTCAAGGACATGCAGAAACATGTACACAGCCTCTCTCACACACACACACGCACACACACAGTGGTTAGTCTGGCCAACCTTGTTGACCCACTGGCTTAGCTGTGGTTGCACACTGGACGCAAAGCACTCATTAACGATTTGAGCCTGCTCTTCACTTATGCAAACAAACAGACTCAGCCCGTTATTACCGTAACACCATATGTGTGTGGTCTTCTCAATCAGACCTCTATTGATTCTTCAATTTTCGCAGAGGCTGAGGCGAAGCAAAAAAAAAAAAAAAAAAAAGGCACGATTTGTCAAGTGAGTCAAGAAAAAAAAAGAAAAAAGACATGGAGCATGCAGACTTGTGGCATGTTTCAAAACGGTTCACACACCGGCGGACACATTTTTCATCAGCCTCAAATACTGCACAGTAGTTGCTGCAGCGGGCAGGAGTCTGTTCCACAGGCAATGCCACGGCATCACCACAAGCCACAAAACATAAAACACCACAGTAGGTTTTATGTCGCGTGTAAAATGCCATCGTAACCGAGAACGCTTACCCCTCTCCACCAACTCCACTTTCCCCCCTCAGACAGAGCTATCTCACATGGACGAGCAGTGCACAGACTGACTGTAAGCTCTGCTGTGTGTGCTGCTTGGCAGCCGGGCAGAAGTTTATGGTAATGTTTTGGGTGATAGGTCAGGGGCAGGAGGGTGGCGGCCACTGGTGGTGGCTATGTGGTGACTGTGTGGGGTTTCAGGCTGTGTCCAGCTGGCCTGGGGTCTGCTTCTGAGGTCAGGAGAGTGAGAGGGGGGCATCAGACATAGGGCAGCTTGTGGTTTGGGTTTGGGGCAGCGAGGAGGTAAGGAGTAAGGAGCCCTCCCCTCCTCTTTCCCCAGAGCCTGGAGCACAGGGCCACTGCAGAGAGGCCAGCCACAGTCAGACACCCCACCATCGACATCTGCCAAGAGAGAAATGCTAATGCGGTGGGCACCTCATACGGCCAGGTCAAAGACTTTGGACTTATTTTTCTACTTTTTGAATCACATCTTGGACACGATCAAACGCACGGTTTAATCGCAAGATGAACAACATTTAAGGTTTTCACTAGAAACAAGCTGTAACGTTGAATGGATGAGTGTAAAAACACTCAGCAGTTCAGATGAGAGTAGAGCTGTGCCAGGCAGGAATCATTTCATCTTAGAAATACATTTTACAGGCAAAATGTCCAGTGGCAGATATTTCCTGTCTGAAAAATAATGATTTAATGTACCTGTGCTCTAGACTGAGTCTGGACAACATGCTTTTGTCCTACCAGGACCTCCCCGACTTACTGTCTCCAAGAGCTTGACATTTATGAATAACATTAAAAAAAATCTAGTTGTAAATAAGAAATCAGCCCCAGAGCGCTACCTGAGGAGGATTATCATATATCAAGCAGCAGGAACAGAAACAGACAAATCTTGCAGGCTACTTTCAGATCAAGTAAATGCGTGACAGAGGAGGGCATGTTTGGGTAACCCTGAGCAGGAATTAGGTAATGTTCAGGATGTATGCCTCTTAAAGTGTGGAGCGGTGACCCTTCTCTGACATCCTGACTAAACTGTCCATTGTGCATTGTGGCTCTAACCCTTAAAAAAGTCGACTTTTGCTTCTGGAAACATCGACTCAAAGCCCGTAAATTTGAACGGATGTAATATAATGGATGTGAAGATATAAAGTGCTGTGCTAAACATTATTGTTTTAAGAGAGGGGAATATGTTCACTCAATGGCCAAGACACAGTGGGATCCAGGTTGGTTATTCATGGACCATAAACACATCAAACTTCAGTATTTTTTCTTCAGCTGCTGGTCAAATGTGGTCAAATGTGACGATTTTCTGCGGTTATTTCTATAGATTGATGCATTTTAAAAAGGAAAACATCAGATTAATGATGAAAATAGTTACATTGAACCCTGAAACATATAAGAACTGATATGATGGCAAAACCGAGTTGAAAAGTGTGATCCAAAACAACAACTCATAAAATTAATTGACAGGTGTTTCTAATATTATGGCCCTTTCACTTACAACAGGGCTGCCAAAATATTAGAAAGACTTCAATATAATGCAACACAACTGCAAACTACAACCTCAATAGCTCAATAGTAAAGGTGAGCACTAACCACAGCTCCACCGATCAGTAAATATTTTAATCAAATATTGTCAAAATAAAAATAAAGAACGCGTCCATGACTATATTTAACCATATTTTCTGAAGCCTTCTCAGTGGAGTTTGTTCAGTTGTCATAATAAGTGAATAAAGACATTACGTAACCGTAAATGTGGAAATTTAGTTAGCACGTGGTCTGAAAATATGAAAAAAACACTAAAAATAACCCCAAAATATGTTTTGGTCTTAACAAATCAGCTCAACAAACAGCTCAGGTTAGCTTTCACATACTCAGAGTCCATCTAACCAAATAAATCACTATAAAACAAAGTTAAAATACATTTCAACTGCACACAAATGTTTATCGTCCGTATTTTAATGGCCGATTTTGCTGTGTCGCAAAGTAAACATGATAAAGAGCTCTATCCTTCAACTGCTGACGCTTCATGTCGTTGTAGAGCGTCCAGGTTTTAATGCTCCGCTCTTATAAAGTGACACGTTTTAAGCGCCAATAAACCACACAGGCCGATTTCATCTCCCGAGCTTTTCTTAGCGAAACGCTGCCTCAGTCGCGGAGCTGTTGAAAATAGCTGAACCAGAAGAAGTAAAAGAGGAATAAAGAGCATTCCTGGGATGACAGTTATGATTGGTAGGTGTGAATGATTCGGCGAAAAACTCTTCCAACAGCCCACAATACGACATTATAATGCATGCCTTGAATCAACTAACTGAAACGGCCCGTACAGTAACTCACCGTTAAAAAACCATTAAGAGGGAAAAGTAACTCTGCAAAAGTCATTTTTCAAGTGAGGTTTTCCAGGATAACAAACCTGAAGTTCTCATGTGAACAAATGGCCAAGCGATCAAAGTCCTGACTGCATCATAAAGGGACCATTATCAAGTACACTATAAAACCTCTGATTCTGTACTTTGCAGCTAAATATATGGTCACAAATGACATTTGAGGTGTTGTATACATTTGTTGAATGTCATGTTGAACTGAAACCGCACTGAATTATTATTTTAAACAGATATTAGATGTATTTTTTTGTTTTTTTTTTACTGTATATGTCTTCACTTTTCACTTTGCCACGATGTTCAAATTTCACTTAAAGCTTAGAGACAGTGTTCAGAGTTAAAAGGGGAGTGGTGCTGTAAAATAGTAATAAAATAATAGGAGAACGCTGACAGCACCAGAGTGTGACGTGTGGGAATTAACACTGACTCATTGGCATGGACAGAGTTGCAACGGACATGCCAAGTACATTGTGATTCTGAGAGTAACCCCACAACAAAAGCAGGAACTGTTGGTGCAAGTAAAGCCAGGATTTATGACATAATAGGGTGGACCGATAGAGGGAAATGGTACAGCACACCCAAAAATAGATGCTTAACTCTGGATTTATACACGGAGTGAGGGTGTTTCTCTGGATGCAGCGTGCATGAGCTGGATGTTTGGAACAGGAGGGTACAAATTCTTCGAATCTGGGGCGGGCGTGTGTGTATATGTTTACTGTATGTGTGAACGTGAAGTAGGTGCAGCGTGAAAAGGATGAAAAACGGACAGGAATACTGCTCTGTGTTGAGAGTGCAATTTAGCATGAATCAAAAGCAGCTTTCCTGGCCCCCGTTCCATGCGCTGCCGTCTGCCAGGAAATGGGATTTTTTTCATATTTTTTTGCAGGTAAAGTCTTTGCAGAATGGAATCAAATGAGGTATTTTTTTCCCCCACCGAATGTTAAAGTGTTGGAAGTTTGGGGCCGACTCGCTGGAAACAGAAGAAAGCTGAGTTTTTGGAGACAGCAGGGGGGGTCTGCCATATATTTGTCCCAGCCCCAAAAACCCCTTCTGGACCCCTTGCTGAATTGAATCATGACTGCTTGTAAAATACTGAGCCCTCTATTAAGTAATTTACCACCAACTGGTCTACAGTCTAGCCTGAAGTGATTCGACTAATCATCACTGCTCGCAGAAATAATTTATGGGTTTTATTCATGAGGAGAAATGCAAGTTATTCCATCCAGTAAAACAGTGCAAGAAGGGACAGCAACTGCATAAATGGACTGTATTCAACTCAATCACCTTGCAATTCATTTGAATAATTAATTAAATAAATAAAAGATGCAATGTATTTATACTGCAGCAGAGTTGATGTTGCATTTTTAAAATCTGAGGGTTAAGACTTTAGGCAATCAGTGTAATGATGACAACAGATGACAAAAACGACACTGTTAACAGTGATTATGTTAATATAAACTAGAATAGATTGCAGGTAATAAAGATACATACGTGGCCTTTGAGTTTTCCAGGTCCAGGAGAGAGAATATATGAAAACATATAAATTTTTAAATTGTTTAATATTCTAAGGCGAAGCTCTCAACTTTCCAGTCCGTCTACGTTCCAACCCTCACCTGTTGTTATGAACTTTGGGTAGTGACCCAAAGAATGAGATTGTGGATACAAGCGGCCAAAATGAGCTTCCTCGGCCAGCTCAGCCTTAGTGGGGCTAAGAGCTCAGACTCCCGCCATGTGGAAGTATGGAAGAAATTTGATGGATGGAAGGATGGAAATCAACTAAAAATTAAAAATGAAGTGTCATTTCATTGAAAGAAGACAACAAGAGTCCCTGTGCTCTGTTGCTCTGTTAGGCGCGGTGGTTCTTTGAGCTAAATGCTAACATGCTCACAACAGAGCCAGTCCACGTGAAATGGAAGATTTGAATGTCCCGGACAAATGGTAGAAATCCAGGTCAAATATTAAATGTGTTTATTGATCTGAAATTATGGAAAATTTTATATTTTTGTTAATCTCTTTGGTGACATTAGAGGGAAAGTATGAAGTTTGGAACCTCCAATTCCTCGTTTCTGGGAACTGTGGATATCTGTACCAAATTTTGCCAATCTATCTAGCAGATGTAGCAAATTTTCATGGATAAGTGAAAATGTTAAAATAAAAACAGAATCATTAGGATTCATCCTCTAAGGACCACGAATGTCGGCACAAAATCTCATGACAATCCATCAAATAGTCCTCTCAGTCTGGGCCAACACTGCCATCCCACTGACTAACTAATGTATCATGAGAAATGAAAATGGTGTTAAGTATAATAATAAGGACATGGGCGGTTTGTACAGAGGCAGAACTTCTATGTACTTAATGTGTCAGCACAGGCTGTACTATTGTCTTCAATTCATGGGTCATGACCCAGAAATGAATCACAGAAACATTTAGCTGGGCTGAGAACAATCCGCTGCCAGCCCTAAACTGACTGTAACCACAACTGAGGCACTCCAATCCCACATACAGCAATATCCATGTTCATGTTAATAGTTAGATTTCATTGGAGTCCAATTACATTTTACGCACTTTGAACAAACCCGAGAACGACGTGTTCACATTGTAACCAAACATGAATGGTGCAGACAGACCCAGCCCAAGTTTCATAGGTGGAGCAACATCAAACAAAGAAGACTGCAAAGGACGACGAACGAGATCTAAAGATGTCAGCCTGATTTCTGTCTGACTGAAATAGCTCACCCATGATTTATGCTCCATAGATGATTTGTCCAAGCGATTATGGTGAACCTCTGGCTTTTCATCTATCAACACCACGAAGTTCACATTGTGGTTTAGACAACTACTGAACACACGGCCACAAAATTTGACCCTCACCCTCAGGATGAACAATCCCTTCACGTTTTATCTAGCGCCACCATCAGGTCAAAACCAATGACAGTATATAAAGAATGGACAGAGCATGAGTGGCGTCACCTGTAGGTGTCCGAGGTGCCGCTTTGAAGCTGAAAAAATGCTCTGCCATGTTGGATGTACTGCTAATCTAAATATCGGCGTGGATAAGACGTGGATCATCGGCAGGCCTGAGCTGGGCCGAATGACGCCTGTCAGCCAAAGTGGCCATGCTGTTAATTATGCACAACTTTAAGCCTAAACTGTTTTTTTGTACCAGGCTGTAAACATGTTTATTTCTGCTGTGAAGTTGGACATTTTAACATGGGGGCTTATGGAGACTGGCTAACTTCTGGAACCAGCCCCAAGTGGCCGCTCGAGGAAGTTTTTGCACTTCCACGTTGACTTCATTTCCCAGATCTGGAGGTTGCCTCTTGGTTAAAATTTGTCTAATACTTTAGTTTATAGAACAAATACCTGCAAGTCTCCCATCAGTCTCAGCTATACTTTCTGTTCAGTGATAGTTGGATTAGCCTGACGTATCTATTTTATGCCATGCTGCTTATGTTAATTACTGTTTAAAATATTTAATATCTTCTTGGTTTATTCTCTCTTTACAGTAAACACACAGACACAAAAGACTCACAAGCCCTGACAATAAACAAATCAAGTGGCGGTTCAGAAAGAGTTTAAGTCTGTGTTATTGAGCTGGACTAATTATCATATCGTCATATTCCTTACCGGATGAAAAAGAAGACAGAAACTCATTCTTGTTGGTCAGAGAGCCAGCACCTCTTTTATAGCATGCAAAACCACAAATAGAGTAATTACAGTGAAGAAGAAAGAATCATGTTCAGCTGTATAGCATTACAATTTATTTAAAAACTCTGCCAACCTTGTTGCACACATGACTACGCATGGCCATGTAGCGCTGTCAATCAATATGATCCTAAAAATACATCACTTACTGCTGACCTTTAATGGCTGTATTAATTACAGTTTCTGCAAAAATTACAAATGTGGCTGGATTTTTCTTTTTTCTTTTTTTTTTTTAGAGCGGTTTCATCACTTAAACACACACGGTGCACCTGGGATCGTATGAAGCGCTCCAATTTCCTTATTAGCTGAATATGAGAGATACCTCAGAGCCCACTGTAACCATTCGGTGGTGAGCTGGTTTGCTGAGGCAGAGTGGAGGTGAATTGAATGGTCTGCAGTGAGAGGCTGTGGGTTGGGTTTCTCTGAGGTTATGGTCATTCTCCCCTGGGAAAGTGGTTAGGCCTGGCTGTTTACTTTGGAGTAACCCTGCCCCTCCCCTTGTACACTCTCTGCTTGGTAAGCCCTGATTACCTCCATTGGTGCACACCTGTCATTTCTGACCTCCGTGTGACGAGATATTATTTAAAGAGTGGAGCTAAAACACTTGAAAGTTGATTAAAAGTCTCCAAGTTTGTGCAAAGCGTACTTTTTGTCGTGTAGCGGCTTGGATGCTACGTGGGCGCCACCTTCTTGTCACAGCAGGTGTGTGTGTGTGTGTGTGTGTGTGTGAAGGGTTTGGGGGGCGGGGGGGTAAGAGGCGAGGCGAGGTTGGGGAGGGTGTTAGGACTGGACTTAATGGGAAGGGGCTAAGGTAGTGCCTGCATCTTAACCCAAAGAGCATTTTTGACTGCGCCTCTCCCTCAGACAGACTCACACAAGCTCACTCACAGTGCTGGACTGAAAAACCCTCTCAGGCTCCGGCCACCGGAGAAGATGCTTCACCGCTACTCTCTGTGAGATTATTACCCAAGACTGACTGAACGGAGTGGCGGCTCTGCAGCTGATGGGCTGCTGCTGCTGCTGCTGCTGCTCATTCCATCTTTATCTCTCTTTTAATTGGGACGCTGGGGAGAAATAAATAGCTCAGCGCACGCTGTTGGGAGGCAAATGAATGGAACAGACTGACAGGGGATTTCCCCAGGCTGCCTTCACACCAATGGACATGGACACAAGTTTTGTACCGGCCAAATTGCATTTGGCAGAATAACGTTTCTTATTATTTTGTAAATTAGTTTTTACAACGAGATCGTCACTTCAGAGCTTGCAGACAGACCTTTTTTTTTTGTTGTTGTTGTGGATTTTCACTGCAAACGTTCACACCATGTAAGTCTTCTTCTTTCCTCTAATAATCTGTTTATTGGCAAGTAATGCCAGCCTGGGAGATCTCACGTACGCAGGACCGGTGTCATTTTTCAGCTTACGCTGCTGCTGCTACTCACATAAATGACTGTATCGTACATAAACGGCTCAGCAGAATGAAGTTTAAAGTTAAGTTTGACTTAATTTAACGAAGTGACGTAATATTTCTTGTGCTCTTCAGATCTGAGGCTCAAGGATGTGCTCTATAGTCATGCTTCATCAGTGGAGTCTGGCTGTGTTCTTGCTGTGCACCCCAGTGACTCTTGATGGGAGACCAGTTGATGCACTTAGTAGCAGAATGTGAGTTATTTTTATATTTATTTTGACAAACAAAGAAAAATAATTCAACTTTTTATGGAAAAAAATAAGGGACTCATTAATTATTAAGCACAATGAGGTAATAAATTTGAACGTTTCCTGTTGTTTGGATTTATAAGACTACACTTGTACCTGCACAGATTGAGTTGGGAGCAGAAGGTTTTCTCTGTTTCAACTTTCAGCATTATGGTAGCTCTCAGAAACTTGTTTATGCTGCCACCTACTGTACTGAGGTTTCCTGGCCTTAAATTCAGCTGACACCACTTGTGAAAAGACTCCACAAAAACTCAACACTGAGATGTATCACAAAGCCACAAAAAAGTCAAACAAAAAGAAAATTTTAAGATTTTGTTGGTGCCAGTTCAGAGATTTTATGGTTTAATTGCCTAGCTGGTAATCTAAGAGAAATCCTTTGCTTCTCCCCTCTCGTGCACGGTGCTGTTTTCAGATGCTACTAGCTCCTTCGTTGCCCTGACTCTGTCTCTTCACTTTCATGCTCTAAGGAGGAGATCAGTGAGCCATGCCCAGCTGATGCATGACAAGGGCCGCTCCTTGCAGGAGTACAAGCGTCGCATGTGGCTGCGCGAGCTGCTCGGGGAGGTGCACACGGCCGATGAGCGAGCTCCACCTGTGCAGAGCAGAACGCAGAGCCAAACCTTCAGTGGGAATGCCCTGCACGAGAAGCCCCCGGGGGCTACCAAGAACCTCCCTGACAGGTTCAGACTGGACAGAGAGGGCCCTAACCTGCCCCAGGAGACCAACAAGGCTCTGGCTTATAAGGACCAGCCACTAAAAGTGGCAACCAAGAGGAAAAAAAAAGTGAGGCTAGGCAGACGCAGAGAAAGCGACAAGAAGCGGAGGCGGGCACGGTCGGTCACAACTAAAGAGCCATGAAGGACGCAGTACCTCAGCTTAGAGACTCCCAGTAGACTTTATACGGTACTGCACTAAGACACTGACATAGACTGGGATCTGAGAGACTCAACCCATTGCTGACTCGGTTCATATCACGGCTCCAGGGTTGTGCTTGTATGATAATATTTTTCTATGTTTGTATTTTTCAATTTCGTACTTCCTGAAATTTCGTGAACTATCATCATAACGTCTTCTTAGGTCCATATTTATTTGGAAACTCTGCAGGCCTCTGTACCCCTGATTTACATTTAAAAAAAAAAAACGTCATATGTTGTCATCTCTCACAGGCTGTTAGATCACAGGAGGAACTATTTATTGCCTGAATATAATGTAACTTCATCAAACTTGGAGGCTGGAGTGGTTTACGTTTGTCTGGCTGTATATGTGTTGACTTATCGTGGACTTACAGTTACATGCAAACTGTTCACTGAGTACATCTGTTGGAACTGTTCTGCCATAATTTATTTCACTTTGAAAGTGTGTATTTATTTTGTGAATGTATCACGGTGCTGCTGACTAAATTCCATAATGCACTTTAGTTATATCCTGTACATGTTCTTTTGTGGTTGAGTTTTAATTTGATGTTTTCTTTTTGATGGTCCTGCTTTCCTTTATTTTTCCCACCTTAGATCCCTCATGGACTTGTAACTTATTGGATGCTTCATCAAACCCACTCTCACCGTTTTACATTATAGTTTATTTTTATAGAACAAAGCCCGGGACACGGGGCTTCTCATTTAATGTTCTTCACTTGCACTGTAACATGTTTTCAGTTAATCAAACATTAAAAGTGTAGCCATTAGAAATATTTTTTTTGATTCATGGTGTCTTTGTTCACCGGCCACATCACAGGTTGGGTCATCAATTTTCAAGCAAAAATGTTAAACATTACCTCATTCCAGCTTTTCAAATATGAGGATTTGCTGCTATTAACGATCTTTTTTGATACTGAATTGAATATATCTGGATTTTGTTTTGTTGGGTGAAACAAAGCATTCAAAGACATCACCTTGGACACCTTGGAAAATGTAAATGATTTCCACTCTTTTGACATTTTATAGACAAAATAGAGAAAATAATCGGCAAATGAATCAACTGATAATAATCATAAATAAAATATTTAAGAAATAAAATAATTAGCTAATTGTAGCCCTAGTGATAAGTCAGATGCTATTCAGTGTCCCGTGACTGCATAGACTGTCTTGTAGCAGTAGTGTGGACTTGTAGCGTTTGGTTCAAGTTCTACTTTAGCCAAATAAGTGATATTTTGGTAATAAACTGAAAGCTATTTTTTTTTATTTCTTAACGTAATATGAATAAAATGATGTACAAGAAATCATATTAATCAACACCATAGTCAGTGATTTATTTTACTTGTAGTATTTGGAGTGGCTGCAACAGTGATTTGTTTAATCTGCAAATTATTTTTCAATTCATTGTTTTTGTCTAGAAAATGCCGAAAAAATTTCTCAATGTGACGTCTTCAGATTGAAAAATATTAAAAGATATCCAGATATTCAGCATTTGATCAGCAGCAAATCTTCACATTTGAGAATCTGGAGAGAGATTATCAAAAATACTCTATATAGTTAATTAATTCTCCTGTCGAGTGATTAGTCGATCAATTATTTCAGCTGAGCATAAAGTGATATTCCTCCACGTAATACATCAAGCAGCCTTTTATGCTGATAAGAGGTAGATCTGTGCGCATACTACATGCCTCTTCGTGAGGAATCAGTAGCTAAAAAGGGCAACAGCGTCAATTAGCTGTCAGTGTAAATCTCTTCTGGTTTTTATCCTGACCTTTGACCTTTGTTATAGAGATGGTGCAGGGTTGTTCTGCTGAGCATAGGAAGAGGTTTATAAAGATGACAAGCTTTAAAAAAAAACACGCACACACACACATCAATGTTTTCGTTGACTTTTTGACACAGACAGAACACAACAAAGCTGTTAATGTCCCCCTTGAGAACATGTGGCACTTTTAACAGCCGCTGACTGCACGGCGCAGACACGGGTAATGGAGGGGTTAGCAAATGCATCAGCATCAGCTACATCCTGTGCTAAGAGCAGCAGTGTACACCGTAGGCCATTAGCTGACACAGAGTCATAAATGCTGTGGAAAGCCTGATAAAGCCACCGTCAGGAGCCTGCAGCCCACACCGAAGAAATCAATCAAACAATGTAGAGAGACATTAATATCTCCAGAGAAGGGGGAGGAACAGAGAACGTAATCAATGAACTGGACTTTTGTTCTTTGTAGAGAGCTGATTTTGAAATCATACACTCCCAAACCATCTCCATAAAAAGGGGAGACTTTAACAGGTCAGGAAAGTTCAGATTTTACAGCAACACCATCTCCCCCAAAAGAAGTATACGCTGTACATCAACAAAAGTCCAACAAAAGTTTCAGTGCAGCAGTTACTAAATGTCAAAGTAACCAAAAAACCCACATGCATCCTCCAACAGCAACAAAATCAGGCACGTATAGTGCTTTACTGTCCTCACAGCAGCTGGTCAGAGGCCGTTCTCTTTAAACCCAGTCAACCAGAATCAATCTGACCCAAGTGATGTTTGCCTTTCTTCCCTGCACATTCGGGCGATCGCACTTTGTAACGAGTCCTGAGAGGCTGCCACCTCTCCTGTCTGCATTTGGAACGATGGACAACAGAAGGAGAGAATTCACCAGTTTACACGATGAGGACGGTTCACCCACAAACGCGGAGATACTGCTTTGAGGAGCGAGGATGGTGAGTACATTGATGTGACGTGTGACACCATTTTAAAACCTAAAACTGAATTCTGAGGACAAATCAGTAAATTGTCAGCTGTCAATCAGCTGAAATATAGACAGTTAAGAGTACCTGTCCACTGTGAACTAAAGGGACATTTTGTGTCTGATTGTAGATCAATATATTGTAAGACTCGTGCATCTTTGTGTTTAGGTGAAGTATAGATTATGTTCTTATTAACTCAAAAATGCAGTTTGGCCGAGCTACAAACAAGTCGTTATTAAATTTACCCTCCTCTTTCACTATGAATGTAAACAGGACTGGAACTTTTAGTTTCATTTCTTAGATGTTTTTTCAGTTAAACTGTTTTGACTACAAAAAGAAAAAGTCAGCAAATTGCAAAAAAATAAAAAATAAAAACCCAAAAACAGAAGAGTAATTTATTTTTCCAGAGCCCGATGTGACGTATTTAAATGTCTTGTTTTGTTCAAGATATTAAGTTGTCATACATGATGAAGAAAAGCATCAAATCCTGAAAAAAACCTTTCAGAAATAATAAAAATAGATGATTAATTCAACTTAAATGATTAACATATATATTTTTTATTTAAAAGGTGATGTGGTCACGTCGGTGATAATATGGCTGTTCTCAACACGTACGGGGTGATCTTTGCCTGTACCTGTGGAGTGATCTTGGGTATCGGACTCTGTGCCAACCTGCTGGTCTTCACTCTGTTTGCCAAGTACAACACATTGCGTAAGAACCGTCTCGACATCCTCTTACTCAGCATGACTCTAGCCGACTTCCTCACCCTCCTGCTCATCCCCTTCACCCTGCACTCTGCCGTAAGCCACTCCTGGCCTCTGAGCGACACCTCCTGCAAGGTCTACCAGTTCTTACTGGCCTTCAGCCTGGCCGCCAGCACCTACTCGCTCTGTGCCGTGTCCATGGCCCGCGCCATGATCATCACCAATCCATACCAGCCGCCCACCATGGACCTGGTCATCCTCATGTTTGTCCTCGTCTGGGCCCTCAGCTTCTTCATCAGCCTGCCGCTGCGTATGTTTGCCACCAAAGACAGCCTGGGCCCAAGCCTGGCAAACTTCACCTTCTGCCTTCCAACCATTCATGAGCACCACTACCAAGTGGTCCTAAGCCAGTTTGTACTTTACTACTTTGTTCCAATGCTAGTCATCGCCTTCAACTATGTCCGGCTGGCTCTCTTTCTCCACAAGAGCCCTGTAATGTCGGTGTCCAGTGCCAGGAACACCCGCCGTGCCTCTGTCATGGTGTTCTTGGCTGCTGCTACGTTCTCAGTGTGCTGGCTGCCTGGTTATGTGCTGGAACTGTGTCTGTACCTGGGCCTGTATCAGCATGGGCAGGCTTGGGAGATGTTTTACTTCGTCTGTACTGTACTGCAGTACTTGCACCCCTGCATCAACCCCGTACTGTATGTGCTGCTGTCAAAGCGTTACCGCCACAGGAGGGCAGCCTGGCTCTTCAGCTGTAACAGGAACAGAGTGCAGCCACAGGTCATCAGCGTCACCACGGACAGCCTTTAAAAACAGATGATTTGTTTAAGCATCGAGCAATGAGCTGGTGACGTTCAGGGGCACTCGTAGTACTTTTTTAAAAATGTAATGCTTATACAAATCAACACAAAAGTTTGTGAACAATAAGATATTTAGGTAATTGCTTAATATATTTGAGGTACACATGTACAAATGAAAAGAGGAGAAAGATTGTTGAATTTTGCTCGACTACAGTCCTTTTTCAAGATGTTCACCCTTCACTACAAAAAGTGAAAAAAGTCAAAGTTTAGTTATCTGTATTTATTTTAACTATGTACACTGTAAAAAAAAAAGCGGTTGTTTTTTTTTTACGGTAAAAAAACTGGTGTGACTTTATAAACTGTATTTAATATTACGGTAATAATTTCCTGTTTAAGGTTGCCGTTTTATTTCACATCTTAAAATTTTACGGTGAAAAACTGTAAAACCATAACCGTAAAAGCTCAGCTGCTCATCAGTTTGAGGAGCTAACCATTCATACACATTCACATTCCACTTTATGTTCAACATTTCACTGTCATGGGTTGGCAGCTTTTCTCCGTAAAATCTACAGACATGTTATTTTACAGGGTAAGCACATTGGGACTATCCCAGTGCTGCAGCCTTCATAATGCAGAACTGAATGATGATGATTCCTTCATATTCCTGCAGTTTGGTTTTTGTTGTATGAGCTTGATCATCAAGAGACTCTTATTTCTTTGTTTCTTTGAGGGTTTTTTTACATGCTAGTAAAATGACTTATGAAGCATTTGATGTTGTATTTTTCCGCCTCTTGTATAGCAGATTTGTCACAGGATCATTTCTTCTATTTCCATAAATCGTTACGAGCTTCTTTCTTAAAAAAAAATGTTTCCAGTCTTCTGATCTTAACGTAATCTGAATGATATAATTGATGTGGTAACTTCGGGATTAGTTTTCGTGTCGTGTGCAGTAAGGTGTGTCATGTCTTTTCCCTTTATGCTGTGTTTACATTTACAAAGTCTGTAAAGTTCAGGTGTATCTTGTATCTGTGTTCCTCAGTTTGTCTAAAATCCTGGACAAGATAGCAGGTCTATCTGACATTGTGCTAATTTACCAAAGCTGGTCTCTATTTCACTTACCTATGATACATTTAGAAACATAGATGCATTATTTGGAAACTCTGAAGTTGTTATGTAGCGTCTCAGCACAACAAGCTCTAAAAATGTAAATGGTCATATGACAAATAAACTTTCACAAGGTGGCTATTATCCAAGCAGCAACAAATTATTCAGAGGTTTGGTCCCTTGGCCAGAAGGATGATAGCCAGGAGGCCATTAAATATGAGCTATACGAGCCACTAATATTCCACCACATAACAAGTAATTAAAAACCGTGGGGTAAGCTGCAACCTTTCAGCCTCGTGCAATTTAATTGAGCCATCAAAAGTGACATTTTAACAACTTAAAGACGAAAAACTGAAGCTGAACGGAGGGACAAGATTATGATCCAAAACAGTTTGATTCAAATTGTTTCAAGTTTCAGTGTGTTACGTATCGTGTCTACTACAAAACCGGTAAGTTAGATAATGTGATTCTAATACTGCTGTGACTGGGTGTCATCCAGGAGCAAGATGCACGTATGGAAAGTACAGAAATTGTGATATTTTTACTCAGATAGAGTATTTCTCTTGTAAAAACGGGTATTAATACTTTCTTTTACTCATATTTGCAGCTACGATCCTTTTGTTCAGTACATTTTCTGCCATCGCTGGATATTGTGATACAACCCCGTCCGTGTGTTGAACGCATGCTTCTTAAACAAATAAACATTAGGGAAAAAACACATCACTATTGCTAAGTGTTTTAGGGATGACTGCTTCTTTAAAAATTAACCTAATCCCCGAGGAGCTGACGGGCGTCCGCTGGGCGGATCGACAGTAACACCATCAGCTTTAGCGTGCCATTCTTTGCTCAATAGCAGCACACACACTTCAGATAAAAGCACACACCTGTGTTCCCACTTTTTTCTCGGGCAGCTATAGCGGCCTAAACATTTGGAGAGTGTGGCAGGAGTAGTAGGCAGAGGCCTGTGCAGCAGGTGTTGTAGTTATACGGAAAGCAAAGGGATTGGGAAAGGGAATAACAACTCCGGCTGAGTTCTGGCGGCTGCTGCAGTAATAGGAGACAAGCTGCCCCTCCCTCTGTCAGCTCACCCCCTGACTTTTGGCCTTCTCTTTAGCGTACAGCAAGGGCAGCTGGCCTGACTCGTACAGACCGTCATCTGTAGACCATCAGCATGTCGGATATGGTGAAGCAATAAAGAACACGTGCTCAGGCGCTTCAAGTCAAACTGGTGAATGTACTTCAGAGCATGGAGATTGCTCTGCAGCCTATGAACAAAGCAAGATGATTCATAAACAATGCAAACAAATATCATTCTCATAACCTCGCTGAGTTATACTCATACTACACTAAACACCACCCTAACTTTATTTATCTAGACAAAATCTATCCAGGAATTAGTTTCCATCCTCGCTAACCTTGTCTTTATTTGTTCTGTTATTTTTAAGTCACCTAATTGGTGGTAGTTTAATGTCAATCATGAGCAGACTTTTAGTTTCATGCTTGTGATGATCACAATTTCTAAGAGTGCAAGCTGACACCTTCAAATTGCTTATTTATTATTATCACATACGACAAAAAAGCCTTAAAACTAACCAATGGATTGCTTCAGCTCTTCTGCAGACCCAGTGTGATGAGGCCACCAGGGGTTGCTAAGGGGCGCCGACACCTCCCAGAAAACAGGCGCTTATGTGCAAATCAGTGTTTGTTCATCCAAATAAAGTGTCGCGTTTTCTTCAGTTATTGTTTTAGATCTGATGCACGATTGTTTAAGTAATAATGAATAATTTCACATCATCATTTTTATTTATTTAAGAGCTAAAATGAGTCAGTCACAGACTGGTTTTAACTTCTCAGGTATGCCGATTTCCGTGTTTTCTTGGTGTCTTGACAGTAAACGAACTTGACTCACGCTCGGCTGCTACCCGCCTTTCCCTCGCTGCGTGCGATCCCATCATGCTCACCATGAGCCATTTAATGCTTATCACAGAAAATCAATCGGAGTCAGGGGCTCTGCCAGCTTGATCTGACACTAAAAAAAGAAGTGTGCGGCAGGCATCTCCTGCCTGTCAACTACGGCCCACCATGGTCGCTGGCACTGAACTCAAAACATCAGCTTGTCAAAAAAGTACGTCTAGTATTTCTAACCCTCTATTTCAGCTGGTCTGAATACATACAATGTGTGACATTCATGTATTATCTTTGGGCCGGCTGATATTTTGGTAAGGTTTACTGGTAATGAATTGATGTTTGATTTATGTGCGACTTCTGAATATCTCATAACAATGAGCTTAAATCTTATCTAATGTCTGACTTTTTAATTTTACATTTTGTCCTGTTTCATGTGGAAGGTAATCCCAATGTGGTGGCAGACTCATTCGTATTATCTCTGAATGCGTTCTGCTAATATAGCATCGTCGTGTTCACATCAGAACTATCACATACAAAAGGATTTTTATTCTCCGGGCCTGCACATCCACAGTTTCTTGAGTCAGCGTGTTCCTCAGGAGAGTTTTATTAAGTTGATACTACGTCAGTGTTTGCCAGTAATACCTTTGAGTCAGGAAATCCAGCAAAGCATACAATTAAACAATTTCTGTAATGGTTGGAGGGCTTATTTCCAGAACATCTACGCCCGAGCTGCTGCCAGAGTGTAATTCAATTACAATGTCACTTAAAACTGCCTGCCCTGCATCACCTACATGAAGCAACCTTTCAGGACAGATCTAAATTTATTAAGACGGTGCCTCCACACTTTCTTGTTCATTATCATGTATTAGATGGGAGGTATATTTTTGATTTTTACAGACCTAATGTCGGCTCTAGATTAAAGGTATGACCATGTTTATGTTCGCTAAAGCTAAACTGAGTCTGTTACTAATACTGCTTCTCTCTTGTTTGACATTATATGTACACCTGACTGTACAAACAGATACGACCACCTTAAAATAAGAGGAACTCCCGGCAACAACACGGACACCACAAAATATGTTTTATAGTAACATGCCATACTAAAGTCAATAAAAACTCACCTTATTACTTAAATGTACTAAAAGTATTAGTATATAAAACATGTTATCAGGCTACCAAGCAGTACATAAATTATTTAAAATGAGCTCCATTTGTAATATAATATTTTATTCTGCATTATGACTACTTCTTCTAGGTATATTTTGATGCTAATACTTTTGTACTTTTAACTTTGAACACAATACTTTTACTAGTATTTTTTTTACCCTGTTATTAGTACTTTATGTTTACGTAGAGCAGATATTATACCTTCAGGAAAGCCGGAAAGAGAGCGTGGAGTGCGAGTGTTTGTTCACCTACCGATATCTGAAGATCCCGATCATGGCGGCAAAGTCGTCACTCACCACCTTCCCACTGGAGGTTGAGGTCTTCTTCCACAGACATCCAATATCTCTCTCTTATGTACAGAGACCTCATCCTCTTCCTGCTGGCACAGTTTGAAAGTATTTGACCTCCTTTCATTGTAGCATTGTAGCCGTTTTTCCATAAAATGTCCAATCGTCACTGCAAGCTTAAGCTCAGTATAATGAGTATAAAGAGTCGACCATTAACACTTTCTCATGAAGTTACTAATTGATTACTTGACTTGATTTGCTATACTTAATTGTACTGCAGCAGAATTATCATTGTTCATCGCACAACCTCATTGCAAATATTAGAATGGTTATAATTATGGCAGTGCTGGATGAACTGTTAAGAATCAGAAAGACATGTCAACCAGTGACGGAGGATTAGAAGATTTCCGAACCCGAAAATAAGCAGTGCCGGCCGCCGCCATGCTGGACGTGCTGCTTCTCCCACCTCTAAATAATCGAAATATCAGCAAAGACATGGATCAAAGCGCCGTTTCACTAAATTTAAAACAGTTTAGTTTCAACAGAAGGACAGTACAAGCTTGATTGAGCTTGTACACTTGCCTAACCGTTAAACTGTTAGTTCAACGCTAACCAAACATTCTGAATCAGATCAACATTATTAAGATAGTTATAACTCTGGCTCCTTTTAGCCTCTGTTAGCCACTTTTAGCTCCTTGTTTCGGTTCAGCCTGCCATTATCTTTAAGTATACAAAGTCAAGCTAGCTTAACTTATGCTGCATTCCCAGTACAAAAACCCATGAAACAAGAAATATTGAAGGGAATCGAGCATCTTGTACCCTCAAAGGCCCAGATATTCTTATGAAGAGTTGCTGAAGGGAGGTGAATTAAAATTATTATTATAATATGAAAATACACAGCCATCCTTTTAAATATTACAACAAAGCCTAAGACTATAGTAAAAATATAAAGTAGTTACTTTCCCCACCACCTAATAATAACCTAATAATACTCTTGCATCCATAATGGCCCACATAGTCCCTTTACATACAGCTGTTTCTCTTTATAAATACCACCCATTACAACTACATATGCAGCAACATCCATTAACAAATGCATGTGAGGCCAATGTACAGTATAGGCCGACCAAATTTTGTGAATTCCTAAGAGACCACATTCTTGACACACTCCACGAGTTAAGCAACGCACATAGCTGACAAAAAATAGTTGTGGCTACACACTGTAAGATCAGAGGGCTCTTGCCATGAGCTAATCATTCCATGTGCCATATAGGCAAGTGTTGAAGGAGTGTTGCCTGTTTATTTATAGGAGTCTCTAAGGTTCCACGGCAGAGGGTCGCTTTTTGAGCTGGATTCAATTACAGCTCTGGTGAAAGCAGAAAATACAGCATCTATACAGACGCAAACATTAGTATACATTTTTAACATGGATCCGTAGTTTACTGTGATGTATTTAAATGTTGTTGACGTTCTCCCCAGAGAAATATAGCTCGCAAATACAAAATTAAGGCCACATTTCAAATATTTATACAGGCTTCTTAATTCTGGTTTACAGGTTACAAATGTAGAAATGTAATGCATGAATATGGAACAACTATAATGGAAAGAGCATGACCAGTTTAACTCGTGCTGTCTTTGCTGCAAAACCAGTTAACCCATGGCTGTATGAGGAAGTCTCCTGGGCTCATTTTAAATATGTAAGTTATACACACAATGGAAACAACAATAAAAATAGCAATTAAGGATTCATGAACAGAAATTCGTTATGGAAGTGGAAGTGGAAATCGGCCACCCTGCTTTGAATTGGCCTCTGAGCATGAGGAAGTAATGAAAGATTTATTAATGAGCAGGCGCAAGTTAGAGGATTTCAAGGAAGCTATGGATTGAGAAATGTTATCGGACACATGGCAACAACTGAGCAGTCCAGATGGTCAGCAGCAGCCTCTGCCTGACCTAATATCACAGTTCAGCGGTCTGTTGACGTTGTAAAGCTCACTGTAACATGTACGGACATGGCAGGTGAGGTGCAAAGGAGGAAAATGTTTGAGTTAACGCTGGTTAAACCTCTGAGCTTCTGAACAAGAGAGGCCTTGTAAGTGCCAGTGTAAATATGGTTCTTCCTATAAAGAAAATAATCAGGGGGAAAAAAGGAGGGGAAACCTGCACTCACTTCAAATGATTCCTGAAATTATTTGTACAGGCAGAGTGTTTTTTTGGATGATCTGGCTGGAGAGTCTTCAACAGCTTGCCAAGAAAAGAAACCAGCCAGCATGTATAGTAGGGCTTGTGAATGTATTTCATCCATCTGCCAGAGGAGGAGTTATTGTATCTGACAGTGATGGCATGAAAATGTCAGCAGAAATTTGACTAATTAGCCAGTCTGGTGCTAAACAACATGACCTGGTTGCTGTGGTCTTCATAGGTTTTAGGCACTGACAGAATAAACCGTGACGTCACGCCATTTTGAAGCTCAAAATATGCGTCGCTGGCTGCCGCCATGTTGGTAGTACTGCTTCTTCCACCTCCTGACAAATCCAAATATCGACAAAAACGTGGATCATCAGTGGACCCGGCTGTGAATATGTTTATTTCTGCTGTGAAGTTGGACATTTTAACATGGGGCCTTATGGAACATCAGTTTTTGCCACTTTCGTGCTTCACTTCACAGACATTCAGACATCATTCGACCTGCTTTGGGTTCGTCGATGATCCATGTCTTTGCTGATATTTAGGTTAGCTGGGAGGTGGAAGAGGCAGTACATCCAGCATGGCGGCGGCCAGCACTGCATATTTTCAACTTCGGAAATCTTCTCACGCTCTATTCTGAGCAGTTCATCCAGCAATCTGCCATAATTCTAACCATTGCAACTGGGACCACTAGTGGAGTTTGAAATAATTTCATACAAGGTTTAGTATCATGTCATTCAACGATGGTGTAAGTAACAAAATACCAAATTACAGCAAACTGGAGATCTATCTTTGTTGACTGAAGCTCTGATCAGTGTCATAGACAGAGAGCAACATGAAGGAGTGGTTATTTTACAAAATCAGTTAATTTATCTGTTTTTATAACAATGGTTAAAATGTCATGTTTTGTCCACACTACACTTAAAAACTATTTGATATTATTTTTCTTTATGTCACCTAATCAGTTAATCGAGTAAGTGTTTAATATTATAGATGTATAATATAATCTCTGTGTATTGTTAAACGTTGTGTGGATGTATTCCTGTTGAGGCTCGGCACATTGAGAATGAAGAGTGTTGTCCTGTCAACATAAAGTCAGCCTGATGCCAAGAGAGACAGTAGAGTCTGAGAGTAGAAACATATAAACATAAAGTTACCAATAAAAGCTAAACTTTGAGACCTCTGAAGTCATCCTTGATTAATAACCCATATGTGGCTCTCCTGTGAACTGATCCTCTTGCAGTTGACCCCGGCTTGGATTTTGAACGACACTCTCTACTAAAAAAGGGAAAGGCTTGATCAAGGAGTGAAATGATAAGCCGGGGTAGGCGTTGGGCGGGATGTGCAGAGGTAATTCCAAGGAACCCTGCCCTCCGGATCTGAGGTGTCCAGTTTCATCTCTCGCTGCATGCCTGCTTACCTATCAGCAAAAACATGAACATCAACTTCAGATGACAGCAGGCTAAAATTGGTGGCTATCAAAACCCTTGAACTGGCAAGCTTGGCTCTGGTATCCGCTTTCTAGAGTGGAAGCCCTGTGTTCAGACACCTCCGGGTGAGGAGACGGTGTGCTCCACTCATTTGCAGAGCGGGTAATGTGGACGGCATAAACATAGCTTAAACTCTATTAGGCGAAAACTTTCACACTGTTAATTAGATGCAGCTGCACATGCTCCTCACATCTCCGATATAAACACAGGCTGATGAGTGAAGATTCAAATGTTTGCTGTGATCCACACAAAGTTCACCCTGCAGTATAAGTTTAACACTTACGAATCGATGTTTTTTTACTTTGCACAGATGGCAAAATGTAAATCTTACATGAGCAATGCAACCCCAGTAGAACAGTACTGGCCTTTATTAGCCAACTGCAGGCATATTGTACCAGCTGAGAAGTGATGCAAAATGTCAGTAAAGAAATATTTAGAAACCACATGTTAGTACTTCCTGCAGCAAGCTGGTTAGGAAGCTGATGTTTCCTTTGCGGCGTGTCGTTCGCCCTCCCTGTCCATGCTTTTCCTGTCTGTCTTCAGCTGTCTGCTCTCTGATGTCATCATTGGGTGTCAAACATAGTCACTGATATCTGTAAATTAAGTTATTTGCTTGGCCGTATCGTCTTGGTTAAATCTGGGATACTGTGGTTGAAACGTTTTTAAAGGTCCGGATTACTTACAGGCCCGATCATTGCTTCAGGTATTTCAACACGCTTCAAAGTGAAACATGGTGTGTTTAACTATGTTTAAAAATGTTTAACTATGTTTAAAAATGTTTCCAAATCATTTATCAATCAAACTTATCCAAGGTTTAAGTAGAGGTGAGGGATATTGATGATGTTGAGACACTGTTAGTGGATAAAATACGCAGATATGAATGTCCAGCAATCTGAATTCCTGACAGCAGGAGTTGTAATAGACGCAGAGATATGTACACAATTGTTTCCACCACTGTAAACAGTGTGGCAAAGCCTTCATTACAATGCCTATAGACTTAAGGTAAAGCCTCCCCACATATAGGTCCACCTTTATAGACTCATTCCAGTGTCTGAGACGCTGTCATCACCACTCCTACGGAGCGTACGTCAGTCTGGGTCATCTGCACCCTATATCATTTCTAGGAGGGTAGCTGGAACTAGAGCGATGTGATCCGGAGGAGCTGTTGACTAGCACGGCTGACCTTCTAAAAACTCCTCTTTCAATTTATAACACACTCTCACTCGCGGACACGCACACATACAAACATAATTTGCACATGCTTTCATTCACCGATAGTACTAACAGCAACGCCGGATACACACTTACAGAAATACACACACATGCACACACACACACACACACACACTTTGTAAATACTTGGCCTGGGGTTCAGGAGGAGGAAAGCCAAGGGGAGTCACTGACACAAATTGCTACTGTGGTTACCTCACGTCTGTGATGAGTTAGTAAGGAACCTCATTCTGTCTATATTTAGAGAAAGATGAACTTCAGAAGATGAAGTGTGATTAATCAAAATGCAAATAAACATCGTCTCCTTTTAAAGAAATTAAATTTCTCTGCTTCAGCGTTGCTAAAACGATGCAGCACGAGGACAATCTCGATTGTTATTAATCGTGTTATCGATCATCATATTTGATGAGAATGATGGGAAAACAGTTGTTTTCCTGGTGTGGGTGAAACCACGGTGTCTTGTTACCATGTGGGGGTCTCCTGCATTCATGGGTCAAGCCATTAATAACGATGGGAGGTTCCTCACTGTCAGCATTCATGCACCCCACAGGCTTTACAGCATGTCTGTACCAGATTACGTCACCGTTAAGTATGCACACACACCCTCTGTGCGTCTGTGTGCATATGAAAACGTATGGATTTTTTCCTTTCGTCCTGTAAGCGCCGCCACAAACACACGCAGCGACAAAGCAGACAGTATATGACACTGTGCTTAAATCATCAAGAGAGGATGCAC
The DNA here is from genome assembly GCA_023373845.1 of Nibea coibor. Classification (NCBI taxonomy): domain Eukaryota; kingdom Metazoa; phylum Chordata; class Actinopteri; family Sciaenidae; genus Nibea; species Nibea coibor. The sequence goes on from CM041721.1 coordinate 20,392,580, forward strand.
TCAAATAATGTTTGATCCCACAGAGACGAGACACGAGTACAGCTTATGAAAAATGATAAATGTGACACGCACGTTTTGTTTTCGTCTGACCGATATATAGGAGTCACGTGTCCATTCCTCAGCTTGTTTGTTATTGTTTGTTTCCTTGGATATAGTCAAGGCCTTGACACCTTGGCTTGACCCAGACAGTCATTTGGTGAACACTATATGCTAACACATTAGCAGCAGGCGGCACCATGTCCTGACATTTGACTCTGAAATCTAACCCTTTGTTCAGTAATGGAAAGGCCAAAAAGAAATGTTGTGCCCCTCTTGGGAGCTCGTGAGACTTGTTAACCTGCAAAAAAAAAAGTAGACCCTCCTCTCCGACATAAAAGTTAGTGATGGCATGTTATACCCGCCAGAGTCTGCCCGCATCTACGTAATAATGCAAACCGTCCAGGTTGGTTTTAGTAACACTGATTAGCACCCCGGTGCTATTATTGTTGTGCTCCTGTGTCTGCAACTGCAGTAACTGACATAACCGATACAGCTTTATGAAGGCAGTGAAAGTGGAAAAAACTCAGCTATAAATAGATCACAATGCGGCACTGCACGTATAACTTCAGTCTGTACACGCAGGGAACATCTTTGAAACTTCAGTCCTAAAGAGTTATTAAACTCTGAGGTGAAGGACCTTGTGTTGGATGAAACACTTCAGAGGATTTGCAGCGTCTGGAAGGGAGCTATAAGCGTTCATTTTTGGACATCTCAGCGATCCCGAGGATAGGTCACTTGACTTCTGGGGGTCTGTGCGTCCAAAGTTGTACAATTAAGACCTTTAAGTGCTATGAACGGTGAATATTATCTTGGCTGTGGCTTCCCGAAGACACTATCCTCTCTGGCTACTCAAGTGTCAGTCAAGCCAGCAGTTTCCACTGGCCGGGTCCAGGAGGGCCCCTGGTTATACGAGGCTCTGTGCTCCAAGGCATTCAGGTTATTTCATCTTATTTATTTCAAGACATGTTTAATATGTAGCTGCAAGGGGGAAAAAAACAATCTGACTACACTTTACAAGCTGGATCTATTCGTCACCTTCGCCTGCTTTCTAAAACTGTAGACATGGCCGGGTCCTGGAGGTTCCCCTTGTGACAAGAATAGCCCCATGATTTCATGAATGAGGGACCTGCAGGGTGAGAGACTCTATTTCTGAGTCGAAGAAGGATCTGGAAAACTTACTGGAACTTGAACGAAAACAAGACAGAGGACTTCGATGTGGGACACGTTTTAAAAAATCATTAACTTGCAATTATAAGGTTTAATTTGTGAGGCCGTGGTGTACTTGGAAACCACTGCTCAGCTACAGTGAAGTGAGTGAGAGTGTGAGAGGGACAGCAGCAGCAGCAAGTGTCATCTGGTCTTCCAACTTGGGGAGGGCTTTGGAGTTTAAAATGGTGTGAATATGATAGCCATCGGTATAGCTTATGCAAGTGGAGATCTGTCTGCAACCATTGAAAAGTTGACAGTTCGGAGGCACTAATCTGACAAAGGGACGGTGTAAATCAACAACAACACAACGATTTTGGATATCAACAGATATTTGGGACTTATTGGGTGCGCAGAAAAAAGAAAGAAAAAAAGAGAGGGGACTTTGCCTGAGTCTTTGGCGGCTGCTGGAGAAAGAGAGTTGGGAGGACGCACAGGCAAAAGGGCAAGAGGAAGACACCAAGGAGGTGAGTGGCGGATTTACCCTCGGAAGGGGTAAAAAGATGACTGTGGTGTCCCAGGAGAACCGACGAGACTGTGGTCATAACTCCTTTGCTGCAAGATGCTGCTGACTTGGAACCAGCGGACCAGGAGTGCAGCGAGAGGGTGGTCATCAACATCTCAGGTCTGCGTTTTGAGACCCAATTAAAGACCCTCTCCCGCTTCCCGGCCACGCTTTTGGGTGATCCGCGTAAAAGGATGCGTTTTTTCGACCCGCTGAGAAACGAGTACTTCTTCGACAGGAACAGGCCGAGCTTTGACGCCATCCTCTATTATTACCAGTCAGGCGGGCGGCTTCGGAGGCCGCGTGAGTGTCCCTGTGGATATTTTCCTGGAAGAAATCAGGTTTTATGAACTTGAGGAAGAGGTCATTGAGCTTTTCCGAGACGATGAAGGCTTGGCGAGGGAAGAGGAGCGCCCGTTGCCTAATAACGAGTTTCAGCGACAGTTTTGGCTCCTGTTTGAGTATCCGGAGAGTTCAGGACCTGCACGGATAATTGCCATCGTGTCAGTCATGGTTATCTTAATATCCATCATTATATTCTGCTTGGAGACTTTACCGAGTTTAGAGACGCCCCGCAGTGCACGACAATAACGCCAATGGTACTGCTCACGGCAAATCGCTCAGTCCGTTCACAGATCCCTTTTTCATGGTGGAGACACTTTGCATTGTGTGGTTCTCCTTGAATTCACCATGAGATTCCTCTCGTGTCCCAGTAAACCAGCTTTCTTTAAGAACATCATGAACTTGATCGATGTTGTGGCCATAGCACCTTATTTTATCACCCTGGGCCTCGATCTCGCAGAGCATCAGGGCAGCAGTCAGCAGGCTGCGTCTTTGGCCATACTGAGGGTCATCCGTCTGTGCGCGTTTTCAGGATTTTTTAAACTTTCCAGACACTCCAAGGGTCTCCAGATTCTCGGCCAAACGCTTCACGCAAGCCTCAGGGAGCTGGGACTGCTCATATTCTTCCTGATTATCGGAGTTGTTTTATTCTCCAGTTCTGTTTATTTTGCAGAGAGCAGAAGACCCCGAGTCTGGATTTACAAGTATACCTGATGCGTTTTGGTGGGCTGTGGTGACAATGACCACAGTTGGGTACGGAGACATGTGTCCCTCCACCATCTGGGGGAAATTCGTTGGATCTCTGTGCGCCATCGCCGGAGTGCTAACCATAGCTTTACCAGTCCCTGTGATAGTGTCAAATTTCAATTATTTCTACCACAGAGAGAACGAGGAGGAGGAAAACATTACGTACGTACACGTGACTTGTGGACAGCAGCAGCACCAGCCCTCCTTTGGTGAATGTGATTCAACTAAAAGTACCCAGTCGCTCTCCAAAACTGAGTCCTATCATGAAAGCGACGACTTGGAAACATACATCCACAACGTACATCCAGTGGAGATATACACAGGGAAACTGACAGATGTATAAAAAAAAAGGCAGCGCGTTTTATTTCTGGTGAGTTCCTGTGGACATACAATCCGGCTCCATCATGTCGGATGCTGCAGATGTTTTACGCACGCGTGGAGCCTCAGATGTGCACGCTACAACCCCAACAAAACGATGATTGGCTTCATTTCAGTGTAATTTTTTTTTTAAAACAAGCATTCCACACACTGCTGCAACCTTTTTAACTCTCTCATATAGTTACACGTTAGAAAACAAAGTGTGTGCTAACATATTTGGGAGTTCTCACATGAAAATAGTTGGCATATGCAAGAAAAAACGCGTGGAATATTGCAATAGCATCAGCTGTAACTGAGCCAAACGATAACCAAACCAAAGAGGAATGCATTTGGAGATGTTTTTTTGGTCTCTCAAAGCTCTTAAGTGACGTTTACGCACAATAACATGAGCAGCACGAGTCAAACTTTGGCTTCATCAAAGCCAAGCTTTAAATAAAGCTGAGAGTTCAGCCGTGCGTCATGACGCACCGGGCGACTGGATCTGCACAGAGAAGAGCGCGACAAAAGACCAACACAGACACTTAAACCAAGATATCAATTCCTCTGTATACTGAAGTTAGTTGGGTGTGCTCAGGGTTTGTTTGGAGTGCGCCATGCGCTGCACCATGGATACTGGCTGCAGTAATCCACGGCGTCCTAGCGCCTGTTTGTTCGTAACACACTTGATGGGATGTGCGCAGCGTGTTAAACTTAGTGGCTGCTAGTTTGCATGGAAGATTGTCGGTTTAACAGAGGCTCTTCCTCACGGCACAAGAATTTACACAACAACAAGAGAAGCATTTCATGATTTAACGATCAGCCTCTCGTAATCACAGGATAGTTTCATAATTATGGGATTATTCTCTAAAAAATAACGCATCTCCGGTTCTGAAGATGCGCAGTGAGAGGAGAAAAACATCTCCGAGTTCATTTTTCTTTGGCGCTTTTGACACCCTGCTTGAATCTGATCAGAAATGCCAAACCGAGTGAGCTCTGAGCGCCACTCTGTGGGTGATAAATGTTCCTGCAGACACAACACTCGCTCAGACTCTCCTGTGTGCAAATTAATACTTGAGCATTGAGTATCTCTGCACTGTTGCAGCTGGCCTTGACTGATTTAAGCCCCTGAGATCATGCTCTTTAACTCAGTATGCATCCGGATGCTTGTGATGGTTACAACTAAGCTCACCAGAAGCCTGACTGCTTTCTCTTACCTCCTCATGTTAACATAGTAGTGTTGTTTTCTGCTTACTTGCAGGAGGCAGACGATTAAATGAAGCTCGTTCCTCCGTCAGAGTCGCACCAAAATAAGAAGTGTGGGATTTGTCTTCGCCAAAATGTTGGATCATTTTTTTCCCTCATGGATATTCATGAAATGCCAGTGTTTGGAAAATGTCTTGGACGTTGTGTGTATCATCAGTAGAAAGAAAACAACATTCTTTTGTGTAGGCTTTATAAATGACCACGCTTTCTTTGTATAAAAGCCTTGTGTATACTGCGTTTTTTTTTTTGTAACTCTGAATTTTTCCCTTTCTTATGCAGCTTTATTACGCAAAGTTGGACTTGCAACTTACCTCTGTGTTGTTACGAACATTCAGATTGCATTGCAGCAACATATAGCCCAGAACATTACGATGCAATGTCTGCATGACATGAAGTACTCATTGTGACTTTTAAATGTAATAAAATATTTATTTTTCTAATTTAAACATGAACTTAACTTAATCATTGTTGTTTTTGTTTTTTTTATGAATAAATTGTGAATCAGGAAACATACCACTCATTATTTGTCACGTATGACACAGATAAGACTCAGAGAGAGGCGAGACGCCCTTTAATTAGTCAATACACTTCGTCACGTTTGGTGCTGAATGATGGGGGAAAGGCGCAGAAGCAGACGTTGGGTTGTCTTGCCACTGAACCAATTAACTTAATAAAATGTCATAGTGATAAAGAGAAGGGGGGGGGGGGGGGGGGGGGGGGGGGGGGGGGGGTTTGTTTGGCTAGAGGCAGATTTTTAATAAATAGGTCCAGATCACCTGATTTTGTGTTGAATGTGTGTTTTTGAGTTAGTTCTGCCCTCTCACTGTGTGTTTTCCTTCCAGACCCGCCTACATACAGCCCCCCCTCCCCCTCAGAGTCAGCAGTGGACACATATAGGTTATTAACGGATTACCGTGATGAGTTGCTCTGGTTGTTTGTTTTTTTTTTGGGATTTGTAGTTTTCTCTGAGGTGGATCAATCATCTGCGCTCTCCGTGGTGCTGAAACTGATCCTCCGCCCTCTGCAGAGAAAAAAAAATCCCGCATTTGCCTCCAAATGTGCAGCACCGAGCGGACACCGAGAAGATGCTATAACTTAGTCAATGTCATAAGTGTCAGATGTTGGGTGTGTGAGCCGTGCACATCCTGGATGCAAGCCCCCCCCCCCTTCTCCCTCCACACACACATACACACACACCCTCCTCCTCCCTCTGATGTGGCGTCTCACAGGGCTGCAGTCACTAATGATTTGACGTTTCGCACAGTGAAACGATGAAACGGGCTCACATGGATGGAGCGTGTCAGTCCCTGACACCTCGTCCTTAAATCCTTGGGGTGACACAGTGATTTAATCTCTCACTCAGTTGATGATGCGCTAGTTTCCCCCCCCCCCCCCCTGCGCTATAAATGATCCCGAAATGTTACACAGTGCGTGGATTTAGAGCTCCTGTTACCAACTGTCCTTCTTTGCAGTCTGATTGCGCCAGTGCTGGCACACACACACACAGGCGCTCTTGTTTTTGTGGTGTATGAAGAACTTCTGGCGGCGTGCTTTAGTAGAGCGGTCTGCATGCGTCGAAACCCTCCAACTCCTCCTCCTCCTCTTTCTCCTGCTGCCCTCCCTGCCTCCCTGCCTCCCTCCCTCCACCTCTCCCCCCCCTCACCCCCCCCCCTGCACTTGCATGTAAAAAAAAAAAATGCACAGCAAAACTTGCTTGACATTGTGGAGAAAACATTTGGACCATCTCTACCGCTGCTGCTGCTGGTGCTGCTGCTGCCGCTGGTGCACTCTCAACTCTCCATTTTGATGCTTTTATTCTTGCTCTCCGAGCCGAGCTGAAACACATTCTTGCCCGTCATCATCATCATCATCATCATCAAAAAAAAAGAAAAAAAAGAAAAGGCAGCAGATTCCCGCTGATGCAGTGATGTCTGGAAATGCCAAGGGTTCGCTTATTGCCCCTTACTGTATCTCCCCCCCTGAATTGCAGCGCAAGATTTTCTCCTGCGGTATACTGTAACGTGCTCTCGCCACAGGCAACTACCGACGCTTTGTCTTCTCCATCTCACGCATCTTTCATCATTAGACTCACCTGATTTCATCTTGTTTTATCTCATTAGACCTATTTGAGGACACTCTTGGGATGGCGACGAGCACGCTGAAGCTCTAGGGGTCTTTTTTTTTTTTTTTTTTTTTTTGGGGTAGGTGCAATGTAAAGTTGCCACATGACACTCACTGCTGCCCTGCAGTTGGATGGTTTTACTCGAGGATAAGACGCATTCAAGACCTTTCAAGATCAACCCACGGTAAGCCTCGAAACTGCTGACTTATACAACAGATATTGGTCGAGTTCATTTCATGATTTCTCTATCGACAGCTGATGTTCATGTGAAGGTAACAGACATGTGTTTTGTTGTTGGATGTTTTTTTTTTCTCCCTCCCCCTGTTTTCGCAGATGCATCTCAACTAGCGATGTATGCATGTAGAAACATCATATCAGTATGAAATGCTATGCGTCACATCATCATAATTCAGGCTGGTGTAGAGTGGCGTAGGATGGAGCGCTGTCATGCAGCGTTAAGACATACGAGCGTTTCTGTGTTGAACTAAAGTGGACAGCTTTACGCGGAGCAACATCTTTAAGAGAATATATAAAAAAACATCATATGCTCACTAATGAGTAATGCCTGGATTATATTAAGAGTCATAGCAAATCCTCATTAGGGTAATAGTCTTTAACCTTTACTACAGGATGGCTGCACTAATTGCAGGCTGAGAGAAGTAAATAAATAAATAAACTGCAGAAAATGCTGAGCCAGCAAATATCTTGGCTGTTTGATCCCATTATTTCCTCACTCTCTCTCTCTCCTCTCTCTCTCCCCCTCCCCCCCCCCCCCCCCCCCCCCCCCCCCCCCCCCCCCCGCCCCTCTCTATCTCTTTCTCTCTCTGGGTGACAGAGGCAGCAGTAACAACAGCAGCAGATGCATCGGAGAGCAGCAATGGTCAAGTCAGCGAGAACCGCAGTGGAGCCGCACTGAGGCAAAGCAGCCAACCAGCCCCTCTCGTATCAGGGGACGTCTCCGACAATTTAAGGGGTGTGGGAAGCTGAGGAGTGGAAAAATTTACCCCCCGAACCTGAATGCCTGCTCAGTCAGAATTAACCAACATCCCAACACAACTCCTCCTCCTCCATCTCCTCCATCTCCTCCTCCTCCTTCCAAAATGACCGTGGTAGCAGGAGATAACATGGATGAGACCTCGGCTGTCCCTGGCCACCCTCAGGGAACCTACCCCCCAGACCACAATGACCACGAATGCTGCGAGAGGGTGGTCATCACATAGCCGGTCTCCGGTTTGAGACACAGTTGAAAACTCTCTCCCAGTTTCCAGAAACGTTGCTGGGCAACCCCAAAAAGAGGATGCGGGTACTTTGACCCTCTGAGAAACGAGTACTTCTTCGACAGAAACCGCCCCAGCTTCGACGCCATCCTCTATTACTACCAGTCTGGGGGTCGTCTGAGAAGACCAGTGAATGTCCGTTGGATATGTTCTCAGAAGAGATCAAATTTTATGAGCTGGGAGTGGACGCGATGGAGAAGTTTCGCGAGGATGAGGGTTTCATCAGGGAGGAAGAGCGTCCTTTACCTGAGAAGAGTTCCAGCGTCAGATTTGGCTCCTGTTCGAGCACCCAGAAAGCTCAGGCACTGCGAGAGGGATTGCCATAGTGTCTGTGATGGTGATCCTGATTTCAATAGTCATATTTTGTTTAGAGACTTTACACAGCTGAAAGAAGACCCAGCAGGTCGAATAGTGAGAGTTGGGAACACTACTATTTATTACAAGCCAAATATCCTCACTGACCCCTTCTTCGTCATTGAGACTCTCTGTATAATCTGGTTCTCCTTTGAGTTGATAGTACGCTTTCTGGCTTGCCCAAGCAAACGGCCTTCTTCAAGAACATGATGAACATGATCGACATAGTGGCTATCATCCCCTACTTCATTACACTCGCACTGAGCTGGCTGAAGACCCAGAAAACGAGGGGAGTCGGGGGGAGCAGGCAACATCTCTGGCCATACTCAGGGTGATCCGTCTGGTCAGGGTGTTTCGGATTTTCAAGCTGTCACGACACTCCAAGGGACTGCAGATTTTGGGGCAAACCCTCAAGGCCAGCATGCGAGAGCTCGGATTGCTGATCTTCTTTCTGTTCATTGGAGTCATCTTGTTCTCCAGCGCTGTGTACTTTGCCGAGGCAGAGGAGAAGGATCCTTCTTTGGCAGCATCCCGGATGCGTTTTGGTGGGCTGTTGTGTCTATGACAACTGTGGGCTATGGGGACATGGTCCCAGTCACTATAGGAGGCAAGATTGTGGGATCTCTGTGTGCCATCGCCGGGAGTGTTAACAATTGCGCTCCCAGTGCCTGTCATTGTGTCCAACTTCAACTACTTCTACCACAGGGAGACCGAGGGAGAAGAGCAGGCCCAGCTGCTCAACGTCAGCAACCCCAACATCCCCTCTGAAACCAACTCCAGCCGCCGTAGTTCATCCACCGTCAGCAAGTCAGAGTACATGGAGATTGATGGAGACATAAACAATAGCATCGACAACTTTAGGGAGGCAAACCTCAGAACTGGCAATTGCACTATAGCCAACCAAAACTGTGTAAATAAAAGCAGCTGCTTACAGATGTTTAGACACTAGTTAGGAACTTTGGGATCTCTATGGGACTCTCACATGTGGAGTAGACCATCAGTAAGGAATGCTTCATTTACCTCCCCAAAGCACTCTATGGCATTAGGCCTACAACTAAGCTCAGCTATATAGAAAGGAAACAGAAAAAACAAAGCTCTTAGAGTATATGACAGGTAGATAGAATAATTAATTCTTCTGATCCTACAAATATATAGGTACATCAAAAAGAAAACATCAATTATTACGCATATACATGGCTCCCTGGAGGACGCAGAGCACACACTGTCTTATCAGATGACAGCGTGATAATTAAAATCTTATGCATGGAGTACAGATAACATTTCAGCAAGTTGCACAATGCACCAGAAAAGTCTGCAGAGACTGCAAGCATCTGCAGCCAAGTGGTAAGCGCCAAGAAATTAGTTAGGTGACCCCCCTCGCTCCTTCCCATCCTCCTCCTGCTCCTGCTCCCTCCTCCTTTTTCTCTCTCCTCCTTCTCTCCTCCTCTCTCCCCGCAAAGGATCTACTATTCAGCAAAGCACCTTATAGGAGGAAGACTGATCTCTCTTGTTTGGATGTAAACAGATGGTGATCTACACGCTTCACGGACATCCGCAATGCTGCTGTTTTCCAGCAGATGCTGTATTTGTGATATCACCAAGTGATTCAATGCCATGCCCTTTAGATGCAACACAGCACAATGATAAAGTGAGCTTCACACGAGCATGATTAGAGACTTTCCATTTTGATATCGGCATGCATGAGACATATCTCACATAATGGAAAGGATGTTCTTTTGGATACCTGCCTCCATCCACCCCCTTCTCATCTGTTTTCATACTTGAGTGCACTGGATGAGTTTTTAATTTGAAATGCTAATCATTTAGAAGCATAGAATTGAATGTTAAATCTTAAGGGAACAGTACATAAATGAGATCATAGCATGAAAAAAAGTAACCTGCATTATGGTCTATCGACTAAGGTACTTTTGTATCCTGGTATATTTAATGCATGACATGAGTATACAGCTTGTTGCAATTCAGGCACTCTGCAGTGCCCTATTGTCAGGGAAACTAAGGAAATCAAATTCTGGATGTTTCTGAATTGCGATCAAATATATCCAAACCCATTTTGAGGATGCAGAGTTTCTAATTTAAAAAGTAGTCAAAGAAACTGAATAAATATTATCAAAAATGCATATAAGCATAATAAGCACCAATTACAGTATTACGTCAATAGTGCAGTGCATGGACCTTCTTTGAACAAGAAATGTTAACATATCATTAGTCATGCTTCATTTCCACGTCAAATTTAAGTACATATTGGTTTGGAAATCACTAAAAAGAAAAGAGGATCAATACCAAATTTCACTTCATGTTACAGAGAATTATTCTGACATTAGTTGCTAGTGCCTTTATCCTCCCACCAACAGGACCAGTGAAAGTGCCTCTGTGTACAATGGGATTTGTGAGGTGGAGCAGAGCTGGTTTACCTTCTGTTCTCGTGTTTGATACACTGTTGGTTATGATGTTAATGATGCCAGATGAGCAAGGTTTGAAACAGCAGGTGATTGTGGTCAAAAAAAAAACAAAAACAAAAACAAAAAAAACATGAAAAAGATGATCATGGCTGTTAATGCACAACCCAGTTTTCATGCTGTCACGCACTTAATTATGCCTTAAGCAGCAATGTATTGTACTCTGCATGTTTACCAATCCAATCCAAAAGGGAATATCCATAGGTTTTAACCATCTTTTATTCATTTACGCCGTTTCCGTTCATGCACCATGCATCCTTTTTTCAGGGTCTCTACCTCAGTGAGGTCATTGCAAACTTGCTGCAGAGCTGCAAGCTTCAATGCAGGGCTTCCTATACCATAATGCAAAATGGAACCTTAAGTGTAAACTGCAGTCATGCAACATTGAATGTGAGAGTCCCAAAGCATAGCCTTTACACAAGCACTTAGGGCAAATAGTATACCACAATCCCGCTGCTTTCGTTTTTGTTTTTTCCACTTAAAGCTGCGCACAATCAGAATATTCATTTGTTTTGGAGAGTTTGTAAAGATTGCTTGACTCTCTTTAACGGGATGAGATTTATCGTTTCCTCTGTCGGTTTCTTTGGAACGACGGTAAAGTTACTGTTGCGTCACAGAAACACAGCTGAAGGTGTTTCGACACACACATGTATGAGGCGGTGGAGACGTTTGTTACAGTTCGTTCGAAGTCATCCTGCAATTCGTGGGCATTATGTGACGCACGGCAAAGTGCAGCCCGTCTTTTTTGCACATTTTGTTCCGTTGCTCGAACCATTTGTTTTTGCCTTTCTTTTTCACTGTGCTCACTCAAAATTGTTGTGCATTGTTTCTCAGCATATTGCTCCAGACAGACTCACTGCAGACAGATTGGGACAAATTGTACTTGAAAATCTCCAGCTACTGTACATCAACCTACACTCAGTACTAAGATGAATTCACCCAAATGATAGTAAGATTTTGTACTGTATGCCTTTATTTATTTATTTATTTATTTATTATGATTTAGCACTCTTCTGACAAGGTCCTGTAAAAAAAGAAAAAAGAACTCCACTGCAGTGCTACTTGAATGTCATAGTTGTTTCTGTTGGTGCAATGGCTATCCTTTGTGGTGCTAGGACAGGACTACTATTGTTGTCTTGTTACATCACATGTGAAGCATCAGCTGAAGCAAGCCTTCGTTAATCAGATCCATTTTATAATCCTTATTTCTGTTTTTTTCGGTGGCTGGTTGGTTAGTTTAGGGCACTGTTTGTCATTTTATTTGGACCTGATCTTCGTACTGTACTGCCGTCTGCAGTAATTTATCACGAGAGCAAAAAAAAAAAAAGATACACATTTGGGTCAGGGATCACCACTTTGTGTAGGGTTTCTCGTACAGAAGGATACAAATAATACCCAGTAACAGACATTATATTACTATATATAGAATGATATAAGAAAATCATAGTAGTCTCATCAATGCAGCTATCAGGAAATTGTTAGCTTTGGTCACAAGTTTCTCGTACGACTCATGCTTGAAAGTAGTGATGTGCGTGTAACATGTTCTGCAGGAGCGTGAGGTGAAGAAAAACACAAACGTTTAGCCCTCACATTAGCAGTGCCGTTGCTCCTCTTGCTGTGAGGGCATGTATGGATGGTGCTATGCATTCAATTACCCAACAGAAACATGCATTCTTAACAGCAATAGAATAACACATCGCCTGTTTCTTAGATGCTTTTTGTAATAAAAATAAATACTAAAATCTATTTTGAATGTCAGAGAAGCTGCGGTCACTTGACAGATAACTCACAACAGGGCTGTTTATGTACCAACCTCTTACCCTCTGTTCTGTGATTTTGTAAGGTCACCGGGGTGAAGCGTAGAGGCAGACATTTTCTCGAGAGAAACCCGTGAAATATCCAAATACAGGCTTTGTAACAGAGGCAGTCCCCATTAACCACCCAGGTTGGACCGGAGTTGTTTTGCAGTCAGGAAGAAAGGCTGCTGAAGGGTTCAGTCGAACCTATAACACAGTCCCAAAGGGACGAGCCCATAATGCACTTAGAGAGGATCTATCGTCAGTTCACCGGACTGATCAGCTATGTGAGAGAAAGTCAGAGAAGGTGCCTAAAAATGTTTTACATATTCCTTTGTTTAGCTTACTGTTAGATGTTACGCTTCTGCAAACAAACACGAGCGAGAAGATCTTAAAGAGAAAAAAAAACAAAAAAATACATGACATAACCGAATTAAACTATAAGAGAAAACACGAAATGTCATGAGAACAAAATGCAATTTAGCTACAATAAGATAGAGAAAAGTAACCACTATATACTGCAATTACTTATGAGAAACAGTTTTAATGTGTGTTTTTTGTTTTTCTTTGTTTTTTTGGTGGCACTGTAACATGACTGATATAGGAAGAACATGCCATATACTGGAATATCAAAGACAATATGTTCCTCTGGCAAGCCATGATAATGAAACTACTGTATTATGATCAATTGCTATACACTAAATGATATGGACAAGAAGTGTACTACTATTAAAAAAAAACAACCAACAACATATGGTTGATTCATTCAAACACCATGTTCACGTTTTTTCCAATCTCCACTGCTGAACCTACTGCTACAATGTATCTCTACAGAAAAACCTACTAATCGCAAAAAACTGCATGGTCGATGGAAGACTGCATGAGTTTTGCCTTTCAAACTGTGGATCAACTATAATACAGTTGCATCATTTAAAAAAAAAAAAAAAAAAGAAACCCTTGCTTTCATCTGCACCAAGGCTTCCTGTCTAAGGCCCTGTTCAGAAGTTGTCGTGAAACGTGTCCTCTGCTGGATTTCTTAAAAAATAAATAAATAAAAAATAATAATAAAGCACCTTAGCGCTGACCTCATCACTAAAGATGGCGTCCGGGTTATCCGAGCCGCTTCTCGGCGTTCTCGGTGTGTGATTTTCAGGTTGTGCTTGCGAGGCTCTGAATGTGAGCAAGGACATCAAGGGCTAGTTTCTCAAACTTTATCTCTATTCTAGGACTGAAACGCTCTTTCAAAAGTGACATTTTGCCCATTCTTATCTCAGTCTAGACTGTAGTGATACTGTGTTGTGTGAAACATGCCCGTCATGTCTAAGTGGTGGCCTGTGCCACACACCCTCTCCTCTGTACTACACAGGTGTTCTTGTTTGCTAAAGATCTTGACGTCGGACTGCTTTCTGCCCGCTGAGGAGGCGCTGAACAGGATCAAATGTTGGGATGTTGTGTATCTTACTTACGCCAAAGGTGATTGTCGATGAGGAGATCTTGTTTTGTGTTAGGAGTGTGATGGCCACGGTCTTTTCTGTCAAGAATGCACATTTAATCGCTGGTAGGGAAGTTTCGGAGCAAAAGCGCATAAAAGGACTGTTGAACTCTTCTGCTCTTCTTTTCATCCACAAGCAAACCAAACTCTTGATTGTGTTATCTAATCCAGCCGTCATTGTCACGTTGTGTTTTACCAAGGATTATGCTACAATGTGTTCAGTTTGTCAGATGATGACAAAGGCATGGTCTGTGATCTATGCAAGGGTTATTTGTTTTTTTTTTTTGTTTTTCTTATATCACTTATGATTTCACCTTACATTAACTTCAATAAATTTTTAAGGATCTGCTGGTGTACGCTCATTTTGGCTCGGGGGATGGGGGGTGTATTAGATCTGCACACAACAAAAAAAGAAAAGCTGCATAAATAAAACCATCTTGTACACTAAGTTGTCACAGCCCTTTCTGCATTGCGCTAACAGGAGAAATATGCTGCAGTGTGCATTGTTACACAGCTCGAGGTCTCAATCTAAATGTGTCCTACCTCTGTACTACAGTACCCTCTCACTGAGGCCATTAGCGGTGATTCACGGGGCTAAGGTAATGCTTCCTCACTAATCCTCCTGTCCCAGGAGAGACCCGCTTACTTCTGTCATTCCCCGTGAGTTGTTACACACCTCGGGGCCCTTCCTCTCACTCTGCTTTCACACGGACACATGTTTTAAATGATCTGAGGCGTTGCGCGTGCGCTGAAGTTATACTAACAATTATTTTAATCAACAATCTATAACATGTTTGAGAGGAGCGAGTGTCCGTCTCAGTTTTTCGCCTTCGAACTGCTTGTTTATCCATCTAAGTATAGCCAGGCACACGTTCGAGAAGCTCTTCACGGTATTTAAGGCACACTCTAAAACATCTCGCTCAACAACGCGCCTCATAAAGAAGAGGCCTTTCTATATAAAATATGTGCAGTGACCTTAAAACGGCGAACAAACAAGCAACCAATCATAAGGCAGTCAAAGGACAATCAAGCGACGAGAAGTGGAGTACGTGGGCGCATTTTTTGGGCTGTGAAAATGATTCATTCCCACTTCTGTCCTCTGATGGCGTGAAGCTGAATATTTGTGGAGAACATTGGAGGCATCACACTGAATGCTGCAGCTCATCTGTCCATCTGTCTCTCTCTCTTTCTCTCTCTATCTATCTGTCCATCTGTCTCCCTCTCAGTTTCTCCGTCCGCCGCAGGCTCTCTCTATACGCCTGCAGACCGGCTCTAATGTTTGCTGTATGGTGACCTTAACAGAAGTGAGCCTCTTCTTCCTTGTCCTCTGCATTGCCCTCAGGAAATGCAGCACTCCTCACTCTGCAGGCAGCAGCAGTAAGGGTGGGGTGGGCTGGCGCCGGTCCCACTCTTCTTGCACACACATACTCTCTCACTCTCTCTGTCTGTCTTTGTCTCTCTCTCCCTCTCCATCCTCTCCCCCCCTCCTGAGTGCTGTGAAGCTCCACTGGACTGTAATAGCACAGAGCATCATGCAGAAGAGAGCTCAGTCATAGTAGACAATATCACACCTGCTTTATTAGTCCTCTCTCTCTGCTGTTGCTGATCTTTACCGACACGAACACGCGCAAGGATTTAAAGATCCAACCGTGTCTGCTTATGTTTACTTTTCCCACATTCCTCTGTGACCATTTGTATTTTTTTTAAAGCTGCACTAATCAATATTTTATAAGCAATGGAATAAATGACTACGTGTAATGTGAAAGATTGCAGTAACAAACCCACAGAGAGCTGTCACCTGACTCTGCAGTTCCTCTCAGCTCATTCAAAAACCAGAAATGTATCTCTCAGTACTTTCTGACTTCTACAGCCCGTATGAAGCGCCAAGCCTCAAGTCCATCGATTCCTACTGAAGATGTAAACCTATATCACCAATTTATATTTTCCTGCACGGCTACGTGCTGTAGTTTTATCTAAACAGAAGTAAATTCAGCGTTTTTGGGATGAGATGTGATTTTTTGCAGCAGGAGCAGCAGCACGATGGCGCATGTCAGGAAAATGAACTACAGCACCCGTGTTTAAAGCTAAATGTTCGACAACGTGGCTCGCTGTTTTTAACCGTTTTCTGGATGACGACGGTGCAGAGGAATGCGATACATCAGGGCGACCCGGACAGTAGGTGTTAGTACGATCAGTTCATTGTTGGTTTTGGTTTATTCGCCTGTCTCCTCCTTTAAAAAAAAGAAAAAAGGTGACTTTGCTCACTTACTGTTGGATATTTATCAGAGGTTTCAGGTCAACACGTGCGCCCAGGTGTCAACCTCCGCATGCAAATGGGAAACGTGTAATTGAAACTGTGGTTTAAGCCACTGTCTTGGTAATCCCTGATCAGCATGTTGGACTAATTGAGGTGCTGTCGGTCAGTGGTGCAGTAGGCCTCCATCCAGCTTAACGCCCCCACCACCACCACCCCTCCTCGTCCACCCTCTATGCTCGGCCCTCCCTTGAATGAAAAGTCATCCGTCAGCTGCTAAACTGGAAAATGTGTGCTCACGGCCACGTCTGTGAGCAAATGTAATGTTGCTGCATGTGCTCAACGCCTCAGTCTTTCATTGTGTTTTCTCACACACACTCACACACACTCTCTCTCTCACACACACACACACACACACACATAAGGGATAGCTGATTTGCCTGAGTCAGGCCTCTGGCTCACTTGATATTCCCCGATCAATTTCTTTGAAGACAGACACTCATCCCATATCTCCCTTGTACAAAAATGCCGTGCCATTCCTGTTGACGTCATCCAAAAAGTTTCTCAAGGGCCTTTTCATTGTGGCCCGATGAGCCGTGCGTGCACAGTATCGTATGATTACTCTATATCAAATCACAAGTGTCCTCTGGTGTTGGTTTTATCGCTTTGTAAAAACCAAATCACAGGGATGCCCGTGCACAGTAGTCCACCTCTAACAGCCTTGTCTACAGCAGGTTCTGAATGTTAACAATGTGCAAAAAAAAGCTTTGACAGCATTATTGGATCTCCCATGCTTGAGCCAAAGCCCTTGGGCCTAACACCACCCCACCCCCAGGTCCAAGCCCACCAGCCTCTCCTATCCCCTTGATCCCAAAGGCCCTCTCTCTGGCCCACTTCCTCTTTGCATTACCTCCATCAGGCCAGGCTGCTGACACACTTGTTTAATAATTAAGGGCACGTCCATAATTTCTTCGTCCTTGTGGAAGTCCACAAATGGTCTCTGTGAAACTCAGGCCAGTTAAATGTACCTCTTTACCTCTGACAGCCCTACATCACTGTAGTGATACGGAAAAGATGATACAATCCAGTGAA
Source organism: Nibea coibor (assembly GCA_023373845.1). Lineage (NCBI taxonomy): Eukaryota > Metazoa > Chordata > Actinopteri > Sciaenidae > Nibea > Nibea coibor. The sequence goes on from CM041721.1 coordinate 20,409,903, forward strand.
GGTGGTGGTCGTGGGATCAGATCTTTTTTATCAGTTTCTGATCTAATTTCCATTGACGTAGACAGACTCACACATCATGCGGCAAAGCGTCTACCATCACTCTATGTTCTAGGAATAAAGCACGACAGAGTATGTCGGCCATAAACAAGCATCGATACGTTTGTTTGTCCAGCGTCCCTCCATGCACCTATAAAACAATCAATCTATAAACTGATCAATCCAGCTGTTCGTCCACTCATCTGTGAAAAATGCTGAACAAGAGTCTACAGATCCTCTGAGACTGTGTGGCTGTGCTAAGATGCATAGAAACATTAATTAGCATGCTAATTAGCACTAATCGCAAAGAACAGCTGAGGCTGAGGGGAATGTCTTCAGCTTTGCAGACAGTTATTCATGAAATTTTGGATAAATTGAACATTTTTAATCTGATGGTGGAGCTAAATTGAAGCTTAACTTCATCCCGAGGCAAACATGAACATCTCTGCACAGCAATCCAGGTAATAATTGTTGAGATATTGGACCAGAGTGACACCCCGGGCGACCCACGTTGGCATCTTCAGAGCAGAAATCGTAGACGTGTTCAGCTGGTTTAAGATTTAAATACTGACACTTAATTTTTTGTCAATATGGACATTTTGTTTTCCAATCCGATCCATCCAGCCATGGCAGGATCTGTTATCAATGCTAGCAGTCTCAGTATGTCCTTGTGGTATCAGGCGATGTGGATCTCAGTTTACATACTCCTCCTGCTCAGTGTGCAGTGTCAGCGTGCTTGTCTGGGGGAGAAAATTCAAAACTTAACATCAACGAAACCCAGCGCTGTGACCTTCCCGCTTCAGTTACATCACCGCACAGCGCTCAAGGAGGCTGGCAAATACAAAACCACAAACGGATATCACCATGAAGCACAAGGGCCGTGCTGAGATATACACAACCTGAGCCTCGCTTCTGCACGCTGGGTCACTGTAATGATGGAAAAGGTGGTTAATACTTGAAGGTTACTGGTGGGAAAAGGTATTACAGGACTAGTTTCTGCCAAGGATTGCATCAGTCAACAAAAGCATGCACATCCATATCTCATAAACACTACGTGTTGGACCAAAGTACATGTGAAAGCAGTGAGAATGTGTCTGTCCACTAGATAATCTATGAGCATTTATTGGTAAACCACCGTGTGACATTTCTACATACTTTAATCCACACCATCCAACCAATCTTTTTCCAAACCTAACCAAAGAGTTTGTAAAAAGTCAACATCAGCAATACAAACATCAGGCTTTTGAGTCAAAGTCACCATGACCACCTACATTGCAAATGTAGGTTCACCATCTAGACGCGACCTCAGAAGGGCTTCAAACCATTCTTGATCTTAATTCTCATGTATGTTAAACATGAAGCTAGAGCCAGCTCAGCTTAGCACGAGGAGTAGAAAATGTCTGCCCATGTCTGTGAAGTGAAACCAATGCAAAGTACTAAAGCTGCAGTTCCCCAAACATCCACTAGAGGCTGGCTACAGAATGAGTCAGTCTCCGTAAGCCCCCATATTATGTACAACATGTTTACAGCCTGGTACAAAAAACAGTTTTGGTCTCTATAGCTCGATAAGTAATATAGACATTACTGACGAATGTACTGAAGGTGAATTTTCAAAAACTCTCCTGTTCAGGTTATATTAAGGCTTAAAATTATGCACAATTAACAGTGTGACTGCTTTGATTGACAGATGGGTACTGTTACAGATGGCTTGTTTGAGCAACCAGGCACCAAGAAGTGGCAGGACTACTCGGGTGATGTGATGAATATCACGTCTGTGCTTTATAAAGTCAATGGTAACAGTTAGCCTTGCTTGGTCTAACAAACCAAAACAAACCAACCCTTTTTTACACTTGGTTTCATAAAAATTAAAAATATATATACTGTACAATATATTAGGTTGTCTTAGAGGCACTGAGAGGCTGATTTTGTCACGTTTGGACTAAACCAGACTAACTGTTTCCCTGTCTCCAGTGTTTAAACTAAGCTACAAGCTAAGTTTTAAGCTAAATGTAATAGATCCAGTCACAGAGCCAAGACGCCTCCACTACCATCTCTATACTTTTAGCTACGTCTCAATTATTTAACCGGACGTCTTCTCCAACACACGCCTGTTGATTTGGTATCACCTATGTCGGATCTTAGCCTCAAATGACAGACTGATGTTAAGGTTAAATATTGATGACTCGTCAATAGCCAAAAGAGGAAAATAAAACATGCATGGGATGTGTCTGTTACAGGAGAGGACACCAAGACTTTGTTGGACATAAACCACCGTCCGTGTTGCACTACATACAGACCCCATACAGCAGAGCCATTACATACTGTACGATGATGGAGGAGCATGTCAGTTTTCCTGCCCAGGACACATTAACTGGACTGCTGGTGGAATTTACTGTAAAGGCTTGTGTGGGTCAGTTGAGAGTTGTGCACACTGCAAAAAATATCCACCTTACTGAGCCGTTCTAAATATTGAAAACCAAGAAATAATAAATTACTACTTAATATTGACCCTTGTCTCAAGAAAATGTAAATGCAAAGAGCTGCAGAGAATTATTAGGAGTTCTGTTGGCATTTTCCAATTATACTGATGTTTTACATTATTCAATTTATCAATTAATTAATATCCTAGAGATCAAGGGGATGTCTTTGAATGTCTTCAGTAGTCTAAAATCCAAAGATATTCAATTTACCAGGATATACAACAGGAGAAACAAAAGAAAACAAACAATGAGATTAACTAATTTTTTTTTTATTTTAAATGTGGTCAAAGTGGTTGCAGATCACTTTTCTGTTGATCAGCTGATCGATTAATTGACTCATCATTTCAGCTTTACTTTTAACAGCTTAATATATATGAGACCAAGTAAGTTGTCAAAATTGTAATTTTTTGCAGTGCAGGCAGCTCCACTGGTGAGAGAGGCTGTCAAAGGCTGACAAATGGAGAGAGTGCTTTGTGCTGAGAGCCATCCCTACAGGTTTCCCATGCAGGCAGCATATTCGGCCCAGGAAGTATATTTATATGTATATATACAACATATCATTGACCATCATAATGTTCTCACATGGAAACCACATAACTTGAGAATGTAAGATTGTCCTGCACAGCGACATACAGTGCGGAAGAACGGTGAAAGTTAAAGGACTGCATTGTGCATGAAAGATGAACTACATCTGGATAAATCTGTGCAGATTATGACAATCATCTCAGCCCCAAGAAGTCAGGAGGCCTGTAGACCTGTGCTTCTGTTTAAAGTGATGACCACGTCCTGACTTACATTTGTTTTTAAAGCATCATTTACTGTTGTAAAGTTAGCAACACGTAGCTGTGAAGTGAAACCAATGCCAAAGTAAGTCCCCATGTTAAAATGTGCAACTTCACAGCAGAAATGTTTACAGCCTGGTACAAAAACCAGTTTTGGTCTCTATAGCTAATTTCCCCGTTCATGACAACTGTACTGAGTCTGAATTTATATAGACGTCGACTGTTAAAATTATATTAAGGGTTAAAGTTATGGGCCACAACTATATTGCCAGCATGCTATCCCCATACCAGCCATTTCACAGCCTTAGAGCATCGGGTGGGTCACATCTGACTAAACTAGAGGTGATAGCGCCTTTTCCATCAGGGCCCTCGACTCTGGAATGACCTGCCCGAGGAGATAACGGCTCACTGCATCAGTGAACTCTTAAAATAGCTTCTTGAAACAAATTGCCTTCATGTGATGTCGTCTTAGTTTGTACAACACTTTGGTTTATGACCCAATACCTGCAAAACTCATAACATGTAAGGGTCCAAGAACAGAGGGTGTCATATGTTGTACAGATCGTAAATGCATTTGTGATTCTGATTTTCAGATCTTAGCATGCTAACACGCTAAACAACGCTGTTAATCAGTACATGTTTGCCATCAGCATGTTAGCATTCAACTCAAAGCACCGCCGTGCCTCCACACACCCTCGCAGAGCCTCTAGCATCGCTCTAGGCTCTTACAATGCGTTCACAATGCTTTCTATTGTCTCATAATCCGTCCATGCCTCTCCGTTACAGACAGCTTACTCTTACTGGCAGCCACTGCAGCTACTGTGCCCTCTCCACATGCCCTCATAGCTGCAGTCCTCAAGGAAAGCGAGATTTCAGCAGTTTAACAGACTGAACCCCCGCAGAGGACAGCTCTGAGGAAAAGAAGAGTGAAAAATCAGGGATTTTTCTGCTTGTCCCGAACACCTGACCAAGACTTAAATGCTGTTTGCAGACATTTATTTGTAAATGCTCAGCATATTTCAGTTCAGACGTTTATGGACGGGGATTTGAAGTTGCAGAGTTGTCCCAGAGCTGTTAAAATCACAGCTCTGGTCTCTTTCTACTTTGATTTAACTCAGGTCTTTATAACATGTAACTAAAGGTTAATTCATATCTAGGAATTACCTCCCACCACTTTCGCTCCATCATTCTTCCTCACTCTCCAGCCCCTTATGATAATGAGCATGAATATGCAGTTTCAGCAAAACATGCTACTCAATAAACTAATCATTCGTTTTAGGCAACACTGTCCGTCACAGAGCAATTAATAATTAAGTCAGACGTGCTTTCAGGCAAATTCTGCACCGGTGTTTTCCCACTGGAGCATAAACCCCCCCGCCCAAAACACTGAAGTTATTTCCTGAAAATAAACATATGCTATTCTTGAATATGTCAGGTATGCATCTTCACAAAGACACCTCCATTATGTTTCAGTGCAGTGTCTGCACGAGTGTGTGTTGCCCCCCCCCCACACACACACACCTCACTCTCTGTGTTGCTGCTGACTCATTGTCACAGCCCCTGAATCTGCTGCCTGCCTGCGTTATTCACAAACTCACCTTCCTCTTGCTAGTGCCTGATCAGCACCTGGAGCCTGAAAGCAGAGGACGGGGCGGAGGTTTCAGCCCCATGTCCAGTTACACCAGTTTCACAGCTGGAACCATCAGCAACTAAACCAGTGGACAGGAAAGTTAATCGCATAATATAATATAATTCAACAGGCAAAATTCTTTGACTGCACTGAAAGAAGCTGCACTGTTTAGCATGTGCACAGTGTAAACAGTTAATAAATGGTTTATAACACTATAATGTGTGTTTGTGTATTTGTCAATAGTGATACCTCCTGTGAACACCTATAAGTAGAAGCAGAGATTATCCTTTTATACGCCAATCTCAATATAGCAACAACACATTTGTAATAATATAACGTTTATAGCTGAAATACTAGTTAAATAAATAGTTAGCAAATACTACACATTAATACACACCTCATATCTTCTTATAACTACATTATAGTGTGTTTATGTGTAGATGTTTATATACTGCACAAATACTAGAAATGAGAACATGTAGGGCCCTCTGATGAATCTGCAAATTGTCTTTAATGTCATCTGGGCTCCAGCTCCTTGCAACCCTCAAATGGATGAATGGAAAATGCAGAAAATAAATATGTTTACTGTGAGGAAAAATGTCAGTAAATCATAAAAAAGACTCCTCATTTCTCCAGTAGTTGCCTGGGTGTGATCCTGTTTTTAAGTTTTCTTCAAGTGATGCAGTAATAGTTTGTATATCCATGAGCATGCTACAAACCGGACCTACTAATAGTTTTTTCTTTTTATAGAGGAGATTTGGAAAAACAGCCAACTGACTGACTGATTATAGACTTTGAGTGAGCCAACATGCAGCACAGCAGCACCCTGACTCTGTTTGACCTGAATGGAACTGAACCTGACTATTTCATGTCCAGATAGCTGCTGTGAACAAAGATCTATTCCCCCTCAGAAAAACCCCTCCACTAAATGATCACTCCGTTAATGAAGTCAAATAACTTGCAGATTCATTGGTAATGAGAATAAACTGCAGCCCCAACAAGGACTATAACTTTGGACTGGCAATGCAAAGGGCACCTGATTCAGATATCTAACTGCAGAAATAGTGAAGCCGCTGTATGAGTATCGACTGTGCTCCTCCCTGTGTCTGTCAGAAGTCCTACAGGACTTCCTACAGGAAGAAAAAAAAAACAAGTCTCTGCTGCAGGTATCTACTGCTGCATTGGCCGGGGAGAGTGCAGAGCTGCAATATGCACGCATGCTCTGCTCCCAGCAGTGCAAAAAAAAAAACAAAAGACACTGAGAAATGTGATAATGCCTCATTTCTATCTGCATTACAGCCGCATTTAATCACCCAAAATCGATATTTCAAACTGTTATTTAACGTTTAAAAAGATGGTGTGCCTCACAGACTGTAGTATCAGGAGTTATTCTGTGTAACCTTGTGTGTGTGCTCAACTGAAGTTTGACTGCAGAGCTTCATCACTGACAGAAAGTGACCTGCCCCCTAGTGGAAGACATTGAAACGACAAACAGGAGTGATTTCACAGTGACCTTCGAGTGGAGGAGTTGTATGCGGTGTGCTTTAAATATGTATCGGTGCACGTATTTGAATCAGACAGCAGACAAACACCGGCTCTGAGTTTTCAGTTTTATTTAAGGTTCATTTTTCCAGACCTGCAGAGGACAGTTCACGTCCTTTAAGCGCCTCGATTTTTGTTTTTTGTTTTTTTTTTTTCTCGCAACATCACGTTAAAACCCATTGTATGACTCGGTGTTGGTTTCTCCAGGATGAGTTTGTTCATTTTTGTCAATACTGTTAAATAGGGAACAGCAGGAGGGGGTGGGTGGGTTGGTGGGTGGGTGGGTAAGAGAGGGAGAAAGAGAAAGAGAGAGAGAGAGAGAGAGAGAGAGAGAGAGAGAGAGAGAGAGAGAGAGAGAGAGAGAGAGAGAGAGAGAGAGAGCGAAGACGGATCAGAATTAAGACTTCAAAAAGAAAAAAGGCGGTGGTTGGAGAGGTCGATCTCAATTCCTCAAGGCTGAGAGCTCCTTAAATCACATCTACAGTACTTGGTTTTGTCTTGCAGCACCTCCCTTTGTGACACACACTCACATACAGTTGCCGAAATCACATACAATATTGCATATTCTTCAGCAATCACTGACGCCAGACTCCCCCGTTTCTAATCATTTGAGCTCCTTTCTCTCATCTGTCCGCTTTTAAGGCCTCGTTTAAGCCCTCGTGGGTCAAACAAAGAGGGACCTGTTAAACCCTGTCATTAGATTATTTCCTCATTCATCCTTGTCCTATCTACTCAGTGGCTGTCCATGTTAGGGCTAGCTACTGTAGGTACCACACAGTGGCACTGCGAGTAAGAGTCTAACCCTAGTGCTCAGGATGTGTGCCACGATCTCCCCCAAAAAAGCCCTGGCTCCCTGCGGTTAGGCAGTGCTCTATCCTCTGATACAGAGGTTCAGCAAAACTTTCCCTCCAGCAGGACGGGGCCGGCAGGAGCCCTTCTACTAAAGGGAATATGGGCCAAGTGGCCTCTCAAGCAGGCCATCTGTGTCCCTACCTAACAGGGAGCCCATGCATAGCCTGTGCCCTCAACTCCCCTGCGTCATCTGCATCATTCACTCTCGACTAAACCAAATCTCAGCTTCTTTTGTTTTTTAAAAAACCACTCAAAAAAAAAAAGAAAGAAAGAAAAAGTGAAAAGCTATGTACCAACCCTCTCTCTCCTCTCGCCTAATTCACGACTCAGCTGTAAGGGTTAACCGTTTCACAGTCTCCTGTTAAAGTGGGGAGGATGAGGGTCTTTGGGGCAAAGCTTCAAGAGCAGATTCACAGCTTGCTTCATTCTTTACTTAACTTTATCAAGACTTCAACTTTCAAAAAACACAAATGTTGTTCATGAGTAATCAGTTACTTTTTTTATATTTAAAAAGACCTCACTTCAGCTAATTTGTTTCTTTTTTGTCGGTTTGTGGAGTTAAATCTCGTGTCACCACTGGGCACTCGATGCTATACTGTCGAGCTCTTGTGCTCTCTGTTAACAGCGAGCTACACAATGAATTTCATGTTACGCCCAGAACTAGATGTAAGGAGTGGTGATGGCAGCAGACAGGGTAATGATAACTTGTGTACCACAAACAAAAACAAAAACAAATCGGCCTTCAGAATAGACAAAAAGGAAGGAGGAAGAGAAAAAGAAGAAAGCATGTTTGTTACTTCGTTAATAATTTTTCATACTCTGCAGATTGGTGTGTATTGCATTGGGAGGGAGGGGGCGGGAGCGGGGTACAGGATGAGTGGGTATAAAGTGGTAGTGGGGGAATGGATGGGTGTCTGCTGTAGTCTGTTTTCAGTGGCGGTCCACAGCGGCACTCTGTAGCAGCTCTGTGGTGGCCTGTCCCGGGGGTCTGAAGGCGGTCTGGAAGCCGGGTGGAGGGGAGTGGAACTGGCCGGCGGGGTTGGCTGTGGGAGGGGGCAGGTAGGAAGCCCAGCTGCCGGCGGCTCTGTGGTGGAGGGGGAGGTGGGCGTCGAGGAGGCCGGTGTGAAGGGGCTGGGGAGTGGGCACTGCTGAGCCGGCTGGGCCGTCCATCTCTGTGAGCGCCTGCAGGGACTTGAGCCAGTGTGGTGGGTTGTCGTCCTGGAGACAGTCTAAACTGTTCCCTGCTGTGGCCGGGATTCCTGCAGAGAGGAGGATGGGATGAAGAAGACGATTAATCAGTGTTTCACGTGATAAAACTCTCAGAACTTTAGAGTCAAAATGGTTGATCAAAAAGTTAATCGATATTCAATGAAATGAATCTACTCCAGCAAAAATACCAGAATGGGTTTGTTGTTTTGTGTCTTTTTAAATGAATTCAATGAATACTTTAATGTCTTACATCTTCTGGGGAAAAAAACAGCAGCTGTTTGTATTTTCTGACATTTTATAGACAAAGCCACAAATCCATTAATTAAGAAAATAACTGTCTGATAGATCAATAATGAAAACAGCCGCAGAACGGGGACTTTTCAGTTGTGCTGAATGTTGATATTCAGGTGAATTATTTGCAGAAAGTGCAAAATGATGTGATGCAGCAGGGAGAACAGTATCTAAAATGATTACTGTTCATTTGTACACGTTACTGGTTAAAAGTCGATACAACACTGAAGAAGGCTGAAGTGTCATTTGTTTTCTCAGATCAAAAGCACAAAATTAAATTTAGGATTATTCAACTGAAATACTTTAAATAGTTTCCCCATCCCCTTCCTCCATCCATTTTCTATAACTGCTTGTCCTCATCAGGGTCACGGCACACCGTGGACAAGACCAGTTCTACTTCAGAGTCTTCAGTGTGAGAATTTGCTGTTTGTCTCTGTTGAGATTAAAATTTACCGAATGTCCAACCAACAGCCCAAATACAACTATCCTGTTTGGCCTTTAGGAAGCTGTGACAGACCTTGTTTAGTATATTCTCACATTTTTATAGATTAAGAGATTAATTGAGAAGCTAACGAGCACATTAAGAAAAAGAAAATAGTTATCTGCTCCCTGATTCAATCTAAAACGGTTTTAAACCAGTAACTGGAACCACTGATCAAATATCAAAATGATTGCTGGTTGATTTTTCTACTATCATTTCAGTTACTTTCTACCTGTGATGATAGCAGGGTCCATCCAACTGGCTGTGCCGTCCCAGCTCAGGCTGTGTGAGATGCCCGCTGGCCCCGCCGGCCCACCAATGTGGTTAACACTGTTGGAGGATGAGGAGGATGAAGAGGAAGAGGAATTTGGGAGACCCCCGAAGTTGATATTGATGTTGGGCAGGAGAGCTCGCAGGCCGTCCTGCCACTCTTTCACATTTAAGCCGTCTATAGAGCCACTGTTTTCTGCAGGAGAGGAGAGGAGAACAGGTGTCGTGATCACAGACTAGTGGCTATCTGCAGAACTGCATCTAGTGTTTCCTCTCTGAGGTCAACAGAGGCTAAAACAAGTATTACAAATGCCACGGGCTAGTGTACATGTGTTGTGATATTAAATAATACTATTATGTAACACATCTGATCTCTATTTTCACATGCACAGCTTCAATAGGACACAGAAAGGTGCCACAGTGACCCAGGTGTCTGGTACCTGAGATGGGGATCCCTCCCAGCCCTGTGTTGTGCTGAGGGGGCAGATTCAGGTCCAGGAAATTACTGTGTGAGGCAGCACTGGCTGAGTGGTTCAAGTGTGTGAGGTTATTCCGTGTGGGGACGCCCATCCAGGGGTGTCTGGCGGCTGGCTGCTGCTGCTGACTGGCCTGGCTGTTCTGACTGCCGGGGAAACTGAAGGAGCTGTAGATGGCTCTGTGATGGAGCTGGGGGAGGCGTGGCAGGCCGCTGGGGAAGTGGTGAGAGGCGCTGGGGTTAGGGGGCAGTAGGCTGGGCCCATGGCTGCTCCCCTGAGCGAATGGCCCTGGGGACGAGGGGCTCTGATCCTGCACCGACAGCTCCTTCTCTATCAGGTCGGCCAAGGCTTTGCGGGTGACGTCGAAAGGATCGAAGCCCAGATCGTCGTCCTGCTGTTTGCTGGACGAGCCGAAGCCAAAGGCCGCCTGCCAGTCTGTGGAAGAAGACACTGGTATTGTGTCTGAAGAAAGAAGAGAGACGAGTTACTGTAGCTGTCCTTGATGTGAGAAATTCTTTATCAACCTTCCACAACATTTCTTTGACCAAGTGATTAACTGATGGCTGTTGACAAAGGGTGCTGCTGAGGAACACTTTACTGTGAAGTCTCACAGCTTGTCACTGCAAATCACTTATATATTAGATAGAAACATTCTTCTATATAAAAGGTGTTTATAAATGTTTGTTACGGATTTATCTTCACATTCCCACGTTTCTAAATGTTCTTTTAGTTTTGGATTTAATTCTTCTTTGTTTTTATTTGTTCTGTCTTTCTTTCATTGTTTTTTTTAGAGGCACTGTGTACCTTAAAGATAAATAAAGTTAATCTCACTGTCAAACCGTCTCTTTGGTATTTTTCTAAGATGAACGTCTTAAAGAACAATCTAAAACTTCCAAACATAAAGATTCACTGACTTAATGTGGACACAATGAATGAAAAACCTTATATGCGAAGCCTTATAATTGAGCTGATTTATTACCACAATGCCAGCAGGAGCTGGAAATGCCTAAATGATTGAGACCTTCCCTAATAGAGCCAAATTATTTATTAAATCAAATAAAGCAGCTGCAGGTCAACCAATTGTTTGAAAGTTAAACAAAATGCACAACAGATCACGCACTTCACACACACGAGATGTTAATTAAATCTCCGTTGTACCTGATGTGAAGAGGCTCTGTGGTTCAGGGGTCATGGGCCAGTCAGAACTGCCGCGTGGGGAGCTGGGGAAGGGTGGCAGGCCAGCGGGAAGAGGGTTAGGATGTCTGAAGTTACTGTTGTCTGAAAAGAGCGACTGGGACTCAGCTGCCGCACCCTCGAAGGGCGAACGGGCTGTGAGGTCTGACACGCTGATGGGCACCACCAAGCTGGGTTTGGTTAAACCCGGTGGAGGAGAAGGGGAGTCACTGGTGGGTATCTGGACAAAGAGAGGGAGGAGAGAAACGCTGTGAGATCGTCTTTCCTCAGACCTGATTTCCCTTGAAAGAAAACAGAGAGTTGAGGTTGAGGTTTTTACCTGTTGTAAAGTCTCGCCATTCACCATTCCGATTGACTCTGGAGGTTTGTCACTGGGACTGCAGACACACGGGAGACAAACTTAGACACACATCTACTAAAAATGACAATTGGAAGATAAACTAATTCTCTTTGGGTTGGTGTTTTTGTCGAGGAATCGTCTGTATTACCTGTTACTGTCACAGTTAGAAGAGAAGGGGGACAAGGCAGTACGCTGACCAGGACCCAGCTCTGTTTCTAGCCCGTCTGAAGTAATAACTTCTTGGTCTAGATAGTCTAGCAACGGAGGAGACTTGCGGTCCTCTGAAAGCCCGTTGGCCAGTTTGTTATGTCCTGACAGCGTCGGCCACCCATCTTTACCATTGCTACTGTTGGTTCTGTTACAAAGCAGGAGAAAAAAGCTTAGCGTGTTCATCAAGAATAAGAAGAGGATGAACATAGGAAGGAGGAACGTAAATAAAAAAAACAAACCTCTGTGTGGAGTTGGATTTACTCTTTGACTTCTCTGTTCCACATGCCGGAGGTTGTAGAAAGCTAGGGTTAATTTTATAGAGGTCTTGGAGGAGTTTCTGCTCATACTCTTGATGTTTTCCCGCCTAAAAAAAACAAAAATATACAACACAAATCCTGTTTGTTAATACACAAAGTGTAAAGCACACTCACCACACACAGGAAAGAGTAACGACGACTTTACCTGCATCTCCTCTTTAGTAAAGCTAGCCGCTTCATCCCCCAGCTCATGTAGATACATACAATCAGGTTTGGGACACTGCATACTTTTAAGAAAGTAACTGCAGTACTTTGTTGTGCCTAAAGAAGCCTGTAACAGACACACAGACACACAAGCTAAGGACTTTTACTTGAATCCTTTTCCATAAAGATGCTCATATATTACATACAGCACACAGAATTAAGTTATCACATCATCAGCATCTAAAGTTACACATGTTAAGCTAAATTATTGTTGCTACATCTTACCTTGAGTGTTCTGCCATCAACAACCACATTGTTCACACACTGTATTGCTCTTAGAGCGTCTTCAGAGCGGATGTAAGTGACATAAGCGCTGGCGCTAGGCCCCTGAAAAACCAGATAGTCAGAGTAAACACACAAGTCAAACAGATATACTGCTGTTTATATTTACTTACAATATCAATGTATAATGATGAATGATAATGAATTATTAAAACAATTATACCCACTGACAGCTGACATTAGTTTAATGTTGAAAAAAAAAAAAAACTGTTAACAACACATGGTTTAGAAACATCCTGTCACGCTGATTCAACCTCTCACCTGTGAACCGGCGTAAGACGTGCTATTGTTGATGACCACTTTATGGATTTTCCCAAACCTCCCAAAATACTCTGGTCGTTTTAGGACCTGTGGACACAATGCAAAAAGGATAAACACTATATTTACAACAGGCTTCAGTAGGAGGTTTTAAATCATTCCCTATTAAAATATTTGATTTTCACTGTAAAGCAGAAGCTGTGCTCACCTCCGGGTCGGCGAGTCGCTGCGAGAGCCCCACCACAAACACCAGGTTTCTCTGGACCACTCTGACACTGGCCAGGTGTTTACGATTTTCTGTCACCTTCTGCTTCTTCTCGTTCTGTTTCTGCTTCTTCTCGTTCTTTATCCTTTGGATCTCCTCCTGTGACAGAGGCTTGTATACAGCGGGGTCCTCTGGGTACGGCTACACAAAAACACGAGGATATGAGGAGCTGAGATACAAAAGATACTCTTCTAGTTTAAATCAAGTGAGTCCTAGAGATGTTAATGTGTTATTTTAAGCAGCTATCACAAGTCAAACTGCTAAAGCTTACATAAATTAATGATAATTCATTAATAATTAAATAATAAATGATGCTGAACTGATGATTTATATAACAAGTAGTGGGATAAAGTCTCCGATGAAGACTGAACATCATCCAAACACATCCTCTCTGTCATGATTGCGATGAGCTTCTCCGTTATCGTGTGTACTTCATCACATCCTCACCTTTCTACAGGCGGGGCAGAGGCCGTTCTCGTCTGTACGGATGCGGTGCCAACAGAAGCGGCAGATCTGATAGCCGCAGGTGCAGGGGAAGAAGTTGACGTCATCAATCTCCAGCGGCTCCATGCACAGAGGGCACTCCATGGGGTCGTCCTTCATTTCAGGGCTGTGGGACATCCTATGGCGCAGCGAGGGTGAGTGTTGAAGCTGGTCACAGAGCACAGGGGCTAATGAAACACATAAAAGGCCAAGTATGAGGACTCCATCATGATTGTTGCCGCCATGCATACTCAACAGCGGGATGGTACAGCTGACTTTATGACCACCAAGGTCGCAATAGCAGACTGAGCACACACCGAGATGTAGTCAACGCAGAATTTGATTTGAGTCAACAACCAGTGTGGAGGATTTAGTAGCAACCCTGTGGCCTCAAAACTTCTCCTTCCTAGTGGAAAAGAGAAACTACGGGAATGGCCCTGTTGAGTGCCGATGTTTAGTTTGTCCATTCTGGGCTACTGTAGAGAGACGGTGGCTCCAGCAGTGTTTTCTAACTAAACATATTTGTGCATATTATATTTAATTCCTACTGTAAATAAAGGCCTCTATATTTTATACACCTTTTGATTCTAACATTGAAGGTACATTAAATAACATTTCAGAGCTGTAATGATTACTCTATTGAACCAGTCTGTATTTTAACAATCAATTTAACATTTTCGGGAGTCTAAAGCTGCCAAAGGATGACAATAAAGTTGAATAAACATCTCTCTGAATCAGTCTGAGCATTACAACCTCCACGGATGTTTAAGTTATGGCATGAGTTTGGATTTAACCACATAAAAACACAAGCTGAATGTATGTCAGAGCAGCAGTCATCAGGCTGAAATGATACACGGATGTTGTGTCAGTTCTCAGGAATAGACACAACGTCGTGATGGACGTAAAAAAAAGGGAAACAACGCTACAACAAACTGCGTTTATTTACATATTTGACGGCTGTTGTTAGCCCCTCAAACACCAGCCTGGCTCTTTTCGTGACAGCACTGCTTGCCAGCTGACTAACTCAATGACAAACCCAGATTGGTTTAAAAAAAAAAAAAAAAAAGCCTGAGCAGAGTGGACGATAACAGAGAAATGCCTACGTTTCAAATACTTGGCAGCATTTGCTAATAAATTAGAGTGTCACGGTTTATTCCTGCCTCACTTCACAGATATCAGATGATTAGTAAAAAGCCAGAATACCCACTTTAGCCAGGCTGGTAACTTTAGCTGCTCTGTCCTCTGGATCGTACATTATGACAGATGTTATTTGACTAACGTTAGGCTAAGCAGGCTAACATTAGCCGCGAATTGGTAAAAGAAGCCGGTCTAACTAACAGCAAGTGTCCGGGAGCGATTGGCCATTAAACCACGACACCAAAACACACATGGGTTAATATTAACTTGATATATATATATATACGTGAAACAGGTATAAACACGTACAGTACAGCGTTACGCTTTCGCCTACATATTAACTGACAGTTTGCTTTTTTTTTTTTGCTCAACCGCTAGCATCGCCATAGCTAGCATGCTACATTATCATCTAAACGTACGGGGCTTTTGGAGCCAAGCGTACGACGCGGCCTACACAAGCTAACGCTGAACTGGGGGCAAGTTTTTGGCCACTAAAAAACAACTGACATCGTTCTCACGAGGTTAGGATTACCCGGACAGTTGTCTAGTGAGGTCGTGGACACTTTCAGTGTCAATCTGTAGGATCGTAGCAGACACAGCTGTCCTTTATTCGTTGAGGGAGAAATGGTAGCTGGCTAGCCCAGCTAGCGATTCGGCTAACGTTAGCGTTACTTACCCTGTCCGTATTTAGCTTAGGATTCCACTCCAAGGGAGTCACACCAAATTGGGCGGGGACTGCGAGCCAATATCTCTGAAATGTCAAAATTTCTATGAGCGGTCATACAAGGTAACCGTGAGTGTGTTGTTCTGTTGTAATTAAAATGCTGTAAAGATGTTTTGCCCCTTTCTTTTCTTGGTATTGTGGAGACAATTTACGCTCTAACCACCATCTTAGCTAGCATTAAAGTAGGGAGGAGGGAATGGGGCAAGTGTTCAGTGCGTCTGAGTCTGCGCAGATGTGCCGGTGCTTTGTGGGAAATTGAGTTTTCTATTTTAAAAGCTACTGCGTGTCCTACTAACACGTATAATATGCGTTGTGACGCCACAGCAAGGAGGTTGGCGGTTCGAACCCCGGCTGAGGCCTTTCTGAGTGTTCTGTTCAAAGTATACTGTACTTATACACCACAGTTTTGACATACATGTATATTAACGTGTGATACTTCATCTGAGAGGGAAATATTTACATTTTTTACTGCAATATATTAATTCTTCAGTTATTAGTTACATTGTAGATTGATTTTGTGACAAAACATGGGGCCAACTTTAAAAATATGCCAGGTTGTTACACGTTACATTACACAGGAGTATACGAAGTAGTTTAAATTAGCTCTCCGTTCATTATAATACATCAAAAACAAGACATTCAGCACAGTGAGCACTTTCCCTTCCCGTTTTACTTGTAACTGAGTATTTTACTTCACAAAAGAGCCTGTGTAGTTAATCTAATTCCTTGTATGTGAAAATCTACTTGGCAATAAACCTGATTACATCACTGATATTAAACAATTACCCTTCTTTATTGTCAGAAACACAGAGTACCTTGTTATTATGTTTCATAATTTATTTACAAGAATCATGAACTCAAGCAAAATGTGAGAAAAGGTGGTTCATTTAGTTATTGCAGTTTCATTTATTAAAAACAATGTAAAATGTGAAATGAAAGTGGATCATTTATGTATTCAATAACTATTTTACACCCAGGTTTCACATAAATTTTAAGGCCAAAATTGATAAATTACATTCCAACGTATAACAAACCTAATCTTCAATAGTTTAAAAACTGAAAATGTTTTCAATCGATCCACATGAAGCTGGGTTTGGGCCAGTGCTCGGCAGCTTTATTGGGATCCACAGAGTCTAAGGTGAGCGTGGGGGCGATGGGGTGTGGCGACACCAGAGACAACCGTGCAGCCAGGAGCCCCATCCGAACACAGCTGTCTGTGTCTCGATGCTGGAGAATCCCGACCATCAAGGCACCTGCAAGACTGCAGAGACAGAGCGAGATGAGCGTCATTTGAGAAAGAGGTCATGGAAAATGAAACGTGAATGAGAGGAGAGGAAATTTGGAAAATAACACAGGGAGAAGAAAGTAGGTCAAGTAATTTTTTAGCACCTATCTCCTGCTCCTGATACATTCATTGTCTCCTCTGCTGTCACAGTCAGTGCTGGGTAGTGGAGAGCACAGAGCCGCCTCCTCTGCAAACACAGGTGCAGTAAACATCTTCACTTTCACTGTCACTATAATAATCACCATCATTATCCGTCTAAATATATGCTGCCCTTACCCTCTTTTGTTTCCTTGGCTGCAGGTTGACTGAGGCTGCATCATGCTCCCCGCACACCAGCAGTCCATTAGCCCCCAGAGTCACCACCAGACAGTGTAGATGCTCCAGAAGGGGGCGCGAGAGAGCCACAGCAATACTCAGCACCTCCTCGAAAGAACTCGGCAGCACTGCAACCCCACAAAACAAAACCACATCCTCAGCTACTATCACGCTATTTGCATTTTTCACATGAACTCTAACTGTGAGGGAGGATATGAAAGACACTCCACAGTTGCACCATTAAATACTCATTAAGGAATATAGTTTTACCTTCAGGTGTTGGGAGACCAAGTGTTTTGTTCATGGTGCACAGCTCTGCCAGGTTCGGGGATGAGTAGGACAGAGACTTCCAGGAATCTGAAAGGAAAGGCTTACAAGCCTTTTCTGGATCTGTGGGCTCATACCAAACTGTGACACACGTTGATGAATTGTATTAAAATCAACCAGAGCTTCAGTTTATTGTTATTTTTTATAATTTTGTAACCACCTCCCCTCCTCTGTTTACCATTGATGTTGTGTTTAGAGGCGATGGAACAAACGTAGTTGATGGTGGAGACGGGAATGTTTCCATCCAGACACACGAGAGTGGCTGATGAAAGCTGCTTCTCAAACTGGGACACCTTTAAAAGATATTTAAAGTTGGAATAAAGTACTAATTGTTCACTGATCATCAGGTCAGTGATATATATAAGCATGTACACAAAATGTACAATGTCTCTATGCACTGATTGAGCTCACACTGCCCACACTGATAATGACTATATCAGGGGTATAACCACATTAAAATAATCAGTATAACTTATGTCTAAATGTGGGGTTGTTTGATTTGTCACTGGGACTTACATATTGCTCTGTGATTTGCTCATGAATGTCCATGTCTCCCAGTCCAAGACTCATTTCTCCACTCTCAGCGATAACAACACAGTAAGTAGCTGTGCTTTGCTCTTCTAGTCTGGCCACACCACTTGTGTTCTTACAGAAATAAGAAAAAAAACAAAGTCAAATAAACATTTTCCATTTAAATATTAAAGTGAAATAGACTATAATCATGCTTGTTGTTGGCATACCATGTGTTTACAGTAGTTAAACACTGCATCACTGTGTGAATCAGCTCCCGTAGCTGAGATGAACAGAGGTCTACGGCCCAGTCGACTCAGAGAGTCTTTAGAGAAAGCACCAAAGTCGTCAGAATGGGACAAATTTAAACTACGGATGGAAAGATGAATTAACATAATCAGATAAAAACTCACCAGCAATGTTCCGACCTACACCACCAAATGATTGACAGACGCTTCCTGGGTTGGTCTGACCAAACTGAAAGAGACATTAAAACGTAAACAACGCGCCCTAGAGCAGTGTGCGTGAATGCACGTTATAAATTAAACTTACCTGAAGTGTTTTTGTTTTTCCTTTAGCAATAAAGTCAACGTTTATTCCTCCTATGACTACCTGTAACAGAACAGCATTGTGGGTAGTGTATTCTGCCCATATTTGACTGAAACATTTGGCACATTGTGTGTGTTTATACTCACAATATCTGAGTCTGATTTTCCATGACGACGAGTGTTGCCCTTGAGTTTTCCCTCATTCATTTGTTTTGACAGTGCACATGCTATCTGACTGCCCACCTTAGCGTTGTTATGAATCAGAGCAATGTCTGAGAACATCACAGGTTAAGGACAAATTTGTTGTAATACACCTTGTAGACACGGTACTGTTACATTGTCCGGCCTATGAGAAAACACATTTATCAGACTTCTTTGCGTCAATAGTTTCAAAGGACTGATATGATGACTGATCTCAGTTCTCAGATTTTCAGCAGGATACTGGCCTGAAGGGACTTTCCTTTCGTCAGATCATTCACCTTTTGAAGAATGAATGGTGTCACATCTCTTCCTGTTATACCTTTAGCACTAAAAAAAAGAGAACAAAAAGTGATTATTTTTTCCAGCTAAGACCAATGGTTTACACACAGATTATAAGCCACACGGACTCTCTGTACCTTGCCTCTATCACTGCAGCCTGTATGGCTTCTTCTATCTCCTGTCCGACTGCTGCGTGTTCATCTGGGATGGGCACCGCTAACAGGACCCCGCTTTGGAGACCCAGTGACAGAGCGCTTGCTGCATGAACCAGAAACACCCCAAACAGACACAGCCACGTTCATAACCTTTGTGTGTTTATCATTATGGAAACTATCAAGGCTGGGGATAAAAAAAAGGTGATATACCAATGAGTTCTGCAGCCTCCTCAGGGTTGCTGACTTGGTATGGAGAAGTGAATCCGCTTTGTGGAGAGAAGAAGGCTGGGAAATTCTTCAGCGCCCCATAAGTGGCTACACAGACGCCCTGCGTCTCCTAATAAAAGATACATGACAATACAGCAATATAACAAGCTTATCTAATTTTGAAAGTACAAAATGAGTGTGCACCATATCCACGTCTAAGACTGTGTGATGTAAAGCGTGTGTCTGTGTGTGTATCTTCTAACACCTCTTATCGGTGTTAAACCACGTGTTATGTTTTGGCTTTATCAGTTAAAATTATTTCAATATGCTTACAAGGAACTCGAGGGTGCGGCCGATGTCCAATATAGACTTCACACCAGCGGAGACCACTGCAATGGGAGTCCTGCCGAGCTCTGTCAGATCTGCACTGATGTCCAGACCTGAAGGAGTAATCAGTTACTTACTATGGTGACTAATAGTAAATCTTCAAAGGCATTCGCCAAACAAGAAGTTAACGCGATGATAACTTCTTCTTCTTAAAATCTATGTAAAGTAAGAATACATATGTGTTCAGAGTCCGTCAGACTCAGAAGAGAAGAAAAAGAAGAGAAGAAACTCTTGAGCAAGATGAATTAATCTCTATCTCTCTGCTAGGGGTACAGGGGTGTGGTCAAGGTGGCCTCAGCGTGTCATCGAGCCACCATTTAAGGACCGCCCACAAAATCCTGGACTGAAAACTGATGAAAAACTGTTTTAACCTGTAACTGCACATGTCAGTAATATATCATTCAGTCTTTTCGCATGCTTTTAGCAACTGTTTTCCAACATATTTTATGTATTTTGAAAGAAATCTCAGATTTGCCTCGACAGTAACTTTAATATACCATCAAGACAAACTGGCAGTTTTGGTGTCCTTTCACATGGAGGTCATCAACCAGGTGGACTGACCTCCATATGGACCACATTTGAGACTCCATAAGCACTCTCATTTGAAAGGAGGCCAAAGCATTCAGTCACTGAGTCTCTTTCAATAGTTTGTGTCAGTATGTAGAGAAGTCAGTTGAGCATATCCCATCAAGGTCTGCTTACTGTTCTCTCCGTCTCTGTGAACTCCTCCGATGCCTCCGGTGACAAACACAGGGATACCAGCTCGATGTGCTGCTATCATAGTGGCTGACACTGTGGTTCCCCCGGACAGTCCCTAAGATAGAAAAACACAGACTGCAGCATTCAAAACACCATAAATGACTCATAACTTACTTATTTTGATCTCGAGTGCGAGCCTGTCTCACTTTGCTGACGGCATAAGGCAAATCACGTCGGGACACCTTCAGGGAGCTCTTGCAGCGAGCGAGGTGGTCGAGCTCTTCTGACGACAGACCAACGTGGACTTCACCCTCAATTATTCCAACTGTGGCTGGAGTGGCTCCTTCAGCTCTCACAATGGCCTCCACCTCCTTTGCTGTGCTGCATTAAAACATTAGTGGCACTCAATTATAAGTGACTAAATCAACTACTGACACTTGGAGATTATAGCAAGTACCTCAGGTTGTGTGGATAGGGCATGCCATGTGTGATAATAGTGCTCTCGAGCGCGACCACAGGTTTGTTTTCTGCCAGCGCCTGTGATACAGATGGATGAACTCTGAAGTGGCAGTCTAAGAGAAGAAGTCATGGTTTAATGATGAAGTCGTCATCCATCAGTGTAGTTTTAGAGATAAGAGTACAATGAGAAGATGTCGTCACCATTTTTGCACAGTCTCCTCTGATAAGTTGTGATTCCTCTTTTCAGGATGAGTGCAGAGGCTCTCTTCAGCATCCTCATTCTGTTCAGATTTTGTGGACAAACCCTGAAAATCTGAAGAGTTACAAATCAGATGAAGCTTTCCACACAATTAATGCCATTCAAATCTCTTTCATTGTTTCATGATACTTGCAAATTGATCTGTTCAAGGCTGTGGTCTCCTCACGAGAGTTCCTCCTCCTCAGGCAAGCACTGGAAGTAATGTGACTTCAGACTTATTGATAGTCTAAAAATATGAAGAGATTAGGAGAGAGACACATTTATACAACTCCTTTGAAATATATATTTAAAAATTGGTGCCACAACATAAAATTACAAGAAGAACGTCACAAAATGTCTCAATGAAAGCTTAACAACATCACACAAAAGGGACAGTAAGGTTGATTCATTGCTATGTTCACTTCCTGCAGACTTCTTTATTTGATAGAAAACATTTCATAATATACGTTACATCAACTTAAATTGTCTGAAGAACAGTCTTTGAAATGCATTACACGTGCCGTGCTTGTCCGAATCAAAACAATGAGCATTACCTCGGCTTCTTGAAGGAAAAAATCAAACAGGCTCCCCAGTTGCATCACACCCTGCAGTGTGTTTTCTGCCACTGCAAGGCACAAGTCCAGTTCAGCCATTGTGAGGATTTTCTTTGCTCCAGTTAGTTGGGACAAATTCCCATCGCCCTCCCCCCCGTTTTTTTGAGGCCACTCTCAGAAACTGACACCCACATTCCTGAGCTGGGGTCTGCATTTGTATCTGTTTTAACTAATTTATTCCCCAAAGACTGTTAGCTGAAATGTTATCTGAGACACAAAATTTCACAACTTGTGGTAGCATTGCAAGTTTAACACTCTTTAATCTGTCATCAGCGACTCTGAGTAAATCAGAGATTCATCAACAAACAGTTTAAATACGAGTTACAATAAAAAGCTGCATCTCTCTAAAGAAGTTATCAACATTAACTCATGCTCTGTGCGGTAGGAGACCTGTGGTTTAAATATTGACCGTTTAATCAAAACATCCACACTTTGAGGTATTAAAAAGCACAGCATGTTACATTAAATCAGCTCATTGTAAAGAATAAAGTGTCCCACAGACGGGGCTTAATGCTTACCTTCTCCACTGCAACAAAAATGTTAGAAACTTTGCCCAGAAGGCTGAACTTTGACCCGAACACTGTTTACACAGTCCACAAGCATCAACCACAGATCTCTGTTGTCTAAAAGTACTCATGTGATACATGTCAAGCATGTGATATTTAACATTAAAGACAAGCAGATACATGGTAAAAATACAGCATGAACGTGTGTCATGAAGTGTCCACATATTCCCTTTTTTGAAAGTTTAATTGAAAACTGGTCCCAGTCTTCTACGCTGATCAAATATCGGCTAATGGTTTGTGCTTTGCGTCCAAGCCACCACCGAGAGGATCCTGGGCATCAATATTGAGTATTTCTCTCTTTTTCTACAAACATTTTAAATGCTAACACGGACACATATTTACTTTTAATGAATAGTATAATAAATATTAAATATTATAAATAGCATCTACGCTCATTAAGTTGAATTTGTGGTTACACCATGAAAGAGTCTGACAAGTGACTGTAGTAAACACATGTAGAAATGTGTCATCCTGTGACGAACTCTATGTGTATTACTGAATGCGACTGTGAAAAAAAAGTATAAAAGAATACTTGCTGTCGAGGGAGAAGATGATGAAGACTCTTCTGGTTGGCAGCAGAAGAGGGGGCGTTCACAGGAGCTTTAATTATTGATGCAAACTAAGTTTTCTCGATGTCTCTCAACAAAGAGAGGGTTGAGCTCAACTGAGTTGCACATTTGAACCTTTTCAGTCACATAAAGTCCCATTTCTTTGACAGTGAAATGACTTTCATTTGTCCCCATATAGATCTCAGCTGAGGTCCTCTCAACCTCCGAGCTTTCCAGTAATTCATCTTCAAACCACTGTGGATGCTCCAGCTGGTACGCATGAAAAGCCTCGATGGCGTCCCGCAGGGCTCTTCCTGAGGGACACTGGTAGTACTCGTCCTCTGAAAGCCCTTCAATGTGATTCACTCTGCCTGGCTTGTGCTTTTCAGTGTCCAGGATCCTGAAAAATAACTCCTCAAACTGTTTCATCAGCCTGTATCGCACTGTAATGTTAAAGGGTGAAGGAACGTCTTCTTGAGAGCAGACATCATCAAAGTAAGCAACGATGTACTTTTCAAATGACGCAGATCGGATAAAATGGGGGACCATGAGGCTGAGGGCTGGACTGAGCATGTCACCCACAGGTGAGCAGGCGTCCTCTCTCAGAAAAACCTGTTTGTCTCCACACATGGCTCTCCATTTGGCCTGTACTCCTCGAGAGCACAGGATTAAAATCTTATCTGAAGAGTTTTCTATTTGCTCTCTGTGCCAATCCAACCACTGGATGCTTCCCAACACTCCCAGTCTTGTAGAGTCCAGCAGGTCCAGGACCACTTCGGTCCCACATCTGGTCGTGAGGAAGGCAGACAGCTTGAGAACAATGTTTTTGTATAAAGGGTGGTCGAGGGAGTAGATGAGGAGGACTCTTTTTCTCTCTTGCACTTGGAAACCTTCTGGTTGTTCTTTGGCAGCGGAAGAGGAGGTCTTCACAGGATCTGAGAGAACAAAGAAGTCTGCTGATTAATTATCAATGCAAGCTGCGTTTTATATTCAAAAAAGTGAGACGGCAAACCTTCATGAGATGCTCTCCACAGGAAATAAGCGAGACAACTTCCAATGACAAGCAGCCCCACAGATGCCTTTATAATTAAAGTCCGTGGTGGATAATCTGAAGGAGAAAACAACCAAATGAGGAAAAACATACCTATGATTAACTAAATAACCACAATGATCACAAAAAATGAACTGAAATATAAATACACAACATTATGCCAGAGATTTCCAAACTGTGGTTCAGATTGAGAAATAAAAAAACGAACGTTACATTGCATAAATTTACATACATTTTTAGTTTTGGGAAAAATAAGGGATTGTTTGAGAAATCTAGAGGTCAATATTGAAACACTTCTGACACCTGCAACAAGTAATCTGAAGTGAACACAGTTTGGAAACAGCTGGTTACTGATTATATGTCAAAAATCTTACTCACATGAACAGTAATTGAATATTTTCTCGGGGCGCCAACAGTCATTCTTGCATCGAATAAAAAATGGATGAATCTTTAAAACAAGCAAAATTAGGGTGATGTTATACATCTGCAAGTAATATTTCTTTGTTAGGTATTGCTAAAAAAAAAAAAGTAACTTACGGTTACTAACAGTTTACATTGTGAGAGCTGCCCGAATTCAAACGTCACATCCAGCGAGGTTTTGTTTCCCTGTTTGTTTAAGGAGTGAATGCAGTACGACATCAGGTGTGATACAGAGCTACGGGATTTCTCAGTGTGTTCAATATCCACTTTCCACATCAACAAAATGAAACACAGTCTCAAACGCAACAAGACAAAACAAGACATATTCATAATTGTTTTAAATCAGAAGATGTTTTGCCATATAAAGTTATATACGAAGCAGGATTACAGTCCACCTGTATCTCTTTCTAACACAGAAAATTCAGTATATTTACCTTTGTGACATTCTTTGAGTAATGTAAGCCTTGACTCTGGATGGAGACTTGGTATCTCTCTGAGTATTGCGCTGCCTCAAACCCCACGACGATGCATAACTTTCCATGCTTCCTGTGCACAGACACGTTCATGTGAGGGTTCCACAGGCTGCCTGAAATGACAAAACATGCAGAGTACGACGCAGAAATGTTCCTGGGTCTCTCACAGTAGTCCGTTAAAAACTTGTAAGATGTAAAGAGTTTCAAGTTTACCATTTTGCAGACAGATTTGGGACTTCTGGATTCTTCTGTCATCACATCCTGTCATAAAAAATAATAAACAGGTGATCAGAAGATTGTCTTGGATTTTGAGTCACTTCTTCAGATGCAAGAAATAATTAATTGTTTACACATTTAAATGTGATAAATATTAAAGAGAACTGATTAGGTCAGCACAATGTAGTTTTAGCTGAACACAACACAGAAAAAATACACCCTAAAATCACAGCAAATGTATATTATTCATATAAATTGATACATGTCTAACACAGTAAATGTATTCTTGCTTTTCAGTGCAGGTTTCAGGGATTCTGATCTGAAGGGAACTGACCTGGGACTGTAATTTTCTTTCTAATCATCTCGTCTGCATCATCAGGTTGTGGCAAATTCAAAACGGACACCGTGTATGTATGTCGAGGCTCTACCGCAACTCCGTACAAGGAAAAAGTCCACTAATAAATAAAGAAAAACAAACTGTAGGTTGTCTGATCAGTTATGCGCCACTGTTCTAGCACGAGTTTGATTAATAAATATGTCTTACCCTCTGACCTGCTGGATTCTGTGGATTGTTGAGTTTGTAAGAAAACTTCACACACATGCTTTGATTTGTATTTTCATCCAGAATATTTATCTCTGATCCGTGAACTGTGAATATACCCCCTGTGAACAGAAAACAGTATTTTAAACAAAGTCTTTCTCTGATTTCCCCTTGGATGAAAGATTTGTTGTTTTACAATTGGTATTTTATGCATTTTGCGATCTGAGCTATAACAACGCTCTACTTTGAGCAGATTTTAGCATGACTTACCATTGGCCTTTAGTTTCCATGTGATATTCATAACAGAAACAGGCACACGTTCATCCATCCAGATTCCCATGTGCTCTGAATCCCACTCCGGGCCAGACGGTGCTAATTTTACAACCGTACGTTTCTCTGAGCAGTTACCTGACATTTAGGGAACAGTGTATATATTTAACTTATCTGTACTTATGTGTAGATATGAGTTATGTATAAGTAAAACAGTCAAATTCAAAGATATCCCTGCCCTCAATCTAAGATACTTACTAATCTTACAGTTGTCAAGACCCTAAAAAAATCAAACACACATAAGAGTCAGTTTACTTTTAAGACTGCCTGTGTATTTATCGTCATCTTAATTTGAATCCTCACCTTTTGATTGCAGTTCAGACGTTTGTCCAGGACCCTGAGAGCAGATGACACTGCGAGTCCAGCAGTCAAGCAAAAACAGAGGAAAGGAACATGGGTCATTCTGCTGTTCCTCAATGCAAGCAGAAAATCTTAAATAAAACAAACAATAATAATTAACTTAGAACAAAACTATTTGGTGTGATTGTTGCTTGAATAGACGCAAACAAGACGAACTGAGATCTGATCACAACCAGTGAGATTTGTTCCATGTCTATCAGGGGCTGTCATCTGAGTATACAGGAAGGATGTTCATATCAAATGTGGTTGGTAGTTTCCATTCCCGTGTAGAGGTTGCATGAGAATGGGCAGAAAGCGACGCTGTCTTAATTGTCAGTTTTCTACAGAATTATGTTAGAAACATGAGAGTTTTTTTGTACCAGTAGCAGTATGTATGTATGCTATGGATTGATATCAACTGCAAATGATGTGTCCAAACATCAGACAGGCACTAGGAGGCAGCAGTGATTAAATGTACAAGAGGAAAACTTTGCATTCAAACTGTTTAAATGGCATTTTGGTTGCAGGAAACAGGGTTTAGAGTTAAATTCTGCCTCGGACACGAGTCACATAACAAGAAGAGTGCAGCTGTTGAGCAAAAAAACTATTTCTTCACATGCTCACTGCTATTTTCGCTTTAGTGGGCAGCAACAAGTAAGCTGACAGGAAATTAAGGGAGAAAGAGACACACAAGAAGCCAGACTTAAACCTGAGATGTTGTGTTTACAAAGTCCAACAAGACACAGCTTCAACAAAGTTTTAACATCCAGCCCGACCTCACGTAAACCCCGGGCATCATCACCTAAATATACAGAAATACAGAGAACATCTCAGCTCAGAGGATCAGCACACGAAGACCAGCGCCATGACCACTAAACCTTTGACAATTCACCGGGGATTAAATATTCTATAGGACAAAAATGCGTCCGTGGCTACGTGTTAATTCCTGTCGCTTTGTCTGAGTGTTACTGTGTCTCCTGCTGGACATGGAGCTCAGCTGTATCACTTAGACAGACAGACAGTCATGTGCCGCTAAAGTGCGACTAGAATAGACTGTAGAGGTTGTATTTGATCTCTCCTCTGTGTGTGAGTGGTGTCACGGCATATTATAACCCAGAAGCCACGGTGACTTTGATCTAAATCTATAAATACTCTTTTATTCAGTATGGCTACTGTCTGTTCTGATGGGTTCAGGATTTGGCCAACAGGATTTAGTATTCTTAATCAGTAGATAAACAACTTATTAATGATTTATAACATATTATAGCTTACAATAATGTAGCTGTAATCAGGTCTAAGGACATTTTTATCTGTGTATTTGTCAATAATTATGACTCATCCTTTAAAACTCCACCTATAAGCAACCATAACTCGAAGTTTGCTACCATTAATCCTTATGTACTTCAACTCTAATATCAGCATCACAGCTTTGGCTGCGACCAACAGCTGTATTGCTCACTCTGTTGGTCATCTGACAAATATCTCTCCACATTTTGGGAGCCAGTTTCCAGCCTGGGAGGCTGAAACTTGCTGTGAGTGTGTTTGTGACTGCACGAATGTGTGGATGCACGCACTGTACACGATCCCTGCTGCTGTTTGAATCTTTTTATCTGCATAAATGAATTGTTTATGTTTGCAAACGCCTTAAATGTCTCCTTAAGGGACGAATAGAGTACTTTTAAAATAGAAGAAAAATAAATAAAACATATTTGTAAGGAAATATCTGATAGTATCTTTATGGGTATTAAACCACATGTGAATGATTCATATAAACTAAATGCGTGTGTTTATGTCATTGTTATATTTATATGTATTATCAAGCTTACATTGACTGGACACCAGGTACCAAGTATTGTTAACAAACACATAAAAGGACATCAGGATTTCAATATGGAATTAGAGTTAGAATAATAATAAATAAATAAATATAAAATAAATTAAAATAATTACATGAGCTGACTATCTGCCACTTTGGTCCAGACTGAAATATCTCCAACAACCATCATCTTGTTATAATTTTAATCTATCCAACGCCTTCCAACATTCCCATCAGCCTCATATTTATTTTGTGTTTAATGCTAATGAGAACGCTACACAGCAAACTATGATAGCATCGTAACATGCTAATTTTAGCATTTACCTCAAAGCACCACTGTGCCCAAGTACAGCCTCGTACTAAACGTGGCAGTAGACTCCCAGTTGAATAAAACGGCTCAAAAGACTCTAAACTTCAACTTCATCCTATCGACCTGTTTTTAAAGTGACTTTAAAAGGCTGGTCTTTGAGTCGTATTTGGCCAGCACACCTCATGACACAAATTTAAAAAGCAAACACGCTGGGGGCACCTGTTATCTGCACAGAGGATAACTCAGCTGTCAGTTAGGTGAGGGGCATGCGAAGCGAGGTCTTATGTAATGCAATCACATGAAATAAATAGGTCACGGGTTGAGGGCAAATCAAAGAGGGCTCCATTGTGATGCAGGAATTGTCAGGTGGACAGGGGGTGTATTTTAGCGAGCCATTCACATGAGGCTTTGAATACATAAATCTTTCACTAATAACCATAAAGTGCTTTTTCTTTTCCTTACTCGCCATTGTTGCGGCTCTCGCTGATTTCTTCTCACCTTCAAGGTAAGATTCATATCAAATAATCAACCTATTTATCAGAAGAAAGTAGAAGTCAGTCAGATTTGTTAGAGGCATTAAAGGAGACATTTTTTAACCTGACACTGTACAAGTCAGAGACCTCCTGGATATCGAGGTATCTGTCTCTGCAGCCTTATGTTTGTCTGGGTCAAGTCTGCCTTTAATGTAGGAAGTAGTAAAGCCTGCATATCAGCATGCCTGTGACCTGGCTGGTATTTATGTGAGAGATGCTGTGCCGTTACTTGAGGCAAGGTCTTAAAACAAACTTTTCGAACGTGGCCCTGGTTTGACTTCTACGACGCCTCAAGCTTCTCTGACTTCTTGATCCTCTAAGTGAGGAAATGTAACCCGAGACGTAAACTGCCGGCTAAAGCATTGGTGACTGGTTGACCCATCTTCGTGACCGAAAAGCTGGTGTGACAAGTGATGATGCTTCGCTCGTATGAACTGGCAACCCCCTGGGTAGAGGGGCAAGGCTGCGGGCTTCCTAAAATTGTCTCCCGCTTTGCTTGTTTACCTTGACTTTCGCACCCTGTCAGGCTGGATTAAGTTAAATTGGATATATTACTATGATGTGTTAGAAGCACTGGCACGCTTTCATCCTTCTCTAACACCTATGGCTATTCATTAATATATGATGCCATGTTTAAAGTCATTAACAAACAGGAAGCACTGTTGTAAAGCCAATACGTCAAAGAGAGAAGGTCAGTCTCAGTGAGAGAAAGAGACAGCGGAGACGGTAGGATAAAAGTGATCGATTCACAGCTCGTTTTCTCTCTAACAGTAGTAAAAGAGTGTCATGAATCATAAAGGATCAAGACTGAGAACAGTTTTTCCCTCAAATAACTCTGACAGCCTCCACAGATTCGGCGGTTCATCTCCTGGTTGCCAAACCTTTCTGCTGCTTGGCTTTCTCTGGCATCACAAAAGCCACAGCAGCTGCTGGGACACAGCAAACCACGGGGACAATGTGGCCAAATATAGCCGCACAACAGGCACTTTATAACAATAGGAGGGTTATCTGCTAGAGTACTGAAATGTATCTGACAGCCCCTGAGGACAATTGGACCAAATAAATCTGCTAAACTGTTAACAGACATATTAAGTGAAAATATTATCGACACGCTTTATAACTGAGTACATTGCGCGTTAAAAATACATCTAATGCAGTTTAAATGAGTAAAGGCAACTTTGTTTTTAGGTACTGTAAGCTGCAGACATGTCTGAGGGGTGAGTATTAACCTCTAAAGATACATAATCAGTATTACATAATTTGTATTTTAAGTTATAACAATCTAAATCTAAAATCTTTTGTCTATTTTCTTGTCACACATGCAGACCGGTGAGTCAAAATTCTTTCTGCATTCATTGGTCATCAATAATAATACAGAATTCATGCATTTTATGCTTAAAACAACATTTATTAATGACGGTATTTGATGTATGAAGTATTCTTATCTTTCTCACAGAGAAAGCCAAAGTACTCAGCAACGCGCCGGCTGCTTTTGAAGGTAGGTCTTACATCCCTTCAGGCCGTAGAGGACAAAGGGGGGATTGTGCTTTTTTTGGGGGTGCCCCAGAGGCTGGTAGACCTGGTAGAGTTTGTGGCCCCCACGTAGCTGAACAAAGCTGAAAATCCTTTCTGCAGCCACCGTGGTTTGATTTCAACCCTCATGTCACCCCCCCGGCTTTCCTGCCTGCCCTCAACTTTCACCTTTGGTCAAATGAAGGTGAAAAGTCTCAAAGCGGGGAGAGATTCTGCTTTTACTGCTTTAGCTCCAACGCTGTGGAACAAACAGTGCCTCAGTTTAAAAATCTTTTACAAACACAGCTGTACTGATTGGCATTTATATCTGAACGCCTCTTGAAATGCCTGTTTTCTGTGTATGATGATGCTCTCTCACAGGTTAGTAACTCTGTACTATGTTACAGTCCAAGCTGCTGAAGAAGGCAGCGTCTATGCTGGTGGCTGAAGCTGAAGAAAAGAGACTTGAGAAGGAAAGAGTTGTGAATTCGTCTTTCCCTCCACTGAAGATGGGAGGTCTGTCAGTCCAGGAGCTCCAGGTACTGACGCAGCAAGTCATCATGCTGACTCAGTCATGATCATAGCGCTTCATCTTGACAGTTTTCTCTGTCTTCACAGGAACTTTGCAAAGACCTACATCGTAAGATCGACGTTGTAGATGAAGCTCGTTACGATATGCAGATTAAAGTCGCCAAAAACGAGTCAGAGGTACAGTTGGACTGACTTGTCAGGAAGTTGTAGCCATGCGGTTATTGTTTGATTCATAAACTGTGACGTTTGCTGCACAGATCCAGTCGCTGAATCAGAAGATTATTGAGCTGAAGGGCGTGAAGAGGCCCAACTTGAAGCGGGTGAAGAAAACCACAGACGATATGCTGGGTGCATACACAGACACCTCCAAGCTCATGAAGGCTGATTTCAAGGTCAACCTCAAGACAGTGAAGAAGGAGGATGAAAAGGTAACCACGGCGACCGAGATGAAACCGTACACGAAGCAACACGCTGCGTTAAAAAGTCGATTACGATACGTGTCTGTGTTTTTGCAGAGGGAAGAGGTGACTGACTGGCGTAAGAACGTGGAGGCCATGTCTGGTATGGAGGGCAGGAAGAAGCTGTTTGATGCCGGGCAATAAAAAGGTGATTTTGCAAAACAAAGCTTTGTCAGCCAGACTAAAATAAACTATATAACTGCAACATTCAAGATTTTTTTATATATTAATTAAATCCCTTTGTTCATCTTCATTTCAGAATCACGCGAGTTTCCATTACAGGATGAAACAGAACTGATTTTGTAAAGAACGTTGTCAACCACAGGCACTTGTAAAAGATAAAATAAATGCACTTTTTTGATCATACTGTAATAAAATAGTTTTAATCTTGCATTTATGTAAACTTGTATGTAAAAAGAAATACCTCTGTATGCCATGAATGTAATAATATGAACTGTACGGTATACAGTACTCTCTGCACTGTGCTAAAGAAAAGGGCTGGTCATGAGTTTGTCCTTTAAAGTGCAGTCTTTGCATTACACAGACGATGGCGCTGTCTCACTATCTGTAATACATGTGATGCTGATTAAACAACCATAACGACATTTCTGATTTGTTTCTCTGGTTTGTCCTGATTCCCAAATTTAAATTTTATTTATGTAATTATACAAACCCGATCTCAGTCACCGGGGTTAATCTCTGCAGGTAGGTTGAGGATGCAGTTTTAACCTGGTGTTGGGGGATGCATGTGTACATATGTGTACATATATATATATACATACAGTACGCAGCCTGTCAGGCGAAGGAAACTATTTTTAGCTGGCCACTCACAGGAGCCAATAGGAGGCATTAAATTTGACTTGAAGTTTTCTTCTTGTCATTTAAAGAGAGTCACTTGCTCACCTCAACAGGTTTTCTGCAGACATTAGGAAAAAAGGTATGTTGATTTTTCTGATGATGATACTGTGAATGTTTAAAACTATTTCACCTGTTTATTTATTTATTTATCAGGAATCATTTAAAAATGCAGCAACATCCTGATGGGA
This sequence comes from Nibea coibor, assembly GCA_023373845.1. NCBI lineage: Eukaryota > Metazoa > Chordata > Actinopteri > Sciaenidae > Nibea > Nibea coibor. The sequence goes on from CM041721.1 coordinate 20,442,280, forward strand.
CGACATAAACGTGCAAATTTACTGAAAATGTCAAATTCAATTTGATCAGATTTTATATATGACAAGACCAAAATAAGATAACTCCATGCGTTATAAAATCCATGATTTTAACACCATTAATTTATAATTTATTATGTTTAAATTCACAATGTATCTTTAGTCATTTACAGTACCTGCAAACCTAATACAACCTAATACATCCGCATGTGTTACATGTATTTCTTCCTAATTGGCAAAAACTGACCCTGATTCCGATTTGGCTGCCTTGAAAGTGGATCGACTCCAGCTGGGATTAAAACAGGTTATCATCATTCAAAGTATCTGCAGCGCTCAAGTGTGAAGTGTTGCTAATGTAAAGGCTTAATGCTGGTATGTTACCATGTCGACGTCTGGATGGCTTCACTCAACAAGATGTGAACAAGCAGAGTGTACAGTAGAAGATTCTGCTTCACGCATCACAACAAATGCAAAGAATCATTTAGCATTTTTCTGACTTTGGCATGAATTATTTTATTTTTACAGACAGAAGCCGACCATGTCTGAGGCGTAAGTTGTTTTTTGTCTTCGTATAAATCAGTATTTGTAAAATCTTTGCGTTTAAACTAACTCGCATCTTATTTCTTTTCTTTTTCCTCAAATCATAACGTCCACCATAGACCGGTAGGTCAATAAAAAGAATTGTGTAGCTCATCTAAATGATCTTCCTTTAGATAGCTAATGGTTTTGTATAACTGTTGCTACATAAACATTTTGTCTACTGCTTCTTTGCAGAGAAAATCAAAGATCTCTGCATCTCGCAGGCTGGCGCTCAAGGTCTGTTTGTCCTTCCTATGTTTGCACTAAAAGTGAAGACACTTCACCGCAAGTGAAACATCATGACACACAATACGGCGTGATCTGTGCCACAAAGTCGATCAAACTCACTTTTTATTCTATTTAGACCAAGCTGCTGAAAATGGCGGTGGCGATGTTAGAGAAGGAGAAGGAGGAAAAGAAGCAGGAGAGAGAAGTGACTCTGAATGAGAAAGTTCCTGCACTTCAGCTGTCTGGTTTGTCCGTACAGGACCTTCAGGTATGTGCGGGTCACTGCGTGAGCGCCCAGTCATACTACACACAGCGTGGTTCCCATGACCCGCACGCAAGCATCCCTCTTATAGATGCCATGCATACACTGTGTTCACATGCAGTGAAGTGCCTCATCGTCTACAGTTAGTACTATTATGTAGAGCTGTTAAATCATCATCAACTCTTGCCCTTAAAAAATACTTAATTCACATATTAACTAAATGAAAGCTAACCACTCAAAGTGTTGCATCAGCAGAGAAAAGAGTGTGAGATGTGCAGCTGTGCAATGAGCCAAAGGGTTCAATTGCTACGTTCACTAAGTATGTTCTTGTCTCTGTCTGCAGGCTCTGTGCAAAGAACTGCACCACAAGATCGATGTGGTGGATGAAGAGCGATATGACATTGATGTCAAAGTGACCAAAAATAACAAGGAGGTACATGTTTATTTACATCAATATAAATACCTGAACAAATATATTTACATTAACTACCACTAATTAATCTCATTTATTTATATTTATTGATATATAAGTGCTGAAGTTTTAATTAATTTTCACTATTTTCAGTTTCAATTTTCAACTGCATATGTTTTTTACTCACATGTTGTTTCTTGCAGATTGAAAACCTGTCTCTAAAGATCTTTGAGCTGAAGGGGAAGATGAAGCGACCTGCCCTCAAGAGGGTGAAGATCTCTGCTGACGCCATGCTGGGCGCTCTGCTGGGCGCTAAGGTCAAAGAGTCTGTGGACTTCAAGGCCAACCTCAAGACTGTGAAGAAGGAGGAGGAGAAGGTAAGAGCCACAGCACGTTTATTGCATTTTCACGATTCTGTCAGGTTGAGGTGACCCTTTGGTTGTAAGATCAGATGGGATTTGGCTCGATGTGCTGTGTGTTGGGGTTCTGAGAACTCTTTTCTTCTCATGAACAGAAAGAGGAGGTGACTGACTGGCGTAAAAACGTGGAGGCCATGTCTGGTATGGAGGGCAGGAAGAAGCTGTTTGACGCCGGGCAGTAGACTTTATATTTACGGACATTTGAAATACGAATGCCGATTTACAGTTGAATAGAGAGGAAAACAGGGCACACAAAAGTAACTAAACAGTCTATGTGTAAGTGTGCATTTAGACTTTTGCGATAATCAAAACTATTCTGATTCAAAGGGCGGGATTTGTATATATTTCGCATATAAATGAGTTGTTTTGTGGTTGTTTGTTAATTGTCTACACTTGCTGCTGCTTGAATGCCTGGAAAAAAGCAGCAGTGTACGTCATGATAATAAATACTTCTGATCAACACAGAAAACTGATGCTCCACTTTCCTTTTTGACTACCGACGTTATTACCTTCCTGAGATTATTGATCGGGACACGACATCAGCCACATTGTAGTGTGGTGCAGTGTGCCAAGTGACTTGGCACTTGTCAACAGCAGCAGCTGAGAACAAAGTTGTTAAATCATACGTTACGTTCACATTAAGGACCGTGAACATCCAAAAATAAGAGAGGTCGCGGGTTCAGGGCTGCAATAAACCCCAACAAGGGAGCAGCCAGAACACACAGCGACGAGCGACACTACTGCTACGAGCTGATTCCAGATTTGCTGGTTTGCTGATAGGAAACAAAATATCTTTGGATTTGGACAAAACATGCAGTTTAAAGAAGAGAAGACTTGTGATGTGATTTTTCACTGTTGTTGGATATTCTTTTTAAACCTAAATATTATTTATTTAAACTCCATCCAGTGTTAAAGAAGAAGTGAAGAAGAAACTATGGTGGCTTTGAAAAATGGGCAAAATGCTCTACCATGTTTAGTTTGTCCGTTCTGGGCTACTTTAGAAACGATAAGTCTTATTTTCTAGTAATTATACACTAATAAATATAAACGTAGTTAAAAGTTAAACAAAGGATATCATTCATGTCTTCTGAGTACTTTGGCTCTTGAGAAATGTGGGTGAATAATGGAAGAATCTACTGCTGCCTTGTCAATCGTTCACTGTAAAATATGACAATATTACTCTCTCAACGTTTTTCCTAATGTGTTAAATTATACATATGAAGTGGGATGCATTGTGGGAAATGTAGGAGCCGGTGTTCATGAAGCACTAACCGTCAGTATGTCTCTTCTACACCAATTCTGACCATCTTCTCTCTAGTCTGTCTCTTCAACTTTACTGAGGCGCTAAAGACTGACTCGTTTCAATGCTCCTTTAAAGCGACCAGGAGAAGAAGTGATCTAAAAATAGTATTTGACCCCAAATCTGTGCTCTACTATTCTCGTTTAATCGTTCGCTGCCTTCCTATCCTTACTTGAGGGTTACAACAATGACGCAGATTGAACTGGCTGGCTCAGTTTACAAACCATCAAGCCACCACCGACCAGCACCTGTCCTTGCTCCTCTACTCCCCTAAATAACCTTTGGCTACCTCCAAGGAGGTCCTGTAACGTGCTATTATCAATTGTCATCGCACACACGCAAAGAAATAGTGATGTATATAAAGAGCAAGGCGAATGGAAGAGAAACACTGAACACAGACTACATGGTAGAGGTTTTTGTGATGATGGTGGTGAAAGTAAGAAAATCACTGATTGAATTCATGCAAGGAGACAAAGTAAATCATCTGTAAAGCTGCAGAAGACGTCCAAAAACGGTTGTTACATCACCGCCATTTTTACAATTAATTAAACCAGTTTTGCATTCTCCCAAAAATCTCATTGTTAGATCAATTATAAGTTTTCTAATCTATGTTTGTTTCTTGAAATTTGAGTAAGGATGGATTTGCAAATACAGACATACAGGACATACACTTGATCTGTCCACTAGAAACACAGATATGGGAACAGGTATTAAAAGACACTCTATGGTGATGGTCCAGATTCACACTTGGACCGCGCTGTTTGTTCTATAAATAAAAGGTCAAAACGGATGAAAACTAACAATCTAGGCTGATTTCTTCCTTCTGTTTCCCTTCCTGGCTCCTTGACAACTTCATCCTCACACTGACAGGTTTGCTTCGGACACTAACCCAACAATAATGTGGTCACCGTTCACTGCCCCTTCGACCAACAGGTGCTGTCGAAACCACCTAAGATACCCAAACGCTGGAGCCCATAAACAGAGTTTTATTACCCCCCCTTTCCTGTCTGAATATTGTTATGCTATGTGAATGTCACTGCTGGCGGACTGACAGGAGAAGTAGAAGCGGAGGCAGAAGTCTATTTTAGTGAGCTGTTCGCATTTGACACAGCCGCTATAAATTTGATTGATTATTCTCCATCATCCCTCAGAAAGTCGATTGCTCCCTCCCTCACACTCTTCAGCTTTTGAGGTACGACTCAAGGACTCGCTCAGCTTCAATCAGGTACAGAGCTGCTAATATTCTGGTAGGTGTGATTGAGAGTCGATTTGTCGTGTCTGAATTTCTTGAATAAGGGGTAACTTGTCAGCATGCTATGGATTACTAACGTGTTTAAAATCTGATGCAGGGTAGCGACTCATCTTCACGCTGTTGTTTCATCTGGATATTGTGATTAATATTAACAGCAGGATGAATGTTGTCATTTTACATGCCTGCGGATTATCAGGCTATTCACCTTTTTCGCCACCTATGCAGAGACTCTTGTCAGTTATGTTAACACATGCACTGACTCAGCACTCTGGAGCATTGCAGATCACGCAAGTACTCTGAAAGCCACGGGGCTTAAATTAATTTTTAAAGATGCATCCTGCAGGAAGGCGTACGTATGAAACCTTTTAGCTTATTTCATTTAGCTGCATGGTTAAATTCCTGGATTTCTTTTTAATTCCACACAAATGAGGAGAAAGATAGTCTACTTACATCTACATAAAACTGCTGACAATAAAGCACAACTCAAGTTAATAAAGGCAAATTGGGAAATGTTCTGTACGATATGCTAATCCGCCTTAAATGGCACCAAAGGAAGGACTGACTGAAGAGTAAATAACTTTGTGCATTCAGCTTTGATGTGCAAATGAATGTTTGGAGTGGGTGAAATGCTCTGAGCAGGGAGGTTAAAAAGATCAATCTTCAGCTAGAGGTGTTAAAGGTGAAGGAGAGGGTTAAAATATTTTAAAAGGTTAAAGTTACAGGATCAAATTTTACTTTTTCACCTTTCCAGTTCCAGTGTGGGAATTTAAAACAATCATGGCCGACGGGTGAGTATAATTTCTTTTGGTTTCATGCGTGACAGCAAACTATAATGTAACAATATGCATTAATACTCATTATGTAAATATGCTGACACACATTTTCTCCCTCTTTTTAATGCTCCGACAGACCTGTGAGTATCTGTCTATCTTTAATATGTCGATTTCATCATTAATTTACTGAAGGTTATAAAATCATGTATGTAGATGTGTGATGTGCTCTGAAATCTACTTTACATATAGACCCCGAGCCTTCAACGGGGAATCTGAGCCCCCTACAGGCTCGTTAGACGGAAATACACATGAACACAAATTCAACATATTATTCGATAAACTGCTCTACAACATTGTTGATAGACTACCCCTGAATCCTCATGCAATCATGTGAGGCCCAACTTAATATGAAACACAGTTTTATACTGTAGATGTAGTAGGTCGACTCTGCTCCATCTCTTTATTGTCTAAAAACAGACAAACAAAAAAACATTAAGGTTGAGGCTACAATAAATATTTTTTCTGTGTAAATTCTAGAGAAAATCAAAGATCTCGTCCTCACGAAAGCTGGGGTTGAAGGTGAGTTTCTATTTCTATTTATTATCATAGATTGGAGTTTTATAAAGTACATAAAATGTTAGCCAGCATACAGCATGAAGTGTGTTCAGTATTCTGCAGTGTGTTAAATATTGCTTTACACACATCATGGTCAGGCTGTATTGTATGAACTGATTAACAACAAAGATATTATTTTGGTCTAATTGGTCCATACATCCTGTTTCACATATTTATTTGGACCGTTTCCTCAGATTCGACTCTTGGCAGTCGCTGCTGAGATGCTGCAGGAGGAGACGAAGAGGAAGATGCAGGAGAGAGAAGCCGTGCTGGCAGAAAGAGTTCCTCCTCTAAAACTCTCTGGTCTGTCTATGCAAGAGCTGCTGGTACTTCATTTCATAACAACAACAACAAAAATCACTATCATGCCCAAGTTGAACTATATTCTAATACCTATATTCTAATACCACTAGAGGGTGTCTTTTACTTATTTTACAGGATCTTTGCAAAGACTTGCACCACAAGATTGACGTCGTAGACGAGGAGCGGTACGATATAAACCTCAAGGTGTCCAAAAATGCCAAGGAGGTGAGCTGCTGAAGAAAATAGGAAATGTTTTTGAAGTGATCGCATCCGCTGTCTTTACTGTGAGGAGCATTAGAGGCCTGAACATGAACAACCACTGCCTCCGTGTGGCAACACCGAGAATAACAAAACATCTCAACAGATAGCCTGCTACTCTTCTTCACGGATACAGTCTGTGGTTATAGCACCAAACACTGCCAGATATTTGGGAACTCAGCAGTTCATGATTGTGTTTTACAACATCAACGGTAAGATGGGAGTAAAATTACAATTTGGCTGAGTCCTATTAACTGACTTAAACCACGGCAGTAAATTATGGACAGGGAATTTGTTTGGATAAATTATTACACTGATATAATGAAACACAAAACCGCAGATGACATTTATATTCTATATTAGGATTAGAGCAATAATAAACTGGGCAACGATTGGCGATATATCAAATATGGAGTATGGAGCAATCCTGAGGTTCAGTGCCAGTAAAACTAGAATATTTTCCTCTAACCACAGACGACTAAATATCTGTAAAAGTAGCGATTGGAAATAGTTTAGTGTTTTTGAGAGTGTGTTTTACTTCTTTCTGTTACTTTGTACTGGTTGGCCCGGCTTTGAACAGCTGCTAACTTTAAAAGAATCTGAGCACTTGAAGAAATAGTTTTACCTATAAACAAGTTAGTTGAAGAAATTAGTCAACCTTAACTTTTAAAAATAACTCTGTGGTTAAGCTACTGGTAGATCTCAGAATTCATGTTCAAGTGAACTGCCAAGGAAAGATGTAACAACCTTGTGAGGTGCCCTCCACGTCATGTTCATTATGTATAATCCACTTGATGGTACAACTCGTTCTATCGCATGACTTTCCGGCCAGATTGAGAACTTGAATCTGAAGATCACTGAGATCCAGAGTAAGTTCAAGAAGCCAACCCTGAGGAGAGTGAAGATCTCAGCTGAAGCCATGCTGAGCGTTCTGCTCGGCTCCAGACACAAGGAGTCCTTTGACTTCAAGGCCAACCTCAAAACGGTCAAGAAGGAAGAGGAGAAGGTAAGCCTCTCTAGAAACCTTCAGATAGCGACTAATCCTGGTCAAATGATCTCATTGTTTAATCTCGGCTGTATGTCCGTGTTATGTTTCCAACAGAAGGATGAGGTGACTGACTGGCGTAAGAACGTGGAGGCCATGTCTGGGATGGAGGGCAGGAAGAAGCTGTTTGATGCATCCGGCAACTAAAGAAACATTTACCTTTGTTATCTCCTTAACATGACTTATCGTGTTACATATATAAATTTAGTCTATAGTCCCTCTTATTTAAAGAGGGTCTTTAGGTCATTTTTTGAATAGATTATACTAACTTACATCGGTATTTTTGTACTAGTGTTGTAGTGACTGTTTGCAGTAGTTCTCTTCTGCAGCCTTATGATGGCAGCATAGCTCTTTCACAAGATGCTCAGACACTTGTGGACCTACAGTATAGTAGGTTGACTATGGAGTCCCTCATAAATTAACTTCTGCTTGTGTGCTATCTGGTGTCTGACCATTGACTTTCTCAGACTGGAAAAAACAAAATATATTGCCCAATAAAGATGCAATGCTAAAAGTTAAGTAGCATGATTGCAGTCTTTGTTAGAGTTCAGTATCTTCGTATTTGGGTTATGTACCTGATACAAACATGAAACCAGCAATATTCTCTCAATAAAAAACACCCAAATCCCGTCATTGTTTCCCTCGACTGTGTGGTATAATAATCACTTTTGTAGACTGTTGACTGTATGTGAGATCAACTTTAATTTTAAACACTTAATGTTGAATTGTTGAATCTCCTCCTTAGCGAGGAGACGGAGGCACAAAGAAAGCATCACAGGTGGACAGTCCAAGTCTTTCACACCTCATACTTGTGAGAGAGAGAGAGACGCAGTGCAAGAATGGTGAGGACATCGTGGCTATTTTAGTGAGCCACTCACGTGAGCGGTGGAATCTATATATCTACCCTCTTTCTGTCCTTCTCGTCTCAGAAAAAGACGCCTGAGAGGTTTGTCACCTATTTTAAAAGGTAAGGGGTTTTATTTTGAAATATAACAGGATGTGTAAGGATAAAAACAGAAAACAAAAAAAGGATTTTTATAATAATAATAATAATAAAAATTGTAATGAGTTATATAGATTTATATAAGTAACAACATGAGCTCTGGCCTGTTTTGGTCCTGGTTGATTACTTGTCAGTTAGTTTGTTTTAGTGAGCATTCTTCAAGTCATACAGTAAGTTTGACCTTTAGACAATGTCGTACATTTTTTTGTGTCCGCCGCTTTGTGACTTCAGCCTATCATATGTAGGATTTCTCAGTCAGAAAAGATGAAAACTGATCGTCAGCCTTGTTTAATTCAGCTTTTTTTTCTGTTCACAGGAAATTAGCTGAGATATAAGTGTATTCTTCAGTAAAAACTGATAATTAGATTCCTTCTTTCTTTTTCTCTTTGATAGATTTAACAAGAGGAGACACACAGAACTGCAGCCATGTCTGAAGCGTAAGTGCTCATGTCTTATTTACTTTCATCACACCATAACTCACATTTTATCATCATGAAATTCCAGAAATGTAACAAACTTCTCTTTCTCTTCTTATGGACACTTATGGCCTTCCTAATCTTACAGGCCTCCGGTGAGTTATTTCTGCTGTCAAAGATAGAATTAATGTATTAAATATAATTTGAGTTATTCATTTGTTGCATCATTGTGGGACCAAAAACTACACCTTTGTTGAATTATGATTATGATCTGATTAGGAAGATTAGCCTGCGTGTTCTGCAGCCTAAATCCACAAATATATATAAATTCCTGGACTATACATGCAATAAAATTGACTTGACTCATATAAACTATATACTATAACTGTATATTTTGTAATTTCTTGTGTTTATGGAATCATAACATGACTGACACGCAATAGCTGCATGTCAGTTAGTTGCATATGTGAAATGTTTTGCCAGAAATCTGACATATACACCGTCTTCTTTTCCAGAAATCAAAGCCAAAGATCTCTGCCTCCCGCAGACTGTTCTTGAAGGTATTTCATGTGCAACTGTGTGTTAGTCTTGTATAGTAATGCTGTAAAAATCTTGCTCATGAATTTACATTCTTTAAGTGCTGAAACTACACATTGTCTGGCTGACTGAGATGCCATTTTTATATGTACCAGACCAAACTGCTCAAGAAGGCGATGACCATGCTGGAGAACGAAAAACAAGCCCGAAAAGACGAACGGGAGAGAACCCTCGCTGAAAGAGTCCCACCACTTGAAATGTCAGGCCTGTCTTTGCAGGACCTACAGGTACATTTATCACTGAAGCATTTTAACACTTATTTTCAAGTCAGCATTAAATAACAGAACTATCTAAACACTTTAAAACGCTCACTTCATCCACATAACTTTTTCCTACCTACTGCACCCTGAGCCGCAAGCAATTACTTTTATTTCCAGAGGTTTCGAGCTATCCGTCATTTTTTTTCTTCAAATACAATCAAGGTGAACGTAAGTGAGTTTGAGGTGCTCAAAGAATTGAAAAACGACATTTGCAAACCTCAACAGCAATGCCTCTTGCCAAGAACAATGTCTCAGTTCGTCCAATGAAAACTACGTCTTGGATTAAGTCTGCGGCTCATACGAATTCTTCAACAAATGTTGCATGTGTTTATATAAATTGTACGTCTCTGTGCATTGTTCCAGACTGTATCAATATTTCCAGACCAGTTACATTCAAACAAATTGGCAACTGGAGCTTAAATGAGTCTAACATGCTAAAGATTTCTGTCCACAGAATTTTTGCAAAGAGCTACACAAGAAAATTGATGTGGTGGATGAGGAGCGGTATGACATTAATGCTAAAGTGACAAAAAATGAAAGGGAGGTAAGTACATTTTGCAAATGTAGCCATACATGCATACTTTATGTAACCAAGGTGCAACATTTTAAGGTAATGCGGGTGGTGGGTTTGTTACTTGTGTTGGAAAAAGATACAGGACCTGTCCCAGAAGATCTTTGAGTTGAAGGGCAAGATGAAGAGACCGAACCTGAGGAGGGTGAGGGTGTCTGCTGATGCCATGTTGGGCGCTCTGCTGGGCGCGAAGGTCAAAGAGTCTGTGGACTTCAAGGCCAACCTCAAGACTGTGAAGAAGGAGGAGGAGAAGGTAAGTGCTGCTGGATCTAACTTCACTAAGATGGTGTCATAGTGGTGTCACTTTAGGACAGCCCACCAGGTATCTGTGCTGCTTTCATGGGAGTCCTGGGTACATATATTAAACGAATGACAAACAATTAAAAACATAGTTGACCCATCTGCACTGTTTTCGTAAGAAAGACCTAGTAGGAGTAGCAGTCTGAGTCCAAGATATTCACACTTGTTCAAACTAAAGGCTATTTGCATATACAAAAATGGGAATTGGCAGGTTAATTAAGACCTAAAATGAAATCCTGATGTGAAACTTGAACTGAGAAGAATATGAATACAGTGATATGATACCTGAGGCAGCCATGTGTGCTGGGTTTATTTGTGGTGTTCAAAATAACTATGTGTACTTTCATCTTTCCTCCACAGAAAGAGGAAGTGACCGACTGGCGTAAGAACGTGGACGCAATGTCTGGTATGGAGGGCAGGAAGAAGCTGTTCAATGCCGGGCAGTAGATTTCGTGCTGAATTTCTTTGTGAAGGTCTTTGCTGCTCTAAAACAGGTGGAGCAAGTGAATCATGTGACTGTTGTTCACTTTATATTGACAGCGAACGTGAAGACCAGGTTAACAGGCAGAATCTGGCACAGTTCATGTTACAGATGTCTGTGTAAATGGCAATAGTGAACATAATTCATGTCATACATAATATATGGTGCATTATGAAAAACATATGTACTTAATATCTTAGAGCACTGTATTTATTGTGTAGCTTTTAGCATCTATTTGAATTCATGGACACATGTCCACGTCACCTGGAGTTATGCCTCCATATACAACAATAATTATAAGTCTGATCTGGTCCAATTTATAATAATGTGAGCATCCCCGAAGATAAATGCAGCACTAAACTGGGAAGAAGCAGTGCTATGAACTGTGCATCAAATAATAAAATGTAAATGCAATTGCTCAGAGAAGACTGGTCCTTTGTGATTTTGACTTGTGTTGACATGTTATTGTCCCAACTTTTTAGGAAACAGGATTGTAAATCAGTATCGTGTATATACATATATAACATTTGAGTGAGAAAGTGCGTGTGAATGAAATGGTGTTGAAGTTTAGACAATGAAACCTGGCTTCGTGAAACACTCAAAACAACACTCCATTATGTTCCCCCAATTGTTTTCCACTTCCCACAGTCCTGCATCATTTTTACACAAGCTTAACATAAACTGTGCCTTCCCTCTTTCCCGTAAACAAAGCTGTCTTAAACAAAAGATACTCTATAACTGTAGTTCGTCTCTTTCCATAACCATAAATCCTGTATGAGCCACAAAGTCTATACAACAAAACATCAACAGTTAGCCAGCAGACAGTACCTCTTCAGTACATCCATGTGGTGATGTGTTAGTGACGAACGAGCCGGTTCAAAGGAGTCGGCTCTTTTAAGTGACTGGCGGTGCTGGCTCCTGAGTATTACGTTGCGTTACATACACACTGTAACAATAGTCAAAACATCGCTAAATTTGGCTGAATTATTAAAGGTATAAGTGATAAAACAAAGAGTCGTTTGGGAGACGAAAGAGTCGAATCCTCTTGGGGAGCTGAGTCAAATGATCCGGCTCACTAAAAAGAACCGTACTTCCCACTACATCCACGAAGTAACGGTCACTCCCCTTCGTCTCCCCCCGCCGCTGGGTTACTACTACTCCTAATATGGGCATAACGTTCAAACAGGCACCGCCCACATGCGATACGCAGCATTCTGATTGGAGGAGCCGAACGTCAATCAACAACGGTTACAGCAACGCTACTGTACATGGCCTGTCAACACTCACGACTGTACTAGCATACATTTACGCCGGATTTATAACCCCACACAGGGTAAGACGACTTCACATTTTTGTAATTATTTATGGGTTAGGCTTCCACTTGTCTGTAGTCGTGTTTTTTTAAACGATAGGCCTCTCTTTACCTCGGTGTGAGCGGTCATAATACACGCTGTACTGTCGTTTATTGACATAGCAACACGTCCATCCATCCTTTCACTCATGCTAAAAAGATAAGATATTTGCAGCAGCAGCATCCAGTGCTGCTTTATAGCAGTTAACTAACGTTATTATTTTGTGTCCAGGCTCTGAATAAGGCCACACACTGTTACAGCTATCTGCCTCTGGCCTGTCACTTTTTTAAGACAACCTCTAACCTTTTGCGAGCACTGCCTCCACCAAGTACCTGCTCCTGATCTCAGATCACATACACAGCCTTGTGACTAAGTGAGGCTAGAAGCTGGATATTTGACTTCTGCTTTCACCAACTGCAGGTTTCTGCTGCTCCTGCTTCGGATGTCCAAGTACAAACTCTTCCTGCTGAGGCATGGCGAGGGGGCCTGGAACAAAGAGAACCGGTTCTGCAGCTGGGTCGACCAGAAGCTGAGCGCGGATGGGGTGAAAGAGGCCCAGGACTGTGGCAAGCTCCTGAAGGAGCAGGGCTACAAGTTCGATTTAGTATTCACGTCCATACTCAGCCGCTCCATCCAGACGGCGTGGCTGGTGCTGGAGGCCATGGGTCAGGAGTGGGTGCCTGTGGTCAAGTCGTGGAGGCTGAACGAGCGCCACTACGGTTCACTGATCGGCTTGAACCGAGCGGAGATGGCTCTACAGCACGGAGAGGAAAAGGTGAAGCTGTGGAGAAGGAGCTACGACATCACTCCACCTCCGATTGATGAATCCCACCCTTACTTCCTGGAAATCTACAATGACCGCAGGTACACCACCTGTGACGTGGCGAAGGAGAACCTACCACGGGCAGAGAGCCTGAAGGAGGTGCTGGACAGGCTGCTGCCGTACTGGGACAGCACCGTGGTACCAGAGATCAAGAATGGCAGGACTGTGCTCATTTCTGCTCACGGGAACAGCTGCAGGGCTCTGCTGAAACATCTGGAAGGTATGCTACAACACGAGCTATTATAAACAGTGCTCACTCTCTCTCTCTCTCTCTCTCTCTCAGCTTTTGTGTCTCTGTGCAAAGGATTGCATTCAGCTGCTGGACTCCAAAGGCTGCTGTTTCTAAGTTCAACCTTCCATTTCATCAGAGTCTTTGAATTCGAAAGGCCATATCTCAGTTCCAGAAATGGAAGGTTGAACTCAGACAAAAAGGCCAGTGAGTTTATGTTACATTTGGCTGTGGCGATGAAGTCCACTTTGACCTTTCGACACACTCGTGAGCTTTGTAGGCTCCCCGTGCCACAGGACACTCAGTAACTTAAGATATATTGGCTGTTACGTAATACTATGCAGCGCAGGATATACACACACAGGCTGGATATTGTCATACATTTAGCAATAGGCTAACAGGAAAATGAAGTTTGTCTGGTGTTGTCTTATCATTGCTGTCCTTTATTCGACAGGTATATCAGATGTGGACATTGCCAGCGTGACTTTACCTACAGGGATACCCGTCCTGCTCGAGCTGGATGAAAACCTCAAGCCCGTGAAGCCTCGACAACTCTTGGGAGACCAGGCGAAGATTCAGGCGGCTATCAAAAAGGTGGAGGATCAGGGAAAAGCCAAACAAACAGCGACTTGAATGCACTAAAACCGGCTGTAAGACTTAACATAGCTCTGTTCTGGCTGCCTATGCGCACTTTTATTAGGTACAGTGAAAACTTGAAAAGACTCAAATAACCCATTAATTAACTTCAGTAATAATAACATCAATTAGCTGTTGTTAATAAGATTCAGAGGATAGGTGTAGGTCTTACAGTGATGTTGCTGTATGTGTCATAGTTGCCTGGATACCTGGAGTGTGTGTCACAGGTCAGACTGGTCCGACAGGGGAAAGAGAGAGTTCAGAGATGTACTGTAAATGTTTGAGCACTGTGTTGAGTTGTGTTATGTGTAAGCACATAGGCGATTTTTATTTTTTTTTAGCTGCTCGTCCCTACTACTTCTGCCTGTATGTTGGACCTAAAGTGATTATTTATTTATTTACTTATTAATGAAGCTGAAAATCTTGAAATACATTTCGTCCAGAAAGAGTAAAAATATGCTTCTCTGTTACATCGATAAGCTTTAGGAATACTCTCATGTGCCTTCAGTATTAACGTAGTGCTCAGCTACTTTTTCAAAAGCTCATTTTAAGTAGCTCATCAGTGAGGTCTTGCGGTGATTTTATTTAAGAATAAAAGCACTCCATGAACAAATCGTACCTCATATAAATAAATTAATAGCCAGGCTGTTCATTCCAAGAATGGGGTAAGCGTGAGCCACAGAAATGCTGTAAATATGCAAAACCACTGAAATCCTTGACTGTCCCACACTGATGAGTCACTCATGCTTTTAAACGGCTGAGTAAGACAGCCGAGGTTGTTTTTCTATGAGGTTTATACAGTATAATAACTCTGACATGAAATAGGTTGAGTTTAAAACACTGTGGCCAACGACCATGGTCATTTGGTATGAACTGGTTTGCACTTTTTTTGGGGGTGGGGGGCAATATTTTAAAATTCATCCCCTTCCTAATTAAATGTAACAACTGTGAATGGTGAATACCATTATTTTTTGATGCATGTAACAAAGTTTGAGTATAAAACACAAGCACTATGTTGGTTTTGGGTTTAAAAGTCTAAATTATTATCATACATGTGCCATTTGATGTTGTTAATAACCCAAGTGAAAATGTTACAAGCCGCTCTTAAGTCTGCATATTATGTCTCTTAGCAACACTGTTTTACTTTGTCACGTTACTACTGCGTGTGGCTCCGGCTACTTTATTGTACTGTACGCCGACCGGCCACTTCATTAGGTACGCTTCAATACGACGTGATCCAATACGATGACACACTCCCATAAATTCAACTTTTAGGAAGTTAATAATCAATATCTCTCTGACCGCATCATCAAAAGCTAAAACATTATAAACGAGAGTTGTTATATTGGATCACACTGGCCGGTTGGTGTATGTCGTGATGTGTCTCTTTGTTTGATGCGCAGCACTGTGTATTATTTCTGTCACTGCTATTTTGTACACTGGTTTGTAAGTTTAGTTAGGAACATGCATCTGCGGGTAGAAGAGTAGAAAACACTGGTATATTTGTCATTTCCTGCAAGATGATTGAGTGTCTTCCCTGCTGTTCACACCTCACCCTGTGAGAGTCCGCATGATGAAATAAAAGGGACTTTTCTGTGTTCTTTGTCACTTTTAAGCTTCTTTTTTATCAGATAGTTCCTCATTTCACAACACGGAGGCATGTCAGATGTCACACTTCCATAGAGTTAGTCGTAAATTTTGCGTTGAAGCAATAGAAACAAATTAGAAAACAAACAACAGTGCAGTTTGGGGAAGCACAGATATGTCTGTAATTTGGATTCTTGGTTGCCTTTAGCCCGCTGGAAACAATAAACAACTGAGTCAGTTTGGCTACCACAGACGGTTCCAGAGGAGTGGCTCTTCATTTCTCAACTATTTCTGTAATTTGGCCAAACCAGCGGGGCTGAACCAGGGAGAAACCCTCTAATTGGATGGAAACGCTCTTAACTGGACACAATGATTAACATGATTCTTTTTTCCCAGCGATGTGGCAGCGGTGATACAGACATTATAATGTACGGACCACACTGTTCGCATGAGAGACAACACATTTTGTATTGCAGAACTGCATCATCCAAGTGTGTCAGAACTACACCGAACCTGTATTCCCACCAAGCGGCAACCTTCATGGCTGAGAAGTGAAGCCAACGTGGGAGTGCGAAAAACTGCAGTTCCTCAGTCGCCCACTTGAGGCTGGCTACGGAACAAGTTAGTCTCCATAAGTCCCCATGTTAAAATGTCCAACTTCACAGCAGAAATAAACATGTTTACAGCCTGGTACAAAAAACAGTTTTGGTCTCTATAGCTAATTTCTTTGTTTAGGATAACTGTACTGAGGGTGAATTGTTTTTAAACTCACCTGTTCAAATTATACTAAGGCTTAAAGTTATGCATAATTAACAGCATGGCTGCTTTAAATCACAGGTAAGTGCCGTTACAGATGCCTTGTTAGAGCACCCAGGTGGCATTCGACCCGCCTCAGTTCTGTTGATGAGCCACGTCCCTGCTGATTTTTAGTGGTGGTAGAGGCAGGACTGCTAACAGCTTTTCAGGAACTTATACATGACATCACACATACAAGGTCCGTTCTTTATACTGTCAGTGATTCACACCAGCAAGGGAATGAAGGTAAAAATAGACTTTAATGATCCCACACAGGGGAAATTAAAAACTCTATTCACCTTTATGCATCACATACAGCGATTACCTGCATCAGATGAGTTCATGAAATCAATTAGTGTTAATTAATCTCCAAAATATTTAACTGTGTATAAACTAGATGAATCACAAACATCAGCCCTGTGTGAACACCACTGAGTCGCAGCCTGAGCAGGCGGGGCTGTACACTGCATGCTGGGCTTATAAACCTCTGGTCGCTCTCCCTCTGCTGATTTCCAGCAGGAACAGTCACTTTGGTCTGTCGGCCTGGTAAGTTTGATGATGATGATGATGTGTGATGCTATGTTATAATGAAATCTGTTCTACTCGGAGTGACCTATTTGGAAGAATTAGAAACTTGTTATCAATCTCGAGCGGATAATTAGCAGCACTAATGACTGCTGTGTCATCATTTGATGACAGGACAAAGTAGGTGTGTGGCTCCGCAGCAAAACTTAACCAGCTGCTTCAGATTAAGCTCTAAATTCAAAACGTACTTGTTAAATTATGTTGCGTATTACAGATACTGCATTTATCTGCTCCTCCACTGAAAATATGTGTCTCAGAGTAGATTTATACCTTTGACATGCTAATATATTCTCCTCTAAGGACAGACAGCTTCAGCCAAAATTACAGCTGGACAAGATGATTTATCCAAAATACTCACCCATAGGATAAATTTGACTGTACTTACAATTGTATTGTATTGTACTTGCAATGTTTAGATTTAATGCAATAAAAAAGTTAATAAGCAACAATTCATTTCAGTAGTTAACTCCTCAAGAGATTCTTGTAAAAATATAACGCTTGTATAATTGAGTATATTTCTGCAGGGGGATCTGAATTAAAAGGTGCTGCATCCAAGTTGCATGCAATAAATAGATTAAGAAGACAGGACGTGAAGTGGCAAATCCCTCATTCATCTTTCTTAAAGTAATTGTGAGCTGATACATGCATTTTGTTGTCGCACACTCCCACAAATCAGTGTCTTCAAACTTGGCTTTCTGTTCGTACGTTGAGCAGACGACTAGCTGTGGAAACGCTGTTTGCCGTTGTTGACATGCCAAAGTCAGACTCCTATTCCTTAGATGGTATTGAAGATAAAGCGCATGGATTGGAGTGTGTGAGTTTATGAGCATGGACTCATCTCGCTTTGGAGAGTGGATATGTCTGTTTGGGTTTCATGAGCATCCCCTCCGCTGTTTGTTTACTGAAATAATTTCACGTCATGAGAGTGAAACAGCTGCATATGTGCAGTCACATGTTTGTGCACACCTTCCACCATAGATGCTGAACACACAGCCTTACTGCAACACAAAAAAAGAGTTCGCAGAGTTGTATTTAATGACATATTTAGCTGTGGATGGATGTTCCCGATGAGCCAAGCACCAACTGTGCCTGTGACAGCAGAGAATGAGACATGAGCACTGACAGTATATAAGAATGGATGGTGTAGGCTTGACGTCACCGATTGGTTTCTGAAGCGCCATGTCAGCAGAAATTTGACTAATTAGCCAGTCTGGTACTAAACATTACCAACATGACCTGGTTGCTGTGATCTTCATAGGCTTTAGGCACTGACCGCACCTCACTGCTGAATTGGTAAATTAACTGCAGAGACCAAAACTATTTTTTGTACCAGGCTGTAAACATGTTTATTTCTGCTGTGAAGTTGGACATTTTAACATGGGGACTTATGGAGACTGACTCACTTCTGTAGCCACCCCCAAGTGGCCGTCGGAGCTTGGATACGAGCCGTCTTGTGAACACGAGCATGGGCGACATTTTTAAATAGTTCAAAAGTCGTCGTTCGGATTTGCCAGATGAGAAACGAATACAGCGAGGACTCAGCTGCTAATGTTCTCCGAGCACAAACGGGTCTTTGTAGCTTAAAAACATTGTGATTAGACACAGAAGGAGGCTCTCTGGTTTTGCAGGTGGGGCACTCTAAATAGAGGAAATGGTTTTCCACATGAGCAAATTACAGGAGGGGCAGAGGTGAGCGCTAGTGGCTCTGACATTAACGGAGTCATTCATCAGCAATCAGTGTGCCATCAGGCCTACTTTAGGCCTGAATTTAGGATAAATAAAGTGATTTTCAAGTGCAATTGTCCCTAAATAATCTAAAATCCACTTCTATCAGCCATAGTTAGTTTACTTTTATTGACAGAAACAATGATAATCACCCTTCGAGACATACTTCCTACCTCCCAGAGGGCGTATTATTATTCCAATCACAATGGAAATAAGTTATTCTTGGATTGCGACTTTGTATAGCAGCAGGTATTTCCTACAATAAACCATGCTCACTGTCCATGGCCCTTGCACCTTGCCAAGCTGGGACACTACAACTAACACTGCCTCTGTGCTTCCTTAAAAGGAGGCCAAGTACACCATCTCGAATGATGGGACGCAGAGCAGGGAGCGCACGCAGCTGCATCTATTTCCAATGAATGCCCAGTCGAGGAGGAAACTTTAACTCAGCTTTGAATTCTTGGGTTGCCAGATATTTCATTACACGATCATTCTAAGTTGCCGTCACGCACAAGCGAGTACAACTTTTACTTCTTTAAGGAACACCTGTCAGCCGATAACGGACTCCATCTGTCCTTTTAAAGCTGAGCTACAGAGCACTCAGCTGAAGAGCCTGTTAACTCTGCACAGAGATGATAAGATGCTTACAAATCTCCACTTTTCCAGTCAATGGTTATCAGCCACAAGACAACACACACTCCCTTTTCAAGCAAACTGTACACAAACATTTTAACAGGCAGCAGAAAAAGGTCACCACTACAGTATGTTGTGACTTGTAAACTGAGTGGAATTTGTATCCTGGTCAGGGACTTTTTCATATGTGACCATGTTTGGTCAAGTGGAGTAAGCAGCTGCGGCGTCTTTGATTGATTGCAAACGCCTCTCAGGCAACTGTTTATTCTATAAGCGCGTTGAAGCACTTTCCTTATCGTTTAACAAGAGCCCGAAGAAGTCTTATTTTAGGCGGTGGAGGTATGTTTCACACATGCTGTTATTTCAGTGCAAATTACAATGGGATGAAATAAATGCTCACGATGCTCTCACAATTTATAACATGCACAGCTGCGCAGGTAAACCAGCTTAAAGGGTAAAGCAGGTAAAGCTCAAAGGAGCTGTTGGCTTTTGTCCACTGGAAACAACTGACCCTTCCAACAGTATTTAGCGCACAAAACATTGTAGTAAAAGTGGTTAAATTTCCCACAATGAGATTATATATTTATACCTATAATATTCACAACACATTTGCCTCAGGCAGCTAGCTTGGTAAGCAGTAAACCGACCACCTATAAACATCAGTGCCAGCTTATCACAGTTTATTTCCTGGTGCCCCTTTCTTGCAGTTAGACCTGATTACAAGAGGAAAACAGCTGTACAGCTTCTAACGTCCAGCTGCCTGCATGTCTGTCCTGGTTGAAGTGTGATGTGCGGTCTACTTTAACTTGCCAAACCAAATGTAAATCATGCATTAAAAATCAGCTTTTAATAGAACATTATACTTTCCTCTGTCCCCTTTTGATGTCTGATCAACACATTGGCAAACATTCTGTCGTCGGGCCAGTAATTACAAAGCCAGACAATATACAAATAGCACATGGTGTGTACATA
Organism: Nibea coibor; assembly: GCA_023373845.1. Lineage (NCBI taxonomy): Eukaryota > Metazoa > Chordata > Actinopteri > Sciaenidae > Nibea > Nibea coibor. Next base: position 20,462,688 of record CM041721.1, read on the forward strand.
AGGCCGGGATGAATAAGGAGGACCGTGCAATTGATGCAATTATGGAGCTTTTAGTGGATGGCTTTTAACTTTTGTTTTAGATACTAAACACAAATGTCTTATGAGGCTTATAAATCCTCAAAGGACTCAAATGTGGGTTTAGCTCGACTTCTTTTGATGGGCAATGCCGGCGTTGGATACTTCCAACTGCAACGTTTTAATAACTGTGTCCATGAATCACATGTAATAACTTCAATCGGTATATTTTATAAATCCACTGCTCCAGTATTTGTCACTGAGATATGAACTGTATTTATTCTTTCACATCGCTCATCACTCGCTCACATCATGTAGTTTTTCACCTAAATATGCCAGAAACCTGCATGCTTTCTGTAGACTCCCTTAAAGCTGCTGGATCCACGGGAAGCCTTTTTTTTTTTTTTCACCTTCTGCTTTGCAGCTGGGGTCAGTATTTCTCCTGAACGTTATCCCAGTCTAATCTAGATGTAAAACGACTGCAGACTTGACTCTGAGAGGTTTGTAGATAAAATACACAGAGACCAAGTTGAATGTCAGGTTTCAAAAATATGCTCTACCAGCTGCAGCTGATGTTTGAATATTTAAAAAAAAAACTGTGTTTCCACTGGCTCTGAATACTCTCTGTCTACATTCTGTAGCTTATATTGTAGTTATATTTCTCATAAGTAGATTTATATGTGTGTTTATGTTGCTTTTGCATGTGTACATTTTAACTATTAAGATAGCGATCAGGTCTGTGCTACCTTTGGAGCTAGAGCTAGCATTAGCATAAATATTGGAAGTGGAGGGAACCAGCTCAACCCAAACCTAAAAAAAAAAGCCTGTACCAACACAAGTACAGCTCAATAATTAATATATTATGTATCCTTGTATCTAAACCTCCTTTTAAAACTGGATTTAACATCAGAAAGTCGGATTTGTTTCCGTCTTCTTCTTGTGAGAACTGATTTACTGCAGCATCTCTATGAATGAGCAGGTAAGGCGAGTGTCGTGGCCACTGGTAAGCCAATGACGAGTTTCCATCCGTGCGAAGGTAAAGAGAACGAGGTGCCGCCCCGGCTCTTGATTCTATCAGCAGGCCACAAAAGGGAGAGCTTACCCAGATGAGACAAACCAGCTGCAGATGTACGAGTTTGTCCTGGGTACCCGTCATGTGGGAACAATTTGTGAACCTGATTCCGCCTCATGACGGAAAGACTAACAGCCTATAACATGTCCGCATGAGGAGATCACAACAATGTCTTCCAGTTTGGTGTTTCTATATCACTGTGAGATACAGACAGACATTTCTATCTAAACTAAAGTGCCATTTTGGATTATTTCAGCATTAGAGCAGGCCAACAACACACCTCTAATCCGTACAAATCACCTGTCGGGTGACTGATGGGACAGCTGTTCTGGTGAACTCTCAACCTAAGTGAGCATCTGTACTGGCTGTGTGCATCCGCATTCGTGGACAAAGTGGGGGTTAGACATGCATCCATCTCAAGCTGCCAGAGTGGTGAGTTTGGTGCTGGATCTGGGCCAATCCAAACAGGATCTGGATCACAACTCTGACATGTCAGCGAGCTGCTAGTCTGCAGGTCAGTCAGCTCCATACAGTCCATAATGCACAAGCTCCTGGCTTAGAAACAGACCAGCCTTTGTCATCCTCCAGACCATAATTGGTCCCATATAAGAACTGCTGTGAGGGAGTGATGGATAACAGTTTGTCTCGTGTTTGACTGTGAGAAAAATTATCTCTGGAGCTGGAAAGCAGAACCTTCAATTTGAGATGTACGTCTCACATCTCAATGATGTAACGGCGTTACTAAATTAACTGCCGCGTTGATCGTGATGTCTTCTGGACACAAGGTGCCCTTGACATGATAGCTGATTGATGTTGGCTCTGTGCTGCACATACTGCACAGGAGACCACAGACCACATAGCTGAAATACCTCCGATACCATCGCTGTGAGGGACACTTTGTGTAATGATGAGCGATGTGAGGAGGGGTGAGGGCTGTTTTTGGACACCTGCATCTGGTGGTAATCCTGCAAATATGACCTGAAGTGGAATCAGCACATGACTTGCACCTGTAGAACACCTAATGCCGAAAATATACTCCTAGACTTCTGTAATCATTCGTAGTGAAAACTGTTTCCAAAGCTGCAATGATGAGTTTCAGTCTAAGCTGTAACATACAGTACAGGTGTACAAAATAACATACACTGCCTAATTGTATGTCTTAATGCTTCAAATTCATTCATTCATTCATCCATGCAAGATGCCAACTACTCATCTGTTTGGGAGCTAATCATTGACACGCCAATGTTGCAGCCTTTGGGAATCACCAATCTTCTGATTAGAGGACGACCCGCTCTTGAGCCAGAGCCTCAGCCAGTACAGTTATTCTAGCAGCTATGTGAGGGATGCTTACAATGAAAATACTAACAAAGTACAGCTGAGGCTTGATGTTAATATCATTTGCTTGCAGCTATTTGACAGTTTATTGACGTTTGATTTGATGGTGCTAGATGAATACCTTCACTTCAACTTCAGGGTGAGATGATTCCTGAAAGTTCATACCGATGCATCCAATAGTTCATAGTCATATCCAGGAAGGAGCTTCTTTTTACCTCCACCTTCTTTGACCTCCTTTATTTCACTAAACTTGGACCATTTCTATCAGCTGCTTCCTGCTTCACTTTAGAAATGATTAACAAAAATTGTGGGCTGATGGGGATTTTTATGAAGTAGGAGTATCTCCAGAGGAAAAAGTCAAGGGATCATCAAAAATATGTTTATTGTCTGGAACCATCTGTAGAAATGTCCCAATTAGTTTAGTAATTATTGAGACTGAGAATTTCACAGAAGAAGCGAAAACTTAAAAAGCCAGGGGATCACCAACATTATTATTTATCATCTGGGCAGCATCAACATCTATAACAAGTTTCACAACAATTAATCCAGTAGTTGTTGAGATAAATCACTCTCCAGAGCCACCAGAGAGGCTAAAAAATTCAAGCTCTTCCTCCCTGATCTCTACAGGTCATTATGTTTTATACATTAGCAACAACCGGCTCTCCAAACCTCCACAAATGTTCTGTCCAAAATACAGGTTTCAATAACTCATGTTCCGGGGAAGCGATGTGTGAAGGATGGTCGTTCTTTTCCAGGAAAGCTCTCGGCTGTCTTGTTATTCGTGAAGTGGATGTTTTAGAAAAAGGGCCTTTTTTTGACCCACTCTGCTTGTAAGTCTTTGTGACTGTATATGGAGGTCATTGTACAAACTAAACTGTTACATCCCTCTGCTCCATTATGACCGGCTGCTCACTGTTGGTGGGCTCCTCTTCAGATCTGAAGATACAGAGTCCTAAATAAAGGGATGATACTTAAGTTGCCCTCTTTATCACAATGTTACATGACCTCATATATATTTAAGTGTGCTACAATAAGATGCATGATTTAAGAGAATAAAGTGTGATGTTGGTTTGACTCTGTGAGCTCGCTTTATCTCAGTTCCCACTATTCTTTTGGTATGTTGTTGCAGGAGACGATTGATGCGCGGTTCCAGGCCAGAAATTTCCCCACATATCATTTTCTTTCAGCATGTCCTCAAATGTCAAACAAATTAATGTGTGTGTGAGTGTGTGTGTGTGTGTGTGTGTGTTTGTGTTGGAGACATCAGGGCATCCCAGATATTGTAACAGATGTTTTTGTCCCAGTACTTGGATGGACATAATTGGTTTTCTTCACCACTTTCTTAAGATTCATTTTCACTTTATCAACTGAGCCATGAACAGAAAATATCAAAGTTGGACTGAAAGCTGAGCTCACATTTGCTGACTCAGGCTGACCAAACATTTGGTTGGTGTTGTCCTTCTGCTTTAATTGCCACAGGGGGTCTTAAAAAAATTCCAGGCTGTTGGATGCCTTGTTGTGTCTCCTATGAGCTCAGCCAACCAATCTTCATTCAGTGCATAGATGTAGCTGTTCCGCTCTAAGCTACTTTTTCCATTTGTCACAGTTTTAACAAACCCCATGCTCATCAAATTCAAAAATTCAAATTCAAAACAGCGTTATTAATCCCACTGAGGCCAATTTGTTTGGAGCAGCTTTACATCAATACCTAAAATACAAAAATACAAGTAATTATTTAACTTGCTGCAAAAAATACAAAATCTTTGTTCTTCAATTAAAATTTGATTTTAAATTTTAACTTTCCCACCTCGACAGTGAAATTAGCTTTCAGTTTCTGTGAAGCTTCTCAGTCATCCGGTTGATCTTTCTTCGAGAAGGGTTAAATCTGGAACAACCAGACTTGGTTTTACATCCATGAAGACAGTTCACCTCTCATCCAAGAAGCCTCTTCAGTTCCTATACCGATGGTATATAGCCTAGGAAGGATTGTTTCCACTACAACCAAGTCCAGTTCCCAAAGATTTAACCATTCTTGAAGAAGTACATACAAAGCACAAAGTGAGAGGGAGTTGGTTGGAGGTTTTACTCCTTTAGAAACATGGAAAAACAACTTTCTGTCATTTGTCTCACTGAGCGCTGACCTAAAAGCAAAGTTTTGCGCTCGCTGATGTTACAAGAGATTGTGTTTGATGGACACCCTGCATTTAATCACAGTCTAAAACAGACATCTCATCATAAACTGTCATCATGCTGGACGATTTCACAGGAAAATATTTTATTTAAAAAAGGAGTACTTCATGTACTGAGCCAATGTGTCTGGAGCTGCTGGTTTGTTGCTTTATTTTTCCTTCCTCCTCCGAATGGGACCGAGTTGCTAACACACTGTTAGTTTCACACTGTCAGAAGTATCTGTTGGCTGGAGGTGCTGGCACATTTTCTTAAAGACTTAAACAAGGTGGTCATGAGATGTCTGATGGTGTATTGTGCAGCTGGTTAAGTGTTTCATGTAAGAAGAAATAACATTTGATAAAGTGCTTTCATTGGCCGTGCTTGAAGGCGCAGCTCAAATTGTTTTAAAGGCCATTGACAAATTACTTGGTAATTTACCTTCACACTTCATCATGTCTGATGTCAGAGGGATGTTTCAGTAGATTGCACTGAACAAAAGCAGAGAAAGTTTAAGTGTTCATTTATTATTAAGAAGAATGAGCGGTGCTTTGCTCTGTCAGGCCCGCTCCAAATAAAGCTATGGGCCTACATTTCCATTCAGGAAAGGAGATTACTTGTTTCTTGAAAACATAAATCAAAGGGTAAAACAAACAAACACAATTTGAACATACACTTCAAACTCAAAATAATAAACCAGAGACAAAAAAAATCATCTTTCTACTTTCTTCTAGTGGCAGATTTTTCAATGGAGATGAAGCTGTGACATCATTTTCCTAAAAGCCAGAGGATGTGCAGCGTTTCAGGAGTGATTTGTCCTTGTTTAGTTTGATTAAGTATTTTATTGATCAGATTGTAGTTTAATGACAAAGCCAAAGCTCAGTTCATAGGCTGGACCATAGTATGGAGTGTGGAATGGTAGCTGGAGAGGCGCTGCTTTACCTCCTGGACACTGCTGAGGTGTCCTCAAGCAAAATATCGAATCCCTAACTGCTCCCAGGACGCCGCTACATGACTCCACCTTCATCTGTGAGCGAAAAAAGAATTTGAGGGACCAATAATTGTAATCTCAAGTTCAACCAGACTCTTTGTAGGTTATTATTTTTTGTGTCTTTCAGGCTGCATCTCTTGGATTTAGAGTTTTGGGTGTAAAACACGGAACAAACTTTCATCAGTCAGTGTTACAGTAGAGTTCAGAGCATTGGTCCTCGAATTCATTGAAGTTTACACTCTTCGGTGGTAGAGATGCACCCTCAAAGATACCCCCCAAAATTTGAGACAACAGGAATATGTGTCTTATCAGAAAGGATAGATGATGGGTTACTTCAGTGGTTTATCGGCTGATTTAAGATCAATCAGGACAAACTTCAGGGTGGCCTATGAGGGCACAGGTTGAACAGGACAGAGAGAAACGAGGAGGATGTCGCACCTTCAGAGGAGTCCACTCATTCAGAAAGATATGAATTAAAATAAATTAAAAACAGACACGTTTAAAAAGAGCTGCGGAGACACAGAAAACAGGATAACCAAGGCAAACCGAGGGAGAGTGTTCGAGAGTTTGAAGCCAGAGATCAGGGAGGGGAAAGCGTGACACAGGGAGAGGAGCAGGAGTCAGGTTGAGGAGAAGGAGGAGGAGGGAGGCTGAGAGAGAAAGAGAGAGAGAGGAGCAGAGAGAGGCAGGCTTTGCCTTTTCTGGTAGTTAAAGTCGCTGTAAGAACAAGCAGGAATTCTTTGTGCTGCAGAAGGGCTGAGATATAAACCAGACTGTAGAAGTTGATGTATGAAGAGAGGGGAGAGACTGCTGTTCATGGACTAAACTTCAGCTACTGCTAAGGTAAACCAACAGGCACTATGGCTCTTTCTGTCTCTATCCATGGCATGAGCTGTCTTGGGTGGTCCACAATAGCTCATTTATGAAATCACTTATTCTTTTATTAAATTTAGCATCGAGCATTAGTTTTCTTCCTTGTTGTGAGGGTCTGTTAAAACCTGATGATTGTTTTAGGATCCCCGCTATAATAAACGTTCGATGCACTGCCTTTATATTGATGGATTTTCCAAGCAAACACTGCTGATCAAGTCGCTGGACTAACTGGACTGATTTCAACACGCACAACCTGACGTCACAATTGTGTCTTCCAGTGAGAAAGTGAGGAGAAACTTTGGGGCATCATGGACGATGACTTTGACCGCCGCATGGAGCTGAGGAGGCAGAGGAGAGAGCAGATGCGCCTCGAGGCTGACAAGTGAGTAAGAATAAGCAAGAACATGTGCAAAAAAAAAACACTGCACGCTGAAACATCAGTTGGATTTAGTAGGGAAAAAGCAGCGAAATGCTATAAAAGGTCTAATTGTTATCAGTGCTTGGCTCTCTGACTCACAAAACAAACCTGATACGTTTTCACTTTCACTAAACCATATTCGAGCATCACTTTCATGAACAGTCGTTGCCAGATTTCTTAGACATCAGCTGCTCCCACGTAGGTCCCGGTTTTCTGTTTTTAACCCCATGCAGCTGGGACAAACGTTACCACCACTGCAGAGATCTTTCATCTTTTTTCATTGTCTTTTAATGATGCATTAGTCTTGGAGACAGATGCTCAGTCGACGAAGGCTTACTGTGTGTATTTGTGTCTGTCTTTGGGTTTGTGCATCGTTTGCGTGAGAGAGCGGCGTGCAGAGTAGAGAAGACAGGACTTGGATGGTGCTAAGGCGATGACGGCTTAATGATCCTCACTGCCTTTTTCGCTCATTAGGGAGTCAGTCCACTGTGCTGCTGTTTGGGTTTGTCTCTCAGTCTCTGTCGTCTCCCTCCCTCCCTCCCTCTCTCTCAGATAAATGTTACAACGCCGGTAAAGAGTTCCTGCTGACGTTCTCAAAATGTTCATTCAACCTGCACGTTTGACTCTTTAGACCGTGTCTAAAGGAAGAGTAATTAGCACAGTTGCAGATACCTGCTGTAGCTGTCAGCTGCTGCTTAAGACATTGGATGACTTTCTCCTGTTAGCCTACAGACAGCAAACTCTCAAGACCAACCAAAGAAAAACCTAAATTGGATTTGATGTCAGAAAATGACCTGCAAATTTGTCTGAGCACGTTTTTATTCGGCCCCACACAAGTCACAAACGCCGCGGCTGTGAAGTGAAGCCAGTGTGGAAGTGCAATAAAAGCTGCAGTTTGTGCTCTGAGAACATTAACAGCTGAGTCCTCGCTGGGTTCGTTTCCCATTTAGCATACCTCAGTGACGACTTTTGAGCTATTTTATGCTGCAGTTTCTTGAACGTCCACTTGAGGCTGGCTTTGGATCTCCACAAGCCCCCATATTAAAAAAATACAGCTTCACATCAGAAATAAACGTGTTTACAGCCTGGTACGAAAAAAGTATTTAATCTCTGTTGCTAATTTCCCCATTTGTGACAACTGCAGGATCCAAACTGAGGCCGAATTTCGATATAACTCAACAGTGTGTAAGAGTTGGGGTCTTTATTTTCAGAATAAGGCAGACATGGAATATAATATCCATAACTATGCTTTCATGCATGTATAATCACCTGAAAAGAAGAATCTTTTTATTTCTGTTCAGAGCATCTCAAGTGTTGTTTCTCCTTTACTCTACGAAGGCGAGGGTGATGTGAGGAGATTACACCACTATGTACAACCAAATTCTACACACTGCACCTTTAAAGCTTGAAAAATGTTCTCAACACTTACTTTACTCTTTTTTTAGTAACTAATTTGATGTTGATTTTGGTCTTTTCACTGGAATATCATCTGTTTTATCTTTTAAAGTAATGGTGGCTAAATTTGGCCATGAGCAAGTAGTAAATACGTCCACACAGTCAGTCACAGCTCAACACATTATTTTCTTGCCGTTCAGAAGTCAGTTGCTATCATATCAGATGTCCTATCAGAGCCAGAGGCGTTCCTAACAATTTTCTCACAGACTTGCAGACAGAGCTTTGCCAGCAGTGCCAGCCCAGCCTGCCTTTCCTTTTCTGCCTCTAACAGCCCCCGTGGCTTCCTAGCTCCTCTCTGCAGCCCGAGGAAATGCTGCAGACGCTGGAATGTCTTGACTGCCATTTTTATTTCAACACAAGATAGCTTTCTCTGAACGCTTCTGACAGTTTCAGCCAGTCTCGTTTCCTCCATCTCTCTCAGGTTGTTCCGCTAGCCAAGAAACTCTCATCATGTTTCCCTCCATTTAATATGTTTCACGTCCCTCCGGGTTATGCGTCTGGAAATGTAACTGTGACATTTTGACAGCCCTCTCACAGCAGGCCTCTACGTTTGGGTGGAGTAATATTGAATTGAATTACTTCCTCAGTGATTTCCCGGGGCGACCCGTGCCATTTAGAGCAACCCTTGCCTCAGGATTTGTTGGATTTCCACGATGTTTGAGTCTTTGTTTGTGTTTCAAGGACAGAAAAGATTCTTGTGATTCCCATCACATCTTCCTCTCACAACATCTGTGAATCATTGTGTTGCGGATTTCAGGAAGAGCAGAGGGAAATAATACCCATGCTCTATTAATGAGCCATTTCAAGCTCTCTCTGTGCCTCATAAAGCCGACTAATGCTTGGAAAGATAGAGCTTGGCGTGCTCGAAAGTCCCACTGTGGATGTACTCGCAGTTTGATGAAGGTCAATGGCAAGATGTCAGCGAGATGGGCAGGAGAGGATGGAAAAGTTGTTTTTGTCTAGTTATCTTTATCGCTTTATCTTCCTCTTTGTCTTGCCAACACCGTCTCTGTCTCTGATTAAATGCGTTGCCATGGGGGTCGTTCCTTTGGGTTTCTTATGTCTCGATTTCTTCTTGTGACATTTAGATCTCAGACACATGTTGGATGTGTTTCTTATTATTCCTTTGTCTGTTTTCCATCTGTTGTGGCATATCCCATCTCCATCATATCTTACGGGGTTAGCTCAAGAGAGTGTGGCTTATATCAGGGGTTCACGACATCAGTGTCAAATAAAATAATGGATAAATTTGTGCTTTTTTCATGTGGAATACTGGAAACTTTGAGCTCTTCAGGCCTCGAAACATAATCACAACTGAGGCCATAACCCGGTCACAAGCAGATCTTATTTATTTTTAGTTTTTAAAACTTAACTTTAACAGGACTGTAACTGACTGCTCATTTTGGAGTATAAAAACAAACACACATAGTGTGCATCTGTATGTGTACTATATTACATTTTAGTCTGGGTTACACCAACGATGATGAGGAGGAGGAAGCTCGGGAGCGAAGGAGACGTGCGAGGGAGGAGAGGAAGAAGATGATGGCGGACTCAGGGGAGTCTGGAACGGCTGATGTGATCGACACCAACAGGTACAATGTAGATGAAATCTACATACGAGGTAGTGTTAACGCTGTGCAATGGGACAAAAAAAAGAAGAATGCAACATTCACAGGAAACTATGGCAAAGCGACATCGACAGCTGCACACCAAAGCAGAGGAAGAGTTAAGAGTTAAGCTGCTGTTGGACAGCAGAGAGGTGTTGCATGGTGGATTTCACCAGTAAGCTGAGTGGATTTACAGTATGCTGCTCTCAGTACTTGATTATCCTCAGGTATGTTCAGGATGTACCGGACAAAAAAAGATACAGAAAGTTTTCTATTGCTGTTGACTGTTGGCTGGTTGAGCCAGTTGAGTAAGCCATGCCATTTAATGACTCTATATTGCAGAGAAATGGATATTTTGAGATTTCCCAAAAAGATTTCTTCTTGTACTTGGTCACACTCTCACTTTCTCTTCTTAACTTCTTCCATTAACATCCATTCAGCCTTTTTTATCTCTCTTTTTATGTCCATAGAGGCTGCCTATCCCAGTTACATTGCAATCTTTCCCAGCTCCTGTTCTGGCATGACATCAGCTCCAGTCCCCATCAGCATTCCCCCGTGCCCCCAGGGCTAAAAAGCATCCCCTTATCAGTGGTCCAAAACACCTGTGGTACAAACATCAGGACTGAGCTTACAGTGGAGGCAGGCCAGCTAACAAACTGAGCTAACAGCAGCTGTAGTTTGAAGCAGTTTGCCTTACTCCTTCGGAAAAGTCCACTGAGTTGAGACAGAGCAGCTGGAGAACGAAAATCCAGAAAACATTTTCTCTAAACCAAAGGCTGTCATGTTGTTAGGTTGACAAGTTAATTCAGATGTTGGGAAATTTGTGAAAAAACTGTTTCATTTGGAGGTCCGCCTTGAATTTCAGGTGTGTTTCATGTGATTACAGTGTGACGGAGACCTCCACCAGCGAAACCAGAACAGAAGGTGTGGATGACGACCAGGCTTTGCTGGACCGCCTGGCCAAGAGGGAGGAGCGCAGGCAGAGGAGAATGAAGGAGGCCATGGAGAGACAGAAGGAGTTCGACCCCACCGTGAACACCACCAACGGCACAGACAGCACACTGGAAGAGCAGACCTCCATCAGCAGCAGCAGACAGCGACAGACAGACGAAGAGGAGAAGCCAGCTCAAGAGGAGGTGGCGAACACTGACATGAACTCTTGGGGGAAAGAGGAAGAGGACAAGAAGGAAGAAGAGAAGGTAACGTGAAAGATGGTTTTGTATGTAGAGTAATTAAGTTCATAGTCATATTATTCTTGGATCTGATGTTGTTGTTTTTTATGATAGGAAGCTGTTGAGGAATCAAGAACGGTGAGCAAAACAAACTCCTATTTTTCCTTTTTGCTAACTTAACGTACAAGATACTGACATAAAATATGTGCCTGCATTTACAGGAGGAGATTGAGGAGAAGGCTGCAGAAACAGAAGTAGAGGTGGATTCAGGAAAGAAAGACGCTGAAGAGGAAGCTGCCCCTGATGATGACAAAGAGGAAGAAGAAAGGAAGAGGAAAGAAAAAGAAGAAGAGGAGGAAAGACAGAAAAAAGAAATGGAAGAAAAGCTGAGGATAGAAGAGGAAGAGAAGCTCAAGAAAGAGGAAGAGGCAAGGCAGCTAAAGGAGGAGGAGGAAAGAAAGAAGCGGGAAGAGGAGGAAAAACAACAAAAGGAAATGGAGGAGAGGCTCAGGAAAGAGGAAGAGGAAAGGCGGCTAAAGGAGGAAGAGGATCAGAAGAAGAGGGAAGAGGAGGAAAAACAGCAAAAGGAAATGGAGGAGAGGCTGAAAAAAGAGGAAGAGGAAAAACAGAAAAAGGAAATGGAGGAGAGGCTGAAAAAAGAAGAGGAGGAAAAACAGAAAAAGGAGGCCGAGCAAAAAAAGAAAAAGGAGATGGAGGAGAAGAAGAAGAAGGAAGAGGAGGAAAAACGGAGGAAAGAAGTGGAAGAGAAGAAGAAAAAGGAGGAGGAGGAGAAGCAGAAGAAGAAAGAGCTGGAGGAGAAGAAGAAGAAAGAAGAGGAGGAGAAGCGGAAAAGGGAGGCTGAGGAGAAGAAGAAGAAAGAGGAGGAGGACAGGCGCAAGAAGAGAGAGATGGAAGAGAAGAAGAAGAAAGAGGAGGTACTGATTGTAACTTATTTGTCCTTTCACCAAAAGCCACTTCAAAAACCTGGAAAACTCAATTAACGTCCCCCATCTGTAAAGTAACAGAACACAGACACATTCATGTAACACGAGTCCGTAGTCCTGAAGATTAAGTGACAGTTGGAGGACCACATTTTATTTATCCAGGCTTTGTTCTCACTGTGTTGTTACTCGATGTATGATATGGCTCCTGCGGTGCAGTCACAGTGTTTTGTTTGTCGCATGGATAAAAGAGCTGGTGCTGGTGTCGAGGATGTCACAGTGTCTTCAGTTTACATCTGTGTTGCATTCACTGCCAGTGTTTGATGGTTTCTTTCAATATTATGTTTCCCGGCCTCCTGCTTTTGATTTTAATAATTATTTTTCCATTTCTGTGTGAAGGAGGAGAAGCCGAAGAGATTTGGCTTTAAGGAAAAGGTAATATACCTCATGCATTATTTTCTAATATGGACGATATCGTCAGAACGGCGGTTTGACGTCTAACTTTTGTTCCTCTGTTTGCAAGAATGAACCATTCAAACAGAACGGAGCTTTCACTGAGAATAAACTCAAGAAAACAGAGAAGACATCAAGGTAAAACTCACCAGACCTCTCATCTCTATATGACTGCTGGTTCAGACATGCTCTGAGGATGAACTCGCACCATCATCTACACAACTGAGTTTGAAATGATCAGTATACAGAGTCCAGTGAAGGATAGTGAAGGATCAGTATGATCCATAGAAATAATCATTACAGATTTTGAATGCCAGTTTGATGCATCCTCACTACTAGAAACCCACTCTCGTCATTTTACAGCCCAGCAGTCGGTTGGAGAAACATGTGAGTTTGTATACATGTGTCTTGATCATGAAATAATCCTGTGTTTGTGAGCAGGGACAACGTTCCCTCCACTGCGGCCGACGACAAGGAGCGACTGGAGGCCGAGCGCAAGCTGCAGGAGCTGAAGCGTCGACGGAACAATGCGGAGAGCGAGGAGTTTGAGAAGATGAAGCAGAAGCAGCAGGACGCAGAGGTAGAGCTGGAGGAGCTGAAGAGGAAGAGAGAGGAGAGGAGGAAGGTCATGGAGGAGGAGGAGAAGCAGAAGAAGCAGGAGCTGGAGGACAAGAAAGCGAAGGAACAGGTGAGAATGGACCGAACTGTTGGAGCGAGTGGAATCTGTATGTAAGCCATGACAAATGTGCGACAAATGGTGGTGTTTGTGACAGGAGGAGAGGAAGAAGATGAGGGAGGAGATAGAGAAAAGGAGGGCAGAGGCTGCAGAGAAGAAGAAGCAGAAGGAGGAAGAGTCTACAAAACCTGCCTTTGCCATCAGCCCCAAAGGCTCCTCAAAGGTGAGTTTTGGAGGGAGAGATTCAGACATACTTAGACATCTTGTTCCAGAGGGATTTCTCACTCTTTGGCCATACAGAAATCAGAAGACCTCAGACCTGTTAGCACCATGTTGTTGATTGAAACGAACCAAAGGTTTTAAGTTCTTCAGCTCATGTCGTGGAAGAGTTTTCATGGAGGACAAAACACAGAGAGCCACACAGTCTACTTATATGAGACACACGTTTGTAAAGTCAACTTTTAAAGGAATAGTTTGACATTTTGGGAGATTGTGTTCGTGCTGAGACTTAAAGCTTAAAAAACAGCAAAAAGCCTCAAAAACTACAACTGTGGTTTTGCCCAAAGATAAACAAAATCCACCTAACAGCCCCTCTAAAGCTATTTGAGCATCGCTATCACCGTCAGTCAAGACTGTCGCTGCACCAAGAAGAAGTTCAACATATTGTTTAAGCACTGGGAGGTGGATTTTGTTACCAAATAGAGCCATGCTAGCTGTTTTTACAGTCTATATGCTAAGCTATGCTAACTGTCTCCTGTCTGAAGCTTCATATCAGACAGAAAGTATATTTTCTCAAATCTCAAACTATTTCTTTAAGCATTGCTACAAGCGTTAAATGTTGTCATTCACCCCCATGCAACTACAGCTCTGTTTGTGTTTGTTATCTTGAGCTGTGCGACGTTACATTTATTATTCTCCTTTTCCCTCTATAGTCAAACATGTGGCCTGATGTGGTTGCTTGTTTTGCTGGATTCTGTTTGTAATTCCTCTGATATTACCCATATATTATTAGTTGACAAGAAAAAACAAGAAAAAGGATTCGAGCTGGCATCTGTGCTGTCCTCAAATATGGCCCTCGTCAGACAAGACCATGACTGGGTAATTTTGTTGGAGGAGTATTTTTGGAGGAATGTTGAGAATTGTGTGTGCTCGGCTTGTACATGGGAGGTATAATTTATCTGGAACAGCAGTACACAGTGTGTGTGTGTGTGTGTGTGTGTGTGTGTGTGTGTGTGTGTGTGTGTGTATCCTGGCACGCTGACAGCCAGACTCTCCAGCTCAATCACTCAGGCAGCAACCAACACAGTGTCCGAGTACAGAGAGACCTCCCTGGGGACAGACTGTCCGGCCTCTGACCGAGGTCGCCTTGGAGACACGAAGGAAGCTGGGACAGTTTGATCATGTGCGTGTCAACAACAGACTCCTTTATAACCTTTAACTATGCTGTCTTGTACAGATCGGGGAGAAGGCAGAATTCTTGAGCAAATCAGCCCAGAAAAAGTGAGTTTATAGTCACATGAAAATAAATGAATAAAGGGAACACTCCTGTATTGGTGAGCTGCACTAATGTCCCGTATGTTGTTCATTCACACAGCACCGGAGCCAGAGTGTCTCACACTCCAATTGTCACCAAGATAGGCAACAGAATGGACCAGTACACCTCTGCTATCCAGGTGAGACTCCACAAAGTTGTGCACTATCCTCAGCAGTGGTGAAAGTACCAATACAACACCTTAACTTAAGTAAAAGTACCAATACAACACCTTAACTTTAGTAAAAGTACCAATACAACACCTTAACTTTAGTAAAAGTACCAACAATAATGTGTAAATTGTATTTTGTTGTAGCTGGTGGAGGTAGAGTTAGATTTAACTACTAGTTTTGAGATAAATCTGTAGTGAGATGATTAATAATGCTGAAAAATATATATATTTTTAGTAGATTAAGAAGTGAGTCTTCTCCTTTTTTTGTTTGGTATTGAATCATTTTACTCTTTGTGCCTCACACACCTGTTTAAATTGCATCGTCTGAAAAGTTTAGAGTGGAAATCTGTCTTGATTTGATGACTCTGAAACATGACAAGACAATGAGTTTTTGTAAGGGGCTGCAAGCCAAAAATCACAAGTTGAATCATTTGCAATTCATTTCTGTTCTGTACAGTATAATATGTTTTAATGTTGAGCTGTCAAAAAGATATTGTGGAGAAATTATTCAACATTTGCCTCAAAAACATAGTGAAATGAGAAGTGACATAAAAAGGAAATCCTCATTAAAAGTACTATGTCACTTTCCACCACTGATCCTCGATGTAGAGCTTTTTTTTGCCCATGTAAACGTAGTTAAATCCGTCCTGTATATCCACAGGGAAACAAAGAAGTCAAATCCCCCAAGTCTACAGTGACAGATATTCCCACGGGAGGCACGCGCAGCATCAAGAGCATGTGGGAGAAAGGCAACGTCGGCAGCCCCTCTGAACGCCCAGCCCCTGCCAACAAGGTGAGAGAAAGAGAGAAGGGAGAGTGTGTTATGTGTGGCTCGTTGACGAGCGTTGCAAAGAGGGAGGACCAACCAGGAGGGACCAAGAGAATAAGCAAGAGGAAAATCATTCATTATATAAAGTCTGCAAGCAGGTGATATTGATCAATCAACAAGGTAGGAAAGGCCTGAAAGAAAACGGAGGCAAAACGGGGAGAATACAGAGATTTACTGATGTGTGATTGAGTGTTTGAGATGTCTCTTTTTTCCAGGACTTGGCTGGTATCAAAGGAGGCGTGGCGGGACGTGTCAACAGTTGGATGGCAAAGCCTGCAGAGGCAGAGAAGGCAGCAGAACCTGCACCGGCAGCAGCATCACCAGCACCAGCACCGGCGAAGCCAGCGGTAAAGCCTGATAAATCCCAGTCTTGATCACACACATGCACACCATTGTAAATAAGGCACCTGCGTAATCCCCCCGATATTCTGTACATGCTAATGATGTGTGATGTGATCATTAGCACATGGACATGCCAGTCTTTTGTTGGCTGCAGCCGTTATGTCTGAGCTGGAGTCTAGTGACACCGCATGGACGGTTTACTTAACAACATCTGCTAGCAGAGCTCCCCAAAACCCCCCCACTGTGTGTTATTCTTTACATGACGTGAAAGTTTTGCAACATTTAAACTGAAACCTGTGAGAAATTAGACACAGGAAGAATATTATTCCCATTGTTGCTAACAACAGTCAAACCGCAAAGCACCGAGCAGCAGTTATGTGTCAGCTGGCTGAATTCCAACGTGCCTCCTTGCACAGCCGCCTCCTTGGCCCTCTTTACATCAGTCACTCGGGCCTCTATAGGTATTTCAAGATTATATTACTGCCCATAAACCATACGCCACTTTCAGACAGTTACAGATTGTTTTTTGGGTTTGTATTTAAGCCAAAGAACTATATATTTCAATCACCGTGGCTCCTTATTTTAAGTCTCCTTCAGGCAAGGGTAAAAGGTCACGTCCCCTCACATTTGTCACACACAGAGACATTATTATCCTATTTCAACGCTTACCAACAAGTGAGTAGATGTTAAGTGATTTATTTTGTATATTTACTACCATATGGTGTTGATAGGTGTGTGTGTGTTGGGGGGGGTTTACTTGTAACCGAGTACTTGCTAAACACTGTGTCCTTTTCTTAAAGTAGGACACCAGCTGCTTGTCTTACCAGGTCTTCTGGAGACATTGCACTCTGTCCACATGCAGTAGCATTGCTGAATGATGTGTAACATTGTTCTAACGTGAAATTTATGAGCGAGATATCTTTAGTGTCAAACGTCTTGGCCTGAGTAGCGGGTATAACGTTACCCTTACTTATGCTGCAATACCTCCCCCTGATGGGAAGAAGGTGTACGGCAGTACAGTTTGATACATGTTTGTCTCTCCACCTCTCTCTCTGGTCCGTATGTTTAATTCTTGTCTGCCTTTCTTTCTTTCCCCTTGCACTCGTTTTTCTCAGCTTTCCTCACTCAAACCTTTCCTGCTGTTATTTGTCCACTCTTCAAACTGGTAAAGGTACCATTTTGCACACATTTCACCCTTATTACCGCTAATGATCAGAAGAGAAGCACAATAAATACTAAATAATTGCAGGTACTTATTTCCAGTATTTCCATTTGAGTATTTTTCATTTGATCCACATTTCATAGAGAAATTTGTACTTTTCACTGCATGTAGTAGTAGTTTTGTAATGTGAGCTTTAGTTAATATTTCTGGTAATACTTTTCTACTTTTAATAGATCTTTTAGTAAATCTTACTCGTAGCAGAGAGTTTCTAGTTTATGCATAAGACTAAAAGTATCATGTCTTATTTGTGACAGGATGTGAAACCAGGTGACATCGGTAGCAAACGTGGCATGTGGGAAACCAAGAAGAGCCCCGCACCTGCCAAGGTAACACAGACACACACATACCCACACACACATACACAAACATACGATTCTACTGTAAAAGAGGGGAGAGTTTTATGTTCAAAGGCTTTATAAGTGACATGGTTCTGTTTGTTTGTTTCATTCAGTCTACCTAATAGACAGGTAAATGAGGTAATTTGCAGATCTGTGGCAGCGACATTCAATGCACGCTCCACCAGCGAGTGATTGATCTTTGTGATGTGTGCACTGTTTTAATGCTGTTTCAACATGCATATGATTGATTGGCGTCAGTGTTGCTAGATTGGCTTGTTTGTTTTTTTTACACAAAATGTGGCTACTTTTTCTTTAATTGAGAAGGTAAATGGTTACATTTCAATAAATTTATCCATCTGTCATCTAAGAGGTATAATTGGCATTAACATGGCACTGAGCACACATTAAACGTATTGAAAATGTGGTTTTAAGGCTCTATTTGGGCTCCTTTTTGTCAGTCCAACCTGGCAACACTGTTGAGCTTTTGTTTCTCAGTTCAGTCAAATCAGATGGTAGACATAAATCTAATTACTATATGTACACATGATTCTTTAATGATGGACTGTACAAAAATGATGAGGTGCAGTGGAAAGGAGGAGTTTAGTATTATTTTCTTCCCGAAGTGAGTGCAGTCTTGTTTTACTGGAAGAGCAGGGAAAGGCATTTATTTATATTTTATTTTTACACATTCCAGATGTTATTGACTTTATTCTTTCCCTGTTAGATTTCTTATAAAAGTTTTGATTAAAGTTACATAAAAAAACTTGAGGTCATAAAACAGGACATAAAAGGTATATTCGACTATATGCAGATGACACCATTCTTTCAAAACACCAATTTTAAAAATTGTCTCGTTGCCTTATTGGCCTTTATGCACTTTTATCCCACCTGTTGTGTTATTTTGGTGTTTTTCTCAGTCAAAGGAACCAGCCAAAGAAAAAAAGTAACATTGGGAAGGCTCTCCACCACCCTAATAATTTTCTTACAGTCTCTAACACATTAGTATGAATACAATAATTGTCTCTTGCTAAAAGTAGTATGTATTTTAAATTGAATTAAATGTCTCTTTGAGTTGCCTGAACTGAAATTAAATGACTGATTCCAATGTGATGAAGAAGATGCTCTCAGTAGTTCCTACACTGGCTTTGAATATAAATATTGTATCATAAATATTATTACTTGGCTCTTATGTTGTAGTCATCTGAAACATGGATTGTTTTCATACATAACTGTGATCTATTGTTACAGGATGTTTGGCTGCACTGTGCACTGCTTTCTCATGCCAAGATAGTCGTTGAATTACAGAGAGGATTGTGCATGCAGAGTTACATTTGAGTGTTGTGTATAATGTAGCTTCTAATGTCAGGGGTGCTTGAAAATGATCTTTGACTTGTTGGGATTTTTGTGTATGACAGAGAAAATAGCACTCCTGATATCAATCTGTGGGAATGTTGTAGACTGTATCTATCTTTTAGAGTATAAGCATGTTTTCTGGCATGATTCATGTGATTTTTTTTGCATCACTCCATCACATCAACCTCCCATGGTCTAAGACTTCCTCAGATGATTTCCTGCATCCTCATTGGCTTCAATGCAGTGGAAGTTATTCATCCTGTGGTTCACTATATACCCGAGCTCAAATATAATCTCATAATAAGATGAATAATTGTTTAAACACCATAAGATTTCATTACATGATGATTTTCCTCTTCTTTTCCTTTATTTATTTTGTTTTCCTTCATTCCTAATTGTTTACAGGTGACTTTTGGAGCCAAGAGCAAGTTTGCTACTAATAGTAAGTTTCTTAAGTAACTGTATATAACTGTAACTGTATATAACTGTATATAGCAGTTAAGTGTAACTAAGTACATGTATTCCACACTCAAAAACAATTCTGAGGTTGTGTACTTGAGTATTTTCTGTCTAACTGCTTTTTGCTACTGTACTAGATTTATCTGACAGCTACAATTACTTTCCAGAGTAATGATGATGCAGTGCTATATGTTAAACTAAAATGTAAACCTTAAAATGCCGCATAAATTTTGCCTATAATAAAGTATCTTTACAGCGGGGGTTTCCACTTTTACTTAATTAAAGGACCTGAATACTTACACCAATGTGGACATACTACATGTTAAGCCGGGGTTTATCCTCATCAGTCCTGTGGGAAGCAGAGTTTAGATGAGATGTGTCTGTCCTTCAAAACATTTTCTGGATGAGGGAGGGAGGGTGGCAGATCTTGACTGATTTATAGCTGCCTGTGAACTCATAACCACTACAACTCACCAGCCTTCCTTTGTGCCAGTCTAGCTGCTCACTGTAAATCAAATCTGCTGCTGGAGATTTTTGGGCACAGGCTCAGCTCTGTGACACTGCTCTATATTTAAAAAAAAAAAAAAAACCTCACCCTGACCTTGTTTCCCAGTATAAAGAACCTTCCAGACTTCTGGGATAGCTGTCGTATCTTTGCAGTGCACTGTTCACCCAGTGCCACCTGGGTTGTCCAATGCCAAGCAGGGTGTCGGCGAGCTGTTAGGCATACCAGAGTGCAGCTGCTTGATTTTCACATTACAACCGACTGCTGGGGAGGATTACTAACCGTTTAAACAACAGATCGTGCTCGATCGCCGGGCTTATTCACTCAGTGCTGATGACAAAGACCTAACATGCCCCTGCAGCCTGTAGGGACAGTTTAAAAAAGACGTTTAACCTTCGCTGATGTTGGTGTAGTAAAGCTGCCTTTCCACTTTGCGCATCAACAATAGCAATGGAAAACTGTTTGTCGAGTGTCAGCTTCAACCCTAAATAGCGGCCCTTGTTTGTAACCTTCCCACTTCTTCATCAGAAATAGACCGCTGAGGAATGAAGTAAAGGGCAAATGACAAAGTTACAGCTTTCAATCACACAGGGAAGTGTCCTGACTTTTACTGCGGGGTGAATGTCAGCAAGCTGACTCTGATGTTCAAACACGCACAGCGTATATATACATGGAGAATTATATATATAAAAGCTTTGATTAACAGCCCTGAGATTAGTCTTGTTTAACATGTAATAAACTTTGATAATGTTTTAAATGACGATTGCACTGACTCATAGATCTCTCTGTCTCTCTCTCTGTCTCTCTCTCTCTAATAGCAGGCACAAGACCCTAACCATTGACATCCTTATTTAAATCAAGCCTTACCTGACCAATTACAAGGCTCTGCTACTGTATGTGCATCCATTTCCTTTCAACAAACTCCCATGTCCCACGCTGAAGTTCACTCCAGAATGAGGCAACGAAGAGCAGCATCAAAGTCTTCCAGCGATATCTTTACAACTTTTGCACTGTAACCTAATCCCTGAATATGTCAGACATAGTAAAGGTTTACAGGACAAAGTACCACATGTTAAATGCTTCATAAATAATGGATTGCGTAGTATCCATCTGGCTGTCCGGTCGCTTAAATGTTATATTTTGCTTTCAAGCCGCACTGACATGTCTGCTCTTCTGGTGATGTATTGCCATGTAGCTTACACCCAATAATAAGCCTTTGTGTTTTATTTTCATACACACTCACTGCTTTTTTTGGGATGATGGTCACTATTTTGACTCCATGTGATAAACAAGGTTGATTTAATGCCCCTGTCACAGGTCGCATTTGTGTTGTTAGAGCATACTGCCATGACACTGGGTGATTAACCTGTACATAAATGAGTCGGTACCACTTTCTCTTTAAAAAAATAAAAAAGGTCATCAGTTGGCTTCATTAATGCTAAATAAGTCAGTTAGGAGTGCAGGCTCTAGGAATGGCAACGTCTGTTGGTCGAGAGGGAAATATTTCATCAACGACTGGATGCATTGCTATGGAATTTGGTGCAGGCATACATGATCCCCAAAGGATGAAGCCTAATGACTTTAGTGATCCCCTGACTTTTCGTCTAGTGCCACCAGCAGCTCTCATTTTTGACTTATCCAGTGAGGTATCTCTCTGTCTATATAAACTGGTACAAATCTCTGCACAGACGTCCATGATCCCTGAAGGTTGGAGCCTAATGACTTTAGTGATCCCGTCACGTTTCATTTAATGTTCACCTGGATTCGAGTTAAATGTCTCGACAACTATTGAATGTTATGAAGCGTGTCTCTCTCAGCATGTACTGTATTGTCTTCGGTGATCCCCTAACCTTTCATTTAGCATCACCATCAGCTCAAAATCTGCCTAATATTTTAGTTTACTTTAGACTTGTTAGCTTTTTAAGGATTTAGAAAGACAGATTCACCTCTTCACACCAGGAAAAGCTTTGCAGGACCAAAGTTCTTTTATCAACAACTTATTAACATGAGTTCATAACCCCTTATAACAGGTGCCTTATAATAAAGCGGTACACATAAGTCCACCACCTCAGACCAGATCATAATATCAGTGCCCAGGACTGCAGCCAGAATAAGGCAGTGTGCAGGCAGTTCAGCGTTTCTGTCAACAACACTTGGGTTTGTTACTTTTTTGACTCGTGGCTGTTCACATTATTATGTAACATAAGCACCAACCAAGTCTATGATTATGTGTGTAAGCGAGTATCCACTCTAACAACTATTCAGTGACCAAAAGCAATTCTCCTTTAAAGGTGCAGTGTGTAAGATGGAGCTCTATTTTCACACACGGAATATCCACAACTATGTTTTCATGCATCTATAATCACCAGGAAATAAGGATTATTATGTGTGGCGGGATGTGAGGAGATTGCAATGCAGAGATTACACCACGAGATGCAACCAAATCCTACATACTGGACCTTTAATAAGCAGATAACATGCCACTAACTTAGCATTGCAGCAGCAATAAGGGTTTATATGCACTCTGTTTTAACGATGCCTGTAATTAACTTTTAAATTGTACCCTGGTGTTCCCGTCAGCAGTGCACGTGAGTTGAATCCTGCCAAAATGTATTGTGAGTCTTTCAGTATTGTTGTGGTGAATTGTTTGTTTTTGCTTCAGCAATAAAAAAAAAAGAAAAAAAATGTTGCACTCTGTTGTTTTGATTTTCGCTGTTAGGAGGGGACGTCGCTTCGTGTCCTTCCTAACTACCTGTGAGAATTATGAGAAACCTGAGTGGCTGCTGAAAGCTTGAATTGATATATGACGTTTTACCGGGGCAGGAATGTACCTGCATAATGTGTGTGTGTGTGTGTGTGTGTGTGTGTGTGTGTGAGTCAGAGCTCCAGCTGTCTAACAATAGACTGACCAGCCATAGGGTGCTGTAGTCACATGAGTAAGAAGGGTTGGACTATGTATCCTTGATGCTCAACCTGTTGGTGAACTTCAAGAAGCTGAAAGTCTGTCGCTCGTCTGTGAGCTCCCTCTGTCTGGGTCACAGGTAAGGACTCTGTCCGTGCTGCTACTTTAAATTAAAGCCTTGTTTAGTCATAAATCTGGAAAATATTTCCTGATTCCTCACTAAACTAATTTTTAATTGTGTTCACTGCCTGTTTATGCCTTCGAGCCACATTCAATGTGTAACAGAAATGATTTCACATCCCTGATTCAGTCTTTTTTCCCACTAGAACAGAGTACTTCATTGTTCTGCATCCGTAACCTCGCACACAGAGGTTGTGGTTACTTGGTTCTCACTGGTGTTACTGATGTTAATTAAAGATTTGGTATGTGTGGTATATTACCTAGTGAATATACCTTAAATGGCAGAAAATAAATCAAATATTTGCAGTAGTAGTAACCCTAAATTGAAATTATGGAATATAGTCCATTAACTGTAGTTAAGTTTGACATTGTACTTCATTCAAGTGTTTCCATTTTCAACATTTTACAAGGAAATTTCTGTTTTATTTCACCAAAATGATCTGGCAGCTATTGTAAGTTACTTATATTACTTCTCATACACTAAACACTAAATGAATGAATGCAGGGCTTCTATTTCTCTATTTCCAGGGCTGAGTAGTCGCCGCTCCATTAAAAGATCTGAAAACTTTTTCCACCCCTGCCACAGTGACCGCAGATATTTGGCTCGGCGCTGAGCCTCATTGTAAACTGTGTGACTGTTATTCTGCTGCGATGATGTTTTAATGATCAGATATATTTGCCGCTCTAAAAATAGATCAATAGGGATCCATTTTGCAGAGCTCCATCCATAACAAAATGTCTGACGCAGAGGAAGTCATGGAGGATGAAGTTCAGTAAGTATTCGCTTTTAAACTTTTGTATTATCATATTTTGATTCTTTTTATTATATTGGATTTTTCCAATTACTCATTTATTTTTAAATTCTTGTTTTTGTCAATGCTGCTGTTCTTCTGAAGGGAGGAAGAAGGTAAGACCTTTTCATCTTTTTGTTTTCATATATTCATATGTTCATTTAAATTCCCCAAATTTGACTAATGATTTATGTTCCTGATGATCAGCACAAGAGGAGGCGACAGGTGAGGATTTTATTTTTAATTTACACGTCCTACTTCCTTTTCAATTTACTTTTATTTTAATTATTCTGTTTTCTTCATCCCAGATGAGTCAAAGCCCAGGCCCAAGTAAGTTTCTCTGCTCTTCTTTGGTTAAATAGTTAAAACACCTCTCATGCCAGATTTGACATTAATAAACTGTCTATTTTATTCAGGTTCATGACAAATATTACCGCCCCAAAGATCCCTGATGGCGAAAAAGTGGATTTTGATGTGCGTCAACTTTAAAAAATGCCTCAAAACAATAATTTGAATCGGATTTAGCAAACGACAGATTAGTAATCTCATCATGTCTGACCTGATGATGGCAGGACATCCACAGGAAGCGTCAGGAGAAAGATCTGTCTGAGCTGCAGTCTCTGATCGAGGCTCACTTCATCCAGAGGAAGAAGGAGGAAGAGGAACTCATCGCCCTTGTTAACAGGATCGTGAGTGTGTCAGTAAAAGAGTAATCGTGCTGTTTCTGTTTGGTTTAAACCACCATGACTGTGTGTGTGTGTCTGTTCCACAGGAGAAACGTCGCGCAGAGAGAGCAGAGCAGCAAAGAGTCCGGGCAGAGAGGGAGAAGGAGAGGCAGGCCAGACTTGCGGTATGGTCTCCATGTTCATCAAGTCACATCTTCACGCCACAGCACCACACAACATAAACAAACACCAGATTCCTCCTCTAAATGACTGACCTGTGCTGCATACAGGAGGAAAAAGAGCGGAAGGAGCAAGAGGAGCACCGTAAGAAGCACGATGAGGACGCCAAGAAGAAGAAGGCGCTCTCAAACATGAGCCAGCAGTACAGTGCTGGACAAAAGGTCACTGAACTCCTCATGGCGGATCAAAGTTGTTTCAATGTGAAGCATAACAAACAGAGATGGAAAGAGTCCAGTCACTAACCATTCCAGTATAAACGAAAACCAACCGACCTCTGTTTAACTCAGAGAGGCTTCTAGAAGTGTTGATTATCTTCCAGGTTCCCTTTAAAAAAGGAAAACAGGGTCAGACTTCAGTGTAATATCCTCCCATAATGTCCCATATCAGCATTGCTGTAGCTACTTTTCCTTTCCAAAAGTATTTGAGTACAAAACATCATGAAAAATGCACAGGTGAAATAAGTGCTGCTGTTAAAATGTACTTAAAGCTAAAGATCTACAGCCATGTTAGCTTACTCTATGAGGCTTGCTTTCAGCTAAATGCTAACATTAGCATGCTAACTTGTGCACAGTTATCATACGTTTAATGTTAGCATTGTTAGCACTAAACACAACACAAAAGTAAGTAATGCTGACTGTCATGAACCAAATATTTGGAAGGGGAAAATGTTGGTCCTCTGGGGACCATGAATGTCAAATTTAATAGAGATCCGACCAAAAATTTCACATATACACTAAAAATGTTAAATTCACCAGTTTCAATATAATGTGCTGGAAAAGTAAGAGAGTAAATAAAGCCCATTATATCCTCTGGGAACCATGAAGATATGCGCAGAATGTGACAAACCATCAAGTAAATGTTAAGAACAAAATATCAGGGAATCACCAAAAACATTTATCCTCAAGGATCTTGAATATCTAGCAAGCAAAGATGAAACTGATTCATCCTCTGGATACCATGAATGACTGTCACTGGAACCCCTAAAACCTAAAAAAAAAGGGTGTAAGGAAGTCTTAATATTTCCCATTTCTTTCATTTGGTTTATTAATCAGTTGTAGAAATTTCAGCCACGTTGACGTATGTATCTTGTTTATTTGAACAACACAGAGTGAGAACAGAAGAGGAGCCAAGAAACAAACTGAGAGGGAGAAGAAGAAGAAGATCCTGGCTGACCGCAGGAAACCTCTCAATGTTGACCACTTGAGTGAGGATAAACTGAAGTACGACAACGGCGTTGATGGTTTCTGATTGAGCGTCGCCTTGAAGACTGTGTTTCTGACCTCTGCTTATTTGGTGTTTAGGGAGAAGGCCAGCGAGCTGTGGCAGTGGCTGATGGGGCTGGAGGCTGAGAAGTTTGATCTCAGTGAGAAACTCAAAAGACAGAAGTATGATGTAAGTTACACAACACACAGCTGGAAGATCTCCATCAACTGAGATGGAGTTTATGAAATTCATCCGTGTGTAGCAAAGCCAGTTCCCCAAACGGAGACAAACTATTTAAAGTCACAATTTAAGTTGTCAATCATACATGATGTGTTGTGTTGAATGCACAGAGAGTTTTAAATTTCTTAGTGTCCTGTTGACAACATGTTCTTTGAAATACTGAACAAGATGTATGTGTCCTTGCAGATTAACCAGCTTCTTGCCCGAGTCCAGGACCACCAGAGGTAAGTAACTAAACCCCCAAATATTCACTGAATTTAACAGATATATTTTTCCATTGTGCCAATTTATACAAAATACCGTTTAAACACAGTTTTACTCATTGATATATCAGAAACAACAGAGTATCTTTGTAATCTTTAAAGTACTCTTTGAGTGTTTAAACACAATGTACTCAAAAGGTAGATTAGCTACAACAAACTTTGTATGTCCTTTTGTATTGGTGTGGCGTAACATGATTGAAGCTTGGTTGTGACACAGCATGGTGTCAAACTTCCCCACAGAAGTTGCACATTTATGATGACATGCTTTGATGACTAACCAAGCTTTTAAGAAACTATCCTATTTGTAGTCATTTAGGATTTTGTCAGAAAAATGACTCCAATTCTGAAATATAATGTACAAATATTTTGTTGTGTATCATCAATAATAAAAAGGAGCCTCACATATTTGCAGAAATGAAAATGAAATGAAACTGGTTCAGAATTCTTTTTCCCATCAACCAAAACACACTGAGTGTTGCAATCTGCTGTGCTTTTCCTGCAACCTTCCAGCGCCAAAGGTCGTGGAAAGGGCAAGATGGGCGGCCGGCTGAGGTAAAGGAACAACCGCCGGACAAGGACGAGGCAGACTGCGACAGCAGCGATCGTGCCGCAGAGTCTGTTATGTGTGTGCTCATTGTTCTGTTGTGTTGGGTTGCAAGTTAGTTACCACGATCAAAGAATCAAACAATAAATATGCCACTACATCCCCTCTGCTGCCTCTCTGCTTCTGTGTTTCACGTAAATAACTCGACAACACTGAATGTACCAAAACCTTTAAAAATGTGAGATCTTGTTGAATAAACGTGAAGCAAAAAGACAAACATGAGTCTGATGTAAACTTTTACATCTAGAAAAAAATAACACAGTTACAGGAAACAAACATTTTGTCAACATCCAATAAAAGAGAGCAGACATGCAGCATGAGTTTGTTATTCATAGCTTTAATTCAAATCTACATTAAGAACAGACGTTCCTCAGCAAGGCTCCACATAGTGGTGATGTATAACATTATCAATATGTTGTTTTAATTACATAAGAAAAATATAATAATCTAGAGCAGGAGCATGTGTGCTTCCGATGGTCAGGAGCCCACGTGCGCTGCCCTTCATTAAATCAAAGTCCTTACTGTACATTAAAACCATGTTTTGATATAAACATATCGACACCAGTGCATTTGTAAGTTGTTCGTCTGAAGTGCTGGCAGAGTCAGCGGGAGGGGAGGGGTTTCAGGTCAGGGAGGTTGGTGGTACATGTGAGATGAAGAGAGCCCGCTGAAGAGAGGCCGCCCTCACCACATGTGGGTTTCTCTGATCTCTGCGATCACCTGACTGGCTTTCTGCAAGGCCTGGAGACGAGAGATGGAAAAACCAAGGATTCGTTTCAATTAGAAGATATAAAATAAATCAATAATTCTGTTACGTTTATGTCTAAACACTCTTTTTGGGTACACATTGGGGTACTACATCAACTAGTACACTGCATGTACATCTTCCTGTTATTGAGCTCCTCTAATTTGTCTTACAGCTTTTAAATCCTTAGATTGGGGAAATCAATAAGGGAAGATGGCCTTTATCTGGATTCACTTCTGCTGTATACGTAAAGAAATGTTTAAAAAAAACATGCCTGCTGAAGGTCCATGACCAAAACGCTGAGTCTCTAATAAAGTGAGTAAAGTAAATGTTTTATTTAGCCGTGTGTTGTCCACTCGATCTTTTTTTTTTCTTCTTTTTACAATCTATGTGACGCCTGATGAATCTGTTACCTTCAGCATGTCGGCAGCCTCGTTGCGTCTCTGAGCCATGTCCTCGGACTCTGTCAACAAGTCGTTCAGCAAGGCCGTCTTGTATAACTGACCCACCAGCTCGCTCTGCAGGCAGTCCTTCACGTGGTTCACCAGGAAGTGCATCACTGCCTTTGGTACACTGAGACACACAACAACGACAACAACAGAGGGGGGAAAGGAAAGAGGAGAGTGAGTAAGTACAACATCTCAAAAATGACAAGATGTTGGTTAAAGAGAGTGTGTGTGTGCGAGTGTGTGTACCTGTCCTGGATGTTTTTCCGAACGATAAGGAAGTACGACTTGATGAGCCTCTCGATGACCTCGCAGTCCCTCTGCTCCCGAGCGGACAACTTCCTGGATACTGGAACAGGCTGCAACAAATATGCTCGGTATGAACAAAAAGATGTAGCCTAGGACAGTGCATGTCCCATAATGCACCTGAATAGTCCCTGCCTGCCTCATAAACAGCCATGAGTTTGAAAGTCCAAAGACTGAAGCTGAGTCTCTATGTAGTGAATTTCAGTGTGGGATCATTAAAGTCTATCTCACTACCCACCACATCGAGCAGGTTGACAGCGTGGCCCTTATGTGGGCTTGAAGGGAAGGGTGGTTGAGGCACTGCCCTGTCTCCACCTGTGCTCTCCTCTCCCCTCCTCAACATGCCCCTCCAGTTCCCTGTCCCACCGTCTGGCTGCTCGCCGGCAGAGCTGCTCTGAGAGCCACTGGTTGCTGCCTACAGGAAGGAGAGAGAGAGAGACGGAGTGAGGATGTGTCCGGTATCCCGCTCAAGGGTAAATGCTCAGCTACTGAGGGGCTGTAAATGTGCTTAATTAACAAGGTTATTTAAACTTCACAAAAGCGTTGTAGAGCATGCCACAGGCGTTCTTTGACTCCAAAGTTCATCCAGAATATGGAGAAAATCTGGTA
Source organism: Nibea coibor (assembly GCA_023373845.1). Taxonomy (NCBI): domain Eukaryota; kingdom Metazoa; phylum Chordata; class Actinopteri; family Sciaenidae; genus Nibea; species Nibea coibor. The sequence continues at coordinate 20,491,807 of CM041721.1, forward strand.
GAAAATACTGACAAGCAGTATGTAGAGGTTATATCACCGTGTGGGTGAGGCAGGACAAGAGAGGGGTTTCTAAATGAACTGAGATTTTGGTTTACAATCTCAACAAAGATGGCCACTAATATTTCCAGTTATATTCAGGCACAGTCTAAAAAGGGTAAAGATTCACAGGATTTGGTAGAATCACAAATGCAATGGGTGGGTTTGATATATTATTCACAGGATTAGCCAAAAACATGCTGTTATAAAAATCACATGTAGCACGATGGAAGATTTAGTTCACCCTGCTCACGCAGACTAAAAGCAGGGGCAGGCAAAGTGAACTAAATTCTTCTTCATTTTGAAGTGAAACTGTGCATGCCAACTGTCAGTCTGGAGTTGTTGCATTCTTCTGTCAGAGCAACCAGCATGCAGAAAAAATGGATTAGATGTAAATACAGTGTGACCAATCACTGCCTCTTCAACCCACTGCATTTGTGGGACAACAAAGACACAGACACCTGCTGCAACAGGGGTTTTAGAGTACTAGACTAAGGGCTTGGCGGTGGGCAGAGGTCAAACGTGAGAAGGAAACGGCTGAACAAGACAGACCTTGGCGAACTCGCCCTCAGGCGCAGGAGGCTCTGAGGGGGAGAGAGATTGCCCCCCTGGGCCTTTAAGGGACTAGAGAGAGACAAAGTGAGGAAGAAAAAAGTGGACAGAAAAACTGATAGGAGCTACAGACGGATATGTGCAAGAGGAAGAGCTTTTAGCTTTAGTTTGTTCCTTAGTCATAGTAAACTGACTGAATCAGTTAAACTGTTTCAAGAAAAGTGAAGGAACCTCAGGGATTGTACCTTGTCTCTGGGGACGGCAGCAGGGAGGTCTCTCATTCTGTTGCGTCTCTGCTCCTATAACACAAAAAGTTTGACAAATGAAGGAGACGAACATCTTTGAAATAATGCTGTCTCATTAGTTGTTTTGACTCTTCGTGCTCTCAGCTTTCATACAAATAGTCGCTCATCTCTTACTTCTATGTTACTGTTCATGAGTCCGCAGGCGTCTGCAAAGTCAGGGTGCTTAGTGTTGATGTAGGCCAGCTCAATGGCAACCAGGTTGTGAACCTGAAGAGAAATTCAGAAAGTGGATTCATCAGACCAGGGAGCGAGTAAACTTCACGTGAAAATGCTCGGTGGTATTCAGTCCTGACCATTTCATTGGTGACCGGGAGTCGTTTTCTTAGTAACGAAGTGACCACTTCCACTATGGCATCGTGGAGCTTTGGAAACCTCAGCAACTCCTACAGTGACAAACAATACTCAGTTATTATTGCGTTTACTGCACAGTGTGACTCTGTGCTTTGGTTTTTAAATGGTATACTCCACGTGTATATTTTCCTCACCTGTGTGCTGTAGTTGCTGCAGTGCTGAATAATCCTCTGCATCTCCTCGTGGACCAGCTCCACACAGCGCAGACTGGGCTCCTCCAGACGTTTGACTTGCCGCTTTACCAGCAACTCAAAGGAAACCTCTGGCACAAATAAAGCAGGCCTCGGGCCCTGTTGATTCAAAGTGAAACGTCATAAAGTCTTGTCATAAAACAGAGATTACAACTAGAAGAGGCAGCAGAAACCCACCGTTGCATTTCTGATTGCTGTGAGCACGTCGATGGTTGTCAGACCACCCAGAGGATCGACCGACTCCAGCGTGCGACCAAACGTTTCATGAAATATGTAACAGATTCTCGCTCCACCACATCTGGAAAAAAAAAAGAATAAAGCAAACTGCATTGAACATACAGGCAGTATTTGGTTTAGGTTGATGCCAGCGCCCCTCAGTGGTGTATGAAGGTACATGCACTTGAGAGTTGTGCAACTCACAGTTCAGCTGTCTCAATGTACTTGGCCGTGCCCTCTATGGTGTGGCAGTACTCTGCGGCAAACTTAGTGATCAGCTGCAGCAACGTGGAGCTCTTGTCCTCGACAGGTTCACCGTAACTGTTGAGTAAAGACTGGTACTGCGCTGCCAGCACGTTGATCCTCGTCTTGAGCTCAGGAAGACAGTCTCTGATGTGATGCATGAGTAACCTGTAAGATTAAAGAACAGTTTAAACCCTGATTGGATTGAGGTCATGTGTTCCACTTTGTCAACCTCAAATGTACAAAGTCTGACTCTGTACCTGTTCAACGTTCTGGCCAGATATTTGGTTCCATTTCTGTTTGCAAGGGACGGATACTTCTTCTGTAGGAAGGCGTATTCATCACGGATGGCATCCGACACTGCCTTCTTATGATTGATATCCAGCTGACTCCTAAAAAAAAGAATACACAAACAAAAATACATACTTGCCTTAGTTAGTCTGGGCTTTAATGGTCCCATTGTATGACCACCAACAATCATGTAACCATAATTTTGCATTTTATTTACATAAACTCTCAGATGAAGGTGATATTAGGGGAAATGTTGCATAAGAATCTGGTTCAAGTTTTCAACAGTGTCATGTGATGTGGAAATCTGAATGTTTGGAATAAAGAGAACTTGTAGAGAACAGCAAACATAAATAATAAAATAGTCCCAGATGCAGACAAATAAGACATTTAAATTAAATATAAAGAGAAGTAAGAGCCATCAAATGCTTGCCAAAGGCAATTAGGATACTGAATACATAACCAACTTTGGTGTAACCCTACTCTTATTGTATTTATGTATTTTAAACATCTTTGTTCTGATGTTTTTTTCATTTCTTACTTCCTTACTAACTAACCAGTTAGCTCATGTGGTGTAGAAGTGCAGTGTTACCTGTTAACTACTCCAATAATACCCAGTTTGACAGGAATGACCCTGCCCATCAATACATCCATGGCATCTGTACCAGCATCCATCAGATCCAGCTTGGTCACTACTGCTAGCGTCCTCCTGCCTGAAGAGAGACACACACATGTGGCTATAAAATGACACCACTGAAGCTGGACACGCAAAGAGATAGCACATATGTTGATGACAACTCAAGTGGAGGAACAAAAAGTGCGACTATTCACCATCAGCGTCGACCTCGCGTGCCACTTTAAGGGCCTCTGAGGTCGCCATGTCTGTGTTCGCAGCAGTCACAGCCAGGATGATGGAGTTGGGGTTGGAGATGTATTTAAAGATCAGTTCTCTGATCTGAATCTCAATGTCTTTGGGCTGGTCTCCCACCGGTACCTGTCATAACAAACATTGACTTCAAACCATGAATTTATCTGCAGGATCATTTCGAGTGAACGTGGGGAATCAGAAGACAAACTCATCTCACCTTTGTAATGCCAGGAAGGTCCACCAACGTGAGGTTGACAACGTGTGGTGAGAAGACTTTGAGGTGAATGGGTTCGTCACAAATACCCTGGAAAAAAATAAACAATTCTTCAGTTCCTCTCGCAGGCTGATGTTAATCGAGAGCTTGATCCTGACATTTAAAGAACATCCAGTGTGTCAGTGGGTATCATCCTCACCCTCATAACGACGCATATTATCATAATCGTACCTTGTTATTGCCAGACATTCTTTCTGTTTCTGCTTCAATTTCTTGTCTGATCTCCTCAAAGTCTGTGTAGATCTGAAAAAACAATTCAACCGTGAAAGGTAACGACTGGTAACAATTAGTAACAAAAATGACTTAATTTATAGTGACAGAAATAGGACAGCACAGAGATCATTTTCACAACAACATCTCCTGAGACTTCCTGTCTAGTGTCACAAGGTTATCAGCACATCACAAGAGATTCTTTGTACCAACATGAGGGAACTACGTGGACGCATTTAAACTTTAAACTGACATTTACCCTACAGCCATATAAATATTTTTAGTTACTGAGAGGGCGTGTGTGTATGAGCTCATTTCAGACTACAGGTGTTGATGCTCTAAACGTGCCACAAAACCAGTAGCTAACTCTTACGTGTCAGTGAATCAATCAAGACAAGAGGGTGACAACTCTACCTTGTTTTTGGTGTGCAGGAATTTGCCCCATTCCTCTCCTTCGATGCCTGCACAGATAACAAAGTCGAGGACAGATGTTTCAATTAGCGATGTGACAGATGTGGCGTTCAGATCAGTGTTGCTATTATTACTATCTTTATGTCTCATGGGAGGATGTCTCTGTTGGCGAGGATGGGATGGGAAAAAAAATCCTCAGAGCAAAGATCCACAGCTGAAGCTTAAAAACATAAAAAACACAGTGGAGCAACTGTTGTTGTCAAACAACAGCTGTGGAAGCGAATAAAAAGCCTGAAGCAAAAGAAGCATGTGAGACTTCTTTAAAGACCAAATAAATAGTTCAGCTTCAATAAATCAACACTGCAACAACGCCAAGGAAAACAACAATACAAGGGTGGAGTCTGTTAGTCACCTTAGAGGAAGCTGGTCTGAGAGGAAATTATAGGTGAGCTTTGAGGAAGTTGGAATCAGTGGACTAACACCTTTTAAAAACTAATCACAAAATGATTATGGTGAATTTTCTTTGTCTAACTTCGACTGACAGAGACAAGGGGGCAGGGTTGGAGCCACATTAAGTGAAGCCACATGATCTGGTCGCTTTGGAAAAGCTACAGAAATACAAGGCAGGATGGCAGGGGGCAGAATGTGCAAAAGAAACCTGGGGATGTTACGTAATGGACACACAATGAAGTAAAGAACAAGGAAAAGGAGACCTCTGTAAGTGCTGCCTTTTTTCTTGGACTCTGTGGTTAGGGAGAGATGACAGGAGACAAAAGGGTTAGCTCGGTTATCTGCAGCTCCTGCACGACGCTCTGCAGCAATGCAGAGTCACTCTGAGGCCATTGCCAGAGGACAGCGGTGAATAAACGCAGGATCTTGGCATGTTTTCTTTACCCCTGTTCTTTTCACTGAGAAGCGGATTGTATCAGTGCTGGTTAGAGTTACACTGCTATTCAGATATTCAATAGTTGAATAAAAAAAAAAATAGCACACAGAGCAAAGAAGTCTCATGACCATAAAAGTGTCTATTAAAGATCTATTTTGATTTAAGTCTTATAAATATTTGTGCTCTTGGCCAGTGAAAGCGAAGCATGCTACAGGAGCCAGATTAGCTGAATTTCAATCACTCTTTCCAGCTACGACACCCCCATATGTTCACTTGAACTGAACAAATAAAGAAGTGGCTGACATATTATTATCCTTCTGTTTTAAACTCTTAAATATCAAAATCAGTATTTCCTTCCAAAATCCAATACAAGTGTAAAAATATAGAAATCTTGGAGATTAGTTTAGTTTGTAGGAGAAGATTAATATGCAACACCTCCACAGATACAGAAGTAATAGAGGTGACTGTGATGTTACCATTCTCTTCACTGGTTTTCCTGCGGTCCTCTGAGTCGATGTGTACCAGCTGCAGGATAAGGGGCCGGCGTGTGACGATGCCAGTGCCACGTGGTAGGATGTCCCTGCCAACCAAGCTCTCTAAAACAGAACTCTTCCCACTGCTCTGTAGAAAACAACAACAACATCATCATCATAAACAAAACTGCAAGTGGGAAGCTTTAAGTGTGCGTGACTCAGTGAGCAGAGGGATCAGTCCTCTCAATGTGCAGATCCAGACAACACATGTTAACCTGTCGTTGACTGGATTTGGCAAGGATAAAAGTGTACAGTACTTTCTCTGCAGCAGAAAACCAAAAGTTATTTCGTCTGGTATGTGTAGACCTATTTATAGAACTGGTTGGGATAACCAGTTACTAATACTTGGCATCAGGTCTCGGTTACAGCTGTCCTTAACTGAAGGTCTTTGTCAATGTGGGCCTTTGCGGAGCACTGGCAAGGACAAACACAACAAATGAGGCATTTAAACCATCCTGGTCTTACTTTAACACTCTCAGACGCCTGCCAAAAGACGGAGACAGTCACTTTCTATTAGCTGACAGCAGTGAAAGTAAACGCATTAGACCAAAACTACCACTTTAAACCAATTAGCCTCCAACGTGTACACAAAGCTAGGTGGACAAGGTTAGAGAGGAAATGTTTTGATTCAGCGTTATACTCATTAGCATCTGTGATGCAGACGTATTGTGCTGTTACACTGAGAGGTGTTTGTAATATTGTAGTTTATAATGTTGTGTACAAGAGTAAGCTAAATATCAGAAAAACAGAAGGGAAATTAGGTCGTCATAGCAATCCGGTATATTTGAATACAATAAAAATACAATAGATTAAGTACTGAGGTAGAGATACAAGAGAAACAGGTAGATAAGGTGCAGTAGCAAGATGGTGGTAATAGTACTGATGGTATGCTGGTAATAACAGCATATACTAACAACAATAATAATATATCTATAGAAATACACAAAGAAATGTGTCATATATTTAGCCTGTGTTCAAGGTGTGCATACATACAAAACTAATAAAACTAACTAATAAACTAGCAAGTGAGTCGTGTGTGTTGTTTTTGTTTGGTAGTGTTCATATGTTTCTGTTTAGTAATTAAATCTAATCTATTTTTAGGAGTAACGTAAGTATTTTACGTTACTCCTAGGGTAGTGAGCTAATGGCTAACTGTTTTGTTCCCTGTCAGCTAAAATATCGCTAAGTTTAGTATCACAAGCAACCATGGCTAACTTAGCTGCTAAGTTAGTTGAGTTAGATTTGCGAACAGTCCAACACAGTGTTGTCTCGTACACATTCATAAAACTGAAAGAGAAAGTCAGACAGCTATCAGAAGTAGCCAAAACAATAAGTTGGCGCAGGCTAACTAACTTGCTAGCCTTTTAAAGCAAAGTGACGTTCCTCACCTGAGTCCCCACGACAACTATCTGCGGCAGCTGAATGATGTCTGCTCCGACCGTGTTGAACACATCCTGCAGTTTGTTTATGACAGGTATGAGGGCCTCCATGAGCTGCGATACGAAACCACACGACCTGTCAAAGTAGTTAACTTTCCTTACTGCCGCCGCACACGGCTACAAAGTCATTCAATGTCCCTCAGCTAAAAGCTACTGGCGTCGGTTGGGATCTGCCAACAACTGCGCACTAGACAGTTGCTCAGTGTTGAATCATGGGAGTTGGAGTTCGGTACAGTAAGCTTTAACGGTTCAGCGTTCGGAGGTTTGTGTCTAGATGAACTACATTCCCTATAAGTGACGCAGCACTCATGTTGAACCAATGAGAAGAGAGATAACTTATTTTTCCTCTTCGCAACCGTAACTAGGGTGAGTCCCCAAATATTTATGCGTGAACCTGCATGACGAGAATTATGAATTATATTATGAAAACCAGCGAGACCTGTTATTGTATAGACAGGGACCTATAGATTGTGGACTTCATACATGAAGCATGAAATATAATATTCATAACTCTGATTTTATGCACGTATAGTCACCAAAAAATCATTGTTTTTGTTATTTAAAAACGATACTTTTTTTTTCAAACGTTTATGTATTGAATGTTACCGAAAAGTAACATTTCGAGTATCAATACAGTGTAAGATATAACAAGTAATTAAAAAGAAAACCACAACTTGGTCACCCAATACTACATGAAAGTCCAACATGAAGTTCAATAAAACAGATAAATAAAAACATTCCCAGCATATTATAAATTCACACAAAAGAAAAAGACAATTGGGGTACTACTAAAAATCCATTCCTTTGCATGTGCAATAAATGTTATATTAAGGCTTAAAGTTATGCATAAGTAACAGGGTTGCCACTTTGATTAACAGGTAAGTGCTGTGATGATCCAGGTCTTTGCTGATATTTAGATTAACTGGGAGGTGAAAGAAGCAATACATCCAACATGGTGGCAGCCAACGCTGCATATTTTCAGCCTCAAAACAGCGCTTTGGAAACCTTCACTCAGGCTGTCCATTCTTTATACTGCCATTGCTCTAGACAGGGCTTTTCAACTGTTGTTTCTCCTTTACACTATAGAAAGGAGTCTGCAATTCAGTGATTACACATTACAGATGCAGCTACATGCATCCTACACTGGACCTTTAATCAGTGTAGCTTAGTTAGGTAACTGTTGAATTTTTGGTAGAAAAATGTGTGCACGTTAATTGGATTTCACTTGTCAGTCAATCAGACAGCACAGTCGGCAGTGATCGGTGGATGGCAAGGTAGGGAGAGTGGTGAAGTGGTCGCTGACAAGTTAAAACTGTCAGTTTACCTTATGGATGTGTAGCACCTGTTTCCCATCTGCTCTGGGAGATTTTTGGGATCAGATGCGAACCTGGCATGACGACAAATTTTATGGAAATGAAAGTTTGGAATTGGGATGCTTGAAGCAAGAGGGGCATGCTATTGAACACATACCATTTTCACTGTGCATTCATGCAAGGGTTTTATTATTTAATTCATATTAATACATGTTTACACCCGAGTTTGGTGCATGCCTCAGGAATGACATTAATAAAACATGATCCTTTCACCCTTTCAGCTCTGCCTAGAACATAAGGAACTTTTAGAAAACTATATGTGTGTGTGTGTGTGTGTGTGCAAGGTGTAGGGAAACAGAAAAAAGCTGAGATCGTATACTGGCAGATACAGCCAGGTAAGACTTGAACGTACCGTACAGCAGGGGAATGCCATTTTGTGCACACACTCTGCATGTCAATAGGGTCTGTTCAGTTCCAATGTGTAAATAAAGTGCATTGTTCTGCCGTAAATCATTTTTCCCACAACTGATGAAATATATGTTTGAATTAGTTTACAGAGCTGGTATTGTCCTGTTCATTTCATTGTCTAAAATAGACATTTTCCATGATGCATCTCATCCAAAACACCTTTAACCAGCTACTGAAAGCTGAATGAATGGTCGTCCGAACAGGCCTGTAATCAGAGCAGGAACAGGTCAAATATTTAGGAAACAGACAAGTATGCAGTAACAGGGTTCATGTTTCAGAAAAAACTCTGAGAGCTGCTGAAATGCGACAGCCCAGTGGGATTTTGGTGCCAGGTAGTTCAGAAGACCTCAGTCCTGTCCACTGTAAACACATAGCTTTCAAACCAAGTGACAGTCTATTAGGGATTTTAAATGTTTTGAAAATCATGAAATCAGGAAGTACAGCAGTTTGTTTGGTCCGGTTGTGCACATGGTGTGCTCCATCATCATACATAGATTTGCATATGAGCACTGGCTCATGTAATCAGGCAGGGGGCACCAGTGTGTAGCGTTCTGGGAAGGACACATGCGTGTATGAAGCCTGCAGAAAGAGACTACACAGGACCTTGTCCGGGCGAACACACAAAGCATTAGATCACACACACAATTTTCACTGTGCACTGCAACCTGCCAAATTAGCTGCAATCGTTTTTGATCACTGCTCCAAAGCTAACTGCACTGAGGTGTTTCCATAGAAACAGCCAGTTTCCATATTGTTTCCTGGACTGGTTTCTGCCTCTGAGTCATACACACCTACTGCCCACCCCAGAGCTGTACTGTACTGCGGTTCCATCAACACTGTGGTCAGCAGTCATCATCAGAGAATGTGGTCAACAGTGATGCCTATATATTCTAATATATACAGTATTTATTCAACATTGTAGTACTGCAGTATTCCTACACTACAAAATATGCAGTATTCACACTTCTGTCCATTAGGAAAAAAAAAACCCAAACAAACCCTTCTGACAAGATCGGACAAAATAAAACTTCTTGTCCATTCTATACTCATTCAAGGATTTTTGGTTCAATTTCAAGAAAAGTATTAAATTCAGATGAAATACTCTAAATCTAGAAAATATTAAGTAAAAGAAAAAGTGTGACTCTTTTGTATTAAAATTGGCCTCAATCTAGATGTCCTCTGCTACAACAAGGTCCATAGTCAGTCACAAACAGTCCAAGATCAACTGAACATTACAGACTTTGAACATAACTTAAGTGTATTAATTTAAGGGTCTTCTGTGTTTACAGACCCCTTTGCTACTCATTTCTTCACTAGACTTATCTACTCAACGAAATATTTACAACTGCACTGAAGAACATTTAACCATAAATGTTTAAATATATGCTGTTCAAAAAATGTCAGGCAGTGTAGAATATGTGAGTATTTGGTACTAACAGTTAAACAAGCGGACACGTGCAGACATTGTTCCCCATTTGACCATCATGCAGAATATTCCCCTGGCTGCCATTGTTTCTATGTCCAGCTGTGTTTTGAGACGCACAATAGCAAAGCCTGTAACAAAAGAAACTTACAAAGCGTACAAAAGAACAAGGTGTGAACTGACACGCGGGTAATCCTGTGCCAAATTCAGCATGATTGTTTTATTGTTCCAAACAGTGAACTACCATCAAAGAAAGTGCTTAATAAATACTGACAACATATTCCCTTTCAGTTTACTTTAAGAATAAGGGATTACTACAATCAGGTCCATTAACACACACACACACACACAGAATAGGTTGAACAAAACTAATTTGTATTTCGACCTAAGCTAAGTAAACTGAGCGGTCACTATTGAATGTCAGATCACAGTGCTCGCAACGTTTGAACCAAGTGGCTTTCCGTTACATCAGTACAACAATATTACACCCCCTTAAGGCAATTTTGAGTCAGAGGTCATTTTACATTCCACTTTAAGATGCAGTACAGTCTGTGTATGTGGTCACCATGTTTCCTCTGCGCTGTGTCACTGTTATACAGTGTTGTTTCTGTTTGGTGTGTCCGTCAAAGGTAAACAAAGGTTTCTCCATGTCTTCAAACATGTCACCAAAGATATCGGTTTTAAAACCTCCTTGAAAGTATCTCTTGTGTCTGCTGTGCGACCTGGAGCGTTCGTCAAAGTGTCTTCGGTGACGAGCGTGCCTGTTCTGGCTGTAGATGTCAAAGTCCTTGAAAATGTCATCAAATTTGAAGGTGTAACGCTGGTTGGCACCCGGTCTATGTCCTCCTTGAGTCTCCCCAGTGAAGAACGCAGAGGTGTCACTAAACCGGTCATATTCTCTCCTTCTGGTTTCATCTGACAAAGTTTCATAAGCTGTGCAAAGAAAGACAAGTTTCAGTCAAGGCTGGAGAAGTGACAAAGATGGTGTGATATATGGTAAACATGCAAGCTCCAAATATGCACATTCATTAGAAATAATAACATTGCAGATTGTCAGAAAGAAATCAATTTCGAAACATTAAATTAAACTAACAGATTGCGCTGCGAGACGGCCACACCGACGGGATGTCCGTGTCAACTCAACAAACAGAACAGTTTCTACCATCGGGCCATCAGACCTTTGAACACATAACCGGTTATCTTTATGCAAAACATGCAATCCAGCTGCATGACTGTTACTGCCACTGCACCAGCCTGGATAGTTCTTTGTGCAATACTAGTAACACACTTTCCTCTGTCTGCAAATTAGTCACTCTACAATCAGTATTCCAATATCCTATTTATATAGTATGTTCATATGTATTTATACAGTGATACTGGAATATAGTTATTACAACCTTATACAGTGTATAGAAGATTCAAATGTATTTTTCCGTACTCTATTTCAGTATCAGAATAACTTAAATTTGGCAAGTATGTGTGCACGCACAAGGAATTTAACTCTAGTTACATTTCTCTTAGTACAAACATCAAACATATATATCTTATCTTAATTTGATTTTGTCATATTTTACTGTTTTATTGTTCCTTTATTTCATTTGTTTTTACTTATTTTTATTTTTCTGCTGTAAAGCAGAAAATAAATAAAGAAAAATGTATCAGTATATTTATATTTCCATATAGACATAGGTACAGTTGAAAAAACAAAACAGAGGACTTGACACGTAGACATAAACAGGAACAGTATGAGCTTATTCTTGTCCAACACATGTCATTGTATTGTTGACCCTGTGTTAACCTGCGCATCATTATTAAACTTGAAACATGAAACAAATTGTACCTTCAGCAATTTCCCTGAATTTCCCTTCAGCGTCCGGGCTCTTGTTCTTATCTGGGTGATATGTCATAGCTAGCTTGTGGAAAGCTTTCTTTATCTGTCGCTCAGTGGCATCTCTCGGCACTCCCAGTATATCGTAGTAGTCTTTCTTGGCCAGTATGAGCTCTGCTATCATGAGGACGCACACCGCGAACGTTACGGCGCACTTTGCTGTTGCCATGGCTCCGACGTCTCCTTGTATTCAAGACAGAAAAGCAGCGTGAACACACCTCAACAACAACACGGCACACACCTCAACAACAACACGGCACACACCTCAACAACAACACGGCACCTTGTTAATACATTGCCTCTACACGGATGTATTAGATTATATCTCATGTATTTAAGTTTTAGTTTCTATATTTGACAATTTCGCCGCTATGTCATCATCAACCGTTGCTCCAGACGTTAGCAGACGCTGGCTAACACGTTGCCTCGGTCGTGTAGTCCTCCTCTCTTTCAGACACACTCTTACCTTTTAGGAGACCTTTAGTGCTCCTTGGCTGTTGTGTTTCAGGTTTCAGTTCTGTCCTTTAAGTAGTTACAATAACGCTAAACATGACAGTGTTGTTGTTAAGGATAACTGTGTTATCGAGAAGCAGCAGACAGCAGCAGCAGCATCTTTTCTCTCTTCTTCGAGCCTTTCACTGCATCGGGAATGCAGGCTGAGTGCAGCGCCGCCACACCGGCAGCACAGGAAGTGCACGCAAAAAATCAAATTGAATGTATTTTTAATATCTGATTTAATATATTTAATTCCTTCAGGGAAGCTTCATTTTTATCATATATTATTTATGGCCTACTAGAATTCTGTATGGCTGGTAGTTGGTTGACATAAACAAAGCATTTGAACCTTTAAGGATATATGTGCTGGTGTCATATATCTGCAGATGTGACACAAAATAATACTTTCTGAATGATTTTGTTGAAGAGAAGAGCAGGAGTTACACGTTTTAAATGTATTTAAATGTGAAAGAAAGGAAGAACTTTTTTTTAGATTTGTTCATGCCTGAACATTTATTGGTATGTATATATATATATATATATCATTTTTAAATGTTAGTAATGGCCCCCAGGCCCCCCTCTTTAAAAAAAAGTTTGGATACCCCTGAATTAATTACTCAACATAAGGTGACCGTTCAAAATTAATTTGAATATGTGTTTGAATATTCGTTGTCATTGCAGCAGGTCCAACTGATTGTAGGTGGAAACACCTGGGCTCCAGTGAGGAAGACTATAGCTCTGCATGTTTTTTGGGTCTTTTCATCCCATGCAACAATGTTGTTAGTTTTGTTCAAATTAATCGTGATTTTGAGTTATTAAAGTCAGCGTAAAGGCAATTCCATGTTTTCTTCCAAAACATAATAAATATGTTGGAAAATAGTGGCTGAAAACTAGACTTTGCACGATATATTACTGAAATACGAAGACTCAAACAGTTTGTCACCAGTTTTTTAGTCCAGGATTTTTTGGCCGGTTGTAATTCATGTGGCGCCGAATGGATGAACGTCAATGGCACGCACAATGTGCCGCGGACGCGCCCAGTGCAGTTTGGCCGTCATACGTACAGCCTTTGCTAGCTAACTATGCCCCCAACATCCTGAAAACACATCTTCCCTGGATGCCAAAATTTGCACAACAGCTCCATTACTTTATTTTAGTTCCCAAAAAACAAAGTGATGACGAAGAAGTGGATTGTGAAGGCCCATATTAATGGAGACCTGAAGATAATACAGCGATTACAGTAACGCTAGGTGACTTAACGTAATGTAGCGTAACGTGATTTTACATTGTGTACTATACATAATCACGTTAGGGTTTTTCATAATTTTTGTGTGTGTTATCTAATGTTTATATTTTGAGTTCCAAAAAAAGAGGACACTGACCAGCCTCGAGACACAAATTCAGACAGACTTCTCAGAGGTTAACGAACAAAGTACCGTAGTATTCTGTACAAAGCGCCACACAATATAAGTACACGCTTAAGGGTGTCATGGAAAACTGTGAAAACAGGACATTTTCATGAATTTATATTTAAAAAAAAAAAAAATCCTGGACAGGACATAAAAAGTGGACACAGTGGACTGCTCTTGTTTCCCGAGCAGAATCCAGAGGAAAATACACTGGTAACGGACACGGGATGGCTCTATGCAACAGATGATCATAGCTATGACAGGGAATATGTAGTCAGATATGAGCAGAAGTTGAGATGAGATGAGCTTGAAGTTGTTGAAATATAACTTCTTCTAATGTATTTATTGCTTGTTTGTTCCTCATTACGCATACTATATAATATAGAAAACCTTAGCGTTTTAGTATCCTCATAGCATCTTGTTGCACAAACCAAACTCTCAAAGGGGGAGTGGGAGCACATTTTATGATTGATAGATTATCAGGGACTTCCAAGCTCCCAAAAACGCTCCCAAAAAGTGAACATTTTTTTTCCTCCTAAAATAAAAAATCATGCCAGAGGGCTAATTTCACTTGTCATTATTTTTAATCATTCAAATTTGACTCGGTGGTTAATAACACTTTCTTCTTTAGTCTGACAAACCCAAAACATATTTACATACACATTTATTTTAAATTTTTTAAAAAATTCTTTACAAAGACTTTAAACAAAATAAGGTGAGATGAGAGATGTTCCGTGTCCCGTTACCGGTGTATTTCCTCCACTCAAGAAACAAGAGCAGTCTAACGTTACATACTGACATTAGATGACACACATGAAAATGATTTTTTAAAAAATCCTAACATGGTTATGTTAGTACACAATGTAAACATTACTGTAATTACTATTATTTTCAAGTCTCCATTAGTATGGCCCTCAACAATCCACTTCTTCTTCATTTACTTTAGTTTTTTGGAAATTAAAATAAAGTAATGTTGCGGGCATAGTTAGCTAGCAAAGACTGTACATATAATGCTCAAACCCCAATGGGCCGGCTCTGCGTGAAATACACTTTTGTTCTATTTTAGACGCTTAACGTGAACAGCCTGTGTTAATTTACACAGACCACCTCGAACAGGCAGGCTATGGCAGTTGTGGCATGGTCTGACAAACTCAGCTCCATAACGTACCCTTCACAGCACCCCAGACCTTCAAGAAGACACCCAGAGGAGATGCTGAGTATCTTGTTGAGGCAGAGAAGCTGATTGTGAGGTGGAATGACAACAGCGTGGTCACTGTGGTGTCGAACATGGAGAGGGAGTTCACCGAAACTGAGGCGAAGAGATGGAACAAACAGAAGTGGACCATGGACAAGGTCAGCCAGCCCAAGTGTATCCAGGACTAGGACCAGGAGTGGACCTGCATGACCAGTTTGTCAGCCTCTACAGAGTCAACATCCGGTCCAAGAAGTGGTGGTATTCATGCATCTATCATGCTTGTTTTGTCATTCATTTAGGTCCTAGGAAAGCGGGCAGAAGGATCTCCTCTCCTTCCAGAGGCTGGTATCCCAGGCCCTCCTCCTGCGCCATGGAACAAAGCCAAGTAGACGGGGCAGAAGATCTTCAGGGGCGGTGGCGATAACTGATGCCACCAGGTTTGATAGTTTCAACCACTGGCCCTGCAACAGTGGTAGCAGGTACAAGCCATGCAAGAACTGTGGCGGACGCACATCATTTGCGTGTGGAAAGTGTGATGTGCCACTGCTTCAAGAAGTACCACACTGAGTACAACATGCATGAAAGATCATGCAGTGTATGGGAAGAAATATGTTATGTATGTTATGTTCTAACCTTTTTGCTATTATTTATTATGACAATATTATTATTTTGTTATTATTATATTATTATTATTGTTTGTTTGAAGTCCTCCCCCTGTTGGTCAGTGCGGTATATTAAAGTAAAAATTTAGAATCGACACACTCATTAAAATTAAAATTAATTAACAACAATAAACATGTCCTAAGAAATTAAACCTGTGCTAAGATTTTTACCAACAGAAAACTATAAAAATGTATGCTGCAGACAATGAAAGTCACTACATTTAGCGCGCTCCCGAGAGGAGGGGGTGCGCTTCACTGCAGGGGTGCTTAATTCAGCACAACACCCGGACGTGTTCGGTGGACGTCGGTGGTCTCTCTCTCTCTCTCTCTCTCTGCTACAGTAGCGATGGTGACCATTCCCTCAACCAATGAGCGGGCTTCATTTTAGGGGGTCAACTGATTGACAGCCAATGGCAGAGCGCATAGAGCGTCACGTGGCCATTGTTTTTCTTCTGACCGACGTCGCACGTCATTCCGGGAGGCAGACAGGTCGAATGACCGTGTTTGTGTGTCTGTGAGTTGTTTTTACTCTTGTGCTAACCTTTATCGAAGAATGGCGACTTATTGAAGATATTAGAGGAGTCCGGGCTTTGGTGACGCGACCACTCCAGACGACTGGTATGTTTTATTGTGTTTTGTGTGTGGGCTTTATGAATGCTGGCGAGTAAGCTAGCTGCGGCGCTAACAGCTACTGTTAACCACCAAAGAGGTTTAGCATGTAGAGACAACTGAACAGTGTTCACAGGCTAAATTTAGGAGCAGTGTTAGTGTTGTTATTGTTTTGTCACGTGTCATTTTCATCATTCTTCATGTATACATCACTTTGTTTTCTTCAAAAAATGGGTTAAGTCTGGGGCTACTGGATCCAAGCAGCTTCTTCAGCTCTGACTGACTGGTGGGGAGTCTACAACACAGCATGGCTCAACACAGGGGGGCCAGCTAATCAGGACTAGACTCTGCAGTCTAGCCTTTAACACAAGGACACTAGGGAAACCTTTACTCAACAGAGGAGGTCTCAGACACAACTTATCCCCCACCTACAATGCTGTCCTTTTACCCCTCCACTTAGCCTCATGTGACTCTAACACCAGACCTCAGGTGACCATCCACGACTCTGACAGTCGTCACATAACAATGAGCACTAACGAACCAAGTGGAACAATGGACGGATGTACAGGCTTTTCCACACCAGTCAGTCAGAACTGAAGAAGCTTCTTGCATGAGAGGTGAAATGTCTTCACGGGTTCACAAACAAATCCACTTGCCCCAGACTTAACCTTTTTTTTTTTTTTGAAGAAAGGTGACGGCTGAGAACCTTCACATTGTCTTGTTTTCCATCACCAGGTTGTTGAAAAGGGAGAGCATAGATCTAAATATTGCTTTTGGATGGCACAAACTGATCTCAAAGAATGAGTCATAGATGTGCTCCAAATACCTGGGTGAAAGTAAGCAGAGCGTCTCATTTGTGGCAAACGCATGCCCACAAGTCAGCAGCATCACCTCCCTTGTTTGGTACCTCTCACTGCAGGGTTCATTCACAACAACTGTACTGCTACAAGGTTGGCTACCTCAGCTGGAGGCACATCCACCACCTGAGGATCACTGGACGCAAGGGATGGCTCTTAAAAGCTAACCAGGTCAGACAAAAATTTGGTCTCCACACCAGCAGCTTCTATTTGAACACTTCAGCTTCGCGGTGGTCTGCTGGTCTGAGCCAACACATGTCGCGAGTGAAGAACACGTTGGACACAGTTTCTAAAGCTGTGAGCGGGACACATACAGAACTTCTCTCCAAAATCGCCAGACTCAAGCCTAATGCTATAAAGGCTGGGAAAAAAGCTGAGGCTAGTGTTGAGTCGACGGCAAAAGCTGAGGAGAGTGCAATCACGCCTACCACAGCTGTCACTGATGCTGCTTCCCCTTCTACGTCTACTCCATCCAAACCCTCATGCGAGTCATCTTCTTCCAGTCCTTCTATTCCCACATCTGCTGCTACATATGACGCAAGTGCCACTACCTCCACTCACCCTCACGGTTCTTCCCAAGCGACTGTCATTGCCACAAATCAGCCTGTGCGTGACCCTAAGGACAAGCGGCTGAGACGTGTTGTCCCTGCTGTCAAAGCCAGTTGTGCAAGGAAGCAAGAGGAACCTAAACCTTCACTGAGTGATACTGAGAGCAAGAGCACAGCCTCAAAGCAAACCACAGCACTTTTCCATCCCAGCACCTTTTCAGTCAGCCTGGATGAGACCTACAACTACCTGTCCCATCACATCAACTCATACTTTAACAGCAGCAGCACAAAGACTCAGGATAATAAAGTGGACAATGCTGACCATGGCCCTGCTCCGTCTCAGGGTCAGCAAACGACTGACCTCACGTCAGTGTCTGAAAACAAAGATTCTGCTGTAGTGGCTCCAGTTACCCCACCTTCCTCAAAGAAGGGTTTAGGACACTACCTGTCCTACTCGGCTCCCACCGTACAAGCCTTTGTGGGAAATTACATAGCTCCCCTGGTCCCCAAGTTTAGGACAGCAGAGTCTAAAAGTGCTGCAGTGGAGGAGAGGAAGTCTGAGGATGCACCAGTCAAACAAGTGGAGGCCACCATTAGTAAAGAGCAGAAGGCGGCAGAGGAGAAAGCCAAGAGACTTCTGCTTCAGAGGGAGAAGGTAGGTCTACAAGACAAGAAGTCAGCTTATTGGTCACATAAGATACAATCACAGTGAAATGCCTCCAATATATTTAATTAAAAATAGTGTAAAAGGATAATAATAATAATAGAAAACATAATGAAAAGTATTCTTAATGGAACTAAATCATTAATGATAAAAACAACAATAGAAATAAGGCTATAATTAAGTCAAAGTAAATCTTTATGTATTGATCGTCATACTGCTTATGTAAACATTTTGTCCTTGTAGTTCAGACTCAGATTTTTACTGGCTCTGATCTGCGTCTGTGTTTGAGTGAAACGTGATTCCCTCATCAGTTATTTCTGAGTATGTGGTACATCATGGCAGGGTGCCCGCTGTCCACGCATTCACCAGAGCTTGTGCTACTCTATATGTCTAATGGTAGTGTTTGTGCTGACGTGCTGCCTGAGAGTTCTGGGAATCTCTTTTCAAAAATAACCCCCCTTGTGGACGCCACAGAAGGTGTGCAGCTTATATGCCGAGCCGGGCTCTGTCATTGTGGAGAGACATAAACACGACTGACATTTAGTTTAGTTTTTTTTTTTTTTTAAGGTCAGACTAATAATATGTTTTGTTAGCAGAAAACAGAAACATTGCATAACGTATGTCCTTTGGTCGATGATATACAGCAGTTTCATGCAATGTACAGGCGGAGCATTGTACTCCAGTTCTGTTCTTACATTTAAAGGGGGCAGACAAGAACTCTGCACCATCAGCATATCAAACTGTAGTTAAAGGTGCTGAAAATGTTTGTATGTAGTCATTTTATCTGATTTTTTTTTTTCAGAAATAAAAAGCTAAATTGTGTCAAGAGGTCAAATGTTTGGATATTTTGTCCTGTCAGCTGTTCATGTAACATTACATAAATGCAGATAGCTTATTGGTATTCTGTTATTGACCAGTCGGGAAGCGAGCCTATATTAATATAACCCAATTGACTACAGACAACTAATGCTTCATAGGTGGATCTCACTGTTTCGCCTTTTTTTTTGGTTTCCTAGATCATTGCCAGGGTGAGTGTTGACAATCGAACCCGGGCTCTGGTACAGGGTCTCCACAGGGCATCCGATGTAAGAGTCTACATCAACAGGGTGGAGGACCTCAGCTACCATCTCCTGGAGTTTCCAGAGACAAGTGGTGTCGCAGTCAAGGTGAGAATCTGAACACGCCAATTATTTTTTCTTGTTTTTCTTTTATTTTTCTCCACCCAATACTGATAAAACCAATACTGACCAATAAAAAACAAGTTTATAACCTTCCTGTTATTAACCAATAATTTATTGGCCCTGCTATATATGTGCGTCTCTGTTTGTCTTCTCAGCACGTCACAAACAACAGCTCCTATGTTTGGCATGAGCTCATGGTGTGAAGGCAGCGTTTACAGCTGCATGTTTTGCATGCATACATAATCGTGTTATATCTGGCATGATTTTCCTAAACAGCTGTAGCATGTAAATAATGTAGATAACAGCCTCCTGCTTGAGTTTGGGAGTTTTCCCATGCCAGGCAAAATGTCAGAACCCAGAAACTACATGCAGATTGCATACTGTTGCATTTATTTATGGCTCAGCCTTATCTGCCGTGGCGTCAGGAATCTATTCAGCGTTAACCTACTTCAAGGACACTTAAAGAAATTCTCAGCATATAGCTGTGTATAGAACAATTTCTGATAGGTTTGCAAATGGAAATAGAAATAAAGGAGAGCACTATGATTGACTGACCCTAACCTGCTCCTCTTACTCCTCGCAAGGAGGTGGGGGTTACTGATTCTGTTTGGTGATTATCATGTTTCATCCTCCTATTATCCAAGATTATAAAGGTGTAGTCCCCCTTAAAACACCTTAATGCTGGAGTCATATCACTTTTGTTATGTCTTCACATTTCATTGAAAATGATCTCACCTTGTTCACTTTGCAGAGTTCATCCTAATTTAACTATGACCTGCAGAATGGCAAAACTTATCAATTTCCAGCCAATTTGAGAGAGACAGTGGGATCGACCTCTCGTTTCAGGGAGCATTGATTGTTGAATAGCTGCATGCTGAAAGAAAAGAAGCAGAATCTGAGCAATGCAAGTACGCCCTGTGGTGAAAACAAACAGGAGGGTGTCAGATGTATTATATTCAGCTAGTTGAAGGCTGCAGTAGCTCCAACAGCTTGTGCTCAAGACCCTGTCCTCACAATTATGAGCCCTACCTCCTGTCTGCCACACGATATGAGAAAATTCTAGCCTGACCACATCATGGTGGACAGATCGTGTTTTTCATTTCCACAGTTTGTTTATGTGTTCCACAGGAGAAGGTTATCCCTTGCCTACTGCGTCTGAAACAGGCCAGTGACCCAGGCTTGAGGGCGGCAGTGAGGGAAGCCCTCGCTCTGGTGGGCTACCATGCACCTGTTAAAGGCCGGGGAATACGCATCCTGTCCATAGACGGAGGAGGACTGAGGTACAAGTTTGGTTCTTTTTGTTATTGTGCGGTGGAAGTCAATGATGTCAAACCCATACAAAGTAGAACTAAATAGCATTTACTGCAGCCAAGACTGTGTTTGAAAAGCAATTTACTGCATCTGTTAGCGGGTCCAATCTGTCAAGTAAATGTATTCCTGTGAAACGTTCGGTTAAATGGATAGGGATTTATTACCCATTTGTCTTTGTTATCCCAGCTGAAAATCAATCGGATGTCGCTCTTTGTGGCCAATTTGTGTGCTGTAGCTGTCATCTTATTAATTTACGCTTCTTTGTGTATGTGTGTCCGTCTGTTTTTGTGCTCTCAGGGGACTTCTCGCACTTCAGACATTACAGAAGCTGGAGGCCCTAACTGGCAAACCCATTTACAAACTGTTTGATTATATTTGCGGTGTCAGCACAGGTACGTTGTCCTCCTGCCCTGCTTCAGTATGCATGCATGTGCGTGTGTCTAGATTATGAGGGCACAGTTACATTTCTGGCGGGACTCGCTGTACTGATCACACACTGACCCATTTGTTGCTCTACTTGGTCTGACCTCAATTTCACCACCAACACGACTGTAATAAAATCCTGCAGCTTTGTACTTAAGTACAAAATGAAACTAGTGAAAAGATTATTTGGATTATTTAGTTTTCATAAAATGTTACAGATTTATGTGGTTTCTTTGTCAGTGGGTGGATTCACGCCGTTTCCCTGTATACAAAGTCACCACAAGAGGGGGTTGTGCACCATCCTCAACCCGTCTTCTCCATCTGTCACTTTGTTAGTTTCATTTCACAGCAGATTGAAAAACTGCGTTTTATTTGCTGAGCACACTGGCCTTTAATCACTACCAGGAGCTTCTGTTTGTCCCCAGTCCCTGTCAGGCCTCTTAATTTAATTTCCACCAGTTGGAGGTACTTCATTTTCACACTTAGTGTATGTTGTCAAAGCGTAATGTAATCTGCCTGCTTGATCGAATGATGTCTGCACATATAAAAGACCCATCTGGGCCACATCTGGCTAGTTTGATTGCTCGCATTATTCAGGTACAATCCTTTGCTGCCCTCACATTAGCCTCACATCAATGTCACACTAACAGAACGATGAGCGGTACATTACCTGTTTGCTCATTTATTACCAGGATTACCTTGTTGCATTGTCAAAGGAGTGACTGCAGCTCTTGTACTTGTTTATACTTGTATCTGTCTACAAAAATATGTTTTTGTGTGGCAGCACTTCTCAGTCACTTTCTCCCTTTGAATGTCTGTGTGTTTTTTTTCCTTTTTTTTCCCTCAGGTGCTGTCCTAGGATTCATGCTGGGCGTGTTCCAAATCCCTCTGAGCGAGTGCGATGATCTTTACCGGAAGTTGGGGTCGGATGTTTTCAAGCAGAACGTCATCGTTGGCACCGTGAAAATGGGCTGGAACCACGCTTTCTACGACAGTGAAGCCTGGGAGAACATGCTCAGGTCGGTTATTTTGTCAGTGATGGATGATGGTTGTGACTAGTTAATGCGGAGCCATGTTTAAATGCCGTGGAAATGAATGAACATCATCATGCCTCTTTGGTTTCTTCAGTGTGTTAATGTTAACATTGTGATACAGCAACTGCTGGATAACCATAAAAGCAGTCGTAATGTTCTTTGTAATGGATAACTGAAGCAAATCTTGAAGTGTCACACGATATGGAAAGTTAATTATTACAACTTCATTAATATAAAAAAATCATCACTGAATCTGACCAGCATTCAGATTAACTGCACACAGACTTCTGTAATAGCCTAAAAATCTTTGAGGACTGTAAAATTGTCCTTTTTAAAAACAATTATGCAGATCACGAAATGATTTTTAAGTTCCATTAACTGATCCACAGGAGGATTTTGTGAAGCTTGCAGAAAGAAATCTGTTACAGCTCATACTCCTATCCAGAAATCACTAATCCAGAAAATAACCTCAGCCTGTCTCCCCCTCCGCAGAGAGAAAATGGGCTCTCACCTTCTGGTCGAGACTTCAAGAAACCCTGAATGCCCCAAGGTGAGCTTCAGCACATGGTCTGATTCATTCTTCCCTCTTGTTCTGTTCTGGCACTGACCAATGAGTCATTCCCTTCATCTTGTTTACTGGGGAATTACAAAGCAAGCTCCTTTCTCTATCTAAGTCCCACATACCTCTGCATAACAAGTGGAAGGAAAATACACTCTAAAGCCCTGTAAGACGGTGTGGATAAAGAAGTATATAGGATTTCATATGTCAGCAGTCTCCTCTGAGACTCACAGAACAGAGATGATATTGTCAGGATTGTCTGTCCGGATATTACGCCTGTATTTTACATCTGTTGTAAAATGCTGCCTCATGCTGAAAAAATAAAAGTCGTAAGTTGTATGCTATTTCCCTCACCTGTAGGTGGCAGCAGTGAGCACCATAGTGAACCGGGGCACTCCTCTGAAGGCCTACGTGTTCAGGAACTACAATCTGCTGCCCGGGGTGCGCTCTCACTACCTGGGCGGCTGCCAGCACCAGCTCTGGCAGGCCATCCGTGCCACGTCAGCAGCACCCGGCTATTTCCAGGAGTTCACCTTGGGAAATGATCTCCATCAGGTCAGCCTCACTCACAGCATGATGAACTTGATGATGAGATCAGAAATGTATCTGTGAAACGTCATTGTGAAATATGCCCCGGTGACAGAAGAGGGAAAGCGATGGCACTCGTGGATGGATGGTGGATGGTGGATGGTGGCCATGAACTGTTAATTAGCTTCAATTCATAACCACCAATACTAGAGCTTAACGTGAATACATACATCAAACTTTGAACACTGTATATTGGCTTTCAATTCATTGAGTCAAGAGAAGTCAACGTAGCTGGGCCAGTACGTGTATGTGGGCTGTCCTTATGATCATTTAACTATTATTTATAGACTACACTGTGAAGGCTTAAACTGAACACGAGCCATATCTATTTTATTTAATCCCTGAGATACCTTTTTGTGCATACTCAGTGTTCTTGGGCTGCCCTTAGGCCTCAAAGATTAGCCATTTTTTTGGCTTTTTTTTTTTTTAATTCCAGCAAAGACGTGGATCATGAATGACGCCTGGGTGCTCTGTAATGGCACTTACCTGTCAGTCAAAGCAGCCACGCTGTTAATTATGCATAACTTTTAAGCCTTAATATCATCTGAACAGGTGCGTTTAAAATAATGAAACCCCTCACAGTCGTCAGGGACGGGGAAATTAGCTGTAGAGACCAAAACTGTTTTTTGTACCAGGCTGTAAACATTTTTATATCTGCTGTGAAGTTGGATATTTTAACATGGGCGCTTATGGAGATTGATTCACTTCTGCAGCCAGTCACACAAGTCCAGTTAATATGACTTGGTCAGCCTAGCCTGACTATCCAGTTGTATTGGTATAAACAAATATTGTTCTATTACAAAGCTGTTCAGAAAACAACTCCATAAAACTGTAATACTTCACTCCAAACTGTCCGGCCATGTCCCCAAAGAAGTCCTCAGTTTACCTCACAGTACTCAGCTAGAATATTGTGATATTTACTGCTCAGCCTTCCTGTAAAGTTCTTGTTTGTTTGCACCCGTTTGCACTCCTCTTTCGCACCCTACTTCACATCCACACTATCGCAGGTGAGAACCAGAATGAAAAGCTCTTGATGTGTGCCTTCTCCTGCCAAAAGGGCACATGTGAGTCGTGAAGTTATTAATCCAAAAACAAAACACCAAACACTGAACTCTGAGACTTGCGTGCACTTTACATAAGATTTCTTTGTTCTTTATAATTGTCTGGATTGAAATGTCACGTACAGTCAGCGTCGATATTAGAGAGTTTGAAGGATTTTGAGAATCCTATTGAGAAAGATTCCTCAGCACAGCAAGCGAGAGGCAGGAACTGCATTTCCGTCCTGTCAGTGTTCATTTCCAGTCACTTACATTTTGGCAGGAGGAGAGAGGGGTAGAGTTGCAGTGAGACACACTTAAATCCATCTCCACTAAACAGGTATGCATTAGTCATCAAGAACATAACAAACCACCAGCCCACTCCACGGTTTTATTGATCAGTACGTATAGCTACTCTGTTTGCAGTCATCTTTTCAGTAAGGGCTCATTCGGGGAAGAGATTTAGTTCCAAAGAGAAGTCACAAAGTGATTTAAAGAAAAGCAAAAAGTCATGATACTCCACTTGTGTCTGAATATTCAGCTGATGTAGCCTGAGTTTGACCTGTCACATCCAGATGTCAACATCTCCTTGGACTGACATTCAAACACGGATGCCGTCTTGAGACCGCCGAACTCCACATAGACACGGCTCACGTGAATGAGCATGTGTTTGCTTCAAAGGCGTCTGCACACTCCCACACTCTTAATTGGACGCTGTGTTAGTTGTGCAGGCGAATGGGGAAGTTCAGGGGGGAGAGAATGAAAGAGACTGGTTGATGAAACTCCACCTGTGCTGGGAGATTTCCCCAGCTTTCCGTCTAGCTGGTCTCAGTCTACTCCGAGATGCATAAATTAGCGAGTCAGGGGCTGCCTTCTTCACACACACAAATGTGTGACTGCTACATCTGCTTTGTTAGAACGAAAAGACAGACGATCTAATTGTGGAAGTGCTTCTCCAAACTCTTGTTACTTGCCAACAGGAAAGCTCATTCTGTAAGGAGGAGAGACACCATCAGTAGTTTGATATATTTCGCACAACTGATGTGAAACTGGTTCTTTATTTTCATTTTATTTCTGTCAAAAGAAACATCCAAATAAATAACTACTAGAGCTACTGTCCTGCTCATGTTTTTGTCAGACTAATAAGTCTTCGATGTTTCGCCTTGACTGACAATTCCTGTGATTTGAGCTTTTGCTCATTTGTTCCTTCTTTACTCTTCACTTTTTATTTTGGGGCTTTTTTTTTTTTACCTGTGTTCACCATGACTCAAGATATTCCACTTTGCTTTTCCAGATAATTTACATCTTGATGTTAATATTGGGCTGAGAACTTGCACACATTTTGATTTCTGATTTGTAGTAAAGGACATGTGTGTAGGATTTAGCGGCCTCTAGCAGTTCTGTGAGTTAATTTTAATGATTTCTTTAACATAACAACATTTATAATAAGTTTCCTGCTCGTCTTCAAAATGCCACCCAGCCTGATGAGTTTATTTGCTTGTTACTCGAGCCACTGAAACCAGTCATGAGCATAACATGCTGTCTGTGTGATGTCAGGATTCCCTAGAGAGAGAGTCATCTTGCTCTTTTCCACAAACGCCCACAGAGTTTTCCACTTAATTCAGGCCCAAACAATCATCCTTTGTTTGGTGAGTGCAGGAGAGTTACCCTGCCATGTGCTGAACGAATGCCGGAATTCTTCAGCAGAGTTTCGAGAAAGTTGTGATTGTTCGTTGACGTTTCTGTGATTGTGCAGGCCAGAATGAAGGAATATGACGGAGCCAGATTCAGACTGGTAACGTAGAGGAAATTGTAACTTGGAGCAAGACCTTTTGAAGCAGAGCAGCCGTGGTTTTTATCAAAGCGTCACACTTGCTTAGCATAGCCATGGAGGGGGATGCTTTAGTGCGGGGGAACAAGGAGGGGGGGGGGGAAATAAAAAATAGCGGGCATGTGAGGAGGGAGGTTCCACATTAAAGCGCTCTCAGTTATCTCTGCGCTAAAGAACACAGAGGCAGAAGACTTCAGACGTTTCACAATGGATGCCAGGGCATGCGTGGAATGGCGAGGAGGGCCTGTTTTTCTTTTTTTCCCCCCCGCCTAGTTGCCATGGTGCCTCCTGAGGCGATGGGAAGGAATGGGAGCATTTTTTGTGCCCACCACTGCCAACATTTGATGGCAGAGGCATCAGTGGGCCACCACCCCCAGTGAGAGCTCTCGAGAACCCCAACGCGGCACGACGCACGGCAGAAAGACTTCACACAGTCTGAGATGGAGTAGGTCACGTCAGCACTGACGTACTTTTTGATGCTAATGAGTGACAGAGGGAATGAGTCAGAAGGAAAGTGAAAAGTGCCAACTTTGGCTAAAGACCTCAGACTCTCTGAAAGAAGAGGAAGGAGCATATGGTCCCACGTAATTAAGTGCCATTTCAAAAGTGCAGTTCAAAACATCCTAACCTTTTGGATCACCTTTTTCTCTTCTCCTTCTTTTCATCGTAAAGGCCAGCGGAGGTGAAGTTATTGGTCATAAATTATGTGCTCAGCACTGCAGTGCTTCTCTGACGAGGTGGAGGGCAGAGAGTGGAGAGGTAGTGGATTCAGGGAGGAGACGTACAGTATAAATCTGAGCTTTTAGCCACTTCCTCGTCTCAGCCTTCTCCTCCTGCGTTTAAGCCCTGAGAGTTTGGCCTTGAGGTTGTCAGAGGATGGAGCTCAGACTTGCGAGTCGCTGCTGCAGACAGCTTCCTCCTCCCGGATTCAGTATCTTTGTCCCTTGAGTATAAACAAGCACAAATGGATTCTCTCATTGTCACTTTCCTTTCACCGTTTCCAACACTGAAAGCCCTTTTTGTCTTTTTTTTATATACATATGCACTGGCACTTGATTGCACTGGCGCACTTGTTTGGGGATTAGGTCAGTTCACTGATTATGTTGACTGACTGCTGTGTGAAAGCTTTTACGCATCTCCCTCTGTCTCTAACTCCCCTGCCTTCTTGCAGTCCTGCAGCCACACTTAGCTGGCTTCTAGCTGCAGTGGCACCAGCTTTCTTGAAATAAATCACAGCCTTAAACCTCGCTTTATAATACGCTGATATGCAAGTGCTCGGTCGTCTCTCGTGTGTGCAGCATGGAAATTAGCTTTAAATTGCCAAGTAGATGACTTATTATGAGAGACAGAGAAAATATGATCTCTAAATTGTCAAATATGTACACAGAGCCCCCAAGGAGTTCAGACTGAGTAAATATGAGCAAGCTGGTTCTGCGCCTATTTATATCACTGCAGGAATTGTCTGAGTTTAATCTGAATGGCTACGGCCGACAGGGATGATTCATTGCTTCAATACTGGGTGCACATGTGTGGTCATGTAGACACCGAATGTGTGGGAAAAGGTAACTGCGCACGGTAGATCTCAATTTATTTGCCTGCCTGGGGCCAAGTTGGCACTTTCACAGATGGGTCCCTCCACTATTGACAGCCTGGGAAGATGAGTTGAACCTCAATGTGACCTATGGGGCCTGTAAAGTGAAAAAGGCAAAGAGGAGGACTGGTCGGCGTAATCACATAATATG
Source organism: Nibea coibor (assembly GCA_023373845.1). NCBI lineage: Eukaryota > Metazoa > Chordata > Actinopteri > Sciaenidae > Nibea > Nibea coibor. Next base: position 20,519,847 of record CM041721.1, read on the forward strand.
GCATGAAGACCTCTGACTTGACCTGGCCGCCACTTAAGACTGGCACTGTTGTCATTCTCCCCCTTCACATCCTGACAGTGGTAGCTTTTATGTGGATTGGATGCCACTTAGACACTTAATTTTACTCAATAAGAAGATTTATTTTTATGATCGCATCGGCAATGACTGAGAGGTTTGTGTGCAAACAGCGTGGACTGATGCTGAAGATTTTATTGCAAGTACACAAGAGAGACAGGGTTTTTTTTTTTTATATAACAGCCTAATTATCTGCTTTATCGATTGAATGACCATCTCTGGAAAACAGTCTGCTTATTGTGACAGGCATAATCAGATGTCCACGGCTTATGTAATGCTTCCCTAATTAATCATTTGAGAGAAGGGAGCCTCAATGGCAGAGCTTCCATAATAAATCACGACCGAGCTCAGTGCCTCTTAGTCCAGCGCTGTCAAAGAAACTAAAGGAGAACTTGTAATGACTACAGCTGCTCATTGGGACTATGATGGGAATGCTACACCACCCACATGTATGTCAAAAGCTCACCTCATTTAGATTTAAGCGAGTGCTCCGTCCTCTGCTGCGCTGTGGCCACACACAAGAGAGCATTGAAGCTTACCCATGGGTTAGGGAGACAAATACAGCGGCTGAATGAAGAGGATGAAGTTTGCTGTCCCGGCTAATGGAAGCTGACATACACTGGGCCGTGAAATGACTTTTACTGATCCTGACGATAGCACCTCTTTCCTATTCAAATCAGCTCTCCTCCCAAACTACCGCAATGATGATAAGCTCCCAAAAGTTAATGACAACGGAGACATTTCAAACAGCAATACAAGGGACATATAAATCATGCATGTCTTCATTTTCTTTTGTTTTGGTCTGCGTTAATAACGGCTCATATCATCTGAATAGAGTTTTATTTCAGAATACACCGTAAGAATGGTAAGACATATTTGAGTTTAATTGGCTATCTAAAGTAGTGAAACATAATCCCATAGGTGTAGGAGGCCTAATTAGTTAAAAACATGCTTCATTCAAGCTGCAGGAAAATGAAGCTGATTTGTGAATCAGCCATTAGACCCTGAAGGGCAAAGGCAAGGCCAGGGGAGCCGTGATCCTCTGGAGTGTTAATAAATGGGCTCTACCGGAATCAAGGAGTGCTGTTCAAGGAAAGCATTAATCCTTTCAGGAATGCAAAATTCAAACTTGTCAATTTAGCTTTCGTTCTGACTAAAAAAACTAAAGTAAAACTGCATCAGATGGTCATGACTGACAGGGTTCATCCTCTGAGGACATTAATTAGTTGACACATGGCACGTTTTTTTTCACAGTGCGATTGAGTCATTGTAAGTCTGAGTAGCATTATGGCTCAAACACGCAGCACGACGCAAGGCAAAGGTCACTTCCATTTATAAGGATTTAGATAGACAGCTTGAGTTTGGCCATTTTGCATGCAAAGCTCATTTGCAGTTTGTACTAAGTAGATCATTGTTTCTAAGTTAACGCTTCATACAAATATGCCCTTGCCTCTAGACACCCTTATGTGACAATGTGGTAGTGAGCCAAGTATGGCCATCTTACTGAAAAGTGGATTTAAAGAGCCCTGACACTAAAGCCTCAGCATCTGCCAAACTGTTCTCAGTGAAGGTTTAACCTGGCACCATCTTTCTCAAGGAAGCTTGTTTTTTTCGTGACAGCTGTGGCAGGAGATGATGGATGTAAATTCTCTTCTTGAATTATTGATTCTTCTTCGAAAAGTTCTGAGAGCCACACACAAAGAAAAACCTTCCAGTCTTCCAGTGGCACCACATAGATTCTTCACTGCCAGAAAACAGACTTTCCTTAAAGGCCTCGAGTATGTTCGCGAGCTCTGAATTGCCCAAGCAGGTGCAACGAAACGGAGACAAGTTATAGCATTCAAGTCCCATTTCACAAGGGCATTGTGCAGTTCTTCTAATGTTACATGCCTTGGCTCTGCGTGCAAGGCCGTCCACTGTGCTCGTGAAACTTGCCCCCAGCTATGAGCACAAAGAGCCCATGACTGGACCCAGACTGTTGCCATAATTGCCACTGAGTTCAGAAAATGGATCCCCTCACAGTGGTGTGAGCGATAAGAAAACTGCTTAGTTGTTGTGTTTCCAGCTGGGTTCGTCTGGTGCTTGCGACAGTCCCTCTAAGTCTCCATTAGGAGCAACTCCAATCCAGGCATTTCTCCCTTTTCTGTGATTCATTTCTTGGTCTGCCAGATACCCTGCTGGTGCATAATGACGTGCTTTGGACAAACGGCAGCCTCAGCAGTTCCTCCGTGCTTTGTGGCACAGTGAAACGCTCTTTGTGTGACTTCCATCTCAACCTCTGAGATCGGTGCTCTCTGAGGCTCCGACTCTCACAGGGATGGCTCTTAATAACCACCTATAAGGTTCTAAATGATTCATACAATTCATTATCATAACAGATCACTTCTTTAGTGTCGTAGAAAGTCCCTCTATTAAACAGTGTGACTCAGAGGGACTGGAGACATTTGCCCTTTTAATTATTCACATTTCTTCATTTTTAGCCACACTGACAGGCTCAAGGGATCAAGGGATGTCAATATCAGTCTGTCGGTGCACCACATTAGTCTAGACTAAAACATCAAGTATATTATACATTCATGGTCCCTGAAGGATAAACCTTTTTGCCACCAAGAAGTTAACATTTCTGTTTTTTAGTGAAATGTTACATCAACTATCGGATGGATTTGCATTAAATTTGGTCCAAAGATTCATGGTCCCCAAGGATGACTATTAATGACGCTTATTGCGCCCTTACTTTTCACTTAGTGCCACAAGCAGGTCAAAGTTTTCATTTATTCAGTGACATATCTCAGTGTCAGGTTTTAGGGTGTCCAATGTCAAGCCGCAGCTAACATTAGCAGCTGACGTTATTACTTTATTGATCACTCAATGTGTCATTTGTCTGTGAAGTATCAGGAAATGGTGAAACAATTTTGTCTCAATGTTTTGTCTGACAAACAGTCCAAAACCCAAAGGTATTGACGACACTTGAGGATCTATAATCTGACAACTTTAGTCAGAGCTTGTCTGATTTTTTTTTTTATTTTTTTTTTTTTATTTTTTTTTTTTTTAGGTTTTTAGGGGTCTACTTTGCAGAATTTTCTGCCATTTCAATGCCACTCAATGTTTTCTTACAGAACTATTACATTAAAAGCCACAACAAGTCATGTGAAGCTTCTGTTATCATGGGAGCTATTACGTGTTGCTGTGCCCCAAGTCTAACCACAATTGCCAACTCCCTTTGCAATTCTTTGGATTGATGATACAATTTCTCAGTCCAGCTCCCTGGATGATAAGCAGACTTTTTCCTTGGTACAGAATTGTCGTTAGGCGGCGACACTGTTGAAGTGTGCATAAAAGATGGGTGGTTCCCTCCCCTCTGGTCCCCAAGGCTCAATGCCTCTGAATCCATGTGACATATGCTGCCAGAAACACGTACTCACATTATTATATGCATTGACTCTAAGCAAGCGTGAGCTTTCGATCAAACATGCACACAGTCATACAAACATGCGCTCTTCCCCCTAGTGTGTCCCTAGACACTTGGGGTCCTGCGGCTCCCACCCCCCAGCCTGGCCTCTTTAATGAGGACTGGCCCCTGTGCGTTTGATCCTGCTGCCAGCCCTCAGCCCCGCGGCCCCTCAGCCTCATGCCTATTCAACAGTCCCCGCAGCCTCTCCAGTTACTCCCCCATTGCCTTGGGTAGACTATGGATCCAAAGCAAAAGCACTCCTGGGCAGTTGTTCAATATCAAAGCCAGTTTGACTGAAACTGTGGGGAGGAGGAAAATGAAAAGAAATGCCGCATGTAGACTAACACGCAGCTCTGTAACTGCACATTGATCTCTCCTTTTTGTTTCGTCAGATGTTCTTCAAAAAAAATCATCTATTGACTGTTAAAATCCATGAAAGATTTTGAAGTTTCAAATGCCAGTTAATTGGTTTCACTGACTGTGGTCTTGGCATGAAACAACATTCTTTAAATTGAGTCTCTAACATGGCACCTCTTCTGTTTTTTTTTTGCACAGGATGGAGGTCTGCTCATTAACAACCCCACAGCACTTGCTATCCATGAGTGTAAGTGTTTGTGGCCTAACACGCCCTTGGAGTGTGTGGTCTCACTCGGTACGGGCCGCTTTGAAACGCATGGCAAGAACAGCACCACCTACACGAGCCTCAAAACCAAACTCACCAATGTCATCAGCAGCGCCACAGACACTGAGGGTGAGTGACAAGTGACAATGTGTTGGACTATACATCTATACCTGTATTCAACCTATTTGAATCTTTATTCTTTATCATTTACCTTATAGTATTACATAATGAATCATTTTAAAGAAGCTCCGCAGCTGGTAAACCTGAAATAAATAAGCTCTATAATGTCTTAGGATGGAAAAATCCCCTCGAAGATATCCTCAGACTTCATGGTGAAACTGCAATACTAAATTAAACACTAAATATCTGGAGTGCTCCTTTTAATCACCGTTATAAACAAAAATGGATTTCAAACGGTTTATTTCATTTGATTAAATACAAAACAGTCTGGCACTCAAACATTTTATATGGGAGCTTTCAAAGCAACACAAGACCGCTGGCACAGTATCAAACGTGATGATAAACCTGTCAGAGAAAGCAGTCCCAAAAATCATGACATCACATGCCAGATGCCAAAGAGGAACACTGCCAGACAGTATATGGATGGAAAGAAATGTATTCATTTATTTTGTCTAAATGAATGCACAGTAAAATGTTCAAAGAACGAATGAAGCTGCCGCCGGCGTAGAAAATGCTGCACTGCAGGTCGACTTTGTTCCGGATACGTCCCATTGTGGTCCTCTGTACTTGCAACCTCTTCTGTTTCCTTATCACCTCTGGACATGGGCACTCTCTCTGCTGTGCCTAAATTTGGTTCGGTCCCCTCCCTGTTGCTGCCCCTGCTGTTGTGGTGCAGCGTCTGACCTAGATGCTTCTCTGCACTTGTTTCTCCTGTATCTGGGATTAAGCTCTTCCACCAGCTCTCCAACGGGCTTTGTTATTTAGAAACAGGAGATTAGCATGAGTGTTTATCGCAGATTTCCCCCGTCCCATCACTCACAAAGCTCCGTCTTTGTCTCAGGTGTATCAGCAGAGTTTCGATTTGTTGTTTCGGCCAGATAAGGCTGATCTAATGGGTTTTTAGGCGCCAACAGAGCTCCTGATGTGCTCGTTCACTCGCTCATGTTTAGCAAGCAATTACTCAGGTTTTCCATAATGTAGAGCTGCAGTTTAAACCTGCATTTTAATGTCACTACCTACAGGCCAGGAAAATAACAGCTGACATAAATTCACCTCTTATGTAGTGGCTGTGTAGGTTCCAGTGGGCGCCAGTGGCTCAGTCCACAGGGACTTGGCTGGAGAACCAGAGGGTGGCTAGGTACCTCAGACTGCTAGAAGCACATATTATATATGACAGCAGACACAGTCTCCAGTAATGCAAGCACTCTGCGAGTGCATGTGTATTTCGGGACATGCATAATGATTGTAATGATGACTAACAACAGTGTAATTGAATTTCACATGGCAGGATTAATATAATAAACAAGCAGTGAAATCCTGCTTTAGCTTCTGTACCGTGCAGCACCCGGTCATGTAAATAAAGCAAATGAATATGAAATGATACAGATTTGTTAGTTTGAAACTGTTTTGAAATCGGTCCGTAATAAAAGCTGGCCTGTCCTCGTCCATGGCAGATCTATTGTGAACCACAGCGCAGATTCATGCTGCAAACTCAGTTCTGGGTACACGGCAAGATTTGAATGTACAATAGTTTCATTCCCCTGAAGTTTAATTATTCTGGAGTGGTGAATGATAATTAAGTTTTTGGTTGCTGGCAGTGCTGTTTCAAGATAAAAGAAGTTAGCGCTGGGAAGCCGCTGTGTAAACCTGGAATCTAGCTAGTAAAGACTCAGATCTGATTTTATACAGCTGCAGACGGTTAATGAGACCGTTTGATTCATTTTTTAATAACAACCCAATGGTCACATGGTAATTATTTCATAATTTTTATCATTTTTTAACAGTTAGGACCAAACACTGATTTATCTGGAGCTGCACTCTGAAACAGTCTGTCTGTGACGAAATGTTGGGACTTATAATAGGATAGAAAAACATATTTTATCTCTCAAAATAACCACATTATCTAGTCTCCTCTCACGTTTGCGGCTGCACTTATCTTTCTTTTGCTCTTCGGTGTGTAACTTTTAAGAACATGATAACGTAAAGCGGTACATCCACTGGTTATAAAAATCCATTAAATAAAAGTGAATAAAACTGTGGGAATAACCTTTTGAGATGAATTACTCCTCGTAGAGTTTCACCTCAAAGGCAGCAGGTTTTAATAGAATCCATGTCTGGAGTCTTTCGCTGCTGTGGGAACACAAACCGAAGTAAACGGCGTCACCTTTCTGGATCCTCCAGGCATATTTACTCTGTTATTGCTACCCGCCGCCTGTTTATATGCATTTGTATTTTGTTGATTTTTAAACCTCTCAGACGCAGCGTTTCAAAACAACCACGACGGACAAGCCAGACATTTCCACTCCGTTACCTCGCACTCTCGGCCCCGAATGCTTACTCTGCAGCACGCTGTCACGGCGCTGACGGAAAGTTTGAACTTTGCGCGCCCTACTCGCTTTTAACACAACATTCGAATGTTTGTACAAATTGGTACAATTAGGAAGTTAATTGTGTGTTTATGATTTCGGTCTGCGCTGCATGTAAAATGTCATGTTTGTGCTCTTGTCTCCAGAGGTTCACGCCATGCTCGACGCCTTCCTCCCTCCCAACACTTATTTCCGCTTCAACCCGTACTTGAGCGAAGACATCTCCATGGATGAGAACCGGCTGGAGAAGCTCAACTTGCTGCAGGCTCAGGGCATCCGTTATTTGGAGAGGAACGAGGAGAAGTTGAAGAAGGTCACTCGCATCCTCAACCGAGAGAAAAGCTCTCTCCAGAGGATGGCTGAGTGGGCCAGGCTCAGGGCTGACATGTATAACAGCCTGTCCTTTCGGTCCTAGAAGCTCTAGAAATGCAACTCAAGCCTCCTTTACCTCACGTGGAAACTCTTCCCATAATCTAAATCGCCTAGAGCATGCCATGTTACTATGCTCAGTGTGTCATAGTTTTTGACTTCTTGACCTGTGGCTCTGAAGAACATCAACTTGCCAAACACTACTTTCGTCCTCACTCATGCTTCACACGTCGGGTTGCTATTGTGGCTGGCAGCACTCGACTCAGCAGTAAGAAAATATGTAAAATCGTCACTTTGGGCATTTCAATAGGGATTTGTGATCAGCTTCGCTGGCAAATGAGTCTCATGTCATCATCATACATGACGGAATAGTTCAGCTCTTAGTGGAATGCACTCATTTGCTTTCTTGCTGTAAGATAGACGAGACGTTCGTCAGTTACCGCTCGCAGACAATTAGCTTAGCATAACAATAGGAAATGGAGAAAGCTAACCTGGCTCTGTCCAACGCTTCAAAATCTGCCTACTTGGCCAGTTTCCATGTCTTTGTGCTAAGCTGCTGGCTCCAGCTACATTTTCACCACACGGACGGACGATGAGAGGGGAGGCAAGAAAAAGCAAATACACATATTTTCTAAAATGTCCAACTATTCCTTTAAAAAACAGAATACTGTAACGCCGTACAGTAGCCAGACTGTTTCACCAAGTGAGCACTTTCCAGCCATTTGTTTCAATTTTTAAAGATTTATTACGACAACGAGTATATCCTCAAAAACGTGTTTGTACTTTCACAGAAAAAACGTGTAGATGGGCTGTACTGTGTGTGCTATTGACATGCGGCCCTTGAGCTAAGCTGTCAGCCTGTAGCTCTGTACGACAGTAATGTAAAGAAATTTAAAAAAGGAAAAATATGATTTATTGGTCTAATCAAGGTCAATTTGAGCACCTAATGCAAGTGACGTTTCTCAGCTGTAATGACTAAACTTTGCACATTTAACAATGCAGCTACTGGTCAACTGTGTAATTTTATACTGATTATAGTGACATTGGTAGAGAGGAGAGTCCATTTCAAGCATTACAGTATTGCATATGATGTAAACGCATGTTATATTTAAGATGTAACACAAAAAGACAAGAAAATATCTAGTAAAAAAATACAGCAGTGTGAGCTTTAGCACAATATTTCATCTTAAAATACCTGATGGTTAATGATTGAATATGAAAAGATTATATATATATATTTATATATAGAGAGAGAAATGGAGCCTCGCTGTCCTAACTTTTATTTTTTCTTTTAGCCTCAGAATATTTTAAGTTCACTTGTTTCAAACACTTTTATCATTGTGTGCTTGATTGTTTGCTTTTATGGATTCCCCGCAGGAGACGCACGTTGTCGTCTTCACTGTGCCCGCTCCTTTCCCTTTGATGCCTCTTCTCAAGCGCCTTTTTCACCCTCTCCATCTCGGAGCGCTTCGTTTCAGTCCCCGCTCTGCCGCACTGTAACGTTTGTTGAGATCGCGCAGCTGCTGCTTCAAAACAGATTGCTGCTTATTGATTTGTCATTGCTGAAAATCGTTTTAATGATGCGCACGGCTTTAGCAGCAGGCATCCATTTCCATGGCTATCCTGGTCAAGTACTGTATGACTGATACGGCAAAGTGTTGGTCACTCCCGGACCAGAGGAGGTAAAATTAACACGGATTAACGTAATTCCACCGTTCTCCTGTTGTTCCTGTGTAATGACTGTTCTGAGAGTGTATGTAATAAAAAACCCATCACCGAACCTTGCTGCTTGTTGCCTCCTAATTATATGAAGATTAGGTGATTGTGATCTGAGTAAAGCTGCTGTGGATCATCTTCTGAAGTGCGGATATTAAGTCTGAAACTTGTACTCACAACTGCTTAATTATTCCAACAGAGATCTGGGCTGATACACACCATCAGCGTCTCGGTTTAATTTCCAATGTGCTTGGTTTGATTAGCAACAAACTCCAATCTATAAACCCACGACTGCTGTCACGTCTACAACTGCCAGTGGATATTTTCCTTCTAACTCAAACGCATGTTGCTTTTTCAAAGTGTGCGTGTGTGTGTGTGTGAGAGAGAGAGAGAGAGAGAGGGTATGGCTGTATTTTTCAGGGGAAGGTAATTTTAAGGCTTTTCCCTGAGCTGTCTGTCATAAAAGAGAGGGAAGGTGAGATGAGATGACTGTGCAAGGCTGTGCTCAAGCACCTGGGCAACAGCCCCTGCCGGTGATGGATCACATTTCCCTCCAGCATAAACACCATGCACTGACACAGCTCTCCACCAACTGCTTACACGCATGAAGACACAGCCACGGTCGCAGGAGGCAGAGGGCACGACAAATGGCACGGACACTGGCCTGAAGAGGAAGCGATACAGGATGTAGGCCGTGCACATATGCAGCATGAGTGCCTTCAGTATTTCTTTTTTAGAAATTAAACTGTTGAGGAGATTGAAATACAATAAAGTGTTAGCCCTGGCTTTGCAGATACAAATATTAATATAGAAGAAGAAGAAAGTTCACACTGTGTGATCATACACTCAACCCCGTTACCTGAAGATGTGCGTTTGATTTTGCACTCAATAAAAAAAATCACATCTCACATTTAATAGATTCGGAGCTGATTCCAGATATTTGGTTAAATCACACAATCGTCGCCTGTTTGATCTCTTCATAGACAGTTTTTATCAAGGTGCAATACCTTGAAAATGGTCCTGGAGATTGGCATAATTTAATTAATGATAACTGTATTCTGTTGCTTCATTCAGAAAAGGAACTATATTAAACGAGCGTACGCCTTGTCTGTAATACAACAGATGGTGGGACAGCAGCTTTAAGGCCTGAACTCAAAACCTTTATTTCATCAGGATGATCCAATCAAGATCAATACTAGTATTAATATCAGTCAGTCAGGTGTCTAGACTTGAAGCTAGTTTGTTCTCGTGCAGACCTCTCCAGCTGATTAGTGGCACCATGAGTCTGAAAGCTGTTCTTGAGCACCACACTCCTGGCTCCAGACATTTCCAGGAGAAGTCAGCTCCACCTCTTTGCTGGTAACCTTGTGCAGCCATTATGGGCCAGTGGTGAAGCCCATCAGATCGGGTTCGGTCTTGACGGCAGTGTGACCTTGCGTGTGGACGATCGCTGTCAGCGTGCAGTAGATACATGACATTCTGTCCACCACGTTTCTCTGTTTGCACATCAGCACGTGGTCTTTCAGAGCCTGCCCTCTCGAGCTGCGTAGCTCCTCTGATGTCTGCCTGTAGATGGAAACTCTGTCACACATGATCAAAGAGTTTCACATTTTTTTAGATCATCGATTTTTGATCTTGGAGGGTTTAGAGAGTTTATTAACTCTAAATCAAGAGGCAGGTCTCCTCTAATCTCATGCAGTTTAGAGTTAATACTATCAAGTGTCCTTAAACATTAAGCACACTCTCCACCGTCTTTGCTTCTCTTTACTCAGCCACTGAAGTTGATTACTTTACTGGCCTTAATACTCTCTCCTCGGTGATTTTGTCCAATATTTTCTTTGGGAGTAATTTCGTGTTCTGACACAGAAATGAGGAACGATTAAACCTTAAGATGAGGTTATTAAAAACACATTCTCGGGGTTAAATGAAGAACTGCCCGCGGTGAATGGTGTCGTATAAACACAGTTATCGCAACAGTAGAAAACATCTAATTTTGTCTGTACAAAAATGTCTTAATCCGTAAAAAGAACAACCAAAAGCGGCTGTAATTTTCAAAATCATCTCATATTTCATGTAAAATTGAGTCCTCGGATTCACAAACAGCACGCTACCAAGTGAAACACACTTGCTTCATATCTTGTGGAGTCATGGCGTGTTTTTGCCCTCCCTCCCCCCGTGTGTAAAGGTTGCTCCCACTCAATATAGAAAAGTCACAATGTAATTACACGGCAGACAGAGAGAGGAAATGCATCCTCCCCGTGATGTAAACAGCTCTGACTCATGAACTTGTCCCCCAGCAGTAATCACATCACTAATTTGATTTTTTCTTTTGCACCTTTGGCCAAATCTCCAGGCTGTGAACATAAATACGCGTCTCCAGCCCATGTCAGGAACAGTTCTCGAGGAGGTTCTGACAAGTGTGCTGTGTTCTCCCTGTCTTAGTTGTTATTAACTGTCTTCCCTGGTAGACACCTCACATTTAGCTGCAGCAAATGCACCCAGCTCATTAGCATTTCATTCGTTTGGGAGCAGATGATATGAAGATAAGATACGAAAAGTTTCATTACAAAATATGACAAAAAAGTGACAACAAATAGATCCTGAAACACAACTGTGACATTATAATATCGCAGGAGACTGAACCAGTGTGTTTATTTTATTGTGACATTATTAGTCAGATCACAGAACAGGACCATGCACACAAATTATATTTTTCCAGATTGAGTCTGCTGGTAATGTCTCCAGGTACGAAAGTGACTGTTTGGATGTTTAGTATTTTTCTTCTGCCGTCTTAAATTCAGATTACCACGAATGAATGAATGACCTACGCTAATACACGTGATGCTAGCTAGTATACAAGTTCATGGCAGTTGTAATGTGGCCCCATGCAAGGATCTTGTTTGTTTGTGTTGACCATCGACAGCATAAATAGGGACATTGTTTCTGTGACGTCACCCTGTGAAGCTCAGAGTGTGGTTGCTCTGGCCGTCGCCATCTTGGTCCTCCTGGATAATCATCATGGCTATGGATCACACCTTTAAATCATTCATTATATAGAAATTCATCTTCAGTACAGTTGTGAACGGTGAAATTAACTATAGAGAGCAAAACTGTTTTTTGTACCAGGCTGTAAACATGTTTATTTCTGCTGTGATGTTAGACATTTTTATATGGGTGCTTATGGAGAGTGACTCGGTCTGTAGCCAGCCTAAAGTGGCTGTTTAAGGAACTGCAGTTTTTGCTATTCCTACATAGGCTTGTGTTGACATACATTTCTGTACGAAAAAACATATCAGGCATGAATTGAAATAAATGTGTTTGTTTAGGAGCAGCAGTTTAATAGTTTACAGATGGATGCTATGGATGCAGATGTAGATAAATAGTTATTTTTGTTCCTCATTAAAACATCTAGACCTCTGAATTTCTGGCTCATGTAAAAAAAAATGTGATTCATGACTGTGCTATTGTTTCAGACCGCTGTGTTTTAATGTAAGCTCGAGCTATGAGCCTGCTGATCTATGTTGAATCTGTGTTGGTTCATCATCTCCTCTGCTGGGAGCCAGGTCATTTCATGGTTGGCTTGCTGGTGCTGCATCTGTCATGAAGTTTGCTCTTAAAATAATCGAACAAAATCACACTGAATCAGTGAAGAAGACAGCCCAAGTGATGACTATGTCTCGCTGACACAATAGTCATGCCATGTGTGAACTTTTGTGTCCCAGTGAGCGGAGGATTTCAGGAATCCACTGCAGTAATATGCATGATAATTGGAGTTAGCAGTGAGGCAGAGACGTCTTCTCTGGCGGGTTTTTGCATTTCAACACAAAGACCTGACAAGATTCACTTTGCAACTTCGCAACTGCTATACTTGGTCTCCATGGTGCCATATCCTTGAACTTATGAAAATCCCACAGAGTATTTTACGGATAATATGCATGGGGGAAATTAAGAGAATATTTTAATGAGATTCAAGAAGTATGTAGACATATCTGGAGGCGGTCTAAAATGAGAGGCGAGGACAATTACAATACTTTCCAGTGTGGCACTATTGGCAGATGTGGGTGAGAATCCCCCTGGTCCCCTTCAGATGAGGATGAGGGAAACTGGTTCTTATGGCACTGGGGAATTGCGTCCAGCAAATGACCTTGGCTGCATGTCAACCTTTCTCTGTTTCATTCATGTTGTCCCACTGTGAAGCGGAGCAGAAACGTTAGAGCGAAGACAAGTGAACGACTGTTGGTGTGGAAATTAGGCATTCATTTCTTTAGGCGTATGGCTTATTTCCAAGTGATTATTGTCATCTTCAAATCTGTGCCACATGCTAATTTGAACTAATGTCAGTCAACCAGCCTCTGGATGGCAAATCAAACCAGTTTTCGTCTTGCCAGACCAGGCTTATCCTGGTAATCACTGCCTCTCTTGCTCTCAGTGTTTGAATCTATGGCTGCAGATGGCCACTATTGCTAAGCCCGAGATAATGCATGTGTGTAACATCCACTGAGAGAGGAGAGCACGGTTGGATGGCTGACTGGCAGCAGATTGATCTGCGAGGAAATGTCGCATTTAAAATCACATGACCTCGTCCAGCAGAGTACACTGTAAAAAAAATGCACATTTACAGTCATTATCTGTACATTTACAGCCAAACTGTTATTTTAAGCAGTATGCCAATACTGACAGCTGCTGCCTTAACTTACACACTATTTTATGGAAAATGACAGTAATTATGTGTCTCATTATATAAGTGCTAATATAAACATTTAACAGTTTTTCTGTCATTTTAAGGTAAATCGTATTAGTTTTACACGAATGTGTATTTTATAGTCAAATTCTAATACATAATAATAATAATAATACAATACAATAACTCTCAATTATTATAGTTATTATTATTAATTATATTAATTATATTCAAATCTCTGTTAAATTACAGACATTGTCAATTTCCAACCATCTGTAATTCATGAAGTATTCTCCCATTAATTTCTTGTTAGTACATTATTTATATTACCTTTATTATTATTATTATTATTATTATTATTATTATTATTATTATTTTATAACTGTATGTAAAATGTAATTCAATTTGTATACCTTGACCAAAATGTCAGTAAATTTATAGTTTTTAATTTATTTGAATTTGAATTATGGTATCTTACTTTAATTTTACAGTACAGTCATTTTACCTTTTTTTTTAAACTATTATTTTACAGTGCACTGTGTGATTATTAGTGCAGTCGTGCTCTCAGGTCAAAATGTTAACAGTGTATCAGGACAGTCAACTGGCTCTTCCCAAACGGTGAAAGCTCTCTGTGGATTTGATGTTTCATTTCCATGTCCCCTTTTTCATTTTGCAGCCTGATTAATGGAAGTGTGCATGCTTATTAAGCCTTTAGGGGCTGGGATTTATGTCATTGTTAAACATGTTTTTTGCTTGTAGCATTTTTATTGTGCTTAAACTGAACAATAATAACACAGCAACCAAATTAGAAATCCACTCCCTGCTGTTAAGTAACAGGAAATGGCATTGCTGAGCATTAAAAGACAACTTTTGGCTCGTTTTATCCTAAAACTCGTCCAGCTGTTGTCCAGCTGTGAGCCCGTAGCGGACTAAAGTACTATTAATGTGTTTGGATAACATTTTGCGAGGATGGTTCAGTGCCTTGAGGCCACCATACAACGGCAGCGGCGCTGCAGTGCGCGCAACGGTCGTGCGCACGCCCCGGAGTGATGCTGCGCGCCCCCGCCTGAGCGTGTGTGTGTGTGTGTATGTTGGTGAACTGGTGGGAGAGGAGAGGACCAGTGACTGAGGCAGAGGAGACAAGTGCAAGAGGCTCGTCGCTGAGCGGGACTCCACGTAAATAAACCCCAGCAGCAGCAGCGGCGGCGGCGGCGGCAGCAAGCAGCAGACGGCATCGCTCTTGTCGCAGGAGACCGAAGACGCAAGAAGAGGCTTCGGCGCGTCGAGGGAGGAGATAAGGTGAGCGAAATCATAGCGTTCATTATGAACACGTGTCCTGTAGCTTTCCAGCTCTCTGTCAGGAGTTTGTGGAGAGAGAAAGCGGCACATTGGCAGCGTTTTGCAGCATCCAACTCAGTGCTGGAGAGGGAGCGAGAGAGAGGGAGAGAGAGAGAGAGAGGACGCTGTCCTCTTTGGAGCTTGAACGCAAAGACACGGGGTTTGTTTTTCTTTCTTTTTTTCCTTTTAAAGGTGTGATCTCTAAAAATACACCTTGACGTGTGAGCCTGGAGCTTTTGGTCATCAGAGAGAAAGAGGGAGAGAGCAGGTGCACACAGAGCGACTGTCAAATCAAGGTTTGCCACATAGTGTGCAGCTTTAAAGATGCTGAGAGGAAGCATTGTTACCAGCCTCAACCTTTGATATGATCTGTTTGCTCACATGCTGCAAGTACAGACACATGGATATATGTCCGTAGACAATAGGTCTTCTACACATGACAGTTGTTTTGATCCGATAGCACAGAATCCCCTCATGTCTTAAGCTGATCTGCTCCCCACATGTTCAGTTAACATCCCATCATCGTAACTCTGTCATGCATCGACCGACCGCTCAGTTTGTTTGGTCTAATTTCATCAGGCTCTTCATTAAGGCGACGCTCCTTTGAGACGCACTGTGCCGTTTGTCATACCAGCCAAACAATTCCTTCAGTGAAAGACACACATTCCCACCCAAATCCTCTGCTCGCTCCCTCCCTCCTCCCGCTGTCTCCTCTTGGTCAAAGCTTCAGTCAAAGAAGGGGGGGGACTCACCATCATGCAACAACACCCCCCCCCTCCTCGTCCCCCTACATACCCTCCCACCCTGCCTCCCCTCTCCTCATCCCCAGACACTCTCACTCACACACACACCCAAACACACATGCCTCTGCTGCACACTTTCGCTGCCTGCCTTCAGATAGCCACATTAATACAATGCTAATGACCCCCCTGCTTTATTGTCTGAATCTCTTGCTCTTACTTCTCTCCGAGAGGGCTGACACACTTTCTAGTAATGTTTATTCACTCCGGGGCAGACTATTGTTAATCTGTTTAAGAAGATAACAATATCCCTCTATCCTAGCCTTATGGCTACTTTGCATAAATTCAGAAACAGGCGGCAAAATGTGCGATATGACTCGAGGTCCGCATGGCTGCTTGTGTGCCTTTTGGTGGCCTCGTTAGTCACGGCTTCGACCGCGGTAAGTCGGGGTGTCGCTCGAGCCCAGCCAGCCGCCGCTCTGCTCCTCCGCTGACAGGAAATTTCAGGCTCATTTGACCAATGTTGGAGAAATCAGGACAAGATAGTGACCTACATTGTGCTGCCATCTTTACTTTCACCCTCAGCACAAATGGCACTAGGCGGGGAGATTTGCATAACTAAGGGATTATCATGACACACGTTGGCCGGAGTTATTGTGAGAGCACCAGTCAGTCACACTGTTGACCTAAAACCAGTGGCGGGCAGCTCTGCTTTTGCGGGGGCTATGGGAAAAGCTTGGGTGTTGGAGGGAAAATGCCACTAATTTCACTCTGTGGGTCGAAGAAACACGCAGACTATTTTGCGAGAAGTGATCAACGCTCCTTCTGTAAGCTGCCGTCTGTGGCATTGTGAACTCCGCCAACCGCCGGGCCGGACAAAGTGTCTCATAGACAGAAAGAGTTGTTCTGTGTCACTTGTGGCGATGCTGATGACATCATTTCTCAGAGGAACTGATCTGAACCTGAGAGGCTTTCATTCGGTGACCAAGGACGCACTTTGACTGTCAATATGTGACGGAAATGTCTTTCATAGTTCTTACTGTAAAGATTAAATAATAAAGATGAACCCAATGAACTGCGATCAAAGTCAGAATTATCACTACTTTCATGACTGAAGATGAAACATTTTGAAGGTTGCTTCAGGTTTATTACGACTTTATTAGCCTTTGTAGTTTTGACCATCATTTCTTTGACTTTCTGCTATGAACAGAATCATCAGGTCAAGAAATGAGTGATCGGACGAGAGCTGAAGTGATCTCTCGATCGATCGATTTAATGACTATCACAGCTATTTCCGTCTATCCGTGTTAGTCAGACTTAAAGCAACAATTAGCTTCTCAAATGTGATGATCTGATGCTTTTTTCGTGAATCATTGTAGAGTACAGTAAGTACTGCAGCGTGGCATTTCACAGACAAAATGATTCATTGGAAAAAGTCAACAGACTGATCGATGATTGAAACAGTATCATTCATTTGAATTTTGATTATCTAGACCCCTTTTGTTTGGAGTGAAGCCAAAATGTGTGACTGTAGCTAGTACGCTAGGTCAAACTTGAACATGTGTGATGGATGTTTAACAGTTTAGTGAATAACTTTGCTGTTCTCTGTCCAATAAGTTTGACTAACCTGGGAGTTTGTTTAAAACCGGCATGAGTGTCAGACTGCTCGTGTTTCTGGCCTGTCTGACTCAAGTTGCAACATTCTCAGACCTTAGTAATTAATATCAAGTACAGTGTTGTCGTTACTTGTAGCAATTATGAAAAAGAAAAACCCCCAGAAAACTCAGGCCCTGGTTGAAGTAAACTGTAATTATCATTTTATAAAGTGCTGCAATCATTTCTTTTCACCGAGAACGGCACAGTTATATAAGGCAGCATCATAGGCGACTGGAGCTGATTGACTCAATGATTGAGTGTGTTCTGGTGACACGTGTGCGATCCAGCAGCCGTCCTCAATAGAAGTGCTGTGCCGCTCAGCTGTGATGAGGCTAAATCTCCGGGGACTGATGGAGGCCCATGCCTATCCATTAGTGTCACTGTGGTCTGGGTGTTTCTTCCCAGTGGGCCAGTCACACAGAGCAGCACAGCGCAGTGACATCGCCTGGACCTGCTTGTCACAAGCATGTTCGTCTCATTTTGGGACTGATGAGCGCCTCATTAGCGGACCTCAGAGGGAGCGCCGTCCCCCTCGGTTCACGGCTCCCTGAACACTTGCCTTGGTCGTAATTTGGGCAAATATATGCAGGGTCAGATCAGTACATGCAAAGAAGACACATACGTGTTCATTACATGCACATGCACACATGTTTCACTTTCTCTCTGTGAGAGGGGCCTGCTTGGTCTCAAGCTGGTGGGTGCAATTAGAGTTTCACACTCGGTTAAGCAGCAGCTCTAATGGGGATTGACACGTCCCCGTGAATCCTCTCCACACAGCTGCAACTGTTGATGTTTACATACTAGATCTGTATTATATTATCAGGAGTGGATGGTGACAGGTCACCAATGAAAAGAGGATAGGAGGTGATTTATGTGTTGCTCATAGCTAGACTCAAACTCAGCCTGAGAAATTAGATACAAAAAGATCTTTGCTGTTTTCTGTTTCTTCTAAAACAACAGAGCTTCACTGACTCATGCTGACTAATTGCTCAGATCGCTTGTTCGCCAAATGTAGTACACAACCTCCCTGTAACAGTACTTGGAGGAATCTCTGAAATGATCTTTGAAAATTAAATAAATAAATAAAAAATATATATACAATACTATGAAAATACTGGAATCTGGAATGTGATTTAAGGTGTTTTTGTGTGTAGCAGCTGGTACATGGTGTAAAAAGTTTGGCTTGGATGATTAGTCGGTGATTGACAATTGATCAACAGAAAAATAATCAATGACAGTTGATAATTGAAGAATCATTTATTAAACAAAATGCTAAGAAGTCTCTGGTTGTAGCTTCTTGCTTAGACTATCTTTGAACCAAATCAAACACGAATTATAATTTCTGACGCTTTCATCCAAAAATAATTGGTAAATGAAATGCATGAATGAATATACTTGAGGTACATTTGATCCAAAGTAGAGCTGAAATTGAACTGAATAATTGATTAGGGATTGAAAAT
Source organism: Nibea coibor (assembly GCA_023373845.1). Classification (NCBI taxonomy): domain Eukaryota; kingdom Metazoa; phylum Chordata; class Actinopteri; family Sciaenidae; genus Nibea; species Nibea coibor. The sequence goes on from CM041721.1 coordinate 20,538,501, forward strand.
TAATCAGCAACTAAAAATTTTCACAACCATTTAAGCTATTTTTCATCCTGAAATCCAAATAATCTCCAACTCTAGCTCAGCAAATGTCAATATCTGCTGTTCGTTTTTGGTCTTTTATGATAGTAAACTCTATCTTGAAGTTAATGAAGTGAACTTGAGGTGGAAAATTGTCAGGCATTTTATAATTATTTCTCGAAAATAATCAGCAGATTGATTAATTATAGTTGTAAGTTGCATCCTTGATCTCAAGTGTCATTAATCACAGATGCCGTTTTGCATTATTTAGGGTGCTGTATACTGTTATATCAGGTTATATCTTTTGGGCAGGAGGTAGTGTGGACAGATGGCAGATGAGAGGCGGTCAGTGTGTATGTCCCTGGACGGCCTGTGACCGAATCATTACACCAAAGCTTTACACCGTCATCAAACCCAATCATTCAAGGTTACCCAGGGAACGCTATTACAGGCCCATGTCAGGTTATTACACCCCTATGTGAGAACAAAGCATTTAGAGATGCTCTTTTCTGTCCAAACCAACTACCAGGGAGTGACGGCAATCGAGCCCCCTTTTGAAGTGGGAGGTTGGGATAATGGAACGTAATGTTGTGGGTTTTATGTTTCCCTTCCCCCCCTCACCCCCCACCCCAGTGGAGTGCCTGACAGGTTAACTAGCTCCATGTCAACTTGAGTTTACAGGCGGGGGGCTTGATATGAACAAATGAAGATGTGGCTTGAGATGCAAGCTCAGAGGATATTTTCCGATTTCTCGTAAGATGATGTGCTGTCTTGCCACCCACTAGAAGAAGTGGAGGGAGTGGATAGGGAAAGTGGGAGCGCTGTGAAGCTTCCAGGGTCGGAGGAGGGAGGAGGGGTGGATCATGTACCTCGGTCGACGCTGAGAAATAGCAAGGGGGAACAAAGGGGGTCTGTTTTCTCTCTGTCTGTACTGGTGGAGCGGCTGTTCTCGCCTCTTTCTTGCAATATAGGGGGGTGATGCAGGGTTATGCCTGAGGAGATCCACAATAGAAACCGTGCTGTTGGAGCCTCTATTTGAACACACAGTTGTTCCTGCTGAAGAGGGTTTGAGAGGCAGGCAGTCTTCACTACCGGCAGCCTTGGGCCTGTTGAAACTGTGGCCAACTTTGGATGGGCAGCAGATGTTGGAGAGGTAGTCGGTGGCCCTATGGCAGCACATAACAAGCACCATTGCTTCCCTATCCTGTCCTGAAAACAACAGGAGGTGGGCATTGCTCCACCGGCAGGGTGTAGGCTCGCCAAAATTACAGGGAATTCAGGAAGAGTGTGCACTTGAATGCTTTCTAGTCTGTTCTCAAGCCTCCATCTTCCTCCTGTTTGCATAGAGCTTAAGAGAAACTCGGCCACACATCCCACTCTCTGTTGGCACAGTGATGTAGCCCACTTGTGTTGTCTAATAGCTCAGCAAATACATCGCTGCAGCTCTTATTCTGCTTATAACATCAGAGTGGGCCCTGCCAAGAAATCCACCACAAGCCTGCATACTCTGTTGTTGAATGTTACATCCGATAAACTTGCAGAAGTAGGGGGTCTGCAGAGATAAGCGGGGCAAAGGCGTAGATTATCTTTGTCGCCCCAGCACATGATGCAACAGTGATTGAATCAACAGGAAAGAGTGGGACACTTAGCTGTCAGCTCATGAATAAAGTTGACATGGAAACACAAAGTGGCTTTGCCATGGTTCAGGAGGCTCGCTGACCTCGAGGTCTTATTTAGGCCAGGCCTTCTAATGCCCTCACCCTCTGCTCCACCCTCTACCCCCTCCCACACCCCGGCCAAGGGTAAGACACCATGTTAGCAGCTCAGCAGCCACAACTGAAGGGCCCTTAATCCAAGTGGGATGACAGCTTGGCTCTCGATGGTGTTTCTGTGGCGCTGAGACCAATGGGCTTTTCTTTCCCTCTTTTTTCATCCCTTAAACCCCCCAAACACAGCCACAGGAATCCTGGGAAAAAAATTCTCCCGGGGGGGAGACAAAGAAATGGGATGGTAAACAAATCCAAGTGTAGATCTGAGATTCCTCCATTCAGCAGAAGATAAATGTGCATGTCAAAAGCACAAAACACAATGCGACTTTGGCTGCTTTTTTTTTTTTTATTGTCCTCGCGCCACGTGTTGTGGCAAAAACATAATCTATACCAGATAATCTTTGTCCAGGCTCCCGATGAATGATTAGAGAATATTAAGGTCAGAAAACCATTAGAATCACAGAATTTGGTGCCGCTGGCAAACCGAATCCCCTTTTTCTTCTCTTACACCAATCAGCTGAGCCCTCCAGAGATCACATGTGGTAAGAGGCCAATAGACATGTTTACCATTCTCCAACTGACCACCCAACACTGATGTTTTCAGTGATCGACAGACGGCAATTTAGATTGGATCCGTCGTTGGTTTTATAGCAGTTTAGGTTGATTATACTGTATTTGGCTTTTAACCGTTTGTCGGGAAAAAGATCATCAATCATCTCTTCTTTCTAATTAGATCAGACTGAACAAATTGGTTGAATAATAACTAATCAATCTACAATCATTACATGATGGATTAGACGTCTTGAACTAGGAGATACCGCATCTTTTATTTGAGTTAGCGCAACAAAGAGTTGATAATCAAACAGGCTCACAGTAAAAATAGGCTTACTTGTTATGTATTTATACTGAAAACTGTATGAATGAACTGTATTTGCCTTATTTTTCTGTCAAGGATATAATTTTTCAGCCACCAAGAGAAGAAAATTGCTTGTAAATTTTTATTTATTCAGTAAAACCCAAGAATATCCACCATGGACTTGACTGTGCTCAAGCCCGGTGCCAGAGCAATTTAGGATCAAATATAAGCAGTGGAATAGCAATCAGTATAATCTCCTTGTGGTCAGTCCTCTGCTAGTTTCTCTGCGCTCGGAGGAATGTAATTGTCACTAACTTGATTCCTCGCTGTGGGCTAGCTGAGAGGAGGGGAGGGTGGACAAATGGCAACTTCATTTATCAGGATCTTCTCTGAGGATGGCTGGCCTGATAACCCAATCAAACGTCTAGTGTGGTGGAGAGCCGTCTGGGCCAACACTGGGCTTTTTCAGTGCTGTGTTTGTCTCTCCGTCGATGTGGAAATATCAATGAGCCTTTGTCAGAGCACCATGGTTTATAGCCAAAGCCCTTTGGTGTTAGGTGTCGCTAAAAAAAGAAAAGAAAAATACACCAGTAATCTTAAAGTTTGACACTTTCAGCTGTAGAAGTCGTCTTTTCTATAATTTAGCACAGAATTACACCATTATGTATTTAGATCTCTGCGGTGAATGCCATTCCTTATATTGGTTTTAGTGGGAACTCTGGCAGAGGTTGAAAAGACTCTGGTCTGAAGCAGACCTAATGCTCGGGTCTTCAGGGTTGGCTGGTTTTGGGCCTCTCAGGGCTCAAGGCACAATGACCACATCTCTGTATGAGCGGAGCCATGGTGGACATGTTACTCAAAGAGGGTTACTGCGTGACAGAGAGCACGCCTCCACAGATCCTGTGAGGGAAAAATAGGACACTTTTACTCATTGGTCATTTGTGATTTGCCACTGAGGTGGAATTCATATAGCTCCTGGTTTTGAAGTCAGTATCTTGATTGTAGTTGACATTTCGTGGTATGTAGAAGGCTCGGCTTAGAGTCAAGGGGCGCTCTTTAGATGTTCACAACTCCTTTCATGAAATGTGATTGGTGTGGAATAAAAGATGAAATTGTTAATGCACTGAAAGGCTGCTGTTTTCTCTCCTAGGTTAGACATATTTCTTAGGGCACATCTGAGGCTTTTACATAATTGTTCAAATCACTATTTTTGTGGAAAATCTGAACTCCTTGATTGGAGGATGATAATTAAAATTATGGTTTAATTTTCAAAGCCAGCCTTTGAGATCACGATACGCACGCTGCTTATAGACTTATTAAAACCTATTTTATAATCTCAGCTCGTAGCCATGTGATTTAAATAAAGGAGCAGTGGCTGCCCTGAGAGCAGATTATGCGCTGATCTCTACCACTGTCTGTCTCGCTCTCTCTGTTCCTCTGATCATATCCTTTTCTTTCTGGCTCTCTTCCTTCCATACCACTCTCAGAGTATATTTCATATCTACATTTGCTAACCTGGCAACAGCTATTTATAAATCCATCACCACCATTGTGTTTGTCTGCAAAGTCTTCAGGTCTTAGTAACTGGTGTACTCACTAGCTCTAAACCAGTGATTAAAAAATCACCATTGAGAACCGTTAAAATGTGACATTAAAGTCAATGTCAGCATCACAAACTGTTGCGTATCTTCCAAAAATGACATTTTCACTGGAGCAAACGACATAAGTAAGAGTAAGTGTCACATTTATTTGTACTGGTATGTCCATACGTTGAGAAATATGTGTATTTCAGAGTTATGGCTAAATTCTGGGTACACCACGGCCAACCGGAGCTGTTCACGGCCGTTCTAGTCAATGATTTGTACCCAATGACAGTATGAAGAATGGACAATGTCTGAGTGACGTCACCCATAGGTTTCCGAAGCGCTGTTTCGAAGCTGAAAAGACATTTTAATATAGGCACTTGTGGAGATTCACTTACTTCTACTTCTTTTGAGGAATTACAGTTTTAGCACTTCCACATTGGTTTTATTTCACAGCTATGGAGGTAGCTAGAAAATACCCGGTGGGGTTCTGCCATTAGCTGAGTATTCATGCACTACAGAATGAATGGGAAATACTTATGCTAACCTAGCTAGCATTATCATTTTAATTTGAGGTAGTTCGATTTCTAAACCTAAGCTACCCCAAACGTCCTTGTCACATACAATCATTTGGCTTTACATTAGGTTATTATAAGTGTGCTTACATGTTTACGCTGCCAAACGCATATTTTTGTGACTTTCCCTGAATCCAGCATTGCCTTAAAATGCAGGCGTTGTTCTCTGATACAGGGCCTAATCAGATCAGAATTGGGGAACTACACGGAGGTCGCACCAATTGGATTCTCCATGGTCACCCGCGGTGAAAAAAATCTAATTAAGCCTTAGGCGTCCCAAGTCAAACTCCCCAGGATTAACGTTGCCCTGCACCCAAAAACCCAACCCTGGGAGAGAGCGATAACTAGGCTCCCATAATCTGAAGCTAGGGCTGACTAGAGCTAGAATGATGAAACCATTGCAAACTGAATCTAGCAACCCAACTGGTTGACTTCACCGCAGGTTCAGTAACACTCATGTCACTCATGTCAGCGAAACGCACCAGGTAAATCAGAAAGAGCTTTACCAAAGTGTACTCCATGTTAACACCACAGCAGGAAATAGTGCGTATAGCTACAGTTAACGTCACTAGTGTGTTTTGGCGAGATAATAGGAATAGGAAAACTGATTTCATGCAGTTTCATCAGTATTGCTCGCAATCCTGTGTGCTTTGAAGTCAAATTAGAAGTGTGTCTGTATGGGTGGAAATGACGGGCAGATTAAAGAACAGAAAACATGCTTTGAAAGAGCTCTTAACCCCCTTCCTCCTCATCCTCCTCAAATCTGCCTATTGAGACAAAATAAAACCCCGTAAAGTAAATTGTCTTTCTCTTTGTCTTAACTTTAGGATGTGGGTTGGATGTACGCTCTGAATTTCAGGGTTTGCTTTTCACTCCATCTTTTGTTTTGAGTGTCCATTGAGTGGAAGTACATGTTTACTGTGGTCATTGCTTTTTTAAACGCCCGTTAAAAGAGTCAGTTTGTGAGGAGAATGAGTCACGGCAGGAGGCCGCTATTGATCAGGTGTTTTTCTTGCAAGGAAGTAGGGATGAAGAGAGGAAGAGGTGAGGAGGGTGAGGGGTCAGGATGGGGTGAGAGACAGGGAAGTGCCAGTGACCAGGACGTGCTCTCCCACTCACCAGGATACAGCCAAGCCTGAAATATGGCTCTGTTCTTTTGATCCCGGAAACAATGCACCTGCTGGAGGCCTGAGGATATGTCCTGTCCCCATGTGTCCTTTCCCTCGTCTCAGAGGTATCACAGACCTGTACCCCTGCGAATAAGGGTTCTAGTGTTAACATTATATAAATGACTTTCCTTGGACGTTTTCTGTAACGCCACAAAAGTTAAAAAGTTGTTTGTCATCTCCTTTTGCCTTCTCACAGGATTCGATTGTTTCTGAGTTGTTTTCCCAGTCAAGCATCAAAATGCAGCCGGAGCGAGAGCTGAATATGCTCTTTTGGCCTCAAAACAAAAGCCCCCGAATCTGTTTCACTCGCTCTGTTTATCTAAGCTGTGATTCAGCCGAAATGGGACTCTGGATATGAATTTCGAGTGAAAGCAGAGCGTTGGCAGCAGTGGCAAGGCCACGTCCTTGACAGCCCTGTTGAATTAATTCCTTCCAAATGGAAGCTTTAAAGAATGAAGAGGAGTTTTGAATAAAACCTACTACTGATCTAATGGACCGCTATGATGGAGGTCCATTTTTACCCATAATGTCTCGTGAAACCATCCTTTTTTTTTTTTTATCCCTGTGACTCATATTGTGCGAAGCTGAAGCATAATGGAGTAGGTGGCCACAGAAGAAACCCCATCCAGGACAGCTCGTCATAGCACTTGAGTTTGATTGACATGGCACTTTCTTTTTTCACATCAGACATGGTAAAATGGTATAAAAGTGGCTCTTTTACATAACATTGGACAATTGCATGCCTAACCTCCTTCATTCACTGCTGGGCCTCTGTGAATTCAAACTGGAGCAACCTCAACATATCTGTGTTTTGTAATGCTAAAATTAGCAGAATTTGAGGCATGTGCTTGATATGGTAATAGGGCAGGAAAAACTGTGTTTTGAGTGTTGCATTTTATTTTGGATATTTGCCAGACTTGGCTTCTTAAAATAAGACTCTTTGATTTGCATTGCCCACAATGGACGAATATCCACAGAGTTATTTAAAAGACAGCTGCCACGGTAGAAACTTTATTTTTGTATCACGTTATGGTATATATTCTCATCTCGTCTTGGCTCTCATATTTTAATTTAGTTAGACTTGGTAGATATATGCTGAGCCTTAAACAACAACACTGTGACTGGCCTAACCGTTCTGATAGATATGAAATTGTAAGCATTAAATATAAAACACGAGATAACGTTTAATCCCCACAGGCTAATTTAAATAGCTTCTCCAATGTCTTTCTCTGCTACTTTCGCATCAATTCTTACTTTCTTAGAAAAGAATCAGAAAAAAAAAGCAGCAAAACATGCCACAGAGTAGTGCATTGTGCTGGATGATTTATGATCGTGCTGGTAGATGTGGCATAAATTAACACTTTTGTGACACTGACATGTTTTCACACAGTAGCAGCTCTCTCGGCAGTGCCGAGTGCAGCTTTAAATGTTTAATGGAGAGAGTCAAGGGATGAGGGGCATCTTCTGTCTCTGTCTGCATAGTGTCTCATTCCCACCTGGCCAAGCTCCAGTGCTCACTGCAGTATTCTGACCCACTACGCTTGCTGCATTGAGACCGGATACAAAGCCTCATTGGAGACTTTTTAGCTCCACTGAAGTTATGCGGTGAATTGACTTAGTTTGTGCAGCACAGGCTTTCTATTCTCAAACTTGGCCAGACTATAAAGTTCCTCTGTTACTTGTGTACCTATGTTACATTTCTCTGGCCGTCTTCTCCGCAACCTCAATGTCAGAGTAGTACGCAGGTCGTTTGACCACCACCCACTGGACACCAGTGTCACGGTCAAAGTCTCAGAAGCAGCAGCAGCAGCAGAGAGAAGCCCTGGCCGTCCCTCAATGGCTCTTTCACTGCCACTTGGTGACAATGCATTTTTTCCATGCCATAAAGCAGATGCTGTATTATAGCAGCACAATACTGGTCCAATCTGAAACTGTTTACCATGTGAAAGGCACACCGGGATCAGGATGCCTACCACTGTGTGGGGCTTTTTGACTTGCCACTCTATAATGAGTACACACTGGAAGGGAAAGGAGGCGGGCAGCTTCAACTGGCATTGTGATCACCGCACAGAGAGCGGAAATGCGGGATAATGTGCTGATCCTGGCTATTCTTTCAAGGCCGGGACTTTTTATACTTAACAGAATACAGAGATTACTGTGACATCAAATGAGCTTGTCAGCAGCTGCGCCCACATCAGATAAACAGGCAGGGAACTTGCAGTTAAAGTGTTTGCACACCTGAAAAAAAAGAGCTTTAAGAGATTTAATGCTCTAAAAAAAGTAATTTTACAATCTCTCTCATACCACCAATCTCCCTGACCCGAGCTCTGCTGCAGCTGGACAGATCTGTGGCAGGTGTCCTCCGGATAAAGACAGTGATCTTTTAAAAGCTCTTTCTCTGTAAGTCAACAAATCAAGAACTAAGAAGTGAAGTGAAAGCAGCTCGACTACAAAGGCTTTACTGGCAGAACAGAAAAAGCCCCGCAGTTAAATGATTAGCTTCCTTTGTGTGACTAGTACCTGTCTTCTCTTGTCTTGTTGATGTTTGTTGTCGGTAAGTTGAAGAGGCTTCTCTTGTTCCAAGTTGTCTGCCCTCAGGGCTTGTTGTATGATGTACAACCCCACTCACCCCCTTATAAAAAACAACTATAACAGTGCTGGACCAGCTCAGCTGTTGGACTTACTGGTAAGTCTGTCAGCAAGGCTCTTAGTCACTAATTGAGCACTCAAGCAGAGAGGGACCTTGAAAGGCCAGAGGTACCCGACCAGACGGGCTGGTTGGTCAGTCACCCTTCACAGTCAGACTCTTCCCTACCTCAGACATGATTTCAGGCCCTAGAAGGACCTCCAGGAGACAGGGAGCACTCAGACGTCCTCCTGAAACCAAGGTCCTGTTTGCACCCCAGCACCACTCAGAGGGCTTATCGTCCCTGACAAGAGCTCTTCGAGGTCTCCGGTCCTCAACTGGTCATCAATCACGTCAAGGACACACATCTATCATGTCAAGAGCCCGGAGAAATAAGAGCAGCACCACACATAAAAGCTCAGACAGGGACACGTTTAAGTACATTAACCCAGCTCTAGTTCCTCTTCAGAAGAAGTATGTCACTGTGGGAAATAAGGAAGTAACTGTGGGTGGATAAACCAATTGTATAATTTGATTTTTGCCCGTGGAGCGGATTGATAGCACTGCAGTTGGGTGGATGTGTAGCTGAACTCACTGAGAAAACAACGCCGCTGGCTCTAGTTTAAAAAATGTTGGAGCAGAGCATTGCATCAGGTTTTTTTCTAGTAAATACAATATCTATTGCATCTTTATAGCCAATCTGACTGGACAACAACTACATCTCTCCTGTCTGTTGGTCATTTTGGTCCAGACTGAATTATCTCACCTGCTGTCACAACTATCGACATTCATGGTCCCCAGAGGATGAAGGCCAATCTAGCTTTGGTGATTTGGGGATTTTATCTAGCTCTATCATGGTTTTGAGTGAAATATCTCAACAACTATTCAATTAATTGCCATGAAACTTGATACCAGCACTCTGTATCCCCTCAGGATTAGAAGTAATAACAGCGGTGACATGATTTAATTTGGGTCACTGTCAGGTCAAAATTTCAATTTGGTGATCCAATACTTTAAAAAACAATCCCGACTTTGTGCTTTGTGTTTTGGTGAATTATCAAGCATTAGCACGCTAACACACGACGCTGACCAAGATAAATATCTTACCTGTTAAACATTAGCATGTTAGCATGCCGAGCACTGCTGTGCACAGCTTCACTGAGCCGACTGAACGCTCTTAATGTATATTCTGTTGCACAAAACACTGTTGCACAGTCATGTTATTGTCAAGTTATTGCTGATTGACTTTGTGACAAGAGGTATTGGTGGAATATAAAGTTTTTGGTATGTGTTTCCTTACATTTATGCACTTTACAGGGTGAAGTCATCAAGTCACATTTAAGTTAATCATTAAAAGGTGTGTTTTTGTCAGGGAATCTGAAGGTGGGTTGGTCAGTGCAGTCACAGATGTGTTTGTACTCTGTTGCAATACATCTAGTTCCATTATAAAAGCTATACAGCCTCTTTGAGAAGAGTCCCTTGAATACCGGTTTGCTCTTTTTCTGTCCAATCTGTCCTAAAAAGACATCTGGTGTGGATAATTAAGATAGCAACCACTTCTAAGCATGCTGTCAATACATTCAGCTCGCCACAAATCCCCTCCAGCCAATTTTTAAATTAAAAAAAGGCGACCTATTCACCCCGAAAACATCCCATCACTGTTCTTATTATGCTGCCGTCATTATGCTGTCATCTAAGTTATTTCAGCAATGAGCATCTGTCCCATTCTGTTATATCATTTCCCCGAAGAGTACAAGGTGTCTTGTCGCAACTGCAGCAATGTTGGCTTTGCTTATCGAGAACGAGGCAGAGGGAACACAGACCACAGATACAGTGGAAGTTGTGTAAAATCCCTCTAGGTTGTGAATAGCATGAGCATGTAGCGCAGATAACAGAGAAATCACATCACTGAGAAAACTCACTGCCAGTAGATGACAAGACTGTTGTCTCCAGCAAATCAAGTAAAGGTTTTTTTTTAATCCAGCTTCTTATCGTTGGAACCAGTTTCTCTGACATTGTGCATTCAGGCAGAGTTTGTCTGTCAGCTTCGTTTTGTCACTAATTTATTCATTTAAGCAGTGGCAGCCACATTCAAAGACAATGGCACACAAGCTCTGAGTTGAATTAACCTCAATAATTATGCAGATTTGGGGAAAAGAAAAGCTCAATTGTTACACACTCCTCAAAATTCTTGCCCCCTCCTGTGCCTGACATCCAAGTGAATAAATTACCAGACTCAAGAAAATATTTCCCTACTTCCCTCTTCAGGATCCTCTCTGGAACAACTGAGCACTATCTGTGTAAGAATATTGAGACGGTGCCCTCCAAGGTTAGCAATTCTTGTTTATGTTTGCACTCCTGATCATTTTCACATCGTCCTCGGCCTAATGGCATCCACTATGAGTGCTTTATCTTGCGCGAGGAGTGCAGGGCGTCCATTTTCTCAAAACATTTTAAAGGAATCCACTTTAAGCATTTCCAATAAAGACCTGCTTCAAAGTGCTAATGGTTCGTTTGATCAATACTCGAGCTTTTCCACTGTAAATCTTGATTGAGCACGTTTAAATCAGAGCATTAGAAACCATTAAGTGTTCACTTGAATTCAGAGGACATTTGAGCTATAATAGGATGTTTTTTTGGACGTTGTGTTTTGATGTCAGATGATTCTCACCGTAGATTATCATTCAGATAAAACATTTTATCTTCTCGTCGTGTAGTTTTATTTGCCTGTCAAGATATTAAGCTGTATGTGAACAAATATAACAATGTATTTTATAGCAATACATTCAAAACTAAGAGGAAACCTAAATAATAAATACACTGACTTCATTTTGTGCTTCTGTTTAAAATGCCACCTTATGTCCTCAGCTGCACAATGTTCAACATGTACAACACAATTCTCTGCACCATGTTTACATTTTAACGTCATGCATTCCTTGTTAAAATTAAGTAACTGAGCTACACACATCTTCCTGTGAACTTCACATGCTTCTCATCCTATAAAACCCACTAAAGGCATCCTGCATGTATCCTGGAACTTGTTAAACAATTAGATGATTAGCCAATTAATTTGTGATTAGATTAGTTATTCATCTAAGAGAAAAATACACATTTTCTGGTTTAAGCTCCTCAAATAACAGAATTTCCATCTGTTGTCTGTTTTATACTGATGTCATTCGAATATATTTGGGTGTTGGACTATTACCTGAACAAAACAAACCATTGGAAAACACACAAGCTTTGGTCCAAAGAAACTGTCATTTGCATTTGTCACTAATTGTCCATTAAAATAATTATCAGTATTCATTATACTAATCGAGAACAGAGCAGAAATTCGTCTAAAAGCAGGGCGGATGTTTTATTATTAACACATGCCTGCTTCTAATCATACACTTGAGATATAATAGAGTATTGGCTGACTTTGGAATCACAATAACAGAAGTCCATTTGCAAAAACAATGTTAGGTGTAATTCTGCCGCATGTACAAGTAGGTGGAGAAGATGAAAGCCTCTCCTCAGCAGCGCGCCTGGTACTCGGCCTGTCTCAGTTGAAGTGTAATGATGGATCTTAAGAATAGGAAGCCCAGGGATGTTGTTATTATTCAGGTGTTTCTAAGAATAGGACAGCTTGATACTGAAAAAAAAGAGAGAGAGAGAGCCTCGTCGTTGTCTGTGTTTGCACAGCTCATAATTGGTTTCATAACTGGGGTAATTTGTGCTGTAATGATGCAGGATCAGTCACTCGGAGATGTGCTGGCCTCTAACCACACTTATTACCGGCTTCTCTCCGTATCACCGTGCGCTTCTGCACTTTCTTTGTGACCACTGCCTCCCTCGAAAACGCTATCGCTTACTCAAAGACGACCCGTGTTGAAGTGTGTGTTTGGGGATACATGTGTGGCTGAATTATTGATGCAGTGTAAATCCAATCTGCCTCGTGGCAGGTGCGGTGTGCGCCGTTTGCTATGTGTGTTCGTTTTTGTATGCGTGCGAGACATTGTCAGGGAGGAGGAAGGAGCATTGCTGTAATTATGAGGCAGCACAGTCTGCAGTCCTGCCCACACAGATTCAGCTATAGGCGTATAGGCTAAAGGCTCTGTGTGATTTACATACACACATGACCACACACACGCACCCGCACACACGCACGCACACAGATGTACTGATGCTGCAGAAAAAGCCGAGTATCCTTCTTCCTCTCCCCTCCCTCCCCTCTCCCTCCCCCAGTCTCAGTCGAGCAGTACAGTTTGCTCTGCCTCCCTCCCTCCCTCCCTCCCTCCCTCGCCCTCCGTCACTCTCTGCTCTTTGTACTCTTTTCTGTCTCCCACAAACTTCACAATGTGCCACACTCGAACTGCAGCAGTCTGTTATTGTGCAACATGCAGACAAGCTGCTGGGAGCCGACCAGTGATATCATCCCATTGTCCCTGTGCTGTCACCTGCACCACGGAGCATGGAGTCTGGGGGAAGAGAAGAGAAGGGAGGGAAAGAGAGTTGGAGGAAGAAGGGAGGAGGAGGAGAAGAAGAAAAGAGGCAGAGGGTGAGGAAGCAGTCTTGGGAGGGTTTGGAAGATTGTGTGGTCTTCCTCCACTGGGCCAGTTAGAAAAACCAACCTCTGCAAAGGTCTTTTGAGGCAAACAACAGAAGCCGAGCAGTAATCAATTACGTAATCCTTTTGTAAACTATCAGATAGAGGTCAGGGCCTTTGTTTGAGACAGGCTTTTATCAGAGACCTATTTTTAATTCCCTCGTTTTTTTGTTTTTGTATAATTTAATAAGACGCCCGTCTGTTGTTGGACCTGCTCCCATTATAAGTTGCGGTCAACCGGTTGTCTTTTCAGATTGAAGATAATTGGAATATCTATAGCATTATTATACAGCAGACATATAAAGTTATATCACCAATTTTACTTCAGTCAGTGAAACAGCACCTACTTCCTGTACGGGATGTCGAGCATTGAAAGCTTTCTTTTCTTACTGCTTTTAATGACTCAAATCAATGAATCAAATTTTAAAGAGAACGAAAACAACAAAGGAATATTTAATGGAAAAAGACTTGAGCAAAGATCTTATTTTTCCGAGTGCCCCCAGTTTCAGAATGCAATACAAGTGTCGTAAATATGGACAGTTGTACATTTGTTATGATGATGCCACTGATGATCCAAAACTAAAGCCAACCACAACAAGCCCGGCTTGGTGTCCGTCTTTCAGCGTTGTACTTCACGAGGCTCTCGCCAACGACTAAAAGTCAGTCGCAGGTTTACTCTTGTCCGGCGGCTTCTTGCTCAGTCACTCTCTCATTTTCTCTTCTTAGCTTCCTCCGTCAACGTCCCCTTCGGTCTTTTCATCCCTGACATGATGTCAATAGAAGCTGCTGAGCGAGGTTACATTGCCTTCTCGCCCCGGGCCTGAAAGCCTTCTCTGTGGTACAAACACTAACACTCCTCCGGTGCTCTGAGCTCACAGTCCAGGCAGCCCGGCTAACAAACTGAGCTATCACCAGCTGACAGCAGCTGCAGTTCATTTTCCATAAAATATGATCCACCTTTGCCAAAATAGGTAAAATAGTCATTGCTTTGTGACTCTGTGCCATAAAAGCATCATTTTATAATTGCAGGAGAGCGTACCTGAAGCAGTTTGCAGCTTCAGTTAGCAGAAGTTACATGAAAATTATTTAAAATATGTGAATTTTTAAAGTTACACAATGTTGCTCTTACCCTTTAACCATTACGCAGGTCATTTTGCGTGTTTGCTTTTTACCCAGCATTTATTTATTTGTTCCGATGGTTCGCCCAGTGAATGTTATTTGAGAATTTACGGCACGCACGCTCACGCGGGGGATTCATGTTTCAGTGATGTACTCGTATCCAAACAGACATACAACCTTACACCCGCGGACACACAAACACAAACATTTGCCGATTCATGTTGCAGGAATGTACGCTCCTCTCCTCACTCTCCCTTCCCTGCAAACGCTCACATATTATTCAGTCCACACAAACATAGCAGGTAACTAGCTAACCCCTTCACTGGCCTTCACTTTTTGCTCCTCTCATTTGCCCCTGCCTTTGGCATACCTTCTCTCTCCGCTGTATTTCACGTTTCTCTGTCTCCTTCCCTCTGCATTTTTATCTCAGCTCCTGCAGCAACATAATGTGTATGTGTGTGTGTGTGTGTGTGTTAGTGCGTGTGCAGGCATTAGTCTGCTGTAGACGGGCTGATTAAACCCTTCAGCGCTGTCTCCTTCACCACTTCGGTTAGAAGAACAACATAATGCCACGTCACTGACACTCCCACCCCGCCAGCTGCCCGTGGCTTGTTTCACATCTATCAGAGTTATTTATTTTTATAAGAATATCTGTCAAAAGTGTTTTTGATGACGGGGTGAACAGAAGTTGCTCTCTCTACTCAGTCTTTGTTTTTTTTTTTGTTAGCCGTTGACTCATTTAACACAATATGGATTTCACATCAGAGCAGGGAGGAGGAGGCGAAAGATCAGATACGTCCGTTTGCGGTCTAAAAAAAATATTTTGCGTCTGTGCTTATGAAAAATGCTAAACATGAAACATTTGCTGTGATGCAGGTGTTTCAATGTATTTCTCCTGTCTTTTGTTTGGCTATCCGTTTGATCTCTGTACTGGCGTGTGGTTGTATGTTTGAGGTGAAGCTTTTGTTCAGCATGTAGAAAAGCAAAGTCTTTATTATCTTCTCTGCTCATTCAATAGCCTGCAGGTCGGTATGCTGGCACAGGCCCAAGGCTCAAGGCTCAAAAGCATGATAGACATATATGCATAGTGGTCTACATGCCTATTGATAGTTTTGTCTTCTTTGTTTTTCTTTTTTAACTATTGGTAGTCTTGCTTAGACGCCTAGTTTCCAGATTTTTGAGATGAGATGGATTGTTAAGACTTTCTTTGCAGACATTCATGGTTCCCAGAGGATGAATCCTGCCGACTCTACTTAGATCCTATGACTGTTCCCTTAGCAGCAACACCGACATTTGTTGTTTCACTCTTAAGTATAATAAATTATTATTATTAGAAGGCCCAAAAATTTGGTGGCCACATTCGTGTTCCCCTCAGGATAAACCATAATCAGTTTAGCGATCCTTTAACTTTTCATCCATCTTGTGCAGTCATCAGCATTCATTCCCATTAGCCTTAGCCGAATTTTTAGCATGCTCAGATGCAAAACTAAAATGATGAACACCAGCTAACCATGAAGCTGCTAGCGTTATCACAGAGCACTTTAGCATGCTGTTGTCAGCATTTAGCTCAAAACAGTGCTGTGCTTCAGCGCCTACAGAGCTGCTCAGATAACTGTTGACTCTTGTTTGCCTCTGACTACCTGACAGCGCTACAGTGTTCGAGTGGATGCTGTACGTGTTTCTGCGGTCTTGGGAGGCTCGGGGTTGTGCTGAGGAGACAGGTGGTGTGAGAGCTGGACACACAGCGTGGGTGAGGATGAAGAAGAGGAGAAGAAGGAGGGAAGAACAGGGATCTCATTCCCCTCCTGCTGCTACAAACGTGCACTTCAAAGTTGACACCAGGCACCCTCAGCTGCTGTGACTAGCTAATGAAACTAATGTGAATCAGCAGTGACAGGTGAACAGCAAACTCAACGCTTTATCATTGTGTTAAAAGCAACTGCCGTCCATTACTCCGGCCATAGCTAGTGTCTAATGCGTCAGTGGGGCAGGTTGTTTGTGCTTATGGCTGCAGTATTGCCAACAGTAATGAACAGCCGGGATGACGCACCCCGTGCAGCATCGATCACACACTCTCACGCAGACGGCGGATGGAAATTGGTCCTGGTGGGGAATCGAAGGAGGTGCACACATGCCTGCACCTTCTGTGGACACATATGGATGCAGGGATCAGCACACATGTACATACTGAGAGAGCGAGAGGGTGTGTGTCCGTGTGTGTTTGTGTATGTGTGGTGGTGGCGGTCGGGGAGCGGGTGGTGTGTGTTTATTGACTCCCGCGGATGCTCACTGCCCACTGGACCGAGGATGATCTTCTTATTGGTGACAGTATGGAGCATATAGAGGAGGAGGACCCAGCTCTGTGGGCTTTTCTCGCTCTTTGCTGCAGAAACCTCTTGGATCTCTTCCACCTCCCCTCATGTCCTCAGCTGGTGCTCTCTGCAGTTGGAGGCAAGCCTCATATCCACACAGTATCAAACCAGGCTGGAGTGCTTCCTCCCTGCTTCATTACCACATGAATGGTTGCCATATTGCCATATACTGTATGGCTATTGTTGGCAAGTCACTCAAAGTCATTGGCTTGTACATGGTGAGCTAACAATAGCTGAGGGAGGAGCAGTAATGGTGGCACACATCCTTAAAGTCAAATCTGGTTTATTACAAGTAGGGCCTTATATTTTGCAGCTTTATTATTGTTTTATTTTATTTAAAAAAAATAAAAGTTCTATTTTTCTATTCTCTATGCTGTGAATTTTGACAGTGAAAAGCACATATGCACATAAAACTGTACTCATCAAGTAAACTGCTGAAATCTGGCAACACAACGCCATTCCTACAATAAAGTCTGATGATCAGACAGGCTGTTAACAAGCCAACAGTTTAGCCAGGCAATCTTAATCACCTCATAGTTAAAAACATTGGAAATATCAGTAATAATTCTTCAGGGAAGCTGTGCAACTTAACAAGCAAGAGGCAATGCAGAGGCAATAGGCAGTACGGATAAACCTGAAGACGCCTCTGGGGCCAGCAGACAAAAACAATGCTGATAACAAGCAGGACGGATTGCAAACACTTAAAGTTAAAA
Organism: Nibea coibor; assembly: GCA_023373845.1. Taxonomy (NCBI): domain Eukaryota; kingdom Metazoa; phylum Chordata; class Actinopteri; family Sciaenidae; genus Nibea; species Nibea coibor. The sequence goes on from CM041721.1 coordinate 20,555,886, forward strand.
ATAAGGTTTATTAGAATGTGGGTTTTATTTCTGTAACTCTGGCCATTAGTTTCACCACAGTAATTACTGAACTCTGGGAAGACAGCGCACAGCAAAACAAACAAATAACCACCCTCAGTCGTGCATGCTTGGTTTACTATATTCAGCAGATTAATAATCCGCAGCGATACAATCAGGAGTGACCGTTAACGGTAGAAAGAATGGACGTCGTATTCATGACGGCACCTAGAAGTGCATGAGTGAGCTCGGGGTGCGGCGGCTTGGTAAAGACGTGGATCATTGATGGACCCGAGGCGGGCCAAGCGACGCCTGGGTACTCAGACAAGCCACCTGTAACGGCACACACCTGTCAAACCCATAACTTTAAGCCTTAATATATTTTGAATGGGTGAGTTATAAAAAAAAAAAGTCAGACTCCGTTGTCACGAACAGGGGAATTAGCTCCAGAGAAGAGAGCAGGCTGTAAACATGTTTATTTCTGCTGTGAAATTGGACATTTTAATATAGAGATTGACTCGTTTCTGCAGCCTGTCTCAAGCCGCCACTCGAGAAATTGCAGTCTTTAGCAACTGGCTGTCGCTTGGTTCCTAGATGTCAGCATTTAGCTCGGTGGGCATGGTCTTATTGTTAATGTGGTGGCTACAAAAATCACAAAAAAACCCACTAATAATAATGTACAGAACAGAAACTGAAGAAAAAGAGGCCAGGGCTGCTCTGGCTTCTGTTAACTATTGTGTTTTTCCAATCGTGTCAGTTAAGGGTGTTTCCAGTTCAAAAAGAAATACGATACGCGACACCACAGGTCCTTAACCTCGGGGATGGTCTGCTGCCTGTGTGTGGTAAATCTCTCCTATTCTAAACTTTCTTTGTTTTGTGTTTTTACGGCGCTCTCTCTGCCTCTCTCTCTCTCTCCCTCTGTCCTTTTCTTTTTCTCTCCATCATCCTCTCTGTTGTCCGTGAGCATGTTAACACTCCAGCCCTGTCAGTGAGCCTCATGGCACCATGGAAACCAGTCACACCATTCTTCACCAGTGTGTCTTTGTAGCCGACACTGCCTGCCTATGGGTGTGTGTGTGTGTTGATGGGCGGGATCGGGGGTCTTGTTTAGTTTCAAAAACTTGAGGAGAGGTCGCAGCCGTCCCGACGGGCCTCTTGCTGTAATTCATGTAAATTCCCTTAAGACCCGGGGCTGCTTTGTTTTCCTCATTGTCCCCTCGAGCTGAGTGAGATGAGCTTGTATCATCCAAAGCAGCTTAATGCAAAAAAAAAAAAAAAAATCCTTCCTTAAGCTCCTTTTGATTCTTAACCAGATACCTGAAGTTATCAGGATAGTCCTGCTACGCGATACCTCCGACGCCAGACTGTTTTTGTGCCGCGATGAGTTCAGCCAGAGTTAACAAGGCTAAAACTGACACGAGGACGCCGCTGTTCTGCCTTATCGGGGTTTGTTGTCATGGTTTATTGTTACCAATGCATATAAAAAACAATTACTGTTTGGTTTGGTACATTGAAATGACACGAGCGTTGAAAATCACTTGTAGGAATGTGTTGGGAGCAAACTTAAGGAGAGTAAATCATCTGTACTTGTCTTTTCATTCGTTCTCTGAAGTGTCCCCTCCCTCCCTGCCTCGATAGCCTTGTGAACCCGTCCCCTTATTCTCACCCTCGGCCAATCATATTTCACTCCCATTCACGTTCCTGAATAGGAAACTCGGGGGGAAAAAAGAAGTCCTCGCCGCGAACACCCACTGATTGACAAATGCACGCACACACACACATGCAGATAGTGTGCAGCTCTAGTTAGGAGGGCCTGGTCTAGACCACAGCGTGAACTTTGTTCTGTTAAAAGTTGCCATTGAAATATGCAGTTGCCATTGAAATATTGTTATTCTATTGGTGTCGTGACAAAGAGCAGGGAGGGCGCCGGTCCTATCTCAGTGTGAGTCTGAAGGAGCAATGAGCCGGCGGGGATCGCCCAGTGTCTCTGCTCAACGGAGTCAGTGTGCAGAAATAATGCCCATTAGACTTGGTCAATCACGCCCCTCGCTCAATGAAATATGGCCCTTTCACTCATTTCATACCATAATCCATACACCTCACCGCTATCCATCATCTCTCTGAAAGACGTCTGCCTCTATGAATGCTTTTATTTATGATACATTTTTGAAATTAATGGCTTCTCATGCGGTGACGTTCGATGCTGAGAGGGCGCAACACGCTGAGTTATGTTTACGCAGAGAAGAGAAAAAAAAAACGATTGAAGTCGTTTCATTAGTGAATTAAGGTAGAAATCCAGCACGGAGGTTTCAGGTCTCTTGACCACCAATGAAGCTCCGACGGTCTGCGGCCTGATGGGCTCATCATGGCAAGTGGGCGGAAATTATATACTGGCAGTAGCACGCAACAATGACCACGTTGTGAAGCCACTGAGCACGTCCCACCGGTGCAGACTGAATTCATATGCCTTTGTGGGATTATTAAGTGGCTATTCCCAAACCTGCACGTAACACAAGACATACAGATTCAGATCTTTTACTCAAAGAGCCCCAGTGGAGTTTTCTTAAACTAATAAATAAAGTTATGTTTTAACCCAGTATTAGACACCAAAACACACACGTTAGCTCTGATAAATAAATGCATTCCCTTATGAAATATTTGCGAATCCCATTTTCAGCATTGTTTACATCCACGTTAACTTGCTTCATGCAGTCCTCCTGTTCCTTGCCTTTGCTGGCACACTGCTGCACATCTTGCAAAGTGCTTATGCGTCCCCGTGAGCACGCACCAGGTGGAGAAACAGCCCCTGTGGGGATACTAGAGGTCAAAAACTCCACCGGGAAAAGCACCAGAATCCAGGAATACTCAGTTGCAAGAAAGAGTCCCGCATTTAAGATCTGTCTCACGTAGAACTACAGGTGTATTATCAGAGAAAAGTAAAGTTGGATGTGCTTTGTGACTGTTCACTGCCTCACTGTCAATAAAGTACATCAGAGTTGTACTTAAGTACAGTATCTGAGTAAATGTACTTAGTTACATTCCACCACAGCGGAAAAAGTGTGTTTTTTGGGGGGTATTGGAGTCTAAATCATTGTTCAGTGTGATGGACAATGTGCTTTGAGGCTGATTATGTTACATTTTCTGTGCTTTTGTAGTGAGAGGAGCATTATTTAGGGCCTGGCCCAGAGAATGGCGACTCTTTTCAAAGGGAGAGCTCCTACCATTGTTGTCCTCTGCAACCATAGCTAACGGACGTCAAAGGACTTTTTTTCACGTCTATTCTTTTAAAATGGGTTGCAATAATACCGGTGAGGAGTCGGCAATAAATAAGCTTCCCCTCACTGAGTCAACTAGATTAGATTGCACGGGGACATCTGTTGAGTGTAGGTGAGCACTTTCTCTGGCTTCTCACTGTATGGGAAAGGAAGTCCTTTAGGATGTGCCTTCGGGCTTTTTTTCTCTTTTATTCACTTAGCTTTGCTGCTTTTACTCCACCTCCACCCTCCATTGAACATCCAGAAAGCCGCATTGAGTCAAGAACAATCAGCGCCGCTCACAGATATTTTTCTGTACACCGTGCGACATTTCCAACATGCAATTATAGTGTCAGCATGCTCTGCCAAATTCATATAGCAGGAAGTTATGGCCTGTCATCTTATCATCCTGTTGACGGTTATCTCTTCTGCTAAACAAATGTCTTATTGAATATTTAATGCCCTTGTAAAAATGTGTTTTTAAAAACCCACCCGGTAACTTTGTGGATTCTGTTGGCTGTTCATGTGATACCAGGAAATGTTTAACCCCTATTGTAGAGAGACAAAAGGTTGTTTTAATCCCACTGTGAGAGGGGAGGGAGGGTCAGGGGAGGGACGCGAGAGGAGGGGAGGAGGGGTTTGTGGGTGTGTTGGAGGGGTGGAGGGTGATTTTTTTTTTTTTTTTTTTTGGGTGTGAGGGAATCAGCCCGTCTCTCTCTTTGCTGTCAGTCTCAGCAGACACGTCGAGGAATACACAGCCACGGGGATTATGACAACTGAATTATGCGCCCACACAACGAACGCACGCACTGAAGGGATTTAATCCTTTTGACACGTACAGAGATAAAAGGTGATGTATTCTCTTTGTTGTCTAATGGCTGCTTTATGCCATGTAGTCACCTGCTGTGTAGAAAGTACAGCTCGTGATGCTCTTGAAGATCTGCAGGTGATAATCAAAGTCCAATCTTTTGGATGATGGCATTGCCGTAACATTCGATTAGTCAAAAACACTAAATATTTAATGGCGCAGGCCTCTCAAACATGAGAACCTGTTGCTGCTGTTCCTTCTTTTATATCCCTGTAAATGAAATGAAATATTTTTGGATTTTGACAGTTTTGGTTTGAGCTTTCAGAACTCAGGTTTTCTTTGTTGATCCAAACCAATTAGAGCTGAAAGATTTAGTTTATTATTAATCATTTCAGTCCTTTCTAAAGCAAAAATACCAAACATTTTCTAGTTTAAACTTCTCAGATGTGAATATTTGTTGTTTTTCTTTCACCTATGTGGTAGTCTTTTGGATATCTTTGGTTTATAGGCTGTTGGTTGGACTAAACAAGACACTTGAACGTATTCGCTTGGGCCTCAAAAACCTTTCCAGACATTTTAAACATGAACAAACTGATCAATTAAGAATCTGCAGATGAATGACTGAGGAATATGCTCTTCAGGTGCAGCCCTAGATGACTCTAATGTCTATTAAACCAGAAAATCCGGTTGGTTTTGACACAATATTTCTTGCAGTGTTGTAAAATTTCCTCAGCACGCTTTTTTTTCCTGCAGTGAGACGTCCAAAAGAGATTGTTTTCTCTGACAATCAGCAGTGTTATTGACATTTCCATGGACAATTTGCACTTTTCCAGCACTTGCGCATCAACACATCATCTTTTTTTCCCCCCCAGTTTATTCTGCTGAATCTCAGCTAGCCTGTCGGCATAATGGCATCAGAGCACGTCTCGGCCTCCGCGAGCCGTGTCCCCTAATGTAAATTCATCATAGGCGAAGAGTGTGTTCCGGCTCTAATTATTTCTCCCCTCTTTGGCGGTAATGATGCTTCATCGGGAGAGCGGTGTCGTCTACAGCCACACTGTGCCTCTCATTAGGCGAGAGTCTAAAATTAAACCTACAGGCCCGCTACACCGGTGCTGAGCCCCTTTCCTGTGGCTGTGGACACACACATCAAAACAACCCAGCCTGGAGGAGAAAATCAACAGACTCTCATTAGAGAAACACCTCACTACCTGGTATTATCTGCAGCAAGCTTGTTCAATCTGTGGACATCTGTAGCACACACAGCTTTACCAAGGCACAGTTAGATCCGCGCCTGTGATATCAATTTGTGTTTTCTCAGTCTTTAAAGCAGCGTTGTGGTGCAGTCAGCATATTCACGGTACTTGATACTAAATATTTCATATATCAGCATTCACACTGATAGAGATATATTTCATGAATTATTATCCACCCAAGATGAATCATTTATGATGCAGTAAACCTGCAGCATTTTTTTGGCCACTTGGGGTCAGCGCAACAAGTTGGAACCACGACGCTGACATATTATCACCTTTTAAAGTCGCCGTGGCTAACGCGTTAGCAAACAGTTGTTTACGCAGACACAGAGGAGTGTTAGCGTTTATTTGGAGTTGTGTTTCTGTCCGGTATTCACCCTCTGTTTTGATATTCACTAACTGCTGAGCTAAATATCTCTTAAGCCGCTAAATATTAAGCTAACCGCTAACTTTGTCTGTCTGATGTTTGGCGGTAAGCAGGTGCTGTTCAGTGGGGGTTTTTTGGGACATTTTTCACTGAAAATTACCTCTGAAAGTTGCTGTGGTGAAAGTGAAACAAAAACAGTAAAGTCTTGGGCCTCAAAGTGAGTTTAAAGACACTAAAAACTAAAAAGCTGAGAGGAACTGCAAGCTCGGGGGGGATCATCGGTATGAGCAGGTTATGAAAACACACGCTTCCTTTATCTGTTTGCTTTTCCTTTACAATGTTGTCATGCTCTTAGATTCACGAAGGACTCAGCTGTCTGTTTTGTCTGTCAGTACTCACGGCACGAGAGCGATCCCCGAGGTACCGAGGGCGCCGTGCGTCCCGTGCTGTGAGGTGTTTTGTAGTCCTGCTCGCCGCTCACTGTCGGCATCCGATCTAAGGTTATTTTCAGTCGTCACCATGGCAGCCGAGCTGGACTAAGCTCAGCTCGACTCTGTGGTGTCTAAGGGCAGAGGTGGGATGGCAGGATGGCTGGCTCGATGTCATAGGGGGAGGCCGCTTTTGATGGGATCAGCCCTTAGCCCGTTCAGACAGGATGTGGAAAGGTCATTTTGTTGCTGTGTTTTATTCATAGATCTCAGCTGTAATCAGCTGTTTCGCGTGTTGGCAAACAGTTGCTGCATCATCGAGGCATCTCTTACAAGCTCTCTCCTACGAGGTCGGCTGAACAAGATGATAGCTGAGCTGTGGTTCTGTGGGAGGGTTCGGTGTCAGCACAGGTGTGCACACCAGCTTTTAAAAAATCTGGGTCACGATCCTTTCAAGTTCAAGGTTGTAAGAAGACCAGAAAATAATGTTACTGACTACGCTATGCTGCTGAGGCTGTCTAAATCCCAGAAACGTACAAAAGATTGAAATAAATAATGTAGGTTTTGGGAGAAGAGCATGAGAAATCACCTCAAATGTTTTCAGACAAGCTCACAGTGATCAAACGCAGCAGAATCACAACTTGTGTGCTGAGACAAAATGGTGATCTTGAGGGAAAACGACGGAAGAAACCGCATCTGTTATTTGTGTGAAACAGAATGAATGTAAACCTATAGTTCACAGTTGGATCCGCGTGGCGGTGCAGAAAGCAGTGTTCGTATTTAACCAAGTGGAAACTGCGGCGTCTCTCAATGGGGCTTCCTCGGTCTTATTTGGAGCAGCAGACTGAAGTCGATAAGCCTCTGCTAGAAGTAAATTGGATTGGCTTCTTCAATCATTTCACCCATCGATTCCTGTAGGTATGTCTGTGTTCATTGTGACAGTGTTTGAGGAGGAGAGGCATGAAATAAAGGAGGTAACGACAGAGGGAAGGTAAAAAAAGAAAAAGAGAGAGAAGATGTGGGGAGGTTATTTGAGAGAGAAGACAGGACAGGATAGGTTAGGACAGCACAGCTGAGTCCGTTTCTGACCTCTGACCTCATGTTAACATCCCACATCGCATCAAATCATGACAGGTCATATCATGTGAAACATGTTTTTTTGCAATTTCATTTTAAAAGCACGGCATCACCTTGATGCTGAAAAACTTTGAGATAGACGATGGGAGGAGATTGGACGGAAAAAAGAGGGGCGAGGAATGAGAGGAGGTTATTAGAGAGAACAAGATCAAAGAAAAGGATAAGTCAGAAAAGGACATCGCAGCCTGTGACCTCATGTCTAGGTCAGGAAGTTTCACGATCAGAGCGAGGAGTGAAACATACTTTAGTACTTGTGATGATTAGAGAGGAGGGGGGAAAAAACAGGACCAGATCAGGACGAGTCCACCTTTCCTGGCCTATGACGCCATGTTTGGGTTCTCATAATCAGGAGTTTATCATGGCCTCCTGACCGAAACCTCTCAAGATCAAAGAAGAAAAATGGATCTTTTTTTTTTGCCGAGCAAGAAAGCAGGAGGGGTGGGGAGAGAAAAGAGGAGGGGGGGGGACAAGAGCAGAGGACAGGAGCGAGGACGACTGTAGATAATAGGAGAGGAAGGGAAGGGAGTCTGGAGAACACGAGATGTAGAGACAAGACAAGAGGAGAGACGAGGGGAGGAGACGCGTCTCTCCTCAGCCACAGGCTTTATCAGTTTGGATTACACACTCCTGCATCTGAAAATCCGTGTTCACACTTTGGTTTACACAGCTGGGGTGTTTGCTTTCTTTTCACCAGCAGAATGTGTCACAGTTGGGAGTATTTTAAGTGTTTTTTAAAATATATATATATATAAGAGTCAACAGACTCACTGGTGATTATGCTTATAAAATTGACTCCCTCCTCAAGTGTGTGATGAGAAGGAGGAATTTCATGCAGGAACATCCCGGAGTGTAATCTGTGGTGTGACTCTGACAGAGCAGGAGAGTTCCAATATGAAAAAGGATTTAAGCAGATTATAATGAAACCAAACATGAAGTAGTTGGGCCATTGTGAAGTCAATTTGATGTACTCGAAGTTGGAAAATATGCAGACTGTATTTCTGCAAAGCTCCCTCTGCAGAAATCGCATTATTAAAGACGGTATTTTCATTTCTGGTTGCTTTAAAGTCCTGGTTGTTTTCCACGGATGGAGAGTGCTGAAATTTCTTGTTTCCATTTTTGTTTTACCAGCTTGAAGAAGAAGAAGAAGAAGGAGCGGACAATTAGCCTGGGAGAGGAGGAGGAGAGAGGGGATTCAGGTTTCTCTGGTAAGTTGGAAACATTTCTGTCGGACTGTTTTCTCCAGATTTCTTTCTCATCACATCATCTCCACCATCATAATCATTTTCCAAAACAGCGCGAACTTCCGGCCTTTCGGAATCAGACGTTCTCGTTCTTCTCAGAGGCATTTCCCCTCCCGTAGGATGTGAGCACACACAAATGCCAGCCTGTTTGCCATGTCTGGCATGTGTCTCCAGTCCAAATATCTTCATCTATGATGCTGCCAGACTGTGAACGTATTAATATTAACACTTCCCGTAGAGCTCATAAGTCCCTAAACAAATACCTGACCTTTCTGCCGGTGCGACTGTTTTCTCTTTAGGCCTCGGTTGCGATTCCTTCTCTTTTATTCTGGCTGTAAGGCAAAGGTCACCGCTTGCCTGACTGGCACCTCTTCACTGGCAAAGTGTGTTTTTGTGTCGGCATTCATTTTGGCAGCGAGGTTTGGCAGCGGATACCAAAAACAACACCGAGTGTCTAAGTGTCCGACTGTCTGTTTGATGCATATGGTTGTCAAGGTAACACGCCCTCTCATCATCGCCCACTGCTGTGACGGTGGGCGTCGATACTTAGAAATCACAAAACTGCACTTAGAGCCTAAATTGTACCTAACGCTTCTCTCTCATTGAAACATAATGTGTCATAATGGAGCACGCAGAAGTAGCTCCCTTAAGCGCGAGGCCTCGGTGTGCATTAGAGCCCAGAGAATTGACTCGCAACTGGGTTTTTTTTGAAAATGACCCTCGGCAACCTTTGGCTCATCCCCTCATTCACTAGCGCTGAAAGAGTGTCTGTGATTCAACGGGGGAGTTGATCTAAAGCTCTGTGAGCGGAGGTGACACGGTGTGATGTGTGTCCAGCCCAGTTGAGTGTGAAGGAAGGATCCCACCCTGGACTTGCATCACACCGAGCCAGGCGGGGAGGCTACACTCACAGCTGAGTGGAGAGTTAAGGGACTCCGACGGCCCGGAGCTCATCCGCCTCTGCTGTTGGCGCTACGCTTGTTACATTTTTGGCAACGCGAGGTCTCCCTCCCTCTCTCGCTCTCGCAGTTTATCCGTTTATGTGCCTATTTCAATCTCTGGTTTTGGCTCGGCCAGTCCGTTTCTCATTTATTCTTTCCGTTTCTCTCTTGTCATTTCGCTGTGGCGGTGAGTTGTTTTTGTTGTGAAGGTGTGCTTGCAGGCCAGAGAGGCTGAGTCCACAGTTTTCAATGGCCGAGTCATAGAGGGCCACACTTAGGAGCTGCGGTTTGAAGCACAGTGAGGCGTGAAGCATCCATTGTGAGTGGCGGCATTCAGGTCCCGGGCTCTTCAATAGAAGGCCGCAGAGGTTTCTGTTTACGTCGATGGTGCTGTCTTTCACCGGTTTCTCTCACGTGGTCGCCAGAGTGTGTGTGTGTGTGTGTGGTGTTATTGTTTGTGTTTATGTGTTTTAATGCCAAATGGGGGATGGTGGGTAAAAAAAGATCTGTCAGAGCTGCGCTTCTTCTTCATAGCTATAATACACATGACAGAAATACATCATCAAGTCTTTTCATATACTGTGCAGTCAGGAAGTATTTGTGAATTGACGTGATTTCCATTTGACTGCGACACATTGGATTTGAAATGAAAATGTGACTGTGAGGTTAAATTGCTGAGTCATTTGATTGCGTTTGCACCTCTGTTGGTTGCATATTGTATATCGGATAAACAGTAGGACGCTTAGAGTGCCGCAACATCCAGGAAAATGCAACCAAGGTGTTTTATGGCCAAGCTATTGATTGTCTAAATCAGTCAGCTGAGGGCCAACTCGTCATGTGTTGCACTTTCTGAAGACCACACTGAAGGCAGAAAGCCCCCCGAAACGAGCGAGAAGTGCAGATGGCTGCAGTACGGGCCTGGCAGACCCACATCAGGGAAGATGCCAACCGTCTGCTAATGTCTGTAGATTGTAGAGTCCGTCCATTTTCTGCAAAGCATTTGCAACGAAATATTAAATATGACAAGAGGGGGAAAAAAGGAAAAAGGCCAGTATATAGCCTCAAGGCTATAAATGAAATGGAGGGAGACCACATACCACAAGTCCGGCCTGGGATCTTTCTTTGTTTTACGTTATTGCATCGCTCTCGGCTCTTCATTTCCTGTCATCTCTTCACTGTCAGATTTCTAATAAAGTAAAATAAATGCCCTCAAAACACTACGAAGGTACAGGTTTGCAGTCCAGTTAATTACAGCTTGGGTCATTTATCATTTATGTCAATAGTGCTTACGAAAGCAATCACTGGGATTCGGGATCACGCCCAACATTTCTGCAGAGAAGGTCAGTGTTTACAACAGACAGTTTGTGCGGTCATCTCACAGTGGCTAACCTAAGGGATTGTTTAGACCTGTATGATCTTCAAAACAGCGCTTTGGAAACCGGCGTGTGACGTCACTCAGGCTCTGTCCATCCTTTGTACTGTCGTTGATGTGGAGGGAAACGCCTTCATAGATTTAGTGCTTCATCCATATAGGTATTGTTTCTTCAAATCCAAAGCTCATCCAAACAAAATGTGTCCGTGCCTTAATACTTTCAGTGCAGAGCTGCAGAGTTTTGAATAGACTGGACTGTGACCCACCGACTGTCTCACAAATAACCCCCCTTTCCAGAAATGCCAGTGTACACAAACCGTATAATCGCTGTTTTGAAGCAGTAGCTCTCTCGTGCGTGGTTAGAAAGCAGCGATATTACGCCGCAGCAGCAGCAGATCTGAGATCAGAAGAGCTGCAGATGAGTACGGGGATTCGCAAACTCACGGAGAGCCCCTGGGCTGCTCCTAGCTTACGTCGTTTCGGATGAACGCGTCGAGACATTTCTAAGGTGTCTCTTTGATACGCGCCTGACAATTCTCTGACGGTTCTCTGTGTCAACACTCCTGTCTGCACATGTTGTGTTTTAAGAGCCGCTGTACTGTGCGTGTGAAAGAGGCCATGTGTGGATGTGCTCGAGTGGATGTGTGCGTGGGTTTGTCAGTGTCTGCATGAGAAGAAGAGACGGCGAGGTGCTGAGAGACCCAGCTAAAGTGTCAGGAAGAAGGACATGAATAAACAAATAGATGAATAGATGGATACAAAGACGACGAGGGAAGAAAGAGACTGAGTGATGTGAAAGAGGTTGCTGAGGCCTCTCCTGAGGGGCTTCTGCTCTCCTCTGTCTTCCAGAGTTGTGGAGAAAATCGTCTTCATGCACAACTGAGTCACAAATTGCTCAGCAGACAGCCTGGAGAGTCTTAGGAGACGCTGGTCTATATCTGGCTCTGCATCTCCATTTATTTTTCTTTTCTTTCACCTTCTTTCACCTGCGCAACCTTCCTCCAGGCCTTGTTCTACCTTCACGAATCGTCCTCGCCGGACTGCAATTATCTGATCCGGCTTTCGAAGGGTTTCCTTATTGTCGTAGCGCTGTTGAATGCGTGTTTACTGAATGTTGCTGTAACAGTTTCATTTTTCGTCCAACATCTGTGACAGTTGTTTGACATTTGGGAAAACGCATTTATTGGCTGTCTTACTGACATTTAGCTGAAATGACCGAAGTCTGCAGGCTAAATGCGAAACCGAAGCCAGCAGCTTAACTCAGCTCACATTTTGTCTTTATGAATAAACTAGCATAAAGCAATAGGAAGTAGCTAGCCAAAGGTAACATATTTCTCCTGTAGCGCCTCTAAAGCTTAGTCATTAACATGATATATTCTGTTTGTGTTAGAAAAGTTGGTTATCATCAGTCAATTAAATGCTGGAGCTATTTCTCAGACAGAACCAGGCTCTCTGTTTCAACCTCGCATCCAGTCTTTATGCTAAACTAATCACCTCCTGGCTCCGGCTCTGTTTTTAGAGTACAGACACGAGAGTGGTATCAATTTTTTTCAATTTTACTGTCAGCGGGAAAGTCAATAAGCATGCTTCCTCCCGCAAAATGATCGACGAGTGATCCATTTCTTTTTTTTGTGTTTGTTTGTTTCAAAGATGTTACTTTTTTCTCAAGGTTTTGGACTGGATTTCTCACTGGAGCTACAGGAAAAAAAACACATGTTCAGACAGAATACTTGACTGGCCTGAGAGGATGGAGTAGGTCGTCTTATTCTTTATTTAGACAGAGAGTCAGCAGAGGAAATAGAGCCCCTTTTTTTAGTATGCTTCCAAATCTGCTAACCACCTTAATGTTGTTATTATCCACATCAAATTTTCTACCTCAAAGTACAGAATTCTTGCCACCGCATGATTACAGGCCTTTTTTGTTTAATCTTTTTTTGTTTTGATACGCCGCTGAATCCTTCTTCACACTGTGGATGAACGCCAGTGGTCTGTTTAGTCTGATTTCTGAATGTTAATGTAGCTTCAGGAACAGAGAAGATTGTCCTCATGACGCCTTAAGCTGGAGGGATCTGTCTGTTTCGAAGGGGCCCTCCAAGAATCCCAATGATTTATGTGACTGTTCGGCGTGGGTCCTGGTCCAAGGCCAAGTCTATCAGCTCATCAATATAAACAGCGCGCTCTCCGGGTGTTGTGGTGGAATACAAATGGCTGAATTTAGATGTAACCCCTCGCTCACCTGCATCTCAACCGGTCCTAATGAGAAATCTCTCTCTGTACCTGCCGAGAAAGAGAAATAGAGTGAAAGAATGAGACAAATATGAAACATGAGAGCACACTGAAACACCAAACTATGTGCATACTGACGGTATGTAAATAAATGTAACACCTGCGTTTGAAATCCATTTCTGCTTCCTGTAGGTGACCATAAAATGCCTTTATTCATTCTTAATGTGTATGCAGTGGAGGGTGAGATACAATACCATTATATGTAATGGCAGTAATTCATTCATCTGTCATGTTTGACCCTGGAGGCCGAAACACCCTCTCGTGTCCTTCCCCAGAGGCGAGCCACACTCGACTTGTAGCGCTCGACCCCCCGCCGCCGACCTTTTTGCCGTACCTGCGCTGAGCGATGGACGCAGCCAGAAAAACTCCACTAAAGCCTCACCCAGTCATTATCCCAACACTCAATAGACACTTCTCTTGCATTAGCCACCGGTCTCAAGCCGTCAAGCACAGACACAGGACAGAGGCTGTTAGCGGAAGCCGGGCTGACTGTTAGTGTTAAATGGGAGCAACGTTTCCTCCGGAATCTCCATTTGACGAATGAGGGCTGATGGAACAGTTCTAGTCGGGGTCATTATTTCTGATGGGGCCAGACGATCTGTAAGGATGGAGCACTGTTTGTCTGAGCTGCGACGCCCACTGGGTAAAACACAGAACCCACTCGAAACACACTCAGGCTCTCCAAATGATAGATGTAATAGGGAAACTCTCTTAAGCTATAACACCTGGAAACATTTTTTTTTTGGACTCTCTGCCGTGTTTTCATGTCATGTCTTTACTAAATTTGCAAAGCGAGAGTTGCACAACGTGCAAAGGGAGCTAAATCCCTAAATCCTTTATTCGCATCATTAATACTCATTAGACGACATTTCAGTCATCCAGACCCATGAGACAGATAGAAACATGTTAACGCTGAGCCAACAGTCGCCGTCATTCAGTCACCACTAGGGGCTTTCCCTTGTAATCTTTAATCCTTACAATTACTTCTTTGATTTCACCAAAAAAAAGAGTACTTCTAATAAAATGTGGTCGTCCAATTACATCCTGACAAAGAGTATGTCTGTTCGCTTAAAGGAGATGTTATCGCTCTAATTTTTGGTAAAATATCACAAGTTTCTCAGGCTTGGGACTTAATTAGATCAAATTCCTTTCTGTTTTTTGAATGGGGAAGATTTAAAATGAAAATTCGCAGTGCCACTCTTCAGTTCAAATACAGTCAGAGGAGTTGACACAAGGCTATCTTTGATGAATTGTTCACTGCCCCCGAGTTGTTTGTTGAGTTTAGCATATGAAAACCTGACTCGTGAAATAGAGTGGCCATAGCTCAGGCCAGTGTAATCAAAGCTCATTGAGACTTGGCTGAAAAGAGAGTGTTTGGACCGGCGCTGCTGGCACACACATTATTTTCACATTAAGCAGCATAACCGCATGAGTTGTGGTGTGTTTTTATAGTTAATATTATATTCTGTGTGATTCAGTTTTGATACAGCAAAAGGTCAGAGTGAGCGACGAGAATCACGAAACCAAAACCAGACTATTTATCACCAGTTATTTAAATATTAATGGGAGATTAAGCCATTTATCAAGCAAAATATACCTTTAATATTGTCAACAAAAACTATGATGATGAATATATGGATATAATTTTTTGTCCGTGATGAAAAATTAGAAGTAACATTAGAAAAAATAAAAATTCTCAAAGTTTGTGCAACTTTTATCAGCGTGTAAACTTTTTGGCATTCACTGCTGCTGCACTAATCGCCAACAGTTCAGCTAATCAATCATTTTGAGTCATTCATCAAGCTTCTCTCTGCTGTTTCTCTCTGTTACAGTGTATTAATGTGTCAGTAAAAGCTGTGGTAAAGAAATATTTGTCGGAAATTGCTTTTCCACTACGAAGAGATGAGTAAAATGGAATAATTCTAATTCTTCTTCACTTTAGTTTCTGTGCCCGACCTGTTGCACGCACATGCAGCATCTTCCATTATAACTCTGTTTTTCAGGACTTGTTTAGCATTTTGGAAGGTTTAACTGCAGATTGTGTCTTTCATTTTTTTTTCTTTTTTTAAAGAGCCATGATTTGATTTTCTCACACTTTGAAAGGGCTATTGTTTGTGTCCTCTATGTCTGAAATTGGATGGTGAGTCCTTTTAGAGAGCAGCGGAGGGGAAATGATTTGTATTCACCTGCCGCATCTGAATGGAGCTGAGGAGGGGCTGCGAGAGAGAGAGTGAGAGAGAGAGGGGGCAACTACATAGTGCTTCCTTTATGTGATAATGGATTGCTCTGACATTCACACACATTGTGGTGTGGTGTGTCTATCAGTCAATACTCTCTAACTTGTTGGATGAATGGCACATTTTAAACAGAAGCCGATAAATGGTAACAGGCGACGCGTTGATGCGTCACGCGTGTATTTCACATCAAAACGTCGAGGTGAATATCAGTGTGAATACTCCACACTAACACATGCAACATGTGTCCTCCGAATGAATCCTCTTTCTTATTTTCTCTTTCTCTCTTTTTTTTTTATGTAACTGCACTCTCTTTTATTGGCCCGCCTGGGCAACTGGATTCTTCTGTCAGCTGCACAAAAGAGACAAAGTGGAACCGGGGAAGGGCAGTAATGAGCAACTCCTCTTACAGTGTTACATATAGACCAGCCGCGGTGTGGGGAAGCCTACTGGAGACAATGGAGGGTTTTGAGAGGTCTGGAGCCCTCTGAAGCCCCTCTTTGATTGAGTTTCCTGGCACTGGGCTCCAGTGTTGGGACTGATTGTGGAGTGGGAGCCGTGGGTTCAGGGAGGGGGTGAGGACCCTCCTCTGCGTTGACCTTTCACAGACACAGGTGGGGTGGAGTGGAAGGGGCCGGTGGAGGAGAAGGAGGGGAGCAGCCCGAGAAGCCTATTGTGGTGCTCTGTGAATCTAGAGGTGGCACTCAATAACACTAGACCTTGCTGCCTGTGTCCACCTGCCAGGGATTTTCTCATCGCTACTTTATCACTTGTAAATTGCATGTTCTGGTAACAGATTGTTCCAGCACACAGTCAGACGTCTTAGCTGATGCTGTGGGTAGATTTCCGTAGACGGCCGCAAGCAAGTTTGCTCTTTTTAACGATGCTAGGGTTGTTTTGAAATATTTGAGGGCTCACAATGAAAAAGCATCAGGAGGTTAGCGTGCTGTTAGCTTGCTGATGCTGTCGCTTACAGCTGTAGCACAGGGCTGTCGGCGCGGCTGTAGACTCTAAACCCTCTTTCCCCGTGCTGTGGCTGTTCCGCGGCTAGCTGATTGCGGCTGATTGTGATTTCACCAGAGGCGCCGCGGTGCGTTTCAGAAGCGGCCGTGCTCCACGCCCGGTTGCAGCATCTGTCACATGAACAGCACCCTCTGCACAGGCCTAATTGTAAGACAAAAGAGAAATAACTTAACTGGGCAGCCTTCTTGCTCACAGTAGAAGCACATAAACTAAAGACGAAATGGCTAAATCTGAGCAAGTTAACATAGTTTGGCGGGCAAAATGCTCCACTTTGGATAGGCTCCTGGGGCAAGGGATACAGTATGAAGTGTCGCGGGCAGTAATCAGAGAGCCGTGACCAGTGGACTTTAGAGGTTTAGTCTTCTTTCAGCATATTTTATATGCCTATTCATTCCCATATATGCCCGAATCCCTTTTCACACTCCACCACCATGCTGTTTAGTCTGATTATGAGCTCCGACGTGGCCTCCGGACGGAGAAGATTGTCCTCGATAAGCCTACACCTCACTGCCTCTGTCCACCTGCTACTTACTCGCTGGCAAATTACATGTTCTGGTGACACACAGCGCTAATACATTGTTCCAGAGCGCAGTCAGCGCTCACGCTTTGTTATCTGATGTTGTCTGCAGAGTTTGCTGGACTGAATGGTGCCATACAAAGCACAGACTAGGCAGCGATTGGTCTAAATGACCAGTACTGTATCAGCACAATTCAAATTCACTAGAAGAGTGTTTATATACAGTACTGCTTTTCCAGAAAGGCCTGGTTGCATTAACTGTTGACTCTAAGCAATCGTATGTAGACACTGTTTCTGGTTTCCTCTGTTACTCTGGTCGACAAAACATCACGGCTGCCAGTTTTTGTGTGTTCGAGGTGAATTTCCTTTCTCACACTCTCTTCTTGTTGCCCCCCGCCTCCTCCCTGAGCTTAAAGTAAACTCCACATATTGGCCCCATCTTGAGAGACCCTTCACATGTGGAGAAAGCCGGTGCGGACACGATGGCAAACTGAGATCCTAATCATACCTCTTTTGTTGAGCTCAGAGGAGACGGAGATGTTTTTTAGGGCAGAGCAGATGTCAAGCGTACAGTGTTTCTCCAAGGTTACTTACGAGATGACAAATAGGTCTGGGGCCTCTTTGTCCTGTTTTTCCCCCCATATGTCTGTGATTTGATGAGAGGGGTGACATCTTTTTGCCAGCATGGAGATCTGAGATCACAAGGGGATTGCCATGGATACAGAGTGCCCTGTTGGAGTACAGTTTTGAGTGGCTCTCCTCTGCTGAAAAGTGTATCGAGTGTCCCTATATTTAGCCATATAACATTTTCCTGCATTTGCCGGACGGTGAGGCTTATGGATTACATCACGTGACTATAAAAACAGTATTTGTCTCCGATTTTGCGTTTGAATGGGTGTTTCTGTCTGCTGCCTCAAAGGATTTGCTTGTCTTCCCACAGCAGATTGGTTTTATGTTGATTACTTTCTCAAAGCTTATGTTTCTGTAGCTAAAGTGTGTCTTGACGTTGTACGCAGAGGATTTTAAGAGTCCTTTTAGCCATTCAGGAAGCCAGTCAGAATGCATTCCTCCCACTCTCCTGCATTTGCTCATGATAATGAACCTCTGCTCAGCATATGAATGGCCTCAACCATAACACACTCATATGGCAGGCCAAGCATAGTTAAGCTCCATCTCAAATGTCCTACGTTGACCCGTGTATACATAGACAAGGAGGATGCACTAGGCCAATATAAATTCGCATGCACACATGAAACATCCCCGTTTAAGGAGTAATTACAGTGTGGGGATTAGCTATCAAATAAAGGTCAAGTTCAGATCCACAGTTGCTCGTTCAGCCTGTTGCTGCTTCCCCTCCTGATCTCATTTTAATGAATTCTTTTTAAATGTGCCTCCACTCGCTTAATTTTCCGGTAATGAGTTACTGTACAAGTCAGGAATCAGACAAGTGTACAGATGCACTTTGGGAACTTAACTTTTGGCACCTTGCTGCCATTGCTACTTTGTTAACTAATGATTTATAGCTCTTGCTATTGTAAGGTAGTGCAAAAGGTTGAAAGACTTCCAATTTACCACCAGCAATTATCCTAAGGAGAAAGAAAGAGGGCCTCATACGCCCATCCATTCCCGAGAATACTCTCTATGAGAGTGCTGGCATAATGCGAGGACGTGACTCGCCAACTGCATGTCATATTTAGCTGATCGGCAACGATGAGATGAAAGCAAAACGCCTTTCGGTTCCATTTAGGTTGAACAGGCAAGGATTTCCTCCTTAACACAGCCGTCCCATCTAGTGGTGCCGCTTCCATCTGCATACTAAAGAGGAGCCTCCTCTCAGAAGTGCCGGCGCCGGCAGTGATTAGCATTTAGGCAGAGGGTGACAGAGAGCGAATCCCGGAGTGTTTTTGGCGTGTACGGGGAGGAAGCTTATTGAATGGCAATGCGCGGCGTTCTGTGAAAGGAGGAGCACCAAACAAATTGCCGGACACGTTGCATTAGTAGCAGATGGCCATTAGCATTAGGAGTTGTGGTCGATTGATAGCCGGGAAAGAAGTTTCAAAAACAGAACTACTCAAGAGTTTAATATTGCGCTTTCATCGAGTTGGAGACTTTACTGGGAATGGTTTAAATCGATGCAGCAAAAGTCAAGATATCCAGACTTTTATTTATGGGTCAAACCTCAAGAGCCTGCACTTCCCATCAAGTGCAGGCAACCCACCACTTCGTACCACATGCTTTCCCTTCAAAATGTCTAACCTCCAAGCACAAAGTAAGGGTTAAGTTGATGATCAAAATCAGTTTTAGCTTGTATCCATCCAACAAGAGGGACAGAAGAAGAACGTAAACAACATATTTACAGTGGAGCGGATGAATTAAAGATCCTCACTTCGTTGTCTGGCATTGTACAGTGCAGATGAAAGGACTGCGGTGTTTTTTTTTTGAGCCGCGGGGTCTCCCTGAACAACAGGACCCCAATTCATATGTTAACCACACCAATTATTTGCATACGGCCCCCCAATTATAAAAGCTAATGAGAAGATTATGGGAAACGCATGCTGAAGCCGGCCCGCGGAATTTCCATTGTGATCCTGTAGCTGCAGATAAAAGGCCCGTGAGAGGTATTAGTCAAAGCCACTGAACATCCAACCTCATACATTATGGCTGTAATTTATATCACTGCTAATGCCTGTCCACTGCATTAGCTGTGAATCCAGAGACAGCTGCTAAATGTAACAGATTTAATGTTCCTTTCAGCTTTTGTTTAAATGAACTCCCAGAGAACTATTTAGAGGAGTGATAACTTCATACTCAAATCGTGTGAGTTAGATTTTCCAAACTTTATTAACGAAAGCAAGTTTCACTGTCTTCTACAGCAGGGCCTTTCAAGCGACCTCCCACTCTCCCATAGATGTTTATGATGGCACGGGGAAGTGGGCACGCAGCCCAGGGGTTGAATTCCACACAGTGGCATCCTGAACTGCAGCGGGAGCACTCGACAGCCTCCGAAAAATAAACTCTTCCAACCGTATCCGTTTTCTCATCACCGCCTTCCTGAGCGCGGAGCCGTTCTCATCATTATACCCCCACATTTAGCCGTCTGTGGGGGATCCCTGCTGCTCCATTAAGGCCACGGCGAGGCTCACAAACCCGCGATTGCACGAACCATCAATAGCACTGATTACAGGAGCTAATTAGGTCGCTTGGCATGAGAGAAAGGCGTGTCTTTCATCATAGATGCTAAAACTGTACAGTAGTGACGCAACAACGGCGACTCTGTCAGCGTTGCAGTGTTGCATCACTGTTGTTTGGCACGATGGCAATATCTTCACTAGTAGTTAGCATAAAGCACATGGAGTAGTATTATCTGTTGCTGTAAGGCAAATTCAATCGGGCTTTTCTCCCTGCTGACTGCTATTCACTCACACCGTGGTGTGCTTCAGTTCTCGGTGCTCGTGCCCCTGTCAGCTCCATCTGTGTGCTCAGACGTGTCCTGACCCTCACGTTCTGCAGCCAGCTTGCACGAATGTGTGTATATGCGCGTCGCTGTACGTGCTACGTCTCTGACATGTGCACAAAACCAATTAGTTTTGGGACGGTGAAGTAGCCGGCCATGGGAAAATGACAATGGAGTAATTGAAGAGGCTGGCTGAATGAGAGGCCAGACAGCTCAATGCAGCTGTTACACAAGTGCTGAGTGTTTTCTCCAAGGACAGAATGAACGGAGAGAAAAGCAGGCCCTGATTGAAGGTGGTCTTACACAGTTGTAGACAGTAATTAACATTGCAGCTTTTCACTTTGCTGACATTTTTTAGAAACACAGCTCGGTTGTGTTGTGGAATTTAAAGGTCCTTAAGGAGCGGTTTTGCATGATTTAGTTCATTTAACACAAATCATCACAGCTAACCATCTTGCAAACTGTGTTGTTGTGTTGTGCCGGGCAGCCATGGGATATTTTCTGAGACGGAGGGAAATTGTTTGGCAGACTTATGCGATCCATCAGCAGTTCCGTTAATCCTTAAATTCCTTGTAAAGTAAGAATGCATGCGTGTTCTGAGTTTGTCAGACCAAAGAAGAAAGTGTTATTAATGAATGCCACGCCCATTCACGGGAGCAGTCAAGCGACTGAAACGTGTCAGACGAGCTCAGAAAATGACTAACTCTGAAATACTCATTTTGAAACAGATGAATTAACTCCACGTCAGTTAGAGTTCAAAGTCCTTTCACGTTTTCAGCAACTGTTTTCCAACATATTTCATGTATTTTGAAAGAATTTATTGCAGATCTAAGTTTTGTTTTTTTTCTTTCGTATCTTTTATGGAAATTAGTGACCACAGAATTGCTCATTGTCAGATAACAAAGCATGAGCGCTGACTGTGCGCTGGAACAAATCATTAATTAGCCAGAGGGAAGTAAAATGCAAAACGACCTGACTTTGCTATTCCCTTCAGCTCTCGGAAGCGTTTTAGCGTCTTTCAGCTCATTGTTTTGTTTTTTTAGATCCCGCAACATTATTGTTTCGGCTCAGTCATCATTCCACAGCAGGTAGATGTTTCCAGCAATGAAGGTCGCTGTATCCCGCCTGCCCAGAACCAAACAGCAGACAGAGACAATTACTTTCTGGTAAACATGGCTGAGTGTTTATCAGCTAAAGAGCCAGGTATTTCCCTCAGGAGTCGGTGGAAAGCTTAAAGGAGAGTAAATATTGTCGTGATAGTCATCAGGTGAGCACGAACATGACTATTCATGAATGCTAATGTTGCTCCATGTCTCCTGGATGTGTAAATAAGCTACTGTTTGCTAACATGCTCACCATATCAACTTAAGAGCTGAAAATATGTATGTGTGCTTACAGTCTGTTTCCACTGCTCCAGAGTAGTCCAAATAAAATCAATTAATGCATGTTCGAGGAGCTAAAACTTGGCAAATTACTGGTCTCTTCCTCTAAGTACCCCGGCAGTTGTCATCGGTGCTTTTAGTAGTTTTGTATCGAGTTTTCTAAGTGAGGCAGGAGCTCAGTTTATTATCCTCTTAGCCTCATCTACTTTGAAAAATAGCTAAAATTCCTTGCTGGAAGTGTCCTTACCAACCTGTCATGTTTCTTTCTAACAGACCATTTCCTGTTCGATTTTATCAGCCGCCTGACAGCTTTTGGCAGGGCACTCACAAACAGTCCTGTGTTTTTATCTCAGGCTCAGCAGTCTGCGCTGAAGTGAGCTTTATTTACTCTGGCTTCTCCACTTCTGCCAGCATGAGATGCATAAGAAGGTTCAACAGTTGTGATGGATGTTTAGTGATGGCGTGTCCTCTCACAGGCTTCTATATTCAAATGATAAATGCGCTTTTTGAACTGCTTCTTCTCCGTAATGCGGAGCTACCTTAAAATATACTCATTACACAAGCTTTTTGCCTCATTGCACATCGGTAAAGTGAAGGCTATAGAATCAGGAACATGCTCCGCTGCTTAATTTGAAACGCCTCGAGTCTGAATGTTTTAATCACTTCTATGCCCACTGTTCAGGCAGTGGGTGTTAGTAGTTTCTGGCCCTCGTGGCTGGTTCCTCATTTTAAGAGCCCCACTTGGTTTTCCACTGTCTTCCAACTGTGAGAGGGATGTGAGGTCTTGGCCCCTTATCACTGCAGCTCACAGGGATAATTATTGCACACGATGAATACAGGCACACATATACTGTATGCACACAAAGAGGCGGACGTGCTGACTGGCTTGAGCTGAGCTGCTACACCTCATTAAATTGGGAAATGAATCCTGGTTGAAGCCCTGGCTCCATTCCAGATAAGAATCACCAGGCTTTCGGGGATTCGCCGTAAAATTTATAATTAACACATTTATTCTCGTGCTGTCCGTTTGACTGTGTACGGCCAAGTTCAGCCACTGTTTTATGCCGTTTTATAAATTATAGTGATCTTAATAGGTTTTTACATTAACGAAATTTAATTGGCACTATTGTTATACTTCTAACACCCGGCAAGCTGAAAATAAACACTGACAGGTTCTCTGCACGGTGCAAGTTCAGCACCCCTGCCTGCAGCCTCCCAATGAGCTTGATGAAATTGCCCCCCCCCCAACCTGGATCTTTTTATGTCAAATCCCAAGCCAGAGCTGTCTGATGGTGTCCACAGCAGTGCGATTGGCTGCCCTAGGCGAATAATACAGAGTTTCCCGAGAGAGGTGTAATGGAAGCTTGGGGCAGCAAACGTTAGCCTTGGTCTCTTCCCATGCTACCAGACACACAGGCTCTGGGGCCGGTACTGAATCATGACTGTAGGGCAGCACTAACAAATACATCAGCTCCCCAAGGAGGACCAGGCCAGGGTCTGACTGCTTGGCTGACTAGCCTCTGGTCCCAGACACAAGCTTCCACCACTTCATCTGCAGCCCTGACCCGACCCACACCCACAGGCGGGAGGGAGGAGGAGTGCACGTATGCAGCTCCGCCTTTTCATGGGTTCGATTTGATTCTGTCGTACAGTAACGGGCATTAATATCCCAAAATTTGATAGTGTGCTTTTCTGATAACGCAGCAAATTAGTCTGCCTGAGCTCCAAATTAAGCTGTGACATTTTAATACCGTGCCAGCGGATGCCTTGGGTAAGACGGGCAGGAAGAGCGAGATAAAAACAGGTCAGGCTGCGGTTGTAAAGAGACAGAAAACGACTCCTTGTGAGTTCCATTTCCTCCTTTTTTGCTCATCGTTTGCGAGCTCCATTCTCATTTTTATGAAAATACCGAATGACACTGATCGTTTCTTTGCAACGGGGCTGAATCATGGAGGTGAATATGAATTAAATTATTAAGTTATTATTGAAGTTTGTGTCAGGCTGGTTCGACCTTGACAGTGATTATCACAACATTTGCATTTCGCGGTCATTTATTTTTTAGCTGTCTCAATAAATAATTGCTTCTGGTTGGATGAAGGTGTGATGTGTTCTCGCTGAGCTGCCTGGCAACAAGACAAAGATTTCAAACCCTCTTCAGTACAGCACATACGTTTCTGTTTGGCTCTCTGGTGTATTCACAGTTGCGATGGACGCCTAATTAGGTCATATTTTGTCACAAAAGAGAATCCTCACTTAATTAACAGTTAATCAATGGCCAATTAGCCTTGCACCAGTTTTTTTTCCCAAATCTGTAAACAAGCCACCTCACTTGAACCTGAACACCCTGTTGAACTTGTGCCATCTGTCCGCATTGAGCGGTATCTACTAAGATGTCAGAGATCTAAGGTCCGCCTAATCACACGTGATGTCGTTTCCCACGACAACAATCTCATGAAAGAATGATGGCTCAGCGTCTGAAATCTGACCTCAACGGCGATCGCTTCGCTTCTGGCTCAATCAGTCAGCCGGTCGGTCAATCAAACTGATAAAGCTGCGGGCCAAAATGGAAAGCAAAGCCAGTGTCCCCATGCCTTGTCCCCTGGCATGTCATCTACCGGCTGATGTGATCGATATGGCAGAGAAGCCTAATGGCATCGTGGCCACGGCGGTGATTAGCCGAGCAAAATGAGCCCGTGCGGGCCCCGTCGGCCCGTATTGGAGTGCACTAGATCAAAAAGATAGCTTCCAGCAAACTGCAATGCATGGCAACAAACATCGATCTGTGGCCAGAGCTATATGTGTCTGTCTCTCTCCCATTCTCTCGTTCTCTCTCTCTCACCAGCTGATGAACGCAAAATAGAACAAACTCAGTGTTATGATTGACGGCCGCGGTCACTGCATGTGCTATTCAACCCAGTAATCTCTGCTCCTGCCTCTATCCTCTTATCTCTGACGCCGTCTCCCTCTTTCTGTGCTTCTCTCCCTCCAGTTGTGCACGTGTCCTCAGGCGGCGTGACTGAGCGGAGAGCCGGGGGGCGTCGCTGTATTTTTCGGGGCAGACCTTTGCGTCACACAGCGATGATGGAGTGGAGGAGGACGGACGCGGCACTGCTGGTGCTGTTACTAGGACACCTCGCCGCCGCGCTGGAGGTCCCACTAGACCGTAAGACAACAGATCGTACACCACGCGCCATATTTATGTCCAAGAGAGTGTAAAAGTTCCTAATGTCAGGGGTCTGTTTTTACGTGAGGCTGAGAGTCGATTCATCAATACGTTGATTGACAGAAATTTTATTGGGGCATCAGGCAGAATTACCATTTAATTGATTTGATAGTTGCAGCCTGTTAAATGGGAGGCTTTGCTGCATTTGTTTATCATGTGTTATT
Organism: Nibea coibor; assembly: GCA_023373845.1. Taxonomy (NCBI): domain Eukaryota; kingdom Metazoa; phylum Chordata; class Actinopteri; family Sciaenidae; genus Nibea; species Nibea coibor. The sequence goes on from CM041721.1 coordinate 20,580,970, forward strand.
GAGGCCAAGCAACTGATTTTAATATATGCTGTAACTTCAAGCTCAGTCTGTTTCCCCCTGTTTTCAGTCATTGTGCTGTTATAGGTCAACAAGCTGCTTGGGGTAGCTTCATATTCATCAAACAAACAGGAGGAGGTCATGTACTGCATCTCATTTATTTATTTTTTTAAGAATAGCCACTTTTATTCCAGTTTTTATCATTTTTATATATGAGATACATAAAAAACAAGATAAAAGCATCAACTACTTCAAAATGCTACAAAATACTTGACTGGCCCCCAACACCACAGTCACACATTGTTTGGTTGCAGCTGTTGACCGCACAAGGCTGTCATTTCTCAAGTGGGAACTTGCTTTGTTCAAACCATGTTTGCAGCAGAGATAAAGCAGGAAGATATTTTTTCTCCACTAATGCCTGGTTCTCTTTACTGTCACCAATTTTCTTTCTTGTTTGCTGATTCTTGGAAAAACTCTAAAGTTCTGGAAGGATGTAAGTCTCATACCGGTGTGCATTCACTGCAGAGGTCGTGCGAGCAGTTTTTTTGTTGTGCATTAAAGGTTATACTGTGTTACTGTGTTGCAACCTGCTTGTTTTTTTTTGTTTTTAAAATGCAGAGTGTGATCTGGAGTGGCCTGTTTATTGCATGCGTCGATTCCTTTGTTTCCTTTTTTTGGCTTGTTTGGTTCTGTGTGTTGCTGCAGTCGAATATTTTTTTTTTTCCATGAAGCAATATTGCAAACAGCATGAGTTCTCATGTCATTTGTTTTGTCATAGTCCATTAGTAAACTCCTGAGCACTGACAGGAATACATTAAGCATCGGATCATTACAATAAAATGAAATGAACCTGAGCGTTCTGCATGCTGTTGCACATGCTGTAAGAGCTTTTTGTGTCTGTCAGCAAACAGCCGTTTGGTAAGTCTGCATGTGATTGGTAATGTCTGCTGGAGTGGTCAATACAGCAACAGCGAAAGGCTTAGTTATGCAGGTCATGATTGAATATAACCTTTTTTCCGATCGCCTTTAGTGCCGCAGCCACCGACCATAACTCACCAATCCCCCAAGGATTACATCATCGACCCGCGGGAGAACATTATAATCCACTGCGAGGCGAAGGGGAAGCCTCATCCCAGGTAGGACTCTGTGTAAAATGTGATTTTGTATTCATGATGCTGCTACTAAGAAAGATATTCCAGCTGTGGATTCAAACCGCCTGTCAAATTCAAAAGCTAAAAGCTAAAAGCTTCGGCTGACAGCGAGTCTCCAGAAAATATAGTTTAAAATATGACGGGTAAAGTTGAGCTTTATTCAAACTTTATAAATAGTAGAGCTGGCATCTTATTCCTGCACATGCTGCCCTTGCCAGAGGCTGATTGTAGCTAATCTATCTCACTCTAACACTTAATTAATTTGCACACACACATTTGTATACATACGTATTGTACTACTACTACTACAGTACTATTTACATTGTACTATACTTATACTTAAGCTTCACTTTACCCTAATACAACCATAACATAACTCTAAAACATGAAATAAAGTTTAGTTTAGTGTAGCAGATAGTGTTCTGGAGTAAAGATTACTCAGCAGTACAAGAACACACACACACACACACACACACACACAAAACTATCTCTCCATCATAACACAATTTGTCATCAGCGGATATGAGCTGCACCGTTATGACACTGCTCTGGTTTTTGTTCCTCAGTTTCTCCTGGACGAGAAACGGGACCCACTTCGACATCGACGAGGACCCCAACGTGACCATGAGGCCTCACTCTGGGACCCTGGTGGTGGACATCAGCAGAGCCAAAGCCGAACATTACGAGTGCGTGTACCAGTGCACGGCGAGGAACAAACATGGAACAGCCGTTTCCAACAACATAGTGGTGCAACAGTCCAGTAAGTCCGGTGCAGTCTGTCATCTCTGTCCTCTCCACGCTCTTCATGTTATGCACATCTCACATCTTTCTTTTTTTTCTTCTTCTTCTAACAATTAAGTAGCCCTTTCCACCTTAAGAGCACTCGAGAAAGGTAAAGGTTGCATCTAGGCTTTGCAGGATGTAGCAGCAGTTAAAACCTTTTGTATTTCTCCTTCTCCTTCCATTATTATGCAGTTAGGCATCATTCCCTTCATCCTTCCTCATCACCTCTGTCATCCAGTCAGCAACAGTCCATTAGCAGCCCCATATTTCATGTCAAATTATGGGACTCCTCATGCATTGATGTGTGTATCCTTCTCCAAATACTCCAGGGTCCCCCTTGTGGTCAAAGGAGAAAATCAAGCCAATCGTCGTTCAGGAGGGAGTGTCTTTGGTGCTGCCGTGTCGACCCCCGGCCGGGCTGCCTCCTCCCATCATATTCTGGATGGACAATTGTGAGCACCTCTGTCATGGGAGACGACGTTAACACTTTATAATCCATCTGTTGTTTACTGTATACGTGTCCTTGTAATGTGTTGTAGACGCTAACTGTTGCAACCTGTTGTGTTTATGGCAGAGAAATGGGGATTTATGGGAAATGTGGTCTTCAAATTCAGCTGTGCCTCTTCAGTTTTCACCCTTTGTATTTAGTGCAGTGTAAAAAGTCACAGCAGAATGAATTCATGAATTATTAGCATATTCTCTCTGACCACAAGGGACGATCAGTCTCGGCAGATCTCCTTTCCACCTTCTGCTCTTTTTATGAGCTCAGCGAGTTCTGATTGAAAGTTCATTGTTGAACCTGCATCAACCAAACGACCTCACCGCAGCTTGTCGGGAAGCTTTCAGCTGTACCGTATCGTAATCTCTATCTCTCTCTTCTTGGCAGCTCTGCTCTGTTTTGGGAAGATCATGTGATACAATTAAAAGCTCCAGAGCAGCCGAGGTCAAGAATAAACAAACAATCTCAATCTTAATTTCCCTGAGATTTGATGTAATTGCTTAGCTGTCTCACTTTGAGACTCCAGCCGAGTACAAGAGAGGTGATTGAACTTCATCGGCAGCGGAGAACAACCCACCAAACACGCAAACTATTTAACTGTCTGTACGTTTCAGACTTCCAGAGGCTGCCTCAGAGCAGCAGGGTGTCCCAGTCCCTCAATGGAGACCTTTACTTCTCCAATGTTCTCCGAGAGGATTCAAGAAACGACTACATCTGCTACGCCCGCTTCCCATACACACAAACCATCCAGCAGAAGCAACCAATCACCGTCAAGGTCCTCAACAGTAAGTCCGACTGTGCGCGTGTTTGCGAGTCAAAGATAAAGTTGTAATGAACCAGCATAGCCGAGATGACTGGAGTGTGAGTCCGCATGAGAGGCAGCTCATTTACAGTAGTGTGCGCTCGCATGACTGCGTGGGAGGGAAACAGCATCTCCTATCTCTGATTTCATCCTCAGAGACGCCAGCAGTCGTCATCCCACTGAAAAGACATATTGTCAAAGCTGTGATGGCTCCCTGCTCTATCAGCCAGGCAGGCGTTCATTATATCACTTCTGTGCGGCGCTCTGTGTACACACTCTCCACCGACAACAAAGACCTCTCTCATTCAGTCTAGCATTTTGCAGTTGACGTGACGGCAGGCCGTCCCCGCAAAGTTACAGTCATTTGGCTTTTGAATCATTTGATGTTTTGTTCTCAACGCTCTCATTGTCAACACATGTTTTGTTTCATTTTTTCTTTTTTTTTTTGGATGATTTCACCTTGTGGCATGTTTGATTTTTTTCTGTTGTGTTACAGTGGATGCAATCAATGACACAATGGCAGCTTTTTACAATGACACTGATTTATTTAGTGGTGAGTTGTGGCACCCTCTAGTGTTTACCCCCTCCTCCCCTCCCTACCCAAAACCTAGAGCTCCAAAATCTACTAGCTTTTTACCCACTAACACCAACCCTCCAACCTGACAAATCTCTCGGATTCATTTTTTTAAAATTTATGGGTACGATCTGGCACCCTCTAGTGTTTACCCCTCAACACGGAGCGGCGAATCTGGCTGCTACCCACTAACACTAACCCCTAAAAGTTCTCCATCCCTCTGTCAATCCTGCTCTATCCAGTCAAAAACCCTTTGATAACTAATCTCTTCCTCCTGAATTGAACTTGCACTGCATGCCGATTCCAATGTCGACTGAGCTGACTGTATAAACTTTCCACGTGTATCGACATCTGTACACTCTCGAGGTTTGAAAACAACATTTTAGTATGAAAAATATTCAAAATTAAAATGTGATCGGGGATTATTCTTATTATTTGAGCACAGCTAAAGTATATTCTCCTTTTTCTGTGCCTTTCCTCTGTCAAACAGTCAGCTGCGATCTTTTATTCTCAAAGTCACTTTTTCCTTGCTGCCTTGCCTAATTTCAGAGGGCTCCTAGTTTTTAATCTCTCTAATCTACCACCAATCAGTTTTCATCTCACTTTATTTCTCATTCTCTGATTTGTCTCTTTGTCTGAACACTAGCGCGCGTTTGCCAATCTGAAACATGCGAGCAGTTTGATTCTCTGATGAAATTGCTCCCATGCCAGGTTGTTAAGTTACCACCATCGTCATAAACGTTTAGTTTGGATATTTTATTATTAGTTTAGCTGATTACATCTTTAGCAGTTTAGTAGCACGCTATCTATATTAGGTTTATTTTAGTTCATTTCAGTCGTTATTGTAACCCCAGAGGGCAGATAATTGACAATAAGCACCCGCAGAAAGCGGTGCAATAAAAGATAACGTGGCTACACAATTTGCATTTGCCACAATAAAACATGAGAATTGTGGTCTGTAATGAAGTGGCGTAGTGCCTGCGCGTTGCAGACCCATTGTAGAAGAGTGGTTTCATTATACCACAGCGAAGAAAGGATCGTGAATTTGAGGGACAGATTGTAATAGTTTCAGTTTTTTTATGTTTATTAGAAAATGGTATGTACCAAGAAAATCAACATCTTTAAAACAGCAGAAGAATAGCACATCTTATGATATAATAAATGTTTAGTGTATATCCCTGAGGCAAAAAGACATGTTTTAAATGGTACAATCTGAAATATAAACAGCTTTATAGCAGCAAATTTTCAGATAACGTAAAGAAATGAAGTGAAACAAAATCTGAAAATAATTTTCTGTTTGAATCTGTGTGTATGTGTGTAACTATAGAAGAACCAGCTGATGACAGGAAGCCATCTTTCCTCATCCCATCTGGCCCCTCCAGTTCCAAGACTGTGCTGAGAGGACAGGTGCTGGAGATGGAGTGCATTGCCGAAGGACTGTAAGTGAAAGAATCCGCCTTTCCTTTACGGTGCTGAAAGTCTCAAGTGTCCACCTGCTCAAGTGTCATCATCACTCTTTGTCTCCTTCCCCTCTCCTTCTCTGTCTCGCTTTGACTCCAGACCCACCCCTGAAGTCTCCTGGACCAAAGTGAGCGGCGATCTCCCGGCCAAGCGCACATCCTTCCTGCACTACCAGAGGACCCTTCGCATTGTGAACGTGTCAGAGTCAGACGCGGGAGATTACCGCTGCACCGCCAGGAATCAGCTCGGCTCGGTGCACCACACCATCCACGTCATGGTCAAAGGTGTGTCCCCGGTGCTGAACGTGCCGCAGCCCACCAGGCCATTCGGGCCCGCCGTGTGGCGGCTCGGTCACTCCTTCTTCCTGTCTCTTCATGCTCTCTCTCCATCTCATAATTGATTTATGCCCAGATGCCAACAGGGCAGTGTGTTCAGTGATTAATTTTCCAGCCTTGTGCCGTGCCGTCTTCTGTTCTATTTTCAGCTGCTCCGTATTGGATCAGTGGCGCTCCCAGGAACCTTGTTCTGGCTCCAGGGGAGAATGGTGTGCTGACCTGCAGGGCGAATGGCATACCCAAGCCCTCCATTAGCTGGGCTATGAATGGAGAGAGTATAGAGAGTAAGTGCAACTTGTTCCTTTGACTGCTTCAAAAAGACATTTCCCAGACTTGGCAGCCTTTTTCCATTTTTCATACAAGCTAAGCATTGATTAATTTTATTATTTGAGACATGATTTGTGTTGTTAAATTATAGATTTGTACATACCTTGGTACTACGTATCATTTTTCACCCTAACCAGGTTGAAATTTGATATCAGACAGGACACATTTTGAGGCATTAATGCTTTATGCTCAGTCCTACATGGTGGATGCATACATTAAGTTATCTGTTGCTGGCAACCAATACCCCAGAAAGACGGCATGACTGCTCTCTACGAGATATAACCACCTATAACTCGTGTAATCCATGAACAGATTCCCCTAAGGATGTCAGCAGAAAGGTGGAGGATGACACCATTATCTTCACTGATGTGCAGACTGGATCCAGCGCCGTCTACCAGTGTAATGTCTCTAATGACTACGGCTACCTCCTGTCCAACGCCTTCGTCAATGTGCTCTGTAAGTTAATTTCACGAGATCCATTTGTATGAGAATGCCGTTTTCAATTTACATTGATTCCTCGAGAGTAATAACATGGAAATAATTGCTGCATCACTGCAGCGGAGCCACCCAGAGTGCTGACACCACCCAACAAAGTCTACCAGGTCATCAAAAATCACAGAGCCCTGATAGACTGCGCTTCCTTTGGGTCACCCATCCCTAAAATCGAATGGTGAGTTAATGAACTTTTCAAACAGAGCGCCGTGTTGTAATGCGTTTCTTCAAAAGCTCAAAGCAGCCGCCTCTCTGCCTCAGGTACAAAGACAGTCGGTCCAGCATCCTGGAAGGAGAGCCGTACATCTTTCATGACAACGGGACTTTGGAGATTCCAATAGCTCAAGCGCAGAATAGCGCCAAATACACCTGCGTAGCCAGAAACAAATTCGGTATTGGTGAGAATCACATCTACCTGGAAGTCAAAGGTGAGAGTATTTCTTACCAGATTAGACTTAGACTAAGGTCCCGTGGTCAGAATTTAGTGGTTTCTAACAGTGAGTTTGCAGTTTCCAAGCATGCAGGAGAACCTCAAAGGTTCTATCTAGTACCAAATTTGTTTAGTCTGGGCTAGTGTAGAAACGGTATAATGTTGTTAGGCTCATTGTAAGGCAACGAAAACATAACATCATTTTTATTTTTAGGTAATTATATACCGGACCTTTAAGTAAAAAAACACAGTCAAATAACCACCTCATAATGATCTTTGTCTTTAATTTAAGTGTCTGCTAACACATTTTGATATGGCACCATGGTCAGAGCATACATGAAGGACACTTCATGTAAACACTGAGAGAAATTGCAATCGTACCCCTGCATGAAAGTCAGTAATATAGAGTATATATAACATTTATTGTAGTAAGCTTTTATCAGTATCTTTTAACATTTCATCAACTTAAGATAATAAAATGCTTTTTTACGTTACGTGACCCAAATACTAAGCTTTGAAGTATTAGTATGAGTATTTGGTCAAACTAGTGAGTTACCTACTTATTATTGTCTTGATTCTTTGATTTGACTAATTCAAACGTAACCTAACCTTCCTGTCCTCGTCCCATCAGAGCCCACCCGAATCCTGACGCTGCCAGAATACAAAGTGGTCCAGAGCGGCACGTCTGTGGTGTTTGAGTGTAAGGTGAAACACGACCCCTCACTCTTTCCCGCCATGATCTGGTACAAAGACGACGGAGAACTGCCCGACGATGATCCGAGGTCAGAGCCGTCTCAAGTTAACCCTGTGTTTGCTGTCCCTGTGTGCGGCTTTCTTCTCCTGGCTTGGATGCGCATTCTTCTGGATTTGATAGAATCGCGTAGTGCTGAACTGTCTGTATAAATGCTTCGTTTCCAGATTTATCATTAAGTCTGACAGCCTCACCATCACTGATGTGACGGAGAACGATGCGGGAGAGTACAGATGCCTCAGGAACACGACACTGGACCACGTTTCAGCCACGGCTAAGCTCACTGTTGTTGGTAAGTTTAGCTCAATTTCACTGACTCATAAAACAAACTCAGAAATTATTAAAGTCTCTGTCTCTCCCCAAAGAAGGTCTTCCCAAAGAAGTGGACCTGCCCATTAACTTACACAGCATAATTGCCTTTCAGCTCTTCAATGTTAATTGCCGTAGGGTTTACTTAGGAGGGTCGGAGCGGATTCAGTCAACTATGGTGTCAGCAGCATGAATATTTGATTGTTGCCCTCTTAGTGAGCTAGATAATCTTTGCTTTCTTTCGGCCGACTGACCATTAAACTCCCTGTTTCGCCCCCGCCCTCCTACCCGGCAGAGGCCACGCCAACACCAGCTGTCGTCCACGGTAAACCTGCGGCACACACGAACTCCCAGATGTGCTCCGCTGACACGGGCTTGTGTTTTGTTGTTGGATGTTTCTGTTAAGTGAAGCATGCTGTGGCCTGAAGACTTGTTTTTGACGATCACAGAGCATTTATTTTTGGATTTTTTTTTGCCTTTTTGTTTCGACCTACCCGCATTCATGTGTTTTGTCTCGAAGGTGTGTTTTTTTTTTGCACAAGTTCTTGTATGTTTTTGCTTAAATGTGTTAAGTTAAATCTGCTACACCGCTGATGCAAATGTTCGGGGGAAAGTGGAAGCGCTGACACTTGAATGCAACGTTAATTTGCAAAGCAGACGTCTCCCCATTGCACCACTTGGGATCTGCATCAAATACACAGTTTCCTCATCACTCATTTATTCCAAGCATGCGTTCCACTCTTATCATTACAATTTCTAAACATGAGCTTCAATTTAGCCTCTCTCTACCGAGCCTGAGACTATTTCATGCCGGGTGATTACAGAAGATGCTCAGCTGAGCATCAGTCGCTTCATATGCATGACGCCGAGGCTGCATGTGAATCATCTGGCAAACATCGCCAAATGGAAAACTTAAAGAAATAGGGGAGTGACTCAAAGGCGTGCTCGGTTAAACAAACAGAATCACAGGAACAAAAGTGCGTGAACAGATATCCTCTTTTGTTTTTGCTCCATCTTCTCGTGGCATGAACCCGCGCCATGTTCTCTAACTGTAACTGCGTGCTGATGTTGCTGCTGCCTGTGCTGTTTCTCTGCCAGAGCGACCCGACCCCCCAACTGACCTAGAGCTGACGGAGCAGAAAAAGAGGAGTGTTCAGCTCACTTGGACCCCTGGGGACGAACATAACAGTCCTATTAAGAGTATGTTTTAACCCTCTACTGCACACATTTATCCACAACCACAATTATCTACAATACCTAAGTCTCCAGAATTACAGTCATCCAACAATATAGTCTTTTACTGGCAAAAGTAATCTCTAAATCTGTCTTCTTAAGCCTGAAAAGAGGCTGTGAAAAGTTTTTAGCTTCGACAACAGCAGCTGAAGTGCGCTCAGTTTTTTAACAGCATAAAAAAAAAAAACCAAAACATCCACAGAAATCTCTCAAACCACAACATCGGCACAAACACCTTCTCCACTGTCTGTTGGTATTCACAGTTTATTGCAACACTTATCAAAGCACCGCCAGAAGTAATATATTTAGACATGTTTTTCCTTTTTGAGTTACAGTACCCAAACAAAACTCCAGGGCATTCATTCCAGTTATGCAAATGTACTGTCGGGCAGCATATAAAGTGTTCATTATGTACAATGTTTTTTTTTTTTTTTTTTCTGTTTCACACAGGATTTCTGATCCAATACGAAGACTTACTGCACCACCGCGGCCACTGGCATAATCTTACCGAGGTCCCCGGGAGCAAGGCGACAGCTCACCTCAAACTGTCACCCTACGTCCACTACACCTTCAGAGTTCTGGCCCTTAATGCTGTAAATTGGAGTCGCCCCAGCGCGCCATCCAAAGTCTTCAGGACAGAGGCTGCAGGTACAGACTCAGCTGCCTCAGCCGTTTGGTTGTGGGGCTTCATTCTGTCTGTTCAATCTGTATATTCATATTTATTATTATTATTATACGCTTTTTCTTTTATTTTTATTTTTTGCTTTAGCTCCAGATGATAACCCAACAGGTGTACGTGGATTTGGAACAGAACACAATAATCTCGTAATCTCGTGGAAGGTAATAAAATCGTATAAGGCTACCTGTTTAAGCATTTAGTGTTGTCTGAGGAGTACCAGGACATTTTCTTGAACTTCCTTATGTTCTTACTTTTTGTTAAAACCGTATACATCATAATGTACTTTCATTAACGTGTTGAAAAATAAGTTTAATTTCAAACTTCTCCTCTCCTCTGCAGCCGCTCACAGGCCATCAGTCTAATGGTCCAGGGCTTCGCTATAAAGTGATGTGGAGGCAGAATGTCGAGGGCGCGGAGTGGATGACAGAGACCGTGGCTAACAGCACAAAGTTCGTTGTGTCTGGAACGCCCACGTTTTTTCCATATGAGCTCAAAGTTCAGGCTGTGAACGACCACGGAGAAGGACCTGAGCCTGCTGGTGTTCTCGGCTACTCAGGAGAAGACTGTGAGTTTGGCTGATTTAGATCAATTATAACGCGTGCTCTGTGCAGGAGTGATGTGTGATGCATTCACTGTTTCCGTGTCTCTCATGCAGTGCCAGTAGCGGCTCCAGAGAACGTGCATTCCATCGTGCGGAACAGCACTCTGGTGGAGGTACACTGGGATCCTGTGCCCTCGAAATTAATACGGGGACATCTCAAAGGCTTTAAGGTACAGTCGAAACAGCACATGCAGTGTAGCATATCCCAGCAGTCACAACGCTTACTGTACACTAACTGCGTCTCGTAGGTGTACTACTGGAGAGAGCACGAGCACGACCACCACAAAAACAACAACAACCACCCCAAACAGATCCTGACCTTCAGCGGGAACCACAGCCACGGCATGCTGCCCGGTCTGCACCCGTACAGTCGATACTCATTCAATGTCAGGGTTTATAACGGCAAGGGAGAAGGTCCCCACAGCCCCACCCTGAAGTTTGAGACACCTGAAGGAGGTAGGAGAAGGAATTGATCTTTCTTCCCTCTTCTGTATTACGTAGCATATTAACTGTGTTAATATGGACGGTCTAACGCGAACACTTAAAGGTTCAGCGATTTATAATATGGTATAAATGGAATATAATATGGATAACGAGTTTCCAGGGTGGAAGGGTACAATCCAGAAATGTTTGAAGACATATGCAGATACAAATGGCTGTGTTTTGTCACTTCATACATGCATCGTTTGTCTGTTTTCTGCAGTGCCGGGGCCTCCCACTTCTCTGACAGTCACCGACACCGATATAGACTCTCTAACCCTTGAATGGAGTCCTCCTCATGTACATAACGGACGCATCACCAGCTACACCCTCAAATATCAACCAGGTGAGGCCTTTTTTTTTTGTCTATAACACGACGACTTAGCTTTTCTATCTTTGCCTAGTAAATGTCACCTTCCTCCATGTAGTTTGTAGTTTTGTATGTCTTTCTTTTTCATGTACTGCCACCCTGTTCAGACTAAGAGTATGAAACAAACAAAGTGTTAGCGTAGTCTAATAGCATTTCAATCAAATTATTTTTGCCTAAATTATCACATAAATTAACAAATCAACTTTTGTCACCTTCTATTCCTGAACCCTACACCTCTGTGCTCCAAACGCTTTCATTCCCACCTTTCTCATCATTGACACTTCAACCCCATCTACAACCTCCCCCTCCTCCTCCTCCTCCTCCCCATACCTCTATTCAACTTACCTGACTACTTCCCAACTTCCATCCCATTATTCTCACCCCATCCTCCAACCTTGTAGTCAATAACTCCAATGAGCTGGGCCCAGTGGAGGAGCTGGCCCTGCCCGCCAATGAGACCTCAGTCACTTTGTCCAACCTCAAGTACAACACGCGCTACAAGTTTTATTTGAATGCGAAAACATTCACGGGAGCAGGCCCAGCCATTTCTCAGGAAGCCGCGACCATCGTGGACGAAGGTAAGTCCGCAAATGCAGACGACTAAAAAGCAAATGACCAAAACATTTTTCATTTTTACTCAACTGGAGAGCGAGATGATGAGATTTAATCGGAGTCATGTGAATTATTTCTATAACTCAGGTAAGAGATGGGATCATTAATCTACAGTATATATTCACTTCAGTATTAGTGGTCCATGCAAAGTTAAAACACACAACACTACATTCACCAGGCGTGTTTAATAGTCTTGCCTTAACTGCAGAAGAACATTGCATATGGTAAAGAATATCTTTAAAAACTGGTCTAATGCTTACAATGGCTGTAAGAAGAATTTTTATGATTGTTTAATGACCTTTATAGACTCTAGACAAGATAACAGACCTGTTGAAGGCAAGAAACGCTGTCCTGGAGAGGAGCTGTGTGACTTATTTTAATTTTGAATAGACTCAGTGAAACTCATTCTCGTCTCGTGTCCCTTCTCAACGTTAGAACTGATTGCACTGAAGAACATCATCCAACCATTGAAATGCTGTTTATTGTGAAGCTTGATGTTCTGTTTAGGTGTGTCTTCTGACCGAAACTTTTCCAGCTTCTCAAATGATTTTCTGTTTCATATCATCATCAATAGAACGTTTAGCGGTTTTGGACTCAGATTTGAAATTATGATCATTTCTTTTGCACTTTTAAGGCATTTTAAAGACTAAACAATTAATCGATTGATTGAAAAAAATGCTCAAAACGTTAATCAATAATGTCAGTATTTGTTAGCTGCAGTCAGAACATTGTCATGTGTTTTGTGTATGTGAAAATGTCCGTCGTCAGTCTACCATGCTCAAGTTACAGCATACTGCACCGTATAGCATGATGACCATACGCTCTTCATCCGTGTCCATGTTTAGTGGAACATGAGTGTAATCCAGTCGCATAGGTGTTACAAAACCTCAGATCGATCATCAGCATGACCACATAAATGTGTTCCTGTTACATACAGTGAGGGGAGGAGAGGGGTCACCTCATAGCGACCCTGTCCTGATGTTTCTCTGTGTCCTGTTTTTCTCTACAAGTTCTGATATCACAGCTTGACGTAGATGTGGACACACGTACCGGTGGTATATAAACTCACGCAGGTTTTAAAGATACAGCTATAGCTTCAAACCATGCACTCCTCATCTTTTTTTTTAAAAAAGTTCCCCATCGTCTCTATAAAATCCTAAAAGTTCAAAGCTGGGGAAGAGTTCAAAGCCACATAGATAAAGATGCTATGTGACGTGTGCTGTTTTAATGTCATGTGACAAAACTAGTTGAGTCTTTTTTTTTTTTTTCAGAAAGCTCGACTGCTTCTTTCTGTTATTTTGTTCCTTTTTTTATAACTCTGCCTTTGGCCGCTTTGACCCTTTCTCACTTCTTCCACTGGCGGCTGCTGGCGATGCTTTCTGCTGCATGGCAAGACTTTGCTTGGCATGCCAATGAACTGTGTGCACTGTGTATAATGACTTTAGTGTCTGTGGTGTCTCTGCCCGCGTCTCCGTGTGTGTCTCGTGTGTGGTGCGGCCTTTACCCCTTCTCCGTGTTGTTCACAGGAAACACCCCAACTTCTCATCCCATTGCATGGCCTTCTTCTCGCCGTCCACCCCACAAGGGTACTGCTGTGATCTTAGTACACTACATGTGTGATTTGTCCCATGACTAGCTTTGTTTGTCGGTATAGTGTCCCAGATTTGAAGTTGTTATTGTGTAAGGCTGTGACCGTCTGGATTCAGTGATGCTAAGAGCATTTAATGGGACTATAATCAAGTCAATGCAATTAATTGCTAGTTATTGGATTATTCTTTGACCAACAGACCGATGTTGATGGTTGTCTTTTCTCTTGTGTGCTCAGTGCGGCATGTGAGTCCTTTTGGGAACGTTAGCTCCTCGGTTGGAGAGGACGGGGCCCTGATCAGTTGGGAGTACTGGGGGCCGGAGAAAAACGTTTACGTAGAGTACATATTAAAAAACAGTAAGCAAAAGAAACACGCATTTATTCACAAGTTACACACTTAGGTGGCAAGAGACTCATACTTCCCTATTGGCTTGTGCAGGTGAATAGAAATTTTGGCAGCCATGTTGCTGCTGGCTGCTGCCAATGTGGACCCAGATGTGATAAACAGCGCGCTCTGTGATTGGATTGCTAATTACTCACTCCTGCTATTGACTGGAGCTGCGTGCATCTCCCCCGTAACAATCAAGCTGAAAGTTATGCAGACAAACATCATAAAAAGCGGCACAAACATTGTTGTCATGCCAGCTGATTTTGACTCGAGTTCTCCCCTTTTCTCCACCTGCATTGAGGATAAACAGCAAATACTGTATTGTTGCTGTAGTATGGCTCTCTCACACCTGCTGTTTAATGGAATCAGTTAGGGAGCATCATATTCATAGATCCCAGTAATTTAGAAAATGTAGTTATTAAAAACATAACCTTCAGTGATCATCAGTCAGACGCATTTTATATCTAGCTCATCAGCACATGTATAATCTAATCGTGGCCCCCTGAGAGATTAATGTACTGCAAACACATGCAAATTGGCTAAATGAAAGCAAATGAAGGAAAGATCAACAGTGTGACACCACGCGAGCGGCGTTTAGAAAAATGAGACATGCAGCCATGTTAGCAGCTCTGTGAGGCGAATCCGCGCTATCTCGAGCTAAATGATTCACGTTGGCGCGCTAACATGTTCACAGCGACGAGGCTAACGTGCTGATTTCATTATCACCAGCTTAGTTTAGCATGTTAGCATGACAACTTTTGCTACTTAGCACTAAAAAGCCATGGCAGTGTCACTAGCTGTGCCACCGTTATGAGTACATATTAGCATATAGTGTTAGAAAAACAAATTTAAGACATTTCATCGCAGCTTATCCAACAGACATGTAGCTAAAAACCCAAATTTACAGCTCGTGGTGGTGCTAGATGTCTCCGCCCAGTAGATGGCGATATTTCAGTCTGGATCTGGACCCAGTGGTAGACAGACCCTTACAAACATTGCCATGCATCAGTCATGCCACTAGTATGGCTAAAAGTATACATGACATGTGTGTTATCAACCCAAAGAACACACGTTTTCTAATTTGTATTTTCACACATTTTTATATAAATGCTGCCTGTCGCGCCCGCCGGTGAAATTTTCATCATTTGCTTGAATTTGCGATGTGTTGAGCTTTCAGAGCCACTGTAATGATTAATTCATAGAAACTCAATTCCATCAGTATTAGTTATTTAAATCTAATATAGACTGGACTGTCTGCAGTGTAATCTCATGTCAGAAGATGTCATGATCACCATGACCCATCTGAAGTTGTGCTTGCTCCCTCAAACGTCCCTCTCTTCATGAACGTCCCTCCTGCAGGTGAAGGTGAAGAGGAGTGGCAGAAAGAGCTTGTGAACGGCTCTCAGAACATTATGCTGAAGGGCTTAAAGGGGGGCTCCTCCTATAGGGTGCGTTTGGTGGCCAAAGGTCACCACGACCAGCCGCTCCACCTCTCTGAAGAGGTATTGGTCACAGTCCCAGGTGAGGCAGTTCCTGGACGGTCGCCTTCACCACGGTCTGGCCTGGCCTGGCCTTGCACTGTGTCGTGTGTAGAGTGTGTAGTAGTTTGTGCCATGTATAATCCAGTTAAGCATGGGTTTAACAGATATGTTGTGGTCACTCTGTGTGCCAGGCATGCACTGTAGTGATATAGAGACAGTGTGTAGCAGTGTGCATGATTGTGTGGTTAAATCTCAGCATATTTAAAGTCAGTCCTGTAGATTTGGTAAATAGAAGAAGAATAATATAAGTTACTAAGTTAATGTATGTTTAGTGGTGTAATATCCAACCTAATATCACCCCCAGTAAACCTGCGTTGTGTTTGTGTGTAATCTGTGTGTGTCTGTGTGTATTTGTGACTTTCTGTCTGTGCCCCTCTGAGAGAAAGATTAGTCATCTACTAATGTGGTTTCAAGTCACCATTAGCTTAATCTAGGAGATTTCTAACATCAAGTTTTGCTCTAACAAAAGGCTATCGTGATCAGTTCGTACTAAAAGAATGACTTGTTTGATTTAGCGCGTAATTATGGATAATTGCTTTTATTTCCACTTCCCTCCGGGAAAATATCATCCGGTCGTAAATGTTGAGTCTTCTTCTCCTCCTCTGGACAGCCGTGGTGAGCAGACAGGTGGACATCGCCACCCAGGGATGGTTCATTGGCCTCATGTGTGCTATCGCTCTGCTCATCCTGATTCTCCTCATCATCTGCTTCATCCAGAGGAACAAGGGAGGGAAATACCCTGGTGAGTAGCTGCACAAACAAAAAATATATAAACCCACGCTTCAGTGAGTTATCATGTTTAAAGGGAAGATTACTTTTTACAGCAACAAAAATAAAGAAACTTTTCTTGTTATAATACTTGTTGTATGCTGACCTATAAGAATCTTTTATTTTTTTTATAAAATGTGTTAAAATATGATGATTTTTTTTTTATATCACTTCTTCAATTCCAACACAGCTTTAACACACTTTCAGTCTGAATAATGAGCTAGTAGCAACACAAGGACATTAAAAGCAACATTACTATTCCAAAAAATATGAAATATTACACACACACACACACACACACCGCAGAGCTGATTTGTTTAAATCGCTTCCTCTTTTCTCACCAGTCAAAGAGAAGGAGGACGCACACACAGACCCAGAGTTTCAGCCCATGAAAGACGATGACTGTACTTTTGGGGAATACAGGTGAGAGAAAGTGCCCCGGCCTCTGGAGTCCCCAGAGCCCACATTTTTACCCATCAGCCCCCTGCCCCGTCCCCTGCTTCCTGCCCAGATCTGCTCTCTCTTGCTGGGCTGGAGCTCTGCACTCCCTCCCTCTTCTCAACCCCTTACAGCTGGCCAATAACTGTCCCAGGATCACCAATGACAGAAAGAAGAAGAAGACGAAGAAGAAGAAGAAGAAGTGCCCCTCATCTGAACTTCTACCGCCGTGAAGCACAAGATTTTTGTTCTCGGTTCTGGGATGTCCTGGATGCTACATGTGTTGGACTCTGTTGTGTGTGTGCTTGATGTGACATTGTGGTGTCATTCGAGAAGCAAGGATTCTTCAGGTTCAAGGGATTTAGGGGTTTGGGTGTTAATTTAAAAACTTTAATTAAAACTGTCAGGAACAAAAAAATATATACATATATAAATATATAAGCTAGATTCATTTGCAGCGCATCTTAAACTGAACCCAAACATCTAATCCCATTCAAACTAATAAGCTACTCATATACATCCTGTGTACAGTATACATAGTATTAACACTTTGCCGAGTGTATTGCTACTTCCATAAACGACTCTCATAGGACTGAAATGGTCATTCTCGCTAACTTAAAGCATTTATCCAGCTGTGCTTGTTAGCATCCTCTTTCCAGGCTGCTTCTCCAATCGCATGCAGAATAAAGAAAAGTGAAGCACTTTACTTCTGTATAGCTAGCATTTTCGAATTGTTTTTATAAGTCGATTTATAAGATGGTCTTGCTTTTATATTTTATATTCCTTTTTGTATTATGTATACATAAATCTGTTCTATGGATTTTATGCTGTGATAAATACATATCGATAGATATAAATATATATGATATGTGATATGCATGGTGTGAAGATCTGACCTGACATATGAAAATTGCTGTCGGCAATAACGTCTTGAATGGATTTATTGTTCATGTATAGATATACAGTACATAGATGCATATGGATCTTATATGAAATTATCAGCATGTTTGAGGGAAGCAGTCACTGAGTGTACAAGAGCTGGTCAACGCTAAGCCAGTAGCCAATTATTTTATAGTAATAATTTTTGAAGGATGAAGCTGGTGATCGTCTACGTTATTGCTGCTGTCAACAGATGCTTTAAATGGACCAAAAACCATCGATTTCTGCAGCTTGTTTGTGTGTCTCTCCGCTTCAAGCCTGCGTTCCCGTTTAAGACTTCAATCTTTAAAAAGTATTATGGCACAGAGGAATAGTCTGACAGGCTTTTGAGGCACAATCGATACTTGTTAGCACGCTTAATTTGCTGTTTTGGTCTTTTCATTTGATTTGTTGACAACAAGAAAAACGCAGAAAGTCACGCATCCTTTAAAACTCATGTAGTTTGTGTAAAATGAGAGACCTATTTACACTGCAAGAGTATCTCTCTAATGGACATCGACTTCAAAGAACACCGGTAGACAATAAATCACAAGGCAAAGTGTATAAATATTATAGTGCCTTTGTGAGAGTATACTTTATATCCATGCTGTTTCATTAAGCTCAGCTGGAATCTAACAGTATGTCAATAAAGGCATAACTTAACTCAACTGAGCTGTTCTTGTTTGACTGCAGGAGAGCGCACTGTAGGTTCAGACTATGGCACGCGGCACGTGCCTCTTAAAAGAGCCGCACTCCTCAAGTGTGTGTGCGTAGTGCAGTCGTCCGTTGGAGTGACTGTTGTTTTGTGTGGGATCTCAGCTGGATCTCCTCGTCCGATCGCAGGGGTGTAGGTCTCAGGAAAGGTAAGAGCGGTGGCGGCGGATGGGGGTGTGGCTTGTCGAGGGTCATTCTTCTGTGGATCTAGCATGTGCGGAGGGTCAGTGGATAGTCGGGTCACCGTGGAGAAAAAAATAATAATGCTCACTGTATATAAACATCCCAGGCTGTCATCAAGTTTAACATTTGGTCACGAAGCCTTCATCATGTGCGCTCATCATCTGCGGCTTTCCTGCGCTAGTTTCATCCCAGAAGAGGCTTTCGCATCCTGATTATTCTATTTAAATTAAAAACAAAAAAAAACACATTTCAGCATTATGATGGCTTTGTGATCTTACCTCATTGATGTTCAACTCATGTATGTGGAATGTTTTTCGACTATCTGATATCCAAAGAAAACTTTCTTTGCAGATTTTTTTTTTTTTTCATGCATTTTTGCCAATTTGTGATGATTATCATGCTTTGCTTTGGGGGGATGTTTGGCTGAAAATCTTGCTTTCCAAGTTTTGTATTCACATCATTGCCTTTGGTTTTTCTGTTTTTCATCACAACCTCTGTCTTGGGGTGGATTGCTTTTTGTCAAACAACACATTTTCCACTCCTCATCATATTTGGTTTCAGGGGGAATTTGAACAGGGTATGATTGCTTGAGCTTCATTCCCCTGTTGCCTGATGGAAACCAACTAATCACTCATAGTTGCCGTTTTTTAGACATGGAGCAAACCAAATTCAGTTTTGCCTCTCGTGCAGTGGGCAGGAATGTTCACTGTTGCATATTAATGAAAGCTGCTGATTTTTCACTTTTACAAAGACTTGGCTCACGGTGTTGTCAATCTGGAAGAAGAAAAAAAAAATTAACCCTCAAACTTGCAGCAGATTGTGGTAAAAGTGACTGTCGGCAGTTTCGGTGCTCCATCTAAAAAAAGTGATCACTAATCTCCTTGTTGCATCTGTCACATCATCTCACCTGTAACACCTGCATGTTATTTTCTCCTTCAGTGACAATGAGGACCATAAACCGTTAAAAGGGAGCCGCACGCCGTCCAATGGGACGGTTAAGAGAGACGACAGTGACGACAGTTTAGTTGACTACGGGGAAGGAGGAGACGGACAGTTCAACGAGGATGGCTCGTTTATCGGCCAGTATAGTGGAAAGAGTGCCAGCAGGGACACTGCTGAGGGCCACGAGAGCTCGGAGGCCCCGTCCCCGATTAATGCCATGAACTCCTTGAACTCTTTTGTGTAGCCTGTAACAGAACGGTACGAGGTAACGCACTGACTGCTCGACCCTCACATCCTCTCTTTAAGAGGGCTGTTTCCACACCGCATGGCTTTATGATCACATCTCCATCCCCGGTGGCACACACGACACATGAAGTACAGACAACTCGTCAGAGACATTTATGTTTTCAAGAGGACATCTTCACGGAGAAGCTTCGAAACCTGTGCTCATTACAGTATATCCCAAGCAAGCAAGTAGGAATTAGCTCAACCTGATATTTGATTTTAACAGTGCATGAAATGCCTGATATGACCTAAATCCATATATGAATTAACATTTTGATATTAACAAGTGTTGCATTCTCACCACAAATCTCTTATGGACTATGCAGTGCTCGTCTGAACTATATTTGTTTTTGTTACTGGTTATTATATTATCTACTATGTTCAAATAGTAATCAGTGTCTGCAGTAAATGACTATTATTACATGTATTTTTCCAACACAGAAGCTTGTACAGGAATCTGTATTTAATACTGTAATTCCTCCATATATATATGTAAATACTATATATATATATGAAGTGAACTATCTGTAAACTGAATACTGGGAGCAGTGCACACCGCATGCTTGAGATTTGCTGCATTGATGCATCCTCATCTGTCACCCGAATGATCCAGCTGCACCTGTGCTATGACGAAAGGAGGTACAAAATGCTGCATGGCATGTCACGTGACCTCGCAACCTTTGCCCTGCATGTAACCTCCTCTTACTGTGTTCAATCCGAAGGCCGTCGGGGGTTGTGTGTTTGGGGGGGGGTGTAACAGCTCGCCTGAGTCCCCGCAGCGCTCCTTCAGCAGGTAGTGCCTTTTGTACAAAAAAAAACAACATTTCAATTGTGAAGTCTCTTCCCACAGTTCAGTGACTGGAACAGAGAGAGGTAGTAGTAGTAGCAGGACTACAGAAGTCAAAGCCAAGGATGGATAAGATAAGCTTGTGGAGAGGACTCTATGGAGGGAGGAATAATTCATATACTCGTCATCTTTTTTTTTAAATGACACCTCCCAATGCCTTGAGACACAGGACTGGCTTTGAGTCATCGAAGAAGCTAAAAGCGCCCACATAAAACACTGTTAAAACCATGTCTGGTGCTTTTTCAAAGTCTGCAGTCATTGTGTACGATTGTATTTCTGCAGTGTATGAATGTGTGAGTGATATCTGTGTGTGTGTGTGTGTGTGTGTGCGTGCAGATACAATACATTATTCAGTTCCCATTAGGCAAAAAATGTTCACTTTTACTAACTACACTTGAGGGCCTTTGGACGGGATCAAGATTTATTTTCTCTTAACTTGCATCAAGTTTTTTTTCTTTTAAATACGTGTAGAATATTTGTTGAATTTGTAAATATATTAATTGATTGTACAGGGACAAGCAGCTTATAAGGCAGCCTAAGAGGCAATGTTGTGCATGATATGGTTTAACTTGTTGATAGGACTGTATTAAATATAGAGTACTTGTAGAGAATATACAGTATATATTCTTTTTTTTTTCTTGCTGTGCACAGTGTACATTGTACTGTAACTAACTGGACAGAAAAAAAACATGAAATTGGATTGTTTCCTGATTTGCTTGTCAGCAGTTACATAACTTAATTATTGTACAACATGTAGGATATAGCGACAATATTATTTGATGCACATGACTCTATTATTCTGATTTGTATTGGTTCTACGCAGTCCGAGCATACTGCCAAAACGCTTTTTTTTTCTGACAGTATTGCAAATGGTTTTGTATTTAAGAAACAGATTTGTACTAACAGATACTTTCTTTGTCTCTATTTAAGTTTCCTCCTTTTAGTGCAAGTATGAAATTCATGCTACTGGAAATATAATGAATGAATAAATAATTATCTGCTTTCATTTCCGTTTCCCGATTCTTCACTGAAAATGTCGCTCTGAAAAGAAATGATGCTCGTTAGATTCAGTGAGTCATAAAAACACGGCGTGCATGTTTAATGCTACATAATGTAACCCTAAATTATTTATTTCATAACCACGATTATACCACGTAATCATAATAGCAAATTCTACAACCATGAAAATGAAAAATGAATACAAGTCTGCACCTTTACCACAACAAGAAATGTTGTGTGTATTTGTGCTGTTTGTGGTTGTTTTCATGGGTGCTGTGTGGATGCGTGGACTTGTGTGGGTGGCTGGGTACTTGTGAAGAAGTACCCAGGTACTTCACTTATATAAAAGTGTCAAAGCAACAATTTCAAAATTGCAAGTAGAAGTCTTGCATTCGAAATCCTTCAATAAATACAAAAAATAATCAACTACTTGGATTAAATGTAATATTGAATGACATATTGTTATATATTACATTCTTATCAATAATAATGCATCAGTCCACTTGCAGCATCTTACTACCATAGCTAGATAGAGTTGGTTTAAACTTTTTGAAACACGCTGTAGGGTAGCTTAGTCCAGTAGTTCCAACCCAGGGATCAGGCAGTGGAGCGGGGTCAAAGGTTACAAGATAAATCTGACGGATTGTGATTGTGAGTTCTCTAAACTTTGCTTTCTGTGAAACAATGGAGTGGATGGAATCTGTGAAGTTTAAAGGGAAACATCTCTTGTTAGTGGTGCCACTAAAAATGTGATGAGAAAAATCCAAACCAATAATTAATATCTAATAATACACTTGAAGTTTATTTTTATGAAATAAACATATCAGAGTAAAGGATACAATACTACTCTGAATTGTGGTGGAATAAAAAGTATAAAGTAGCAGAAACTGTGTGCATGTGTGTGCGAGTGTGAGTGTGTATGTTGGCATTAAACCAACACCATCTCCTGCTGCACATGCTGAAGGAAATGATGCCAAACAAACACCAGATTCCAGCCCTCCAAAAACATCATCATCGCAGGAGCAGGTAAGACAACTGTACAAATGCAGACACACAACCACGCACGCCACACACAGATACACCTACGTCTACCCTGCAAAGTGAGCAGGCGCTGAAGGCGGAGGGGGGGGGGCGGGTGTGTAAATATGGATGCCTACACCTGCATCAGCCTCCTCAGTTTGAAGCAGCTATAGAAAGGCCTTATGGAACACGACAGTTGGGCTCCATCTTTTTGGCGCTCACTTGTGGCACTTCCACTTCCATTACAGTCATATTGTCAGGGTAATAGCGAGAGAGCGGCCCGCCATCTGGTGCATTATCACACAGCAATGGTGTCAGGAAGCGGGGATGTCTGGGATGTATCTAGTGTTTTGGAATTACTTTCTCTCCCTCTGGCAAGGACTCTCCGCCTTCTGTTAGTTCAGGTACACTAATTCCTTTCCCTGGGTAAAGTTGTTAGGAGATATTTCACCGGATTGTTTGCAATTAATAACAGCAGTCACTGAAAGTGGATTAGAGCTCTACGGATTCATGAACTGGGGTTGATGACTCTCCTAAAGCGAAGACAAAGATTTAGTTTTATGAAAGTATGAGAGCTTCAGCGTGAGTCGCAGCTGGTTGGTAAAGATGTCCATATTATTTCAGCCAAACAGATGACTCTCACACACGGTAGCAGTGACCTCAAAGACCTGATGACCTTCAGCTGCTCGATGATGATTCATCAAACTGTTTGCGTTTGGCAGATTTTCCCTCTTGCCTTTACTGCCACCTAGTGATATGAGGCAATTACACCAATGGCTGAAATAAGCAACAGGCTTTAAAATGTCATGCAAGGTGCATGATTTGAACTTCTTACTGTAAGAGACAACAAAGAAAATATCATACGCTGAGGGCACAGTTAGAACACGATGTTGAAGCGTCGTATTTGAATCATAATATGCTAAATTACCTTATATTTTAGGTGACAGCCTGTGAATTAGTTTGACCCTCTGTTGACATCCTCGGCTTCCCGTAAAGGGCTTAGTTATTTATTTTTCAGTGCAGCAGAATCACATTATTTGTCCGTCGATTGGTGATCATTGCCACCAAACAAGCAGCTGCCCCATTACCCTTCTGAACTCCACCCACTCCCCTCCCTTCCTGCTGCTCCTGCAGCCGACCCCTCCCTCCATCCTCTCATTCCTCATCCAATCCTCGGTGGATGCATTCTGTGTCGGCTGTTCGTCTGCCACGGCGTCCATTAACCATTCCCACCTCCTCTGTGTCCATCTCCTTGATTTACTGCTGGGTGGAAAGCCTGGTTTGAATTGATCTATAGCTGTTTTTATGTGTAGCTCCAGACTGCTTTCAATGGGGAGAAAGATCATTACACGAGCTCCAAGACCTGTTTCCAAACAACCCGGGAGCTTTTAAAGCACACTGTTTGCATCCCAGATGTTCAAGCGGAGGACGTGATCTTTCGGCGCCTAGAAGCTTCCCGATAAGACATTATGCAATATAAAGGATTTCAAAGGCAGGTGTTAGAAAAACATCATCATTTAGTTTCTGATATTTTCCTTAAGTGTGTGCCGAGCTTCGGGGCGTCTGTCCCTTTAGATGTAAGTGGCAGAGCCTTTGTGTCTTTATGTAAATTTGCCCTTTTCTGATGCTCTGAGAGCTGGGGAGGATAATTGTTTATGATTACTCTGTGACATTTCCATATGGTGACGGAGGGTTTGCCAACGCACGCGCACACACACACTCGCTGACATGCACAAACACACGTCTGTCAAGACCAAGCTGTTTGGAGCCTGAATGGTAGGTTCGGTTTGCCTGAAATTGAAAACCCCAACTGTGGGAGGGAAATCGCCTTTTCCAGTATAACAGTATCATTTCTTTAGCAGTGTTTCTATCAACTGAAGGATAGTGTTTTCCCCGAGGGGAAGCTGAGCTGATACAGTGGCGGATATCACTGTATTCCTGTTAGATGGTTGCCACATAAAGTGGGAGTGCTTTGTTCTATTGATCTGGAACTCTCCATCAAACCCCCCCTCGCTCTTTTTGTCATGATAGCACCGGGATTATAACCCTCTCCACACCCTGATTCCTATTCCCCATGCACCCCCCATCACCACCACCAGCCATGTCCCATGTGTATTTGGCCTGGTTGGATGGTGGTGGGTGTGTGGGTGGGGGTTACCTTCGCATGAACCCCCCGTGGAGATCATGGGGCTAAATCATGTTTACCCTCACCCCTCCCTCTGCTATCTCCTCCATGTCCCTCCTCCTCCTCCTCCTCCTCCTCCTCTGCCAGGCAGATAGATGACAGCCACCTATTCTTTCCTCCAGACAGCAGGGTGTTTGCTGTTCCTCTTATCCACCCCAGAGACCGGCCTTGTAACTGTGTTATTCACCAGCATGATCTGTCTCTATTTGCACTGCCATGTTGTAAGAGGAACAAAAGTGTTTGTTTGAGGGTTGAATACACCTAGATCTTGGATAACACACAAAAATTAATATCCTTTTAGGCCCCTGTGTTATGCTGCTCTATTTGGATGTCATGAAAGTGTTACTAAATCCCTTTGGCTTGGCTATTTTCTGTGGAGTGACGCATTTTTTTTATAATACATCCTCCTGGGCTGAAGATAATGACTTAACACCAGTTTCCATCTGAAAGGGAACAATAAGGTCTTGATGAAAAGTCTAAATAATAACAGCAGCCTTAGGGAAGAAAAAGAGCTCATAACCTTTCATGTAAAGTCATTTTCTGATCACATTAAAAAGAACTTCTTTGATATGTTCCCCCCAAATTCATCCAAAGGGGGCTAAGTCCTTCAATTAATTCTGCCCTGCTCTCTCTCTCAAAGATTCCTGCATTATTTATGCGGCCGCAGCCACAGCAGATTATTATTTGCTTTGTGGTGTTTACGTCCAAGATTTAAATCTAATCCCAGGGGATTGAGATGGTCTCGTGTTTGGACTGACATGCTGGTAAGGCATTATAATTAGTAGAGGTGCCCTTTTGATACCCGCCTGATGAAAAACAGGCTGACAGTTAACATGCAGGCTGCAGTCATACTTATTTCTCGTCTAATCCTTAGCGGTGTTCGGTAATGCAAACAGATTCATCTGCTTGTGTTTTGACATTTCTGCCTCTGCGGCACCAAAACAAGGAGTTGGTAGTCTGTGGTACTCGCTGAAGCACTGAAAAGTTTTGTGGAAAAAAAAAAACTGTAGAAAAGAAAAAAAAAATGTTACTCTGGATGATTCACAAATCTTACAGTTAAAATTTCTGAACTATTTTTCTTTGAAAGTAGTTCCTAGCTTCTCCTGCTAAGCACACTGTGTTGTCTAAATGAGCCTTTTGGGAATAATAGTGTTCTGTTTGGATGCTTCAGGTGTTCCCCGTTAAACAAAACACCGTGTTATCTTTATCATCCCTTAAAAGTATTTTTCTGAGAATCGGGGATGTTGACTTAAGTGCACACTTGGGGCAAACAATCTTCACTAGACCAAAATTAATAGAAAACAGACATTACTTGGAATGCAGTAAGACAGGTAGACAAAATTAAACAGAGGATGACAGACAGACAGGTCTAAAAACAGACAATATACAGTGGATAAGCTGGTTAAGTGCAAAGCAGGCGTGTAGGCAGGAGATTCGGTTGATTAGTTTTATAGAATAACAGATGTTCCGCTGTATATTCATGTACATCAGGGGACTAATACTGTGATTAAAGTGTACAAGGTATTAATATTCACATTTTTATCCAACGCTGAAGCTCAAAGCAGCTTTTAATGGGCGTGTTCACTTACAGTACGGTTGACTTTCAGCAGCTCTCCTGTCATGAGCGCCTCCTGTTAGCAGTTGTTTCAAATCCAGCCACAAAGCTCTGATAAACTCATTATATGCCCCCTGCCCAACGCCAAACCCAGACAAAGTCAGAGTTAGCAGGTGGCTAGTGAGCATAGCAGAGTCTCGAGGAGAGTGAATGTTGGACTTGACTGTATCAGCTAGCTGGGAAGACGGAAGACGGCGTCAAATGAGTGCTTTTGCTCCCACCTGTTGGATTTCAAAGTAGGAAACTGTTTGCTAACATACAGTAACTCTGTTGAGGTTACTTGTTTGCTTGTTTTACTGTGTTTTTCTGCCCAACAGAGGCAACAACAACAGCAAAAAAAATCGATTCAGCTTTTAGTCGTCTAGTTAACATAGCAACTTTCGTCGAAACAAAGCATCAACTAAATTTCAACGCATTGTTTTGACGCTGCGGAGCCAGAAATGTTAAAACATGAGCCGATAACACCGCACCAGGCTGTAAACATGTTTATGTCTGCTCTGAAGTTGGACATTTTAATATAGCGGCTTATGGAGACTGACTTGTCCTGTAGCCAGCCTCAAGTGGACGTTTGAGGAACTGCAGTTTTCGGCACTTTGGTGGCTGATCATTAAGTCTTGCGTTGAAGGCTAATGCTAAATGACGATATGAATGATGTACATTAGCTAACGTAGACGTCGTGGACTGCATTTGTAGACGATGAAACGATGAAATTAGACATAGCCTGGCGATGCTGGGAGTTGGTTTCGATCAAAACATTGCATAAACCATCAAATTAAACTTTCCAGCATAATGAAATATCATAATTTTGTAAACCTGCCTGTTCAAATCATAATAAAAAATAAATAAGAATAAAATATGTGACCTTAATTTGAATCTGTAATGGACTGAAGGCATCCCTTAAATATTAACGTTAATGTTTGAGCTCACACTGAGGCAAAGTTGGCTCATCTAATGTATGAATGTGACGTTAAAGGTGTATAATGAGTTATATTAAGCTGTTCTAAGCATAAAGTTGGTAAAGGGTCATGTGCTGCTGATGGAGCTCCTCTGGCACACGCAGGTCTAGCGCCCCCCTAAGCTGACAGTCATAACCCCCTCATCCAATCCGCGGGGACAGGACCGCTGCTCTGTCAGTCTCTTTCCCCGCTCCTGAGCGCCCGGCTCTGCGGTGCTGAGCAGGTGTGAGCATCGTAAAGGACAGACAGACGCCCGCGTTTGCCCGCTACGGAAGGTAAGGACACATGACGGGGTGGGGAGCGCTGGGAAGACGGTGAAAACGGGGATGTTTGATATTACAACCAGAGAAGCCGGCCGCTGCATTTTGACAGCTGGGAAATCAGTGTTGTTTACAACCGACTGAGTGGGATGCGAGGACGGGATGGAGCTTATGCAGCCCTCCGCAATGCAGAATTACTAACGATTTTGGAGGGGTAGGGGGAAAAAAAAAGAAATGCATTTATGTGCCGTGGTGACAGATAGCAGAGAGATACCGTGTGTGCAAGATCTGACTTACCGTGGCGTGGCGGGGATGATGCTGTTACATGATCTGCTGCACATCCTGGCATGCACTTGCCTCCCCACGCCACCGCACCCCCACCAAAAAAAAAAAATAGTCGATGCGCAGAGCGGATGCAATGATGTTATGATATGTCTCGGCGACATACAGCACATCTGCTGCGAATAAGTAATAAGTCCGAGTGTTAGATTCAGTTTTAATTAGAGCACACCGGAGGCCAGAGCCTCATAGCGCCGCACATACCGATGATTCAAACTGCCGCCTGCCTCTTGGCCAAGAGATTAGGAAGCACCCGCCGACTGTAAACACTTTTCATCTGGGGTGGAACTAAAACGCATGTCCTGGTGTTAGTGCCGCGGTTGATTGAGGCATATGGTTTTGTAATCTTCACCGGCAGACTGAGCTGTAGTAATGCTTAGTAATGGCCCATTGCGGGGTTATTCTATCAGGATGTCAGGTGCTGGTGAGAAGGTGTCATGGGCGCGTCCAGACTCACCAGACTAGGCTTCAGTGGAGAGAAACTGTTCATCCTACATGATGCCAAAGTCAGTGACTGTCAGTGATTGTCCTTTACAACGCCTGCATTCATCTCTTTTTTTGCTTTGCATGATGATGATGGAGTGTTAAATGTTTGTAATGATCTCACATAAGTCATGCAACTGTGCAGCAGTCCAGCATTGTCATTCTTTGGCTTTTGAAATCTGACAGTGATATATGTAGGTCACTGGTATAGGACATTGTTATGATCTCAGATAATAGCTGCCATGGCGCTCACACGGTGAAGTCTGTCTGCCAAAGACGGTTGCCTCCTCTGTTTCACATAATGGGCTGATGTTCAGATTAAGCACAGTTTTCAGAAGGTTTTCAGTAATGGCTCCGGTGCACGGCTCTGAGTGCTGCCACAACAACAACCTCAACCTTCCATTACCGTCTAATGAGCTTGTAATTGCGATTCATAATATAATAAACAACACCAAGCTGGAAGGGACTTATGACATCTAATTTAATTGTATTGTCACATGACTGATTAATAAATGTCTGACTGCTTCCTTCTCCTGGGCACTGTGCACTTTTCATTTGGCCGTTTCAGTGCCATGCACGAGATTCGTCACCGTTTGTCCTGGCTGAATCGGAGCCAGAAATGTGCCACGAAATGTCAGAGGGATTCCACGGCCGCCTGTCAGGTGGAGCACTTTATGAATCTTGTAAGCTTGACTACTGCTAATGCGTCCTGTGCCGTCCTGTGTACACCCCGAGGACGGACAGACACTCTCCTTCATGCTAGGTGACTTAATTCACTCTGCTCAGAAGTAGGCTAACCCGCTGCATGCGAGGCATCGTCTTACATTTTTACCTGCTCTATAACAAAATATGTAACATATAGGGTTTTGAATTTTGTAATAGGCCCTTCCCGTGCCAGCTCGTTGGCTGTGGGGCTGAAAATGCTTTGCAGAGCCTGCATGATGAAGAACTTTTTTACATAACGTGGTACCCTGCGAGATATAGCTGTTCTGTGATGCATTTCAAGGCTACAGCCTCAGCCTCCATTAGTGTCACAGTCAAATGACTCAACATATCCATACACTCACTTCTCCCTTGGTTTGAAGCGTCCGTCACACGCATCTGTCATGAATTGAGGTAGATGGGCGACCATCACCTGAGGCAGAAAATAGAACAGCGCTTCCCAGCTCCGCTCCAGCATATACCTCATGAACATGAGTTGGAAGATGAGTGATTGCATTGCTCAGCTTTTTACTGCAAATCTGTATGCATGGAAAGGTTTTTTTTTTTCATTTCCTCATGCCCTGTTAACGCTCATTTCTTTATATAAACAAGCGTGTTTCTTTGTGTTCACAACAGAGCCGTGGATGTTTGCCATCTGAGATGAAGGCAATTTTAGAGTCGTTTTGGGAGATTAGATTTGTTTCTCGATGTCCTTCTAAGCCCCGGGCGACAAATTCTTGGGCAAAGAGTCAAAGCATTAGCCGAAGAAGAGAAGAAGATAGATGTTGTGTGTGATTTTGAAAGGACTCTAAACTGATTGGCAGTGTTGGCATTTGGCAGCAACGGCGCCAGTTTGTTAGGGCGCTGTTTGCTCCGTCACACTGGAAGCAGTGTCAGTCACGCTGGAGGGAATGCATCCTGTAAACTCGTCTCACTGCTGAAGTGAACGATGCTACAAAGACCGGACAGCCTATGCAACATTTGTGTGCAGAACCACGCGCTCGCACTTAAAACGGCCTTTATCGCCGCGACTGTCTTCACCGCGTGCACAAGTGCTTTTTCTCCGTCCTGCTGACAAAACACGCGATGCCCTCGTCTTGATGCTTCCTTTAGATTGCTCAGCAATTTACGCGCCGGCGATCAATAGAGAGATCCACTAATGGTACGGCAGTGAGGCAGAGACATGATGTGTTCTGTGTTTGCCTGGAAACAGACCTCTCCTCTGTTCATGCCTGTGGAGGAGAAAGGGCCTCAGTCCCCCATCTGCCATCTATGGCTGTCTGAATGCTAGTTGCACTGGGCCTGCCATTGATTCTCCCACTGTGAGTGACCCTATAGATCTTGTGTGTAGAGGCTGAGCCGAGAGGGAAAAACTGGCGCTGTGCACATTTGTTTCCCACTTGTTGATTATCCATCTGATTTAGAAAAAGTTTGATCAAACTAAGTTAGTTCTGTTGTTAGCCTTTCAGATATCTAACAGTTTTGTGAAGCCAAAAGGTAGAAATGAGAAGCGTGCAGCTTAGAGCTGAAATAATTAGTTTTAATTTAGTTTTTTTCCATTTCTTGCAGGTCCTAACTTCTCAGATGTAATAACCCTTTGTCAAAGCCTTAACACAGTTGCCAACCTAAGTAGCTAGCTGTGTCTTTACACCGCCTTACTTTGTTTTATACAACTTTCCTCCCACTGTCACTTTGTTTGACTGAATAAGGTTTTGTCGTCTGGGCTGAAGTTCTATTTCTGGGCCCGCTGTTTCCTGCTTGAATCTAACGATCTGGAAAAGTTGCTCCTGGCTCTCCAGGAGGCTAGTTACTTTTAATTTCAGACCCCAGATGAATAACTATTCAGCCACACTGGATTAAAGTTTTCTGTGTGTGTAGGAGTGTGACTTATCTGGCTCTTCTCGCAGTCCCATGATGATTTGTACCAGCTGTATCTATGATCGAGATAAAATGCAGCCAACATAAATGGCATTCTGTTGATTTACACCAATGCAGCTCGGTGCTGAAGATAAAAATAGATTGAGCTGATATCAAATGCTAGTTTTTTTGGGTCTATTTATAGCATTGAAGCGGCAGGACAAAGCTATTCATTTATTGACGAGGTAAAAATAAAGGTTTTGAAGAATGGCTTGGTTGTAAAGACATCCAAAAGTGTCTTTTATCGTAGATCATTTAATCTTTTCCCCTTGCTTTTATCAGTGTGATTTTGCTTGTTGATAAAGTGCCTCGGTGACTCACGTGGATCCGCTGGTTTGTCTGCCAAAGTGATGTCTCATTTGAAAAAATCAGATTACTTTATTTCCATTAAGATAATGTGGACCGGACAAGAAGGTAATGTTTAGAAATTGCCCGGTATCTCCGCCTGCCACTCATGGGGCCACTCATAGGATGACATTGATCAATGTCATCAAAGTGTTACCAAAAAGTTTCCTGCTCAGTGAAAGGGATTTGCCAGTGGCCTGTCAGAGCAACTGAAGAGTTTAACGTCTCAAATAATTGATATAATAATCAAGATTTTAGTGGAGAAATGACTCATTTTATGAATGATATGTTCATTGGTTTACAGGCCGTGTTGGGGGGTGATCTAAAATGGTGAGTTTAAGTTGATAACGCATAATTAAAATCAAAATGTGTTCACTTATACTGGATAAAGATAGCTGATTATTGAGCATCATTCCCAGTTAAATACTGACAAAAATGGGAAACACACAAAGTGACTTGGATCGACAGATCTGGGAGCACAAGAAACGAGAAATGAGACTAACCAATCAACTATCTTTCTTTCACGAGCGACCTTACCTTTAAGAACAATTAAATTCAGTAACTAGGTTACATTTGACAGGATTTCACTTCTTTTCTCTGATTCGTCGCTGTTTTTTTTCTGTGGGATATTTTTAGACTTTACAATCAAAGTCAATCTTTTGGGATTTATGGACTCAATTAGAAAGAGATTACCAATGTGCGCCCTTCGCCTGCTAAATTCTCTTAACAGCATAATCAGCTCTTTAAATTTTTTCAGATAATGTTTGACTTGCTTCATTACAGTGTCAGCACAGAAAATTTGTTGTTTGCTTATTAACAGGGGAGACGTTATCGGGCTTTGCTGGCATCGAGTTTCTGCAGTAATATCAAGAGTTATTTTCTTACGGCGTCACTTAAATTACCTTTTGGCTGATGTTAACCAGTACTGAAGAGGTTTGTATTCAATGATGAGAGGAAGTAAAAGTGACAGTAGTGCAAGGTTAACAACTTTAGAGGACAGTTTACCCTAATTAAGTAGTCCATTTTAACCACCTAAATGTGAGCGGGTCTTAATTAAACTGCTCCTCAATGTGTCAGGTTACCTCTTGTGAATATGTTTGCAACATTTCACTGAACAGAAATATTGTGTTACACACAGTGGACTGACTTCTCACATGGGAGTCTTGAGCCATCTGTTTTTTTTTTGCACCTTCATGGATGCAGGCAGATACACTGTTTACGGGGCTGTTGAGAAGCTGTGCGGGCAAGAGAACAACAACACAACAACAACACAACAGCTATGCTATTTCGGTCTTGTAAGAGATGACTCTCCATTTCATGCAATTTGAAAATCAGTGGAGTGCGTCTGATTTATTCCCGGGGATTTCCGCCAGTGCTGCAATGTAGAAAACTTCGGCATGTGAGAACAAATAAATCCGTCATCTGTTGAGTTATTTTGGTTTTCCTCCGTGGCCTCACAAAACACAGAAGAATGAATGAAACTTGGTGTTTGTGACGGCCTTTGAGCAAGCTGTAAAATGAATGGATGGCCTTTTATCTAGAGTAGATAAGACATTTTGGGGAACAGAAATAATCACCTTTGTTTGGCAAAACTTTCTGACAGTAATTTGGAAGAAGAAGCTCTGTACCCTTCATCATTGATATTCTCAGCAACGGGCTATATTGTTTTGGATTTAATCCCATTTAATCTGTGTTCATCACGGGACTGTGAAAGCTTACTTTGGTTTCAACGGCGTGCACTGTTATCTTGTAGTGTCTGGGATATAGAGCAAGCCCGATGGTGCAGGGAACTGTCCAATTAGGTGCGAAAGCGTCCTCCTCTTTGGGGCGAAGCCACTCTTGGGGCCTTTGAGCAAGGCCTGTTGCTATGGTGCTGGGAACATGTGTGGAAGACAAAAACACACCTTCATCGACATGCCGGTTCAGCATTCAGGTCTCTCAAGCATAACCGCGCTCCTCTGCTTATACATCACCTTTCGTGTACTGTATGTTCTCATTCATGCTAACCCAGCGTATGTGTTGCCTCGCGGTGATGACGCACGCCGTATATGTTTGACAGCTCAGCTCTGTTACTGCATCAGCATACTAAACTGGAGTCATGAACTTCCCACCAGTTGTGTGTTCAAAATAATAATAGACCGAGGAAGTCAAAGGGGATTCTTACGCTAATCAGAAACGTCCTTGGTGAGAAGCGCACTAGCTCTTTAGCCGGCTGACCTCTAGCCTTCGGTAGGAGGGACTGTATGGGTGAGAAGTGTATGGATAGAAGGCTAATCGCAGAGAGAGCCCAAAGGCGAAGTCCTCCTGGCACGTGGAACGAATACTGAGAGAGTCAAGCTCTTGGGAAGCCTCATTATACATTTAGGGGCGTCCTGTTTTCCCTCTCTCTGGACAGCTGGACAGCTAAATTGTTTGTGGATCAATAGTTTAGCTTCCTACCGGCTCCACAGAGTGAGTGAAGTGCATTTAAACCCAAGAAATCCCATTACGCTTGGCAGAGATGGGAAACATGGCACTGGGGGCCTCAGCAAGTGCTATTGCTATGCCCATTATTCAATCTCCCTGTTTGTTTACCTGCAGTGCTTCTGCTGGGACAATCTATAGTCATTTTGCACTCATCTTATCTAATTTATTTTTACCCATAAAGATTCTTTGCTATACAGTTACAACCACAAATATACCAGAATACTCCCATATTTTTAAAAATAATATATGTACTTAAACTCTGTATATTTTAAATCCTTCATTGGATGCTGTAATTCCCAGGACTTTGCCTTTCACTGAGAGATCTTCACTAGTGGTATTGATTCCAAGTCATAAGGCTGTGTTGTGCTCCCCTACAGACTTAACTGATTGTATATTAATGCTGCTTATTATGACTTGAGCCTTGCTGCAGCCTGTCTGTATTGATTCAGCACTTATTTAGAATGCCTGTTGTTTTTCAGATCGGCTCTTTGGCTGTGTAAAAAGGCAGAGAGAGAGAGAGAGAGAAAAGGAGCAGGGATTGAGGGGAAAAGGGGGGCTGCGTTCGGGGGTATAATGAGAAACAGAGAAGGACAAAACATTTGGAGCTCTCCCTTCATTCCTTAGATCAGTGTAACCAGAAATAAAAGCTGTGGCTGGTGCAGGCTCTGGGCTGTGGGCCGCCGCTGTCTCCTCCTGGCTGTCTCGCTGTGCTCCCAGTGTATTTGTGTTTCGCTGGTCAGCTTGAGAGATCCCGGGCCTGCATCTCTACATGAAGAGGCCATTGATGCAGGCGGCATTAGCATTCGGTGTGGGCGAGCACGACAAACAGGTTGGTTTCCCATTTCACCCTAACAAACCTGCTCTCTCTGGATTCTCTCAAAGGGTCTCAAATCAACCCTCTTGTTGCATAGCTAATGAGAGCGGATAAAAGAGGTCAGACAATGCTTATGCAGCCCTCTTCAGTCAAAGCTGTGTACGCTTTGTGGGAGGCCTCGACCTGCCAACCATCACGTCAGGGCAAACACTTTTGAGCTGGCGTGACACTGTCACATCTGGCTGACAAACTCAACAAGGTGATGTAACCACCTGCGTCATGTTTTCTGTAGGTGCTAGTGGGACAATGCACCAGCACTAATAGCTTCCGACAAACTGCTCTAAAACGCCCCTGAACAAAAGTTGTTCTTTCCAGTTGGCATATCATTATTCAGATCTGAACCCAGTGTTTTTGAGGGAATTGGGCTGACTTATGCATGAGACTTGTGCACTAATTATGCCGCATATTCTTCTCCCCGGCTCGGTTTGTAGCGGCAGGAGCGTCTGTTGCAATCTGCTAATTCATGGCGCTGACATTATTCTCACCAAAGAAGTTTTGAACGTTGCTTTATGAAAAAAAAACACTTTAGATTCTGGTATTTACAATCTCTGTGTTTTAATTATCACAAGCAGACTTGAGAAAGTCGTCCTGATGCCAAAAGAGAGGGAGAGAGAGAGAGGTGGAGGGAGAGTAGGGGAAGCCAGCTCCCTAATTACAGATCTTCCTCTTCTTCCGTTGGACATTTAAGCTTTAGTGTAGGGGAATTTATATGAACAGTAAAGAGGCAGATAATGAAGATGTGAGTGAAGATACCAGCCTTTTTATTCTCATTACTGGCTGTCTAGACCGAGAGAGGTGCCAGCATTCACAACATCAATTCCCCACCCGGCTGCAAATGTCTCTCACATCATTACAGAGAGAAAAATAAGGCATGCATGCATATTAATACACTATTTGTACAGAGTTCTGTAGGGCCTGGCAGTGGACAGCCTTCATGCTGTATGTGTGGGCGTCATGGTGACATGTGTCAGTACGATAGTGGCCAGTGTCACTGGTTGGATTATTCATGAAGAAGGTGTAATGGCAGTGAGTGAAGGAAAGGGCATCCAGAGGTGAATCTGACTGGGAGAAAGAGCACTGAATCCTTTTTTTTACTGTGCTCTTTTCACACACACACACACCCACACTCACACACACAGACACACACACACACATGCGGGCACACTACTCTGCAGTACTCTGAATCTTATCTGCAACACACAGCTCCACTCATGCTGCACACACAGGGCCATAGTGTGTGGAGGACAGACGGAGTGAAGGGCACAGCGTCACAGTCAGGCAAGCACACATGCACCCTCTACACACACACACACACACACACACACACACACACACACACTCACAAACACGCAAACACACGCACAATAGACTGAAAGAGGAGGGGGCTGTGCTTTTTCTTAATTCCCCTGCAACAGAGGACAACAAGACAAAGCAAAACACTGCTCTTCTGTATGACTGAAGGGGGGGGTGGAAGCTACTTAATGTTGGGAGGAGTACTTATTGTTATTCACATGACCGACCAGATTATAATTTGACTCCAGGACAATGACAAGGTTGTAAAAAAATGTGTGCCAGCACCTAATTGTATACATTATGCATTAATCATCAAGATAGTTTCCCACAATAGGGAGATTCAGTTGTTATAGCAGCTCATTTACACAAGATGGATAAGAAATTACTCATAATTAAGACAAAAAGTTGTTAATTCATGCTGGTGTTAAAGTGTCGGACAGGTGTTAGACGTGCTACCAGCCCTACAGGTCATTAATTAAAGATCCAGCGTGTAGGATTTAGTGCCACCTAGCAGTGAAGTTGCAGAGTGTATACTTTCCCACGCCTCACCCTCTCCTGCAAAACTGAAATTTACATTAAAAGCAAAAGGTCATACCTAGATCAGTGTTTGATTTGTCTGTTCTGGGCTACTGTAGAAAAATGGTGGTTGAACATGGCAGACTCCATGGAAGAGGACCCGCTCTCTCTATAGATATAGAGGGCTTGTCTTCAGTTGATTATACGCAAATAAAAACATACCAGTTAATATTATATTCAGTTCCTGCCAACAGATACTCCTAAATCTTACACACTGGACCTTTATATAAAAAGACAGCGAGCAAAAAAAAGTGTAAAATTGAAAAATATGTGACTCTATGGACTATTTTTCTCGGTGCAGGCACACTGTGAGGTTGCCAGGCAACCGGCAGAGACATCTCTGGACAGAGTAAGGCTAGCTGTTTCCCCCTGCTTCCAGTCTTTATGCTAGGCTAAGCTAACCCAACCTTCTCCTGGCTCCAGTTTAATATTTAATGGACAAACGAGAGCGTGGTATTGATCTTCTGTGCGATGAAGCAAACAGTTTCTCGAGATGTCAGACTAATTATCAAAGGGAAAAACTGAAGTGAGTGAGAATTTTGGAAACACTTTCCTCTCAAAGAGTCCATGCGATATGAGATGTCGAAAAAGAGCGGATCAAGTGCTGCTGAACGAAAGGTCACAAGAAGAATGAGGCTACTAGAAAATCTTTTGAAAAGTAATGAAATCAGTGCTCGGTGCTATGCAGTTTTACTCAAGCATTGACATGAATAAAAGCCAGCACAATGTAGGTGAGAGGGCCCCAGGAGTACTCTTAGGGCAGTCAAGCAAAAGCATCTGTTTGGAGCATAACATATGAAAAGTCTCTTAACCTAGTTTAAGCTTTCTTGCTGCTACTGAAGGGAACTCGAGCTTGATTGGAAATGCCGTAAACCATGTAGCTGCGTGGGTTGCTAATCTGAGCTGTAACGGCAGTTGGACTGCGCTCAAACAGCTTCATAATGATAAAAAAAGATGATTTTGTTATGTAAAGTGATAATCTTGCCAGAAAGCCCCCACACATCTGCACCTCCTTATGCTGACACAGCCAAGTACGTAATGTCATGATGTGCCAGTTCTGTGCTTGAGTTTGAGTTTTTGAAGAGACGGCACACTAACCCAATCACAGCTGATCATGCTCTAGCATTGTAATTTAAGCACTCCTTTTCAATACATCTCCCTCTGTTTTTTTGTGTTGTTTAAGTGGGCACCTGTTCTGAGTCATGAGCCACGATCACATGGTGTGACTTGGCCAAGAGGCACCAGATGACTCAGGTCTTTGCCCAGGCTGTTCTCATTGTCAGTCGGCACGCACACTGCTTTCCAACAGGCTGTCTGACTGTGGCCATGTGCTCAGCTGTAAACACAGGTGACTGGGTCTGTTGACATGGACACTGTGTTCTGAACATGCATGTTTAAGCTGAGGGAGGGGGCGGTGTGGATAAAGTGATATTTTGGTTAATACAAAGGAGACAACTGGCAAAGAAACGGTGAATCGGATGACGTTTGCACCAGCAAATATTCACTTTCCCCAGCTGTCATACTCAGGTTTCTGGCAATGTGAATAAGATATCATGCTGACTGTTTCAAATAGTATAGGCGGCTCCTCGAGGAAGGAGGACTCGAGTGCCAAATATCAATCAAATATTATTTTACACATAAATGCGCTCATTGAGAGGAGCTTGCAGGGGCACAAGTAGTGGAGGAAGACTTCCTGATGGGTAAGCATGAATATGCATGGCGCTGCTTAAAAGCACTGGCACAGCCTAATACAGTATGGCAGTCAATGGTTTCACAGAGCAGGCTTTGTCTTGTGTGCTTTCAAGACTGGAGGAGGTGTCTGAGGCTCTTGTTTGAACTGTTCAGCCCTAAAGTGCCACTAGAGACTTCTCTAATCTTGCTTACGAAAATCTTTAAATCTAAATGCAGCATCATATGAGGAGCCTTATTTAGGGTTCATTATCTTTCCTCACTAACTACTTAATTGCTTATTTATCTGTATAACATAAAGCAATTATGCTCACTGAGGTTGAGTTGTTTTAATGAACCACAAACTGATAAGTTACCAAAGTAAACAACCCAGCATGTGTCTGTCCTTATCTTTAAAGAGGCCGCCCTATGGCCCTATTGCCCACATGGACTGGTACTGTTGCATCAAAGGTACATTGTGAGTTAACAGCCACAATAACAACAGATTAAATCATCATTCCCAAATGTATGCATCAGCCTGCTTTCGTTTCCATGCTTCTGTTCTTATCCGTTCTTCTGCAGTCTCTGTGTAGCTGTGCGTCCTGACATACTCTAAGAATGTGTGCGCTGCTGTGGCCACACGTTTCCCTATAGGCACCGATCCTGCTGAGAAAATAATAACCTGCTGAGACATTATTCTTGCACTAACATACGGCAGTTCACTGCTGATATGCAAGGAAACATAGCGCATAGGAATGTGTACATGTACTAGTCTAGAACCTGAGCAGTCACATGGGGACTTCCTGTATTTTAGCAATTCAAGAAGTTGGCGTAATTACCGGCAACAAAAAAAGACCAATAAAACGGTGCTAGGCGGCTTAATGGAAAAAACACAGTGGCGCGAGAACGTGGTAAATTTGACACAAAGGATGTTCTATGCTTTTTGTTGTATTGCGTTATTGAATATGCAAAAAACAAATTGATCCTGCTAACAAATACCCCCCGATAAAGCTTATT
This sequence comes from Nibea coibor, assembly GCA_023373845.1. Classification (NCBI taxonomy): domain Eukaryota; kingdom Metazoa; phylum Chordata; class Actinopteri; family Sciaenidae; genus Nibea; species Nibea coibor. The sequence goes on from CM041721.1 coordinate 20,620,183, forward strand.
TCTCTGTTCCATACAGCTTTATTGTTGTCCTCATTATTGCATAAAATCCACTGCTGAAAAGCATTATTCGGTCCTGTTTATGTGAAGATTGCCAGTGCTCAGCTGTTTTGGTCTGGTTTTGGTCTTTTCATGGACTGCTGTGCTGACAGTAAGAAAAACACAGACTTCCCTGTGAGAAATTAAGCAAAAAATAAGGACTATAACTTGGCTTTGGAAACTAGGCTTTGTTTGTAATCATACTAATTATTCTGTGGACTGATTGTGGAATTGATACAGAGGTATCAGGGCTGTATTACAAAATCAATACACTGCTGATTGATCCAGCCTTTTGGACTCAGATTTATCTGATTGTTCTGACAAACATTGATTTTTCTTCATTCCTCAGACATCCTAACACGTGAGTGAATCGATTAGTAAATGCCGATGATTGGCTGGTGTCTCACACGCATCCACAAAGATGTCACTGTATCTCTTGCAGTGAAAAGAATCTTGTTCGGCCTGTTCCCATCAATGACTTACATTGTGTCTTAATGGTCATTATATTCTCATATGCTTTGCCATTTCACAATCAGTATGTCTGGTGATGAAAAAAAAAGTTTCCCTCAAGTGTCGAGGCCAGGAAACACTGCTCACTTCAGCTGGCTTGCATTTACAGTGCAATGCAGACGTACTACTTATTCACAACCCACCCACCCACCCACACACACATACACACTCAATGTTGGCTTGCTGGGCTTCTCTGACAAAGCTGAGGGAAAACGCAGGAATTAAGCAGCATATGTTGGAGAGGATTTCCTGGTCTGATCGCACGTCGAGCAGATGCGGAGGAAGGTAAAGATTACAGCCACAGCTCTGTGTCTTCCCCACTTCAAGCCTCCTCCGCCGAAATCTTTTCACCTGCAGTTTGTTCAAACTCTTCGTCTTGTCGTCTGTGTACATGTTGATAATGAAGACAGAATAGCACAGGCATGAGATTCTGCTTGTGAGGAGGAAAAGTAGAGAGTGAGCAGTTAGCTGGCGATGTCTTTTTTTCTTAATTATTATATTTTGGTTCAATGCTTTGATGTACAGTAATAATTAACACAGACAATCTGGTGTTCGTTCAGTTTCCCTGCTCTGTTGCCAGTGGAGAGAGATCAGGTTTGTTTGTATTTAAGCATGTTTGCATTTGAGTTCTGCCTTTACAGAGAGAAAGATAAAGAGAGGGAGAGAGTGTCAAGTCTCCAGGACAGTGGGAGACACAAACACGGGACCTGGCTTCTGTGCTGTGACCTTGTTTGCTAATTAAGTGTCAGACCTATTTTTCCACTCCAGAAAGAAAAGCTCATATCTTAGAGCCGAGATTGCCAGAAGGCGATGGGAACATTGGCTCCTCGGGGTCTCTGTCTTTGTGTGTGGGCGTCTGTGTGTATGTGAATAAAAGTCAGGAGGAGTATCATTAGAGATTCTACTGGATGGGTAGCCCTTTCTCATGAATACTGCATAAAGCCGTGAACACAGATGTAACAACACAGTATAATGCTGCAAAAATGTCACTGTTACTGTCACAAGTATTGGCACCAGTGATTTGCGTCACACAGGCCCAGTTTGACTCTGAATTCCTACACCAATAGTAAATTTGTCACACGGAAGACAGCTTACAGCGAGGGAAGACTCTGTATGGCATGAGTTTGTGGTTATTGTATTATTAAGTCATATCTTAAATGTTGACTTCTCCAGGTCTTGAGTGTTCTGGCAGCGGATCGTTCTGCTGCATCATAACCACATTTAAAGGTACAATCAGCTGATTAGTTGATCAACAGGGAATTAATCTGCAACTATTTTGATAAGTCTTCTTTTTTCATGGTATTAAATTAAATGGTTGCAATTTGGACTGTTTGCACAATACATCCAACTTGGGCTGGCAGGAATATTGATTTTTTAAAAACTTATTTTTTTTTTGACATTTAAAGGCCCAAACATAAAGTAGCTTGAGGAAATAATCAAACATTAACTGATTATTAATAATAATCATAAGTTGCAGCCCTTTTCACATGTTAGTACAAAACAAGCTTCCTAAAATACTGATAATGATGCCCATGTTGTGTTTGTTTGTCTCTGATTATTTTATCTAGATAAATTCCACTATATATATGTGTACTATAATCACTCAGTCCTAACTGGAACAGAGACATAGAAAAAGTAGAAAAAGTGATTATTTTCTCCATTTATATCACACTGCAGGTTGATCAAACCGACTCGAAAAGTTGTTTTCTTGACATATTTCCCCTTGTCTCTTTGCATCTAGCTGCCTACTTTACATTGTATGTGTTTTGTTCAGCGAGCATGAAATCCGCCCTATTTAACGACGTCCTCCCGTGTTCCTCGAGATGCAAGTTGAAGGACTGAGAACGACTCGCTGACCCTTCCTCTAAAGGCTCCTATAACTCCATTGAAGGTGCTCTTTTAAATGAACAACAGATTTCGCCGCAGATGTTTGGTTTATCTCTATTGTATTCCACTTTGTTATATATGTAGCTGCAGGCTAGAAGTGATTGTTTGTCCAGTCCTAAAAAGAGCAGCACGGGGCGTGTGACACATATCAGTCACTTGAATGCCTGTGTTGACCCACATTTATGAAGGCCTGGGTCAAAGGAGGGGCAGGCTTCCTCACAGCATAGGGCAGATATCTAGTGTAATGAGCCTTAATGTAGCACCCAGTGACACGACATACGTCAGACACAGATAGCCAAGAGGAGACAGGATTTGCGTTGTTCTTTGGCGAATTATTCAAGCCGAAGCAATTGTGTGTTTTTGCTGTGCTCATTGTTGTGTAATGCAGACCACTGCTGCCTGAACAAAAACACACAAGCACACACACATTTACCAGGGACTCCCTGTGTTTTGTGTGTCTTTTTTCCTCACATATTTACAGATAAACATCCAGATTGAATAATTCCTAATTTAAAACCAATGAATCCATTTCCTGATTGGATTTGTACACATGTTCTATTGGACATGGCAGACAGAAGAGGACAGGAGAAGATGGACTGGGGGGAGGGAAGGATGTTCAAAACTCAGTGTGACTCTAAACCTTATTATCTTTGCCTTGATGACTCCTCTGGTTCAGGAATCAATACAGCCTGACTGGCTCCAGGGGCACAGGGCCCACTACAGGAAGCGGATATCTCCAAACTATCCATTATGGATGAGAGGAGAAGTGTAAGGATGGAGAATAAGGAGGAGGAGAAAGACCAGAAGAATTTTAAGGCAAGGCCATATGAGAGGGATAAGAGGTTGGAAATATGGGAAGGAGGGATGAGAAAGGAAGTGAAGATGGGAGGAAGAGTTGATCCACTGGGTGGGTGGGAGAGACGGAGGTGAAGATTGCAGCAGGGCAGCGAGCCTTGCAGCTGTTTGTTTTTTTGTTGTAGCTCAGCTGCCTCGGTACGGCTGGCTCCTGCTGTCCCTTCAGTGTGGCTGTGATGTTTATTTCCAGCTGAGGGAACGGACGCGGCCCCGCACGGCTATCAAAATGAAATTGTCTTCTTCCCTCCCTCCCACAGTTTGTTCTCACCCCTGCAACTCGCCAGCAACATGTTTTGTGTTACTTCTTCTTCTTCTTGCAGGAGCACCTTTCACGCGGTGCAAACCGTAGACTTTTTACTTATCCTTCCTCGCTGTAGTGATTTCTTCCTCCTCACTGCTACCGTGCTTTTTAGCCCTAATGTGTGTGGAAGAAAGACACATATGCAACCCCAACCCCCTCCACTCTCTCTCTCTCTTCACTCTCTTACTCTCTTTCCTCCTCCTCCTCCTTCTCCTCCTCCTCCTCCTCCTCCTCCACTCTGATGTGAGGTCACAGCTGGGGAGCCCCGCGATTTGACAGCTTAATGTTTGTGTGAGGTGCATCTGTGTAGCTTGTGTGCTGCTGACTGCCTGCGATAGAAGAGGGCAGGATGCCATGACAGTGGTTGCTAACCAGCACTAGCAGACTAGCAGTTTGTCCTCAGGCATACTGTGGCGGAGAGATATACAGCTGGCCTCACTGCTGCCAACGCTAACGGGACTGTAACTGCGGGCATGTTGGGGGGGCCTCTGCATGCACCTCGGGGCTGTGTGCTCTGGAACAGAGGTGGGTGGCAGAGTGGGCTCACTGTTTGGTTTGTGTGTGCTGTGTGTGGAGGAGCCAGAGCAGAGGGGAGAGCTGAGAAGTTTGCTAGCTTCTCTCGGGTTATTGTAAAGTGTGTGTGTGTGTGTGTGTGTGTGTACTGTATGTGTGCTCAGCTCAACTGTGCTGGCTCTGTGATTCTGCTTTCTGCAGGGGGAACAGCTCATTATCTGCCTTTCAGAATAAAGCATCCTACCTCAGCGCTGCAGCGCTGCACCCTGAAAGGATGAACCTATTGAAGCATTATGTGTGTGCGCGCGCGTGTGGTTATTGTACACGTGCCTATTAGTTTGCAGGTTGTTATAAGGGAAAGGTTGGTGAGCATTACATTATATGTGTCTCTGTAGTTGCATCTCTTCTTCCGTGGATGTGTCTGCCTGTAAGTACATGATGGAAGACAGTCTTGTCGTGTTTACATTCGTCTTACTTGAAGCTTACACACATTTCAGCCACAAAGCCACTCATTAAATATTCACTGCTTATTTTCATTCTTTTTGTGTTAACTACTGTATAATGTGTCACATGTACAGTGTGTGATTTATTCATCTCAGGCCTCACGTGAGGTATTCGCCCTACATGCCCAGTGCGGCCAGTATCTCGATGCAAAATTCAAAAGACTCTTCGAATAAATGTGTCAAAATAAAACACAAGAATCTGGTGCCAGAACATATATTAAGATATTTTGTATATTCAAATTACTTGCCATTGGGCATTCTGAACATTCTTGCCTGGGTGCATGTAGATTTTCATAATGTACAGATAGCTCTGGTACGAGTCTGAACCCTGCAGGAAGGAAGAACAGGGAGCAAAATGCTGCTGCGTCCAAGCAAAACTGTGAAAACAACAACAAAATACTGAAAAAAGTAGAAATTTGCTCTTTCTACCTCAAAGACGTGGTTGTGATCCAACCACTTCAGTCAGCAGCAGATGCTTCTTTAGCCACCAGGCAACGATATTCTAAAAAGTGAGGCATATTTTCTATTGTTTATATATTTAGAGGGTTGTAAGTGGTTATTGCGTGTAGTTTTTAATTTAAGATGTATTCAGATATATTTCTTTGGTTAGACCACAACAGCGGGGCCAGTCCTATAAACCCAAAATCTGTAACTGACTGACTTTTGTGTGACTAAGTGATGAAGTTACACCATTAGCTGCTGCCATTCCCTGCATCCGTTTCAAATTAAAAGCCCTCGTTAAGAATTAAAAGCCCTAAAGTGTTTCATACACTTCATCCAGCCATGTACTAGCTTTTGACCCAGCCTCTTATGTTTTATGAATCACGGAGACCGTATTTTGGAAATGCCATTTGGATTTTTTAGCAATGTCAAAGGCCAAAACACCAAAATCCAAAATACTCTGCAGTAAAAGAAACACATATTTCAAATTGACGTAATAGGAATACTTCCCCCTGAGCTTCATCACAATGTATGCTGTGACAAGGCTGTGCCCTATATATGCATTGTTCATCCATGTGTGTCGATCCATAGGTCTTAAGTATTCAAACTGTGTTGGAAATGTCGCTTGTGGTGAGCGATTTTCCCGCTCAGAAGCTGCTTCACGACTGTCACTGTGACCTTTATGTAATGACTGAATTTATATCATCGGGCTTGTACCATCAGCGGCAGCATGACACTGTCCCCTTACTCTCAGAATTCAACTCTTTCTCTCTCTCTGCTTTGAGAAAATGTTGTGAGAGCCAACCCTTCATGTGCAGAAGGTTTTATGACGTGTATGTTATGGAAATGGATGAATAATTTTCAACCAAAGGAGCGAACTGAATATTGAATAAATGACTTTGGAAAAAAGCACCAAGGCAGCAAATCAAATGATACCCCAAGGTGAAATAATTTTGGCTTCCAATTTTATGGGCTCAATAAAGTTTCTTAAGACATATTTTCAGCTTCTTGCAGAACATGAAGAATAAAGTTTGAATAGTTTTGCTCATTCAGAGAGAGAGATTTGCTAGCTTTGCCAGTTCGATGTGGGCTATTTATCAAAATGTGACGACAGTTTTATGGAGATTTGCTGACAGGTCACTCTCAAACACGACATTTTGTCTGTCTAACTCTTAAGTTCAAACCAAAGATTTTTTCTACTTTAACTACTTTGATTGTTTCTGATTGACTCGCTGTACTAGAATGTGGAAACAAAGGTTCCTGGGGATTTAATAGCTGTTGTGACACATGGATCACAGCTGCTAGTTTATTCATTATGAGTGCTTTTTAAAAAAAAAAATCTCTCTTGTTTCAAATAATCAAAGTAATCCAATTGCGCTCCCTACCTTCACCCCCAGCTGACATACAACAAAAACACCTTTCAGAGTACCTTATTCACCCAAACCTCTCAGCACTACTCATATTAACATGCACACAAAGGCTCTTTTGGGGCGGTTGGGCTCTTCTTCGAAGTCACATGTTGTCCGGCTTGTTCTGGCTCTATTCTCTTCGGACTAAATCACTGAGCAACAAATAAAAGGCTTTGAGGAAAGGATCAGATCTGGGCAATCAGGGGCAATTTACTTTGGCTTAGACTCGAGCCTTTGAGAGACTGTAGCCGTGCTTGTCCTATTATCAATCAGCCATAAACGGCAGCAGGAAAGGCCTATTAACGTTATGCAAGACGAGTTAATTTATTCATGCACAGCATGTGAATAAATTCTGATTCACTGACCTGTTCTTAATCTGTTGCACATAAAGTGACAGGCAGACTTGATTACACATACACACCAACGTGAAAGAGCTCAGAGCTAAAGAAACACAAGAGGGTGTTTGTGGGAAGAAAACTGTTAAACACCATCAACAACTGTACGTTAGAAGAAAAGAACAATCAGTGTAAGAAGGCAGATGAAAAGATAGATTGTAAGAAAACCTCAGTGGAAATTCTGTTTGAGTGCAGTGAATGCTTCATAAGGGCTATGAACAGTGTCATTGAATATGTATTTCTGATATTTCAGGCGTTCAGTCTCCTCATTATACTGCTGACATCCAACACCACATCAAATGTGATCATAACGAGATACCAGGGCAGAGCAGATTATAGACAGCTAAAAGACTTACCACAAATGAGGCTCGCATGCCTTCCAACAGCGTTAAATAGTCAGATCCAGTCTGTGGTGTCACCAGATCTAGTTCAAACAATGATAGGAGTTAATTCTTTGTTTAAGTTGGTAAGAGCGAAAGTGGGTAGAATTTAGCGATTTAATGGTTTACACTGTGAGATGCATGATCACTCAGGCGCTGCTCATAATTTGCTGATAAATTCTCTGAAGAGGTAATTGGATAAGGTTTTAATTTCACTGCTTACGATCACACCCCATGTGCATCGAGTGCCATATTGAAATTTTCCTGTTTGTGCTTTCTGTGCACTTCTTCACAACATGCACTTCCTGAAAGAGATTGCAAATGGTAAATGGACTGTACTTACATAGCCTTGTATCATTCACCCATGCTGCTCTGCTCAACTGGTAGTTGAGGACTATGTATTGTAATTTATATGTTGTAACGGGCAAGAGATGGCACATCTGTTGTTATTTAAAGTGATTGCATGCAGGTACTAAATTATGGAGTCCTTGTTTCTTGTTTATGTGTTTTCAGTCTTCAGACTAAATGGGAAAATTCATTACAAACGTTGCCCCAACTGAAATTGAAGATATAAAGATATGCAATAGTTGAAATCTAATCTACTCCTTACCATATCAGAAATACAGTTTATGCCCAATACGCTGTCAGTAATGAGGCTATATCTTGCCCAGCTGGTGTCCTCAATCATATCCAGTATATTCAAGAAATCTATCTAACTTAATCAAGTAATCATGTAAATGCTGATGCTATTGCTTCTATCTGTTGTGGTCAGAGCGGTGTTGTGTAAACTCTACAACATGTACCCGCTCTGGATATACTGCAGCGCTGTAACATAGACAGAAGGGAGGAAATGATCCTCTTTTTTTTTCCTGTCAGAGGTGAGTTTGTGCTGAGTCAGAAGTCTCGGGTAAATTACATTGGAAGAATAGAGAGAGAGAGAGAGAAAGAGAGAAGCCGGGGCAATGAAGCCAGCCGTACACAAGCCTTATGCTGTGTCAGTGCACCCTGTGCCCTGCTTCACATGCCGTCATTTGCATTGGTTTTAAATTAGCCGGGGAGCTTATGGTTTATGAGAAAAAGCAGAGTGCTCGCTCAAAGGAAGAAATGGTACTTCTTGCTTTTTTACACAGTTCCCCTAACCTTTCAGTGCCCGGTCTGTTTGGTCTAAATGGAAGCCATTAGATTGTATTTAGTCTCAAGCATCATCTCCAGCTCTCTTGACCTGACCCATTAGACTTAATGACTTGAAGGTTAAGTGCAGACTTTTGTAGATTTCACATTTCACTGGCTACATTTTAGTACGACGTGCTTACTCCCCGTAATCTCTTTCATTTGCCGTAATCACTTATGTAAGATGACTGACCCACAAAGTTAATGTTATGTGTGTTTCTCATTCTCCAGTCTTATCTGTGTTTACAATTCACAATCCCTGACACAATTTAAAGGCAGCAGGATGGATCGAGATCAATCAAGATGCATTCTCTTCCCTTAGAGCGTCAGCTGGACGCAGATTGCCAAGTAAGATAGATGGTAATAGGATATCTGGAAAGTTCTGGGACCTCTGCATGATTAAACACCTTGAAATCCAATAATTTGAATCAATTCATCGCACTGCGTTTTGTTGCACTAGCACAAAGGCTTTTTTTTTGTTTCTTTTTAGCCTGATCACACAATTTATCATGTTGTCAGATCTGGCTGCGAGCAATACCAAACCATTCGCAGCTCAAACGCTGCACTATGTGGCAATTCAGATCCGACTCCCTCTGAAGTCAGGCCAGACTTTTTGGTAGGAACACACAAAGCTCCTATACATCCCAAAATCTGCTCTAGTGCCCCCCCCACCAAATCCCTATAACGCCCACGTTTTCTCGGTTTATTCAACCCAAAGGCAGCATGAGAGAATTGGTATAATGATGGCTGTGTGTAACACTCACAACACACACCAGGAGCGGCTGAATAATAGATCATAATTTCTCAGACCACGAGTAGACTTGAGAGGTTTGGGGTTCAGTGTCTTGTGTAATGGCTCATGAGTGTCTCTTATTTGAGTTTTTCTCTAGCTCTCAATTTTCTGGTAGTCATGACCCTTCACTCAGGAGGAGAGCACTCTAAACTTCTGAAAAGTTACGGTGTCAGTATAAAGCAGTTTAGGTGTAATTGTTGCCCAAACAGTAAGGTATTTTTGAAGTTGATTCCAGTGTATCTTATATTTTTCCCTGCATGGCAAACACACTGTGTTTTTGTTAAGGATCTGTCCTAAAGAATTGTAACCAAGAACGGAGTGAAAAATAACCTTGTCAGTGATATCTGGAACGGAGCAGTGATATACTGCAGATACTGTTTCAAATCTACCTCGAACAGCCTCATATATAGTTACAACCTGCATTCTTTTTGACTAAATTACAGATATTTTCTGGAAACTTTATTGATCTTTCCAAGGGAATTTCTTTTTTCACCCAAGCACACACACGGAGGACTCACACATGCAGATGTGTCGCACACCCTGGGAGCAGGTTGGGGGTTCGGTACCTTGTACAAGGGCACCTCGGCAGCACCCAGAGGGTGAACTGGCACCTCTCCAGCTACCAGTCCACCTTCCCAAGCCAAATCCCTAGAGACCGAGCATCTCAGTGTGTATATGTCCTTTGTTTTACATGTTAATAGACTAGGCATACCTTTGGGTGACAGGTTGTACCTTTTATAAACGGAAGCTTTGAATTATTCAGTCTGCTCATTCCTTAATCAAAGTGAAAGCAGGTAAAAGTAGACTTAATCCTACTTCTATTCAAGGAGACGAGATGAATGAACTTCAAAGAAGAGCTCATTTTTTTTGTTGGCTTTCTTTAGAAAGAAAAACAGAAGAGGTGAAGGGAAATGAACTCCTGAATGCGCTGCTGACTGAGAGAATTATACCTTATATAACTTCCAAATTAGCAATCCATATCACCGCAACAGTCAGAAGCGTTTTGAAGCTCCTCTGCAATGGGCCTCCTTACAGGAGAAAAATTGTTTTCTCTGCAACAGCAGTGAAAATGATGATCATGATAGCGGCCTGCTGCCAGGCTAATGATGAGAGTGAAGTGGAAGGAGGGTGGGGATAAAGTTGGGGTGCTAGGAGAGGGCGGGGGGTGTTATTTGTGACATATTGTGTGTGTCTTCATGTTGTATTTTTTTTATGCTGGTGTGTTACCGCATGTGTGTGTGTGTGTGTGTGTGGCGGCAGGGGGGGAGGCTTAAGAGATTAAACCCCAGCCCGGCCACAGTGACGGGAGAAGACCCCTCTGTGGAGCGCTCTCGCTGCGGGGAGGCTCCTTCAGTGGCGTCCAATTTGCATGGCTCCCTGTCCTGCTCTGGGAATTAGCCTTTTCTTTTCCCACTTTCCCTCCCGCCTCTTTGCACCTTTGAGAGAGAGAGAGTGCTTCTATCCAGCAGCAATGCTTTTTTTTTCTTTTTCCTGAGGCAGACAATGAGGCAGGGAGAATTTAGGACACTTGGCAGGGTAGGCATGTTGGAGGGGATGGGGACACGGGCTGCTAAGTAGCTCATCTTGTCACATAGCCACTGGCATGATAGCTCTCTACAGTAAGGTAAGCACTGAGCAGAGTCACACCACACACACTCCTTGTCCTGATTGTTTTATTGCGTGTGGCGATATAATAAGAAACCTCCTCCTCTTCTTGACCAAGCAATTACGCGGGGATGTTTGTTTAGCTTATATTTTGAGTTCATTTAAATATTCAGATTGTCAATTAATCTGCGGCACAGAGTTAGATTCACACCCTCTAATCCAATAATGGCATGAATGGGAAATGTGGGGAAGAGTCGACTTAAATGAATCGCTCTATTGTTGACCATTTATTCCAACTACCCAATGCACTGTTCTCACTTTCCCTCTGAGACCTTTCTTTGTGCGATCTGAAGGTATTGATTGTTTTCTGTGTATACTTCAGGACGCACTAATCGCACTAGACGGCTCCCTTAACTGCACAGCTTCGCCATCAAGTGCGAGCAGCGCTCTGTCACTTAGTAATTACAGTTATTTAGCGCAGCTATCAGTGAACGCACGCCCTCCTATAGAAACCTCTCAGCCAATATCTTTATTGGACAGATGTGGCATGAAGTAATTAAGCTGAGCACTCTTTCTTTATTGAGTGCAAGTCTCCTCTGACCTTTGCCTGCCTGTATGGCGGTATTTATCATACGTGATGTGACATACTTTCCATGCACATATAGTGTTTCATATCTGGGGGGGTGCTTTCTCTCGAGTATTATCCTCCCATACAATATATCACACTCTTGTGTCGCTGGTGCACTGAAAGGTCAATGTGTTTCTGCCTTACGGATAACTGTCTTAACATAAAAACAAACTTGAAATCTTTTTATTGTTGCAATAAAGATTTCACTGTTGGGTGCAAACAGTAGTAACACCAGAGTGCCAGACCGAGGAGGTCAATCTTATTTATACTGCAGTTTCTTGGTCTGCTTTCAGATTCAGTGTGGTTAGTATCTATGATAATATTATAAGAGTCAGTTTGGAACTAGACTTCTTTTAATAATTTAAGATAATATTTGTGCAGTCCAGAGACTGATATTTTCTGATTTTATGTCTTATTCCCATCTCGAAATGTTGCCATTCCTTTGCCTTCATGTTGAATGGTTGAAATGTTTCTGTTAGAGTACCTACAGATTGAAGCTGAAATGTTTTAATACAGTATATGTCAACCTTTTATTGAATATTAAGACAAAAATATACAAATAACACAGCCTGGGGTCTTCTGGGTTCTGATTTAGGTGGAAGATTGAGATTTCTTTCTGAATTTATTTAATTGAGCTAATTATTTTTGTGCATATCTGCACTTGCACATCTCAGCATGAATATAGCATATTATAATGTCACATTTTCTACGTTTCGTTTATGATATATTATACGACCTATTTTTCTCTCTGCCCTGAAAAAGAGCACCATTTCTGAAGATCCTTGAGTGCTTTCGCCAGCTAAAAAGCTGTGACAGAAATGGACAAAACACAGGTTGGCTGTCATCACTTTTAGTAAATGATAGCAAAATTATCAGCTGTCACTCCACATTTTTGGTCCGTCACTCACATTTCAGGCACAGCATCAAATTATGGCCTCCCTGTTGCTTAGCAGTGAACAAACTCACGCTGAGTCGTCTTTTGTGATTCCAGTCACGTGTTTGCTATTGCGCTTCTGCATTCATTTACAAACACTACCTGATTTGAGGTTAATGTAATTTATACAGCAGTCCGGCTCCAGATTTCATGGATTGAATCTCTGGTGTCATTGATATTCAGGTCAGCTGAGGTTGCTGAGCCTGTATAGACCTGGGGGGCACTGTGTTGACTGCAGGAGCTGTGATAAATAGCTTACATTAGCATGGCTACCTCTACTGGGAGGGGGAGAGAGACGGAGTGACACAGTGAACTGGCCATGACTGGATCATCTGCAGATGGATTACATCATGAATAGTCCTGTCCTGAGTGTGTCTGTTCTCAGGAGGTGCGTTTGAAAATAAAAAAAAAATAACTACAGTTTAAAGCATTCTGGGTATTAGACGACATCCAACATGACGAATAATGGATGGTAATTTGACTTATATTTAGAGTATTTATATACCAAACACTCATCCACACACTGATGGCAGATACAGTGCTTCCAATGCAAAGCTCACCCGTACCCATCCATACACACACATTCAAGTACGCTGGGAATCAAACCAGTGAGCCTCCAATAACTAGACGACCCCACGTGACCTACTACGTGAACCACGGTTGCCCTGAGACATCTCACCAACACAGTCGTACCAGAAAAATTGGCAAAACACACGTCTGACGTTACCATTTTCTGTATCGCTGAATAATGATTAATTATTAAAGAGTTAATAATTCAAAAGAACTGAACAGCGTAGATGGCTCTGCTGTTTACTCTCTGAGACTGGTGCAAGGAAAATGTGGATTCTGACTACAGAAGAAACCAAGCTGTCACATTCTGAAAAATAAAGTTATTTTTTGCCTTTTGAGTTTTTGAAGCGCTGAAGCAGTTCCTGCTTAGCAACAGGGGGCCCGTGCAGCACAAAGCATGTAGAGAGCATGTTTTTCTGCAGGTGTTTTGTGGCTGTGTGTGCTTGGGGTTACTGCCTTTTCTACTGTGTAACAGACTCGAATAGCCTGCGTCTGTATTCTATATTTAATTGAATCGTTCACTTTGTCTTGGGGGGGTGGATAAAAAACCCCTTTGTCTGTGGCTGAGTCCAGTCTAATTACCCAGATACAGTGGAGAAGGAGTGCATCTTTCAGAGCTGTGGTTTGATGAGACATGCAAGTTGTCTACATCTCATTTTGGAAACACAATCAATGATTTTGTCATAAATAATTCATGGATTAGACTAAATGTATCACTACTGCTTTGTGGTGGAATAACACTGATTCAGCATGAAAATCAAAAGGATTGCAGCTTTGTGTTTCATTCCTGGATTGATGTTTAAACACAGTAGGTAGTCATTTCAGGTGTCTGATCTCATCAGGTTTGTGCATTTCGAGAGCAGGGCTTAGATACTTGAATATGTTATAAAGAAATATGTTATAAAAGCACAGTATAGTTGGCAGATATTTGCGTCTAAAAATAAAGAGACTTTGGAGAAAGAGCTGTGCTTTTGGCTGCTGGCTTCAAATGTGCTTACTATCTGAATTCTTGATGAAAGAACCCAATGATCAAACTTCCCAGCTGCTTCAGCGGACCACCAGTAAAGGTGATTATAGAGGGCAGCTGAGAGGCATGTTGGTGCGTAATTTTATCAATTTGAAGTAAAAAGAAACAGCAACTGCTCTTAGCAGGCACAGGATAAAAAAGAAAAGAAACTAAAACGCAGTAATGCCCCTTAAATTAGACGAAGTCACTGCTGCCTCTCGCAGATGACGACAGAGCCAGTGTCTCACCGTTTCATCTTAATTTAATCCGGATCAATATTCCTCTCCCCCTTGCTTGTTTTTTCCCAGTAGCTTTCGGCGATGACACAAAATCGTATCTGCTGTATCACAAAATATGTGATTTGAGGATGATTAGTCATCAGACACCATATTAATATTCGATTCAACATCTGCCTCAGTATAAGAGGTTATACACTGCTCAGTAGGAGCTGCGAAAACAAATTCATCAGGCTACATTAAGCAGACACGCCCGCTCCAATATTTAAGAAGTAGTTTGTCATTGTGTGAAATACACTTGTTCGCTGACAGAGACTTTCAAGTCTGTCTGCTAAATATGAAACTATAACGAGCAGCGTTGTTTTAACTTAGCATAAAGACTTTACAGTACAGTTTAAGTACATTCAAATGATGATGATGATTCATTTATGCTTTAGTTTCAAAGCTGTTAAGACAATTAAAAAGCAATAGGTGGTGCAGGTGCACAATGGGACTTTTATTCTGAAGTGAATGATGGTAACAGGATATTGCATTTGGAATCGTTGAGCTCATAGCAAAGCAGGTACTCCTAAGTTAAACGGTGGCAGACTCATATTGCAAACACAAGACAGAGACCAGAATCAGTTTAAACCGTTTATTGAACCTCAGGAGAGTGCAGTGGCTGGATGTGATCCTGCAGAGATGGGATCCAGAACAGTGCAGGTCTGCTGGTAGCTCCAGGACACAGGTGCAGAGATGAGACATAAGGCTGGATATGGCAGGCAGTTGGCAGCATTCCTTCAATCAGGCATCACCACAAAGAGTCATTTTCAAAATCACACAAAGTTGGTTGTGACGTTTGCTACCACGAGGGAGACTGAATGATCCGTCTGGGAACTTTTGACTGGATGATGAGGAACAGGTGGTGAGTAATCAGGCAGGTGAGAGGGAAAAGCAGACGCAACAAACAAAGAAAGAGACAGTGACAGGTGCACTACAACCAAGGTAAAACTAAGAAAATGTTATTTTACCATGAAACTTTTTATTCTTTTTTAAAATTATATGTATGAACTTAACACGGGTGTCTGCGTAGATGCCTGTTTAACTTGAAATTAGTTGCAAAAGTCTGTGTGGCGTCACTGTATGAAATAAATAATGTTATTTAAAACTCTGAGATCGTTTACTACATTAAAATGTTTATTAGTTCTAAGATAAGATGTGTTCAGACCTCAGAATTTCAGACCTCATATATTTTAATCATTTCAGACGCCACTATCAAGTAAATAAAAATCAACATGAGACGGGGAGTGAAAATGATCCAGCTGCAAGAGAAGCATATCTCGCCAAAAGAAATACTGTTGATAAACTGTAATGCAAGTCTGGATGATAGTATATGTTGCTGTTATTACTTTTTCCAGTCGTCAGGCCATATTTTTAAATCGGAATATTGCAATTTATTAGTTCCCATGTTTTATATGTCAGAGGAGGAAGAGAGAGGGGAAATTTGTGAAAGACACTATCAGCCAGCTGTCCAAAACAAAATGAGGCAATAGTAGAAGCCAGACCAGAAAAAGCAGCTCAGGGAAAGTAAAAGGGCGAAGATGGAAATGGGAGTTTCGCAACTGTCAATAGATACACTGCAGATACACAGCTCCTCCTGCAGAACTACCAGCAGAGCTCTGACCTAACCCTCCCAACAATGACAAAAAGAATATTGATGTAGATGTGCATCAGCCGAGAGCATCCCTAACACCGCGGGGAGTAGCAAACAGTGATGTGAAATGGCAAAGAGAGGAAAGCAAAAGCCCACTGTGAAAAGAGAAACTGGAGCTGCCGAAAAAGAATCTAAAAAATTACAAAAAAGGCAAAGAAACATTAAGCCTGAGAAGAAAAGGCAAAATGTACAACAACGGAAGAGAACAGAAGTACGATTGCAAAGAATTTGGCCAGTCGAACAGCCGCTCACTGCCAAGGAGAAAGGATCCTGTCACACAAAAAGAAAAACAAACGCCAGAGGGGTTTGTTAATGAGACGTCCAGTTGAACTTCACATGCAGTATTGTGCAAGTCACACAGGCGATTGGTTTGATTCTGGAACACTTGTGGATGCTTGGACCATGACTGAAAAAATGCAGCAGCAAGAATCTTTGGAAATTTCTCAGCTGTTGCGTTCAATTGTGCGCAATCCAAACAACAAGTCATGTATGCATCACTCTGTACAACATGCTGTTACGATGAGGTAGACGTTATAACGCCCCAGGCAGGAGAGACTGTGACCTGGCATCCGTGGATAAGAAAACCTGTGTCACGGGGGCAAGAGACCTACATGCATTTCTCAGTCAGAACTGAACACGGCTACAATCTGTCCCACCAAGCTAAAGAGTTCATGGCTTTATAAGAAAACCTAAGAGAAGATGAAGGTGTCCTGCATGCACGTGCAAATGTAATAGTGAGTTGCAGACGCAGAAGCAGGCTACAGTCCACGTATGTAGCTTATACAGCAGCTGGCTGTCAGTCCTCTTCCATAATGTCTGCATCCCTGCGGCATGATGACAGAGCTGTGCAGACCCACTTGGTGATGTGATGGAAATTGAGATCGGCCTTCCACAACTTAACATGTAATGAGCAACGGTCCAGTCAATACATACTGTAATAAAAAGAATTTCCATTTGCGAAGCATCATCCCCTTCCTCTTAGGCTTTCATCACCAGGAACTTCTCTGAGCCGTCCCATAGACAAGGTGCCCCTGATGGACTTGGTGGTGCAGTCAGTCCTGCTGCTGATTCTGCTGTCCAAAGGGGCACACGTGTCCAGAGCCCACTAGATTTTACGCTCTCCTAACAGAAAGAGGACCTGACATCAGGTTCTTCAGGGTGACTGAGCAGGACATTAGAGGATTTGATGTAGCAGTTTCCTGTGCCCCTGTAATGGGACCACTAGGTTATCTCCACTGAGCCGGGGAGGATCGTCCACAGGGAGATCACATGCTTCTGCAGCAGACCGCATGCCTGCCAATGTCACGGTGCCACAGCGGTCACCCTAACAGTCAGGCCAGTGTCCAAGACTACACATGTGATCCGAATGGGAAGGTCATATTAGTGAAATATGAAGACCAGCTGTTCATAGGACAGGTTCTACGGGTATTTAGTGATGATATTGAGGAGAGCTGAGTGCAGCAGTTGGGATGGAAAATGGGTTCTTGGCACCGTCCTGATGGTAGATTTGTTTTACTGCACAAGTGATGTGCTCAAAGCGATCACAAAGCCACAACTCACTCATAACTCATGCATGCTGCTCTAGTGTGCACGTTTAATGGGATGTTAACCGTCTGCCAGTTAAACTAACATCTTTAAATATTTTGAAATATTTTTCTGTCTTTAAATGTAAAACTGGATGCTAAAGAAACAAAATAGCTGGCCAGTAGCATGCAATAATCTTAAATTATAATCAGTACAACAACAAAATAATATGTTAGGCATTTATTGAATATGTATATATTTTACCATACCTTTTTGGACAGGTAGGTTGAGACACTGTTCCAGACTTCAATATGCTCATAATATCTACACTTTAAAAATACTAATTTCTTTAATATACACTAAATCATAATATCATGTTTCAGTTGTGAAAATGAAACTGCCGTAATATCGGCCTGTTTTTTAATGTGACATTTTAACAATATAGAAATCATTGTCGCTAAGTGCTTGCAATTTACTACTTCATAATTAAGTTGGAATCAATTCATAATATTCCGTGGGAAATCCCACAAATCGATAGTAACAATGGAAAGTGGATGATAAACACGAATATACTGCCCATGTGCCCGTTGCCCAAATCCCCAAGCACGTTGTGATGCATTTAAATGACTTGTTCTATCCAGTCAACAGTTGAAAACAATACAATGACATAAAGTAGTGAAACAGCACTACAGCGTGTCTTTACTGCTAAATGTCTGCATCCTTGTGGCATTCGGCCGTGGATGCTGCCGTGGCTGACGCCTCAGGGCTCATTTTCCCTTCTCTGACTGATTAAGATCAATCCAGCGTTAACCCCATCTTGGCTTCCCTTTTCAGGATTACTGCAAATCTGTTATTAAAGACTGCTTCTGGTGGCAGCATTGAGCGTGTTTGTGTGCGTAAGGAGTGATGGCGGTAGTGGGGGGTGGGGGGGTTGTTGGAGAAGCAGCTCGTTTTTTTTTTTAAGTGTGGCAATCTGACCGCTCCTCCACCCCATCCTCTTTTCACTCCGCTCCTCCTCCCCCCCTACATCACTGGATCTGCCCCAGCTGATAAGCGAAGACGTTTCTATAAAGTTACCCACTTGATTATGCAGCACACATCAGGCTGAGCACAGAAGGGGAGGGGTCTCACTCACGCTCACTTAGCCCGTGGCGCCCTAAGGGGGTTAGGGGGTCATGATAAAAAGCACAAATGACAGTATTGGTCATTGGAGTGCAGGAGTGAAATCTCAGAATCTGCCCCCAGCTGCATCTACTGGGTGTAATTTCTGATTTCTGAGCAATAAGGTTGACAATTCTACAGGGGGTAAAAGGAGAGAGACAGAGAGAGAGAGAGAGAGAGAGAGAGAGAGAGAGAGAGAGCGAGATTGAAATTCAGCAAGCAAAGCAAAGCTTGGAAAGGGTGGTCAAACCACAAGCAGTAATAGCTCTGGCAGCATCTTGGGTGTGATTTATGGGAGAGAAGAAATAGCCTTGTTTGAGGGCTGTCACGTCTGAGGCTTGTGATTTACTGTGATGACATGGGGGAGTGCTCTCATCACATACATGCAGGCTCCTAAGCCACGCGAGGAGGCCCCATTAATACTGATTAGAAGAGCATGCTGCCTTTCTGTATAATGCTGCTCTGATTTTTTTTTTTTTTTTTTTTTTTTTTTTTACAGTATATCAATTCACTGACAGACCTTAATGGAACAGATAGGATCGGTTCTTTTGCTATGTCCTGTGAAGCTATAATGAGGCTCACTGTCGTCTCCCCTAATCTCCTAAGTGCATCTATTAGGATCATTTATGATTTATGAGTTGCAGACATGATTTTGGCAATATAGTTAGTAGAATGGAGCGAGGAAAAGGAAATTGTGAATGAGTTTAATAAACTTATCTTTTCAGCGCCTCGTCTGACTTCAAGAGACGGACGTCTTAATAGATGAGCAGATCCACAACAGCGCTGTTGTTCCAGAATAAAATGAGAGTTTGCATAGTTTCATTGACGGTCACAAAAGGCCCACCCGCAGATCACAAACTGCTCCTTTTGAAAGGTGTTGCTAGGATACGGGCCGGCGCAAAAGATGAAATCCCCTCTGCATTGCTTTCCTGCAGCTGTACCGCTCGGACATTACGTCCAACTTATTGTGCATGTGGCACAGTCCCGCGTTTGTCTTAATTCATTTCTGTGTTCTGCGTATCCATCTGTGTCGCAGAGTACGTGTATTTCCTGTCGTACAGTAAATGCAGTTTTGTTTGCGTCATTCAAAGCCGGCACATTACACGGACTCTCCTCTATCAAAATCCATTTTCTGTAATAAGACTCCATTTGTTTTGTGAGCCGCTGAGATCTCAATCCTGCTGTCACACCTCTGAATCTCTGCCAGCTGACACCTCAGGCTGTGCACAAAGAATCAATAGTGTCTGCCTCATGTTCAATTACACTCTAATCAACACATACCGGTCCAGCACGACCTGGGAATGAATGGAAATGTCTGTTGATATCGAACCGATGCTCAGTACTGTGGAACCAGTAAATGAATCTATGGAGGTGTTATGTTTGGCTGTGAGTTTTGACAGTGTTTGCTGAGAGACACTGCTGGTCGTCGAGCACTGACGAGGCAGAACTGACTGACACAAGCTAGGTTTCCATCCAAATGTGTGTTTGAATCCACTACATGCAATTCTTGGTGTTAATCCCTGGTCGGGTACCATTAACTAAGAAGGAACAACGAGAGGATGTGACTAAATGAGATAGATGTAATATTTGAGATTTCTTTTCTTTCGCTCAGTTTTTTATGCACAAATAAAAATATAAAAACAAGTTGGTACAAATGGCTCTATCAGCTCAAAACACTGTCAAACACTTGATAATGATGCTAAGAAATTGCACATTTTGTTGCTGTCCTATTATGTGCAGGCGTTCTCCTATAAATCTTTCCAGGCCTTGTGGTACACATGACAAAAGCCCTAAATAGATGTTCAGGATGGCATATTGAGGTGGCGCAGCAGGCAGTCTGCAATTTTTATATGGAGATTTATTTATTTCTTTTTTGCTGGGTATATTTAAAGCTAGCTAAAAAAGTAATCCCAAGCAGATGATTGCATAAAAATAAACAATGTGACCTAAGACCTTTAAAAAACAACAACGCATCACGAAAACTGTGCAGGCTTCATTGCTGCACTTTATTCTCCTTGGTATCAAGACAGATTTATCACCATGGCATCATAATTGCCACAGAGGTGACATTTATTCAAATCTTCATGCAGACTTCTCATTGCAGTTTGTTCCCCAGATCTGTTTCCTCTACCTAAAGTGAAGATTTGTATGTATTTGTATGAATTCATGTATTGATTTGTATCCAAAACATGATCATCAAGCATCATGAGTGAGTTGTAATCAGATCCGTTGTTCATGGTGGTAAAATCGTAGCTCATAATTAAGTTCACATGAATCAAAATGAACTAGTTCATAGCTCAGCTCACAGTTTTGAATATTTAACAAAGTTCACAGTCCCAAAAAAGGAACTAGCACTAGTTCATCATAGAAGCCGTCACAAAATGCTGCGAGTTTGACTCGGGTGGAGGAACTTTGCAGCTGTTAGCTCACAGTCTCAGCGTTCATCGAGCCTTTCTTGTCACACATCACTCATGCGTTTTCTTTAGATGATTGATTGAGTCGGCTTTGCCCTCGTTTGTTTTCCCCTCTCTTAAGTGGTTCACTGATGACAGGTCTCCTCCAAGAGAAACTTAAGAGCCGCCTTGTATCGTTTCTCTGTCTGGCTCGGAGAAAAACGTTAATAGATTTGCTTGCCTTCGTAGTGACAGCTTTTTCTCTTTTTAGGTGGCGGCATGGTCACATTGGCTGTTTCCTATATGTCCAGGCAGTGACCTGAAGGGACTCTGGTAGAAATGGCACACAGAGATTCCCATAGATTGAGTCACATTTCAAAACACTGCTGCAAAGATGCACCCACAAATGCATTGGTTTCCAAAATAAAGGGTATTTGGTGTCATTTTTGGCATTTAAAAATTCTATTAAGGTTAAAAAAATCAATGGGCTGCGACCATAATGATCAATTCCACGTTTAATTGGAGAAGTCGGTTTAAATTACTGATATAGTTAGACACCTGTCCATTGGAAAGGAAGTACAGCAGCACTTTGCTCCTTCCTCCTCTTAAAAAATGTTTAATCAGTGTTCAGCCACATTTACCGCTTGTGAAAGTTTTCCCAGGATTCTTTTTCTCTTGTTTGGGCGACATTGATTCAGACTCTCCTGTTACAGTACATAAACTGAAATGCTATTATCTTCAGTCTGTGCACCTTAAAACTGATTACACAGTAAACAGTTTCAGTCTGATCTGACTTAGAATATGAATCATATAAAGAATATGAAGACAAGGCATTAAGGGGTACAATTTCAAATCAGATATTCTCAGCCGTTATGGAGAAATTATGATCCTTCTCTTCCTTTTGTCTCTGTCAGCGCTCTGCGCTCAGACAGCTGTTGCTTTTCATATTGTGTTACTGCGCGTGAGAGCTCAGAGCTTGTGTGGTGCTGATGGGTCCTGGCGTGGTGTTAACATCTTGGGGGCAGTGAGCGAGCAGCGAAATGACTCTGCTCTGCTAAACCAGCGCTTGGGGTCTCTTCTGGCAACTATCCAAATGTCAATCATCAGGCAACCTCATCGAGGAGTGCGTGCCTCGGAGGCTGACAGGAAGCGGGGACACAGTAAAGATGCTGCGACACTGTCTGCTTGTGGTCCACGTGAAGGCGGGGATTAGCTGTTGAGGCCTGGCATGAGTTTCTATACATGGTAAGGCTGCCATATGGAGCAGGTGTCTCCTGTCATGGACAGAATCAAACACGTAGTGCAGAGGTGATCGCAGCCCTACACACACTGTAAAGGCCACTGGTGTGTAAAAGGGAATATATTTCAGGCTTGTTCCTCCTAAAAAAACTAACCTGAAGGGCAAGTTTCATCAAACTGTTCTATGTTTTAAAAATCTCTCTTTCTTTTATCTCTTTCAGGAAAACCTGGCAGTCTGCTAATGTTCCATCACCTGAGCTACTAGCTGTAACCCCACCAGGTGGTCCTCACTTCAACATCATGCTGCACCTCACCCTGCTCCTCCATGCCCTGGTCCTGGCCCTCTCGCTCTCCCCTGCAGGTCAGCTGAAAAAGAACTGACAGGATGTGTTAAAAGATATTTTGGGATACTGCCGTCTTTGTCGTTGGATGAAAGAATCTAAAAATCACAATAACGTGGCAATCGGGCTACTTTGTATACAGCTATTTCATGCTTATACCACCCCACGAGTCATTAAATCTCTCAGTTTAGAGCTGCAGTAGAAATAAAAACATTTTGACCTATCTGGCATTGGTGATACATAAAATGTTTTAATTAGCTCAGCAGCAGGAGCAGTCTGCTCTCTCAGAGAGTCCTTTTCAAACATTTCTGGTGAGCAGCACTGAGACATCAAAAGGACTTGGCTCATTTAGCCTGACTTTATTTTACTCATATGTCCTTCATCTTTTATGCAGCAGCATCCAGAAATGCAGTTGTCAAATATTCACACGGCACTAATAAACTGTCAGTGCGATATGTCTCGTGTACTCATATCGCATCTACAGAAGCAAACGTAAACTTTGATTTACTGCTAAGCATGAAAAGCACACAGGTGGCAGGGCAGGCAGCGTGAAGCCTCGAAGCTGTGGAAGTAAAGTAAAACAACTCTTCAGTTATCATTTATTTTCTTCTGATGATGCTGTAGCAGATGTTCTGTTTTCTTAACAAGGAGGCATCTTGGAATTGTGAGGCAGGATGTTCCAAAAAACTAATTTAAATAGAAAATATTTAAATTAAATTAGTAGCATTTGACTTCTTTGTTCTTGGTACACTATAAAAGTGAATTATATTTCTGTTATTGGAGGTTTCTTTCTTCTGCCTTGTGGCTTCATGTGATAAAGGTTCTCTCCAATATACGTTTTAACCTTCAACCTGTCAGTGTTTCATGTAGTTTATTTCCCATGCGGTGAGTGTTTGCAGAGCACATTTCCAAACTGGATTGTCAGGATGAAACGGGCGCAAACAAGATGCTGACTCTAGATGTCGCGTGTGAATAAAACGTTGGAGACCCAGTCCATCTTGAGATTAACTGTCAATTAGCTATCCGGCTCATGGCAATGAGCCGAAAAATACCTTCACTCTTAGTTCACCTGCCTACAGAATTGGATTATTCTCCAGCCCCATCCTGTAGTTATTCCCTGGACCCCCCATTAAACTCTCTGGCTCTCAGGCTGGCCGATTCCTGAAGCCAACAGCGGCACGCTGGCTGGGCTACAGGAAGTAACTCCAGGGTTTTGGGAGAATCCAAAAGCCTAAAAGTCTATTAAAAGCTTGTGTCACATGGGTTAATTGAGTATTTTTGTTTGCTTCCTCATTCATCTTTATGTGACCTGTGCATTTTGTGTTGAGCACTGACTCAGAAGGTAAAACACTGTGGTGGACTGTGTTTTGTTTTATCGGTGCCTTCTGAATGACCTGGTTGTTAGTGATTGTTAATGGGCGTACCTTGAAAGACGGGAACCTTTTGTTGGGTCGACAGGTCCATAACTAAATATTATCTTTGTCAGACTGGCCCCTTGGCTCCTGCTGTAGTTAAACCATCATAATATCAGGTTTCTCAAACTGAATTACCGACTTTGAGGGAAAATAGCTGAAAACTCAGACCTAGATGTTTTTATGGTTAGTTCATGTTCCAGATTTATTCATTTTGGCATTTATGACTTTGAGTTTTATGTTCAGATCAGCAGTTATCCAGTTTCCAATGAAGTCAAAATGGCCAGTAAACCATCTATCTGCTTTTTTCTCATCCAAACTCTTGTTACTGTATCGGGCTTTAAAAATCCACTATTGGTCGACCTGAAAAAAGCAGACACAGAAAAGACAGAAAAAGCTACAAATCTCACGTGTATCTATTAGATTAGACAGTTGTGTGCCTTGGAGGGCCTTGAGTTTTCAGGGTGTAATAATGATGTGCAATCAGCTGTGTTGGAAACAAAGCAAAGTGGTCAGAGAACAGCTGGTCTGAAAATGACGTGCAAAATATGATTATAAATATAACATCCTCTGTGTTCCTATTCCTTAGGCTATTCTCAGAGGGTATAGATTTGATTTCACATGAAACAAAAGGGGGGGAGTTTGGGATTGCGATTTCTCTCGACTTCCCACCACATCTGTCTCAAACAGGCTCTTAGATCTGGGAGATTTATTTTTCTATTTCTGTGTTTATGACCGCATGCTGAGGCACTTGTGGCATTATAGCTGGTTTCACCAAAGCTTCAGCTAAAGCTCAGAAAATCCTGTTTAAAAACGTGCCCACATACATCAACAAAAGAGGAACTGGCAGATGAACCCAACACAACTCAACAACTCTACTATCTTCGCTGCGTGGTACAAACACACTTGGTAGCCACGCAGGGTTGCACTGTATCTAAACAGACAGCAGCCAACCAGCAGACTCAGGTTGTTACTGTGGGTCGAGAACATTGCCTTGACATTTTTGTTTATCCCCCAACAAGAAGAAAGTTTATTTCTTAATGTGACATTAGTGTTGTGACAGCAGAGCAAAAGGCAAGCGCACAGGTATAAGTTTAGAGTATGTGTGTGTGTGGGCTGGCCCACTTAGGCTTTCTCTCTCATGCAAATGACTATGGGTGACCATTCAAATACAACATCACAGATTAATTAAATCCACACTCATTCAACGCCAGCTATAAAAGATCTGAGTTTTCTATTTTATCGTGAAGGACGGGGTGTAGTGGATTCCACAGAGAGATGGCCTTCAGCCAAGGGTAGCACTTCGGTCCAAAGCGGGGTTTCCACTCATCCATCACATTCTCTGAAGAAACTTTTATGATGATGTATGATTTGTTATGATCCCCTTTTTCTTTATATCCGGCAAGAAATGAGAGAAATACGCCAGCAGTCTGGGAACATCATCTATATATACTGCAAATTCACAGCATCATAGATCAGTATGTTGACATGATTTCTTTTGTTAACTATTACAGATGCATCAGTGCATGGGGCGGTACCTGACTTTTATGGAGGTAAGACTGATTCCACGTTTATTAGCCATTTCTCTCTGCTGAATGTTTGCACAGCGAGTTTTCCAGCACCAGTGACTTGGCCAAGACACCTATAGTCAGATGAATCTATTTCAGGATATAATTTTTCATTAGTGGCGATGTGGTTTCAAGATATATTACACAGCCTATTTAATAAGATCACAGGGTTTGTATCTATGTGTATAATTCACAGGATTCTTAGCTCCTCATTCGGACAAGTAAATACTGAAAAACAGGACTTCTGTTTGATTTATGGTCTTCAAACCACGGACAAACAAGCTGTGCTTGTTTACTGGCAGTCATTAAGGCTATGGCCTTGGAGTCTGAAGGAGGAAGCAGGCTGTGATCCATAATGGACACCACAAGACCTGTTCGAGCAGAGAATGAGTGGCGACTTGTGACTGTTTTTTAAAAAATTATTCTGTCAAAACACTTTTTGTTTTCGACCAGCTGAACAAAATTGCTTCCACAGAAATAATAAAACTGCTTTTGTGTTGTAAATTTCACTGTTTTGTTCTTTGAATCAGCTTCTGATGCTGGCATGTAAAACACAACCCACGTACCAACAAATGAACAATGCTGTAAATCAGTTATAAAGAATAAGAGAGATAATACCTTTGCACTCTGTTGTTCTTCTCATTTACTTACTTATTATTTACTACATGAGCTTCAGTTGCAGCTTTGTCCACCTTCTGCCCACGACAGCCCCATGAGATGGTAAAACTACAACATCTGCCTGTCACCATCTGTTTAAGAGCAGGCGGTGACAGTTCCCGTTTCTCATGGTCCACAATGCCACAGAACAAATGAAAATCTATCTGGAGGTCATGTATCTTTCCGCTGTTGCTATTTCTGGATCTCTTCCACTTGGACATGTACATTAATCCTAATGGAGATGGTTAAAGTCCACAAGATTGCACTGTGCTGCACGGATGAATCTCAGATGGTCATTAGAGCTGGAAACTGGATTAGAGCTGCCTTGCCTCATTGTGCGGTTATATTGGTATGAAGAGAAAAGGAGAAAAGCGAGGCAGTGGTAATGATTCAAACACCATATAAACATTTCTGTGTATATAAATGTAATTTCTGATTGTGTTATTGTGTTATTTTTAAAATCAGGACTAAGGATTACCCTTAAATACTAAATTCATAAGAGAACTGTCATGTATGCTAAATGAGCAGTATAGCACAGCGATGGGAAAGTCCAGCTCCGCCCAAGGATGAGGAAATCAGCAAAACAAGTAACTAAAGCTTGCTAATTAACAAGTTACATCTCATTTGTTTATTCTGTACAAAGTGTATCAACAGCGGCGGGTTATGTGCCAAACTATTACTTGGTGGGGTGCAGTCGCTATGAGGTTGCCAGGCAACCAGTGGAGACTCCAGGAGGTCTCTGCGCGCGGCCAAGAAGTAGTCCAGAAATAGTCCACTACAATCTTTTCATGCAACACCCTGCAAGAAAGTAAAGAAGGAAAAAACATATTTCCCAGAATAATGTAATTTCAAGCGTGTTGACAGGATGGATATCAAATCCTACAAAAGCAAGCATGATTTTTAAAAGGAGCAAAATATCGATGAGGAAAATACACGTGCCGCTCACACAAATCTGTCTCTGTTCACGAGAAATAAAATGGGATGATTTGATTAGTCAAAGTATCTTTGTGTAACGCATCTACTGTACTGCCAGTGTTAACCGCACAAGATTTGTGCAATGTGTGTGATTCTCTGGGAGAGAAAAAATAAAGTGGAGGCAGACTGTCAGCGAGGGGTAAATTGGAAAAAGGAAGGCTTGCTGATTCGTTGCTTGGGAACAAGTTGTGATGCTGCATGTACGATGAATTGTTGATGTATCCAGCGAGGAGAGGAATCATTTTTTGTGGTGGTCTCTCTTTTGTTGGTTTTTTTTTTGTTGTTATTTTTCTCTTTTGTTCTCCATGAAACATCTGCGGCAGGTGACTTTTCCAGTCTGCGTGCCTGCCCGGAGTGTCACCTCACGTTGACATGTTGACATTATCTCCACTTGTGTGAAGAAATAACTCCGCAAGATGCGGCGGGGACTGCATGTTTTTGATGCCGTGCGCATCACTTCGATACGCTGTAGACAACAGTGTTTAAGGTCAATCTGGACTGAGAAAATGTGAGAAAATGAGACTTGCCAAACTTAGACAAAGATGAAGGCATTGCCCTAGGTGGAGGCAAAGTTGATCTCATGCTCCTCGAAGGTCAAAAAAGTGAAGGTAGCCTTCCAGCTGGGGCACGCTGCTTATCATTCAGCCTATAGCGATGTTAATGCCCATTATTCTGCTGTCGAAGCCCCTCAATATCTCTCTTTTAAGTACCAAACAACCAGCCCTTGCAGGCTTGAACGACGGCATTAAAATGTATCAAAATGTCAGTAGAGACTTCACTTCACTTCTCAACTGTCTTGGTCAGTTATCTTCAAACATTTTGCCAAGGTATGGCCGAATACACCTCGTCCATCTAAATACTTAACCGTGTTAAGCTTCAGAGCAGGTCAGTGTGCTGGTTTAAGTACCCGCTCCACGGCGTGTTCAAAGTTTTTGATGCTGCATCGATAAATAAATCAACATATTGATTGATATTGGATATAACTGCTGAAAATATGAGTGATTGTATATGCTGAACATCTGATGGACTCCGGGCTTTTCTTTGAAGGAGGCAGCTTTCGCAGAACATATTTAAAAAGGCTTCAAACACTTCGGTGGAGTATTGGTGGACAAATATTGTACAGCGATCTTATTGACGCCTCAGTCATTATTTATTATGATACCAGACTGTTATTAAATATCTGGATTCAAATTCAGTCCTTTGAAAAGCTACGCTCTGTTGCAGCTGCCATTTGCAGTAGGAGTCTAATTCTTTCTGACAGCAGTTGTGATAGCGCGGCTGGCACTACACTGAGCATACACTAACGTGGCTGACGCTGCCACTCTTCTGTCCACACCTACGCACACTAGTTGGCCTCACACTGAAGCTGAATAATTATTTATTTAACTTATGAAATTAAAAAAGTAAGAGTCTGACCTCAGGGACAGTTTGCTCTGGCACCATGCCTCATTATGGGGCTCAAGGGCTTGTGGGTAATTATTGCACATGGGAGAAGCTTGCCTTGAAGGCCTTTTTATATGATTTGCGTGATGTTTTTCTGAATCTAACCAAGTACTGACTGAAAACTGTAATCATCTGACTTTTGGTTTCACACAGGACAGTCTCCTGAGTGAGAGTCCCGTGTCTGACCAGCATGACCTCCTCTCTAAATGGTCTGTCAGTCTTTATACTTCATCACATCTGGCAGAAAGGGACTGTAGCAGAAAGCCCTGAAGGCAAACTTCCCCCAACTTTTTTTTTTGGTTCTTCCAGGAAACAATATGTTGTCTGTCCCACTTGGGCACTCTCTTGGTCATGCAAACAAACCGCTCTGCAGATGTAGCCAAAACACACAGCTGTTAGTAAAGTTAAATCCATCGGAGGATTACACTCCTCTGGGATCGAGGGTAAATATGAATGCAAACAACAAAGACACATCTAAAAGATTTATTTTGTAAAATGAGAGCTGCAGCCTGTTAAACAGCTGGAACTCTTGACATGACACATTAAACAAGAAAATAATTTAGCAAATAGGACAGATTGCTGCTGTTTTATGTTCATTTGTTCTGTGTTGTTTCAAGTCAACAAGTTCTTGTCATGAGGCTAGGGAATATAGAAGGCTCCAAAAAATAACAGATTGTATGGTACTTAAAATTCAAGTTACCTGCGCTTCACTTTGTGGTGGATAACGTAGAAAAAGAAAGTCCAGAGAAAGATCATCTCCACCAGATCCTGGAGTGTTTGTGTGTCTGTGGGTATCTGTCTTTGCCTTTC
Organism: Nibea coibor; assembly: GCA_023373845.1. NCBI lineage: Eukaryota > Metazoa > Chordata > Actinopteri > Sciaenidae > Nibea > Nibea coibor. The sequence continues at coordinate 20,649,571 of CM041721.1, forward strand.
AGAAAGAATAAAACAGAGACCGAAAAAGAGTTGTATCTGTGGACAGAGCTGGAAAGAGACTCTGAACAAAACAGGCTTGTTGCAGGCATTGGATGAGCGTGGAAGAATTTATGAGAGAATACACCAGGCAACAGTGGGAGGCTTTGAGAGATGGACGATTCGAGTATTGGAGGAAAAAAACATTTTCAGGCATGCTTGCGGCTCTGTGATGCTGTACTTAATGCACAGTGGGTCCTAGAGCTAAATCCAAAGTCAGGGTGGTAATTGAGCATGTATAATGTTGACTATTTTACTACTTTTAGACACAAAGTACTGCTGATTTTTTTTGCAGGTATTAAGTCATGAACTAAAATGACCATACGAAGACACTAAATGAAACCTATGTCAACGTTATTATAGTTCTGTGTGAGCTTTAATGGTGTGAAACTGTGTCAATGAATAGATTCAATCTCAACAGAAAACAACCTTTTTAAGGAAAAAAGGCAATCTGGACTATCATAAGTTGCTCTCCAAGTTGCCAGATCTCTTGGCAATACAGACATGGCAGCAGGATAGAGATAAAATGTGAAACTGCTGGTGGCACTAGAGGAAGTCTGTAAGTCTGTAAGTTTTAAAACTTTTATATCATCTGGGAACCATGAACGTTATAAAAATGTTAACCTCACGGTGGCACTGAAAATGTGTTTTCATCTCGACTGAAGCAGCGGGGTGACACTGCCATCCCAGGATGCAACTCGCTTGGCTCTAACTAGAGGAGTTCAGAGACCTTTAGGATGACAGTATTTGTAATAGGAAATTGAGGAAATGTAAAGAAAGAGGAGCAGAGCGTGACAGCGGGATATAGGTTAGGAGAGATGAAGAGAGGACAGACGAAAGCCAGAGGGAGTCAGAGACAGACAGACAGACAGAGAAAAGGGAATGCACGAGGCCTGTGTGTGTGTGTGTGTCTCCAGGCAGTGGGCCTTATGTGGCCTGCTTCAACACTCCCCTTCACCATCTGTCACAATCCCACATTTACAGTGAAAGGATAGGAAGCGTACCAGTGATCATCTCTGCAACTTCTACCCCAACTGCTATTTCAGCACTCCAGCAAAGCCTCAGTGACTTCTGCAGCCTTATTTTATATTTATATTTCATATTACATTACACGTTACATATATAAGCAGAGCAGTCTGAGTGCAACAGTAGAACAGGCTCACTGTAGGCCCTTTATTCTCCTTATCCTTGTGAGTATTCTTTCATTTCCTGACTTTTTTCTTTCTCCCTTGTTCCCATAGCTTCCCACTTAATTTGCCTTCCATCGGCCCCACAGTGCCCCATTTATAGTATGTTTAATTCTCTCTCAGCCAGCAGTAATTCAGAGTCCTTGGGATTTTGCATCAATGTCACGCACTCACACACAGTCGACTGCTGAAGTGTGAGAGTGGGAGTGTATCTTGTCTCCTAACGTCTTAATTGCACCCTCCTGGTTGGCCGTCCTGGTGCTAGAAGGGGTAGAGCTAAGTCGCTGGTGTGGTTTCATTTCTGGTTGGGATTACGCTTCCTTTGCAGCAGAGTCAGATAAATACGCATCACTGCACAGTCTATGAGATGACTGCAGAGCGATGTCAAGCACTCACATGTTCGGCTGCTGGAATGCGTTTGATTCCTGCTTCGTTTTCTTATTGTTCTGCCCGAGCATGTCTTCCTGTTTCTGTGGCAGTAAATAGTGGTGAAAATGCAGCTGAACATTATGAAAATAAGTGTCTTATGTTCGGGTTTCTAAAGGTTGCTCGCTGTCAGTCAATATGACATTTTCCGAGTGAGTGGATCCGAAGTCATGGTGCAGGCCTGGTTGGAAGGATGGAGCCGAAGCAGGATATTACCGTCTGAAAGAGCAAGCCTCTCCCCATTGAGGTGTCAGCTGTGCTCTCTTAGAACTCAGACGCGCGGGGGGAATAACACACATGTGCGCAGACACAGATCCGCGCACGCACTCTTCGCATTTGTATTCCCGCAGTCACCTACACGCGCTCTTGATCTGAGAGAATAATCAGCGTTTGAGAACATTTCACCTCATTGCTTATTCATAGCCTGGCATTGTGTTTATGTCTTATTCATGCCACTGCTCGTGATGTCTGTCTGTTTTAATGAGTAATTGGGGCTAATTGCACGTGTGTGTTGATGGTGTAAAAGCCAGATTGAACCAAGAAAGGCGTTTTCATCAAGGGGATTCTTCTCCCTGGATTTGCCGGTACGCGGCCTCTTCACAGCACTCACAGCGATGCGTGCAATATGAAAGGCGTTTGGATTATGCTAAGCAAAGTTAGCGTTTTTTTTATGTTCCAGGATTTGTATTAGCGTAACAATCATATCCACTGGCAACAGATGAATGTGTCACTGTGGTTTGGCACCTGAGTAGGCACATCTCTGTCATAATTAGTGTGATGTTGTGATTTGGAATAAAGCAGCGGCTTATTACTCTGCGTTATTCCTGAAAGGGAGAGTGTGTGAATTCAAGGATTAGATTAGTCAAAGCTGCAAACTAGGATGTCTCGGATGTCTGGTGCCAGCTAGAAGCAGAAGGGGTTTAAGTGTCTGTGAAAACCACAAAAAAACAGGCTGAAGTGTTAAAAGACAGGTCCTCACAGGGGCAGTCTCGCAGTCTAGTCAGTATGTTTGTTCTTTGTCTTACATCTGAACTCTGCTGTCTTGTTTTTTGATGGAACTGCCCCAGAACTGCCAGACAGACTGAGCTCGTACACCTTGATATTTTTCCTGTTTATAAGTCTGAACCAGCTTGTTGTTATTTACCCTGGTCTTGTTTGCTTGTCGTCGGCAGACGAAGCCACAGGTTATGGGCCAGTGTTTGAGGAGCAGCCGGTGGAGACCATCTACCCTGAGGAATCGCCGGAGGCAAAAATCACCATGAGCTGCAGGGCCAGGGCCAGTCCACCTGCTACATACAAGTAACATATGTTCCACATAAACCCGCTCTCATTACTACCCGCTGGGCTTTCTGTGTGTCTCCCATCTCGTGCCATCTCTCAGGCTGTATTCATACTGGTTTAGGATCCGCCTGTAAACGGCAAGGTCACAGTGACGCTTATCCTAACCTTGATGCACCTCCAGGGGTTTGCAGCGCGTGTGACCGTCCAGCAGCGCATGACCGCGTGATATATTTCCGAGCCTTTCCGGTATAATTTTGTTGTCAAACAAACTGCACACCTCATTTTGTTCGCAGCAGATGTTTGTTTTTTTCCCCCCTTGTGCTAACAATAATTTAAATGCCAAAATATGACACCCAGAAAAACTTCATAACAAACAAGATGTTCCTGCAGGAGCAAGCAGCACGAGCGGCGCTGCCATCGTGTCCCCACCTCATTTTGCCGCTCAAAATTTGAAGTGTTTCGCATGATCCATTTCAATTTAGATGTAAATGTATGTAAATGACATTGCTTGGCATCCCCCAAATCAGTTTCACTGTCAGAGAGCCCAGAATTAGATGTCAGAGGGGAAAGAATTAGCTTTGACCGAAGCTGGTATTAAGTGTTACAGAGGGTTCATATACAGCACGGTCAGCTGTGCCTTTCAAAACATGAAATTAGTGATTGCTTTTGAATAGAGCACGTCTCAGTTTCCGAATCTGAAATAAATTCTGACAGTATGTGCAGACGTAATTGCAAAAAAGCAGCAACTGTGATGCAGACTGGTCAGACTTTGCCTTGAAGGGCCCAGTGTATAAAGGATTCGCACAAAAAGGATTTTCTCACATATAAACTGGAATTTATAATGGTATTTAGGCATATACACAGTGATAGCTGCAGGTAAAATGATGTTGTGGACATGAAATATTTAAGGTTAGAGATGTAGCTTCGGAACGAAACATTGCGGAAGTGATGCTCGTGCACGTGTGCCCTCTTCTACGATGACTCAGATTCATGAAGCAGAATCAGGCGAACCTCAGGAAAGCTTTATAAACCTGACGAAAAGCATGCGTATGCATATTTCCGTCTTTGCGAGTACACACAGTTTGAGTTTTTTTTGCGTCTCGTCCAGGTGTGTGCTGCAGAGGACAGAACCACATGCAAACTGCACACCACCGCACGAAACAACTTAACAAAATTATCCTCATGGTGCTCCATTTAAGCCATTTTGCCAATAGATGTGATCAAATCTTAGTCATGCACTCACATATTGGCCACTTTGAGTGCTTTCACAGTGCACTGATGTGTTGACCTCAACTGTTTTCCTTGCAGGTGGATGATAAACAACAGGGAGATTGACCTGAATGCAGAAGGCAGCCACTACAGTTTAGTGGGAGGCAACTTGGTCATCAGCTACCCAACCAAAGCCCAACATGTAGGGAAGTACTCCTGTATGGCTTCCAACATGTACGGCACGATCATCAGCCGAGAGGCCTCGGTCCAGTTTGGATGTAAGTGGCCCGGCTGTGAACCCCCGTGCAGGCGGCAATGATGCATAGCACCATGCAGAATTAACAGAGAGAGACTGTACTTTCATGCATATTAAGCACATTGAAATTGCAAGGGCAGCTGGGACAAATCATAAATGATGTGGAAAGTGAATGGTCTAACTTCATGATGCCACCATGCCTAATGTAGTTTTTATTAAAAAAGTAACAAGTACTACACCTTTAGTGTAGATTTTATGGAAATTAGCTATAGGAGATGTTCAGATGTTGAAAACGTATGACAGAAGAAGCCATGTCTTACAATTGTCTTTTTGTCTCCACCTCTCTCAGACCTTGATCTTTTCTCATCGGAGGTGAGGGAGGCCGTGTACATCAAAGAGGGACAGGGGGCTGTGCTGCTTTGCGCGACCCCTCCGCATTATCCAGGTACAGATGTGATGGCTGAGTCCGCTTCTGCTCAAGTGCTCCGTCAGGATTGCATTCATCATGTAGCATTGGCGTCTTATAAGTGGGCAGATGGAGCAGTGGCACAATAGTTAGCACTGTAGCATTTTGATTTCGGCTCCTTTCCACGTGGGTCTTTTTTTTTTTTTTTTTAATGTTTCCTCCTTGGTGCTGCAGGTGGACTGAAAATTGTACATTTCCCATCCACTGAATTGAAAGTGTGACTGCTTTTGCAGCCTTTAGACACAAGGGTATTGTGAGCTTTTTTTAAACTTACATTTCTTATGAAATTGATTGACCGAATATATGAAATTAGCCAAAAATATTCTGTCCTCTGTCGCCTTGGCATTGAGTTGCCCTTCTTAATTTCCCCTAAGGTATAAAAATAATGACATCACCAACTCTGTCACTGTCTCATTATGAGTTTAATCTTCTTTTCCCTGTAATTTTCAGTCATCTGCATGCTGGGTTTACTTCCACTCCTCGTATTTAGTTCAAGCTCATATGTCATTAAAAGGGTTGTTGTTTGTTTTTCTTTAACTGGTCTGTATTAGGCCTCATTATATTTTTTCCTTCTTTTTAATTTAGTATATTATTCATATTAATTCTAATGCAGATCTCTCAGACAGTCTGAAAGCATTGTTAACTCTCAGTAAGCCGCTGTGTTTATTCTGCCTCTGAGCTGAAAGAATTAGAAGATTTCATCCGAAAAGGTCAACAGACACTCGAATAATAAATTCCCCCCACAGCACCAAAGAATTGTGCCATTTTTATTTTGCATGTATTCAGATTATTCAAAGTGAGCCGCCTTCACACCTAATCCCCACGGCACCGTCCAAAGCTGTTGCTGTGTGTCCAGGCTCCTGATGGATGGGCGGCGTTTTTGTCCTGTCTCTTTCTGTGCAGACGAGCTGTCGTTCCGATGGATCCTTAATGAATTCCCCACTTTCATCACAATGGACAAGAGGCGTTTTGTCTCCCAGACAACGGGTGACCTCTATATCTCCAAGGTGGACTCATCAGACAGCGGCAACTATTCTTGCATTGTGTCAAGCCCGTCTATTTCCAAGAGCGTTTTCTCCAACTTCATCCCCCTCGTGCCCCTGGCTGAACGTTAGTACCTTCTTACTGCCCATTTTCTTCACAGTTATTTATTTCTGACCTTTCCATAAATTATGTTCCAGCCGAGAAAACACCATATTGTGCAGGAGCTTATGAGCAGGTACAAGTAGCCAGAAAGGTAGACATGTTTGAAGGCAGGTTCAGGTTCAGGTCTGGGCGTGGGTGACTTAGAAGCAAACCAAAAAACAAGATAGGAACATAACAACCAGGGCAGAGAGCGGCTGATCAGGGAATGAGGTGCAGGAAGGGAGATGGGTGGAGAAGCTTGGGGGAGGGGAATGAGGTCATTTCAGGGCATGGGAGTAGCAGGATCTGGAAAAGTCTGGGGACACCTGGTGGACAGGTAAAGAATAATTTCCTGGAAAAGTGGAGATGAAGGACAGAGAGGTGGACATTTTGACATATTATGAATACGCTGTAAAAGTCAGATTTCTGGTATCTTCAGTTTCGCCATCAGTGATTTTAAATGACCCACATACTGTAAAAACCCAAATCAGAATCTAGGTTGGTTTAATTATCCTGTAACAGAGGGATCACAGCTTGATATTTGAGCCACAGTGACATTTCCTGTGCTCTACAATTAATACTTCTGACTTTAATGGGCAAAACATATTATATTTACATGTAAAGAACTTAATTAGCTTCAATATAATAGTAAGTTATAACAGATATGATTGTGTGTCTAGAACAAAACAGTGTTGAGGCTCTAAGTCTTTGACTCGTTTAGCGGAAAAATGACGCGTGAGTATTGAGAAAGTGAGATGAGTTAAGATAATACAGTGTTCCACAGTAACGTGGCCTGACCTGCTTTGACTCTTTGAATAAGATTTCGAGCCAGCACATTGTGAAGAATGAACTGTAACAAATGGAGTTATTTTAACTTGTTTCTTGGGAGGCCTTCCCAGAATCTAACAGTTGTCCATTGTTTGATACTGACTCTGATGGTTGCATAACTTCAACCAGCTTCATCTGTGGCAGATGTGTGCCTTTAATGAACTGCATAAACTGTAGTTACTTATCACTTGGACATGTTGTGTCCAAACAATAAGGTCAGGATTGAAACAGAGCACACCAGTGTGTATTGTGATTGTGATATGACATAAAAAGTCCATCGTTTACATTTGTCATGACTGGTAGTCATCTGAGTTATGTACCATCTGCACTCCAAATCAGTGCTCCTGAAATCAGTTCTGTCTCCAGTCTATGCTTAAGGTATCGTTACAGACAGATGTGGTGATAAATTCTGAACCCTGATACACCAGAGACTCAATCAAGTTTACAAGTTTCCTTTAGAAATAACTGACTCAGTCAGTCAGTCAGTTCCTCTGACTGAAGCCAGTGGAAATGGGTCAGTACAACTTCCCGGGATCATACAAATCTTAATCTTACCCATTTTAGAATCGTGGACACAATAAGACGGACTAACCTGTCTTTCGTGTTTCATGTAAACTTTATATCTAACCTTTATATGGTCGAAACCAGCATGAGACTGTAATAATGTGCTTGCAAATGCAGTCTTTGTGTTTCAACTTAAAAAGTCTCGTCGCATAGTACTTTTTTGTGTGACAGTCTCAGTAGGAAGTAGCTCCTGTTTACTTTGACCCTCTTAGGTAATAACAGAACAGAACAAACACAAAGATGGTTAAAATGAACACTCAGTCTTTTTTCTTTTCTCACACACACACACACACACAGAAATACACTATATATTTCAGGCTTAGCGCCTAGAAATAGATTTACCAACTGAGTCATGAGTGTTTTCTTTTGTTATTCCTCTCAGGGCCCATCAGGAAGTACCCTGCTGATCTCAAAGTGAGGTTCCCTGACACCACGGCTCTCGTGGGGCAGAATATCACCTTGGAATGCTTCGCTTTGGGGAAGTAAGTGTCAGAGATTGCCGGGTACCCCTGTTTGTTGGAGTGCACAGTTTGAAATCTGCACTTACTGTTTGGACTGAAAGGTTTCTTGAAGATCTTGCATCAACCAGCGAGTCGCATCTTCTAGGTTTCCAGTGTGATAAAATGGGTCTCAAAGGAGACTTTTTTCTCTCAGTCAGTAATAAAATAAGGAGGACAGGTTACTCACATCATGTTCGTTCCCCACTGATTCATAGTAAAGTGATGTTTACTCTGGCTTACACTGCTGTAGATTCACCGCCTATTCACGGAGCTAAATGGTTTACAAACCATGTTTCAGGATGATGGTGACTCTTGGAGTGCAGCGATGCATATTGGGCATACTGTTTATTATTATATTTTTTCTCAGCCCCGTCCCTGAAATCCACTGGAAGAAGTTAGACGGCCCGCTGCCGCCCAACCACGAGGTGCGGATGGCGGGGGCTCATCTGCACCTGTACAATGTGCAGTTTGAAGACGCCGGCACGTATGAGTGTGAGGCAGTGAACTCGAAAGGAAAGGACTACCACTCTGCGCGTGTGTCTGTGGAAGGTGAGACGTATGTTGTATGTCAACCTTAAAACAGATTACAGGGAATAGACACATCCATCAAGCCGTATTATCCTGTATATCATACTTTAGATCTTGCACCTACTGTAATGCACGTATCATCTGGTATCATAAAACATTTAGCAGCTCTTTACTTTTCTTATTTTCTCCAAGCACTGTAACTCTGACCTTGCTCACTTGCAGCTTTTCCTGAGTGGGTGGAGCACATCAGCAGCACAGAGAAAGACCTCAGTAGTGCTTACACCATGTCCTGCAACGCGAGTGGCAAACCAAAACCACGAATCCGCTGGCTGAAAAATGGAGAACTGGTAATACTTAAACTCATAAATCTTTATTGTCCCATGATCCTAAAATACGCCGTGAGGCCTCTCGGGGCGGCCAAGGGATGCTGCAGTAGCAGAGGATGGCGACAGAAAGCTGGCACTGTGGGTACACGTTATGTCAGGACAGAGTACCTGTTATTATTGAGCAGGTGCCAGCGTGGGTTGTGTAACCCTTCATAGAAACAACTGTCACCGGGCTTGGAAAATACCCAAGAGAGAAGCAGGTACAGTAGTGACAGCAGAGTGGGAGAGGCTGTTTGATATATGTGGCTGGATACATCATTATGCATTAACGAAATCCTCTCCCAGTCGAATGATCTAATTGTGATCTCTCTCCACGGATGTCAACAATCAGCAGTTGAATTTTAATCTTTTGCTTGCTAATGAAATCTAAAGTGGCCATAGAATGATGATATATTTTAACTTTACTCTGTTTATTTTCCATAGCTTGACAGAAAAGAGATGAGATTCAGCAGCTTGACGTTTGACGATTCAGGGATGTACCAGTGCATAGCAGAGAATCATCACGGAGTCATATATGCCAATGCAGAGCTGCGTGTGTTTGGTGAGTCATACTTTTGGCTGGAGCCGCAGCACAAACGGCTGCATCAGAGATTTAAAGGTCACGTTTTAAGCTGACTAATTGGAGCTTGTTATGACATACAGAGGGGGGATGTTAGATTTTGTTAAGGAACTCAACGTTTACCTGGGATTAACTTCATTCAAACTAGCATGCCCGGTGTGCCAAATCAGTGAGCTACACATTTTTGTAAATGTAAATTGTGCCATAAATATATGCATGTCTGCAGTTTGTGATAAATAATCCACACTGTCCCTACTCAGCCTCTGCTCCCACGTTTGAACACAACCCAGTGAAGAGAGTCCTGGCAGCTCGAAACGGCCGTGTCGTGATCGAATGCCGACCCAGAGCTGCACCAAAGCCCGTCTTCTCTTGGAGCAAAGACACGGAGCTGCTGTCCAACTCTACCAGGTGATCTTTTGATTGTTTTTCTTTGATTGCGAGAGACATCTGGGTCGTATTAACACGAGGACAAGTACTCAGATGTAGAGGCGATCCCCTCGAGAGTAGCAAGACACATACAGTGCTCTGATTTTGGGGGATCTAAATAAACTCCTGATGCCTTAAATCTTCAATATATGCCAGAGAGTCGCAGTCTGGTGTTGTGGCTTGTCAGTGAATGCTGTGGATTGCCTGTCAGTGGCTGACATTAAGCTCATTCTCGGGCTCATCAGCGTGGACAGACAGGATGTGTAAACCCCCTGCCTTTTGCTCCTCGCTGACAAAACAAGCCAAATCTGTGAGCTCCCAAGACCCCCAACCCCTCTCCTCCACCCTACGCACCACAGTGGGACTCACGTAGAGGAGGAGCAGAAGCCAAATTACCATGCAGCATATGCCTCCCTAATACACTCTATGCTAGATGTCTGCGTGAGAGAGGGTGTGGAGTAGTCATGGGGCAGCTGGCACGATGCTTTTTGTCATGCATGAATATGAAATATGCAGAGAAAAATGAATCAAACATTGTTGCCTTGCCTTTAGCGCGGTTTAATTTAAGCTGCGCCTCGCTGAGTCGTTTCAAGTTTTTCCTTGAAAAAAATAAAATATATATTATATATAATCATTAGGGAACTGGCAAACATTCAGAACACCCTCATCATTTTTCATCATCCACATATCAGTGGAACATACGCTGGACTTTTGACCTCAATACTGTGCTGAATATTTTATATCACACAGCTACTGCTTGCCCGTGTGTGAAGAATTCATTCTGGTTTCTCCCCAGGGTATTCATCTGGGAGGACGGGAGCCTGGAGATCCTCAACCTGACACGAGCAGATGAAGGCAGGTACACCTGCTTCGCGGAAAATGACCGGGGCAAGGCCAACAGCACGGGCTCTCTGCTGGTTACAGGCAAGTTCCAGCTAACGTAAACGCGATTATTCACTCTGCTGATACCTCTTTTTTTTTTGGTGATGTTTCCAAGACGGTTGGTGTTGCTTTGACTGATGTCAGCCTTCACTGGAAATCATCTCCGTCGCTCTCAGTCCCACCAAACTCTCCTGACCTCCAAATGTCTACAGTTGTTTGAGTTATGGCTCTCCTGAGCAGAGAATACGGCCTACCGGTGGATATTCAGTCACTGCCCAAGGACGGAGGCGAGATGGGATTGATTCAGATCAGATGTGATGAGACAAGTTCTCTCCTCACGCTGGTCAATGAAAAATGAGGGCAGGACCTGAGTTATGAACTTGTTGACATAGTTTGATTGAATAGTAAATAATAATATTGATACAAGTTTTTTTTGCTTGACATTTCGGTCCTGTAGACATGCAGTGTCAGCTGTCAGACATTTGTATCTTTTTTTTTTTCATTGAACTCCAGTGGTGCTGGATGTATAGCTCTTTTCTGCCCTCTTCTGGGCATTTGTGCATATTGAATGATTCCAGCTACTTCACATCAGCTCTATATGTCTTATGCCAACGAGACTCTCTTCTTCCATTTACCTGCATTTTCTTCTATCAAGCCAATTTCTAAACACATGAGCGGAGTTTCTTATCTCTGATCCACCAATCCTCCCGTGTTTTTCCCTCAGACTCTACAAAGATCACCTTGGCGCCGTCCAATTCTGACGTTAAAGTCGGCGAGGACACCTGGATGCAGTGCGCCGCGTCGCATGACCCCTCTCTGGACATCACCTTCATCTGGTCCCTGGATGGACGGGTCATTGACCTAGACAAGGACAGTCAGCATTACGAGCGCACCCCGGTGAGACGTCCCATTTCAAAGATAAACAGGAATAATCTTCAGTTCAGTTTCATGGCCCCAACTTTGCCCCAGCTACAAAATCTTATCTCTGGCCTGCAGTCGATCCAATCATATTTGAGGTCGGGTTGTTGGCTGTAGTATTTTTATTGGAATACCTGAAACAGAAAAGTACAGCCTGCTTTAAATGAATATGACTCTAAAAACCATTTCACATTCCTTCCCGAGTGGAAGAGGGCATTGTATATCAGTTTAATAGCAATTTCAGCTAACATCCATTACTGTTGACATGACCTACTCTCTCTCTCTCTCTCTCTCTCTCTCTAGTGCAGCTCTAACCGTAAGTTAGTGGTTAGCATTTCTCATTTGTCTCCCTTCCCGCTAGGAAAACACCATGTTATGATTTTGATTGATGATACCCCGTTCCTGTACACAAGGAGGATTTTCCCCTCGTAAAAACGAGGTCCAGTTCGACTTAATACCATTTGTGTGGTATTAGCAAAGCCAGTTTGACTCTTAAACAGCAAGTTCAAATGCAGTCATGTGTTTTTAGAGGGCGATCTTCGTGATGGTTTCACCTTTCTGCACTTCGTTAGCTCAGCGGAGCAAACACTGTGTGCAGTTTGACATTTCTTTAGCTGGAGCTCATGTTTAGGTCCCCTAAATGGATGCTCGGGCACCTCAGCCCCCCTGATCTTGCAGGATTATTTGATGAATTGAAATAATATTTTCTTTTGCCATGTTTCAAGATGACACACATGGGATGTTTGGGGAAAGGTTGCTCGCTCAATGAACTGTCCTGTCTGTTGTGTTGTTTCCGTGCAGAACGGGAGCTCAAACGGCGAGCTGTTGATCAAGAACGCCCAGCTGAAGCATGCTGGACGCTACACCTGCACCGCACAGACCCCCATTGACAATGTCACCGTCTCTGCCCACCTGGTTGTTAGGGGTGAGTGATGAGTGGTGCGCTTTACAGTGCACATACGCATACAGCCATGCATATGAACGGCCTCAAAGGTTACACGAACTCATTATTGTCTGTCAGAGCTCTGGTTTCGGTTATTTTACACAAGGGATTTCTGTGTTTTGTGTTTCGCCTGTGCTGTGCTTTTTTTTTTCTCGCTGCTTCGACGTGAACGAGTTGGAAAATAGCGATCATCTACTTTTGTGCACCAATCAGCATTAAGAAGCATTTGCGTCAAAATGCGACCACAATTGGTGGATTGTTTGTGCACTGTCAGTCACATCCCATCAAACCGAGCCCACATAGTCCTGATGAAACAGATTAGCCGAGCGATGAAGTCTGTGTTTTTTTAGACTCGGTTGCTTATTTACTAATATTTATTGTCGTAGAGAAATACTTTGAATTCAAAGCCACAAGACTTTTAAATAATTCTGTTGCGTATTCTTAAGTTGCTCATTAAAAGTCTTAAAACAGCTAGAAAGTGCCTGCACGTGTGAAAAAATAGAGAAGAGACAAAGGAGAGAGATAACAGAAGTACTGTATGTTCCCAGCCTGTGTTTGGAGAGAAGAAAATCTCTCCAGAGTAACCAGACCGTGGCCTTTTTTGCCGGATAATCTGTCAACCCCGAGACTCCACACGAAAGAAAGTGAGAGAGAAAGCGCTGGAAAAAGCCTTGGAAGGAAATGCCTTGTGTCCTCATGTAGGAGACAGACACACACTGACACACACTGACACACACACATATATATACCACATCCACACACACACAGGAAGAACTAAATATCTACCATCTACTTCCCAGAAAAGGTCAGACTAACTTCTCGGGTTGTCTGCGCGTAGATGATGATTTTAGATACCAGTGACCAGCTACGTCCTTTTAATGTGTCATCTCAACATATCTGCTGATGCGAGTGTATAGTTTGACCATGATGCATGTTTGCACGCTGCAAATCAGGTCACATTTATCAAAGAAAGATTGCCATGTCCAGCCAGACCGAATAAATTGTTCAGCTTTCCAAGAAAGTTCATAACAAGCTGCCGCTGCGGTTGCATTATTAGAAACATTAGTTGTGAGCGTCAGCTGCAACTTGCCTTCATTACGGCCGAATGAAGTAGTGCGTTTCACGAGAGCTGCTGGCATCGCAACAGCTCTTGTGTTTATGAGTTTCCGTCGTGTAATGCCATGTGATGATTATTTGATGACTAAAGCTCGTGGAAGATGGCAGATTTCTATCTTTCGCCACAGTATTTTGATACGGAGCGCTGCTGATTTCACTACTTGTTCTTCCAGCTGCATACGGATATCAACACGCTGAGAGTAAACCGTGCCAAACATACACAGTGCCCTGTCTGTCATTTACTGTATTTCACCTCCTGGATGATTCGTCGGGCTTTGTTTTCACCCTTCATTTCCTGATGAGTGAGAGCTTGCCTTACAGCCCCTCTGCTCAGGTCTTGAAACAGGCCCCAGTGTTGGAGGACAAAGGGTCTCTTCAAATAGGAACCCAAGAACTCAGCAGTGATCTGGTTGCCATTGATCCCTGTTGTGCCCTGGGTGTGCTGCCACCGCCGCTGCTTTCTGAGCAGGTGCTGACAGATGGCCAGGTGAACGCACAGCGGCTGACTGTGACGTTTCCCAGAGTGGAACCAAAACACAGGCCCCGGGCCGCTCCTAATGGAGTGCCAAATGCCAGCAGTCCGGGGCGCAACGAGGGAGATGAAAGACAGCCATTTATCATGGCAGATGAGGAAACAGATCTGCTTTAGGAGATTGTCCGACCTAAAAACACAGCTCTGCACCTGTAGTTTGTTATTAGTAGGGATTTGAGATAGGGAGAAGAGGTGTTTTCATATCACGTGTGTGTGTGTGTGTGTGTGTGTGTGTGTTATTGTAGCATAATATTACAGTCTTGCCAGTGTTGAAATGTGGCCATGTTAATGAAAGTCTCTGAATGAGGAAAACTACTCGGAAACTTTATCAAATCTGTTTTTTGGGACGCAGTACGTCGGTGGAGGCTTATCAGTTCAAGTGTCCGCATGACACGGTGTTGTACATACATCTCTCATATTAAACTGTATATTTTTTTGACTACTTTGCTTTCTCTCCCGACTCGTAGACGAGAGGGTAAGCTGAAGGGCTGTCCAGCTTTGGCTGTCTAATCGCCTTACTTGTCTCGGCTCATATTCATGACTTGGAAAAAGTAAATCCTGGCTGATTTCGGAGGCTGTGGGTTGGGAGGCTAACCCTGATGCAGTCTGGGTTTTCTATTAGGCCGTTTTTATGTTCCAAAGGAAGAATCAAGAGGAGCAGGAGGACCAAAAGAAACATTGGATTCAAAAGCTTTTGCTAAAGCTTTGGTTCATATATGTCAATGGGCTCTAAGCTCTAATGCGTTAATCCATCAGTCGGTGCTGATGTCTCTTAAAGGAGAGACTGAAAAGAGGAAATGTAAGAGCTTTGATGTGCTATGTTTCATAAACATCAAACAGAGAATGGTGTTGAAATATACAGTTGCTAAAAGGCTCAGGACCTTTGCCAAGAATTTCTCCATAAGCTCTTGTAATAACACTGCACTGTCTTTCCCGCTCTACGATTTGTGAGCAAGTAGGACGTTCTGCCAGAGGAACGAGTCAAAGTGGGAACCTAAACTTGCAACTGTGCAACCACGCTCGTATCCGTCACCCATCAAACATCTCTTTCTCTTATTCTCCACCCCCAGGTCCGCCCGGTGCCCCAGGTGGGGTGCGAGTGATGGACAAAACTGACAAGAGCGTAACGTTGCAGTGGAGCCGCGGAGCAGACAACCACAACCCCATCTCCAAATATACCATCCAGTACAGAGAGCCCTCCTCAAAGGATGTCTGGAAGACCGCCACTACATGTGAGTGACTCCACTGCACTAGGTGGTCAAATAAACACCGCCACCTTAACGCTGAGCTGGCTCCGGTGTTGTAATAATTTGGGTCATGCCACATAGTGATACTGCAGGCCTACATGGTGGTTAATGTCTCTTAAAGATGGCTGCGGTATAATTAAGCCATGCCTCGTGGACTTAAAATATAGGAATGGATTCCAAAAATGGAACTTTGTTGTTGCTTTAAGGATATTTTTTGTTGAATTGTATAATGCTTTAGTGCTACAGGCCTGACAATTTGGCATTGTAAAATGAAATCTGTGCATTTCTTTGCAGCTCCTGCAGATGTAGAGGGGGATAAAGAGAATGCCACAGTCGTGGATTTACTCCCGTGGACAGAATATGAGTTCAGGGTGATTGCCACCAACACCCTGGGGACAGGAGAGCCAAGCAGCCCGTCACCTAAAGACAGAACCCTGGAAGCATGTAAGATAAAGTCCTGACTGAGTTCCCGTTCGGTGCAGACACAAGATTTATGGTATGAGGAATAACTTGAAAGGTCATGGAAATGTGGTCCCAACAGTCCAGCTTTCCATTCTGATATTTATTCTTCATCATTCTATTATAGCACTGTTTACTTATGTTAAGTATCGCTGTAGAAATGAGTCAGCATAAATCCCATCAAACTCTACTTCCTACAGCAGGAGCACGCTGCCAAACTCACCACACAAACCTCTACAAATGAGCACTGTGCTGAAACTGTATACTGAAATTCAATTATAAAATGGAAATCACAGGCCTACAGTAACCTCTCTTAAAAAAACAATCATCATTTGAAAGTGAGCTACTAGACTCAATGCAAAACAAGACGAACTTTTGCCTCTCGTTCTCCTTCTGTGGCAAGATTCCCACACTGACATTAAGGTGTTGCATTTGGCGCAGGAGAAGACATTGATATTATATTTGCAGGGGAAGGATGTTTCGATACTGCTGCCAGGGGCTAGGTTACACAGCCTGTGTGGGTTGGCGTTGTTTGTGTGGATTCTTAGCATGTGGGCTCAGAGTTTTGCTGGTGCTGTCTCATTGTAGTTCCTGTGGTGGCGCCCTCGGACGTCGGCGGGGGTGGAGGGACTAGCAGAGAGCTGACCATCACGTGGACGGTAGGTCTGGATTTTCCACTGGACGCAAAGGGGAAAAGGGTCATAGTCTCGTGTAAGAGCTCGCAGAAAGGAGACACGCTGCTGCTCTTAATACTAACGTTATATTTGCAACTTTAAATAATGGCAAAGCTTCATAGTTTTTTACACAGTTAAAAAAATAACATGCCAGAAAAGACATATTCCAGGGTGCTTGCTCATAAGCAGACGTCATGAGGAAAAAATAGACTTCTGACTCTGCTGCCTTGCATAAAGATCAATCAATTTGACCATATCCGGGCCATAATTTTGTCAATATAATTAAAAAGTGGTCAGTTAAAATGTCACAAATTAATCAGGTGAATTAAAGTCAGGGCACAGAAAGATCACATCATGCAGAATCTAAGTTTCTAGACATTTAAAAGAAGCCACTGATAAACTCGAAAGTGTACTACATCAACAGATCAAATATACGGCAGGGGACAATCAATCTTGAGGACAGCATAGCACAGAGGAGCTGGAACTGAATATTATTATATTCAATACAAAAAAAAAAAAGAACAATCAATATCAACAAAAATCAATGACTGAGCTGAGTCATTGTCCACCATTTCCCTGCTGCGACTGCTGATAAATCAGCTCTTACGGGTAAATTACCTTTGGCTTGGCTGAGGCATGGTTGTTCAATTCCCCAGCAGCTGGAGGATGAGGTGATGTTTGAGAGGTTAGCTGTGCTTAATGCAGGCAGGTCTTACTGGATCTGTGGTGTGATAAATAAAGCCAAAAGTGCCAAGACAGAGGAAATGAGGTGTGAGGACTGATTGAGAGAGACAAGCCAGCAAAGTGTCACAACTCTGTATCTCACTCAGAGAAGGCAGTCCTGTCACGGAGCAGTATGTAAACATTAGAGAAGCAGATGATGCACAGTACAGGCTCTCTCGAGAGGTGTGTTGGATAAAATATTTGCCACATTAACACAATTGTTTGATGTTTCCGTCACCAGCCTGTACAGCCACAGTACTACTACGGGCCAAGCTTCGGGTACATTGTGGCCTTTAAACCGCTCAACGGATACGAGTGGAGTAAAGTGATAGTAGCTGACCCGCAGGCCAAACGCTACGTCCACAAAGACTCCTCCATCCCTCCATCGGCAGAGTTTCAAGTCAAAGTCAAGGCGTTCAACAGGAAAGGAGAGGGACCCTTCAGCCTCACAGCTGTCATTTATTCTGCACAGGATGGTAAGAACTGAAGAGATTCACTGTGTCAAAGCCTTAAAATGTGCCAGAGTGATCTCAAAACAAGATCACAGATCAGCCTGGTCCTGGTTTCCCGGTATCACAGAGAATGAGGAATTCTTCAACATGCCAACACTCTGCTATTTCAGTCTGTTATCACTACCAGGGTTTTCAATAGAGTAGGACCTATTTAATAGGACTTCTCATGTATAGTTGTGAGGAATTTTAATACCCCTTGAAAGTGAACCCATCTTCCCCTCTCTCTCACTCTCTTTCCTTGCAGAGGGATTATCACGATCTATGTAGCATGAACCAGAAAGCTGATAATTCTCCCAAGGATGCAAAGCATTTAGCCTAGTTATTAACTTCCACTGACAGACAGTTGAGATAACCACCGGCAACCCAGACACGATGGGTTACAGAGATGCCCCGTTGCCATAGTAACCCACTTTTGGGAACCATTCGTCGTTTAAGTATCTATTATATTGTGGCTACATGTGAAAAGCGCCGAGCCTACAGGGGTATGGCTATTTGTATTTGTGTGCACGCTGGCTGTGCACCAGTTTTTTTTTTTTTGTGCGTTTGTTTCTATGCGTAACACGATGACAGTATGTGATGGGTTATTGGTTCATGGCCCAGAGAGACAATTTAACATTCAAGGACAGTTTCCTGGCTGTGACAGCCTACACACACACACACAGTGTTTAACTGGCACATAAGTTATGGAAAAGTGTCCGATGGCCCAGTGATGGAAAGTAGGCCAAGAGAGATTTCTGTCACTTCATTAGTTCCCTGAAGTGATTAATTTACAATACTAAAAAAGATGGGAGAAAAGCGGTATCAGTAAGGCCAACAGACACACGCTAGATTCAGGGTAATGGATCGGTCAATGTGTGTGGTGCACTGGTTTATTCATACACATAAAATGTGCTTTATATTGTGTGTGTGTAATATAAGAATTACAGAATTTCAGGACATGTCCTGAAAATGGTTCCCTTACTGCAACCTGCTTACGAAACTGTGTTTCTCCTCAGCTCCAACTAAAGCTCCCGTAAGCATCGATGGCAGAGCTCTCTCTGCCACAGAAGCCATTGTGTCGTGGCTGCCTCTGTCACAGACCAATATAGATGGATATCAGGTCAGTAGAAACTTTTACTGAGGCATGCTGGCAAAAAAAAATGTTATAAATCACCTAAATCTCCAAATATTTTTGTTTAAAGTGTCTTTTTTGGAAGCAGTCATTCAAACATCTTTTGCTTTATATGTGAAATATAGTATAGCGCTGTAAAAATGAGTTTTTTACACCGGGCCAGTTTTGGATCTTGCTCATCTCACTGCCCTTGCTATCCCAGGTGAAGTATTGGAGGACTAATGAGGACAACGAGGGGGGAGCCCAGAGTGTGGTGGTTTCTGGCAGGGAGAACCACACCAGGCTGGAGGGTATGAAGCCCGATTCCCACTACGTTGCTGAGGTGCGGGGCTACAATTCTGCAGGATACGGGCCGGCGAGCGAGCAACTCCAGATTCACACCAAGAAAGCCCGTATGTTGTGTTTTAAAGCAGCTCATTATTGATAAGCGGAGACTATGTATTATTTACAAGTCATTTTATTATACATTTTTAATATAATCTTGTATCCTTCACCAGCTCCAAGTCAAGCCCCCAGAATAATTGGTAAAAAGTTCAAGGGCCAGTCAATAAATATTGCCTGGGAACAAGTGGAACCAAAGGCCAACGAGGCGCGGATAGATGGTTACAAAGTGAGTACAGCTCTATCTACTTTCACACATATTATAATATTTTTACATTACATTTATTATACCTTATATGTGTGTATACCCAGGTGCTGTACAGGCAGCAGGGCCACTCCTTAGGCACCCTGTACACGACCATTAAACGGTACATAGACCTTCCGATGCCCGCAGATGGGATCTATGTGGTGGAGGTCCGGGCGTACACAGAGGGGGGAGACGGGGCTGTCGCACAAGTCCAAATCACAGGTAACAGGACAGACTGAAGTGAAAATGAAATGCAATTTATTTATTTGTTTATTAAATTGAGCTGAGCTTGTGCTGAGGAAAAGGATACCATGCATGTGGGGTCAGAAAAGCTGCTGTATGATGAAACTCCTACCTTCAGCCCACACGTATCTTTGTTCTAACAGAGGGTTTAAAAAAAAGCTGCTGGCACTTTATGACAAAGGTACTAATTTGTTCCCTTCCTATTGTGTTTTGAACATTGAAATTGAATTAAATGACTGAGAATAATCTCCCCTCTTTCCCATGATTGAGGCAAAAATAAAGGAAGCCTTCAGTTATCTAATCACATTTTAAACCCATTGTGCTGAGGTGACACACTGTGTCTGTTCATTCCTGGCCTGCCATTTGCTAGTGAGATTATACCAGGTTCATAGTTGGCGGCACATTATCATTTGTCACAGCTAGAGGGTTCCCATGGGCCTGTGCAGAGCTGTCACTTCAGGTTTCATAGCTTAGATTGGAGGCCTGAGATGGGAAACTTTACGGTCCGTGACTAAAGCCTTGATAGCCCACTGACTCGATCCCCTCACCGGCTGATGGACTGACAGGTAGGCTGACTGGATGGAGGAGGTTTTAAGCCTCTGTAATTGATCTTGATGAGTACAGGAAACCCCTCCTGTGGTTTCTCCCTTATCCCTTATCGTTCAGTCCAGACCCACCTGACAGCTTGATTTCACAGACCCGGGAATTTAAGCCGTGAGGGATTTCAAATGCAGGGCACTGACAAATGAAGGGCCATTTAAGGTGATCTCCACACAGATGGGGTATAATATCACACGTCACACACCAAATATGGTCTTTAGCTTGATGGATGGGAGCTGGACACTCAGGGGAGATGTATTTTTTTCCCCCTCTCAAATCAGCAACAAATTGAACTGTCTGTTATTTTTCAAGCAAAACCTGACGTACCTCCGTCTCTGTGTGTCTCTCAGCTGGAAGCGCCATGGCCGCCCAGTCTCTCAGCGTACTCTCCCTGCTCCTCGTGGCTCTCCTCTGCCTGAACCTCTGAATGTAGCGCCATCTTTTGTCTTCACTTCCCGTGAAGGAGACTCTTTATGGTTGACGCCTATAAGGACTTTGGGACTCTTTCCACAAACGTCTGGTTCCACCCTATAAACCCGGGACGTCATATTCCGACTCTTCCCCGCTGGAATATGTTTGTGGAAATAGACACAGAAATGGAAAAAGAAAATTGGAAATGGACAAAGACATCCCTTATTTATCCACAAAAAGCCTCTTTGGAGGAGTGTCAAAGGAGTTCTGTCAACTTTTTAAATATGCCTTATATAAATGACTGCACTTATCTTTCACGATAACCTGTTCTCAAATGGATCCTGACGGAAAGTGTGAACATTAGATTTTGCACGGGTCGGCTGTTTAGTCTTTTTACATCATGAAGCCGACCTTTCTTGCGTCAACGAAGACGCCGCTTGTCCAGAAACGTCGGCTTCATTTGATCTGTGATATTTTGGAAAATCTATCCTACAGTGCATTCCATAGTTTAAGGTAAACAGGTTACCGTGAAGGATAAGTGTATGAGTTTATAAAAACGTCTTTATGTCTTTCTTTACTTGCAGTTCAGTGGCATTTCTCTTCTATTTTTCTTTTTACAATGAAGCACACCCTTTGTTACAGAGATACAGTCAAAGCAAATCTCACCCAATCATTCTTGATTTTATTAACAAACATCATAGAGGAAAGAGCAGTCTATGTCATGCTGAAATACTATATCAAATAACTGTTTTTTTTTCTATCTAATATGCTATGGATGTTATTTGAAGATCTGACCTGCAATCAGTGCTTATTTGCAAACTATAACATGAGCTCTATTAATAGAATACCACTTTCAAAGATGTGTGCATGTTGACATTGTTACATGAAAGCAAAAGTTTGAAATGGTTGTGTTTGGGAGTTCAGGCACGCGGATCCATACCTGCAAAGCAGAATGTAAAGCAAACAATATGAAGAGGGCGTGAACTGACCAACATATCAGACATGCAGTTTAAAATGCAAAGTGACGTGTGACGGTGGTTATTTTGATCGCTCGCCACCTCTGGTTATATTTGTGCAGTGATCAAGGCTTTGCCGCAACATCTGGATCGATACCGAGACTGAAATTCCGCGCCATGTTTGTGAGCTAAACCGAAACGTAAAACACATTTTGTTTTGACTGTATCATTAGGACCTCAGTGTGATCCGCCGGTGCTTTGTAAAGAATGTTGGCATCTTATTTAGTGTGAGCATTTTCATTTTCATCTCTCGTTCACGGCTTCGTGTGAGAGTCACTATTAACCGTTACAGTAAAACAGTAGCGACGCTCATGCCCTCCAATAATTGTGCAATGTTTGATTCATCTGTGGCTACTTTATATTTTTTAATAAGACAACTTGCCTAGCTCCTTTTAACAGTGATCTAGTATGTTTCATTTTGCATTATTTGATATGAACAGAAGCATAAGCAAAGCCATCCGTGTCAACAGAAGAGCCCGTCCGGAGCTTGTGACGTTGTTTTGTCTTTTTATTAACATGTGATCAGAGATATATAAACATTATCAACTGTTGTCTTTTTTGGTTTCTGATTATTCTATCTGTATGTCATGACCCGCCTCTAGCTGGACCGTTTTAAAAGTTTATTTCCCTCGAATGGAGGAACAAATGCTGTGTTTTCAGATTCCTCCCGTTCATTTCTTGTATGACTGATGCTGGCCATGCTTCTACATTGTGACTATATCAACATCCACCACAAAGTGCTTTTCCCAGTTTTTCCTTCATGCGACAAATCATAAAAAGAGTTGCCAAATGCATGAATGCCTTGAACTTTGAACATTTTGGACTAAAAGCAGCAGCTCTACATTCTAACATGCATGACATTGGAGATGAAGTGGCACATTACTTTGCAACCAACATCATAGCGACTTCTCAACCTCTCAGCTCTTCATGTGAAATACATTCCATTCCTGAGTGACATCCCTTTACGTCAGAGACAGCGTAGATGTAAGCCTAATATGTGCATTAGCTGCTAAGCTTCATTAAGCCAGTCATCACACGGGGAGAGGAGTTTTAGACATGAACATGTTAGACTGACTAAAGGAATCTCACTCACTAAAAGTTCAGAAAAAAAGGCCCTGCAGTCTCGCGCACACGATGGTTGGGATGTGATAGCATCACTGGTGGCAGTGGCGGCATGCTTGGCCGTTTGCTGAAGTTCAGCACTTCGCTGGACTTGAACAGCACTTGTGAGGGATCAAACTGGAACCTCTCATTGGCTGGACAAGGAACAATAAAAGTGTAGTTAACTATTAAAGCGCTCTGGTGTTTTCTCTGATGTTTTGCTGTGACCTTTCAGACATCTAAATCTCGGGGAGGAATAGCATTTAGCACGTCTCGGCTCAGTCTCAGCTACACCAAATGTTTCGATGAAGTACAATCAGCAGAGCAGAGGTGAGCTTCACTGGCTTTCAGCGCAGAGTAAAGCAATGGCAACATAGCAGGCGAAGAAGCATCGCACCATTCATAAATTCTCACCGAAGTGGCATGTAATCATCTAAAGGCTGCATAATTGCTTTTTTCATTTTTTACTAACAACAAACTAAAAATACAGATGTGATTTTTACACATGCATGTTGTAAAATAAAGTAATCAATGACCATCATTATAAATATAATATTGTTGCATCCCTAGGGAGGAGTACTCCACAATGTGTGAGTAAAAGTGACCTGATTTACAATGCATGCTGAAAGAAGTGTTCAACAGAAGTAGCAACACAACAAGGTAAAAAGTACATTAAGAGGGGGATGTACTAATTACTGTATGTAGAATGGCTCATTACAAAGGAGAATATACAGCCAAAAGTCACCCCAAAGGTATCTTAGAATTATAATTATGTAAGAATTATATATAGTAAGTAAAGGTAGATGTCCAGTGGAATTTTACTGCTGTAATTGGTCAAGGAAGAGCTAGTTTCTTGAAAACTTTCGGGAGGTTTATTGCTTAATATTTTATGAGCTCCTAAGCTTTCATCGGTAGATGGAGTTTGCCCAGATGTCGTGATTTTTTATTTTTATTTCTGAGCACGCTGAAGATTTGTGTTTGGAAACAGCAGGTAAGAAAATACATTTCATCACAGGCTCTGTGTAATATCATGATGAAAAATGATTGCACGTTTGCGCTAGTTTTATTGCATTACATCAGATATAAAAGGCTGAAAATGTCATGAAAAAGTCCCTGTTAAAGATTTAGCTCACAGTCAGCCTGAGTTCACCGCTGAATGAATTATGAATTCAGTCTGGACGGACTGCCGGTCTGAAATACTGATGTTACTGCAAGATTGGAAGTACAACCATGAATGTCAAAACAATGCTGACACCCCGGTAGAATATTTCCAGTCGGGCACAGTTTTTCTTGAAACACACAGACACAAAACAAATGTGTCAAAAGTTACAAGAAGCGCTCTCAAGATCAGACAGATTGTCCACTGGGGTGAGACATCTGGTGGCCTCGGGTGCTTTTGTTCTCTGTCGCAGATGTGCCGGCACTCCTGAGGTGGATTTAAATAAAAATTCAGCAAAGCTTTGATTGAAAAAAAAAAACCCTTGATCGCTTGTCTTTGTCTATAGTCATTGCCGCTTTGGGATTATTTTATCCAGGACTGTAACTTTCGGGTCTTGCATACCAAATAGTGTCATTTATGATTTATGAGTCCCCTCCATTATCAACTCGAGCATTTGCAACAAGTCCTCGATTTCTGTGTAGATCTTTTCCACCCTTTTTAAAGCGTGTCTGTCTCCAGTACAAAGCTATTCTTTGCCAGTGCAGAATATATCAGATAGCATTTCAATCTGCCCTCCATTACAGATAAGGCCCACTTTGTCAATGTTTAGTTTTTCAGGCAGAAACAGCTGTTGTAGTTTTGCCTCCTATCAGGTATCCAGCAGATGAAAAGTAGATGGGTATCGCCTCTCTTCGTGGATTAGGTCAGACCAAATGAATCAGATTTGAGATTCTTACTGAGCTTTAGGTTCATCTCTCCATTTCCATCAAGGGTCTTAATGGTTAATGGCAAACAGCTCACACGGAAGAAGAAAAGACAGTCTCTTATCAGTCCGAGCATATGGCCTGTGTGATAGGTCTGATGGTGGCTGTGTAACCTGTGTAACCAAAAACACACTCACAGTTATTGCCCAGGCTGCTGCTGCTGCTCGGCCCAGTCTCCCTGTTCTTCCCGCTCACATCCTCCAGACTGTAAAGTCATTCGGTCCTTGAAATATAGCTCTTTGCTGACAGTTGATTTAAAGTGATTTCATTTAATATCACATTATAAAGAAACACAAGAGCGGCTATTTAATTTACGTTGACTGACAGGAGGGAGCAAAATACATTCTTCTGACTTTCCCTGTGCATGTGTTTTTGCAGACAGGTGTGCCGTCACAGGACAGCTTGTGCTATTGTCTTTGTAAATCTACACCTGTTCTTTGACAGCTCAGACAACACAAAACATACTTTAAAGCGGCGCACGGGCAGACTAGAACCAGACCGCTTCGCTTGGAGACCTGAAACGTGACGCCATCTCTGACATGCCTGCAATATGTCATGCTGTGTCAGGCAGTAAGACTGGACCTGGGCTCACGCAGGAAGGCTTTATAAGTAAAGGTCTCCCTGCAGATATTGTGTTACAAGCCAGGGCTTAACCACTGAGAGATCATCATCCCCTTGAGATGAGTTTTACTGACATCTCATCACTGCAGAACCGGTACCAGACGTAGACTAAATTAATTTAATAAAGTCAAGAGGAGGTCCAATAAAACCCCTGTGATAATGCCAATCATGATGTGGACTCTTTAATTGATCTCAGCTTGAGGACAGGAGAGAGGGCATTTGGAAGTGTGTGAGGGGGTGAGCGCCCTCTGGTGGCGAGGATTTATAACACACGGAGTTCAAAGCGCCACATAATGAGTGATTTACTTAATCCGCCGGATAAAACAAACCCAGATTGTGCAGATGAGTCAAATTAATGAATCAAAACACACCGTGTCGTTAGTGTAAACATCTGGATGGACACACTGACCCCGAGCAGTCAGGGCAGGAGTGAGTCAGCAGGGTGAAGTTTTCATTTCACTCCGCAAACCAACATTTTATCTCGTGCCGTGCGTAGTGGCGCAGCCCCTCAGCCTCAGCGTGAGCTGCGCAGACCGGTCAAACTTTCAGTGCACTCACTCTTTCATGTGTTCAGACTTGTGAAACAACGTTTGCACTAAGTCATAGTGGGGGTAAAAAAAAAAAAAAAGTGGAAAGGGAAAAGTTGCCTGCGCAAACTATGTGCGCGGATTGCCTAACTCCTTGCGGAGAAAAGAAGCCAATCTGTCAAGTTTTAAAGCCGGGCGGGATGGAGTCGCAAACAAAGCCGGAGACTGATCACCGCGGTGGTGGAGGTGTTTGTCAGAAAGGATGCGGGCTTCTTCTGTCCGGGGAAGGGGAGCACTGCTGCGTGGACGCGCTCCGGGCGGTCACCGACGCGCTGGAGAGAAGAAGCGCAAAGTTTGAGCACGAAGCCCGGATGGCGAGGCTCAGGTGGAACAGGAGGGAGCAGTCACTGTTAGCCCAGGTGTCAACCCTGCAAAACGAGGCCCAGCTCGCTGCGCTCAAGTACCAGCGGAGACTGCACCAATACATGCTGCACATCAACAGCATTGCAGAGCAGGTCATCGGGTACTACAAGGTGAGAGGTGATTTATTGGGACGGCGTGCGGCCGGTGCAACAGCTGTAATTAACAGGGAGAAGGGTCTGATTTGTGAATTAGAATCTGGCTGTCCTAAAAGCAAAAAACCTGACTGATAACACGTGTCTTTGTGTGTGTGTGTGTGTGTGTGTTTGGCTGAATTAGAGCGACTTGAGAACAACTGCTGACATGCAGAGCCAGATATCAGATAAAGCAACATGTGCAGATGGAGAGCCACAGGAGCAGCTCAAAGCAGCTGAGGTAAGAGAAGCACACTCACTGCTCACAGCTTCTCGGTTCTTAGACCCTGCTGCAAACACTGGCATTTATGTCTCCTTCATAAAAAGTTTTAGCTCCTATTTGTTTGTCCAACGTGGCCCGGAGGCAGCAGTGCACATGTTATTTTCTTATCTGTTGCTATCACTGCTGTGTGGTGTGGTGCCCCAGTGAGACACTTCCCCAGTGCTGTTTGGGGTTGGCTGAGTGTTTTGCAGGCTCAGGATTTTGCTTCTTCTTCCTACTGTTTCACCTGCTGCCTGAGCGCAGGCTTAACCCTACCACCAGGCAAGTCTTTGTGCAAATGTTGACTTTGGGATCACTGTGAATGCTATGGAGTGTCTGAGCAAAGACAGCTTATAGGAAGTAATCCGTCCTCACACACTGTTGTTTGTCATTTGGTGCGATGTCCTCTTTCTCGCAGTGAGAGTGTGTGTGTTTCTGACACTTGAATACGAGATATTTTTGTCTGATTGTAGCGCCATGATTTAGAGATTAATCACAGTCTCTGACGTCTGTGGAGGAAACTCATGTCCAAGCTTGAGGATTATTTTTTTCCGTCCTGTGTGACTTGAGAAATGTAGTCTTTGTCTTCTTCTTTGGGTCTCAGCTGATCTAATGTCATGGCTCTGGGTAGTGTCATACCTTTTTTTTTGGAAGGTTTAGTGTCAGAGGGCCTCATCACATTTCAGCTAGAATCACTGCATCTTAACTGTCGTCCGGCCTTGCAAAGAAGAAAGTAAATTTGAATTCTACTCTGTCTTAGAAGAGACAAATCTGAGCTTTTCATTTATGTCGTGCTGTATAAAATGCAAATTATGTAACATGGTTGATTTGTGCAAACAGGATATGTCTGAGCATCCTCTACAGGTGTTCCTAGCGATGCCATGAGGCCTATATGAATGGTGTAACTGTGCATGAAAGTGCTAGGGAACAAACAGCTTAGATGAAATGCTAATCATCGCCTGTTTGCTTCTGAGCTTTTCAATAATTTGGGCATAAAAATTTAAACAGCTGTTTATGGACACATTTTCATTCACACTGCTCCTGAGTCTTTGTTGCTGCGGGGGATAATTTCTTAAACTTCCCTGCGTGTCTGCCAAATCTAATAATAGCTGCTGTTTGGGTGAGCTCACAAAGGTAGCTTAAAAGTTTGTAATGTGTGTTGCGTTTGGGCTGCAGCGGAGGCTGGATGGGTTTAATGGTGGTAATGGTCACATAAAGTATTTCTCTAATTGCCTACAGCACGCTGTGAGTGCAACAGACTCACTTTTGATTAATGTGGAAAACTGTTCACTCTTCTCTGCCAGCGCTGGGCAGCAAACGCAGCATCTATTTTCAGCCTTCTGTGTGTTTTTTTTTCTGGTCTGAAAACGCCGCTCTAATGCATCTTTAATAGTTTTCTCACTGTGTGTTTTCATCTCTTGCGTCTCAAATGGATTTTCCAATACCGGAGAGAGCTGGGTGCAGCTCATCAAACAAACTTTTACAGTTTAGTGGAAATCCACTTTGTCGGAAAAGCGATGGGCTTTTTTCGTTCTGCATGGACAATAGGGTTGGATGGCTGGTAAACATCACAGTAGCAGCCGTGGATCGTCCCATTTGAAGTCTCTTTGTGTGGTTGGAAAGCAAACCTAAATGACCCTTTGCAGACCGACTGTCAAACTTTGTGCTCTATCATGTAATTTTTCAAAACAATGGCCGTCTGACTTTGGATTGAGGTAGATTAAAGCAGGCTTCTGATGCGTGCTGCCAGCTAAAATCACAAGTATTGATTGCAAATTTCAGCTCGAGCTACGTCTATAGCCAACTAATGTTAGCTTTAACTTGAAAAACACTTGAAAAACAAAAGTCAGTGCTCATTTGTTTTAAATCATTTGTTGTCATACCTCTTGTCCCTTGTGTTTGTTCTTTTTTATCTTTTATTGTTGCAGTCTTATTGTTATTATTTGGGCTTTTATTTAAATGTTCCACCATTTTATTGCTGAAATCTTGCAGAATTCTGTTTATTGTTGTTTATTTCTGTTCTTCCTTCTTTCTCTAATTTAATTTTGCTTTGTGAGACACCTTGTTTGTATGAAAGGTGCTATATAACTAAAGCTGAGCTGCAACAAAAAGCCCATGAAAGGGATTTTAAAAAATAGACTTGATGGCTGCATACTGCGTAGAACTCAGTTTGGGAATACTATACATCACAGAAGTATGTCAGACCTGAACAGAGCTTCTCATGCAACCTGCAGTCCAACAATATAGTATAGTGAGAAAGCGATAAAGATGTGCTCCTCAGTTTTGGAGCTGTTCTTTACTTCTTTAACATTTCTCAGCTCACGTGCGAGCAGATGAATGTGCTTTTATTGCATTTCTAACAATGCAGTTCTTGTATTTTGGTTTTGTAAAAGTTCAGCCCTCCAAACTCTTTAATGAAGAGTATCGGTCTTACTCAGTACAGCACACAGCATCAGTGTGCGGAGAAATCCAAAGCTCAGAGGCCTGGCGTGCCGAGTTACGGCTACTAAGCTGTGATTGGACAATCATTGTTTAGCGAACCATCAATTCGCGTACTGGTCGGCTTAATTGAGTTACACACCTTGCCCAATGGCTCAAGGTTTTTTTTTTTTTTGAGAATATTGTCCCAGTGCTTTTGTAGACAATAACTTTATTGTTAAAAACATAAACAAAGAAGTCTTTGAGTCTATTGTTGAAGTGGCTCCAGGAACTAAGCAGTTCCACAGATGCCAGTTGTTCTTTATTGTCAATGATCCTGACGGCTGCTGTGGGGAACAGCTTGCCGAGTGCTCGCTCGCTGTTGTTTGTGCTAGAGCAGAGAAAAGAGAGACAGAAAACTATGCGGACTGCTGTTATAAGATTGTGACTTAATTTAGATTCATACCATATTTTTTCCATGTACCACAGAGATGGACTGATCTAGATCCAGCTGATTGTCTCCTCACTGGTCTGACAGTGAATACAGCTGGTGGCTGTGGGTGAGTCAGCCAGTTCTGCTATGTTGAAAAGGGATAATGGAAGCAAGAAACTGCAAGAGGCTTAGTCACCATTGAAAAAACATACCTACGTCTTTATTTGCCCATGCAATTTGCTCGCATGTTTGTTTAAAACCAGATGAACACACAAATGAAACCACGGTTGAGGTAAAACAGTCCCACTCCTCCTCTTGTCTGCAGCCAAGATCCCCCAAAATCCACACTTGAACTTGGAGTCAGCAAAAAAGTTTGGAAACACTGGAAATATTTTCATGTCGTTTACAGCGGATGGTACTTTTTCATCATCCGTTACCAAAGCTATTGAAAGCGTCTACTTCACCGGACAACAAAAATCTATTTGGTTGACCCAGACTGTACCTGCAGGACCTCGCCGAAGTGCTCTTTGACAGAAACGCTGAGGCCTTTTCACCTGTCTAAGCGCAGGTACAGCAGCTCCTTCAAATTCTTCTTTTTTGTTCAGATCAAGAGAAAAGAAAGGGGGAGGGAAGGAGCGAGTGGGAGAGTACACAACTCGAGTATCGGTCTCATCAAAATCCAATCTTGCGTGACAGGCGGGGACGAAAGCAGGCCAGTTTATTTGCTTCCATAACAAAAGATGATAAGGAAAGATCGCTTGGCGACAAGATGGATTTATGACCTCTGCTTTTATGTGTTTTTTAATGTTGATTTGATTTTTCTTGCCCAGACCCGAGCCTCCAAAATAAAATGATAAACAAGCAAATATCTTTTTGCCATCGAAGTCGGGTGTTGGCCTACTTGTCGGGGGGGAAAAAAAATGCAATTGAACTACCTGAGAAATATGGAAAAAAAAACAAAAAAAAAAACCTTTTTATATGTTGCTACAAACAAAGGCAGATGTCTAATGGTCAAATCAGTTGGGCACACAGTGGTCCACATCTTTTTACTGCTTGTCTAGACAGCTTTATAGTCAGTCTGTGCTCCAATTCCCCAAAGCACTTTGGTGAAAATGGAAGAGAATGCTTGTATTCAGAGAAAATAGCATAAAGTCATTGGTTTACTGCTCGCTGTCCGCTTCCCTCACAGCTGACAGATCGAGAAAATGGGATTGGTAGATATGAAATTGAGTCGATCTAACAGTCCCTTTCTATTTGTGCTTGTCAGGGTGTAAGTACCGGGTTGTCATGTTCTGTGTGTGCTTTAGTCCTCTGGAGGTGTTTTCTGTACCTGTTCTGCTCTGTTTGGGACATCATTTACCCAGAATTTACATGGCAGCTGTTTATCCTTCGCCCGTGAGAGAGGGACCGCCCTGCTCACCATTTCCTATTTCCTTTCCAATTCCACACACACTCACACACACCGAGCTGCTAAAACAAACTTCAGTTTGAATTAATGTTAATTTATCAGTTAAGATGAATTTGATTTAGATAAGCACATATTACTTAACGCCTCTTTAGCAGCATTTAGACTTTTTTGTTCAACGTGCATATTTATAGGAATTTCATTAGTCGAAAGAATTTGCAATATTTTCGTAGGTGCTGGTTTGGCAAACAAGATGTTTTTCCAAAGCTCTTGGCAAGTGCCTGTGTTAGTTAATAAGGCAGATATTGAGATTAGGATATTCCAGATTCCAAGGTTGTGGATTTGGACTAAATCATGTACCTTTGTGGGTTTTGTCTTTAGTCCTGTATGTCTGTTTGCGTGTGTTTGCATGTATTTACTTAAGAAGTCCAGCACTGTTGTTTTAGGCAGGAGGCGTGAAAAAGAAAACTGTTCCACTAAGGACCACCGCGAAGGAGCGCTCTGGGTAAAATTGTCCCTACCTGCTGAAAGGCCCCTTTTTGAATGTGCATGGGACGTCGGTTAGTTTGGTCTGTGGGATGTTGACTTGAACTCGGATAAACTGTTTTGATATTCGCACTTTGATGAGAAATTATGTTCCTAATTAGATGCATTTGTTGAAAACATCTGCCAAGTAAAATACACAGCCAGCAGTGTATTGCAGCAGGAAGCACTGCCTTCACGAAGGCTATAATGAGGGCTGGTTTTTGTTTGAAGTGTTCACTGTATTTACTTCCCTCATTTTATATAAATGGGGTTTAAAAAGTATTAGAAATGAGTTTATCCTCCTCCTTATGTTTTACATTACTCTGATATTTTACAGACCAAACAATCACTCTATTAATTGAGAAAACAATCGATAAATAAGTGATAATAAAACTAATTGTTGATTGCAGGCCTTACATGACCTTTGACAAATAGTAGTGGCTGTATTTTGACAGACACTTTATTGTCCCTATGAGAAAATGTATTACCGCAGTCACTGTACAAAGCCTCAGATACATCAAACTAAAAATAAACATCCAGCACAGCACGTCTTCCCTCCCATACGTCCCATCCCTCCCATCCCTCCCTCTCATACGTATTCTGTATACTTAGCACATTACTGGGGTGTTTTGTTAAGAGACGCTATGGCACAAGGGACAAAACTCCTGTGTTGCATGTGCAACCAGATGGGAACAGGCTGAGTTGAGGGGCTGGCTGGGGTCGTGTGCTATACTGCACGTTTTGCGTGTAATTGCTTTACTGTTAAGGTCCGAGAGGTCAGGGGTCGGGAGAACGATGTTTTCGGAGGCACGGTGTGTGATATGTGTGAGCTTGTTCTTACTGGATGTTGAGTGTTTGAAACTACGAATGGTTTGTACTACTACTTCTTTCGTGAAGCCGTAACAGGAGGTGGCGGGCAACAGAGAGTTTACGGATGGCAGAGGGTCTTTGTTGGCAGCCTTTGTGAATGACAGGGGCGTGTTGGTCAACGTGCGGTTTTAGTGTTTGCATCTTACAAACTTACTTTAACTTTTCTCCCCAGTTTGCACGCTCTGTGCTTTATCTGCAGATGGTTTCTATGCCTGTTTTTTTTCCCCCCTTTTTTTTCCAGGAGCAAGTTTGAGCAGATGTTCATGTATTGCAGCTGAGCCCTGTACTGTAGCTCTGCTCTCAGGTGTACTGCAGGAAGCACTCAGTGACTGGAGTGATTCATCATTTCAGTAACCCAGGAGGAGAATGCTTGGCTTTATTCACACCTTAATGACTGCAGCCCGCCGATCTCTGCTGCTTCTGAGCGGCTTCAAGTTCAGGACTCAACAGCCAACATCTGGAAAAGAGCCTAGTGTCAGAGAGGCTGTAAACTAAGTGGCCAAATAGAAACTGATGAACTTTCCAGGTCACTTCCTTGTGTGGTCTTAAAAGATATCTCACCGTGTACATGAAACAGCTTTTTTTTTTTTTTAAACTCAGGCACATGACCAGACAGTATGTTTTTTTTTTTAATATGTACACACGCTTAAACACAGCTGGCACAGTTGATATACACCCCCTACCTCAATTATAACTGATGTCACGGAAAGCTGCGCTGTACACAAGAGCTATCGTGCAACCAAACGCTCTCCTCTGTCTCTTAGTGTGATGAGAAAATGGCTTGTTGTGAAGTTGATTCACCAACTAAACGTCTGTGGTCAGATCTAAACTCGGTCGCCCCCTCTGTTCCCATCTTTACCACCACTGGGGGGTTTGGTTAGTCAGTGACCTGATGCCTTTTGAACTCACACACAGGCCTACTGATTTCCTCCTCGTCTTGATAAACATGTGGTTTCACCTACAGCTGTTACGGGGAGATTACAGTGAAAGCCTTGAGTCAGCATGCACTCATGTGTACACAACCAGCTGCACACACAAAAGCAGCGGCCACTCTATCATCAGGGTTCGCCGCGCGGCTTGTAATGAGTGTGTAATGAGGTAAAGTTGCGGCTAGACCTTTTCGCAGCAAGAGCTGCAGCAAGCGACACGGGATAATAACAAGTGCGACTGTGGGGTTATTTTCATATTCAAATGTACTGCTGCTGCTCTGATAATCGAGGGAGTAGAAAAGAAAATCTAAAGTCCCATTTTCAAATGATAAGAGTAAATACAAGAATTAGATCCAGGTCTCTTTACAAGTACTGTATGCAGATATTTTCTGTAATTACAGCATGTTTCAGTTGTGATGGCCTAAGTGTATGTTTGTAGAAAATTACACAGTCCTTGTAAAAACTGTTGCAGTGTAATTGCAAATGAAATGTAAATGAACACCGGTTAGTGGTTGCCTTGGACAAATACAACATATTATTACAGTAATGCGCACTCATGTTAATTTACAGTTGCAATAAACAGCAGTAAAAGTAATAAAAACAGCACTGTAAAGACGTGCCTCAGTTTTTTTTTTTTTCACTCAAACTTGTGCTGTCTATATCTAGTCTTTAAAAGTCGTGCTCGCTGCTGCGGTGGAAGAACGCTGATCTCGGTCTCAAGTAAAAGCGGTAACGCCACGGTGTAGAAATGCTCTGTGGGTAAATAGTAGTCATGAATACCTCATAAATTGTTTGCTGCATCTGAAACTGAAAATAACCAGTAGCTAAAGTTGTCAAATAGTAGGAAAAAAGTGAAATACTTCCCTTTTTGAAGTAAGAGTAAAAATACTCAATTTAAAATTGTACTCAAATAAAGTACTGGAGCAAATGTACTTAGTTACTTCCTACCATCTGGTAGTACATCAAACAACTCGGTAGCAGCCAGCATGGAGTTGTCCGGACATTTATTGTCAGTTACGTCTGAACCCATAAAAAAAACCTGAGGCCTCACACTGTTGAATCCATTATGGATAATCTGAAGAATTTAAAATGCCTCTGTGGACCATGTTGGACTACACATCATGGCCTTTGTTAGAGAAGACCGTGACATTACCTTTGGCCTTTCAGGACATCATCAAAGCGCCGTGCCTGCAGACGGTATTTACTGCACATTCATCTGCAAACTGAATTAAGGCTGCCTCTGCTTTTGTCGACAGGAGGATTAGGGCTTAATTATATCTGGGCAGAGGCTGCCGTATAGTGAGGGTGAAACAAGCGTACAGTGGGAGACTGGTGCAGTACATTAGGGAGGTGTTGAGGAGAGGGATAAGCCTGTGTAATATGCCAGGTGTGTCCAGGGTATTAGCCAACACTGGCACGGCACTGTGCGCCTGCCAAGACAAGGGATCAAAACAAACCCACCCTTTTGAGCACTCGCTCTCATTTCACGTTGAAGGCCAATGCTTGACTGTGATGGCCATTGTTGAGTGGAAGAAAACAGTAGGACATTTTTGTTTTAAATCCTCCCACAATAGTACACAAAATACAGACACAGGACACCCACCCACACAGGCAGGCATATCACTGAGAGACTGTTGATTTATCAACAGCAGTCAGGTGCTACCTAGCCATGCAGATAGTTTTGATTTTCTTTGAAGATATCCGTCTTTCAGATTTCTGTTTTGATCTCAATGCAAAAAATTTTGTTTGTGGTCCACACAGTGCAACGCCAACATCTTCTCGCCTGGCTGAAGGTCACCTCACTGTAAAACTGTGAACAATTATTTACACAGAGGCCTGTAAATAGTTTATGCCTCATGAGTTTATCACGTTGAGATTTCCTGATTAGTTCTATACCAAGTGGCAACCTCCATGGCTGCGAAATAAAGGAAGTGCCAAAAACTGCAGTTCCTTGAATGGCCACTTGAGGCTGGCTACAAAACAAGTGAATTTCCATAAGCCACCATGTTAAAATTCTCATCTTCACAGCAAAAGTTAAAGTTAATTTACTCGTTCATGGCAGCTGTGCTGAGTCTGAATTTTTATAGAACTCACCCGTTCAAATTATATTAAGGCTTAAAGTTTAGAAAAGTTGACCAACAATCCACGTCTTTGCCCATTTTCAGATTAGCCTGTTACATTACAGTAAGTCTACATGGATGTGCGTACCAAATATGATGGCAGTCCATTCAATAGTTGTTCCCAGTCTTAAATGTGAACCACATGATGCCATTTGATGGTGTAGCGTGACCTCTTAGGAACTAGTTAGTGACAGGCGTATTACTTTCGCGGCCTGATAGAGCTGCCTAATTTCATTCCAATCATCGCCTTCATGTTGTTGCTGGAATTGAGAGAGTAAGCTCTGATGGATGTGGTTTTAATTAGCCGAATGCGCTCGCAGAGAAATCGAGTATAAATATTAATTGTGATCGCTGCTGTCCTACAGATAGAGCCGACTTTTAATCATAATAGTCTTGAAAGGAAAGTAATTGTTTCAAGTACCCTTATTACATTTTCTTTTTTTCAGTAATGCAGATAATTGAAATCTTAAGTACTATTCAGTCATTTCAGAGCAATTTAATGTGTAATACAATACAGCGTTATAGTCTCAAAGATCATCATATGTGCTTATTGATACCGCTGTTCATTTACAGGCAGAGCTGTCTCTAAGTCTTGCTGGCACTTGGATATTCTCCTTTTAAAGCCATGTTACATCTGAAGTCCTCTCAGTGCATAAATCCTAATAATCGCCCATCATGGAAATCATCCACAATTCAATGTCAACTGTGAAAACTCAAGCTGCTGTTGGAAAAATGCTGATTTTTGTAAAGCTCCAGAGCCAGTCTGGACCTTGAGTTGACGTTATTTTGTCAGTCAGTTGGCGTATTCATCAATAATTTATCGGTTTGGAAGTTTTGAACCTCGAGGCTTGAATATTTTGTCTGTCCGCTCAGATCTGTAGGATCATCTATTGAAAGTCTCCTGACCTTTTACTTTTGGTCTCACAGTCTCACGATAAAAGACAGGAACAGCCGAAACAGTATTGTTAGAATCTGTTCAAAGGTCACTGGAGTGAAGCGAAGGGATCTCGATTCCTTTGTAACCAACAAATCCTCAGTAAAGCATCAAGTATTTTGGCTTCTTCTGGACACATACGATCAGGGCGGCTTTACCAACTTGTCAAACTAGCCGATACTCTATTGACCCATTCCCTGAAACCTGATTGCTAAATGCTCTGTAGCCTTGTTCTTAAACCATTGTTACTGTTGGTGAATGTTTCTTTATCTGCTTTTATCTAATTTTTAATATTTATTTCTGAATATTTTGATGCATTTACTCCATACTAGCCGTATGAAGTTTTCTTATCATCAAAGTTAAATTTCCATTCAGTGTTCAAGACCAAAATTGTGAGATGTCCTCAAGTCTAACGGTGTTTAAATGCTTTCCCCTCCTTGTAAAAGACGTGCAAAGCAGATCTTTACATCTGTATTCACTAACCTTCCTAACTTATTTTCACAACTGCCGCCATTTGTCGCTTCGTGGAATAAAATGAAGCCTTCGGCAGGAATGTGTCTTCTGTTGCTGCATGCCCGTGCACATGCATGAAACACAAACAAAATGTGGGTTTTGCGCTCATAGTTCCTTAGTGCTGCCTGGGACGAGAACCTTCAGAGGGAACCATTTTAAGGGACTGAATGGACCTGACATACTTTTTTTTTTTTTTTCAAATTAGAAATTGTCACTAGTTCTCCATAAGGACTTTTTTTGTGATTGAGCTTCTTGTGAACAGGCTCGTGCCAATGTGTTAAAGAGAAACTAATGTTTTATGCTTCTCCGTTAGTAGAGGAGCACACACGAGCGTGGCAGGCCTGGATACGTGTGCGTGTGTTTAACACGGGGCGGCACACATACGTCAGTGTTTCTCCGCTTCATTTCCTGCTAATTGATCTCCACCACGTAGAGCGGGGAGGCGGATGGCAATCTGCATCTGTGTGTTTGTGTAACTACTACCCACAGCGAGCCAGATCTTTTGGACCACAGTACAGCTGGTAGTGTTGAGTCAGCATGTTGAGGTCACAGCACTGGTGTTGGTACCAGACCTCCATCTGGTTGTAGCAACAGAGAGCAACACCAATCTCTCACTACATCTGATTGTATTGGAGCGCTCCAGATTTGGTTTTGGCTTCCCCTGCAGCCTCCCCACATTCAGAACACATTGTTTTTGCACGTCATGTGTTTCTCATTAAGCGGTGTTTGTTTGGCAGAGGACCACAAGCGTGGTGGTGGATACTTCTCCTTTGCACTGACTCAGGATCAGCAGCTCCTACCCAAATTCTAACCTGATTGGTACTCGGGGCTGATTGCATGTGAGTGTAACAGCGGGATCTCGCCAGCAGATGGCAGAAAGCACACACATCTGCAGCCTCGTGCAATTTGCAGCCCGGTGCAGATGTTGGCAGGGCTGTTGATTTGTAGTTGTAACTAATTAGGATAGATGGGAATGTGTTGCTTCAAGAGATCGTGTTTAGATGTTTTGCTGCGCATCTGACAGCTGTTTGTATTTGATTCTCAGAGATGTGCCTTTGTTAGTTTGCCAACAGACAAAATGTAGTTACAAAGAAATGAAAGAATTTACCTGAATGTAATAAAAAGAGTACTATAATTTGCAGGGGGAGAATCCACTTATTCATGCCCCACATGATAAGTGAGAAACAGTCAGTTGATAAGGACGTTCAACAGCTCGCGAAGACGCAAGCAAGCAGACCTCAAATTGAGCTGTTCTTGTCAAACGTTGTTTCCGAGGTAAACTTCCGACCGTCAAGCCTAACCAGTTTTTTTTTACTTTTTGTTGGTATTTTGTAGCATAGTGAGAATTTCTCTCACATTTCCTGCCTAGCATTCTTCTGACTCATGTAAGTCACAAGAAACGACTCCAAACTCCGGTTCTTATCATCTTCATGCAGCAGGAAATAACATTAAGTTGTATAACAGACATAGAAATCTGTGGGGGGGGGGGGATAAAAAGCACTCATGTGTCCCGTGACAACTGGAACATAAATTTCACAAACAGATGCAGATTAATTTATCTCTTGGAGCTGCACCGTGCGCTTTTTCTCAGGGTTTTCTCGGCACAGGAAACATCGTGAAGAGGACGGCTATCGGAGAGCACCATCTCTCCACTACTTGAAAGGATTTGGTGTTGACGTGCTGCTTTGTTCTGCCTTATCTCTCGTCTTCTCTCCCTGTGTGACTCATCTAAGCTATGCGCTCAGCCTCCGTCCTGTGCGTTCGCGTGAAGAGGATCATATAGCGCTCACGTAGCAGCAGACCGAGCTTTTCGAGCTGTATATTTCACAGAAGGTGGACGTATGTGATGCGTTGCGTGGCTTGGATCGGCGCAGATAACGGCTACGAGAAACTCTGCAGAAAAGTGTAGCATAGATTATTGATAGAGAACACTTTGGAGTGCTTCGTTTTAGTTGTTTAACAGCATATATCGGGCCAGATTGACCCGCTGGGAGAACCTAGACATACTCGCCTGTTGTTCTCCCGATTAGCCAGCACCAGTTGTTGATTAAGTTTCAATAGACTCTCACTAGTTGGTTTCCTCCGCTTAGCTTCCTAATAAATGCCAGAGCTGATTTGGCTGCGATTGTCTTCCCTCATCACTGCAAATGACCGCTGAGTGCTGCTGCACTGTGAAATCAATAGCCTTGGACTATCAGAGCCTCGAACACTAGCAGATTACTGATGAGAGTGATTTGAGGTGTTTAGCTGTGAATTTGTGTATATGTACTTGTGTGTTTTGGCTGTGTGAGTGTTGTGAGAGAGAGAGAGAGGGTGAAATAAAGGAAGACGAGGGTAACGATTGTGTGTGTGTGCGCACGCGAAAAAGCTTGAAACAAACGAAAGCAAAAATGAGAAATAACGATTTTGTGTATTTTTCTGCGTGCTTTTTGTTGACGTGCATGATTATTCCCTCCAAGATAATGCTTTGGTTCTCTTTTGAAAATCTCCTTCTATACAAATGACAATAATTTCCTCTTCCCAACAGAGCTCGGGCTAAAATCGATGTCAGCTAGCAGTTTGTGGCTAATCAAAGTGAGTAGTTGGCCCCCTGTTGCAGGAGGCAGCTTTACTCCTTATTGTTTTTAGTGCTGTGTAATTGGCTTGAGCTGATACAAGCTGGAAAGTACGGCGCGACAATGCTTCTTTTGTCCATAATTTAACGTTGTTTTGTGCTACATAAAATTTGTCAGGCCAGAAGTGGATGAGAATGTCAGCGGAGGGAATAAGACTTTATTCCTCGCCCTCATTCAGTGCGTGATATTGAGCGGTTCTATAATTTGCTATTCTCTTTGTCTTGAGTCAGCTGCCTGTGGACGGAGAACTTGCCGTGCTTTGCGAAGCAGAGGCAACGTGATTCATCATTTTGGTAGCATACTCCACGGAATTTTTATTCCACTTTTCACCCTCTATCACATTTTTTTTTTCCTGAAATACGAAGTATGGTCTTTCAAAGATCTTTCCATCTTATCAATGTGTATGTTTGTACACAACAAAAGGCCATAAATCAGACCTGCATTTGCACTCTGCATAATGTATCTCGTGTTTGGATGAGGAAATGTGGGTGATCTTATGAATAATACAAGCTGCTCAGTCTTCAATGCCAGTGCAGATAATAATAAAGCAGGCTTCTATCAACGTGGGCCAACCAGGAGAGCCAGAGAGCCTGGTACATTAGCTGTGGATGGCTGGTGATAAATCAGGCATCCGCACAGAGGATTGCTTGGCACGGGGAGCTCCCTCCGGAGGCCTCCCGGAGCTGTGCCATACGGTGAGGCAAGGCATTCAGAATGCCCTCCTTACCCAGTACCGCAGGTCTCCAGGGTGGCTTTTAATCGCCACAAATGGGCGGCGATAACAACTGGCTGTATTTCATGCGCTGTCCGATAGTTACGGCCTCCTGTAGCTTTTACGACAAGGAGATGTCAGGTTCCTGGCATAATTGGCTCTTCTATGGGGATTTTATGAGTCTGTTTACTCTGTGTGGAGTACTTGTCTCTGGGATGCGATGCTCTCCTAAGGGTCTGCTGGGTTGGCTGGTTGATATACTTTCAGCTTCCGCCTGCGTAGGGGGGAGGGTGTCTAATGATCAGATACTGTATTACCCACTGATTGATGTGCCTAGGGTTGGAGCCTGGGGCGATTGGAGTTATCTGAACCCAAATCTGACCATCTTCATTCACACGCCCAGAGTGGGGGGACAATAGAATGGGAGACTCGCCTGTGTCACCGTGCTGATGGATGGCTGCTGTCTGGGCCAATCCAGGGCTATTTTTCATACATTTCCATACAGCAGTAGCAGGTGGGGGGAGGGGCTTGCCTCGCTGCCTCGAAAGTGAAGCATCCTAGTAGAGTAAGCGAAGTGTAAGTAACCTCTTTTCTTGTGCTTAACCAGGCGAGCTTGTAGTTTTTCCTCCCAGCACTTGTTTCTGTCACAACGCAAAGCTCCTACAATCCACGGCGATGTACGCGCGAGTCTCCCGGCGCGTGCCGTAATAATTTATGCGCTCCGCGTTGACCTGCTGCGCACGGAAACATCATCAGCGGACGAGAAAACATTAAACATAATCTGCGTCTGTGGAGGAAATTGCGATGCATCTTTCAGCCCAATGAGCCATCGCAGAATTAGCTTTGTCTTCTGATTTGTGTTTCCCATTTGATGTTTAAGTATGATGATGTGATAAGAGCTCGTCTTCATGTGTAGATTTTTCCGCGAGTCCTACACATTAAGTCTCAGAAGAAGAAAGCCCAGTTATTATCTCAGATTTCCTTTAATCTCCTTACTGTCAGTAAGAGTGTTCCTGCTCGGGATGAAGCACAAGAGCTGGGTAGCCAGTCACATGCGACAACTAGAAGCTAATACTATACTAGCCTACTGTCTGCAGTGGAACCACAAACGAAGGCAGTGGTGGTGAGCGTGTTCACACTAGAAAACTATAACAACCATATATGAGCCTTAAATCAGAAATAGGCTGAAACGATAACTTGCAGAACAAATTCAGGTAATGAAAATGTTCAAAACTCTGCCTCGAAGCTTCGCTTACAGAACAACAGAGCAGCGTTCGCTTTCCAAATCTATGTTCTTGTATTGTATTTTCATGAATATATGAAAAGACAGCCACGAAGCAGGTACAGCCGCCAGTCTGCATCGGCTAACAACCGAAGAAGTGTTTTGCTAGGGCTGTGACGGCGCTGAAAATGTGACAAGCAGATTAAAAGTTTAGCAGTAAGTATATCTGGCAGTAATTGTACAGTGACGGTTACAGTTTGTCATCTAATCAATGCTGTAGATTCTTAAAGAAAAGTCTTGTCTGTTATTTCCAAGCGGCAACCGCCAAAAACCGCAGTTCCTCAAGCGGCCACTTGAGGCTGACTACAAAACATAAGCCACCGTAAGCCTCTATGTTAAAATGTCCAACTTTGCAGTGGGGAAAAAATAATGTCCATTGTAATTATAAATAAATAATATGAATTTTAGAGAAGTCTTGTTTGGAACTACCATTAGGAGGGAGTGAATTTTATTGAAAGTTATTCACATAAGGACGTTAGAGGAGAGGTGACATCTAGTGATGTAGTTGGTGATTTTAACCCCCTCACCTCATGTATTTCTCATGTTTATCACCTGCCCTTCAAAGGGTGTATAGTGTGTGTATATAGTAAAGGGTGGT
Source organism: Nibea coibor (assembly GCA_023373845.1). NCBI lineage: Eukaryota > Metazoa > Chordata > Actinopteri > Sciaenidae > Nibea > Nibea coibor. Next base: position 20,691,705 of record CM041721.1, read on the forward strand.
ATCCATGCATATTTTATTACAGTCTTAATTATCTGTGCTTCACAGGTTTTGTCCCTAAAGAAAACAGCCAGTCCATCCTTGTTATTATTCTCCTTAGTATTACTGTCCTCTGACCATCTCTACTGATGACTTGTGTACATGTGCATAAGTAAAGAGGTTGTTGGTTCAATACCCATTTAAACACTTCCTCTCTTTTTTTTTTTTTTACTTTGTTGTTGTTGTTTTGCCTCTGAGCCTTCCCCAAAACACGCCTCTGCACTCCTCTCTAATCTTCAGCATGGTGTAGTGCTTTGGTAACCGCATAGTCCCAGCACACCACATTCATAATTTATGGTGATAAATATCTATGATGTTGGAAAGGAGTGCGTGTGTGTTTCAGCACATGTGTGTGGGAGTGATTGTGTGTGTGTTTATGTAGATGTGCGTATGTCTGTTTGGAGGTGACGGGGTGTTTTTGGCTTGTCAAATGTGATCACTGGAGACCTCGGCTGATGCCACAGAGCAGACAGCAGAAAGACAGCACATTGTTCTACAGGTAGGGTGTGTGTGTGTGTGCGCGTGTGTGTGTGTGTATACCATAACAGCAGTGTAAAATGAGCTAAAAGTAGTCGCCCTATTGTCTCCTCCTTCCCTCACGCCCGTTCCCTGCATGACTCCATCAAACTGATACACTCCCCTGCGCTTTCTAACACAGTTGTCTGTCAGTGACACACGCATGTATGTGTATGTGTTTACTCTTGTGTGTGTGTGTACGCGTCTGATTGCGTCTCCGTGTGTGGTCACACGCTGTGCCGTGGCGCCGCTGCACCTGTTTCAAGTGTCTTAACGCGCTCATCATTTCACGAAGCCTTACAGGTCCCAGTGCCCCAGACATATAAACACACACACATGCACACACGCACTCACATACACCTTGATGAATAATTAAAAAGGCAGCCATGGAGATAAGAGGCCAGTGTACCTGAAGGAGCGTCTCACCCACAGCCTTCATGTCGAACATGCCTGGATTAAACGCTCTTTGTTTCCTCAGACGTGCGTTTGGCGACGCGGCTGTCAGTCACGTTGAGGTTCAGAAAAAGTCACATACTTTCAATGCACACACACACACACTGCATACACAGGTTTATCTCATTAAAATTTATTTGATATGTCACTACATATGTGCATTCAGCAGTGGCATCTGGGGGAAGTGGCGCCATTTAAAAGGTAGGTTCACCCAAACTGCAAAGTTTTATTCTACGTGTTGGATAGTTTTGGTTTTATTCACTGATACATGAGTTGTCTTCTTCGACCCCAATGCAATGGAGGTAAAAACAAACAACAAAAAAGACATTGTGTTGCTTGCAGCGCTGAAAAGGTGACATCCAAAAAAACTCAATAGCACATTGTTGCGGTTGCTCCACAGACGTTACTGTCGACACTTTTCACTTGAACTACTTTTTATCGAACCGTGTTTCTGGAAAACAAGCTGCTGTTAAGTTGTTTAAATGTCATTTTACAATCCTGTGAGCACCACAGACAAAAAATGCTGCATCGCTAGACACCGTAGAGGCGAGCGAGGGTATACATTGTTGTTGTAGTTTTGGGTGCACCGTCTGTTTTTTATTAAAACAAAAAGCCATTTCCCCAAATCCCATCCTATAAAACTCATAATTACAATAACTAATAAATGCAAACCTTCCGTGCTGAGACGGCAAACATTTCAAAGGCAAATATCAGTGTGTTTGCATATCTAGTTGTAGCATGTCGTCAGTGTGTAATTGAGGATGCTGTTATCATGGCAGTCAGAGCACTGAGAGCCATTAACAGACCAGTCTTTTATGACATTCTGTATTATGGATGCCTTGTGCGTGCAGTTTCATCAGAGGCCATAAACATTGGCCCAGTCAGCAAACTCCACTCATTAAGAGACATTTAAATGTAATTATTTATTGATGCCTCTTATGATCTATTGTCCTGGATGCACCAGTGCAGGTTTTTTTTTATTTTTCATGTCATCAGGCCTGGTCGCTGAGATTGCCCAGGTTAACAGCTGTCTTAACTGTGGCAGGGCTAATTAACGTGTCCTTTTGGTAATCTTTAGAAAGGGGCGAAGGGAGGGAATTGTCTAGGAAACAAGAAAAAAGAGAAAGCTTTGAGGGGCTCTTAACAAGCTGCAGTCTGTAATGGAAAAGCTTCCCACTTGTCCATGTTTTCCGAAATATCGATGCAGTTTATCTTTCTGGCCTCCGACGACACGACTGATCCAATTAAAGATGGTAAAAGTCACTTGCCAGTTCTCAAATAACTGAAAGCTAAGATTGAAATAGTTTCTGCAAACAATGTATTGCTCAGTAATTCGTGAAGGGTTTAAGAAATCAACACACATTTGACTAGTGTAACTACATTTGTAATAAATAGATGATTTCATGGACCATGTAAAGTTTTATTGGCCATTTTATGAGAGACTTTGATAGAGTGCCAATGAAACTCTCCCCATTTGACATTTGCTACAGCCAGGATGATAAAGCTGTTGAACCGACACATTTTATGAAAGACATTTTTGCTCACTTAAGGTTTTATTAGGCTACAGAAAGCCACAGACCAGCTCACAGAGCCAAGATGGGCCGTGAACTGGAGCTGAGGAAAAGTCATTAAGAGTTCAAGAGCTATCGAGGGGATAAATTAGGCCGTTTTCAGGGAAGAAGAGCTCATATTCCCACAGAACCATCACACTTGCTGTCGTGCCAGACGTTCCCCATGACATTTCAGCTGGCAGCGGCACCATGTATGGACTAAGACATTCTTGCTGGGAGCGACATGTCTGCAGATAGCTCAGTGAAATTGATTTTCATGGGTACACCGTGGCTAATGATATGTAGATGTGTATCATCCGTGTAGTTTAGAAATGTATTTCTCTCTGCACTCAGAACAAGTTGGATGATCAATCAATAATCAGTAATCCAGACTAAGTTCTGCTTTGAGCTAAATGCTAACATGCTCACAATGCAAAATTTTGTGTAACAGGAGTCATGTTTATGTTTATGTTCATGTCTTAACCATTAGCACTAAAATCAAAATACAGCTAAGGCTCATGGGGATTAGTTTGGCTTCAGATATCAGATACCTGATATAAAATATTGGACTGATTTTATGACTGGCAGTTTACACAAGTGTTTTATTTTGAAATTCGATTCTCTATGCCGTTTGTGTGTCTGACTTCCTATCAGCCCGACCTGCTCTGTGCAGATTGACGTGGGCTCTTTGCAGCTTCTGTCAAAATTAGAACAACCGTGTATCTTCCAAGCAAAGATCAACTCTAAGGATGCTTTTGGACCACGGTGAGACCAGTGGAGTTTGAAACATTGACTAGAGCGGCCACGTCTAGCTCCAATGGCCGCGGTGCACATGGAATGCCCTTTTTTGAGAAAAGTCAGAGGTCATTTGCCAAAGTTAATATGCAATCCATCTTTTGACTGAGACATGTCACTTCTTAAGTGATGCTAATTCCAAATACAGGGGAGCAAGTCACATAGGTTTATCTGCAAGGGACGTCTCTAAAATGTCCTGACAATCCATCCAGTAGCAGAGATATTTCAAGTGATCAAAGTAAATACAAAAAAAGTCAAAGAAGAAAAGACTTCTCTAGTGTTAGTTGTGGCCTATTTCAGCCAGAGGCACTGCAAGCTGCTGCCATCAGAAGCCTCCTACTGATGCTTCAGGTGTTGGAGATTTAGACCAAACAGCAAAGACCTGCTGGATGCTAAAATTAGATAAGGTCCTAAAGGGACTTACATGCCCTGCCCTCCATTCCCACTTCTACAGTAACAGCTTGCAATGTCTCCAGATGAATGACCACACTGTGTTATCACAGGAAAAGCAAACATAGGTAATTAGAAACACAATAGGGGGAATCTTGGTGTGTGTGTGTGTGTGTGTGTGTGTGTGTGTGTGTGTGTGTGTGTGTGTGTGTGTGTGTGTGTGTGTAAATGCTCTGTAGAAGACGGTGGATATTAAGCAAGGTGAAAATTTTTGATAAATAATACCCGGCCTTGCATGACGGTTGTTTTGAGGTCATGTTGATCTTCAAGAGGATTGGGAACCAAAGCACCTATGATCTCATATCTTCCACACACTCCCTGCACCTCCTCCTCATGCTACTATAAGTCATACTGGTCACCAACAGTAGCAAGTCTATTTTTAGTTTCTCCACTACTGCTGTGCCATCTCCATCAAATCAATCAAAAAGCCATCCAGCACGTGAGAAAAATACACTCAACCCAGTTGAAGACCTGGTATATATACATGCTATATATTACACAAACAATTTCTTATCTGACATTAAGCATGAATAGATGCAGGGTTGGGGCTCTCGACGAAGATCAGAAGAGGTCTAGCTGATTATAGGCGGATCCAGAGGGATTGGCCTGCCTCAGCAGATAAAAGAGGTTGGCAATACAGAGACAGGCTCCATCCATCAGACACAGAGGTGGCACGTCAGCCACTTTTTCATAGCACTGCAGGCTGACGGATGGCTCTGCTGCTGACATGAAGACATCTGAGGGCCTGTCATTACCAACGTACCCCTGTAGCCAACCAGGGGGACGGCGGCTAATCAAAATCAATGGGAGCGGGTAGTCGGAGACGGGCCGTACAGACGGACACTGGGGTTAACCTTGATGTGCTCCAAAGTTTGTAGTCAGAGTTGTCTTTACACACTGCTGGAAGAGTGCCAGTACAGTAAATTTCCTTAACAGCCTGTCAATGCAAGCAAATCAACACAGAAAAAATCCTAACAGACGTTCTCGTAACGCCGCTGCGGAATCAAGTCGGTGGATTGTTATGATTGTGTAGAGGCTGTTGTGCAAGCTTGGCTGCATGGAAGCGAAATAATGGAAAATAATATGGATGTTATGTTCGAATTCTTTTTAATTAGGCAATCAGTGGTAGCGTGTGCCCATTTACCATCTGTGGAGTGTGTGGATCATTACCTTACCGTGCCAGGTTTTGTCATAATTCTGAACAGAGATGTTCAAAATTCCTCATGTGGGTTAGTCTTAATGCACAGCCTAAGTGAGATGGATATGTTTTTAATGACTGGCATCGTTTGCTTCCCGGCTCAAGTCATATTATACGGAGAGAGAGGAGAGCAGGCAGCTAATAAGGATGCTGTGGCCGAAGGTTACCGTTAAAGCTCATATTTGTATTTCATTTGATTTCTGCGGCTGAGTCAGGCACCATTTTTTTCTTCTTTTTAATGGGGGTGGCAGTAATTGCGAGTCTAATGGAGGTTCACTCTCCCGCTAGTTAGCTCGGCAGTAGTGGCTTTATGCTCATTTATAGAGCTAAGGGAGGGCAAGGGTGTTCATAGCTGGAAAGCCATGACATTAGGAGCGAGTTTTACTTGACAAGGAGCTAACCCTACTTGTTATTGACAAAACTGGAAGCCCAGGAGTATTGCTCCTGCTGATTTAGGGCCATGCATAGAGCTCCATTTGAGGATTAAAAGATAAACATAATTAATCCTCTTTGGTTCAATAAATTGCAATATTAATGCTGATAGTATCTCGCTCAGTATGAGGCGTCATTACCGAGCCTCAGCTGTTGTGAGATCAATGTGTTGTGCAGAGCCGCTCGCGAAACAGCCACAAAATAGTTTTTGAGCTCTTTCTTTTTGTAAAGGGGGACAGCACAGTTGTGACCCAGAGAAAAATGGCGGACCCGCAACATATGGCTGTGCTCTGACCGATGGGCAAGAGTGTCGAGCTTGTCGCAGGGCCTCATGTACCACAAGAGATATGGGAGTGTGACGGCTGCAGATCATTAGGATGCCACAGCTGGGAGAATAGCCTTCAGTCAAACATTTATCTCTGGTCATAGGCACCACCGATGAAAAGTCTTTGTTCGCCCTTAGTGCCACTGATGGAAGCCATTCCTTTTCCATGTCCTCTGAAATCAATGTAAAGAATGATTCTGTCAACCCTTCATCTCCTTCCATGTGAAGAGGGAGGGAGGGGGCTTGAGCTTCACCTTGCCATTTTCAAAATGAACCAATTTTTCCTTTTAAAAACACTCCACCTTAGCCTCATTACAGATGCACATATCCTGTCACTTCATTTCCGAGCCATCAGATCGTTCTCCTCTCACAAGCCACCCTTCAATTAGCTCTGTTATCAGGAGTCTGGGGCTTAACCTGAGATAGCCACCAGACAGAGCTCAGCTCATAATTTTACCAGACCTTGTTGCATCCGAAGCTACGCCTCCTTTTTCCTGCTCTGACAGGAGCGATACAACAAAGCGTTAGATTTAATTTAAGACGGGATCATATTATTTTGAAGTCCTTGGAGAAATAACACAATGGAAATGTCATTGGTGTGCCCTTTATGTTTATGGATGGGAGGCCATGTTGTGAAGGTCTATAACAGGGATACTGCCACTTGGAGTTATTTGATGTAAGAGACTGCAAATAATGAGTACATTGTCCTCTGTAGGGAACACAGAAAATATGCACCATTATTTAATTTGAATGGTGCTTAAGAAATAACGTGTGCTTCAAATAAAGATGGAGATAAACAAAGTAGGTGATTGCATTTTGTTCGTACTCGTACAGGGTGTTAAAGTACTCTCTTTTCCACTGTAATTGTAAATATTGTTCCGCTGTTGCTCTTCTAACACGCAGACGGTGATGGCCGTGTCCAGGAAGTCAACTGCTTTAAACACTGCCGCCTCTTCATTCATTTCACAGAGGGGTTTTGAGTTGAACCTTCAACATAATGCAAAGCCATCGTTACACAGATTTATGACAGCAAAATATCGAACGGAAATACTTTTGTTTCAGTGGAATCAGGGTAATTCATGCGCTTATTCTCAGAGGTGAGGTTTACATCAGGTCCTCCCGTTAAACAACAAAATATGTCCAGTCTGAGAGAGGGTCCGTATTGTCCAGATTTGTTTCCTTTTTGGACTGAACACACACCTGAACAAGACGACCAGAGAGGCTTGCTGAACTTTTCTACCTCTGGATAACGTTACACAACCTCAAATCAACCCAAAAACAGAAGTTATGGTGCCCAGTAGGAGCACAGCACACACAACCCGCTTTACTCTGCCTCTGATTGGCTAGTACTAATTGCTTTTGTTGGTTTAGGCTGGGTGAGGTTAGGGTGAGAATATCAGGGCAAAGCAATCAAAGCAGGGCGGGTGATGACTTTACCATAACTTAATTTATATGCTCCATGCGCTGCACAGCATACTCGCGGATACCCGATCCCACATTTTAGGCAGTATCATAGGCATTTCCAATACTAATATACGGACAACTCTAATAAAGAGATGATTGGTGGTCATTATAGCACTTCGAGCTTTCAACAGTTCAAACACATTTTATATCTACTGACGAGAGAAGATCAAACCGCTGTGCTGGAGAAGCTCGTCTGCTGAAAATGTGGATGACACTTCAGATACAGACTGTCACAGATGCCTTGTTACAGAAGTGCTGAAATGTTTCAAGTTTTCTTTCAGAAAAATGTTCAGTGAAGTAATAAGCAACAACTGCATCCACGGGGACTCTGCTTTCATCTGTGCAGCAGTGTCTGTCTGGTCAGTATTGTTTTCTTTCTGAAGCTGCCATCAATAATTCTGATGGTTATATAGAATAAATGGTGACCACGAAAAAGTTTTTTATTGAGACGTTCTCTTAGTCAATAATAATAATGTTGAAACAATCTCTCCACGCAAGGTTGCACAATCTGCATCCACGGCCCACCTGCCTGTTATTCATTTAATTTCAAATCTCATTTTCATGAGTGGGTAGGCCGGCTTAGAGGGTGGGTATCATTAGATATAAATTAGATTGCTGTGGGTTGCCATGGAGGAGACCTATCTGTGGGGTTACCAGGCAGAGGAAGTGGTGTGTGATGGTGCAGGGTGGGAGGAGTGGGTGGATGAGCGGGAAGGTTAGAAGATATGGACTTGATTACTTTGGGTTGCCATGGCGGAAGAGACTAATACGGCAATATCAAGCTGGTTTTCCTTGGCTGCAATACTCCACGAACGGGAGGGTGACGAGGATCTTAAAATGAGGAATAGATTGGTTTCATTTTCTAATAGTGCAAAGCCATCTGCTAGCATGCGACGCAGTTAGCACGTGAGCATTTTGTCTGGTTTGTTTCGGTTTTCTGCCTTGATTTTCAATTGACCCCCCCCTAGTTAGATGCATACTTGTACAATAATCTATCCGACTAAATGAGATTCTCTCCCAGTCTCTCATTTTCTCCTCTTTTGATTACCTGTCTGTTCGAGCTCTCCCAAATACTTAATATCACGCTGTTTCTCCCCATGCCTTTTCCCTCTGCCTCTTCATGTTTACCTGTGGTGCTGTTCCCTTTGATTGTCTCTCCCAATGGCTGATGAGCGTGTTGATTGGCTGGAGGTGGTCCCTGAGGTGAGGTCAGGAGGGCTGGCACTGAGCCGTCCCGTCTCACTGTGTCACAGCAGCCTGCAATCAGGAAAGCAGGATGAGACGGTGCCTCCTCACTTGCTCAGACACACACAGACACACACACACACACACATTTCATTATTGCTGTGCTCGAACACAGAGAGAACAGTGGGATTGAGGTGGAAAGAGGGAACAAGGAGTGAAAAGTCAGACACAGAGCGAGAGAGGCAGAAAAAGAAATCGTAAACAAGCACTTTAATAGAACATGATGGCACTGACAATGGAAAAAAGAGAGCGGCAAAAAAACGAGAAATATAAAAGGAAATGGAGAGCGCGTGGAGTGCAAGAATATGAAATATTTGTCCGTCTTTTGAATAATATCCTACCTCATTGATGTCCGGTGAGATAATAGCTGGCAGGCAGGCGCAACAAAATACAGATGATAGCGTCTCATGTCCATAGCTGTGTAATTAAGTGATATCACTGACAGATATGTATATAATAATATTACCGATGCCATCAAAGGCTGAGACTTCATTTCCCTGATGCACAGAGGAAGAGAAACAAACACGAGCCGTCCGTTTGATTTCCTCTCCTGATTGACTGCAGTCCTATCGCAGAGAGAAAAGGCTGAGATAGAGTTTATTATCCCGCAGCCGAGGGAGCGCATTAACATGAAACAAACCACAGGGTTATCTTCCAGAGCTTAGTTAATTGAAGTTAATCAGAGGAGGTGTTTCCGCATGTCGCGGCTGTTGCCGGGGTGGACTGGTCTTTGTTCCCCTCAAACACCTTTAAGGTTCTTAATTAACCATCCTGACACTCTGACATGGGACCTCTCCTCTAGATCGGCCTTGACAGTTAATTACAGTCTGAGGGAGGGAAGAGCCTGGGAGGCGGCAGTGACCTAATGTGATAACACACCTGCAAAGAGAAAATCGGTGTAGGTGGGGTGTTGTTTGTTCTCTCCCTCATTGATGAACTCAAGTGAAGTCTTGTAAGAATAACAGAAGTAAAGTATCCTGCATCACACCTAACTATCTGTACCTTCTCTAACTTGGATAAATTCACTTATTGGCTGGCGCACGTCGGTTGGAAACTGTATGGATTAAACCTCGAACTTGGTTGCCCTCGACTAATTTTAGAATTGACCCATATATGTCGGATTTGTTGCCGACGTTCAGTTTGATGGCGGTCAAAGCCTTGATTAATTGCATGGACAATCAATGACCACACTGTCAGGCAATCAGATCTCTGGCATGTCTTGTACAGGTGTGAAACTTCACTGGCCTCACAATTCAATTTGAAAATGATTGACCTGTCAGCAATTCAACCACACGACCATCCTCGATTCATCTCACTGCAAGTAGCGATATATTACTGCGCGTGGTTATACTTTAATCAATTTATACAAGCAGTCAGATACTTTATTAATCCCAAGGGAAATTCAGGAAACATTCAGACCCGTGCAGGGAGACACCGATGGATTTCTAGTTCATCGCCTTAACCGCGCGGCTAACTGAACATGAACTCCCTTTTCTTTTCAAACCAGTGTCTGTGTGACCCATCTCAATACATGAACAAAACTATTACTGTTATTGTTACACATGAGTCAGTTGCTCAGGGTGAAAATGGTTGTTGGTTAGCCAAAGATGCTTGGTTATCCTAACTTTCACCAACAATCAGTACAAGACAGCGACTTTGTAACATAAGAATTCATAACTTTTTTTGTCCAACTGAGGCTGGAAACACTGAATCAGTGCTGAATCTTCCATGTGAATATCACATTTCCTTCATAGCCCAAAAGATCTCTGGGCATCTAAACTTTATTGCTTTTATTTATTATGAGCACAATGTTGTGACCATGTTGATCCGCTCTGTGTTGAAATCCTTTCTACAGATGTGTGCCCCTGCTGGCCTTAGATGAAATCCTGCAGGAGTGTCTTTTCTTTCTTTTTCATGCTTCTTCTCTTCTGTGCCTGCCATCATACAGCGTTCCCAGTGGAATTTCCCGGATGTTACACAATTCCCCGAGGTCTATTTCAGAAAGCAAAGTCAAGGAATTTAAGTAGGTTATCTACAGAAGTCAGAGAAAAGCAGGTAATTCAATAAATAGGTCACTTTATAGAAATACTGCACACCTGAATGTATGTGCTATACTGTGAAAACGTACCCAGGGCTTAAGATAGGTACTGCTTATCCATTTTTTATTGGTCATACTGTGAAAACACAAGGTTTCCTTTTCTTTTGGTGTCATGGTTTTCTGTCCCAGTGCAGGGATTTCTGGCAGAACTTCACCAACTTTCAAATCGGATGGTATAAAGTTTGGCTTATGGCCTTGAGGCTACAGATTTTTTTTCTGTTTGCAATGAATCTTTTCTGAAGATATTAAATCTTATATATGCTTTGCAATGTAATGTGTGTTTTTCATTCAGTTGGTTTTGTGCTTGACATGAAACATCTTTCAGGGAAAAAGAAATAAGCTGTCGGTTTTATTTCTCAGTTGCACATGGCGATAATTTTCACAGTGTGTAACGATTATTGATCTTAAGATTGTTTTAAGATTTTTCATAGCTCCAACCAAAATTCAGAGCACGTTAAACAAAGACGTATTTGAAGACTTATCTTGAAAGTTAAACATCTGAAACTTTATATTTATACTTTTATACAAGATTATCTGAACAGTGCTTCAGGGCCTCAAAACAGAAAAACCAAAAATTAGAGTGCAACATGAAGAAGGAACCTTTCAAACTTGAGGTCATGGAGACATTCCGACTTTTAAGCCCCAGTAGGACTGGTGAACGTCCACAAGAATAAAAAGATAAAATAATTAGTCTGTTTTGTTTCCATACAAAAAAAATAAGAGAATGAAGATGTCTCTGTCTTGAGTTTGATGTGGTGCTGGCACTACAAGTGAGTTAAGAATCCTTTACTAATCCTCGAATATAGTTTATTCAGCGCATGTTGTTAAAAACTGCGTTGTATGCTTAATAAACCACGGACGCCGTGTTTTATTACCACGTGTTAGATCTGCAGGTCAGCAAGTAGACCTAATGGTGCAAAAAATCAACATAAAACAAGGACCATATGCAGCGTCCTGGGCCTGGATGTTTATGAGCCCTGAGCTAGGGATACAGTAAATCACCTCTTATAATCAGGGCCATTGCCATTGGTCGTGTATAAGATGAGTTATATGAGTTATATTCCTCATATCGCTTTGCTGTCATCCCCTTCATTCAGTCCCCTCCTCACAAACCAATGCAAGGCTATCAGCGGCGACCTTGCCACAGCACCCCAGCTCCAGGTGGAAGTGATAGATACTCACTCTCCCTGACAGCCGAGCCTTTTTGTATAAGAAAAGCCATATTGATTCATGAGCCAATAAATACAGACACAAGCGGTTTTGCCTCATCTACTCCTCCCCCTCTATTTGGGCACCTCTTCGGCTTTTTTTTCTCTCTTTCTCTCTCGTGCGCTCGGTGAGAAAAACAGCAGTAAAGTTCTCGTCCTTATCGCAGGATCAGCACTGTGCCAGGCTTGATGGCAGAAACAATGGAGGGTCAGCGGGAAGCGGTGCGTCACACATCGATGCCGGGCTCTTATCATGGCAAGCTACATCAGTGGCTGCCAATCAGGCGGTTCTCAGGCCACCCGCGGAAAGAATGGCCTCAGCCTTGTGTGTGCCGAGATAACCAGACAACACCGCCTCCTCCATCCTGAAGGCTCCCTCTCCTCAATGGATTAAATATCGATCATAACAATCCTGAAAATGGAGTTATTATTTTCTCCCCGTGTCATTATAGAAGTCTTAGCTACTTCTTCTATGCGGTGGAGAGACACTTGTGGCAAATTTATATTAGTGTCATAAGTCACAGTGAAAGACCTGCAGGTCTTCTTTTTTTACATTAAAGTCTCATTGATTTTAACTCTTTGTCGTTTATTTGTGGTCGGTAATTCATGTTTGTGAACAACCTGACCTTCATCCCTCTGATCATATTAAGAGAAAATGATACAAGTGGCAAAAAGTCTCGGCGACACATTTTTTCGGAGCTCTGAGATAGAACTGTTCCCGTACTTTATCCACTAGTCATTTCCAATACACCACTAACAGAATGATAGATAGATGATAGTTGTCGGCGGAAGGGACTGGTCCACTATAGCATAATAAATACTCATATCCTCCACTTCTCTGTTACTTTTATTGTTTGTTTGTTATGGTTTATCTGATACAAGAAATCATAAATACACAAATTAATAGAAACATAGAAAGTAATATTGTTACATTCGGTTTACAATATAGGACAAAGAAAAGCAGCAGATTCTCTCATTTGTCACTGTTTCACTTGAGAATAAAAGAGTCATTTCAGCTTCCACTTCCTTTCAACCTCAGTCAGTGATTTCCTACAGTTCCCAGAATTCCAGTCCCACATATCGTGTGGACTGATTGCACTAAACTAGCTATCGCTGAAGCTATTTGTTTAATGACACATTTGTGTAAATATATAGAAAAGTACGGAATCTCAGGAGGCACATGGAAGTATTTTGAGAGTGGTCTTAAATACAAAGGTATAAGTTAAGTTCTGGACAGTAGGCATGGTCTTGAGATCAGCGAGCGGCATTTGAAAAGATCTCACAAAGCATGTCCACGTCCCTTTGTGAGTTTCGTAGACAAACTGGCTCTCCTCATGTTGTCTGGAGCACACATCACTAGATGTCACATGGTGCGAAGAGAGATGGGATACATGTCCATTCCCCAGACTTATAATGTGCAGATTCCACCACTTCACCAGTTTGCTTAAGCATACACTCGTAGGCCATTACCAAAGCCACCAATACAGATTCGCGAGGTTAATCATGCAAGCTTGTGCAATTTAGGATCTACGTCTACTCTGAACATCAGCTTTGACAAACAAATGAACACAGATGGGGGTAAGGTTTTGGTCAAAATATCATAAATCTTGATTTGGAATATTCTCACCACTTTACAGTCCAGATGCCTCATAACCAAGCAGAAAGATGGAAAATTGGATTTTTCAATGGAATGTGCTTTTGGTCTTACGTTTTCCTGGTTAGCGTACAATCTCTTTCTGAAATGCCAGCAGGAGTTTCAGGGTGCTTTTTAATAGCACTATGGTTCCAGATACATTATTGATTTCTAGAGCATTTCTCATCAAATAATAAAATACAGCTGGCGTGTCATACATTACATTTCGCATGTCCTTATATTGACCTTTGCTCGCTAACAGGATAGCTGAGAGTCGCTTTACCTGAATGTCACATTGATTAGGATTGGATGCCGTTGCTTGCCGTCTTTTGCTCAGTGCTTCCTTGCTGGTGAAATAAGCTGCCGTCACCGACGGGGAGCAGCCGTCCGTCATGATTAGTGTTCATGCAGTTTTATCGCAAGAGGGTGGAAGCATGTTATGCTAAAATATGTACCTGGCCTATTCATAACCTGTTGGGGCAGCAGAGTGAGAAATATCACGGGTATCTTCTCCATAAACCTTTATCCAAGCAGCCAAGAGTTCATTGATACATAAAATTTGCCTTCCACGAGTAAAAATTTGATTTATTAGTGTTTATTATGTTATTATTTAAGGTGCAGCAGCAGGTTTTACTGTGCAGTTGATCAAATTTAGCTGCCACGGGTGCATACGTTAATACAAATGCAGTGTTTAATTCATGCATCCATTCTTGTTTTATTGGAGCTGCTGCACACTGCAATGCGTACAGTCGAGCTGCGGATTTAATCTAGAATATTGAAAAGCCATCCAGTCGTCTTTTCATTAGGAAAAAAAAAATGAATAGTTTTTCCTATAGCGGAATTGTTCACCAATTTATCCTAATGATATCTCTTGACATTATCTTAACCGGGTGACTGTAACGCTCAGTGTCTGTGGTAGTTTCAAAATCAAATTATGTCTTAACTGCAGCTAACCTCAACACAACAGGAGCATATCCAATCACATTTGTGTGAAAAATGAGACGGGCCATATTTTCAATTACATTTCAGCATAAAGGGATTGTTAATCCTGTCTCCTGTGCTGCCAGAAGCCGTTAATGAATTTGCTTATCCTCCAAGATACTGATGTGACTTGCCTCCGCGTGGGGGTAAAAAAAAAAAAAGAAAAGAAAGTGGAATTCTTCTTTGTCCTCCTCACACAATACTGTGTCTGACTGTAAATAGATGCAAATCTATTCACGGCAAGGTTAAACAGTTTGTTTGGCTGCAGCTTACGCTGTTTATATACAAAGTTGTATCAGATGATCTCACATGCTAAAGCCTCGAGCCACGATCTGCAAAATGCCGGAGCCTCTTCTGTCGGCTTCGTCTGGCTGGTGATTTATTGTACTGAAGATATTCTCTAAATTGAGAAATATATTTTCGCAGCTTAAGAAGCAAAAGAGCTGAGACGGATTAATAAAGAGTTTGATCGTACATGCTTGTAAAATACGTTGCTCTGACTCAGGAAACTTCCTCTAAACATTTTTATTGGTCAGCTTCTGTGCTCCCTCTGCAAACTGACCCTTGACATGCGGCATAACTGAAGAACTGATGAATACTGAAGCTGCAACTAACGATGGTTTTCTGATTAATAGTTGATCAATAAAATATCAATATCAATGCTAACTGTAATCTAGTGAACACTGTCGCAAGAGCCCAAGGTGACATTTTCAGATTCCTTGTTTCGTCAGAACAACAGAATAAAATTAAAGATAATCATTTTAAAATGATGTAGAACACAGAAAAACAGTCTTCACATTGAGCCACAGAATAACACATTTTTTCCTAAATCAAAGAAATTTTAATGATGACTTGAAACTGTTTTTGTTCCTTGACATATTGACACTAGAAAAAACAAGAAAATAATATATTTTTTCCAACCGATAATTTCACAGAATGTCAAATAAATCAGCACTTCGCGCTACGTCTCACTAGGACCACAATACTTTTTGCATGAGGGGGTTTGAGCCATAAATAAATAGTATAAATATAAAATGCCTTTTTCCACCATTACTCAAACTCTTCAAGGACATAACACCCAAAAGGAGCATTAAAACAGCTGCTTTTGTCATCAGTTTAAGTCTGCGACAGCTGATCACGCCCGATCTGGTCCACATTAGGGAGCAGGTCTGGTCCATCTGAGGTCTGAATCAGTCAACAGTTAGCCTAATGATGGATGGTGTATTAATGCTCTCAGTCCCCTTTTATTGTCACTGTGCATTACACAAATTAGGGCAAATAAATGCCCCCGCTCCCGGTCTGCCCACCTCCCACACACACACACACATTCACACGTTTTCCCTTTGCCACGTTGCCCTGCCTGTGCTAATACTGCTAATAGGCTTGATGTGTTTGTGTCTGTGTGTTGCCCTGTTTTTACTTTGATGGCGAGGTGAGTAAGTTCCATTGAATTAACTCGGACGGATCTACAGATGCATTACATCATCACATCTGGCTTACATCACCAGCCCTTCGCTTTTCTCCGAGATGACAAACGAGATTTTCATCGCCGGCCCCGTCTGTTCTGCGCTCCCCTTTGTTCTCCTCTTTTCTACATGTTGAAGGACTAATTTTGAGGTCTGTGAAATGATTGGGCGAGATGACTGGTGTATATGCTAAAGGTCTTTATACTGCGGGCTCTCTTTCACACTCTGGCTTGCGTGGGCGTATGTGTGGGCTGTGTGTCTGAGACGTCATGCATGTGCATATAGACACACACACACACACATATACTGAGGTGACACGGTCACCGTCATTAGACCTTCACAGGCATCTGCTCATGCCTGCGACGTGATGTGATCCTTCACCTTCTACATGACAGTTGGCCATTTAGCACTAAATTTATGCCGCCCATGCCCTTTATCAATGCATTCTGAGGAAGGGGGGGTCCAGATAGAGGGCGTCACTCAGTGTCCTAGCTTTGATTTGTGCCACTGCTTTTACTCAACCAGATGTTGTAAAGACACATTGTGCATTTGAAGAGCTCTGATGGATACACAAGTAATGCAGATGCTATATGTGTACATTAGATAACATCCAAGCACATTCCGGTTGGAAGACCCTTTCTACGACATACTAATCACCATACTAAGCCATTTTAGGTAAATGCAAATCCAACATTAGCACGTGCAGTAAGGTAAGTAAGTAGTAAGGGCTTTGTAAGGGAAATACAGGCCAACTGATAGTGGGCCAACACAGAAGTAGTCATGTACGACAAGCCACGAAGGCATAAATTAAAGAAACACAAGTCTGAGAAAGTCTCTCATGTCATCCATCAAACTACAAATTTATAGCAAAAGACTCGTGTAACAAACAGATGTAGAATGTGAAAGACGTGGGTGTTTAGCAGGCAAGGCTAATCAAAGACGCATTCTTGGAAACGCTTGAGTCGCCAATCTTTTTGGAAATGGCCAATTTTTATCACTGGAGTACTCCTTTAAGTAAGAGATCCATGTGTTTTAGATCAAGTGCCAAAACAGTGCACCATGCTTTGTAATGCTAGAGGGCAGGATTTTACAGCTCGGACTATCCCTTTATCCTCTATTTTAGTCCCAACAAATGCAAGATGCAACAGTAGAATTACACGGTTCATGTTAAGAAGTATTTTACCAGGACTTTGATTTACTGGGTAATGGAGTTTTTTTTTTTTTTTTTTTTTGTACCCCCACAGCAATGGACCCAATGAAATGAATGAAAGGACTACAGTCTTTCATGCAGTGTTGATGTGAATGCAGCCTAATTCTTTGCATGCTGATATATAAGTGGTAAGCAGTGTGCCTTAGGTAGCTGTTCATTTCATGTTTTACATTTTGTTTCCCAAGTAGGTCATTGTTTTGTGTGGTATGTGTCTGTGAAACTGTGTGAACACAGCAATTGCACCCTAGCTGTTAAGAGTGATTGGTCCTCTTTCTGTGCTTGAAGTGATATTGTGCATTAAAAAGAACCAGGTTCCATTCACGGTGAATAGCACCTCATCACTCGCCCAACTTTGTCTGCAGTACAGTCTGAAATATGCGTGTGAATTCCCCCAGAGGTTCAGAGTTACTACTGTATGTCGTTATTGCTAATCCCTCTTCTGCAAGTAGAGGGATGAGCTATGTACATTTTTTTTTTTTAGTGGTCAACTCAGGTGAGACACATCTTTATGAAATGATGATAAGCAGTTATCCCCGTGGGAGAGTTTATTTGGATTTGTTTTGCATCTTTGGGAATTAAAATTTTATGATTATTATTCGGGGAAAGTGCTGTTTGTGTAGGATTCGGAGATGAAAAAAGTTAAAGTATAAAAAGCACTTATGATTGTGTTATCTTTGCTGCATGAAGTCTGTCGAGATCTTCAAAGCAGGACAGTTTGCTGATGCTGATGACACTTTTTAAATTTCCCTTGTGACTAGAGAGACTTCCAAACACGCACCACAAAGAGTGTGAATAATATAATAGGCTGCATATCAGTACAAGGTTACATTTGTAGTTTGATGCCCTCTAAACACTTTACTTAACCTTGAAGGATCAGTTTGCCCAAGTCACAGCACAATATGTTCTCACCCGTGGTATCGAAACATGTCGATAGTCATTGTTGATTAATCTCCTGATTAATATGTTTGTAAAATGTAGAAAAATAGTGAACAATGCCCAACACAATATCAACTGACTGACTAAAACTCAAAATTAAGACAGTTGCTGATTCATTTTCTGCAATTTAACTCAAATCTTACATACGGTTGCATTATGCATTATGTAAAATATTAATTTGTAAAGCGGTTAGTAACTGTAGCTGTCAGATAAAAGGCACTACTAGTTTTCTACTAGCACTAGAACTAGCACTACTCTTTTCTTTGCCCAGTTCTCTCTGACCAGTTTCCAAACTTTGATTTTAAACGTGCTTTATTTTCAGATGATCCTCAGTGGCACATGATGTCATTAGCAGCCTCCTTTTTGCATTAATTAATTCCTTAAGCATCAGATTTACAATGCTACGATAATGTGTTTTAATTAACCGAGCCACATAAAAGCTGAACCGTCGTATGGTAATGAGCTCTATCTTGTGTCTCCTATGCCACATAAAATGTATAAAATAGAGCTGTCGTGGATTAAAATGCTTCGTTCCGCATTCATTTTTTTCAGGTTTTGTTTATTAACCACTGCTAATTTGTTTCCCTATTAAAAATATGTCTAACTTTCGGTTTAATGCCATGTAAAACCTTCCCTCCTTTTCATTTCCTCTCCTCTGTCTGCCTGTTTGGAGCCGTCTTTACCTCTCATCCGAGGGGGAGAAAGTGTGATTGGTAATAGAGACTGACTATCATTGCAGGCTAAAACTGCCATTACCCAACCTCTGACAGATGAAGCCATTGGAGGGTGTTATCAGAGCCAGCTGTGAGGGCTGAGGTATGCATTATACATGGGCAGTAACCCTGACACTGTGTGGATGCACACACAGAATTACAGATATATGCACCACACACACACCACGCACACACACACAGAGTAAGGCTAGTTCATTATGTGCACATATCTGAATATTCGCACACTTAAGTCCTCCAGGCAGTGATTCATAACCAATTAAAGCACAAAGATACATTTAAGAGATTGTTTGAGGAAATAAAGTAATATCCATATAGAACAGGCAGAACTGAATTTGTTGGTATCAGACATATTTTTCAGCCTTAGGCACTAAAACTCACTTTACTTAATATGTAGGCAGGGTAGTGGGACATTGTTTCATGTATCGTTCTGTTTTCTGTGTTAGGATCAAAGTGAGGGTGTGTGGCATTAGATATAGAGAGAAATTGTCCTTGCAGGGAAATGTGTTGTCTGTATACAGCTTCATATAAACCCATGGATAAATAAATACATACATACACCGCAACACAACCAGAACCTTCCAACACATTCCATTTTCTATCCACATCCGATGTGCATAGCCCCGCACTGGACAGTTAAGTGATGTTATGGCAGAGGGGACAAAACTCCTGCCACAGTGTGCCCGTTTCCACGCCAGGGATCTGTGTCTGCGACCACATGGAGGCAAAGTGAAGAGTGGGTTAAGAGGGTTGCCGGGGTTATGTGCTTATACTGTGGGCTCTCCATCTGATGGCCTTGACCAGGAGAAAGATCTGGATGGTCACATAAAACCAAAATGGGATCACTGGAGGATGGATTGTTCTGACTGGTCGGATCAATGTCTGGTTTCTTTTTTTTGTAATATGCTATTAAAAGGAGAAAATTTAGTTTGCTCTCCTCATGTGCAGTAGTTCTACCATATCTCCACCCAGCTACAACCTGAGCAGAGGTCTAATCAGCCGCAACGAAGCACACAGTGTTGGTGTAAGTACTTAAATCTTTAGAGTCGTAAATTTGACACTGATGTCCGTGATAGTTGTTGAGCTGAATCACCATGATAAACATTTTTGTGCTTTAGTGGGAATTTTTGAGACTGTATAGAGCATAAGTGTCACACTGAGACATTCAGACACTTATATAACACAATATAACGCACTGTATAATATATAGGGAATAAAGTTAATGATTGCTGAAATCCATTTATTTGCTTCAGTTTCAGGATTCTGGCATTGTGCATGCTGGCTGGCTCACTGTCACACTGTCATGGTCCACTGGGACACTTTAATAGAATAGAGGCATCGCTAATGTCATTAGTAACACCTGTGGTTTTCCTGCTACTGATAATTAATAATATCTGCTTTTAATGAGGTTTATCGTGACCGAAATGTATGCTGAGCGAGACGTGTTACAGTTTAAAGATGAACTTCTTAACACTTTTCGAGAACAAACAACATTCAGCACAAATAAAAATACACCAATCTGTTTTTATGAGTTATAAATTGAGGTAAAAACATTTAAAGCGTGCAAAAAATAGTTTCAAATTCTGTCTGCAAAGTTTATTTAAATCGATCTTAGTGAGAACATCTTTGCCGAGATAACCCATCCACCTGTCAGGTGTGGCTGATTAAACTGCATGAATATGACACAGGTGTCACAATAAGAGGCCGCTCCAAAATGTGCAGTTTTATCTTGAAAAAAGACGTACTATGATATTCCAACAAAGGTAATGAGTAGCCAGAGGCAGAGGGGCCGGGTCATGACTTTACCTCCAGGGGGGTAAAAAAAAGAAAAAAGAAAAGCTGATGCCAGAAGCGCTTTGTGAAATAGTCATGGTTCAGTGCCTAATGAATGTTTCCAAGATAAAGCTAAACATTTTAGAGTGGCCTTTTATTGTGACCAGCCATCTGAAGAGTCATGCTGTTTTATCAGCATCTTATTATGCCACACACTAACACGGATTTTAACAAATTCACGAACATAATTCGAGAGAAATAAACCTTGTACAAAAAAATCTTAGATTTGTATTTAAACTCGTGAAAAGTAGAAGCAAAAACAAAAGCCTTGCCTGTGTATATTTGTTGAGGTTATGCAAAGGTGACATTCTTTATAAATTACTGTACCTCAAGCACTTTTCTGCAATTTCTGTTGCTTCTCACCAACACGCAGTGTGCGGCAACAAGAATGATGCATCACTGCAACATCACACCTAACCCTGTTGTTGCTGAACAGGTACATTTCTACATGGCCACAGCGAATTTGTCAAATAAATGATGAAGTATAAATAGTGAGTTTTGTGATATCGACTGCTCAGCTGGTTTTCAACGTGCAGGACCAACTCATTAAAGCTCCTTTGGGATGAGGCGGTACAGGATGCGGTATGACTGTGCCAACAAACAAGCAAATTAAGGGATTATTAAAGTCCAGTGTGTAAGATTAAGAGGTTTCTATTTACAGAATACAGCAGAAAAGTTTTTGTATGCGTGACTTTATGAGCGTATAAAGAAGAAGAGAAGATTAGCCTTGTTGATCCCTCAATAGACCCGAAATACAACAAACACAAGCCGAGTCCCTACCGACTGAGCTGCTGCTGCCATTGATAATAATAATTGATAATCACCTGAAAATATGAATTATGTTGTTTATGTTTAGAAAAAATCTTTTACATCTTCAGATGTTGTGGGTAAATCTCTATCGGACGTTTTGCGGCACTGTAGTTTTTAATTTCGCGTTGCAATCAGAGCCTACGCAACTCGACGGCTCTAAATCCTCCTCACTGGACCTTTTTTAAGTGAGTACGCAGGATTTTAATGCGCTGTGTTGAATACATGCCTTGAAGAGTTCAAGCGTGAAGGCGGTAAGGTGATCCTTCCTGTTATTGCCTGGTTGTACCTGATAGAGACTCTCAAGTAAATTAGATGCCGGTTTGCTTTGATGGAATTATGTGCACCTTTACCAACACTCGACCCCGGCGCCACTTTACATTACATATTCATGTACACGGAAGCACATACAAATGCCTACACACACACAGGCTGAAATAATTTCATTTTATGGCTCATCTAATTCAATATTTTTGTTGAAAATAAGAAAAACAGAAACTGTTTTTATGTTTTCTTTTTTTTTTTTTATAAGCCACTCTCATTATCTCTCGAAATGTCAGAATTTCCTGACTGAAAATTTTACACATTCAGTTTTCCATCTCCGTGTTTTGAGTAGCCCCCCCCCCCCCCCCCCCGCTGAGAGCTCTCAACCTCCAATCCTGCTTCTAACGGCTGGAGTGGTGAACTGGGAAGAGTGATATTCAAATCAAAGCTGCCTGTGCGTAATATGGAAATGAAGTCTAGTCATTGACAGGAATTCATAACTAGGCTGACATGTCACACGCTCGGTGTTATCCAGAAAATCACGCAGCATGCGAACACATCGAGAGTAGTTAATCAAACCTATCAATATGCCTGCAGTGAGTGCATGTGTTCGCACTTCTTTTTCAAACATTTAGGCACGGTGGCTCAGCGTTGCAAAAGAAAGGAGATTGCTGAACGAGCCAATCCCGTTCTGATGGTGGAAAGTAGTGATGAGTCACCGGGAGTCACCGGCTTCCCAAGCACAAACACACACGCTCATTGCATTGCTGTTGGGAAAACTAATCCATAGTCCTATTTCCATATTACACATCAATTCTAAATAGGGTTTAAGTATTGAGAAGTGTTGACACTGAAATGTGGCAAAGTATACTCAGAAAAGTCAGTGTGCACTTGATTTTCAGTTGTTCTTCCGCAATGAGGACATTATTTATTCGGAAAATCTCATTAAGATCAAGATACAGCCACAATAATTAAAACAATCACAGATATTGTCAGGAATATAAGATGGTGAAGTCTCTCAGAGGAACGAGTGTCTCTAAATTCAAGTACTGGAAGCCAGGTTAGAGTCGATATGAGGAACCTTTTAAGTGAACCTGTCCTTTGATCTGGTGTCATGGTTATTAACTCTGAACCCATTTAAGGATGTTAAAGGTCTCAGCAGCTTACAAAGAGAGGCTTTATTAATGAAGACACAGGCATGCTGATGCCTTTTGAGATGCCTGTGATGACCTTTTAGAAAATTAAAAGAAATGAAGACCGGTGGTCAGACAGCTCCAGAAAAAACAAAAAAAAGAAAACATATGCTGTGAACTTGAAGCGTGACTGTGGAATGCTGGACGCTTCTCACCCTCAGTGGTCGTCGTGCCACGCGGCTGAGGGGAGGGACTGCCGAAATTGAGGCAGAGGAAGTAGCTGGAGCTGAAGCAGATGCAGTGAATGCAGCAGTATACAAATTAAGTTGTACATATACTTTTTTTTTTTTTTTTACCAATTATGCTTCAGACTGGTTTAAAAAAAAAATAAAGGTGGTAAAATATCTGATGTGTGACCAGCATTTCTGTTAAATGCACAATGACTGATTTCTTGCATTTCTATACACGGTATATATGGTATAATGTAAGCACAGCACTATTCTCTGCTGTGGTGCTCCTGTGTACACCCTGGACATGTCCAGCCCATCTGACCTGGTAATTGTCAAGTGTGATGCTCTGCATGCCAGTGCAGGTGAGAACTTCAATATAAGGAACCTTATCTTCATTCTCTTGAGCTTGCAGAGACATGTCTACAAACAAACTAACGTCTGCTCCAAGACTTGCATGTGAAAAGTAATTTGAAGGGTGTCTCGCTTATGGCTTTAGGGTAAAGTGATGCTCTTGGAAGCACGACAAGCCTCGGCTATTCTGTGATTCTTCGCCGGTGTTCATTTGTCCGCAAAATGCACTGGCAACATAGATGAATGTTTCAGCAACACTGAAAGCGCCTTCGCTGACAGTAATGGCCGGATTCATGGAGGGTTGTCCTCGAGCAGGGATGGTACATAACATCAGGTTTTAGCAGGACTCGAACAGTGCATTTCTTATCGTTATTGCCCATTGTGAAAATCAGTCTGTCACTGAAGCCTGGCACATTTAAGTTCATTCATGGAAACCATTCAACAGTGAAACTGTTCAGTCGACTGAAGAATGAGACCCTTTATCGGGAAATATCATCTGAATGTGCGAGAATCTTCTTTCCAGAAGAAAGAGACTGACAGGGAATGGTATACAAAGGTTTTGTTTGGACACCGAATGTAATTTCTAAGGTGCTTCCATCACTCGGTGCTCCAAGGACCCAGAGGCCAGGGTCATGCGCCACTAGATAAGAGGGTCATGTGTAGTTGAAGTTAACCCTGGGGTGAAATGGTCCAGATGGACTGCCCAAAGTTACGCTTTCCTTTGTATAACAATTAGCTGGCATTAACACTTCAGTGACCATCCTAAAGACAAGTCTGATGGAGGATTTATGGAGCTTATGTTCACACTGATTGAATACAGATTTCTGCTAAGGTTAATGTGCTTATCTCATATAGCCTAAGAGTTAGGCTGCACCTAATGATTTTCATCATCATATAATCTGTCAGTTAATTGTTTAATCTATTTAATGTCAGGACCCACAGCCTGAAACCAAAAGATATTCAATTTACAGTGATAGGACTCAGAGAAAAGTAGCAAATAATCCCATCTGAGAAACTGAAACCAGCATGTTTGTTAAATAACTGACTTAATCAATTAGTTAATTATCAAAAATTGTTGTCAAATTTTCTTGTACTTTACTAACTATACTTTAATATACTTCAATCATCAGCTCTTAGAGTAGTTTCAGTACAACAATGTTGGCTTTGCTGGAGGGTTTGTTGATATACACGAACCCTGGTTCTTGTACCGAGATGAAAAAAATGCAATCTCGAATAACTGTTCTTGTCTCAGATATTAAAGCTTGGCGAACATCGGAATTCACGAGCAGTATACCATCATCTGCAAACTATCACATGCACAATAAATCTACAACATTTTTATTATTTTATTTACAGTGATAATATACAGCTCTGCTTGGTATTGATCAGTGAATGTGACATAAAATGGTCATCAAGTGGACCCAGTCACCGTGGAAGGTCACCAGGTGGAGGAAAATGACCCAGAATGGCTGCAGCCTGTAATCATCTGTATTAATTCTGTGTGAGCTGTTACCCAGAGAAAACACATCTGTCCAAAGTGACTTATTGATTTCATAAGACTGCCGGTAAAGCCAGTGTTGAAGCTTAGCAGCAACAAGCTGCAGGTCCCGTGGCCGAGACGCTCTGTCGTCTAGAAGAAAAGGACCTGACCACAAGCGTGAAACCTTTCAACGATTCTCAATCCCCTAATGCTCCAAGGAAATCCAATTTCACAAGGCCGTAATTGAAATTTATTTTGTCACCACAATGGCGAGGCGACATCATTTATTGAGCTCTGTCTTCCCTGTGTAGGGGGTTGTATCACGCACTTCTACAGAGTTGAAGCTGTAACTTGTGTTGATGAATGAATAATTCAAAAACAAAAATCCTTTCATGAAATTGCAGAATAATTATTCAGATTGCAACCAATATTTTAGAAGATATCTGCAGCTATGATAAATTGAGGTTTTCTGTGTTATTAGTTTTATAAAATGCGGTGCAAAGCTATTTTGTTATCCATTTAACACTTGTGTATGCCAAAGGTTTATATACATACATAAGATATACACAAGTGCAAAGCCCAGTCTAATGCAACCATCACAGTCCATCTTGATGAATCAACATTAACATTTCTACAGCTGCCTCACTCTCTACGGATCCCGGAGTGTGATCTAGAGGCAGCCATAGGATCGCCCTTCATACCTCTCAGCCATGCTAGGAACGCACAGCATGAAGAGGTCCATTACCTCTACATCATCCCCCTCCCCTCCGCCCCTCCTCCACTTCGTGCAGTCCATGCAGCTCAGAAACACACGAGCAGAAATAACACGGAAAAAGCCGCCGGAGTGTTCAGCCTCGCTTGAAACCGAACCCCAGACTCACAGGGCTGCGTTTGAATAATGCTGCAGATTAAAAAGTGAATGAATCATATGCAGAGCCCATGGTGGTTAAGCAAAAGCGATCAATCAAATTAAAAGGGAGAAGGTTTTCAGTAGGGTTATTACATATTGTAATATGGCTATTTCCAATCAGTAATTGGATGAGTTCGTTAGCAAACATTTCATGAGGGAAAGGATTTACGAAAGCAATCTTATTTGTGTGCAGGGATGCGTGAGTGTGTCTATCATCCAGATTATTAAAATAGTTTAGACCTTGTTAACCTCACAACAGCTTTTGCACATTATGATTTGAATTTCTGATTTCGTTACCATCCCCATCCTTTAATTAGATCTGTTTTTTGTTTTTTTGGGTTTTTTTTTTAGGGTTCAGTGACAGCGTTGGCTCAAAATGCTTTTTTTCTCGGACTAATTGAGAGTTACTGCTCCTGTGTGCATCAAGTGAAACCAGGGAAAGGCATGCGGGTACTTGACAGGTGGGCTCATAATGTCTGGCCCCTCGGGGGGTAGAGAGACATGAAGTTGTTGCTGTAATTGCTCATGCAGTGAGATGGCCTTTCCTTTTGTCTGTACAGGTCCGTCAGAGACGGTGGGGGGGGGGGGGGGGGCTCCCCTCTTTGTCTGTGGTGATAACTTGATGGTGAAGTCATTGTGCATTTGTTCTTCATTGCCTTATTCTACACGTGTGGTTTGGAGCATTTGAATGCATCTCATTCAGTTTCCAGCTGATCTATTGTGTTGTGGATCTTGAGGACAATTGCTTGAATTTAGCGTTTGATCAATTTCCTCCTCGATGTACTCGTGGAAGGGCACACATAATATATATTTGCTCGTGCATCGGCGTGCACATATGGTTTCATTTTGAATAACAATGGCATCTTTCTGCATGCGTTTGAGTCTCGGGTTGTTTGTTTGTGTTTGATTTATGTTTGCGTGCATGCCTGTATGTGTGCAGAGCTTCGGCTGTAACATCTGGCACTAGCGTGATTGGTGTGGTGAGCCCTCAGGCCTTTTCATAGGTGATAGATGACACCTATCACAACCTGTCAGCGGGGACCCAGCCTGCAAACTGGTCAACCAACCAGAAGCCTGCCCTCCTTCATCTTCACCCCCAGTTTTTACTACTGAGAGAGATGGAGAGATGGCAAGATCAAAGAGAGTGACTCATTGCCTTTTAGGAATATAAAGAAGCATGGAGCCACTTTGCAACATTACGACGCAAACGTATCAAATACTGTATGTGCTTTGCTTCTCAAGTAGGGTGTCGGTAGATTAAATGGTTGAACTGTTGAATAAAAGTTGCGTCAGGGCAGAGAATGCAGGAATGTTTGAGCTGTTTGGACAGCGGCTAGTTTTTCAGCAGAGGCTAGTAGTAGACACAGAGGATTTGCATGCTTCCTGAAGCTGTTACATGTAAATTCACATCACAGTGAATGAGGAATGGAATGAGGATGAGAGCTGTTTCACTGGTGTCCAGGAACAGGCTGTGTTTTAGCACAGTCAGAAGACCTGCCAGCCAGCTTCTCTCCTCAGTTTAAGCTGAAACAACAATTAGAGCCCATCTGTTGTACGGTTTTCTTTTTCATCTTTTCATTTCTACACCATAACGTTATCGGAGTGTCTTGTGTCATCATCTGCCTCCAGATGATGTCATCTGATGCCCATTAGCCTTATCCTTAAGGAGTATGATTATTACTGATACTAAAACTGGATTTATAGCCATGCGTTTAAGGGTTATGGCTTACGCCTATCTCACGTGGAGCTCTCAAAATAAAATTAACTACATGTTGGTGATGAGGTGGCCACAGAGAGCCTGACCAAAGTTAAAATGCTATAAAAGATTAAAGCTAAACTGCTCAGTAATCTTGTCCTTTTTGTATCGCTCATCTCCACTGTCAAACATCGACTCTCCAGTAATTCCAGGTCTCTATCACAGTGAGTGAAAGATTTTAAAGACTTCACCTATTTGTGATTGCTCAGCAAAAGTCTCCCATTCAGGAGTGAGACAGAGAAACCTCTGCTCTGCTGCTTTATTTCACAAAATGAATGAAAGGATGTAAACAAAAGCAGCCTGATATTTACAATTCCATCTTTTAATGACTAGTTAAACAGCAAGAAGTCCAGCTCGCCGTCTATCGCCTTTTATTTTTCACAAAGCTCTCGCTGACCACTAAAAGTCAGTCCCAGATGTACTCCTGTCTGGGGGCTTTTTGTTCAGTGACTTTCTCATTTTCACTTCTTAGCTTCCTCCATCAACAAAATCCCCTTTGGTCGTTCCGTCCCTGACATGTCCACAGAGGCTGTTGAACGCCTGTGGTACAAACACAAACACTCTGCCAGTGCTTTGAGCACACATTCTGGGCAGCCCGGCTAACAAACTGAGCTAACAGCAGCTGTAGTTTGCAGCAATTTACTTTGCTGTCCATCACAAAACTCTGTAAATCACAGAGTTGATGTACAGCAGCCAGAGGACATTAGAGTGAAAGCAGGAAACATTTTCTCCATGAAATATGATCCACTGTCACCAAAATCATCATCATCAAAGTATCTGCTGGTGTGTGACTCGGTGGCATAAAGCGTTATGTACTTCTCGTGGGTGATTGTACCAAGAGCACAAACAAGCGAACAGCGTGCAGAGTGGTAACGACAGAGGCTCCATTCACCTGATTACAGTCAGTGTAGCATCAGAATGATTTAAAATTTATTTTATGATAGAAAAGTTACATAATGTTACTTCAAAGCTGCTGACATACATCACCTCACTCTTCTCCTATAGCGTATCCGTCCACCAGACAGTCACCAAATCAAAACACAGAAATAAAGACATTTTATATATGAAATAAATTTGTCACATTTCCTTCAATTTTGCACACCTTTACACCAAACATCCAATCAACGTCTACAAAATAAATCTCTCATGATTTTTGCCAAAGCGTGCTTGATAGATTTTAATGTTACACATCTTAGTCAAGCTACAAACTGAAGCTGATACTCAAGCCGTGCTCTGTAAAGCTCACACATGTTAATGGATTAACCAGGGAGCCCTGGATTAGGTTTGACAAAGTGCCGGATCAGGGCTGCAGTGCCTTTCCTGGTGCCTGATAATAATTGATGAATGGCTGTGGTGCAGGACACTGACAGCCTGGTTGCCTGGCCTTTACCCTCTGCCAGCTCAACCCTTACATGTGTGAAATAGCCAATTACTACGGCGCCTATTGAAAGTAATAGGCTGATGAGCGAATGGCTACTGTGGGACGTTGGGGATTCTTGTAGAGGAGGTGCAAGAATAAGTTCTACCAGGAACAGCTGCTGCCACCTTGGCCGGGCTTGCCGGATACTATGCACACAGGAAAGGAAAGAGTCAGTTAGGTATTTTCTCCCCATAACCGCGGTATCCCCGTGCTGTATTGACTTAAAGTTTATGATCCATGATACAATCATGTTATACAGGAGCTAATTTACAGATATAAATCCTCCTTTTAGAGGCTGTTAAATGGATAATGGAAACAGCAGCAGCCATACATTCTCAGGGAAGCATTAAACACCTTTTTTTTTTTTTGCTGTGGAATGGAAAGCCATATGCTATGCGTGGCGAGCTAACGCTAGCCAGCCATAGGATATTGACAGAACAATCCATCTTTATAAAAGACAGTGAACAATTCCAATCTATTTTCTGGAATCACATTATCAGAGGCAATATATGACTGCATCTAAATATATACGGGAGATGTATATATGAGGCGAGAGAGGGGGAATCAGACGGGGCGTACAGTAAAGCATCCCAGATAGAAAGGCAAGCAGTCTCTCTTCATAATTGGACAGGTTATTTTTACACAATGCTGACGTCTTGCTGACATGTGTAGCCATATTTCTCTCAAATATTCTCTCTAATTCTCTTTCACTGTCTCTCCACGCCACCTCCATCTCCCCTTCCTTGTATATACACTGCCCTCCCTCCATCTTCATCTCTTGCCCCCACCATACCATTCATCCTCCCTCTTGTCTTTCGTTCACTTCTGCTCTCTCCATCTTCCCTCCCGTTCACCCTCATCTATTGTTTGTTCCTCTGCAGCATTTTTCAGTCACTCGCTATTCAAACAAAGTGTAATTGACTGTTGTTTAGGAGCATCTTACTCTGAAAATAGACACTGATTGGACATGGCTTGTTCTCCATGTAACCAAAGCCATTCACTCTGTGCTAATTCAATTCCAGCTAGACTCCCACAATAATCTATTGGTGCTTCAGTTGGAGGCAAAAGAAAATTGAATCCGGACATGGCTGTAATGTGACTTGTTTTTCAGACTTCTTGTTTACTTGTCTTGCAATTAATTCATCATGAAACAAACACCATTACTTTGAATATCTCAGCGACAAAAATTCCTCTTTCTCCTCGGCTCATTATCTCGCAGGTCTTGATAAGGCAGACTCAGACGTGCTTTCAACAAAATAAGCTTTTTAACTTCATTTCCCATGTGAACAAACTCCTGAAGGCATTTCAAGTCTAATCCAATCATGCCAGTATGAGCTCTGTTACCTCCACTCCAGAGTTCAAAGACAAACCATGCCTGCCCTTGGTGTATGTCTGACACATGGGTGTATCTGGCCCTCCCCTGCCTCACGCCAGCCGGTGGTGACTGATGACCTGTAATACATCAATGAACTGGAGCTGGCTGGGTGGTGGACCTGATTGTCTGGGTTCTTCTCAAGTACTGGGCTCTCCGTAAGTAATTGGAGTTTTAAAGAAATGAGCTGAAGCTTCTGCATATTGCGTTGTGCTGAATGAAGGAAGTGCTTTTCTCTTCTATGTGAAGGAAACGCATGATACAGAAAGGATAGTCTTTGTGGTAGAGCTAGACCAGGTAAGCATGAATAACTCTTGTGGGTTAGCGAAAGAATCTGTAAACATACAATGACAGAAGCTAACGGCTACAGTTAGATATAATACAAGGGAAGCAAACCCAATAAAGCTTAAGCAAAACACTTCCCTTGTATTACTGCTTGTAATACATTGTTTAAACAAGTATTTAGAGGTTAGTCTAGAGTTTAATTTCTTTGGTGTTTGGCAAGCTTTTGATTGTTTTCACCTGACTGACATTTACTGGCATGGAGCCTGCATTTATCACAGTTTTTTTTCGGGCAACACTGATATGCCAAATGCGTCTTTTTAGCCACTGAGCAGACATTCATTGAGTTGCATATTGAAGTTCCAGTTGAGCTGTCACATGTAATCATGCGGCTATAATCGTAGAGTCCAATATTCACCCCTTCTAAACCAAAACAGTAAAGGAGCTAGAAAGATGAGCTAAACGTTAAATTGCTGAGAGCTTTGTCACCACAAGTGACACTTTTCACATTACATATTGGCGTTTGACACTTTTTTTTAAATAAAAAAATATTGATTGCTGCAGCTTTAAAGGTTTTGGGCTCATGGACCAGACTTTAGGATGAATGCTTGTTTGACATCTGATGAGATTTCATTGATTATTGTTGCTGTTCTCAGTTTAATTACAAGGGATTTAGATTATTATTAAAAATCGTAAATAAATTTAGGCCAGATGTCCCCATTATCAGCCAGTTTATCATCCTGCCCTCATTTGTGGTATCAAGAGTAATATCTGTCATCTGATAGCCACGTCGACAAACAGAACACAGCGCATTAGCCGAAGCATCATTTCACTGGCCAGAATACTGTATATTTTGATGGTTCATATGCCTCCTGGCAGTGTTAGGCTGTACCACATATCTATTACTGATGTGTGATTGACATGGGCAATGGGGCCTGGGATTGGAGATGGCTGTGCTGAGTATTGGTGTGAGGGAGAGTTGTGTTCCCTTCATTAGACAAGCCGGGGGAATGCCCTGTTGACCCCACACTGACCCCTCCAACACAATTACGAATCACAGGCCTGGCGCCAGTTATTGATGCCCATCACTGACAAGAGCAGCTGCACAGAGTTACGGTCTCACTCACTAATGTGAGCCACAGTGTGTCAGACTCACTGAACTATGGAAACACACATTAAAAAAGGAAAAGAAGAGTACACATCCTGTGTGACTCATTGAGTTGGATTCTGTTGCTATAATGCACTGGGAAACGGTGACACAATTTATAATGTACCTTTTATACGTAAGGTATGAAATGCCAGAAAAATGTTACAACTAACTCAATATCAATATTTAAGCGATTAAAAATGTTATAGTTACAGTTGAAAAGTAAACCTGGCAGCAAATATTACAGTAAATTTAATACATTCAATACAAAATCTTCAGTGGAAATGAAACTGGTGTCAATATAAAAACGATAAACAATAACCACAAAATGAGAGGATGTTGAGATACAAGTAATAATGACAAAAAATCCCTTATAGAACCTAATTATTATATAAAAAACGTTACAAAATCAGTTGACAGTTCACTTTTGGCATCCTCCGGTATATAAATGTATCTTTCATCCATATGCTTTTGTTTCTTTATGCAAAGTTTTTTTTTCCGGCCATTATGTCAACACTAATATTATGTAATTAGCTAAATTCATCCAAAAACATTGGTCTAAAAATGCCTGTCCAATAGAAAATCCAAAGATGTTCAATTTATGATGATGTAAATAGAAAAAAAACAAACAAGCAAACAGCAAATCACATTTGGGAAGCAGAAACCACTGAATGTTTGGCACTTTTGCTTGGTAAGAGCTCAGACAATAAAAAGTTGTCCGTGTTCTGTTGATAGCTCATCATTCTCATGTGCTGCATGAACAAAATCAGGGGTGCCTTTGGAAATTGGACTGTTCTGAACCAGAGGATATTGCAGTACGGCTGGAACAAACACCTGTGATATGGCAATGGATTCTCTAAAACTAGGGAGAAAAAAAAAAAAAAAAGAGCCATCTCGCATCTCTGATATGAGTCTCTCTGTCTCTCTCCACCAGCTATACATGTGTGTGTTGGAGCACTGCTCGACTACTGTAGCCCGTTGTTGTGTTTGTGATGTAATATCCTGGGCTGCGAGTGTGGTGTAAGTGAAAAAAAAACCAACCTGCTGCTTTTGGTTATCTTCTCATTTTTCCCTCAGCAAGTTGGCAATAAGCCAACATTCAGCCTATCGATTTTCTCCACCTCCTCTTGTAAAATGAAACCTGAGATTGTTTCCCCCCCCTTCCTCTCTCACTTTGCAGGTTGTAGCTTTCGACAAACTTTGCAGCCTGTGATTTATATAATGCTTCTCTTTTTGAGCCTCGGGGAAAGCACAGGGTCTATTTTCACCGCACAGTCTTGTTTTTATATTGTTGTATCTTTGGCTTGGAGCCATTATACCTGCCTAGTTGCACATTGGCAGTACCTCTGCATATCTTATGGCTCTTGATTCCAAATTGACCTGAGGAATCCCTCTTGGGGTAATGGTGAGAAGGGCCCCGTTAACGAGCCTTTGTCCCTGCTCACTGATGGAGCTCGCATGGCTCTGGGAAAGTGGCCTATGTGATTAGTAAATTGTGGTTAATTAGATAGATGGAAGGGTCACCGGCAGTGATAAAGTCAAGGGAACCACTGAATGATGGGGGTGTCGGCTGATGCTAATAATGGGGGAGTGCTCAGAATAGCACTGGAGTCTGTAGTAGCCTTTAATAGATGGCCATTAAGAGCTATTAAAAATGACCAGACAAAGGCAAAACTGTGCTTAGATGTCAGTTAATCCACAGAATCACTTCAGTCTATGAAGTAAATGGTGAGAAGTGGACTCCTCTGTTAACTCTTCGGGGGCCAATAAGAGGAGTCAATGAGGTGGCCGACTAGATCTAATAATACCTGCACGATCTGCTGGACATGTTAATGTGAGAGGATGTTTTAGCGACAGCGCTGAATAATCAGTCAGGCACGATTGTTCATGTTTTCATGGTCGGAGTGTTGGTCTAATCCATCCAGTCAAGAGGAGATTGGTAGGAGGTTATGCTGAAAGACACAAGGCTGATGATATGGGTGGAGAAGGAGGAGAAGATGAATCACAAATATGATCCAAAGTGAAGAGATTAGATCCATATCAAGGAGAGCATGCAGTGGATCTATCTCCACTATCACACGTCCACCCCTTATCTGACTTTGATTTATGTTCCAGCAACGTACAGACAGTAGGGGGAAAAAAAAATATTTGGCACTTGTTTATCTCGAAACAATGGAGCGCAGTGCGCACGATTGCATCTGACAGACCTTTTTCTAGACAACTCAAGGAGACTCCCGGTGTGCCGCGCGATGTGTCCTGCCGTTTGAAGAGCTTGACCTCCGCCTGGCTTGTAGCAGGTGCGTGAGCCGACTCCCCGTGTTGGCTATGGCTGACCTCCCTGCACTAGGACTGGGCAATTAGTCCACAAAATGGCTGACTGTAAATCTCCTGCGGGAAGGGTTTGGCAGGGGCACCCTGAGGTGAGCCTTGCAACGAGGAATTAAACACACAGTATTAGCTAACAGCAGTTTTATGATGTGAGGAGCAGAACAGGGTGAGGGAAGGGGCAAGGATGCTCCACAACAGAATTATCGAGGGAAGTGTATAGTGTATACTGCTGTTGTGCTTTTCAAGATCAGGGTCCCTGTTACATACAGGAAATGTACTATATAATGAGGTTTATTATAAAAGACTGAACACAGTCTTGGATGGGATCTGGAGTAAA
Source organism: Nibea coibor (assembly GCA_023373845.1). Taxonomy (NCBI): domain Eukaryota; kingdom Metazoa; phylum Chordata; class Actinopteri; family Sciaenidae; genus Nibea; species Nibea coibor. Next base: position 20,726,082 of record CM041721.1, read on the forward strand.
GACGGGAAAGCACACAGTGAAAACACTGTTCATTTAAAGTTAATGTTAGTGCTGTTGTTATAGCATGTTAGTACTATAACACACGGAGAATAATTCATTTAGTTTCACGTTATACGCTGCTGATCATTTTCTGTGTTCCCATTCAATCCTTTGCAAACATGTAGACACACACATAAAGGGCCACTCGAACCATGTGCTGGTTGTTTGCTCGATTCATTGTTTAATCGTTTAGGCTATAAAATCTTAGCAAATAGTGAAAAATGCATGTTGCAATTTCCCCAAAGCCAGATGCCTTTGAATATCTTTGGACTTTAGACTGTTGGTTGGACTCCACCAGCAGATACATTTCCAATGAACCAAAACAGAAGAATGGAGCAAATCCTCAGCGAAGCTGGAGCATGGAAGTGTTTTGTCATTTTTGCATGAAAAATGTGGATCGATTTGGATTAAACAATGAGCCTGTTTTCTTTTTTTAATAAGATTTGCTGACTGATATACACATACATGCACATACACACACTGGTGACACACATTTAGTAGGCAAGGAACTGCAAATCAGTAAAAAAAGAAAAGTATTGCATCACCTCAAAGTGAAGCCTGTTCCTGACACCGTGCAGCATACGGTGGTGTTTTGGCCACCAGTCCTCGTGAAGCCTCTAGAGTGAACCTTTTTTTTTTTTAACACTTCCTATAACACATCAACTTAGCCTGTGCAGCTTGTATGAGTTATGAGTGATGTAAGATGAATTCGGGGCTTCTTTCCTTTTTCAGACACTCTCTTGTCAAACTCTTGAAGGTTTTCTGAAAGATTTTCTCTGAATAGCATTTTTCAAACAGACTTTTTCAGCTTGTCACCTTCTAACATGACATTCAGTGACACCATATTTCTTGGCTGCTTGACAGATAAAGCTCGGTAGAACCGTCAAAATCAGTTCTTGTTCCATCTCTAGCGGCAAAACAAGTAACATGAGTGAGCCAACAGACAAATCCTGTGGGTTAAACTGGCTTTACTGGGCGCTTTTGGAGGATGAACTTTATGTTGGTACTACAATAAGATTTTTTTCTACAAAGGATGAGCTCACTTCATTCAAAGAAAGCATCTACCCTATGGAATATGCAAATGTTAGCTCTCAAATAAAATACACACTCATTCAAATGTCATTAACAGAAATAAAACGTTCATATATGTATAGATTATACATATATATATCATCATATCTGGAGCCGATATGAACAAGCAATCATCTGTTATTCAAATGATGCAACAATGATCAATAAGCTACATATACACAGCAGTATTATAGTACTTTAATGGGCATGTGTAGGAGCAATATATTTCCACAGGAACACTTGCATGTATTAGTATGATTTGGTAGCATACGATCCCTCTCTCCTTCTCGGGGAAATAGTAAAAAAAAAAAACGCATTATGTCTCCTGAAAGACGAATCAGGGGCCCTCCCAGCACATCCACCGGGTTAAATCTAGACGCTGTTGGTTTCTGAGGACTAGAGAGTTTGCCGTGAGCTTATTGAGGAGGGGTTAGAGAGGATGGAGAGCCCTCTGACAGATAGTGTTGCCTCTTTCCTCATAACCATTGGCTGATTTGTGAATATTGTTCCCCTTTGGTTTAATCTGCTGTGTGCTGTGAGGTGGAAACTATTCCCAGAAGGCTGCTGGAGGGGGTTGTTAATTTATCTCCAGTGTATTAACAGTGTCTTGGCAGGAGAGTGAACCCCAACCTCCTTCTTTTTTACCAAAGTAAACAGGAAAGACGCTGGTCTGTGTTGACCCAAAACCTTGTGATGGACTCTGTTAAACAGTGAGCTGTGTGATCCAGGCATGCTTGATTTTTTTTTTTTTTTTTTTTTATGAGTTGCTCTCCCACAATCCCCAGCCACAGCTGACATTTATCCAGGGATACGCAGCATAATACCCCCTTGTGTGTTTGCTGCTGTAGGCCTACACTGATGGAGGGGCGGTCACCCTTTTGGGCTCGATACTGTAATATCTCATCAACAGTAACGTGCAAACAACATTTGCATGAGGGTGTGAAGTCCCGTGATGCTTTCAGGTCAGGGTCACAACAGATTTGTTGCCCCCCATGAGTGGTGAGGACGGCCTGCAGCTATGGAGGTCCATCAAGCATAAAAACAGATTAATCAATAAAACACCACATCCAAGATGTATAATCTCATTAGATGGCCGCTACAAAGAAATACGGCCTTATATGATTATGCGGTGGTTTTTGTCTGCAGTGTAGATTTAGAGCTCTGATTTTTATTGCTTGTTGACCGTGGTTTGTCTGTACTTATCGACGCTTTTGTGATCATTAAACGTTTTGACGCTTTAGCTCTCGCACCAAATGTGGAGCCGCTGATCTTATCCAGGGATTTCAAATTTTGTTTTGACATGAAACTTTCTCACGAGCAAAAGTCAGGGGGATTTTTTTTTTTTTTAAAGATAAATCTGTTCATTTTTTTTTTTTGTCATGACCAGCCATGGTTGCCATGGTAACACAATCAGGATAAAAAAAAAAATCCATTGTGGAGAAATGCCCGTGGACCTCAACACTTTATCACCTGGCATTCAATAATTTTGCTGTTGATTGTAACGGGAAAATCAATGGCCCTCCTTTGAGATGTAGAGAACTGGAGAGATGGGCGGTGACAGTGAGAGGTCGACCCTGTTTATTCATTTGTTTCTGTGTCGTGCCCAACAGTGCAAACCTGCACGGACTTTTATATTTAGCTCGATAAAATCAGTGTTCAGATGCAAGTGAGGACACCTGACCAGTGCTAAGAGGTTCAACTGACATATTATTTACAGTATCTAAGAAGTAAGTTTAATTCTAATAGTGAACCAGTTGAATTTGACCTCATTTGGTGTTCTTTGCTCAAGATAAAGTCTTAAAATCTGTTCTGTCAGGTTAAAGATGGGGAAACAACATCAGCCATTTCAGTTTGTGGAAATTGTTCTCTCAGTAATGTAAACCGCTGCAACGTGTAGCTGTTGTTAGCTGCCATTAGCACAATTAGTTAGCCAGGCTGCCTTGACTGAGATTGGACTGGGACTGAGTTTTGGGCCCTTGGGATGCAGAGATGCTGTGCCAGAATCAGAGCTAGGCAAACGGGCAATGTAACCAGGCTCAGTAGTTTCTATGGACATGGGGACAGGGGTGGAAATGCCAAAGGGAATGTTGTTGAGGAAGCTAAGAAGAGAAAAGGAGAGTGATGAAGCAGTTGTTGGTGAGAGCTTCATGAAATAAAACCACGATAATCATGATAGTAGTACTGCGTTCTGAAACCGGAGGTGCTTAATCACAAAAATATCAATTGTTACACAATGTTGCTTCAAAAAATTGACACCGTTTTTAAGTTTTGAACAAGAAAACGAATATGTGTGGTTTGACACAGATTTTATTCTGGCTCTTGCCTTTTGTTTCTTATTTATCTGTTTTTCACACATTGTAACAACATATTCACCTTATCCACAAGTTGCGTTTGAAAAGAGCATTTGAGATAACAGCACGTGTAATTTAACATGGTTTTATGAAGTGCCAAATGGATGCACACACACAGCAGACTCTATTGTGCTACAGGACATGAAGCTGTATTTGTTACAGCCAACGCTGAAACATTACCAGTCCGACACTATCTGATCCAGCCCCCTAAATTGGAGTGCCAACACACCAGCATGCGGCACAGCATGTTAAATCACACACATCACCCTCTCCCTCGCTTTCCTTTTGGTTGTCGTCTGCTCTTGTTTTCTTATCAGGGGGACAGAAAATAAGATTCCTGCCCCCTGGGTATCATCATAATTCCAGACTAATCTGTGTGCTGAAAAACAAGCGTGCGATCCATCTTCAGGTCTGTTATTACCAGCGGATCTGTTGCCATCTTAGGTGAAGGTTTTAAGCCGATCCTCGGGCGCACTGATGACTTTCTACCACACGGCACGGGCAAGGAATAAGAGTCACCAAAAAACACGGCATATAGGAAATGAAGGTTTGTTTGCGCAGCCACCAGGCCAGCTGAAGCGCTTGGAGGAGCACGATGAACAAGCCCATCACAACACAAATTATAGTACATGAAGGTGGTGGTCTGCTGCCGCATCGCTGTCGAGCAAACGCAAATTATTGTGCTGCCGCCGAAGTCTGACGAGACTGAGATATACTTTGTTTCTCTCAATCTCATTATTTTGGATCAATTGGGGAAATGATCATTTGATTTTAGTGAACGTAGCACCAAGGTCGTATTATCAATGTGCCCTGCAGATTGTGCTATTACTTCAAAACCACGGATTGAAGATAAAATTACAGCTCAGGAGAAAATATCTGCATCGCTTTCCTTTTATTAAATATTTCCCAAAAGCATTTACAACTTGTGATTGATGATTCAGTCTTGCTACAAAACATTCAAATCAAATTTGTTTTTGATCGCCACCCTAAAAATATGACTGGAATCGAGCTGTAGACCGATTAAGGAGGCAGACATGGAGGGGTCATTGTCACTGACCTGCAGAGTGACACCATGTAAACACCACACCCCAAATGTCAGCCGGCTGATTGGATGTATGTTAAAGCTGCGTTAATAATTATTGGCGATAACATGTGACATATGATCACCATATCATGGCTAACTAGTTAGCAAACCTTCATCTATTTACTCATCCAGCATTGAACAATATACGATTTGATTTCAGCTTCCAACTTGGCTGGAAATGCAGTTTATAAAACCAAAAGAAGAAGCTAAAAATGGTTAGTAGAGGTCATAGCATTTCTCTTTCACATGACAGATCCATTGTTAATATCAAAATATTTATTAGATTTATTTATTGGACATGCTGTCCTTTGTACAATAGTTTCATCAACATCGTCATTCATGCATCAACCATGGATGGATGTGCTTTATGTGACTTTGCCTCGACTTGACATTGGAAGAGAACATGAGGACCCTGGTATTGTGTCCCTGAAATGAGATGACCTGTTGGTTACATTGCCTCTAAAGGTCTTGTCCAAAGGACACAATGAGAGATTGCTTGATTTCTGTTTATGCTAGAATCAGCATAAGACTTGAATAGATGAAGCAGAACGAGTTGGTATGGACTCTAACCCGTTTGCCCTCTGAGCTGATTGTCTCTATAGATCTGCCTTCTCTCTTCAGGAGCACAAAACTCTCATCCACAATCAAAGGTGTATTGACTGCGTATTGACAAGGACTCAGCCAGCAGTGGGCAGAGTGTGAAATCAATGACATGCCTGTTGTACACGTTTTACTGCTTGTTGTCAGTGAGAATTGCCACCTTGAGCTTCCGTGACAATACACAAATTGATTAACTGGCTTTACTGGCACCTAAACATTCACGTTTTAAATATTAAAATAAAAAGATGGATGCACCAGTTATTGAAATTTCTATTAACAGAAAAGCCATTAAAAAGCCAATAAGCTGAGTTGATTGCTAATCTATTTTTTTTTTACAGATTTTGCTGAACACTAATGCTTGGATTCCACTGCAACATGTTCCTGGTACTCCTTGGTTGGTCACAGCCATTCTGGACTTTTTTTTGTGACCCCACCAGAAACGCCACGAAGCGTTTCAGAAGCGGCTCTCCGCTCTGCTCCACAATACGTGGCTGTTCTACTTTTGACAGACACAATAACCGTTTGCGTCAATCAGCACAGAAAAAGATCGAGCTGGCCGGAAGTCAGACATAGAAATGGTGCAGAGAATCAGATTTCCAAAATAAAACACCCAGCACAAACTTTTGGTTGTAAAAACAGACAAAACATCTTAACTATGTAGGCTACTTACTCGCATTAGAAGCACATAAACCAACGAAAAATGACTGAACTGTGTGGAAAACGGACAAAAAACAGTGTTGAGCTGTGCCCAATGGGGCCAAGCGTAGGCAGATGTAAAATACTGAAACCTAAGAGAACTAAACATGTTTCACGTACGTGAAGACCTTTCCTTCTTTCTGATTTGTTGTCATCTTCCAAACTCCCAGAGCTGGTTCATACAGCTGGGGATCTCCCTGGTCTTGTTACTGTATGTCAGATAATATAATAAAAAGGGTGGAGCCCAGCGCACAGAGGGATTGTATTTGCCCATAGATATCATTAAACACCTTAGGCAACAGGAGCAGGCAGACCTTAGGACCTCTAATGTGTCTCTGTTAGATCTGCCGATACATAACACCTGCTTCACTGCTAAGCTTTATATATGCTCGACTGCTTTATGAATTTCAAATGATTACTATTCATCACAGGGGAACTTTAACAGCCATCAAAGGAGCTAACATTTTCACCTTCATTTCCCCCAAAACTGCAGGGAGGCTAGTGCAGCAGTAGTGCAAGATGTCCCGAGGGTGTCCTGCTACGCGGGTGGTGTCAGGGTCACGGTGTCATGTGGTTGTGAGTGTTTTCATGGCAGCGGTTTAGTGCAGGCCACACACTCTGCAGCCTGAGGTTGAATGAATATGAAAGCAGGCAGAAGCATCCAGCAGAGAAAGGTAGCTGTGAACTTCTTGTCTGTCACTCACCGCTTCCTTTTTTTTTTTTTTTTTCCTACAGCTGAAAGCGTCAAACTTGATGTTTCCTCACTGAAAAGGTCACTGCTATTACACGTGTTAAACTGATGTAGTGTTTGTTGCTCAATTGCCGAAACCACACCTGGTTCACACATGATAGGCGTTTCTGACGTGCTGGGAGAAATTTGTCCAGCTGCTGAAATGATGCTACAGTACGTGTAATTTTATGTCGGGTTATTGATAGGTGCTGTAAAATTCAATTAAAGGGACTCTATGCCTCTGTCTTAGAGGTATGGAGTCAGACATGAGCATTAACCAGGCAGGGAGGGTCTAATGAAAAGATGTTGCTGCATTACGGTGCAGGTTTGCTCATGTCATTTCAGTGAGATGTTGCCAACTTTTATTTATTCTATTTTCTAGCTACATGACTCTATTTAATTGACGTCTCAGGGAGTTTTAGCATCTGATTGCACCCCAGTGACTGATACTGAAGTGATATCTCTGAATCTCATAATTTGATATGTACTTTACGTATTGATGGAACTGTTGGTTTGACTTGTTTACATGAGTATTACCTGATGAAGAACACTGATATTATACTTAATAAATCAGCTTCTTTTGGAGCATCTACTCGGTACGCAGCTGCCTTTTTATGTTGAGATTTTGCTTTTGGAGTTGTACCTCTACAAGGGAGTCAGGAAGTCATACTGTTGTGCTGTGATGTTTTGATTTTGAGTATTCTCCTTGTTGTGAGCTGCCCAACTTTATGGAGGCAATACCCTTTGGATCCTGTAAAATAATGCTTGAAAAAACCTTTCTTCTATCACAGTAATGTAAAAATCCTGTAAAAACCAATGTTGTGATTAGCATTGCCTGATAGCTTATTACCATCCATTTTCTGTAACCGCCTATCCTCACTAGGGTTGCCAGGGGGCTGGAGCCTATCCCAGCAGACTTAGGGCAAGAGGCTTACTTATTACCACCAGAGATATTCAAGGAGTTGTTACTATAGTAGAAATCGCACTGAAAAACCTCACACCCTTGACTTTGTACTTAAAGTATTGTCGCTCAGCTGTAATTCTGATCATGCATATTTCAGCAGACACACTCTCAGACTTGTATTTCATCCGAACCCCCCCCCCCCCCCCCCGACAGACATTTTCATTGTTGTCTTTTACTTTTTTCTCCCGAAAGCTTGGCATATGTCATTTCCTCAGCAGTTTCGCAGTCAGGTGGTGAAAAGCTGGAGCTTCCTGTCTGATGTGAGCTCTGTTTCATCTTCATGCAGAGAGAGATGGGGGGCACCAAGGTTAACCTGATTTGATGTAGGACGTCTGTGTTGTTTTGCGTGTGTACAGTATGTCTGCTTTTTGTACGAGTGTAGGGGAAACTCTGGAAGGTGGGGCGACGTCTCAGAGAAGAGGCTCATTGGCAGCAAAACAAATGCAAATTTCAGGTCACAAATCTTATTACATGTCACCGTTAATTCATGAGAATCATAAAAAAAAACATGGTTGCTGATATTTCATCACAAGTTATTAGCAGAAGTTCATAAATGTTGTCAAATTATGATAAAAACATTCTAATCATTGGGTCAAATAACCCAGTAATTTATAGTTAATTGGTGTAATTTACATGGTTTGGGGAAAAAAGCCATAGATGCTTTGTGTGGGCGGAAATATGAGTTTAAATTGCTCTTCAGGCTATGAATTAGATAGCCATTATGTTGATTGCTTGAGTAACATTGCATACGTTGTCAAGCAAGGCAGCCAACAATGTGCTATTTTTATCCATGGTCATGTTCCCACATGAATTAAAGATTCAAGCCTTTTTAATAATTTATTGTCATTGAGAAAGATGTTTTGGTCGGCTTCCCACGGTCTGGCCATGCTGGCTTTGAAGCACCCACCTGTGCGTTTGTGTGCGCACGCTGGACTAACTCCCGTCAAAGCTGTCAAGGGAGGAAGCAGGTTGCAACGATGATTCATTCACAAAAGGGCCTCATTTAATTACTCCCAAATCAGGTCACGTGGATGCCCAGGAGGAGCTTACTGCTTTACAGCGGCGGTGGGCGATCAGATCTGAGCTCCGCGTCACATCACAAACGCTCACGTGAGCGGGATTTCAATCTGCAGCGCCTCACGCCGCAGACATTTCCACCCACCCGGTGCGTCGAGCTGCCCTAATAAACCCGTTTATGTATCAAACACCACAGGGACGCTTGATATTCCTGACAGACAAGTAATCACAGCAATAAATGCTTCTTATTAAAACTCCCGTTCCTGTAAGATGCTTTCTTGTACGTTGTCAAGGTTACCGTAAGCTTACACAAGTGCTGGAATACAGATGTCTCTTCCACTAACAGGGGATGATCCCCACTTTTCTGTCCCAAAACCTCAGCTTTGTGTCTATAAGCTTAAATAATACTCATCTCATATTTGGCATACAGTGCGTGAAATATCAGCATCTCCGATGATGAGCATCTTCTTTCACCTAAGCTGCTGCCAAGAGCTTCCGTGACAATAGCGATGATTGGCGGCCGAAACTTGCTGCTGTGAGTGTAAATGAAAAACATGCTCTGCGTTCTGCCTACTTTAAAATCTCTCCGACTGGATGGGTGTCAGACTGTTGCACCAGATGCAGTGAAATATTGAATTGATCCAACTTTTGTGCTCCGGTGAGTGGCTGTCGGCGGTATTTATCCCTGAACAAAAAATCAATACAAATACAGTTTGTGGGTACTGATTGTGATTTTACATTCTGCATTGGCAGCACCCCAAACAGTCGTTTTTTATGCTCATTTCGATGGTATATGCATGTATGTACTGTGCAGGTGCGTGACTAGACGAGGAGAGAAAAAGACTCTATTGCTCTGTGAGCATTAGGCAGGCATGTGTGAGGGCATGAGGGTTTACAGCTCAGCCATATACCTACATTACACACTTGGCTGAAGGTTATACCTCCAGGTTTAAGGTGAGCTCAAATATCAGTTTGTCATAAATGCAATTGAAGAAACCTCAAAATACACCCATCATGGTGAGGACAAATCGCTTCTCCATGCCCAGCGATGTGAGGCCCATTAACTGAGAGAATGAACACGATTGAGGGCCTGTTTCTACCCGAGCAGGCAAAGGGCAGACTGGATGATAAACGACCGCTGGACAGTAAGGACAGCGGGGAAGTCGAAAGGACAGGAGAAGGAGACAGAATCGGTGGTCGTCAATATGAAATACAGACTTTAAACACAATGGCTACTTTCATTTTCCTTTTAGAAAGGCTAAAAATTATTGTGTAAGTTTCTAATATTGTTAACCCTGATCATAAGTTCTACATAAAAAGTCTACCCCGGACAGGCAAGGGAAAATTTATACATCCAGTAGAGCTTCACCTTGTCAGAAAGTAAATGGTTTTACTAAATGTATCTGTAATGTGCTAATCTTGCCCTCAGGTCGCCTCGGAAATGCAGTCTCAGGTAAATTCATCCTGTCACAATGTAAAACCCACGGCCATAAAGCACCACCGGAGAGCTTTTATCAGTCTTAATGCACTCTTCAAAGAGCATCCTTCACTCTGCATGTCCCATGGAGAGGCGCTGCTTGACCGCAGGCAGGGGCTACTGTATCAGTGTTGCAGCACAGATGATGAGAAAGACCATTTGGTTGACCGATGAGCCTCTTAACCTTTCGGGGTCAGCGAGTGCAACATCACAGAGCGATGGTCAGCTAGATCTGAACCACGCATACACTTCTCCACATGTTCTAATATTGGATACTGTCAGCACATTCTCAATCTGATATTTGTCTCTCTGTACACGGGGAGGACATTGTGTTTGACCCTTGATGGTTCAACATTTTCCATCTGTGCTGACTAAAGACAACTAGACAGGCAGTCCTCGATGCTCACAAGCACTTCATAGCTTTCAGTCCTTGGTATACAATTTCCGAAGACTGCCTCTGACTCACATTTTCTTCAGTCCATTGTACCGCAAGCAAACATAGTAGCCCTGTTCATCAAACGCAGTATTACATTCCTGCTTCTCTGTCTCCCAACAAGACCCTTTGATGTCAAATTGACACTTTAGTGAACAGCACTTCATGGATTTGATATTGCCTGGCAACTGCAGAAAACCCACTCCTTGTGGCTTCTTCGGGATGGAGAGCGCATGGTAGCAAGGGATGGTTTGGATGTGAGAGACGAAACAGGAAGGAAGGTGGATGGTATTAACCATAATGGTGCTGTATGATGATGGTCTCTATTTGGCTTGCCTCTAGGCAGTGGAGCAAAATTAAAGCCCAGAAAATCGGATTATGGAGTCCCTCGGGGGGTGGGATGCCCAGTAGCCAGCTGATGAGCGCTCATCTACTCTTAGCTGTATTCTGCACAGTGAGCCCCACTGTTAGCTGGGAGGCCAATTTGTTAACAATTATTGCTCGCTAGTGAAGCTTCCTGCTAGGGAAAAGGGATTCCATGGTGGGGACAATAGCCAAGGTCTATTGTCTCGCAATTATCACAGTTTGAGGGAAGGCAGTGGTTGATATATTGTCTCTGAAGTCTGTGGCTTTGCTGATTGCCAATTTGCTGTGAAAACCCCCATTATCAGTGACACCTGTAGTGCCTACTGTGTTATAAATATGGAATAATGTGTTTTTCCTTTTACATTATTCCAGTTCTCTTCCCTAACAGTCTGTGTCAATTCATATTTCACTTTTTAGATAGTTAGACACTGCAGAGGTCCATTAACTGTGTGTACTCCTGAAATACTGCCCCTGTGTTGTGATCATTTAGAGAGACAAGCCACGAAGACGAGTTATCATGCTGGATTACCAGTTCACCTGCAGATTATGTGCCCAATTAATGGTCTCAAATAATCGATTAAATGGGTGACCAGTAAAACGAAAGGGAAATGCCCATTACAGGATGTTTACAGCCAAACTAAGACTAAAGATATTAGGTTTCCTATCGTATACACTGGGAGAAATAAGTATTCAACTTTTCAACATTATTTTGATTAAACACATTTCCAATGCAGCTATTCGTGTGACATTTAGACCAGATATTGATATAAACTCAATAAAACTTCACAGAGAAATCTTCCAAACCATAAAAAAACCTTATATGCAATGTAAGTGGAATGACAAAGGATAGGAAAGTATTGAACTGAAGCAAACTGAAATTAATTTAATACTTGGTAGAGAAGCCTTTGTTTGCAATGACAGCTTCAAATTTCCTCTACAAAGAAACTGAGTTCTGACAACGTTCAGTTGGGATTTTGACCCATTTTTTTCCCCACACAGACGGTCTTTAAAAGATTCAGGGAGTTCTTCTAGTGAATCTTGATCTTCAATTCTTTCCACAATTGTTCTATTTGGGGTGTAAGCTTTGTGATCGACTGAGCCAATCCAACAGCTTTATTTTCCTCATCTGAAACAGATTCAGTCTCAATTGCAGTATGTTTTGGAACATCCGTAGAAGGTCCATCCATGTGTCATTGTCCTGGTGGATGGCAACAGATTCTCTTTCAGAATTACCCGGTACATGGCTCCATTCATCTTCCTTCCTTCTCTTTTGATCATTTGGACTCCTACCATGAGAGTGGAAACTGCACCACATCACGATGCTTCCACCTTCAAACCTCCCTGTATGTATTGTATTTTTGAGGCCACATGCAGTGCAATTTTTCATCCAAACATGGCGCATCATATTGTTGAATATTGATTTTTGTCTTGTCTGACCACACTATATTCTCCCAATCACCTATAGCATAGGTCTACATTTTTCAGCGCAAGGACCCCTTTCATTTTGCGTCACATTTTAAGCCTGGCCTACAATAACTTTTACATTTACTTTATTCAACTTTTATTTCACCTTATTAACCTATTCATACACTGGGTTATTAGCCTGTATGTGTTGATGATTGATAAAACAGTTCATGCGTGATTATTATTGGTGATTAAACGCCAAGAGCTGTGCATCTTCTTCATCCAGTTGGAGTGCAAATGCTTCAGCTGTTTGTAGTTTCTCAGTTATCTGCACCCTCAGAATACATTGATATTCTGACTGTCCAATTAAAATCTGGCAAGGAGCTTCTGTGCATGGTCGTTTGATGATGGAGAGATGTTTTTCCATTTGTGAATTATAACCCCGACAGTAAGGAAATTGAGGAATCTGTCTGTAAACCTGTGTCATTGCTATGTAGCTCGAAAATGATTCGATTCGTTAACTTGCGTTCAGAGGTGAAACACCTTCTAACCCTCTAAAAGTAGAAATCCTGACCTGCCGACATGAAGTAACTCAGCCGATTCTCATTATCCCCGGTAGGAGAACTGATCAATCGGGATTTGATTTTCGATTTCTTTATCTGTTTAGTTTTATTGAGTTAATATCCATGTTTGCTCTAAATCTAAATTAGATTGTAAATATGTTTAATAAAAATGTTAACAAATTGAATACTTGCCCACACAGTTAATTGAAAAACAGTATTTATTGTATAAATTAATCAGGGTGTAAGGAAACCTGCATAAGGCTACAACTTGTATGTTTATTGTTGTTATTTACTGATCTTTATTCTCCTCAGTTGATTATTTTAGTAAATAAAATATCCCAAATGGGTGATAGAAGACCAATAATTCAATACACAAAGATATTCTTTAAATAGTGAGAGTAATCCTCACATTATAGGAGCTGGAAAGCAGTTTTTTTTAACTTGTTAATTGATCAGAATTGTAGTTTAATTGAATTAATCAGCATATTATTTAAATACTTTTGGCCATCGTGTGTTGTAATGATATTTACAACTTGATCTTTCCTTAAGGTTTTGATTCCTTCAGAAATAAACACTATATGGCAGCACATCCGTCACTCATGAGGCAGATAAACGGTCAGCATCAGATGCAAGTGAGTTATCCACCCGCCTTAGAAAACCTCCTCTGCCCTCCTCTGTGTGTCGTCTCGGCACAGCCAGCCCTGCCCAGGCTCCTCACAGGAGCTGCTCACACAAAGGAGCTTATTGTGTAACTGTGCCTGGGCTTTAATGAACCAGCGCTCCCTCTCGTACGCACTCCTCCCTCTCCGTCAGTCCCCTCCCCTGCTCCCGCCTCCCTCATGAATATCGTAGTGCTCCCGCACATTATTCATGAGCTGGTATCAGTGTAGTCATGTGCGCCGACACCGAGGAGGGGAAAAAAAGGGGGGAGTGTCTCCGTGAGCGAGAGTCACAACTCCAGCATGCGAGCGTGTGCATGTGTGTGTGAGTCTGTGAAATAGAGGGAGCGGGAGAGGAGAGAGGAGACACACCGGCTGATGCTGCTACTTGTACCACTGCTGAATCTGCTGCCACACTGTTCACATCTGAACCTTCATCTGTTAGACTCAGCTGGAGCTCTCTGTTCCCTCTTTGAGCCGGGGCTGTTTATGACGTTCACGTGTGAATGGGACGCCTGAAAGAGATGCCTGCTAAGGAGTGACTGATGAGAACCAGCGCTCCGGTGTGGAGGGTGACCCCCTGTGTCCGTACCACCACTGCTCGGGGAGAATTGGACGCCTGGCGTTTCCACAGCGACTATAATGGGCTGCAATCTGTGCACTTTACAGAAGCGAGAGGAACACTACAAGCTGCTGTATGAGATTGCACAGGTGAGCACAGGCATGGCCGACACTTGCATCGATTGTGTTTGTTGTAGTATATGATTCATTATGTGTGCTGTGAGGAGAGCACTTCTAGGCTGCTGCTGCTGCTGCTGCTGCTTGTTTTTGAAAATAGGAGACAGGAGCCTTGTTGTGATTGTTTCAGGGAGAAGGATGAAAAGGTATGAGTGAAGGATTAATACACAAAATGAAAGTGAGGCAGTGTAATGGAGAGAGAGGCTCCTTACTCAGCAGCAGATGTGTTTTGAGTAATGAGCAGTTGCTTAGAGAGTATGTAGTGTACAGCCCATTCATCCTGCTGAATGAATGAGCCGGAGCGTTTTTAAAAAAATAGTACTCCCTGAGCGTTCAATGTATTTGTGTCTATTTCTGAGTTCTTGGGTGATTTCCCGAATATGTCAACAGATTCACATAGATTAAAAGTTTTCTTTCTGCACTTCAGGTGTCACTGTATGTAACTTTTTGGAGAACGCCTCGTCCTAATGCGCTTCACAAGCACCCAAATGCAATTTACATTCATGCAAATCTTATTTGTGCTTCACAAGACTATTACAAATGCAGAGAAAGTCACTCTGCTTTTTTTTTCTTTTTCTTTTTTTTTTTTTTTACAATTAATTCTGGTCATGTAGCGAGTTAAAAGGCGAAGAGGCAGAGGACAGTATGTCAGATAATGGGTAAGCAGAACAGAAAAACAAGCGTTCGCCTAACCACCTCCAGTCTTCCCATCAGCCCCCTTCCCATGACAGGCTAATAACTGCGAATCTAAGTGTCTCCTGGAAGTGGAGTAGTGCTCATCCCCCCCCCCGCACCAGAAGAGCCTGCCTTCACGCCACTGTGATCACAGCCTCATTAGCCGTTTTATACAACCATCCTGTGCATTAATTAGACGTGAAATGTCTCTCTTTACCCTCGTGAAAAGATGAGACGAGAAGAAGCGGGGGGAGGTAAACTATCTTTGGTTAACTGCCGCCTGAAGATTTAAGCTTTTGTGCAACTTGAGGCAAACTCTGGCGATGGACATCTTCAGTCAGATGTGGAACTGCATCAATGACGAGAGGAAGCTGCGCCGCGGGCTTTGAGATCGGCATTAAAAGGAGGATGCATTCGCTAATGGTTTGTTTAATATTAGCAAGCAGAGTTGTCCAGGGAGCATGAGCGATGAATAGGTAGCCGATGCAGTGCTTGCCTCTCCTCGGGAGGACCATAAAAATAGTGCTGTCTTGGTGCTTATGTTGGCTTTTGTGCCTCTCTACGCACCGGTTGTTAAGAAACAGCGTTGACTCCTTTTTCCTCGTGGTTTAGCAGAGGGGATCAGTATCTGCCAAGTGGGGCAGTCTCCAGGGCACACTCTTCTGTTGACAGGGGCTCTCTGGCATGTCTGTCCACCCACTGATATACCGAGCAGGTTTAGGCGGGCGCTGCAACATCAGCACCTACTTTCTGATCGCCACGGTGGGAGGGAGGGCGGAAAGGGTAGAGAGCGTGGAGGATAAAGACCGGGACGGGAATAGAGAGTACGCCGTTAAAGATGCAGCTGTTGAGAAAGTGCTAAGGGAGGAGAGAAGGGTAAAAGGGAAATTAAGGAAAGGAGCAAACAGGTGAAAGCTCATTAATGCAACTGGAAGGCTAAGAAAAAGAGAAGAGGGAGAAAGAGAAGTAAGACGTTTTGTATGGAAATCATGTTTTTCCAGTAAGGAAAAAAAACCCACATACCTCATGGAAAGCCACCTCTTGTCACAGACTGCATGTACATATTTGTGCACACACTCACGCGTCCTCGGAGACAAACAAAACAAGCAATACACCCTCGGCATCAGCGCGGCAAATACATAAAAACTGCAAGACGACCGGTGGAAATGAAGAGGGAGACAGACAGGGAGGAGAGTCTCCTCCTGGCAGTGCAGCTCTCCCTGCAGCTATAGAAGTGTGTCACCGTGCCTTTGTGGTCAGAAGAAGTGTGCTGTGACAGCGAGAGGCTGCGCTCGCCGCGTACACCGGCGGCAACCTAATCCTCTTTCTTACATATCGTCTCATCTGTCGAGCTCGCTCAGCTCTCACCCTTCTCGGCGTGTTGTTTTTTTTCTATCATTCTCTCTCAGTTCTTTGTGTCCCATCTGTCTGGTGCTCTGAAGCGCGCACACACACACCTTGACATGTACGTACGCACACTTACTCACCTACTGTACTGCTGTGATTATGCAGAGTCGTTGAACGTGTGCATGCAAATGAGCAGAAGTGTGGTTTGCCGGTGCCACAGCGTGACTGACCGGCCTTGCATCAGGTTGATTCAGGGAGCAGGAGCCAGTCACAGTGGTTGGTTAGCCGCCTTCCTCCCCTTCCCTTCACACCCAGAAACAATTTTGACACTCTCCCCATCTGCCTGACCCCACTAGCTGTGGGAGATTTATGACTAGCTGGCTCCCTCACTCTCTCTCCATTCTCCCTTTCTCTCTGTTCTCACGGCTGCGGGTGTTCTGCATGGAAATGTGCTCACCTTTTTCAGCTGGCTTGCAAAGCTATCTCACAGGACTGGCATTTTTTATTTATTGTATCAGCTTTTTTAGCCTGGACAAGAGGACACAGGAATCTTCCTGTAGCCCTGTTCGTTCTTTCTCGCTTTCCAAACTCCCACTTTCTTATTTTTATACTTGCTATTGATATTCCCTTCATGTATTGTTTTTTCTTTCTTGTTCTTTCTGTTTTTCTGATTCCTCTCATCTTATTTGATTTACATCTCTTTCATCCTTTGCTCCAGCCTCCTCTCTGCTGGAGTCCACCACAGTTAACCTTCCAATGATGTTCAGGAGAAGGAGTAGGACGTTTTTTGTTTTTTTTTGGCAAGTCAACAAGGATGAAACCTTGTTGACCTGAGGTTCAACGGCTCTCACGCTACGGTCAAGCAGACTCTTACCGCTTGCTTTCTCCACCAGGCCGCTGCCTGGGCCACTTTTGCAGACATTAACATACTGTAGTTGATTTGCTGTGTGATCTGGTAGAGCTTTGTAATTCCCATTGTGTCCATGAGCTCCTCTCATGAGTGTCACACATTGTCTGTGCACCACTGAAACCCAGTGATGTGTGGCTTTTTTGGAGCTAATTAGCGGGATGGCAGATGTTGATGACAGGAGCAATGCAGCGTGGCTCAGAGTTATGTGGATAAGATGAGATTTTTGCAATGTGCAAGTGCGTTGATGCATTATTGGTCTGCTTTGTCATTCAACAAAAGCTTTTTTGGTTGCAAACAGAATTGCATTTTAAACAAAAGGACCAATTAGGACTCCTTTAGGTGTCAAAACCTCGCAGTTAGTGCTGATGTTAAACCACCACTAGGTTACAGTAGCAGCCAACCGCTCTTAAGGTTGCTGGGTAATGAATTGCATCCTCAGCTGTGCAGCGTACAGACCTATTTCATTATCCTGTTTTGTAATTTCCCAATGAGCCTGTCTCTCTCTCTCGCGCTCTTTTTTCTCTTTTTTTACTAGAAGTTCTGAAAGCAGCATAGCCAGTTTTATAAGTTTTATTAGACGGAGCAGAATCACTCTCTGCTGCATTTCAGAAATAAATGGAAAGCAGCTTCCCAGCTCAATGAGGCACAGCAGTCCCTGATAACTTGCTGATGCATATGAATGAGAATGAGGCGCGCGCACACACACACACATACTTAGGCACACACATGCACTCATATCTGTCTACAGGAAACAAAAACAGTCTTAGTGAATATTTCAACTATAAAACCAGAGAGCCATGTTCATGAATTTATAGTGTGATGGCGCTCAGGAGGCAGAGTTAAGCAATGTCATGTTGAGCGGCGTCACCAGGTTGACACAACAGGACAGACAGACATGAAATGAAGCAGATCTGGAATTAATTTGTTTCTGGGGTGAAGGCCGATTCCCTGGAGCTTGGTCCAGCAGAACGGTGGATATTCTGTTCTGTGCGGTAGCAGCAGATGTGAAACCTGTGGACCGGAGAAGGTCTAAGGAGGACACAGCTGACTTGCTGCTGCCTCTGTAACACCACTTGCTATGTGTGTAATGGATATATATTCAAAAAGAAAAAAAAAAGGTTGAGCTGATTTCACAAGAGCTGGGCTTTATGGGAAAAAAAAGCCTGGCAAGCTGCAACGTGCTGCGTGGATCATCACATATAGAAAGCCCTTAGCTGAGTCTACACTGGTATTATCTTTGTTATCACAGGGACATAGGTTTTGTATTTAGTCTACAGAGTTGCAAAGTGGGAGAGAAGTAATTTTTTTTTGTATCCAGAGCAGCAGGAAAATGTTCATGTTCTTCTGTACACACACAGGTGGATCACTTGAGTACTCCAGAAACTCTCCCTGTTGAATTGGCAACACAAAAGATGACAAATACTATATGTTGATCTGATTGGTTTCCCTCATACACTTCAGAAAGACAGTCAGGTTATTTTGCATCACAGATATTAAGTATTGATTATGGTGTTCCTCAAGGAAGCTACTTTGGGCCCTGTTCAATTTTCTTTTTACGTGCTCCCTGTTTTTTGTTCTACATGCCAATGCTTTAATCCCATTTTATGTTGCACTTTGCATTAAAGATGCTGTACAAAGTGTTATTATAATTATTAAAGATGCAAGGTTCTGTACATAAACATAATAGGAGAGAAGTCAAGAAACAATGTCTGCTCTTCTTTGTTTTATGACAGTTAATTGAACGTGTTTGAGTTTTGACTGCTCATTTGAGAGGATCACTAGCCTTTTGAACATTGCGGTAGGGATTTTTTAAAAATATTTTGTTGTAGAAATGAATCTAGATCAATAAATAAAGAAAAACATTTACCCCAACATACTTCTTACCTCCCACTCCCACAGGAGTATGCACGTGGCCGTGATGGTACATTAAGGCTGAACCCTGCTCTCACCCCCCACCACATCTTCAGCTCTATATCCAGACAGTTAGCTGCAAATGTTCTCATCCATCTTCATGTCCCATTATATTTTTTGAAGGATGTCCCTCAACCATTGAAATTGATAGAAGTGAAGAAAGAGGGGGGAGGAGAGACAAGAAACGTGCTGCTTGATTGATCTTGTGTCCACCCAGAAAAGATTAGCCTTTCTGTGCTTCTTCTCTGAATTTACAAGCTATGCAAAGGTCCATATTTTTGAAGCACGGATGGACAGATGCATACACACAAATCTTCTCTTGCCTCGCTAATATAAAGAACCATATTTCTGCATCAGACCCGTTCCAATCATCGGTTGCAGTGTTCTTTATGTGTTTCATGCTACAGGCTCTAACCAGAAGCCTGAGCTGTCAGCCAACCATGTTTGATTACAACGCAAATGGATCTCTGGTACCCATCGACTGAAACTGAGATCTGAATATGCAGAGATGATCTTTTTTTTCCATTTAGGCTGTTTAGAAAGAAGCAGTATTTACCAGAGCTCCCCTCTAATGCCATTCCCATACTTATCAGGTTGAAGACGCTGCAGAGAGGTGTTGCATAACCACAGCCTCTCGCTGACTGTGTAACTGGAGAATTCATTTATCTAATTTTTGCGTGAATCACACATGCGTTCAAGCGTGGCTGCTTCTGTAGAATAGATTTCGATAGCTCAAGTGGTTTGCTTTAAAACGCAGTGCTGCTTCCGATAAGACAAAATTAAGAAGGAAGTTAAAGTCTGTATCACACGTTTCCCGCCTGTGTACTGTACGCCTCGGATACAGATGATGCTACATTTGCCACAAGACACGAAGTCAATGGTTTTTATCAGCCAGTCCACTAAATCTCACCATGGAGGAGCAGGAGGGGATTTAAGAGGGAGCTGATGAATTGACCTTTTCCTTTTCATCTGTTTCTTATCTCAATAAGAACCCAGCTGACCTTTCCAGCCACATATCAAGTCTCCAGGCCCCCTAGTCTCCTTTCGCTTTCTCTAACCCAACATGAACGGAGCTCTTCAAAATTAGTTTTATCTCCCGTATGTGCTTCCGTCTGTACTGATTTCTTTCATCTCACTCACAGCAACCGCGGAGGACGGGCTGCGCAAACAAACCATGACATGCCATTTTCCTCAGGGAGCTAAAGCTGTTTATCAGAGAACACATTTCTCTACATCTCACTGCCGTGTGTCGGATGTGGAAGCACTTGTTTTGGCTGTTTGCTGCTCTAAGGTATTCAGACAAGGGCTGTAAAAGGAGGTTATCATCTAATGTACGTGCACGGAAACAACAAGGATCCAATTATAAAAGCAAACAAAGTCCTTGAGGTCATTATACTCATTCACCTTCCCCCCCTTTTTTTTCCCCATCACCTCATTAATTCATCGGGATAAAAGTAATTTCACTCCGGGTAAATCTCACTTTTCGGGCGAACGAGGATGACATCAGTGTGGCGTCATCCGTGAGTAGCATCGCTTGTCTTAGTGCGTGTTTCACTTTCACATGCTCATCAAGATCAAAGGCCGCCAGCTTCGATCAGACTGAAGGAGTGATGTAGAAAATGAACTACACGCCTGCATGAGTATCTCAGTGCGAATCCCCAGTGAACCAGAGCATCTATATAATGAATTGAACTAAATGTATGGTGACTCAGATGTTGCGTGTGTGTGTGTGTGTAAAGACCTGGGAAACAGCATGTTACTGTGGCTTGCGGGGATGTAAAATAGTTTCTCTCTTAGTCTTTTTATTTGTTTCCGTACCACTGCCGGTAAACAAAGCGGACAGGGGAGACGTGTTTTTCTGCCCCCGTTATCATTAACCGTGACTCAGTATAAGTCTGAACCTGACATTATGGATTTCAAAGCAGCTCATTTTTCCACAAACTCGCACGTCTTGTGTGTGCAAGCATGAGTCTTTCTGAAAATATGAGCATGTGAAATGCGGGCGCATGCTCAGACTGATCTGCGTTTGCTCAAACCGGTGTGCGTCTGTGCTTCTTGGCTTCGAGCGTGGCCACGTGTCGTATCTTAACATATGCCGGTCTGCCTGTACGTATGCGGTCGCTGGAGACTTTGGACCGTTAAATAATGCTCTCAACTTCTGTTTGTGTGTGAAAGTGTGTCCGTGTGTGTGTGTTTCGTGTGTAGAGTGAGAGCAGAACTGACAGCTTGTGCTTTTCACTACAAACATTGGTGAAAACAATGAGCTATGGGATACACACAGGGGGCTGTGCATCTGCATCCAGGGTGCCTCTTAGCTGATTATCTGAGTTTAAGCAGACAGAAGGGCCCTCATTAAATTATTGCCATTCACGAGAATGCATCCTCTCCTCCTAATTAGTGGGGATTGTACGGTGGGAAGGAAAAAAATAATAATCTCGAAACACGTTCAATAAATGTAGCAACCATGAAACATTAGATACTTGAAGCACTGAAAAATATTGATGTTTTTTCTAACTAACTGACTTTGAATGATGGGACAAAGAATTTTGGCTATTTCACATGAGAAATGTCTGTATTTGTGCTTTATCTGTTCTCCTCTCATTGGTTTACTCAGCAAAGCCCAGTTGGAAAAAGGTAATGTCTGCTATTTTCAGATCACAGCATAGGTAGAACTGGAATTATTCCCACCGAGCCCCTAGCTACCAAAAGGCGTAACATACACAAAGTGCTGTTGGCAGACAAACGCCAAAAAACAAAAATCTGAGCACTGGTGAGTTTGACTTGTGTCTAGCACGGGATCCAGGCCCATTCGTTTTAGTTTCAGGTTTAGGTTAGCAGACACACGAAGCCAGAGACAAAACAAGATCCTACATCAGTCAGGTTTTTTTTTTTTGTTTTCCGCTCCCGTGCAGCGGTGCGGCTTTTATTCCTTCCATTTATTTTTCCCGTCTCCCTCTGTGTTTGCCTCATCAGACAGGCTCATATTAGATATGACCCGCCCTTTCGATGTTCAGCAACCAGTCAATAAAAAAAAATGTCAACAACCAGAGAGACATCGCTGTCGGGTAAATCTGATCAAAACACACACACACACACACACACACACACGCTGTTTTACACTCTTAATTAATAATACCTGTGGATATTTTTTCCGAACTTTAACTTGGATTGTTTCTCATTTTTAATATCACAGAGAAATTGTTAAGATTTAATATGATGTCAGTGTAAACTGGGCAACTCTGTGGAAGAAAACCTTAAAAAACCTTGTTTGTAAGTTATTACATATAATGACCTTGGAATTAGTCATTCACACAGTTTCATAGGTACAACAATATATGTGTATTTCATAAGGATACAATACCACCAAGAGTTTTTATAGAATAATGTTGAATTATTGTGCAACTCTGAATGTACCCAAGAAAACAATTGGAAAAACATGCAATATATTGTCTTTATTTACTGGAGAATGAGAGATCTGCTCTTGTCGTGGGTGTTTTCAATGGCACCGCTGGATGCTGACTTTGCTGACAGAACACACAGGCGTCCTCTTATCTGTACGACACAAATGTGCTCAGCGTCCAGTTTCCCTCTGGCTGCAAGATATCAGCTCCAACATCACAGATGACATTTGGAGAAATAGGACGGTGTCGGGGCAGGGGCTGCCTGCGTGATCTATAGTTGATAAAAAAGAGGTGACAAAGCCTCCAGTTCTTGTGGAAGGTGCTTTCTGTGACAGCCCCTTTTCACTGTTTGTCTGTCTTCTACCTCTGTGTGAGTCCTGTGCCTCAGAAAGTGTGGATTATCTGTGACAGGTGTGTGTGTGTGTGTGTGTGGATGACTGATGCTGGAGTAGGTCAGGAGATCAGTGCGTGTGTGTGCGTGTGTACGTGTTAGGGGAGGAGGAGGAGGAGGAGGAGGAGGGGGTGGCACTCGGGGTGTCAGGGTGACACAAAGCCCCCCGGGTGAGGCAGCCATGGTGGGTGTCACTCCACAGGTCAGCGGGCACCCCCTGTGGCTCTCATGATAAGCCCGGCCTGACAGCCTGTTTGATGGGAAGGGTGACACACACTTACACCTCCCTGCTCCGCAGCTCACATGGCCGGGCCCCGGGGAGGGGAGCGATAAGAAGCTCCATGAATGCAGTCGTTGCAGTCACATTAGCTATCTAACAGCCATTCCTAAGGGCTTAAATCCAAAAGGAAACATGATGAGCCGCTCGTATCAAGTATTATTAGTCAGAGAAGGAGCTCTTAAATATGTTTTTGTAAATAAACCTGGAGGCTTTCTGTTTTCGGATTGCAACGTGGCTGAGTGTTTTTAAGTGTGCTGTCACGGGCAGAGCCGTGGCTTTATTGTTGCTGCCGCTGTCACACTGACACACTGACACAGTTCCAAAGGCCTCGATTTTAATGAGCCGCTTTTGCAATGAGAGCGTCACAATGGCTTTTTTTAAAAAATCTCCAGCCGTCCTCGGATGAAATCAATGCCTCATCAATGCGGGGCGAGCTTCAGTCGACACCTCAGTGTAAATGTAATTTAATTGGACTGCATTGCAAAATCTATTTAATAGTCCAATCGCATTTAGACTGTGAAGTAAGCAGGTCTGAGGGTTAAGTGATTTACAGGAACCGTTTCATGCGGACACATCGTGTTTGTTGCAGGAGGAAAAAGTGCCATTTTTAAAAATAAGCCGCACTCTATATGTGTCAATACGAGCGTGTGAGAGGGAAAAAAAAGCTATTTTTTACAACACATTGTTGTGAAACAGCATGTAGCAGAAGTTCACAGCACAAAACTAGATGCAATCTTTGCGAGGTTGGAATGGCGACCGTGTTTTCTCCCCCGCAGCACTGCAGTCAACCCAGCACCTCCTACACAACCCAGATCCTCTCGCAGTCAGGCCTCCTTCCTCGCAGCCTCAACACTAGCAGGCAGACTGGCACGCTGGGGAGGGAGCCACCTGCCTTATTCAGCTCCTTGTTCTGCAGCGAGATGAGTTCAAAGATTGAGTTGTGAAATCTTAGTTGTGATGTTGCTCTTGACTTGTTATGAGGCATTCGAATTTCATCGTGAAGACGTTTTCTCACCTATTTCAAGGAATTTGCATGGAAAGAACTCCACTGGAATCATTCATGTACACATTTGTCTCAACATGGCACACTTTAGACATGTCAGAATCCTACATCTGTTTTTTTTTTCCCACACATTGGGCCACTGGTACATATCCAAACACCTGGGATTCCCAATCACAAGCCTGGCTTGGTGCCTTACTTTCCTTACCAGGGGCAAACTGACTCTTTTCCATCTTGGCCATTTCAATCACCGTGTTCACCGGGACCAACATGCCTTCCACCCTGAGAAGAGAGCAATTCATAATTCACATTCTGTCCCAGGTTACAGAGTTTTATTGATGGGTCCATTCAGTGAAGGACGAGATGGACAGGAAGTTTGGTATAATATCTTTCGTGATGTTGAAGTTTTTCACTGGGCACTTGAGGTGAAGAGAAAGCTGAGCCTGAAGGCAAAGCGCCCAGTGTGTCAGTCACTGTACATTCAAGGCTTCAGCTGTGGTCATCAGCTCTGAGTAGTGACCTGAAAAAATGAAATCCTGTAAATGAGAGTCCATTGTGGGTGGCTGGGCTCCACTATAGGGACTGGGTGAGTAACTTTTATTCCTGGAAAGAGCTTTTTAGTTAAACCGCATTGATAGAGAGAGCGGGCAGACTCAAACATGCTGGAGTGATTGCTGTAGATATCATATCCGGGTTTGTAACACTTGAAGTTCCCCCAGAAGCGGCTACATGATGTGACTGCAGAGAAGATGACCCAGGCCTGGATAGGCAGTGCAGAATGGATGGATGGATGCATGAACTTGAAGAAATGTGTGACACATAGATAACTCTTACCGCAGATGTCACAGTCATGGCTTTGCAAAAAAAAAAAAACAAACTCCCTGTAGACAAACTGTTTGTAAATGTATCTGCGGGCTCCCTCCTGGTCGATGTGACTGTCCTCGGGGGTGAGTTGTGTGAGCGAGAGAGACACAGATCAAAAAAGACGAGATAGACACTGGATAATGTCAAGGGAGCACAGAGTAGCAGTCCATTAGTGTCATCGGCGCGTCACTAACTCTGAGTGTCATCGGTCCATGTCAGTTTCTCTCTGTCGCTTGTCAAATGTGAGGAGGGAGTGGCTGCTGTCATCACGCAGACGTGCAGAGAGCTTCCTAAAAAAAAAAAACAGACAGTGACTGATCAGTGCCAGAAGACCACAGTGAAGTCCCAAAGCTGGCTCCAGCCGAACATACTCTGCAGCAAATTATGCTTTATTTAACTGTAAACAATGTCTGTGATTTATGCTAATTACATACTCGGTGTATGGTTGCATAAAAGGTCTGATATTGACTTGGGATTGCAATTATTTCGCAGTGAGAGCAGCTAAACAAAGCAAATTTGATTTGAAAACAGCGTTTTCCTCCAGAGGTGTGGCCTGAGGGAATAGCACTGAGGTAATCAATACAGGAATGTCTGTTTTTAGACACTGAGTGCATTTTAGACTGTTTGTGAATTAATCAATAGCAGAGTATGTTTTGCGATATAGAGGGCTGGATGAGGATGGGCTACTTCCTCCACCTGAGGGCTGCTATTCATCAGGGAACTGACACAAGGCTGTAAAAAAAAAAAAAAAAAAAAAAAAACAAGGAGCAGGCACTTGACAATGTGCGTCTGTGTGTTTGTGCTTCTGTGTCGTTTAAAGGGGGGGTTATGCAAGTAAGTGTGTGTGTGTGTGTGCACGTCACAACATCATATTATGCTTTTTCAGCTCTCCACTAGATTTCCCTGCT
The DNA here is from genome assembly GCA_023373845.1 of Nibea coibor. Lineage (NCBI taxonomy): Eukaryota > Metazoa > Chordata > Actinopteri > Sciaenidae > Nibea > Nibea coibor. The sequence continues at coordinate 20,751,961 of CM041721.1, forward strand.
CTCTGGAGGAAGTTGTATTTCAGGAAACACAGTCTGGAAATATCTCGGTTGCTTGGGGAAAATCTATCACGCTCGCTTGTTCTTTGGACAGAAATGAATTTGGCAGTCACACAACAGAGGGAGTTTCGTTTTCCTCTCTGTCTTTGTCTACACTGCAGCCCACACCTCTGCGATGGCCCCAGGTGAATCTAAGATGTATAGGTCTTCCCGTGCCAGAAAAATGACCGCTTAAGAAACAGAAGAAGAGAAGTCCTGTGTCTCGCGTATGAAACCTTATTCAATACAGGTGTCACCCGCAGACATGACTGACTGACTCAGAGCGACCAAAAAGCAACATTTTTGTACCAAAAGCAGGCAGTATAAATGTTTAATATTATAAACAATGGCATCTGGGGTAAAGCTGCAGGTCACTTATGTTATAAATAAAAGCCACAAGAAGGACTGGCATTCAAGTTCAGCCGTTTCTGTTTCTTTACAAACCAAGGGTATGCTCTTTATAAAGTGCATTTTTCTGTAGGAGTATAGCAGTTAACACGTGAATTGTCCGCTGCACGTACAGCGCTTGAGGTGGTGATAAATTTAGACGGTGGGTGAGAGGAGAGGAGTTCTGTCATCACTGAAGTGACAAATCCCGGCTGTAGCATGTGCGAACAAAATTGCTAAAGCAGCACATTTATTAATGAACGCTGTATCTGCTGGGCGAACAGGTGGGTTCATTTGAAAGTCAATTTCAAACAGTTCTTCTCTTTAATCTCACGCGTGTAACATTATATACTGAAATATGGACCATGAGAGAGAGCATTATCTAATATTTACCAATGATGAACTGCAGGTTTTGGAGTATTAAAATATCCTGTACAGCAAATCATGTGCAGCAGATCAATCTGGTTGATGAGGAGATTTGTTACATTTGTAAGCTAGATTAATGCTAAGCTAATCATCTGCTCTAATCTTTATTATGGTTTCGGAAGCAAGCTTGTGACTGGGAGGTCATTAAATCCCCAGATGCCAAAGCTTTTTGGGTAAGGCAAGGTCACAGCCATCTCAGTAGGCATTGCATTGCAGAATTTATATGCCGCTGTGTGTTTTCTTTTGGATGCTGTTTTGCATCTCCTCCCAGACAGCCACAGCCTTTGTCTCCTGTCTCCCACTTTCTTGGAGTTTATGTGGGAAGGAGAGCGGGGAGGGGAGACAGACATTACCAGTAACAAAAATATTACTTTAAAGATACGTCAGGTTATTGGTTACATGGTTGTGGTCTTGACTGGTCTGGAAATAAAATGCTGAGACCTCTTTGGGACAAGACCAAGACGGATCTTTAGATGTTTACATTTAGCGGCACAGCGGAAACAAGTGCGATACGTTCTTAAGTATCAAGGAGGATCGAGGTTGTTGTTGTGAATGGGCATATGCAGGCTGCTACTGTGGTTCACATCGCAACCAACCATCTTTGCCAACCCTAGCCAAGGTATGGTCCACATGTACAGAAAACATACAGGCCATTTCATGTTGGTACTGGAATGTGGTGTTCTTCAAGACATGAATAAATCTTTGTAGACATCATCTATCTGTTTCAAAGACGACAGTGCAGCTGACCTTATTTACAGCAGACATTTTGATACGTTAAACACAGGTGCAGTTCATAACATAAGTAATGGCCAGGCTGTTCCAGTTCCAGGGCACACCTAAATTGAACAGAGGCGTCATTAATGAGTGTGTTTTTTGCTCTATCTGTGCTGTTTATGTAACAAAAACCATCTGATTAGCCTAAAAATACATTCTGTTTGATTTTTTTTTTTCCGTGACCCAGTGGGAAGACTCTTTGCTGAGTATCGTACTCTCTCCGCATTGGCTCTATTTCTGCACCTACTGAGCCGCTATCCTCCCGTGCTAAATGTCGGTGTTTGGCAGAGAACTGAATGCGTGAAAGAGAGAGAGAGAAAAGAGAAAACCAGAACTGCCAGATGTGAGCAGACTTTAACAAGTTGCCCTAACTGCTGCTTGGGACCAATTAGCATTTGTCATGACCAACTTCCACCCCGCCATCAGTCTGTATGTTTTGAACACAGATTTCTTTTCACTTGCAATACGGTTCATATTTTATTAGCTGCACTAATTGTCTCCATCTACAGCCCCGCTTGTTTCCAAGTCATAGAATTGTTATCGGAAAATCACAGTGGAACAGACGCTTCGCTCCCAAGCAGTTGCGCTCATCTAATTATAAAACACTAGGTAAATGTTGAGCAGATGCCCTCTACCAATACAACCCACCCTCCCCCTCCTCGCCTTCCAATTGAGAGAGCCATTTGGTCTCATTCTAGTGTTACATTGGCTCCGCATGGAGTGGCGTTCCTTGCCAAGTGGCTGCCGTGGTATAAATGAACCTAATAGCTCGCCAACTCTACACACCGTCCAGCAGACAAGAACAAAAGAAGAACTTCCTCTTCAGCTAAAGTGGTCTGCTACACCCCTGCTGCGGTGCCCCGACTTTTCTGCCTTCCCCAGCTTGTGGTGTCTAGTTCAGGATTTTGTGTCTGCGGTGAGGAGGCACGGGTGCGATGCTGCATTACCTTCTAATGACTAATAGCTTCGGTGTCCTTGTGCTTTGCATTTGGCTGGGCCGTGCCACAATTAGGCATCTGTTCACGGTGGAAGAAAAATAACGAAAATAGAGAGAGAGAGGAGGGAGAGAGAGGAAATAGACTGTCTAGTTAATATAGCAACCTGTGACCTAGATGTTTAAGACCTTCAGAAAGTAAGCCTGTAGGTGGTTGAAAACAGTTTCCAGTGCATCAAATGGCTTTTTGTTTTGTAGTTTGCTCTACAGTGCATGGTGTGGTTCTTGAATTTTCTAAAACCCTTAAGTACTTCACACAATGTGAAGATACACCTTTCATTTCTTTTAGATCTGGTTCCAGCTTCCTTCTCATGCCAGTCATCACTTGGTTGTTATTTGTTCATAATCCAGCCGTTTATTTTGATACAATAACTCTTGCTGTTGCAGCTGCTCTACTAATTTGCACATTAGTGTGAGCAGTTGTGATGAACAGCAATGTGTTAGCACTGCCTAAATACACCTGAAACTTGGTTTGGAGAATCAACTTCCGACTCGACCCAGAATTTAGCTCCGGAAACTTACTAACTCGTTAAAGTGAGCAGAGTACAATGGAACGATTTAAATGAAAGCAGAGCGCTTGAAGATGACTGCATGTTAAATTACGCTGCTTCAAGTTCCTGTGGTGGAAAAGTAGGGTTTGTTTATCAGACTTCTTGTACGCCTCCAGTGTTCACATCTTTCTTCTGGCTTCATTACCCCTCATAACACACACTCTGTGCTGGGCAGGCAGAGCAGCTGTCATTTCTGTCTGGCAGGGGTGTCTCCTCTCTCCACCACAGCCACAAGTGACCTGTTCCTGTCTCCTAGCCAGGACAGATGACAGCCCCTTTGCAGCCTGGATGGTCCAGGTGTGGCTACTGGATATAAGCTTCATTGGGATCCAAACCATGGCTGTTATTGCACTTTATAGCTGATTAAAATTTAATCTTGGCCTCACACTTGTATGGCCAAAGCCTTGTAAAACAACGCTGACTTTGTGCGCAGGTAGGATGAGTACACGCAGGAATAATCACACGCGCGTGCACACGGAGCATCCATTACTCAGTCGGACTATAAATCTGCCTTGGAATTAACCAGTGAGTAGAGGCTGATTGCTGTAGCGGTCCCCTCACACTCTCAGGAATGAGAATAAATGAGCAGACGCTGGCATGAACAATCCTTTATTACACCCATTAGCCAGAGGAGCCCGAGCCTTATGAAACAGGGGACACCAAACAAGCTACCCAGTCGTCACATACGTGGCCTACTTATGGTTCTCATGACAGTGTGAAGACCCCCCCCCCCGCACACACACACACACCCCATTATTGCCACCACCACGCATGCATACCATTACCACATTAGCCACCCACCCACCCCGGTCTCACATCGGTTTGCACATTCAATGGGTTCAGTACAGACGCATGCCTACTCCTTGTAATGTCAAAATATTTCTGAAGTGCCAGCTAATAAGTAGAGCTCTGGAGTGCCTCCACGAGCTCAATATGTTCATCAACACATTTCTCTTTTTTTCCTGTTGGAGAAACTTCAAGAGATGACAGAATCATTAATCAGGAAGTTTGCTGTGTATCGCCTGTAAATCATTCCACTCATTCCTGGATGCACTCTTCAAACAGCAGCACCAGGTGTTCTTAATCAAGATTGGTTTGTTTGCTTGTTGTTTTTTTTTTTTTTTTTTTTTTTTTTTGCATACATTAAAAATGCCAGGTGGACTATTTTTTTCATTAATGTATTCTCCATCAAGAGCAGGGTAATGTTACAGCTCATTTACCGTGCAAAGCTTCAGGTCATATAAACATGTTTTGACAGGTGTTTCATTACGTTCAGAATAAACTGGCTGACATGGTTTTGTTGTATTTTCTATTAGGGGTTACTTGATCCCTGCTGTTAGACGATAGCGACGTGGGGTCCGCGTCTCTCATTCCGCTGGATCATTAAAAATCTTAAGTACAGCAGTTGACCTGCAGTCCTCCGATATAACTGATCGTAATACACCCCGACAAAGCTCTATATGGTCATTTCGCTCGTTGACTATTATTTGGAAAACGCGGTTTGTCTGCTCCAATTACGATTGGACGCGGCGGAGCTGAGATTTGGATTGAAGGTCTTTCAGCCCCGAGCCAATACTTTAAAGTCAGAATATGTGTTCTGAGTCTGTCAGACCAAAGAATAAAGTGTTATTAACCAGCCAGCCAGATGTGAATGATTTAAAAATGTTGACAAGTTTATGAAATTAGGTGTCAAAAATGAGCTGTATTCTCAGCTTCAGGACTGTGGGGGGTGTGTCTTAGGACTTGACACACTGGCAATTGTGAGATGTTTTCTTTTGCATAATTATCTCTTTATGTTCTCTTTATGCAACTGATCTGTCATGGCATCGCATGTGATGAAGCCAGACAAGAACAAAATACCTTCTGATCATTTTTGTATTCGTTATATCGAAAGTAACGGTAACAAAATGTGGGACCATCAAACTCGGGTTGAATCCATCAAAAATAATAAGAAACTGAAGTGATTTATATGATTTATTTAGTGAAATTGCTGCATGTGGAGACTGTCAGACACTAAAAAAAGAGCCTTGTACTGCTCTGCTCTGCATTTACCACTGGAAAGTTGATTTAGCAACTGATTTTATGGTCAATTGGTTGCGACCCAAACATGGAAAAGGACTAAGGAGGCCAATGTGTGTGATCTGGGATTCATGTCCTTCCCTGTATCTACAGCTACAGTATTTGTGATCAATTATACAGTAGCTCTTCTGAGCCTCATTTCTGCCTCCACTGTTCCAACTGTGTAATCAGGACACAGTGGGAAGCACTGAATTGCATCCAATTTCCTCTCACTTCTCTTTTGTTTATTGACTCGGGGACCTGACAAGGAGTGAGACTCAAGTGGGTTGAGAGGAAACCACAGACATCGACTCTCCTAACCTCTCGCTGGCACTTTCGCTGTGCCATGAAGAACACAACAGGGAGCCTTGAAGTAGATTGATTACACTTGTGATCACTCTTCTAAGATAATGTCCTTCCTTTTAATCATGCTTTGTGCCGCTGCTCTTTACAAGGATAAGATTATCATCAGCAACTTCATCACTGTCTCATTGTAAATGCCATCCTAATTGGACAGCTCTGCTTTTCATTGGAAGTTTTGATCTTATTTACTGCCGCGTGTCCTTCAGCTGAACTGGGAGTACTTGTTGTCAGCGTGTTGTTTTCTGGTCTATGCGCTGTTTTCCCCTTCAGACGGAGAAGTCAAATGCATTGTCTTAATTGTTTCACAACGTCATTTAGGGATTTTTACTGCTTCAGTGTAGACGGTTAGTTGCTAGGTGAATGTAATTACTCTACAAAACTCCCCGGGACTTTTGAAACTGCTCTTAAAATCAAAGGAGTTGGCGGCATTTGCAATATGTTAGCTTGATCCCTGTGGCGTTGAGCTTTGTGGGGTGCTCCGAAGTCAATAACTTTGTATTTACACATTGGACACCAGAGAGGCTTTAGAAACCTGCGACTCCATAAACCTTTCATCAGAAATCTCTCACTGTTTACTTGCAACACATTCTCCAGCTTTCCTACTTTTTTCCTGGAACATTTTCAGTGTTTGAATCGAAGATTTGAAGATGAGTTAGGTGCAAAGAAAGCTTGAATGAGAGCTCAGCCCTCCGCAGCCTCAGGCTATCATCACTAATCCTGTCCTTTTGTTCTCTTTGACATTGGCAGCATTGCCCAAACCTGCTCACTGTCGGTCCATGAGGCACTGTTGATTTCACTGGTCCACGCTCTTGTCAGGTCCTTTGTGCTGGTTGACATTTGTGATTGGATACTAATTACTCTATTTGCCTCTGAGGAAAAAAAAAGCAGCCCCGGGCACAATATACCCAGTAATCAGACACATTATGCGCAGAAATAAATTGTTTTGTAGAGTGAAATCCTCTTTTTTTTCTTCAGTGGGTAGACTAGAATTGGAAGTTGTAGTTGTGGTTTGTTCTCCCTCCTCCTATTTGTCCTTCATCTTCTTTCCTTTCCTTTCCTTTCCTTTCCTTTCCCTGACACCCCACCTGAACTTACTCCCCATTAGTGGCTAACAGGCAGATCAGTGGCTAGCCACAGGGGTCCTTACTGACCTTTCCAACCTTTCCAGTTTATTATTTGCACTGTCAAAGCTCCACGTGCCACCGTCTGACCTCCACTCCCGTTCCCAAACCAGCGACCATGAGACAGCCTCGCAGACAAAGAGCCAGTTGGAGAGGGGAGGAATGGGGAAGTCAGACGAATCTCCTTTGTTGTGATCACGACTGTGTCTGGCATTATGTAAATAGTGCTTATCCAGTGTTAATTGCCACTGCTGCTAGGATGAGCATATTAAACGTGAAGGAAACAATTTACCGCTTTCAGAGTCTCTCCAGGCCACCGTGAATAAGACCGGCCCTGGCATTCAAAGGCTTTGCTACTGCCATCTGGTACCTGTGTCATCTCATCTGCACTATAAAACGTCACAGGAAATGGCGAATAGTAAGGGATAAATCTGTTTTTTTACAACGGGGCTGTTTTTTTTTTTTCTTCTAGTTTTTCTCATTTTTTGTCATAATAAGAAAACTATACTTGCCAAGTTAATTGTGGGAATGAGAAAACAAAAGAAATCACCACCAAAGTTGTTAATTGGAAACATTCATTAGAGCTTACAGCCCAACTCTCTGGTTCAACTTTGACTTTCTGTGCCATATTTAACATAGTTGTATGCATGCGCAGTTTCCCTGTGTGGAGGGATTATGACTGATGATGCGAGGTGCTACCACCTTCTGCTTTATCTCCCGTTTAAAGGAGTAGTTAGACATTTTTCCCAATCCACTTTGAGAGTTACTGTAGAAGAGAAGATCAATACCCCTCAGATGTGTCTGCGACTGCCAGCAGCTGGTTAGCTTAGCATAATCACTGGGAAAAATAGGAAAACAGCTGGCCCGCTTCATTCCCAGATCTTAGCAATTACTTTGGCGAGTACAATTTTATCATTGCTGGCAGAAATGATGGCCAAAATAAAAAAAACAAAAAAACAACAACATGCCCTTAAACCAGGGTGTTATTTTAACATTTAAATTTGCTTACGTTCTTCCTCTGTATGTAATAGATTACAATGTAACAGTGGCGACAAAGTGAAGGAAGAGCAGTGGTTGTACTTTTGCGTGTTCGGTGTGTATGTTGTGTCCTCTTAGTGTTGAAAATATTCCCTCTAGCCTACCCTCATTTGTCCTACCTCCTTTCTGCCTCACTCTCAGCACATTTGGAGGTGTTCCATGACAGTACCCATTTGATTTTCTTCAGTCAGCATATGGATGGCACCATTACTCCTTACAACATTTTTCCACGCCAGCCAGGCTATTTTGCTGATCTGCACAGCACATAGCATCATCCAACTACTCCCCCCTCCCCCTTCTGCTCCTTTCCTGCTCCCCCCAACCCCCCCACCCCCAAACCAATTACCAGTTATCACCAAGGAGGAGGCTGTTCATCCATTAGTTATTCATCCACCCAAGTGCCGCTTTTACTCTAATTTGATTTTCTCCCTCCATCTTACATTAAAACTCACTCCGAGATGGCAAGATCTTAAAAGTTAAGCACAGAGATTAACTGTGCATCTCTAAATCTCTTTAACAAATATACCTTGCATGTGCCATTAACCTTGAACAAGCTGATTAACTTAGCACTCCGCTTCCCTCGCCGGTCCCAAATCATATTTAGAATTTCACAATCCAGTCAAAAATAAGATGGTACAATTATCACGCAGTCAACCGTAATCTGTTAGTGATGAAGATAGAACGCTGTATTGATCTAATTTCATGGGGAAGTGATCATAGGCAGAACAGGAGGATGTCGTGGATATCTTTTCGCAGAGCTTCAGACAGATAGGGCCAAGTACAATCAGAAATCTGATGAAATATTCACCTGACGGTCTTTCATGTGCAGCACTGTGAGCATCGCTTTGTGTGTTGTGCCTATCTGTCTGTCCTGTCTCTGTGCACGCGCGTGTGTGTGTGTTTTGGTCTCGGGTAAAGTAATAGGCCTGGAGGTGCTGTTGCCAAGTTTCTGCAGCAGCATTTCATTAATGCGATAACAGTGATAACTGGCAACTTGTCCGGCGTGTACCCCAACTCTCGCCCAGTGTCAGCTAAGATAACCCCCAGCTCCTTGCAGCCCTGATAAAGATAAGCATTAGTAATTAGTTACCTAACACTAACATTACTTTCATTGCCAGCTTCATCAGTGGCAAACAACTCTCCACACCCACGTCACATATTTTGTTTCTAGCATGTTAAGGAATAAAATATGACACATTCAAATGTAATAAGCTGTCATCAACGATTTGGGTTCATCTGCTGACCGTCAACAGCTAATTTAACGTTAACCAGTGACTGCTCTAGATGTCACACACCCTTTAACCCCGAACAAGCATTAGCAGGCCAGCTAATGAAGAACATACAGCATATAAATAAGATCAAATGTGCCAGACCACTGAACACACAATACCAAATTGATGTCCAAGGCCAAGTACAGTGGAGGAGATGGATGAAACGCTGATGGCGGTAGATGGTGGTACGATTCATTCATGAACTCCTGAAAGCTTCCCCCACTTACTCCGCGCCGCACTTTTGACATTGAGTGTCGGGAGAGTTCATTCTGAGATCTCTTCTCCCTCTGTCTTTTTATAACAGTTGTCCTTGCGCCGAGCGATTACAGCACGAGATTGGATAATAAACGTATGTAAAAAAAAAAAAAGAAAAAAGAAAAGGCAGACCATGAATTTTTAGAGCAGATTGAGAGAGCTGATGCACTTTGAATGAGTTGCGCAATAAAGGGAGTACTTCACACAAGATTGGTGCTCAGAGAAGAAAATTGGCAGAATTCATCAAATGTTCTGCGGGCATAAAACCTCAGCGGCAACGTGTAGGGCCTTTTAATGTGAAAAATAACCCAGGGGCCTTGTGTGGTTTTATGTGGTTGGAGGGGTTAAAGGAGGCCTGTACATCGGTTCATGTAGAGATGTTGGGGGGGATTGTCAGATTTCCCCAGTGACATCCCTTGCCTCCCTTCCTCTCCCCTCTCCTCTCTCTCGGTTTCATGTCATTGGAGCGTTGCTTGAGTCACTCAGACAGTAACACTGACTGTCTGAGAGTGATTTATGCAGTCATAAGGGCTGTACTGTGGCGGACCTTGGCCCGTATTTTATTCTGACACTTATTATTGAAATGAGACATTTGGGTGTAAAGAGGAACCCAAGCCGTTTTCACAGTGAGAGAGGATGAGGTGGCAGCATGCTCACATCAAAACTCAGCCTTCCCCCGCATGTTGAATTACCTCGGGGAGTATTTAATTCCACTTCTCTACTGAACGCTCCCGTTCTCACTTGTGTATATAGTTTTTTATTTATGAAAATGCAAATTGAGTTTTGTATGTTGAAAGATGGAATTGCAACACATTGATGTTGTTGCTGGGGCTGCAGTGGAGCGGCTGCTGTTCAGGTGCTCGGAGCCTCGGAGGAGGCAGACTGCAGCAGTCACTCTGTTGGCGCTGAGCAGCACTCCTCACTGTCTCGCTGTCCTCACTTGGGGAAAATCGACAAACAATAGAGTTGGTTATTTTTGCCATTCAAGGTCCCAATTCATCTCCGCATTGACAGCAACTGGAGCTTGTATAGGGGCATAAATTAACAGTACAAAACATGAAATAGTATCTGGTTCTTTGATTTAAAAGTCAACATTGCAGGCCTGTATACATTGTGAGACATTATGACTTCCAAGGGGAATTCTGGTGGCGTAGAGGTTTAGGGCACAGACCATGAACCACAACATCTTCAAACCTTTGTCTTGCTTAGAAACCTTTGTTGCAAATGGTGTCTCACTAATTAAGGCATACGATTCCTTCCACCAAAAAAGCTACAAAGCAACATTTTGGTATGAAACAACCAATGCAAATGTAAAACTGTAATGGCGTCTGCAGCTACATTGTGAGAAACCTGGTAATTTCCCCGTCCAAGACAAAACAACAGCGAGGGTCACCTGAATGATATTAAGGCTCGAAGTTGCACATGATTAACGCCGCGGCCGCTTGATTGACAGGTAGGTGCCGTTACAGATGACTTATTAGAGCACTCAGGCGTCATGCAGCCTGCCTTGAACCTGTGAGAAGAAATGTTGTGATGAATACGCTTATTTGCTTTCTTGATGAGAATGTGGTGGCCGACTGGAATTGGGGTCAACGGCTAACCCGGCTCGGTCCAAGGGTAACAGAATCCACTTGACATTATTAAAGTTCACTAATTAACACAAGCGTAAAAACAACAAGGTGTGCTTTCATTATTATCATTTCTGTGATTCCCTGCTGAGAATATTATTGAGCGTAACTTTAGAAATGGCAGTTTACAACAGGGAAACTACTCCGTCCCCCGCTCACGTCCCAGCTCTATTTGCCCCAAGCTTTTAGAGAATTTTATGTCTTGTCACATCTTATCCACAGCGGGTTGACCTATTCACATTTTATGAGTATTAGAAAAGTGGTTTCTATTCTATCAGCGCTCGGTTGTGACGGCTGCCCAGTGGCAGGGGCACCTCTCCTATCTCTGGAGCACAGCTCTAGTGGCCACACTCCTTTTGTCCCCTTCTTCTGCACTGTAAATCCACGTCCTCTGGTACCGTAACCACTCGGCAGCCCCCCTCTTTTATCTGAGAGCTTCAAACAGCTGACCGGACCCTAATACCGAGGGGGTCATGTTTCTTTTTCCCAAAAAAGACGAGGAGATAAAACAGGTGCGTAATTGACGGTTGTAAGCGCTACGCTCCCGAGGCTAGATGACCTACATGTTAGACTTTTTCCATCTGCCTGCATACATTTAACACCCCACAGGCTGCCACTCAAACCAGCAGGTGACGGCACACGGGAGATACAGACCATGTGTAACGGAGGCTCACTGCCTGTGCAGATGTTAAGCGCAACATGCAAGGTTACGCGCATTGGTTAAATACGAGCCTCCGATGCTCTTTCTGTTGCAGCGGGAAAAACCTTGTTTACTTGTCAGAGGAGCTGGAACAGAAAAGGACGACCTTGCCTCCTTCAATCCCGTGCGTTTCCCGACTGAAGACGGACACTTTCTCCTGGCGCACAGCATAAACTCTATAAAAATTGAAAACAAAAACATTTCATTAAGATTCAAAGTGCTGCATGCGAGCCATAAAACAATGTATGCAGTTAATTCGAAGGCATAAAAAAGCTAATGGACTATTAGAGCCTACTGCCTGGGGCTGTCTTTTCTCCTTGCAGAAGAAGTACATCAATCACTTCTATCAGTAATCCCCTGCAAGCTGCCGGCAGTGTCTGTGCCTCCTGCCACAGAAAAGGTCCCTTAGCAAAGGCAGCATCAGATTTGGTGCAAGTTGACATCTTAACAGATAAACTGGCCCCACTTTACTACCACTGTCACTACATTTCTGCCCTCGGTCTTTGGAGATATTGATGGGAGGCAGCAGTCGATGAGACAAAAGAGGCCGAGGAGACGCTGGAAGAATCTAGCCAAGCTGCTACGCGTTTGTTCTCTCTTGCCTGTCTTCGTACCTGGAGGATAAACGATAAGATGGGACACAGATGAGAGAACGCTTGGGACCGCGCTCCGCTCAGGGCCACTCTAGGCACCTAGTTGTAAAAACAGTGACTTTTGGCGTTCAAGTAAGTTTTTCGAAGTACGCCTGTTTGTTTTGCTCCTAGCAGCTCAGAACAGCTTAAAGGGGTGTGCGATATTTACTGAAGCCGAGCCTTAACGCGCTGAGCTGCGTCACAATTTCTGGATGTTTTTTTTCGTCAATATGGGACTCTGCCACAGACAAATTGAAAGAAAAAGAAAAGAGGTTTCATCCTCTCGATACACTCCACTAAGCTGGTTTACTGCATTTGTTGTGGAAAGGCTGTTGGTCGTCTCAGGGGGCTTTGAATAAAAACACATTTCATTCCTGGCTGCAGCTGCTGCACATCCGTGTGCAAACAACCGGCAGATGCGTCTTGGTCCAGCTACTCCATCCCGGCACCCATTTCCCCTCCAACTTCGCATTTACCTGATCATCTCCTGGCCCGACTGTACAGCAAATGATCTCTCATGAATAATCACCATTGTTCTGTTCCAGAAGATAATTCATGTGGACTGCGTGCATATGGAGCACTCGCAGAGCTGCACTGGACTCTGTAAACACTACAGCTGCTAAATAATTTGCTGCAAACAGATTTTGTTTACCAGCATGTGTTTATGAATGAATGTGTATTTGCATACTTTTGCATGCACACTTGAGGAGGGTAGCGTAGGCTAATGTAACATCAAAATGTGTGATGAAACTTTAAGAGGCTACAGCTGTACTGAGTGTGAATTTTTTGGGAGGGGGGTGGTTTAATTTTGACAGGATTAAGGCTACTTAGGAATCAAGCCAATTGGAAAAAATTACTCCTATTAAAATTTCACTATATAGTCACCTTCAGCAGCTTTCAGGCGTGCGAGCTGATGATGCACTTTGCAGAGAGCAAAGCTGTCGCAAGCCATCTCGAGCACTGCGCCGAAGGCAGATCGTCGGCGTGAGAATATCTGGGAATATCTAGAAAGCTGCAGCCAGGCTTAGAGAAACCCTCCCCATCTGTCAGACGGGACTGCAGATCCGCACAGCTAACCGAGACAGTGTGTTTAGCTGGATAGACATCAGCCAAGGGGACGCGACAAGGATGGCGAAGTCCCTCACGCAGGAGTTAAGGCTACTTAATATTCCTGTGTTGATTGGGGATTAATGCTTCCATCTGCCTCGCATGAAAACCAGTGAAGAGAATAATAAATTAAAAAAAAAAAAAACAACATTACATCTTCTTTTTCCTGACGTGTTTCCTCTTGTTTCATTATGGTCATGGAGTATGGCTAGCAAGCGGTGAGGCTTGGAGGAGGAGGAGGAGCTTGGACCGGACAGGCTGTACCAGAGGGAGAGCTGGGAAATTTGATCATTTTTCTCTGGGACTGTCATACGCCATAGGCTGCCTCATTTGTCTGCTCCAACTCCTTTGTTTCCACCAGGCTCCCTGTTCCAGGATTAGAGTGGGAGACACGAGCAGGAAAATAAGACAGAGAGAGAAAGAGAGAGACTAGGAGGAACTATGTAAGCTAATTATTATAGTGCCCCATGTTTCTTTAATACAGTACTTAACTCTAATGTACGTGCTGCAGTGTTTAATATTTGCTGAGTGGACAAGAACGAGAAGGAAAAGCAGGTTCAGAGCACGAGGGAAGGCGCGAGGAGAGAGGCAGCGCAAGTGCATTTTTATTTTTCCTCCAAATTGCCCTGCAGTTCCACAGGAGTGGTGTTGACCCAGTTTATCTCCCGCTCAGGTGATTAATGCAACATTGCTACAAACAAAGGTCACGTCAGGAGGCAGGGGAGCAGGCCAGAGTACAACAAGAGCTAAGGGAGTTATATATGGCTGTGCTGTTATGGCAGAAAAAAAAATAAGTTGGTGCTTGTTTTGTAGGGCATCACTCAGTCTCTGGAGACATGCATTGAGAAAGGAAGGGGGAAAAACACACACACGGACACAGGAACACACATGCACACAGACGGCACACTATTTTTGGTATTATAACCATTATTACATTATAAATATGTTTTATATTTTGTGTTAGAAGGTAATGAGGTTAGCCGTGGGTGTGTGTTAAATTAAGAGAGAGGGGCTCTCCACTCTCTCCCCCTCTCTAGCGGCTGTCTAAGAGGCTATCAAGTTGTAGTATAGGAAGTGGAGCCTCCTCTTTGCCTTTATAGAAGTGCAAATTAAGAGGAAGCCAAGTTAGGACACCAGCTGGGTAACACGAAAACCCAAATGTGTGTGTGTGTTAGAGAGAGAGATCCAACATGTGAATAGAGTTATTTTTAAATTGTCTTTTCGTTTCATTTCTTCACACCCCGTAAGGGGCTACAAAATCAGTCAGGTTATGAAATTATTCATTTCCACTGCTTTATTCTTCCGTTTTTTGACATTACAAACCTAGTGTAACCTTTTCTGCTCTCCAAGTTCAACTACAACAATCTGAGAGCGTAAAATAAGTTATAATTGCCCAAAACGCAGAGCTATGCAGCCTGCGAGGTATCACAATAATAAACAGAAAAAATTGGAGCACACAATTGGAAGGATGTGCTGCTTCTTTGTCACAGTCTAATAAGCTGGATATCTTCAAGTCTCAGACTTTTGGTCAGGCAAAATAAAACGTTTGAGTCTGGGAAGTTGCGAGCATGATTTTTGTTCTTTTACACTTCATGCACCAAATGATTCATCAAAATAATAATCCGCAGATTACTTGATTATAATCATCAGGAAATTGGGAAACATATGACAGGGCCAAACAACGTCTGTTCAAAGACACAACCTGAATGTCTGTTCATAAGTCTCAGATGGGGACGTATCAACAAACATAACATGTAGGCAGGCATATTTATTAGAAAAGCTAAAACAGCCGCGCTTAGTCTGGCTTTACAGAGGATTTATACTGTCAGGTTCTATTGATATTTTACCGCGGCTCAAAACATGTTGAGTCATTTCTCAAAATGTACCGTGACAAACTCCGTGAGATGTGTGACAGAATATGAAAAAGTAAAATCTGGGGATGAAAATATAAGCTGTCTCTCTGTGGGAGTTCCCGGCTGGCTTCCGTATCTTCAGTATACTCATCTGAGGCGCCGCACACACACAGCCGGAGTTACTTGAAGCGGTTGACTGCTCGTGAATTTGGGTCATTTTGTTAAAGTCTGAAGTAGGCTGTGTGTTTTTATTCCTACAGCTGCGTTGCGTTTATGATTTGACTTCTGAAACGGCCTCGCTCTGTTTTTTTTTCTCCCCACTGACACTTGAATACAAACGGCTTCTTTTTCTTTTCTAGTTATCGTTTGAACTAATTTCAGTTCGCCGCTCAAGCAAAATGCCCCACTCCAAAATCATATTTAAATACAAATGCGAGTGTACTGTAATTATACTGTCTACCTTTTTTTTTCCTCCTCTCTCTTTCCGCGGTTATCTAAATTATAATCTCTGGTTTCAGCGTTTATACCAAAGCACATTCTCTGAGGTATTCCACAGCCATGGTTCTTCTTCCACAGGAATGACTGGTGTTAAATGAAGCAATGCATTTCTTTATATGTGCCAGCTGTAGTGCAAATGGTTTTCAATCTGCCAGAAAATCCAGTTCATTTTGTGAAGATGAGGTTCAAGATGGGCCGGATGAACAGGGGCCCCTTTGGGCTTTGATCTAACAGTTTGATAATGTTGCATCAAGCCGTGTTTTTTATGTGTATGTTTTCCAGTGTTGTATTCATAAAGATTTCTCTTTGATCATCTGTCGAGAAGACTTCCAGGAAAAAAAAAAAGTCAATTTCTATCTGAATGCATTCAGCAGCAGCTGTAGAGTAGAAATCTGTGTTGTTCAGACCATGGAGGAGGTTAGGATGGCATCTGATGCTAAAGATTTCCATTGAACCAGTTTAACACACGTGCGATTAATGTCACAGCTGAACCGTCTCCTGCAACAATATGATTTTTAATTTAGCTCGTGCTCTGCTCATGTGGAGCAACCGGGAGCGAGAGACAGCAAAGGTGGACTCTGAGGAGGTGGAAGGAGTTCAGTTTCTGAAAGCATGCAGCAGCGCAGTAGCAGGGATGTACTGTCATGTTCTTGTGTGCAGACTTGTCAGACCTGCATCTTTTACTTAGTGCAAAGAGAATAAGAGCAAGAATAAAAGCAACATTAGCTGTATGTTCCTTCTCGGCTTTTACACTGGCTTTTAGTCTAATGTCACTTAGCCATAAAATTCTTCGGCTCTGCATCCAGCTGAAATGTTCAGGTTAAAGCTCAACAAGGGCTCTGCTTTGTAAATGTTTCTATGGCAACGGTCACCGGAAAAAGGCACGGTAAATAAAGCACACAGAGTTTTCATATCGCAGACAAAACATTCTCAAATATCATTTTTTCCCCCCCTTGTCTTCCTCAGGTGAATGGGAAGGAGTTGTCCAAGTCCAGCCATGAGGAGACCGTGGAGGCTTTTCGCGCAGCCAAGGATCCCGTCGTGGTACAGGTCATCAGGAGGACCCCCAGCGGCCGACCCCATGGCCCCCCTCAGGAAATCCATGTGGTGGACGTGTGCACTCAGACCGACATCACCTTTGAACACATCATGGCGCTGGCAAAGCTCCGGCCTTCGACCCCTCCTGTGCCTGACGTCTGTCCCTTCCTGCTCTCTGACAGGTTCGTACGTCGGGAAATGCATGTCGCTGTTAAACTGTAAATGTGAATCATGTAAATCAAAAGGAGACGACGTATTGATAGGATTTCAGTGCGGTGCCACAAAGAGTTTGTTGCTGTGTCCTTGTTTTGACTTTGGCTGGGCTCTGACTGATGATAATTAAGAACGGGGGAGAAAAGAAAGAAATGTTATTGAGCTATGAAGCAGAAATATCAGTGTTTGCAGGATTAGCATTACAAGTACGCACAGCGCCTGTAAAATATAGATGAATTGTCTAACCAGCTGTATAGTGGACTCTGACAAATATAGATTTGTTTGATAAATGAGCTCCTCGGTGTCCTTCACGTCTTCTTTTCAGCAGCAGGACAAACCTAATTTAAACATAAAAAAAGAGTAAAAAACGGAGACAGGGCTAAGTGGTCCTAATTAACCATCAATAAGGAACGTATGTGTGAAGTGTGCTTGGCATTTTAATGCTTTGTTTAGTACAAAGCAACCATTTAAATCTCTTTAAATCACTGAGGAGATTGCAGACGTTGAGAACAAATATGAGCAATTCAGCAACCAAAAAATGCCGTCATGTATGCCAGCCTCAAGTGACTTTATATTCATGAGCATCAGGATCTGTCAAGTCACAGAAATTATTACTCCTGCATCACCTGAACGCAGCACAGTCACATGGGGAATAGCTGTGGTTGAGTGGCAGATAAACCAATATTCGCAGTTTGACTATTACAGTTTTCATCCTGAATTCTTTCACGTACGCCCCCCATCTGCTTAGATAACCACGCGCAGACACATAACTCAGCTGTAAAATGAAATATCATTACCGGTTTGTAGATATAGGAGAGATTAAAGTGCATACTCAGTTTGCTTTATGTGCAAAATAGCTCAAGGCAACACGTGTTGCGGTCCAATCCCTACACGTCTAATCACATCTCAACTCGATGCTGTGTAGCACAATCCCTCAAAGACATGTTTTTTTTATTGTCTATGTGAGAAGAAGCCATAACAATATGCACAAAAATAAAGATCTTGAGAGTTTAAAGTATCCACGAGAGGTTTTTTTTCCTGGAAAACAACAAAAGAAACAGGGTTCATTATTTCCTCTTCTGGCGTTTTGGTTTATGTTCTTTTCATCTCAAAGGGGAAGTAAATTGTGAGCAAGAAAAGTTTAGCATAAAAGAATATCTGGGTTTCTTCTCCTGGGAATGAAACAATGAGACAATAGCAACACAGGAGCTTCATTTCATAGCGCAGAACTCAGGATGGTGTTGGTGAACTGTGTGTGTGTGTTTGTCACGGCAGATAATCAGTTCCCAATAATCATAAGCATCTTTCAGTATCTGCCGCCGAGACGTTCAGGGGTGGAATTTCAGTCGGCTGCCCCGTCCGTATCGCTCATTATTAAAAGCGTCATTAAAAATGCACCTAGTTACACACTAGGTTTAAAGTACTACACATGACCTGATCAAAACCATTGCCACCTGTGTCTATATCTCACACATTATCACCCTAGTATTCCCCGCGGGGCCTTCCTGCCATAATTGGAGCTGCTTGGCGTATCCATTTTGACTCGTGGAAGGTTTACAAGGTGATTAAAGCAAATGGCCTAATAAAAAAACTAGGCAACACAGTGCAACGTGTGCTCGCGGGCTACTTGCAGCCCCAGGCCCGAGCCCAAATGTAATCAATGTGTCCCATAAAGCTCGCATTTTCTTCTCTTTCATCTGAGATCAGGTGCACGATCCAATATATGGCAGATTTTATAGATCCGACAAATGTTTGTCGCTCTTGATTCCGAGGCCGTAATTGTAAATTTGTAATTATATTCTTTGCAGCAACTGCCAAACGTTGTAATTCTGAGGCATCAAAGTGTAAAGCACTCTGACATTCACCGGTCTGCCTCCAAACAATCTTGCAGTCACAAAAAAAACTGTTTTACAGTGCAGGGCAGACTGAGAGTCAGGCGGGCCCTTGAACGCGTCACTCAACGCGTTCAACAGAGTGTCTTTTTGAAGTTTTTTGTCCGCCGTGATTATCTCGCGTGGCACCAAAGTTGCTCATCTCTTCAGGCCCTCACAATGCGGTTTTGTTCGGTGACTGAGGGAAGCAGAATAGAATAACACTATACAATGTGGGGGGTTTTGTCTGTCAAGAGCAGAAAGCAAATTATGTGGATATGCTGTTATTAACAAGGGGCTGTACTTTTATCACACACACACACACACACTCAAGTGGCAGTGAAAGCCCTTGACAAATCCTTTATTCTTCAGATTCCAGCAAAGACAAAGGCGAGGAAAGTCTGTCACTTAGAGGTATTGAACGCATATAAAAGAAAATGAGGAAAAGGATCTTACTCACACCCAACTCTCCACCTCTTTCTGTTTCTCTCCCTCCTCCCTCCCTGTTTGTCTGTCTTTCCCTCCCTTTCTTCCCGTCTGTCTCCCCTGACAGCTGTCATTCTCTCCATACAATGGACCAGGATTACTATGAAGGGACAGACTACCTCTCGCCTGTTCCAGCTGATGGAGAGAGGACAGAGGAGTTTGAGTATGAGGTAGGACTCACACTTGACATCACTGCTGACGAGAGCCTGACGGGTTTATCGGTGTGGGCTAACATCGCCTAATTATAGCTTATTGCTGATGTATATTGATGCATACATCGGCGGATAAGTTGCATGAAGTTTGAGCGCGGAAATGACAAGAAAGCACACTGAGAAGTGTTTTTCAGCAGTGAGACAACAACTTATGTACGTGTTGGGCACATTTCTTAAAGAAGTAGCGGGATCATTTGTAAAATACACTTAATCGCTTTCCTGCTGAGAGTCAGATGAGGAGATCAATACCACTTTAATGACTCTGAGCTGTTGCCGTTAGCTTAGAATACCACCTCGCCACTTACCGGCGCCAATTAAAATGTTGTATCTAGTTTGTTTGATCCAACACGAGCATAAATATACACACCTGCTGTAAGTAATCTTTGGGCAGGTGTGGAGTGAGTGGTGCTTGCTGTGAGGTTGCTAGAAAAGCAGCAGAAAATCACAGCTTGTCCTTTTTTTTCCATTTCTGCCTTTGTATGGATTAAAAAAGTAGAATATAATGTATTCATTTGTGATATTTAGAGGTTATTAAACTAAATACTGCAGTCTCTATGCTAAGCTAAGTTAAGCTAATTGTCAGCTGGCTCCAGCCTTAGACGTGTCATCTCCTCAACCGAAAAAAGGTTGAAATATTCCTTCCATAACTAAATTAAAATGCTGTGCACACAGTTAGGTGACGTTATGCTGCCAGTTAACATGATGTCACCCAACTGTAATATTGTAACGCACCCATCCAGAGATGAGGTCTAAACGCCTGTGCGCAAGGAGTATGGGTATGTCGGGGCTTTAATAGATCCGAAAAATGGTTTATGGTTTCATATTTTTTAAAAGTGAGTCTCAGCAAATATACTGTTGTCAGAACTTTTAGGTATCAATATGGGTATTAGCCTCAAAAGTCCAGTATTCGCGGGGCTTTACTGTCAGCAAGTGTTAAAAGTGCTGATATTTCAGCAGCGAATGCACCCGCATGTACAAACACACATCTGACCCCTTCAACACATGTTACACACATTCCCCCAACACTTCATATTTAATGGTGCTTAACAATCGGTGGAAGGATGCGAACACTAATGGACTCTACAGGCAGATCCCAGGGGCAGAGCAGTGACAGATGATCGGCCACATTGCAGACAGATTGAAAAATCCATTCCTTCCATTGGCATGATGACATGTCTCCGTGTTTTTGCTTTCTTTTCCCTCCGAGGCAAAAAAAGGAAAAAAAAAAAAGTTGAAAATCTCCAAACAGTGGCACCGTTACCTCAGATTTGCTAATTGTTTCACAACTCTGGAGGACAAAGCCAGCAAGCTGGGCGACTCTGAGCTCGATCAAATCCAATTAAAGTGAGGTGTGTGTGTGGCAGGTGCTAGTTAAAAAGGGACGGAGATGGAAACACTTTGCTTCAGCGTCTTTATTGGAGGGTAAATAATGTTAGCAGTTGGATAGGTGATGTTTTAGGGCTGATGATCTCTGATACATACAGATATAGGTACAGATGCGCTGATTCAACTGTGACGGGGAAGAGATAAACAGACTCTGTCTCCGCTCTCTCTCCGCTTTGGTCCAATATTCTTTATTTCCGAGTCATTGAGGTGCGAGCATATTGTCAGCGAGGGCTCCGGCTGGTCTGATGTATGATGATTGCTTACCCCTCCCTCCTCTTATTTGTTTCATTTAAATTTGTTCTGAATCCTTCCACCCACTGAGCTTAAGCTGTTCCTCCACATCCTAAAGAGATCTGTGCACCCGCTCGGATCCTAGAGGCCCCGGTGTCAAATCGGAACAAATATAATATATTAAAGCCTCTCTTTATGCCTCATTGCTATTAACAAATCCTATTATACTGTGTATGCTTTGTAGCCTGCACCATTTTTTATTTCATGCTTGGAGAGTTAGATATCGCAGTAATGCAGCCCCACTTACTGTATGTCAACTGAAAATGCTGTGAGAGAGAGGGGGGGGTGTAGACGAAAGCTAAAAATCCACTTTCAGAGTTAACCTGATCCCTCGCTCCCCGCTGAAGGAGACGAAAGAGAATGAAGGAAAGACGTTCCTTTAAATTACCTTTGTTAGATGAAAAAGCACAGCGGGGTAGAGCGGTTTGCCGTCACATCACAGGGAAACCATCTACATCTAATTCACGATTCTAATACACCAAGACGTTGATGTTTCTATAAAGGCAATCCACACGTGGCGGCAGTGGAGTATAGTGATTGGAGAGATCGCGGTTGCCACAAAAGTGCACATTCATAGCGTGCTGTATATTTCGAGGCCGTTCGGGCTCATGCAAAAACACAGACATTTCATTTTTTTGAACTTAATAGGTAAGTGGCCACATAGACGGTAGAAAACGCGGACTTCGTGTCCGTGACGTCACCCGCGGGTTTCTGAAGAGTCGTTTTGAAGCTCAGAGACTGAGGTGGTTTTGGCTACAGACATCTTGGCAGTCCTGCCTCTGCCGCCTCCCGGCTAATCTAAAACTGGGCAAAGATGTGGATCGTGGAGGCAGGCTGCTCAAACAAGCCATCTGTAACGGCACACACCTGTCATTTAAAGCGGTCATGCTCTTAAGTCGACTTAACTTTAGACCTTAATATAACCTGAACAGGTGAGCTAAATAAAAATTCAGACTCAGTACAGTTGTCGTAGATCAGGACATTAGTTATAGATAGCAAAACTGTTTTTTGTACCAGGATGTAAACATGTTTATTTAGTTTTATGTTAACAATGAATGAGATTATGTGTATTTGTACATCCTAAACAGCCCTACACTAAAACCAAGAATATTTCATTTATAATACTCTGCTTCTCCGGGTATAACTGAAAAGTTCACAATCATTTAATTTCTCAACCTCAGAAATCCACTGACTCACAAAGCAGCTGTAAGGATTGCGGCCTTGCTAAGTGATGTTGTGTTGCATTGCGGCAAAAGTTGAGCCAGGTTCAACTTTTCTTTTTTTGCCGGAGCCTAATGCGTTGGCACCACTGCTGCGTCACCAGACTGCCCGCCACAGCAGGCAGCTGTTTTCAATATTTCAAACATAATCCCGCTGAAGGTTTTACCTGTCGAGCACCGAGCGGCGGACCGACAAAGTAAGCAACTAATTGGTGAACAGCGGCGCATCTAGCAGCTAAAGAGCCACATATTTTACACATTAAAGCTCGTTGGGCTGTCCCCAGTTGACCGAAAACAAATGAATACAGGTTTATGTAACCAGATTACACGTTTCTTGAACATTAAAATGAGAAAACTTTCTGTAAGCAGAGAATACTAAAAGTAACCCAGCTAGTGCAGCTAGGTTTGTGTGGGAGAAACCCGATGGGTTATCTTGAAGAGTGCAGACTGTATCGCTGTCCTATCTATGTCGCCGGATGAAAGGACGTACCTCATTTGCATTTAAAGTAATTGTGCCCAGGTCAGAGTCTGCTTAAATGAAAACTGACCCTGAAATAAAAAAAAGAAGTAGCTCCTACATATCTGAAAAGGTGGATTTCCACAGTTGAACAGTCAAATACCTGTACAGTCTCAATTTTAGGCAACTGAGTCTAGTGTATTCAGGAGTGGTGAGTAGCAAAAATCTTATTACTGACTGGGTTTACAGTGCTACAGCCCATGATTCAACTTATACTTCAATTTCCTATATCTCAAATTTTCCAAGTCTATACTGCATAATGTGCTCACGGGGCGCTGGCAGTCAAATTCCACCCTAATGCACTGCATCTGCCTCTGTGTGGCTGAAACGATACAGCATTGTACTGTATGTTACTGTATTGTGCAGCAGCTCGGCTAATTGAATAGTTTATTCTGTAGGAAAAGGCGAGGAAGAATCTCTCTGCCTCATCCCGGACTCAGTACAGGAGCCCATAATGTCTCTCTGTCCTCTCTGATGGTTGGCTTGTTTGGATTAATGAAACACAGGCTATGCCTTATAGCTAGAATTTCACACAGAAGCCTCACACATTTCCCGGGCTCCCTTGATGTGTATGTGGTCACAACACCGTGTTAGTAACCGTTTGTTTGATTAGTTTCGCTAAGTTCTGAAGGAGCCAAGTACTCCACGCTCAGAGATAGTCTCCCCTCGCCTCTTGCCAGTGGTGGCCATCCATGCATTTGCGACTGCTTTTTCAATTACTGGTAATCAAAGGCGCGATTATTATGACAGCATCCAGTGTGCTTTGATGGTGGGCGGCAATCTTCCCCCTAATCACGCCATCGCAGTCATTAATTTACTGTCAGCCCTCTTCCCCGCGCCACGCCGCAATCTCTTGCCTGAGAGGCAGAGAGCTCGCCTGGAAAATTGAAGGCAAAAAAGAAAAAAAATCAAAAGAGAAGAGGCTAGACCGAGATTGGTGAATGTGTGTTTGATAGATCAGGAGACAACCTCCCTTTACTGAGGCATCTGAGTGTGAGTGGGTGGTTTTTCTCCTGCACAATGTTGTCTTAAAACGAGAGAGCAAAAGAACATCTGTTAAAGAAAAGAAGGGGTTATATGTGTACGGTATGTGTGCCGCACATAGTTCAGTATGAGGGGCCATCAGGGATGTTATTCTGCGTAAACATGCATGTACCGTACATGTACCTCTCCCCTCACGGAGGCACATAAAGCCAAACTCGCATACAATACTGAAACCCACACACACATGTGAAACGTGCCCTCGTACGAGTTTGAAATGACACAGTGAAAACTTTAACTATTGGAAAGCTTTCGCGGTTACAACTGAAAAGGTCATCGCTATAAAATGCAGACAAACAAGTGTTGTTTGCCCGCTCGCCACACTGATGTCAGCTCAGCAGCCTGCAAGTAGCCTCACCATAGCAGCGGCCTCATTGAACCATGAGTGGTCTAAGCGGAGACCACCAAAAACCTCGCATTGTCTTTCCATCCTGGCAGCGAAGCAACACGCAACAGCCGAAAATACCCATAAAACTGCAGTCGTTTTCATCTTATATGTTACGGACGGCCCCCAATTATTGAGCTCTTCCGGCAGGGACTGTAAACAGATCCGTCCTGTTGCCTAACATTGCTTCACAGATGAGATGTCTAAGCATTTCACTTGCGTGCATGAGGCAAAATACACATATATGCATGGAAATTCTGAATAATGTCCCGAAGGGAAACACACACAGACTTGATGTTTCATCCAACATGCAGTAATTGTAGCAATCTATTTTCTCTGATCATTTAGCCACAGGTCTCCCGCACTATATCTAGCCATTAATTAGTCAGAGGTAACTTTAGGCTTGTTTCACCGAGCCGGATAGGGATGATGTAGTACCTGCTCACACTTCTGCTTAGCCTCAGTCTCAGCAATTAATTTGTGTGGTTTATTTTTAGACGGATATCTCCGAGACATTGCCAGTGATTTCAATATTTCCCACAGATATCCCACAACTTCTCACATCATATTAGCATGCAAGATGTGCCCTGTCTCCACAGCTCCCATTACCTCCATGACTGCTTCGTTGCATCAGGAGATGTGCCGCTTTAATAACATCTCTACCAACAATAATGGCGGCAGCTCATTAGTAACGTTTTTTAATATAGCTAATGACTGATTTTTGCAGCTCACTTTGTTCAGGTAGTCGGGACCAAAGCTTCTTCCCCCTCGCTCGTGCCGAATCCTTACATATCAGTCGGGATTTGAGGTTGTCATTGCTTCTGAGACAGTCAATTAAAGATCTGAGCTCCCTGTCAGGTGGAGGCTGTCGAGAAAGATAAAACGACAAAGCTCAGATGATGTCGTTTTTTTTTTCTCCGCGTCTGTGAGAACGTGTGTGCTCTGCTGAGTACACGTCGTGTGTGTGTGTGTGTGTGTAAGCGAAAAGGAGTGTACAGGGATGCAGAAAGAATTTTCAGCCCAGCAGCAGATCCCTGGTCCAAAAACCCCTCAATGATCTGTCAGTGTGTGAGAAAAGTAGAGGTAGAAGAGTGTTGGATGAAATGAGTGACAGGGGAGAAGGAGAAAAATGGGAATTGAGCCTAAAGATGTTTGTGTGTGTGTGTGTGTTTGTGAGGAAGTGGGGGGTCATAAACAGCTTACGAGGAGTAGCCAGAGGCGCCAGGTGGCGGCTCTCTGGCAGTGGTATTTCCCTTTTTCCCTCATTTCATCCTACCATGGTCAGACCACGACCCCCCCCCCTCATCCCCTTTGCAAAGCCCTGCCACATCTGGCGCGTGTAACCAGCCAACCCATACTTGTCACAGTGGAAATGAATCTCTCAGTTTCTGTGCGAGACCGCTCTGAGCCCCACCGCAACCCTCGCCGCCGCCCCATGTCTCTCTGTTCCCTCCATCCTCCACCACCTTGCTCCTGCTGCTGAGAGTTGGTGTGTTTCTGCTCTAATAAAGACTTTGGTAGAGGGAGAGGTCATTTCACACTCGATTCCCCCCCAACACCCTTGATATGTTTCAGCATTTGGACATGGGGCACAGGCTTGTCCCGGTTGGTGTTTGGCTGCACTTCTGTCGTAGGAAACCGAGTGCAAAATGTGTACATAAACTGTCTGCAAGCTCGAGAGGAACTGGAAGTTGTGTTTGATTCCATATTTTCCGACATACTTTAGATTTTAGATGAAGGGGGACTGTGCCACTCACTCATGTTCTAGCTGTTATTAATGAAATCTCGCTGTGTGTGTGTGTGGATTCATGAACTTAAATGAAGAATTCATGTTGACGCCAGGGTACTTCGCTATGTTTCAAGAGGCTCGTGGGAAATTTGACGATCACTGATTTGTAAGTCAATAGTTTGTTGATCTCTCCCCAAGGGAAGATACGGAATACTTTAGTACTGCAGTAACTATGTATATCTGGTAGCATTAGCATAATTATAGTTTGTTTATAGTCTGATATTCCATAACTTGGCGATGGCTTGAAAGAAAAACACTTGAGGTCCTCTGACATTTATCAAAGCCTCACCGATCAAGCTCTGCGGGCTGTGAATGTCTTTCATGATCAAACACTTTGAGACTCAAAAACCTCAGACGAGAGTCGACAATCCAGACTCAATAAACATCTCAAAAATAAGTCCCATTTCTGTGCAGAAACATTATTCAATTGTCATTGGAACAGAGACAAATGTTCAAATGTTTGTGTAGCCATTGTGATGCATCGAATTGTTTAGACTTTATGTGGGGATTATTTTCAGATCACTTTCTGTTTCTTTATTAAAAGCTTACAGATGGTCCCCAGTGTCAGCGTAACAATATCACCACAAGGTTCGTTTTGTAGTAGAGTTCAAGAACTTCTTCTCCGTGTTGACTTGAACTGTTCAGAAAAATTCAAATTTGACAATCTACAATTTCATGACAAACTCAAGACTGGGATAAATTCATAGCCTGCTACTAAATGAACCTTCTGTTTTTTTTGTTTTTACTGCTACTGTTACTACTGTTCCCAAGGTCAAAAATGAACTTTCAATGTCCTCAAATGTTCAACTTGTGTTTTCTTTAGGAATGTCCAAATATTGGTCAGTCGGTGCCCCACTTTAGTTCAGACTGAAATATTCCAGTAAGAATGTGTGAGGAGTTTACCAACTTACTCGACACCTGTGAGAGACCAGAACAAATGAGAGTCAGACACGAGGGTTTTACTTTGTACAAAGGGCATCCCGCTACTGCAACATCTAAGCTACAGAGAGCAGAGAGGCGCAGAGCAGTTCCTTGTTCCTTTATTTATAGCACACAATAAGTTTACATGACATGTGACTGGAACAGGGGCAGTCCCTGTTCCAGTAAAAAAGAAAAAAGATGAGTGTAGTGTACTACGACTACTGATGCTGGGACAGTGTACTACGACTACTGATGCTGGGACATGTGACATTCTTTTAGCCTTCTAACAGAATGGAATGAACTTAATGAAATAAGTCTCCCGTGGATGAATCCCAATTTATTTGGTGATACCAGGATTTTACTTCTACTGTCACCACGAGGTGACCTTTGTGGTTCTGAATGAAAGGCCTCCACAACTAATGGATGGGTGTGAAATTTGGCACCACTTCAGTACTTGTGAAACTAACAACTTCCCCATCGGCAAACAAATCTGATTCGCCTGCAGTCTGGCCTAAGATGTTGAACATTAAGTGTAAAGCTACTAAACATCTTCATGTTAGCAGTGTTTTTACATCCATTGCATTCCCCCCTCTTATCTACATAGGAAGTAGAGCTGTGCCGACTCAACAGCCAAGAGAAGCTGGGTCTGACTCTGTGCTACAGAACAGATGAAGAGGAGGATGTGGCCATCTATGTCAGCGAGGTGAGCGGATAACTTCCCTTTCAAGATGATAGACTTTAGCTCAAAGGGTTCATTTCCTTCATATAACACCATGAGTGAGGAATATTTCACTTGCCTTGAGAGCCTTGCAAAATAAATAAATATATATATACACTGAACATACATAGCTTGTATGTCAAGACAATCGTATCTCTTTAATCTTTCCCTTTTCTGCTTTGTTCCTGGAGATACTGTAAAAAAAACAAAAAAACATGCAACATACATGTTCAAGCTCAAAGGACGGCTTGCTGTGAAAAATGAAAATATAAATAGTCTTGAGGAAAAAGGTATACGTATTCTACAGACCCCTTTCATTTGAGTTCTTTGAAATCTCACATTTACGCACAATCATCATGGCTAGATTAAAATGCCTCGGTAAAATGCCTCAACAACTGAGATTTCCATGACTAAATCAATTGTGACATTTAATATTCGTCGTCCAATTTATGATTAACTTTAGTATTCATGTGAGCACAGCAGGTCTCTCTATTGGGTATAGTAATTTTAAAATTGAACTCTTTTATCAAACAGAAATGACATTGTTGAACAGTTTGGCAGTGTTCTAGCTGCGTGATTACAGTGTCAGTTATAAACACGAAATGACTGCCAAGGCAGAGGAAAAAGCACAAACCGAGAACACTCTCTCAGGTTTTGTTCCTTCGTGCAGTCCTATCAGTGCAGCTTACATACAACAAGCAGCCTGCGAGATGCATGTTAGCATTTCTCTCCCACTTGTTGGAAGCATTGATAATACTGTTCCCCGTTCTGCTCAACTTTCTGTCTCATTCGTTTGAAGCTGACTTGGACCTTGCAAGGTGTTGGCTTTGAGAGCTGTGTTGAATATAAATCGCAGTGGTCCGTGGCTCCTGGCAGCATCTTTAAGTGTTCGTTCTGCAAAAAAAAAAAAAAAAAGTAGGGCTAAGAGGCGTGTGCTGCATTTAGATGAGGTGGCTGAATGTCACTGTACACGGGATGTGTTAGAGGAGGTGTTGCATGCTCTGATCTTGCATAAGTAGTGAGAACACATCCAACAACGGAGAGTTAAGAACAACGCAAGGTCATTTTAAATCAAGCTAAATTCACCCACCTTTGTGGAGCTTGGTGAATGGCCACGTTGCTTTGAGTCGTGATTTAAGTTTATTTCCCTTTGTTTCCACCGTGTCTCACAGTACGATGGTTAAATAATTCAGAAGAACAAGAGCAGAAAAATAAGATTTCTCTAGTCCACCAGTCCATTCATTTTCTACACCTGTTTAATTCTACACAGGGGGCTGAAGTCTACCCAAGCATGCAAAGGGCAGAAAGGCTGAGTCCATCCTGGACAGGTTGCCAGTCTATTCCAGGAGCAACAAACACACTGAATTCACACTAAAGGGCAGCGAGTCCACAGTCTACCTACCTTTCTCCCACCATTCATAGTTGGAAAATCTCCACAGAGAATGGACCAAAGCTGAGTCTGAAACTCAAGACCTTCTTGCTGTGTGTGCAAAATTGTAATCGCATCATAATAATGAACAGATTCCCACATTTTTTTTGATATCTCAGTTGTATGTTACTCAGCGTTTGGGTGCTCTCCGCATAACTGCAGAAAGATCACCTTCAATTTTCTCTGTTCCTTCCAGTCCTAGCCCCCGTTCCTGCCTAGTTCCTCCCCGTTTAATGAGTCCTCCTCCGTGTAGGAGTGAGCCTCTCACAAAGATGGAGTGCCACGGCACCTCGCCATCTCCAGAGATCTCACCTGATAGAGGAGAGTGAAACGAATGGCCCCAGACGCCGATTGATTGGCTGATGAAAGAGTGTCCTGCCCCCTTGTTCACTGGCATTAGTTACAGGAGGGGCAGGCGCATCATGTCTTGAGGTTGAGTTACAGGCTGTAGATGCTATATGCAGCTGTATAAACCTGCCAGAATATAACAACTGAGGCGGGTGCAATTTAGGACTTAAATGATAAAGGTGATAACTCAGTTTGTTGTGGCTCTTGCTCACGGCTAAAATGGCTTTGAAAACTGCACAGGCAGCCACAGCGAAGCCATTTGACATCTGAGGTCTTCCCGTGGCGGCACAGCTCCACTGTTTTGCTCACCTTGTTAATAACAGTCTAGACATGTCTTGCTAGAAGATGTCTACATAATGAGTTAAAACATTTTCAGGCACTCTGTGATTCTCCTGGAAAAAGGATCCAAAGTGTTTTGGAAGCATTATTTTGTTTTTCTACCTCCACAGATCTGTCCAAACAGCATCGCTGCCAGAGATGGACGCATCCGAGAGGGGGATCGCATTTTGCAGGTACAGTAGGACACTCTCTCAAACCGGCTCCCTCTACACAGGCTCTCATTAGCTTCAACATAAAAACCCACTTTTATTTTGTCGCACTCAACCGCTGTCTCCCAGCACGAGAGCCCATTCATTTTTAATGGCGGCACATTAAAGGGGGGACTCGACCCTGCTGTGACTGTTAGAGGGGGAGAAATGCCCCCATGGCTGTTTTAGTTACCGACTCAGCACCAACAGGGGTTTTTTTAAAAGTTCTGCTTCAGGATGGCGCTGTGCTGCAGCTCACTGCCTCCTGCGGGAAAGCTGAGAGGCTATGACTGTTATTAGCCCCTAGGTGCATCTTCAGGCCTGAGATTGAGAGGAACTCTGATGCCGACAACACGAGGCAGTTCTTAGACTGATGGCAGAGTGGAGTTGCCTCTGTGGGTTAGGTGGGTAATTATTGTTTTTGCGTATCCTCAAATTTTAATGTAGAAGCTGCATTTAGGGATTTATTGTGGCCACTTGAAGGCAACAAAACACTATGAAAACCACACGTGACCTGATTAAATTGTTACGGCAAACAATTCCCTTTTTTACATTTCAATCAGCACTGATTTCACCTGATGAATGCTGATAAGTCCAATACTCACTCTCCTTTGAGCTATTTTTGGTCTCCGTCTGACTCTTTAGTTGCCTTTAATTTTGCCTGCCTGTGCGCTACTTTCCAGGCACCAAACTGCAGTGGCTAGGCGAAGTTCCCATCATAAAACAGACTCAAAAGCTCGGCAGAGATTTGGGAAACAGCAGGGTTGGGCGATAATTCTGACAGTGAACGGGGGTAGGGTGAATTGTAGATGAAGTGAAGGTCTAGGAATTGAGGAGCACACTCTTGTATTATTTGCAAAAACATGTGGAGTGGAGCGGTGCATTATGAGAGAAGAAACAGCGGTAAAGTCGCAGCAAGAAGAAAACAGTCTGCGCAAGCAATCATTAGATGCAGGGGGACGGATGCATGAGCACTGTTAGTCTAATTGTCTACTGGTGTCCACCATGTGTTGGATGACTGATTTAAGCCAAGAGAGGGGGCGTGTGTGTTTGTGAGGCAGACCAGTACTCTGCCACTATTATCCACCAGTGACAGGGCCATTACTCTGCCTGCAAAAAGATGGACGCCCCCTGTCATTGGCCAGTTAATTGTACGGCTAGATGTATGTACGCTCCCGGATACTTTGGTGAACACAACACCCCCGTCGGCCCACAGCTACTGTCCCATTCATAATCACTGCCGGGTCTTGCCTCATATTAGGAAGCAACGCAGAGCGTACTAAAATAAATAAAACAGTATTGTGCGGTTCTACTTTTTTTTTTATTGTGGTGCTTTGTTTTTGTTAAGAGCTTGAATATTGAGAGAATGAAGCTGGCCTCGGTGTGTGAGCGTGCTCGCGTATGCGAGGCATGTTTGCCTGCTTGCATCTTGCTTAATAGCGTGTGTGGTAATCATGTTTGTATGTCATCCTCAGATTAATGGCCAAGATGTGCAAGACAGAGAGGAGGCTATGGCTGCACTCTCCAATGACGAGTGCAGAAACATCGTGCTGCTGGTTGCCAGACCTGAGATGCAGGTTAGAAATGGCCGCACACTCGCACTGATATACGGCGTCTTTCGTCCACTGAATGAAAAGCACACCTAAAATGGGTAATGGAAGCGTGCTCTTCACGAATTACAGCCCTGAAGGTTTGTCATGTACAGTATATTTGCTCAGAGTAAACCTTAGCCGTCTGGAGTAGCCAACCCCCCTTCCCCCCTCTCGCCCCGCCGCCACAACCACTCCTAGAGGAAGCCACCACTGAGACACCTCATCATGTTTTATTTTTATGTAGCGCCACTGTAATTGACTTCCAACAGTAAGCCATAAAAGCTAATGGCATGCTAATGTGGAGTGAGTTCAGGCCCAAGGCCGGTGGCAAATAAGTGAAAGGACTCTGCCGCAGTGCAGATGAGCCAGGAGCAATAGTAGACTCTTTGTAATTAAATGTGTCTCTCAGTAGTAAATCTGAAGTCTTCAGATATGGATCCCATTTGGTTCACGTCGGGCAGACAAACAGATGATGGATGATATGGAGCCAGCGGGTTAAAGGTGGCAGTCCCGTGTCCATTAAACTCTATTGGCTTGATTTTAAGATTACAATGCATGTTTTAAAGATGAGGGCTTGGTGGTGATGGTGGCGGCGGCGCGTTGGTTAAGAAATGGGCAGCTGCATATCAGTCATACACCACATCGCATTGATGCTCGCAGTTTCTTATTTCAAAACCATGCTGGGAAAATCCCATTTGGGCACCCATTTGGAACACCCAACTATTTGTTTTGAGACACTGTGTCGCCACAAGCTTTAGGCCTTGACAAATAACACTTGCCCCTCTCTCGCTCTGGTTTCTCTCCCCCTTCTTCGTTCACCCTTAGCTGGAGGAGGCCTGGCTGGACGATGAGCACAGCGAGTTTCTGGAGCAGCTGAAGATGGAAATGTTGGAGGAGCAGCAGAGAGAGGAGATGGAATTAGCTGCCTTACAGGAGGAGCAGGAGTATGAACAGGTCAGACGGCAGCAACACACATGCCTAACTGGATTAGCGAGTCAATGCCAGAGCTTTGTTATCTGGATTTAAGAAACTCTGGAAAGGCTGTTTCTTTTTATTTGTTTTGCTCGGTAAGAATAAAGCTCCTAAACACTAGTTAGTCAAAAAGCAACAGATTTAAATAAACCCCCCCGAGTGGAAAACCGGAGGACCCAGACTGTTATAAACCTCACACCATCAGACTGACCAATAATTGCTTTGACTGTTTTAGGTCATTATTCACAGTCAGTGTTGAAGATATTTAGCCCGTGGCAGAGATTGAATCAAACTCTTCATTGAATTTCTTAGCGAAACAGTGAAAAAAACAAACTTTGCCCCCTTTTAAAATATGAATATAAAATAATGATGATAAATATTTATGGAAGGGGACTGTTGAAACATTTAAATTCTGAACGTTAGTAATCATAATTTAAAATTCTGTTTTGTTGAGAGGATAGCATGCTGCAAAAAAAAAGCATATCAATGGAACTTCAAAGACGTGGAAGAGAGGAAACAATCCCTGAAGTAACAGAGCCGAACAGCAGAGTTATGCACAACAGCATATGTAATCCTTTAGGAGAACGCAGAATAATGTTGCACTTTTTGAACTTAAATACTGTGTTTCTGATTATTTTCTTTGTTGTTTTCTGTCCTCAATTCAAAACTGTACCAGAAAAGCACCAGATTACCTTTCATTACCATAACAACGTATGTCTGCATATGATTAGAATAAAAATAATCTTTACGTGGTTCATTAAAAGAAAGTAGTTCATCATTATGTCTTGTTCATCTTATTCATTTTCAGAGAGCAGACGACGACAAGCCCACCTGCTCCACACTCTCTCATCATAAAGACGGTGTGCTGAGTATAAGAGACCGGATGGAGAGCTCCGAGCATAACGTCCTGGCACACATCCAGAGACGTCTGTCCCAGTGCCTGAGAGACAATCGGGACGCGCACCGTACCGCCAGCTCCACGCGGCTGGAGGACAAAGAGGATGAGGATGACGACGAGACGGAGGGCGACCGTTTTCAGCAGCTCTTGGAGCTCAAGTGTCAGATACGCAACAGCGGCGAGTACGACCTGTTCTACAGCCACCGCAGCACCATCGAGTGCAGCATGGGGGAGCAGGGCGGCGTCCAGCACGAGCTGCGCATGCTCAACGAGGAGCTGCGCAGCATCGAGCTCGAATGTCAGAACATCATGCAGGCCCATAACCTTCGTAAGGGCCAGCAGTCTCCCTCAACGGGCCGCTCTGCACCCTTAACCAAAAACCAAAGCCTCCACCAGAGTGAGCCCACGAAGGGTAAGCTGGCCGATATTAATGAGAGGCTGGAGAAATCAGACAAGGACAGCTCCAGTGCCTATAACACAGCAGAGAGTTCACGGAGCACGCCTCTAGCAATGGACCGCTCCCCAGAGCACTCACTCCAGAGGATGGTTAGTCTCACCAACCAGAGGAACCTTTGCAGTGGCCTTGCCACTGGCCCCTCTCTCAGCTCAAGCCCAATCCCTGCATGCCGTGCTCCAGTTCCAGGCAAAAGCAGCAGTCCTGACCATAGCAATCCTTCTGAGTCGAACAAGGCACCTCAAGCAGAGGAGGAGAGGGGCAGGAAATTAAAGCCATGTGCTTCACAGATTCCTTACTTCTCCCCATCCCACAGTTCCCAGCAGAGGCAGGTCAACATCCCAGCTCATGCCCGGCACTACCAGAGCTACATGCAGCTGATCCAGCAGCGCTCAGCTGTGGAGTACGCTCAGAGCCAGCTCAGCCTCCTCAGTGTCTGCAAAGAGCCTCAGATGCCCATTAATGAGCCCAAGATGGAGTGGAAAGTCAAGATTCGCAGCGACGGCACACGCTACATCACCAAGAGGCCTGTGAGGGACAAGATCCTGAGGGAGAGAGCCCTAAAGATTAAAGAAGAGCGCAGCGGGGGAATGACCACAGATGATGATGCAATGAGTGAAATGAAGATGGGGAGGTACTGGAGTAAAGAGGAGAGGAAGCAGCACCTGGTCAGGGCGAAAGAGCAGAGGAAAAGGCGAGAGTTCATGCAGCGGAGTCGGCTGGAAAGCTTGAGGGAGAACCCTCAGAGCAGCAGCGAGGGGCGCAAGGAGGTCAGCATTATAGAGCTCAGCCACAAGAAGATGATGAAGAAGCGCAACAAGAAGATCCTGGACAACTGGATGACCATCCAGGAGCTGATGAGTCATGGTACTAAGGCCCCTGAGGGAGCCAAGGTGCACAACGCCTTCCTATCAGTCACTACTGTATAAAAAAAAACAAAGAAAACACACATTCTACCCCATGCGGTATAATATACTTGCCTCGTTCAATGTGGCGTTTTTATGAGGACAATAGGAATATTTTTCACAGTTTGTAACCCAAAAAGCATTTTGTAAAGAATTTATCAGTGGTGTCCTGGCATTTTTTTCATGTTTTTCAATATTGTTTTTCACATCACTCTATGGGAAAAACATTTTTTCTATGAAATTATGACTATATAATTATTTTATTACTTCGCTCTAAACACGTTTATCTTTCTTCAATTCTATTTTCATATTTATGTTGTAACCATATAACTCGGAATAGTTGTATGAGCATCTTAAGAGAGGTTAAGTGTTTTCTTTTGTGTACTTGACAATTGCAACAACACACAATGAATCAGTGGGTCTCCAGGTTTTGTTTTTTTTTTAAACGCTCCTTTGATAAACTGTTTGTCCTTTAAAGCTGAAATATGCAACACTCTCAGTGCCAAGAGAGGTAGTTTAAATTATTTTTCATCGTGCACAGACTTGAAGTCTAATTAAGTCTAATAGTCAATCATACAGGTATCAAAAAAGTAAAAATATGGTATACATTTCAGCTCTAAAGGTACAAATGTCATGCATTCCAATCACAGTACTGTATAATGAAAGACTGAGTAACTACAGCAAGAATGTGTCGAATCCCAAATTTAATGAACTGAAATAAATTCAATGACCTGAAAGGGGAAAATCTCTTTCAAACCCGTGTTTCACCTCAAGATGGCATTTTTTGAGGTTTCAGATCACTGAACGTTGTAATTTGTTAAAACGAGCAAACATTTCTGGTCAACGTAGAACTTTTATCGTCAGTAATTTCATGAAATCATCCTTTAAAAGTTCGATACCTCGCATTCCGATGGAACTCTTCGTGTGTCGTTTCTGTAATTTGTGAACTTGAGCCACTTTTCCGTACAAAGCTACAAACGAGGAGCTGCTACACTAACAGGTTCATGGAAAAACAACTCTGTGGGCACAGGGAATATGTACTATATGTCGTACTTCTAAAACCAGAGATTTCGTGGTGTAAAGGAACACAGACATCCCGAGAGTCCAACATGTTCTGACTCATTGCCAGCGCTGCAGTTTTGTTTGTATGATTTGCAGCTTTGGGTAACAAAAAAAAAATAATAATTTTGTATTCAGTTTTATTTTTGCTTACTATTTTGAGTTTTTTTTCTACATATTCAACAACAGATGGACCTGCTCATAGCTTTTACATACCAGTATTTTTACATCATTTTTACTCTCCACTTACACCTTTACTCAGCATAGCCTTAACAGCAAAAACCGAATCAACGATACGTTTGTGCGGCAAACTGATTTAATATTCCAACAAACTGTTTCTGGATATCTCTGCGCAACAGAGACGTTATTATTCAGCCTTATTCATACATTGCATAATTTGAGTTTTTAGTAACTGGGGGAAAATTCATAGATATTGTATAGTGGTTACTCAGTTATGTTTGCGGTCACATTAAACTTGTGTTAGGGTGATTGCCACTGAGCAGGACTCAGAACACAGCATCAAAAAAACTAAAACTGGTGAAATGAATGGGTTGCTGTTGATCAACAGACTTTATAGTTCAATTACATGTACAGTATACTCATTCCAAAAGCCTCATTTTTAACTGAAATATTGTAAATTTGAAATTTTAAACTGATCCCTGTATTTGTTTGGAGTCAATGTCAATGGTCTAATTTCGAGTAATGCGTAGTTGGCACATTTGTAGCCAGTTAAAATGTGTGATAATGGTGATCTTTGCAAAAGAAATGACAATAAATTATTGTTTTTTGGTATAACATTGCACTGGATCCTGTTTGTTTTTTTTTCCATTCAGACATTTGAAGCCAATGCTACTTTTCAGTTGGTGCCAGGTGAATACAGACAGACCTCGAACATAACAGTTACATAGTATTCCAAGGATCCAGCACACTAAATTTGGAGTTAAACAAATTTGTTTTTCCTCCAGTATGTGAGGTGAACATGGTGTGAAAGTGAACAACGTCAATACATGTGCTGCGTCTTCGAGTCTTCGCTCGCGATACTAGGGGAAAACTGACAAAGGAGAGAGGTGGAGGGCAAAAACAAGTCTAGTCAGTGAAACAGAATTACTTGTTCACTGAGCACACCTCATATCTCCTCCTAGTGACTCACCTTTTTCCCCCCTTTGTGGATATGTTAAGTGATTAAACAGAGGATTTCAATTAAAACCGCCTTCCACTTGGATGGCTTTGTGTTCATTAAAATGTACCAACCACTTAATCATTGCTATGGCCTTGTCATATGCAGGGGAGAGCTACTGGGATACTCTGGTCTCTGTATTATCTTAAGTTGTCAGTGTGCTATGGCTGAAATTGGAGTGTCACGGATACGCTTCTGCCTGAAGACAGTTCTGTACTTCTGCGTTTCCATTTACCTGAAAACTTCCTTTTTATATTTCACCTTTTTTTACTGTTACTGATATTATTATACATGCCTTTTCTGAGTACAAATTGTTCTGGGTTACCCATAGGTATTATGTCAATGTTTTTGTTGCCAAGCTTATTTTCATTGCTGGGATTATTTCTTATTGCATTCACATTTCCAAATACCTAAACAGGTCCACTGGGTAACATTTAGGGTCTCTATTTACAGAATATGGCAGAAATTTAATACAATATGCATAACTTGTGTCTTTGTCAGTGTATAATCACCTGATGATAAGGAAGGTTATGTTTTTGCGGCATGGCGGGGTAGGAGTAAGCACTGTGGCCTCACAGCAAGAAGGTTCTTAGTTTGAACCTTGGCTGGGATCTCTCTGTGTTTGCATGTTCACCCCGGTGTCTGCATACTCTGACTTTCTCCCACAGTCCAAAGGCATACACTTAATTGGTTAATTGGTGACTCTAAATTGGCCGTGAGGGCTAGTGACGACATGTCCAAGGTGTACCCCGCCTCTTGCCTCGCCTCTCAAAGTCAGCTGGTTCAGCCCCATCGTGACCCTGATGAGGATGACCCTGAAGAATGAACCTTCTACAGGCGCCATGTTCACAAAAATGTGGACAAACTAAACACACACACACACACACACACCTTTCGTAGCTAAAATAGTTTTTCCCTTATCGCTCAGTTGGGGTGGGTGAGGTGAAGGTGTTGCAATCGGCAACTACACCGGTGAAGAACTCCATCCTCCATCCAAGACAAAACTGCTCAGGCTGTGCTGCACAATGAAAACATTTCCTACCGGCACACTCATTTACATACAGTACCGTTTTATAATGTCAGGGTGTCACATTTAGTGTGATTCCATTTCCGTTATAGTGTCTGGCACTTAAAAACATCTCCATTTATACGACAAAACATTATTGAAAAGTAGACTCCTGCCATACCCTGAGTCCATTTGCTCTCCCCTCATTTGTTAATACTCTCAGTTTGCATAGACAGAGACCATTAAAATGCCAGTGAAAAGCCACAGACGCAGAAGCTGTGCGAGTTGTACCAACCAAAGCCAGAACTAGCCCGAGTGCTTCCTCGCTAATTAAGTTCATCCCTGGGCTCCTGGAAGACCCAGTCAGGTGTAATTAAAATCGAGCCTGTGACAGCCATGGCATTTGTCAGAGCTACCCAGCAGTTCAAATACCAGTACTGACAGAAATGTCAA
The DNA here is from genome assembly GCA_023373845.1 of Nibea coibor. Classification (NCBI taxonomy): domain Eukaryota; kingdom Metazoa; phylum Chordata; class Actinopteri; family Sciaenidae; genus Nibea; species Nibea coibor. Next base: position 20,790,561 of record CM041721.1, read on the forward strand.
ACAGATAGCAGTGGCGCATCTCCTCTTCAGTGCTCCACTCGCACAGACACACAAAGCTATAGCCTCTGAATGAATGTTTACTGATAACCTTTAGGATTCCCTGAACAACACAAACTACAAATTCTCTACCATTATTCACCCAGGGAGGCCCATATTTATTGACGTACAGGTCCACTTGACGCGTGACGGCACAATCTACTTCATAGTGTCTCCTCTCCCTCTCGATCTCAGAGGCTCGTAAGAAAGGCGTAATTGCCACGGGTCACGCGTTTCTCGACGCCGCTTTGGAAATTGATGACGGCTTTGATCTTTGATATCATAACCGCTGTGTTGTAATAATTGCCCCCTATCTTGCCAAATGTAGCGGTGTATGAGGGCGCTATGGACAGCCTGTTACTGCTGAGCCAGCTGTTCTGGATTTCTATGGCTTAATCAAGCAGAAGACAACGGTAACTCAGTTAATAGAGAATTGTGGTGCTTGGCATCAACGCCTCCTCGGAAATTCTCAACATTTAAGGTGGGTATTTGGTCGAAATGAACACAATAAGGCGAAAACCCAATAGTCATACATCGAAATGCTGTTAACTATTGATAGCATAAAGAATGGATGCTGTCTCTGTGACATAACCAAATGTTTATTTCTCCTGTGCGCCTATGGAGACTAATTCGTTTTGTCGCCAGCCTCGAGTGGCAGTTTAAGTAACTGCAGTTTTTGACACTTCTGCATAGGCTTCACTTCAGCCACAGAGGTTTTTGATACTAATGTTCAAAATGGCAATACGAATGTGCACCAGAGGCTCATGGAAATGTCACATGGACTAAAAATATTACAGAAAGTCAGTCAGTATTGGACAAATGAAAATTCTGACCCGACGACTGTGCTGAATGATCCTGAGGGGACCATGATGGAGAAGGAGATCACCAAAGTCACAAGGCTTCATCCCCAAAGGAACGTAAACACAATTCCATAGCCCTCCATCCATTTGCAATTCCTCAGCTTGGACCAAACTGAGGGACCAACCAACAAACCGACAGAAGGACTGCTAGTGTGTAAAAAGGTCAGCGGTGGTATTTTTTTTTGCTCAGACATGCTTTATAATTGTAGCTTTGCCAATCAGCAAAGATTAGATCTGGGCTGCAGAAATGCAGACAGCAGTGGTTTGTGTGCGTTGATCACTTCAGACTACGGGAAGTTGCCTCGTATTGCAGTATTTGAAAGCGTTTGCCGGCGGTGTTGTTAGTGCAGAAAAACTCGCACGCCGATGAAATAAAATTTGTTTCACATTCAGTTCACTCTTCGCTTCCAGCCTCACACCATGCAGAAAACCTGGTTTATGGCCAAGTGTTTACAGCCAACTGTGAATAGAATATGAAATTTACACAAGTTAATAGTTTTTAGGATTAGTTGAAAAGTCTAATCTTCTGTTGTCTCACTATTTGCTTCATCACAGCTCTGTGTATTCAAACTCTCTGCTGGATATGCTTGTGTGTCATTATTGGCAGAGATCTTTTATTGCTTCTGTGAACCATTTGGACTTGTTTTTTTTTTTTCTTTCACACCCCCTGTTTTATGTGTCATTTGTTGTTTCATTTTCACCCCAACCAAATGCATTATGGGACCTATTAAGCTAAAACCTGTGAATATTTCAGAGCATAATTAGAGCTCTAATTACAATTCATTATTCATAAAATGGGTGAACCACACTGCAATACATACTGCAAAGGTCTCAAACATGTACTGTTGGGGCTGCAATTAGAATATGTATAATACTCCCTAAAACATATTGTAATACTGTGAGCCCTAAACAGAGATACGCTAGTATATTATTCATAGACAAATATTGCAGATTTTAAGAGCTGGTTAATACCCGCTGGTGGAAACATAATCTCTTTGCAACATTCAGCTCGCACTATTATTCAAATTATACAACACCAGCGTTTCCAAATAGCCATAACAAAAATGCAGCAAGGCTTCAAACTACTTTTCCTTCACCAACTCATCTTCAATGCGGATCAGTGCGAGGCTTCAGGTCTCAAAATTCTGATTTTAACCATCACCGTCCATCAACGGCGTACATACAAAGCACCTGTCACAGTTCTGAGATAGCGGTATTTAGTAAAAATCCCAAATTTAGATTCCAAATATATATATATATATTTTTAAAATCCTGCATGAATTTCACCTCCCCAGCCTGAAGTGGTGAACTGCCAGTCTCTCACCCTGCTGTTTTCACTAACCTCCAGGGTGGAAATGATTGACATGTGTGGTCAACCATGCAAACTCTACGTTGTATACAAATGTAACACTTGCGCATCCCTTGTACATTCATTGTCTCTATGAAAACCATTAACATTCCTGTAAAGTTTCTCTTTCTCTTATTCATGAGCTGTGGGTCAGTCTGAATCCAACAGAAATTACTAATGTGATTCTGTGATTGCCTCGCTGAACTTGAGGATTAATAAATAATATCTGGCAGATGGCGCATAGTAAGGTCTGTTTCACATTTATTACTCAATGTAAACACTGATCCTCTGCGCCTTCTCGTGGTATTTCAGTGTCGGCATGGTTACAGAGAAGAGGGCTTTTTCATTAGTCATGGTGAGCTCATCGCTTGCTCTTTCATATGCATGTGTATTACACTATGTGTCATAAAGAGATTTCATAACTGGGCCTGTCTTCACATTGATTTAATTGGCCTGCTAGTGCGCCTCCTAATGAAATCCTAGCTTGTAGAATGTGAACTGAACTCATATCTCTGCATTCCTGCCATTATAAGGGCTGATACAGTGCAGTGTCAAGCAGCAGGAGATTTTGCTTGTTCAGTTGCATTTTGGGTAGCGGGCCACCCGCGCTCAAAGTAATGAGAGCCTTGCCAGAAGGCCTTACTGGTCAGAGCTCAGCTCTTCACCGCTTCTAGGCTTTGCCACAGGCGAATGATCCATACTGCTTCTGCAGAGAGTGAGCCGGTGAGTAATGGCCTCTCTATAATGTAGACTGTGCTTCTTTTGGATCATCCACATATCGCAAATAAGTCAACGCAGCTTGAATTTGCATTGACTAACTATGCACATTTACAGCTCCCGAACGGCAGCGAGCGAAAGCTCTTTCCTCAATCTCGTAACACGGCATCGGTAAATTGCACACATCACACGGATTTTTATCAACCCCACCGGTGGGGGATAAATTTTTCACTGTCACATGTACAGAAAGTGCTATGCTCTTTTCTTTTGTAGCCCTACTTCATAAATAGGCTATTCTAAGTTTCACAGAAAAAAGAAATTATACCCAAAGAAGTCTGATTTTAATGTTTTTATGATTAAGAATACATTTCGTTTTTAGGAAAGCCAATATTGCCGAACATTACCTGCTACCTTTACAAATGTCAGAAGTGATTATGGTAATGAGCCCATCTTATCTGCTTTGTTTGGTAATCGACTTGGAGAACATCAGAACCACAAAGTGCCTTTTCTCAATTAACCACTTAAATAATTTCAGAAACTCAAAACATCTTCTCTATTTTAGTCACTAATACATGCACCTGCCTCATCCATTATGAGGCGCATTTACTATTCCATCAGTTGAAATCCTTTGAAGTACCACTGAGGACCGCGCGAGAGAAGAGAAGAAAGAAAAGAAAGAGCTGGCGTCCACTCCTGCAGACGATAATCTGCATCGGCTTTGAAGTACGATGAACAAGGTGTGCCGCTGTCCAAAAGAGGCTGGCGATCATTGGCGGGATTAAGTGAACGCAAAAGGGAGGGCCGACGCAGTTGACTGCGCAGCAGAGTCTTTCTCACAGTGACTGACCTTGAGGCTGGAGTGCACCATTATACTTTATTACAGTAAGTTAGAGAAGTCGGTGCAGGCTTAATGATTCATGGCCGCTGATTTCATAGTGCTTTGCAGACCATTTGACAGTGCTGAGTTTTATAGTGAAAAGAAAAGTACGACGGAGGAGTGGCTACCGGATAACTGCTTTTGTTTCAAATGGTCTTAAAGTTAGGTGTCACTCGGGCCAATCAGCTGAGTACCACTACCTGAAAAAGCAGGGTCAAAATCTATATCACAGTGTGCTTTGACTAAATCCCTGCCCTCTTGTGGCCCTGACTTTCTTCTCTCCATTAGGACAAAAAAAAATGTTACTACTTTTAAGACATCCCCGGTGTGTTTAAGAGAAGGTCACATTTACGGCAGATAGGCTGCTGCTGAAATACTGCTATTAGTTTTAATATCAACCTCTACAGTCTCTAATGGTGCAGATTCAAAAAGTGGAGCAGTGGAATACTCCTCGGGAGTAACACACGCCACAAAATGCACTGATGCTCCGAGTGGTAAATAGGCTATACATCACTGTCATCCTGATCCTCCTTTCTGAATATCCTATCTGCATGGTGCACTAGGGTTTGTCTCTTGTGGATTGCTTTATTGTTTTTGCTACATTATGCATGGACTCTCTGTAATTCTCTTTATCTGTTAAACTAGGTTAGGGAAACACGAGTCATACAAATCATATACTCGAGTTGGGTCATTTTCTGATGTTGGTTGGTGTGCGATTCCAAGTGTTTTTGGGGCATAAACAATATGATTTTTGGAAACATCATCTTGTTCATATATTCTGCTGCCGTGCTTCTGTTTCCCCCCCCCCCCCTCAGTGAATAATTACCCAAGATGCCCTTGAGCTCAAAAGTCCTCAGGTGGGCCCTCTGCTCTTTAGGCACCTGGGGATATGAGTTCATAGAGAACAAAGACATCTCATAGAGTATGTAAAGTTATGAGCATCACTGCTACGCTGCAGTGCAATCAATTAAAATTGCTTCTGGAGGGTAGTATTAGTCATCTTTTAAGAAGATTGGTGTACACAGCCATTACAGAGTCGGTATTTTCATTATCTTAAGTGCATGTGATTTTGTTTAGGTCAGCATCTTTAGTAAACAGGAAACATCTATTACAGGCAAATATGCCCATATGAGCACCTGGAAAGATAAGTCAGGTTCTGATCAGCATCTCTGGTGAGGAAATTAGGTTATTAGTCACAGTTACAGACGTTCCATAAGAACGCAGCCACAGAGGACAGATTGTTGTCCTTGTGTTAGGTACAAGCCTGATATTTAGATTCAGAATCAATTTCATGACCACTCCAGTCGGACACTGTCTTCGGTTAGCCGCTTTCTATGAGGAGGACGGAGTTGTTTGTGCTGTTGCAAAGACATTTTGTTTCAGTAAAGAGGGAATGACTTTCTTTTGATTGCGGAGGCCCGCCTGACGGTCAGCGACTCGCTGGCTCAGCGCTAAAATGTTAGTGAATACCGACTTCATCTTCTCTCAGCTTTAGTAACTCGGCTTTGATGATGGCGATACGAGGCGCTGCTGGAGTTTTGAACTCTGCAGGCTCAGTCGTCTCTTCAACCAGGAAAATATCCTTTCACAAGAGCAACGGCGGATCAATCTGAACCACTTGAAAACAAGAAAGACAACAACTGACTCCTGTGAAAATAGAGTCTAGACTATGGCATGGACATTCTTGTTAAGGTTTTGCTTTATTGTATGCTGCCAGCATTGGTTATTAAATATGAACATCTACATCGATAAAGAGCCACTGCTCAACATGATGGTTCTACTGTCAAGACACTTTTATAGATTCCTTTGATATCCTTTGTTCTGATTTCTCTTTCAAAAAAGTTCTTCACAACCTCGACACTCCTTCACTTTGATTTGCTTTGGATTTTTATTTTATTCTTATTCTTTTATTTCTGTCACACCCTTTTATTCACATATCTTTTTGCTTAAGGCTTGCTTTATGGACACATGGATCACCTTGTGTTTTTTATATTGTCATGTTTTTTTAATGGACATTGCTCTCACAGTCCTTATCTTACATTGTCTTCACCCGACCATGTTCTTAAATCTTAATTTTGGCTTAATTTTGTTTGTGCTTGTCTGTCAAAGCACTTTATAATGGTGCAATATAAATAAAGGTATCTGCATATTAGACCGTAGGAAATGGTTACTGTAATCGGTAGTAGAGACTGGAATCACACTTACACCATGGACCATATACTTTTATCTTCCATGGTGTTGCTCAGAGATTACTATGATGGTTTGCTGTTTTATTTTGTGTATCAGTGTGTTCTGATAACTGGCAAACACACCAGTTGGAGGTTTCCTGCCCTGCTTTTATAAGTTTGCGGCACACTCACATTCACATCTGGGTCACGAAGTCCCAGCCTTCTTCATGGGTTATTGGTCCTTAATGTGTTTGGTTTGTCTAATTCTTGAAAAGATGAAATCGTACTCTTCAGGGTGTTCTGTCTGCTGCTGCACCGGATACTGAAATCCGACCACTGTTTTTTCTGTTTTAAGCAAGACTGCATGTTTGTTATTTTAGTTTTAGGCACCATTCGGCATTGGCATAACGTGCTGCTGCTCAGACAGAAGACAAGTGGGTGTACCATCACAGGCTTTATGGCACAGATTGGCTTTGTTCGCTGTTTGACATCCTGTTATTAGAAAATAAGCATACTGCACTGTAGCAGCATATGAATGGTGGTCCTCTCTATTCTCTCTTATTCTAGTCCCCTACTCTTCACTCACCCTGTACTACTATGAAAAGGTCTTGTAGGCATATTGTAAATTAGATTCCATTCAACAGTGGAAGCTGAATAGCTCGGGCTAATATTTCTTTTGATGATCAGAAACACAGAGGGACCTGATAGCCATTCATGTGTGGTCATATTGTTGGACTAATGCATTGCATTAATTTTACCAATGATCCACGGGGCTCAATATTCCTTTCAAATATGAACATCCTGTTTAATTTCCCATCTTTGATGAGAATTAGAAAACTGAATGCAGTGCAAAATGAATGCACACAAAGAGCTTTAGCACATGAAAAGCGCTGGTCCGTGTTTGCAGTTTTTTAGATCGACGGCTCACAGGATATAGGTTTTGCGGTGTGTGTCTGAAAAGGTGCGTCGCTTGCTTTCCACGAAAAATACAGCATGATTTTTTTTAATAACATTTCCAAGGATGTACCATAACAGGTGCACAACAGGCCATTATGAGAGCAGAGGCGCCATTATGATCCGTCATTAAGGGAATAAAGCAGCGGGAAACAGAGAGAGCTTTCTCACAGTGGACGTCTTAACTTTTCATACTTAGAAAAGCACAGGTGTTTCTGATAACATTAATGATGGCTTGATTGCATCGCACTCATCAGCGAGGCACATTATGCGCATCGGGAGGCTTCCTGTCAGAGTAACTTCTGAATGAATACGGTTACTACTATGTTACTGACAGGTTCATATACCATGCACAATGAGTTAGAGCGGCGTTGAAAAGGATATCTACGCTCATCTCTTCAGAGTGCGGTTCTTCAGAGTGGCTCTGGCTGCCTCCATCTCGCCTCTGCCAGTGTTTTGATTTGCTGTGAGGTGACAAAGACACAGAGGGTGGGTGGAGCCGAGTAAAATGTAGTTTTTGTCACTTCCATACTGCCTTCGCTTCACAACCGCAGAGGTTGTTGCTTGTTTCACACAAGCAAAAATTGTTAGAAGTATTGAAATAAAAGCAGTTATTATAATAAGACAACACGAGCATTCCATCTTTGTGATGAGCTGCAGAACGAAGGTGGGAATGACATGGATATCAACATATAAGACGTCAAAATACTCTCTCATTACACTGGATTATACTGGATACTGGGTTTGTGCGATGGATATGTGTACCATATGTTCACTGTTGGGATAATTGTCCATTTGAACACATGGCAAACTGTGTCCAATCTGACCAAACAGTGGACAGACAGCATGGCCCAGCAAACATCTGTGAAGTTCTTCTATGACCAATGGGAGATGTGGGGACTTACAATCACCCACAGCATACTTCCAGTATCTACAGTATGCATTAAAGCTCCTGGACCTCAGAATTCCCGCTGTTGCCAAGTAGGCTACATAGGTTTTGCCAGGCTGAGTGAGGAGTTTTAAAATCCTGACAAGTTTTGACACTCAAGCGAGAAAGAGAAGTGTTACTGAAGGCTCTCAGTCTCCAGAGTAAGAAAGCATTCTGCTACATAATATTACTACAACCGGCTTTCCAGCAGTGTTACTGTAACAAAGAACTCTCGCTTTTCGACATTATTTGGGTGTCCCAAGCTAGTTCTCCTGCCGTTAGTTGATTTGGTTTGTTTTCTTTTTCTTTTATTTCTTTGTGTCTCGTCACAAAAATGTTATTTTTGTTAGTCAGAATTGTTACGTATCCTCGTCCCCGTACATTTCCGTACTGTAGGTGCGTTATATTGGTTGCACGTGTAATTTATGGGCTGTGATCTAAAAACATAAAAGTAAAACCTTGTAATGTAATATAATAATCCTGAATAGAAGCATGTAGATAAGCACAGCTCACGCAACTCCCAAAGGTATAATGAAAGCAATCTGGTCGTGTGAAGCATACATCAATGAAACATTATTCAGCCTCTACAGACATACATAAGCAGACAATTTGACATCCATCTGTGCCTTTTAAGAGAATGATGGACATCTGATGCTCCATTCACTTTAATGCTTGCTCTTAATCTCCTACCTGCTTTGAAGCTATCCCGAGCAGGCGCACACGCACAAAGGGTCAAAGTGGAAAAATGTGCACTTGATGCAAATTTTTATTTATTTTCTATTATATAAATTCAGAGATTCTTGATGTCTTGACGGAATGAACGCCGACGTTTGTCTGTTGACTGTGAAGTCAGCGGTGGTGACAGAGGTGTCTCTGTTGGTGAGGAAAGGAAAGCCATCAAATAACCTCTTGTTGATCACCAGAGCTTCCTGCATAGTGCAATAATGCTTCATACTCATACCATATTGCTGCCGTATCTACAGAATGCTGCTGCATTGCGCTGTCTGCATTATGGGGTTCACAGCGTGGTGAACTGAAATGCATTGAGCAAATAAACAGCAATAAATTGTATCTCCCATTGTAACAATGTGAAACATGGCGGGTGATGAACAATTCTGGAAAAGCTGAATGACCTTCGGGCTACACTGAGATGGAGCCTGACATAACCGTGTATCACCACCTGTCACCAGCTATTTACATTTGGCCTCATGCACAAATGCCAGGGACGCTGTGCGAACGTTGCGGCTTACATTTCGGCAGGCCCTGTCACAGGGAAGTGGGAATCTGCAAAAGAGGCAATTATTTTTCTGTGAATTGCCAGTTATGCAGATACAGTATGTCAAATGCACACCCTGTCCCCTGAGGTGGGGGTGGAAACAAACTTGTTACTCCGCTGTTCTGTGACACCTTTTGGGTGTTGGTTAAACAAATGCATTGTCTGTTTTAGAGATAAGACCGTCTAAGAGATGTCTATCAGCAGCTACTTCCTCGCCTTTTAGGATGTGTGTGTGTGTGTGTAGGGGGTGGGGGGTGGAATAGGCAGTGGAAGCTGATGTGTCTGTCAGAAATCAAAATCAACACTAACAGCCAAATGAGGAGGGGGGTGAAATTGCAAATTAAATTCACCTGTCAATCCGCATCTGTTTGATCCTGTCTCACTGTCAGTCTACATCAAGATTCCTCGCCACAGGATTTGAAGGCTGTAAAAAAGGGGCGTGCTCACGGTGTTCAGATGCGTTAGCCAGCTGTAAGCGGCAACGATGGCTTCATTTCCCTTTCTTCAAAAGGATGCGTCAACATTTGTGACTGCCTCCAAGAGATGTTCTGAATTCTTTCATAGCTTCTTATAAAATAAAATAAGTAAATGTCTTTATTGGCATACAGTCATGACCTCCAGTTGCTCCCTCCCATGTCTTCTTGGCTCCTCGGATGCTGCCTTGCTTTGTTTACTTCCTCTGGCAAGCCCGCTTTCCCCCCATTTCATTCACAACAATATAGATTTAGGCAGGGAGGTTTACAAAAACAACATAACCCTTTGTATCCTGCATGAATTATTTCACACTCTCACCACGCAGTCACAATGTCCCTCGTTACACTGTGAGAATGACGAGCGGCAGATACTCTCAATACACAGGCATCCCAGTTTTGTCGATATAAAGTCAACCAAGTTGTGAGGAGTGAGATCTCTTCTTACGCTCTTTGATGGAAGGCCATAAAATATTAATTTCGCAACAGCTGTCTGGGGCTCTCCGTTATTTGACGTGGGCTGTCAGCCTTCTAATAATCTTCCTGGGTTTTGTCTCATTTGTGTGTCCCCATCGAGGTGCCTGTAATCTCCTTCATTATTAATCTCACAGAGCAGAAATGTCATGCCGGCAGCCTCGAAGCACACTCGGCATCATTTAATTCTTGTTTACCAGCCTTCCTCTTTCGCCCCAGTGCAGACGACCCGCTACTGCCACAGCGGCATGCTTTCCCCAGAAGAATACCCCTTTCATTCTGTTAGGAGACAGAGAATTTGCATTGAGATCTATAGTCTTCTGCCTGCCACACGCCTCTCTTATCATTCCCTTAATGGATTACAACAGCCGCTGAACCTTGCAGATGTGTGTGTGAGCGCATGTGTGGGCTTCCGTGTGGCAACTGTTTGTGTGAAGATACCTTCAGCCCCTTGAGGAATTTTTTAAGCCGATTTTTTACCCTCTTGTTGCGTGTCCTACTTCCTGCTCCCTCATCTCTTTTCCAGATCCCCAGCCTCCAGCGGCTTTAATGTGACATCACAGGGTTATGTACCTGGACGGGACCCCCAGTTGGAGTGAATACAGATGGAGCTAGGCTGTTTGTGTGATTTATCGAGGTAATGTGGATCAAGGCTAAGAAAAAAAAAAGGAGTAGAAGGTGACTGGTGGAGATATAAGGTTTAAACAAAGAATGATACTGTGTGCTGCTGCATTTGAGCCTCGCGGGTTTTCTCAGGTGTCATTCACATCTTTATCAATGTCATATTTAAAACTGCACTAACAATGGCTGTGTGTAATGTGGAAGGGTAAGAGAGCAGACATGTGACAAATGCACTGGGAGCCATCACCTGATGCTGAAGTTCCCCTCGGCTCTTACAAAGCACTTTATCACCTTTCAGCTCATTGTTTTGCTGTACAGATGCTGCCGCGTGCTGTTGCTGCTCAATAAGGAGGACGCTGAGACGCCTCCTGCCAAGTACGTATCTTTCCAAATGTGCTACTCCATTTTTAAAATATAACTAGGCGATCATCAAAGGACAATGACCCAAAGCTCCAGGCTATGTATTATTTCTTCTAGTAGTCTAGAAGAAGCAGAAAAGCTGAAATAAAGTTTCCAGAGTGTCAGTTAACGCTGCGTCAGCAGAGGGACACGCACTAACTGGAGTACTTGCAGGTGCGGAGGCATGGGAATGACAAACGTGTGTTTTGCCAAAGCATCTATTATCTAAGGCACCATTCAGAAGCTGAGCGCACATCATCCAGCACTCTTTATTGGGATCAGTGGACGAGTAGTACTTAGTTAATTTAGTTAGTTTACTTTAATCATTATAAATACTCTAACATGAAAAAGTCTATCTAAACATGACTAAGTGATATTTGTATTTATTTATTTATTCATTTAATTATTTATTTATTTAATGTAGCTCAAATTTTAAACTTTACTTTGGCTGGAGAGGCATTGTGAAGACATGAATGTGAAAACTAGATTTTCTCTTACCTGAGAGAAAGACAAAAATAAGAAAACACGAGTGAATCCCACAAATGATTAGGCACTAACAAAACAAGAACCAATCAGATCTGAACAGGAAAGAAGAGCAAATTTAATCATACATCGCTTCCTAAACTAGGCCCAAAGTTAGGCTACAAGCTAGTAAACACAGTATATTATCTTCGCTACAGAACAAGATATTTTGACCAGTTACCTAATTTCTCAAAATTTGGCTGCAGAGGAAACTACTGCCGCATGCTACCAATCAACATCCAATTACATGCTAGCTGCGGCTATATGTTTTGCCTAGATCGCTGCTGGATGAAAGCACGGCAACACAGACGGCGGTGGTATGAACCCAGATCTAGGATTAAGACAGCAAGGCTGTCTGGAAGTCCTGGAGGGTCTGAAATCTGAAGTTGAGCATGTCTCAGAGTACATGTGCGTACCACAGAGGCCTTGGCAGTTCAGTGAGCCTGTATATTAGCATTCGCCAGCTGTTCTTTTTTATATGCCAACTCTTTTGTTTGCTGACAGGCTCATTGGCAGCTGCATGTGGGATGGGGAAAGGCACCTGTCAGAATTAAACATGGGGGCCTCGGCAGCTCCACAAAACCACCTCACAACAGATGGAGAATGATAGAAAATGTGGCCTGTGTGTATCGAATCTCTTATTTTGAAATTTACTTTGCACACACAGCATTGGCACGTGCCACATGGATGTGGGGAATGAGCGCTCCAGTCTGAGCCGGAGGTCGGAATTTCCCCAATTGAAATATTCTACTTCGGACGGCGAAGCAGTCCACGTTCATGGTGTCAAACTGATGTTTCTTTGGCGAGTCTTCACTCAGCTGAACTCTTAGAAGTGCAGCCGTTAAAATGAAGCATGAGGTATAAAAATACTGTGGTATACTACTAAGTGTTTGACATCAGAAAACTGCTTCTTTGTGAAGTCAGGGTAGATGGATTTGCCATCTGACTTTGTCCACCAGATGATTTTGTTGTAATGAACTGGTTGCATAGCAGACATGTTGACATGTCGCACCTGGAGCTCAGGTCCTGCTGCTGTGAGTGCTGTTTCATTGTCACTGGGACACTTGATGACAAGACAAAATGTCTTCTGCACAACCCGTCCATAGCATGCCTACAGCACGGGAGACGAAAACACAGTTCTCAACCTATATTCCAGTAATGTGTCGAGCAGATAAAATGATGAAAATATGTTTTCCCAACAAGAAATTTATTTATTTATATGATAACACAAAAAAGAAAAGGTTCAAGTACAGTGAAAAAATGGAAAGTGGATGAATATCGAGTGAAGCTGGTAACTTTTAGCTAGTTCATGTAAGTCGCGCGCAACACATCAGGTGACTCAAACAATCTCCAATCACGTTTGACACATTTCATGTGGAAATATTAAATTCTTCTTCTTCTGCACCGCAACATGAGGCTGCATGCTGTACTGCCTGTGCAGCTACACTGTTTATGCTGCTTACACCTACTCAGCTATACAGCTGTTTATGGCTGCATTCATTTCTCCCTCTACCATCAGCCTCCTGTCTCCTTCTGTCTGGTTTCTTATTAACCATACTATCTCAGCATCTCTCCTGCAGTATATATATTCCATATCTCCGTGATGTGTGACTGCAGGGCTCTGTTCTGAGAATCTCTGGAGAATTCAATCACAGTCTTGGCTGGAAATTTGAATGCTGCCGGGCTTAATACTGGAAGCACCGCAGACAACTGAACCCGTACCTGCAAATGAAACTGTATTAGCATTCATACTTAGTGATTTCATTTTGACAGGAGCGTTCCCGACTGACACGTTCTTTCTATTTGGATTAGGGTTGTAAAATCAGTCAGATGTGCAGATCAGATTTGAAATTTGGATTGACCATAACTGCTAATTTGTTAAAACAAATTATTAACACTCACTAACGCTAGCATTTTAATGAAATGTTTCGCCTTGATTTATACAGCACATTTCAAATTGATTTCAACCACTTGTCAGGGATTGATTTTACCTCATTGCATTAATTAATTTAGTTTATTAGCTCGCTATTTTGTTGAATACATGCATAATTAAAATCGGGCTTTCAAAATAAAGGTATAATGGACTGACATTTGTTAATCAGGAGCGACTTCAGGTAAAAAGCCCAGGGGAGGAGTTATTAAGGCATTTTCCTGCTGACTAGGTTTATTGTGCAAAGCGCCGCTGTCAGTACAAAACAGTACAGAAGGTGATCAGCAGCCTCGTCAATATGCAGATCCGAGTGATGTTACAGACGTTTAACTTTACAGGTCCTGTATGAGAACGTGTACAATCAATGATGTTTAGGGTGTCCGAGTTGACGCTTTGTTTCCACAAAATGGTTCATAAATTATGTAACAATAATGGCATAATGAGTAATATAATTAACATACAATTAATCTGTGATTCATAACCTGTAACTGAAAATATAATAAATGCTCTTTATTCTTATTTACATCATAAATACCCAGACCTTACGGTGACTGTTTGGTGAATAACAAGCACATTTTTACATATCTTTACATGTCACATTGCTTTTATGTGCATTGACGGGATATTTTGTTGCTCTTCCATTAACGCCTCGCAGCTCGGCGAGAGCGCCTCTACACATCTGAGCTTCTTTGGGCTTTTTTTAAACGGATAAATAAGCTGTGCATGGGCGTTTATAATGAACTTCTCAGAGTTACTTATTTCTCATGTTGTTATTCAATCTCTGTACGAATACAAAGAAAATACTGCGAGGGTATGCCTTATTACAGCGCCATTATCCCATTAGCAAGCCTCTGAGCTGAGTTTGTTGACTGTGGATGAAAGAGAAATATTAAGGCCGTCACGAAGAGACGTGCCACTATTTTAAGTGACTGCAAGACAGCCGAACGATACCCTTTATACACGGAAAAGCGAGGGAATGAAGAAACGCTGCAAATAATGAGTGTACTGAAATTGTCTGAAATAATGAGCCTTTTGATGGGGAGTGGGGGGGTTATGCTATCATTTGTTGTCAGCCGTGGCCCTCAGATACAGGCGCTATTCACAGATATCATCATTTCATTCAACCTGTCTATTCATATTCAGAGGACCCAGGAGGCAAAAAAGAGCAGGGAACACGTGTGTGAAGTATAATATGCAGGAGCGCCATTGTCTGCAAGAAGCAAATCTTTTTCAAACGCATTCTCTGTCAGATTACTCCCATATCAGAGCGTAATGAGACAGATAGGCAGCGCAATAACGCTCGGACAATAACCAAGTCACATCTGACATCCCGGTAGGTGTTTTTAAGTAAATGTGATAACACGAAGGCTCAAATGATCTCGCACAACAACAGACTGTCTTTGATATCGGCGTGCATCGCCATGCGTCAGATGAAATGAGCAGAGAGCAGAGCGCTGGCCTATAAACTGAGCGGTAATCCTTTAGAAAGGTAGCGCTGATGATTCCACCGTGAGCCTCACAGATGGTCCGCGCTCTCTTCATCCCCGTGAAGCCTCAAAAAAAAATAAAAAATTCAAGCACTTAATGAAAATGAATGGCCTTGTCTAGGCAACCTGATTGCCAGAGCTGCTTTCATCAATACATCCAATAAAAGGAGTCCCACCCCCTGGTGGGACAGAATAGACCCGTGATACAGAAACAATGAAAGAGTTTTTATCTCGACCGCGCCGCTGTAGTCTGCTCCTGTTTTCTGACAGCAGTTAATGCAGGCCAGAGGAGCACGATGAGCCATGTGGGAATGAAGTAAAGCAGCTCAGTGTCAAGTGTCAGTTGCAAAGTTTGAAAACGCTTCACAACTTCACCATTGAACCGTCCTGCCTCACAACATGTACTCTCTCAGCTGCAGTAAAACACGGCGAATATGTATGTAAATAGTTTATATCCAGCAGCAGAACCTAATAAATATTCGTTTCATTAATTTAAGAAAATGCTATGTGTTTCTTACCCCACTGGCAAAATATTTCCATCAGTTCATTCAGGCCTCGGATCAGCCAAACGTGCGCTTGAGTGTTTACAACCAGAGCAGTTACGCTAACGGAGAAGCCTTCATCCACGGCTTTCCGCAGATCTCACTTAGGCTGAAACATAAAGGCTGGATTAGCCCTTTCCACGGCAAGCTCATTCACGTACTTCAGCGTGGAAGCACAATCTAAATGCAAATTGACAGCTGATTTTGTTCTCCCTCTGTCCTCGGGCACCATGAGGTGAACTTAATAGGTTAAAGGTTGTTTTATTGCTCAGAGGAGTAATTAGAGTCCTACCTGTTGGTCCGATATGTCAGGAGCAGATATCTAAACAAGTGGACCTCACTGCTGTGCCCAACAATATCAGGCGAGCACAGATGGGTTCATGTATGACATACCAGGCGTACAAAGTTCCAATTAATTCCTCCTCCGTCTTTTTGGAAAGAATATATTAGGACTTTTTTTCCCCCCACAATAACATGTTTTAAAGTCATTAAAAGCACACACTATGGGCAGCCTTGTCATTTCGTGGACATTGTTATATTTTGGAAACATGACCTAAACTGTTAGGACACATAATTGTAGCATGACTGGCCTCAAGTGGACACAAATCCTTCACTCCGGCAGTAGCAATGTCATGCTCTGCCCATAAGCTTGTCCAGGCCCTCATTACATTAAATACTGACACCATTGTCAAACTGTCTGAAAACAACTGCGATCGGAATTCAATTACCAGGTAACCATGGGAATACTTGTGACTGAGAGGTAAACTTCACATCGTTATTCCTGCAGTCAGTGAAAATATGAACCACGGAAAATGATATTTCTCTATCGTCGTATTCAGGCGCCTCGTGACGGTGAAATCAGAAATCAGATGCCTGAATTTTGTGAGAGTAAATGTCGTTACAGTGAAGCAAATCCTGAGTGACAATGTTTTTGTTTCAGAACGTGGAATGGGGTGAAATTAATAATCATATCTGACTGAAACAAGTTGAGTATATTTAAAAGTTGGTTACATTTCATACAGCTAAAGCTCAAAAGTTCAGAATTCATCCATGAATTATTCTATCTCAAACTATTTCATATTTTTCCAGAAAGGAGAGATATTATTATTAGTAGTTTTATTATTATTATTATGGTTGAGACATACTGAGGACACCGACACACACCAGTAAGCAAAAAATATCCCGAAACAGCAACACGTTTTTGTGTCCAGAGTCTTCGTGACTGGAGGACGAACAGATCAATCAGTCATTTAAAAATAAGCGATGATGGAGTTAAAAGAAGAAACGTGTTGTTACGGGGAGAACTTCGCTGTGCTGGAGTATACGGGAGTTAATTTTACCACCTGGCGAGATGAAAGCGCGGTCTCTTTCTGCGAGTGCTTTACTCAGAATTTGTAGCTATTCAGGGAACTTGACAAGCTGCTGTGGGGAGTTGCTGAGGATGGAAAATGTTGGATAAATGTTACACCTGGATGAAAGGGAGGGACGACTTGGAGCTGAGATGTATTGCTGTGTGTGGAGGCTGAAGTGGGACTTTGAGCCTTGGATGCTCATTTATTCAAACGGACTTACTGTCAGAGGGAAACACCCAAAACGTGTTTGTAA
This sequence comes from Nibea coibor, assembly GCA_023373845.1. Taxonomy (NCBI): domain Eukaryota; kingdom Metazoa; phylum Chordata; class Actinopteri; family Sciaenidae; genus Nibea; species Nibea coibor. The sequence continues at coordinate 20,807,775 of CM041721.1, forward strand.
TTACTGGATGTTCATGATCTGCCGCCTGTCTGTCCATTCTGCGCAGTTCACCTTCATTTTCGGGTAAAATGGCTCTATTTAATGAGCTTCCTGTTTCGTCTGAGCATGTCTGCTGTCAGTTAAGGTACTTGTCATGTCTCATTCAAGTTAATTACCTTTCCAATCAATACGGCGCTTTAACCTTTGTGACCTCTACCTTCTTGCGATTCAATTGAAGTCAAACTCTTGGGAATATAAACTTATCTAAAGAAGAAGGTAATTACTGTTCTCAAAATGGAGAACATTGATTTCCCTTACTGCTGAAAGGTTTTGTCCAATCAATTCATAACACAGGCAAAATGGCTAATTACTGAACGTGAACTTATTTTGACAATAACAATGTTTCCTCAAGAAAACTTCTGCCTCTAAATGTTTCCATTCATCACCTTCTCATAAACTGACAAAATTACACAATTAGCTCAGCAATCTTCCTCGTCTTAAACAAAACACTGGAAACATCTTGATTACAATTTAGATTTGCTTGCCTCGCAAACCCATGGGAAAAAAATTGGTTAACCAATCCCAGCTAACCTCCACAGATCGAGTGAAGTTCACTTTTTGGAGAAAAATATGGCACAGGTATTAATTCCATCAGTCTGAGATGAGTTTAGAAAGCCTGGTGATTGTCTTCTGTCGATTTTCCTCTTCCCTGAATACCCTCAGAATAATTATTCTAACTTGGTGTGCAAATGTATGTCAGGAAGTGAATTATTTTGGTAAAGGGTTGGAGGATTAGAAGAACTCAGGAGGCGAGACAAAGTAAAATAACTGAAAAACTCAGCAGGGAACAGAGAGAGCATACTCAACAGACTGAACACTGAAGTTTCATATTCACATCAAATATTGTCAATGCATGTATCAAATACTTACACACATCTAGAGTGCATGCTTGGCATACAGTCAAGCCAATGGGTCAGTGTGCAGCACAGCTTAAAAACAAGAGTTGAGACCTTCTCACAAGCATCTAGTAAACACCACACAGTCAACAGGCAGCCCAGCAACCAACACATGCAAAATTGGACAAACTCCAAATTCTTCAGAGCACACTCTGTACCCTGCAACTGCATCTGTGCAGACAGTATACGCTGTAAGACAAGTGCACAGAGTGCGGCAGGGAAAGACATTTAACTACTGTAAGTGTCAGGACAGAAAGCAAATAACTGTCATGTGATTAGCTTCTTTGTCTGTTTCTCAGGACTCTCTGACAAGCGTTACACAACAAGCTACCTAACCGAAGCTGTTCATTTAGGATGTTACCTTTTTGTATTTGTTCTGAGGACAGACTATTTTACAGCCTGGCACAGAAAATGGTTTTGCCCTCTATAGCTAATTTCCCCGTTCATGACAACTGTACTGAGGCTGAAGTTTTATAGAATTCACCCGTTCAAATTATATTAAAGCTTAAAGTTATGCATAATTAACAGTGTGGCTGCTCCGTTTAATGGGACCGCATGCATCCTCACAATAAAATGGCCATCAGACAGAGTGGAGATGTGACTCGTATGCTTTTTTTAAATATTGCAATATGCAGTATTACACGAGAGGGTGTGCTTTAACGTCATTATTGGCACGACAGTGATGCACCGAAGTGCCAATAATAAGTTAAAGCACACCCACAAATGTAATATTGCGATTATACAACAACTGCTAACTTAAAATATACAATCTAACAACCTCCATTTCTATGGAGATACACGGGGTCTGACTAATACCTGGAAAACAATCAGTCATAGTAGTAGACTCCAGTTCACTACTCCAGCAAGTAGCCAGAACCCAGCAACGTTTCCCAAAGTGAATAAACGGCGCACATGTAAACACTGAACTGCTGTGCTACTTCAGTCTCGTAGTGACTAAGATACCTGCTGACAAACACATTTTTCCATTGACAGACTCGCCTCCTAACTTCACATTTATTTCGAAGCTGGCGCCGCATCAGTGACTCACCTGCACAGGTGATGGCGGATGATCCAAACACTTCCAGCCACTCCACAGCGTTGTCGAATCCAAAAGTCAAAATGTATTGAACAAAGATCGATGGAATCAGCGGAATATCCCTCTCCAGTCCACATTAGTCCGTCTTTGGTCTTTAAAAATATTTTCTCTGCTCTCATTGCGCAAACGAGGCGCACACCTGTCTGTAACGAGGCGGCCTAACAGCTCCGTGACACAGAATATTCATTAAATCCAGATGTACTGCTTTATTAAAGTGGACTTCGGGTGTGCTTACTCATATTTGTTTATATGTCACACATTTTCAGGGGGCGATGGCGGAGTAATTTGTTTAGTGATTAGTCAGGTGTGCTGCCGTCGTGCTGATTAGAGCGCGTTCTAAACGTCGAGTTGACCAATCAGATTGCTCGACGGATGGGCGCGTGAATACACGTATGAAAGGAAAGTTTGTCTGAAAACTGGAGCCTCACCATTGTGTTGTCACACTCAGCAGCCTGAACGTGAGGTATTCTCGGGGAAATCAATCAGTCTGATTTTGAAGTGGAGTCATTAGTCAGTTAATAAAATTCTTTCTGTTAATCAGCCATTTGCACATCACACATTTCATCATTTCTCATGTGCTGGTAAATATTTAACTCTTGCAAGCACATCCGAGACAAAATGAATATTTCAGAAGTCGATTTTAAATCAGATTAAAGAGCTAATAAAAGTATTATTCATTCAGTAGCTTTCTTTGTCCTATTTATAATGCAGGATTGTGTCTCTAATGTTGTAGAGGAGCCATTTGGTCGCCCGGCTTCATTGTTTTATGCACATTCTCCTCAGATATTCCACACAGCCATTCAATGCTTCTGTCTTTAATATGTCCGTTTTGTCTCCTGTTGAGATTTTTTAAAATTCATTCACCACGCTTCTATCCCCGTCGGAGCACGACTGGGAAAGAGCAACGCTGAGAGTACGAGAAGAAGCACAAAAGGTTTTCTGGCTTGGAGGCATTTGTACAGAGATAACCGTTTCCTATCTCTACTTTGAATGTTTGTAGCACTTACTGCATACATCTACAAGAAAAAAAAAGGCATTTTATAGAGCAAGTCAGAAGTTTAGTGCCTGACTTTGCTTTCTGCTGCAAGGCAGCATTTTTTATTGATTAATAGTGGGCTAAGTAGCTGGGGGAGAAGAGAGGAGCTGTGTGTTGTCAAAACCTTGGATATTTCAGGGGTGGATGAAGAACTACAGTAGATTTCACTGTAAAATTCCAGATTAAAACAACAATTTTCAGTTTGAAAAGTTTGCACTGGCACAGTGATGTCTCTGTTACCGCCTCTGAAACCAACAGCGAGCGATCAGCGTTGTCATCTTTGTGTGGGTGCCATCTCCCAGCCCAGACACTTGCACGTCAGCTGGAGCGCAGACTCATTTGTTTTTGATGGTGATGTTTAACATTTTTTCTTATTGCCACAAACCCCATGAAAAGAGCAGAACCAGCCATGAGCCGACCCTTTTAAATATTGTTTTGCAGTCAAAACCTGATATAGCTTATTCCTCCGTGTGATACAGCTCCCTTGTCGTCCCGCCATTAAACCGGATGCTATGATCTTTTATTACCGGGAACATGTGCACTGTATTTCTTTTGTCTGGAGTCAATCCCACATAGTGTTTATTGCCCTGCTGTTGGAGTACCAAATAGTATTCATCCTGAACAGTCTCCAACAAACATGTTACTTACTCTTTTTGGAGGAATGTTTGCTAAAGTGTAGATTTATTTCTTCATTGGGAACACGCGGGTCGAGGGACAGACAGCCAGGAAAAAATGCAAAGTACCGAGAAGCGAACACATTGATGGTTTTGCTCTTTTGATGGAATTTTGCAGACTTTATTGCTAAAGTTTCTTTTGGTTCTGTAACAGCCGCTGCCGGTGCTTTCCTTTTCAAGTTTTCTGGGACATTTTTTTTTAAGCTGAAAAAAGAGAAATACCAGATCAGGTTTGACCAGTGCTGAGTAGCAGCATCCACTCAGTAAATTATTATATTTACGTTCATGTTATTTGTCTGTGGTGTTTTCCCTGCATGATAACGACAGTGAGCTGAAAGCAGCTACTCACAGCAGTGCAATAAAGTGCTTGCCATATTATTTCTGTAGTCGCTTTATAATTACATATTTGAATATGCATGCGGCCAATGACTTTACACCGCTGGGGAAATAACCTACCCTTCCTGCACCTTCCCTCTGATGACTTGCACTGCGACCACAATGATGCGCTGAAAAAAAAAAAGATTCGCCCAAGGTCCTGTTGTGTCCCACATGAGGATTACTATTCAACAGCTATGCGTGCTGTTGTCACAGACTGCAAGAGTGGCCAGAAACAAAACCAAGAGAGATAGTGTTATTTGTATTCACTGTATAATGGAGGAGAATGTGGGAAAAACAGGAGAAATGCAGACTCTGACGGGAGGATTTCTCCTGGGACGCCAACACCTGAATAATAATGACACAGCCTGACAATTGAGAAGAGAGGAATGGTTTCTGTAAACCAACCCTGTCACAACAGAGGGACAAAAACAATGCTATTTTAAGTAAAAGGGATTAAAGCTCTCAGTCGTTGTGGCCAGATTGGTAAATTCCCAGAAGACAACTTGGGTAGAGGTGAGGTCTTTTCCTCCATAAGAGAACTGTAGAAAGTGAGTGGACAGAAAGGCACAGCTCGAGGTAACGCACATAGAGTCAAGAGAAGGCAATTATATGCTAAGAGAAACAACCGCTCATCATTTCCAGTTAATTCTAACCGTAAAATCTGCATCCAACTCAATTTGTTCACTTGTTATATTTCCCCTCTTTATGTGGGATTCTGTTGTCGAGCCAGTCATCTGTGGTTTTTATGAATAATGCAGGTGCAGGGAATCAAAATGCAGCGAAAAGAATGAAATATATGTCACACAAGGTTTAACATAATAATAAAAACCTCCACAGCTGATTATCATCCAGCTCTGTCAACTCCGGCTGACTCCACTTCAGCTGCGTGTTCTCTGCATTTCACACCTTTAGTCTAGCTGATGGAAAGAACAATCATATTACAGCAGCCGAACGACTGCTCTTAACTTGTGTGGAGTACCATTACGCCGATCACTCGGGGTCGGGAAAATATCACAAAAGTGCTGTGGAAGATTAAATAGGACAGCGTTCTTTTGTGGACAAGCCATATGAATGCCAGTCCGTGTAATTATGATTAGGAGAAAGCATCTCCCCAAAATGTTAATCGAATTAGGAATTTGGATGGAATCCTGAATGGCCTGCGATGAATGTGCAGTGATTCAGACCTGTATCTGTTTCTGAGAAGGGCACATGCTGATTTTAATTTGATCAAAAGCACGAGGATGTTAAGGAGACGGTCCCTTTTTGAGTTGTTCTATTACCCCATCTCTTTGCGTTTCCACATTTTCTAATGAAATTAAAGGATGCAAAGTGCATGTGGCATGAAAGGTTGTTCAAAGTGGTAGCATGAAACCAAATGATGCTTTTATGACTTTCTGCTCGGGCGCTCAAAAGCGGCGTTCATTTGAAAGCGGAGCAGAAAGGACTGCAGAAAATGCTGCTATACTATGACACACAATCAGCGAGAGTGCCATCATTTCATAACGCGTGACGAGCCTGTCCAGGCTGACACTTGGAAGGTGATGTCTACATCTTTAATCTGAATTTCAATGAATTTGCATTCGATTTATTAAGGCCCAGTCAGATTTCCGCAGATAATTAGAACTAGAAAATGGGAACTATTTTTCACCTGCACGTTTGATCATACCCATTACTGGTTTGTTATGAGAATGATCATGTGGCTAAATGGGGATCTTTCGCAGGGTCTCAAACAATATTTACAAGCCTGGGACGATCAGTTGTTTACTCCTCATCTCAATGCAAACAGCAGCCACTCCTGCTCATAACACTGAATGTAGCCACGTCTCTGTGTGCACTCTAATCAGCTTTACACAACCGAGCTGCCGCACAATGCTATCACTGCAACAGCTGTGCCAAACACACAGAAAATAACTTATCTTGCTATATTTCCTACGGCGCAATGAATGAAAAAGCCATATGCAGAAGCATATTTCATCTATTCACCTAAAAGTAGGTTATCAAAAATTAATAGAGGGATGGATATATATATATTTTTTATTCATCGACAACACAATATTATTTCGAAATGTTGCAGCAGGTGGAAAACCAAGTGAAAATCAGTACAAGAATAAAAAAATAATGATTTTAAGGTTTTTCGCCTTAGGCTACATTGCAATTTCAATCCATCTGCAGCCTGCTCAGGAGAATAATTAGATAGTAGAGATCATAAGAAAGGTCTTGCCAATAGAATTGGTTTTGCTGCCATTGTGCCATCGGTGTCACAGAGAGACCGCACCTGTCAGGCGCCCCCCGCGCCCCCCGTCCCCCTTCCTTTTTTGTCCAGACTCCATTTTTTGAACAATGGTAGCTTTTCAATTTTCTTCAGCAAAAGATACCCAATTTCACCTGTTTCTCTTTTGGATAGTCTTTGGATAGGACACACAACTCTGAGTCCTAGTGGTCTGGTGTCTGCTCATGCTACAGATTTATAGCAGTTTGTGCAGTTCAGCAAATGTCCACTTGAGGCTGGCTACAGAGCAAGTCAGTCTCCATAAGTCCCCATGTTGAAATGTCCAACTTCACAGCAGAAACAAACATGATTACAGCCTGGTGCAAAAAACACTCTGAGGCTGAATGTTTACATAACTAACCTGTTCAAATTATATCAAGGCTTAAAGTTGTGCATAATTACCAGTATGTGTGGCACCTGTAATAAGATTTCATTTCATATTTATATGCCCAGTTTCCTTATTTGACATTTTATTCCATAATATACTGCAACTAATTGGTCTGGGATGTATTATTGCACTCGCCAATACTCAGCAGTGTAAGCTGTCTGACACTGAGTAACCAGCCTCATAGAAGTGTGTGTGTGTGTAGAGTGTGTTGTGACTGACGGATGCTCTCGGTCAGCATATGTGTTGCTAAAGCACTGATAGCTTGCCTGTAAAGTTTTACCTGTCCGCCAATGAAGCAATAATTTAAACCATCACATCGTCAAGATGGCGGCAGCTAGAGCCACACACACAACTCTCCACAACTGTCTGCGACTGTCTGTGACTGGTGAGCTGCATTTGTACGGTCAGACTGTAAGTACGATAACACTGTGGTCATCAGAAGGACAGTGACGTTTGTACTTAAGTTTCTTAGTTGAGTCTCAAAGTATTGTACCTGTTGACACAGATGCTAAAAGCCTTTTCTAAAAGCTGTACATCCGCAGGCTCCACTTAGAGGTTGACGCTTTGCTTAAGAGCATCACAGTGCTCTTTGACTTTCTCCTCCCAGATTTATCTGACAGATAGTAATCCATTATATTCACATTTCTAATAACGATAGATTAGCTTGATGGAATAACCGCACTCAGCCTAGAATAATTTAGGATAGGTCCCATGAATAATGCTGCTTTTTGGTCCTGTGGCTCTTTGAAACCTATTATCCCGTGAGTTAACTGTATATGAGTTAATATTTAAACCCGTTAGTATATACACTCAGCCACAATAATCACGCAGAGAATTATTACATCAGCATTTGTGTGTTGGTAAGATAATCATTTGAAAAACCTCCTGGATTATCCTCCAATGTCACACAGTAGACCTCTGTGATCTGCAAACAGGATTAGAACGTAATCTTCTTATTAAATTGTCATTCACATGTTATATAAAGTTGCCAGAGTTCTGCCAAATAAATCCGATCTTTATTAAAAGATGTCAAATGTTATCTGTATTCTGCGTACATATGTTCATGAACTATGCATCACTTCAACCCATGCATCAAAATTCACAAATTTTGGTCACTGGCTGTTGGTGTTGTGTCATACAGTGACTCGTCAATTTCAGCTTTGAGGTTAAACTAACTTTCGGCTGATGTTACGATTTCAAGTAACACTTTACATTTCACATCATATCCTTAGAGGGTGTTACTGCAGCAAAAGTAATCAATTCATAAAAGCTCTGAGCGCCAAATGTAAATGTCTCACTCAGTGTAACAATTTAGAATTGACTCCACATCACAGACCTTCAATTGATTTCTCTTGAACACTTTTATCGGTAGAATATTGAGGGAACGGAGCATTGAATGGCTGCTGGGTAAAGGTAAAAGGAAATCTATGCATGCAGGAGGAAGATAATGAAAGAGAGTGAAGTCAGACCCTTAAGGCACATACCAGTGACTCGCTGTGGGTCCCATGGCAATAAAGATTTCTCCCTTTAATTGAAATCTGGTTATTCTCTAGTCATGATGGACAACTTTTTAAACAAAGGCAGTGCCTCCTCTCGTTCTGTTAATTTTCACTAACACAGTAACAGCTCCTACGTTTTAAACTGCTTGGACTTTGCTGTAATGGCTGTTTTTAATGTTTTACTCTTAGTATTATTGTCGATATTATGTTTTATTATTCATGGAATTTACTGAGATAGTCAGTTGAGTTCATTTGCCCTGGCACTACAACACAAGAACACGGTGTCCTGGGAGATACTGCATCGCTTAGAGCAAAATTCACAGTCTTGTAGTCTTTTAGATGAGTGACACTGAGTCCTAACAGGTTGAACTCTGATCTGTATTTACCTGATTACTGTACTTCATTGCAACTTAGTAATTATACATTTTTTATGTAGATTTTACACAAAGAAACATGGTAATCTTAAATTTGAATGATCAATGATTAATTGTTAAAGATTGAGTGAAATTTACTCTAAAAACTTCTTAGATTTCTCTTTTTTATAACTGTAGAGTTCCCAAATCATTCAATATTTCACTGACCAGAAGGTTTATGGTTTTGTTGTTTGTTTTTTCTTCATCCCTTCTTCTATTAATCACATCACGACCTTTAGATTTATCTTGTGACTCTTAGGTTGGGAGAAAGAGGACTGAACTACCCAACAGTGCAATATTCAAAGCTAGCACCACCTCAACTAGCTACAACAGTAAAATGCTTATGCAGTGTTGCATAATTAACAGTTTAATAATGTCACATATGATCAATCACAGGGCCACAGATTGTAACTTTGAATGAATGACTCGACTCGTTTAGAGTTGCTCTTGTATATTTTATTCTAGTCTTATGTTATACAGTTATAATGATTTGTTATCTTTATGTTTCTCTATTGATCTGTTCTTATTTTGTCCTCGTGCTGCTATAACACCAAATTTCCCCTCAGGATGAATATAAAAATTAATAAAAACAAAAGTATTTTTACATTGTTGTACTGGTATATTTACGTATATTTTACTTTATATCTTTGATCATCTGGAGTTGGCTGTTTTCCTGCTCAGCAGGACCACAGAATATCTCTGAAAGTAATAACTCCACTTATGATCAGAACACAACAGCAGCTACTGTGAAACCTCACAATCCAGGTGAGGAGGTGAGAAATTGCCTTTCAGGGTGAGGAAATTCACCTTCCAAAATGACATCTGCTTCAGTCAGAGCGAGGTTTTTCGTGAAAAATATCCCATCAAATCTTCATGTAATCCGCCCTCACCCTTCTATCAGTCATATCGCTGAAGAATTAGGCCCTCCATTCCTTCGAGCATGCATAAATAATGATAATGACTTACAAGAGCTTTGATGAGGAACCATCTCTGTATTTTGGTGGTCAAAGTGTCCTTGAAAATAACAAGGGTGTCTGAAAAATGGCTTTCTTGGAGCAATTTGTGCTGTATTCCTTAGTTGAAACCGTACAGCTCATTATGCATTTTTGCAGCTTGGTAATCTTAAATTGCATTGTTGCTGTAATGTGTCTGATTAATCTATTTTGGTGTTACAAATGCCTTAGAGTGCAAGAAATAGAATGCTAAATTAGTTTGAGATTAGGTTTTTATAATAGGTTTCACATGAGGGGCATGTCTACGTTTTTCCAGAAACCCCAGCTCATTTAACACTTCTATCACAGCCAACAGTTCATGGGGTGGAGAGAGATTTGTGGTAAATTGTGGAGTTTCTGGAACGGCCCATTTAGCCCCGGGGATTTCATTTGAATGTACTTTCAACTCTAAATGAAAGACCCTTCTTTGGTCTAAAACCGAGCTTGGAAATCCGTCCATTAAAAAAGTTGTTTGCGCTGACTTAGCCGCTCATTTGACCATGACTGTTTTTCAAGGTATACAGGGATTGTCCCTTTCCGTGTCAGAGATAAATGTTGTGGCAAATCCATCATGTGTCTCCGGCTGTCAGACTCCAGGAAAAACAATTAAAGGTTCCACACATGGGTCGAGCTGCTCCAATAGTCAATGAAGCAGCCTCTGTGTGTGGGCCTAAGGACGATAGATTCATTAGGAAATGCCAGTGAAGGAGGGATGCATGTGGAAGACAATTAAATGACCTACAGTATATGAGGTTGAGGACTCGAGGGACTGAAAAGACGAAGGGAAAAGACAACTGTTATGAGTATGGAACAAAGTTTGCTCAGTTCACCGCAATTATTGAGCAATTAAAACAATGCAGGTAAAAACAGAGGATGAGAGGCGCTAAAACTGGAGTCGCCGTGGTGAGGAAAAGTCTTAGAAATCACAGGAGGGCCGAGAAATCCTCAGTAAATAAACCAAAAACTGGGAGCTGGAGCTAACCCCTAGTTTTTGGCATGTCTCCTAAAAGTCAACAGTCATACACACAGACATTAGCATGCATTCATTAGCATGCAAACAGACAACACAAACACATTCTTGGCATTTGGCCAAGGCACAGATAATTTATGGCCACTGATGCTGCTGTCATGTCGGTGCATGAAAGTGGATGCCCGTAATAGTCCGTGCAGTCAGTCAGTTACCATGAATCACATTCTCAGTCCATTAATGCCGCTTGTCAGTGGTGTCTACAATGCAATCAAGAAAGTGCGGAGTATTGAATCACGGGACATATTGTTCACTAACAATACTTTGCATGGCATTGATTTCAACCAATAGTCCTTAAGCCCTCAGGCACTGGGATGTGGCTCATTGATGAGACACTTTATCAGGGGAAATAAAGGTCATTTGAAGTGATTGATACCCTCTTTTATGAGTGGTAATACAGATGGTATTACTTGTGCATTTTGAATGCTCAATCTCAATGACATTTGCTCCAACTGGAGCCATAAAAAGCCAATATAAGAGTGGGACTGAGTAATAACATCCTTATTTTTGTGTGTTTGAATGTTATGCATCTATAAAACATGCCACGCGATCTTACATGTGACGGCGGCGGAGGCAAGAGCCCTTGGGGTCAGTGCGAAAGCTCTTTGAGCTGTTGTTTATGGCTGTCAAGCGAGAGGAGAGGAGCCGCCACCCTTGGGTAGCCGGAGTATGGATTATTTGTTGAAACACTGATCCACACCGTGTGGCTGTGAGGTGATCTGTCATTAATCAAGTTCACCTTCAGTTCTCTGAGGAGTGAATTCAAATCATTTGCTAGGATGGGATTTGAATTACACGTTTAGAAAAGTATTCAGTCAGTCGTTCCCTGACTGAACTACTCTTGGTTAGATTTCTATAAACTTTTCTAGACATGGTTCCCAGGTTTAGGGTGAAATATCTGGTGACTGTTAAATCAACTGTCCTGTGGTGACTCCGGCCACTGCCATGTAGGCAGTCTTGCCTCATCTTGCTAATCCAAAAATCAGCAAAGATGTGGAGTGTCGGTGGACCAGAGGCAGGCTGAATGACATCTGCTTGCTCAAACAAGCCACCTGTAACAGCAGCGACCTGTCAGTCAAAGCAGCCATGCTGTTAATTATGCATAACTTTAAAGCCTCAATATCATTTGAACAGGTGAGTTCTATAAAAAATTCAGACTCAGTGCGGTTTTCATGAACGGGGAAACGAGGAGACAGCCTCGAGTGGCCGTTTGAGGAACTGCAGTTTTGGGCACTCCTGCACTGGCTTCACTTCACAGCCACGGAGGTTGCTGCTTGTGATAAACATTACTCCTGCTAAACATTGCTGAGCCGCAGTTCGGCCTCACGGAGCTGGCTGTAGACTCTTAATCTTGTTCATACAAAGCTTAACTGAAATTGAGAGGAAGTCTCTCAATAACTGTAAAATGGCAGGCTAATATCTGCACTGAACTGGGGACTTCATTTTATTTCCATATGTATATTTCTCATCTTGTTCTGCTTGCAGTGGCAAATTCACATCTCAGCGTGGTAGTGAATGATCCATGCATAACTAATGCCCAACTGTAAATTACATTAATTGTTTCAAACACTGACATATCAGCACAATTATACCTGTCTCAGCAGTGCTGGCAAATGTATTATTGATCAAAATGTTCACTAGTTAAATGATATCCTTCCGTGGCCAGAAAGGTAGGAGAGGCAGCAGTGAAATAGATGCGCGGGGGGGGGGACCACCTGGTCCATTTAACTGTGATAAACTTTCCTCTCGTCCCTGCTCTGGTGTGTCACTCCGTTCAGTTTATCAAACTGACAAGATAAATCACTCGCTGTCAGGCCCATGTCTCGGCTAACTGGAGTTTAATCCTCACTTGGAAGCAGACCAGAGTAGAACTTCTGTGTTGTCACGCCACATATGGAGTAAGATATTTTATATATGAAGACATTTTATTTGAGGTAGCGCTCAAAACATATCAAGCTGGACTGTACTTTCTGGAAACATAGTGAATCATCATCAATGCCGTTGCTCTATAGGGCCTTTAAGCCGTTTTAGTTCATTGTTTTGGTGCACAAACATACATAGTTGCTCAAACGCTGGCAAAAGCTCAGTAACACATATTTTTTCCCCTAATTGTTTGCTTGAAACTTTGAATTTCTGCTGTTTCTTCCAACACAACCTCCTCTGTCGCCTCCACCTTCTCCCACTGCCAACGTCCTTTTTCTTTTAGAAATTCTGGCATCCCTTTATCTGACCAATGATCTTTTTTTTTGCCTGATTTCCTCGAGCCAATCAGTCCTTGGATGTTGTTCTTCAAATATAATTGCTATCTGAAAGGTTCAGTCTTTCACCTGTATGATTGCTTTTGGGCCCCTTGTATTAATCCCAGTAGGGAACCATTTCTAGTAATACGGCTCTGATAATCTGCCCTACCTGTCCAGCACCAAAAAAGCAATCCAAAGAGACCAAAACAGAATTTAAATGGTGTGAATTCTAGACAGAAAATATTTGGTAGGTAGCTGGAAACAAGACACGTTGCAGACGTATCTACAGGTTGTCTTCGCTAATATCATAACAACTTTATAAGCCATGGCAGCCGTTTATCTGTTCCCTAGTGCCCAAACATTTAATAATGCAGCTTTAAAGAGATAGACTACTTTCAAACCGACTTGACAGATCCTTGTGAGAAACAGGGACCTTTAGAGTAATAAGGAAAATAAGCAGAACCGGCTATATCACTATATTTAGATTTCATTCATGGCAAAGGTTGGTTCGGCCTCAGCAGACATTTAGAAAACTAACCAGATATTTCCCTCAGGACATAAAAGATGAGTGAATATTAGACGTACGTTGGCAAAAACACGACTCCAAATGAATGATAATGCTGCGTAACTGCTGGATATGTAAATATGCAACTTTTTTTTCCACAGGTTCGCCCTATCAACTTAAAAGGTGAGGACATGTTATGTTTTTTAAATACTGCAAACCTTTGCAATATTTACAGTATAATAGTCCTCTTGTGGAAAACTGTGCATATGTACATCTAGATCATGAGTGGGGAAATGGTGTACGCATGTTCTTTTTTTAAAGTCTGATCTCAGATGGAATGGATACGGAATGGACATTCTGAAACTGTAAATGTCCTCTGCACGTAACCGTTGATGATGTAAGCCCCACAAGCAAAGAGGACGTTGATGACTGCGCACTGCCTAACGTTGCATAATCCTTACTTTGTGACCCTTTTTTACTCCGCGTTGAGCCGTTTCCCTCCGACTGTTTTAATTTATGCCCGGGCTTCAAATCGCTATTGAACATTACGGAGGCCAAGTGGTGCAAGCAATAACATGAATAATCCATTGGCAGTTCCTGTTAGGCTGATAGAGAATGAGACCTCAATCACCATTATATTCTGGGGTGGGGTTGGGTGGGGGTGAAACCAGGCAGTCACAGCATTAGCCTTTCCCCCTAAAAAACGGAATATGCTATGCATATCGAAGCTGTAAACATCTGTCTTACTAAGGGTTTGGCTTGAGGATATTTCTGCAAATGTGTACTTCATGGGAGAAAGACCTATAGTTTTTTTTGTGCAGGGCTTTTTTGTATCCATAAAGAAGCCCCTAATATGAACTAGCTTAACCCCTTAAAGACACTATTGGAGCCTTTAGCACATTACCGTCTTTATCCAATTAAATCAACCAAATCTGAATCTCTCTTATTGATCATTAGCTTTTAATGTAATACAATCATGAATTGGCTAATATAAACATTTTGCAGCTTCACTGCTGTGCTGGGTTTCTACTGGTTTCACATGATAAAAATGATCTTTAGATATAACTTGTAGAACTCGGGAGTGAATAATTCCTTCTTGAAATATGAAAAAAGAAAACTCACTGCACACTTTGCAATTTCTTTGCAATAAAAAGAAAGAAAGAATATATCTAAGAGCTTCTTAGACCAGAGACCGTTTTAAATTCATCAGGCAGATCTACTGCCTATTCCAGGCACGTCTGTCAATCTGCCTGTGAAATGAAGAGCCAGAGGCTACTGACCCAGACACATCAGCTCCTTTTTGGCCATCTAACAACACTTTCTGAAGTCTTCACGCTCGCACATTAATTTCCTATTTCCAACTTGCTGCTGCTGCCGTCCACGACATTGCACATGCTCGGTCTTTGTGGGGAACAAGTATGGTTTATGCAAAGTGGCGATAACGGCGGGATGCTAAAGACTGAAAAATAAAATGAAATGTAACTTCTTCCAAATGAAACCAGAATTTCAGTCCAGTGATTACACCAGAGTTAATTAGCCTCATTACAAACAAACTGTTGTAAAAACATTTTTAAAAAAGTATATTTGTAGCTCAAAATATTGTACGTTTCCTTTTGAAGTGACAATTAATTCAAAGACATATCACATACTTCAGGAATGTGTAACATTTAAAATGCAGTGACATTTTCAATTCAACCTTTTCACGAGCATTCATGCATTTCAGATCTACTACATACTACATCATAGACAAAATTAGAATTTTAATAAAATATTTATTTATCATTCATTTGATATACATTTAAACATCTATGCTTGCTTTTGAGTAAAACAATAAAACCACAGATTGTTCCACTGCTCAGATCAATAGTGCAAACTTGTGCTAAACCTGTCAGGGAGCAGATGATTTCATGATGCTATCCGCCTCCCTATGACATTGTTCCAGTTATAAAAAAAAATGTGCTGATTAGTAACTGAAATGAATGAAACTCTAATACAATGTGCTTTGAATCCCGTACCAGAGTATATGAAATGGCAACCTTAAGGAAGACATGAAAAGTACTTCCTTTCACATATGTCCAGAAACAATAAATACTGATCGGAGTCTAGTTTACAGTATTCTTTATGAGCATTTTAAAAAAATCAGGAAGAGAATTCCTGAATATCTACCCTTAAAGTACCTGAAAACAATGAACACATTTTTACGTGACATACTGGAGTGACAAAAATACCAGTACAAAGCCTGTATGCAAAATTATATTAAAACAACTCTAATAAAAAACTCTGGATAAGAACAGCGTATTTAAGTACCCTGCTGCTTCTTTCTCCCCAAAGACTGGAGACACTGCACGTGTATTACAAGTAAGTCATCGCAGGTTCCTTATTAAAACAACAAATACTCCAACCTGATTGTCTGGAATACAAAAAGTGTCCCTTTATAATAAAAAAAAAAAAAAATCAGCTATGAAGTCTAAAATCTCTACAGGGCAAAGTGGATTCAGTGCATTTTCCACCACAGCATTCGTGACCTGATTGTGTGTTCCCTTGGCAGTCGTGAACAAACATTGGCATTCGTTCGAAAAATACAAAAGGCGAACCTGTTCCGCAGATTTATCGTTCCCCCATTTCCACATTCTTAATATGCAGTTTGTAAACAGATGATGGTTCGGCGTTGACCTGAGTCTGTTTGTCATCCAGCTCATTGTCTCCACAGGAGTGTGTTAAATACGAGTCGCTAATTAGACGCTAATCACGGAATGATATCGGGAGTGCTGTGTTGATCATCTTCTCTGTGTGACATCTTGTTGAACAGACATGATGCTCTGTTTTAACTTCTTGGTAAACAGGTGACTGGCTCTCCCGCAGTAAGTATTTGTGGTGGACTGTAGCGACGCTTCCAGCGGGTGAAGCAGTGAGGTCTCCATGTTCTCGCCGAACGGGTACTGCGATGAAGAGAAAAACGATGTTAGATCTCTAATTTCAGGTTTTATCAGAGCTTTGTATACGCACGGGTCTCTAATTTCAGCTCGTCTTCTGTTGCTGAGATTACTCAAGTAAAAGAAAACATCAAAATATGCTTTTTAAAAAAACAAATGAAGCTGAAGCGTGTGTTTCCACACCTGTTGCCGCCCGTGACGGTCATGACGGAGAAATAAGAACCGCATTCAAATCACAAGAATTAAAATGCCACATTTATCACTGTCAGTTCAAGACAATAACATTCTGCATTTGACTCACATCTGTCAATTTGGTGTGTGTTTGGATGATGAATATCTATTACCACAACTACACAAGAATGGGCTCAGTAAGGCGTGACAGCGTTGGCGAAAGCTCCAGCTGCAGCATTCCAGATATGCTTTATTGTTGCATGTTTGTGTGTCGCCAAGTGAACAAAAAAGATAAAACTTTGAGCGCTTCACTCAGTTCATGTTACTTTCTGTCTCGTCATTTATGTAAATACGGTACACACAGTACGCAATGCAGTCTTTCTGCTCTAAGACTGAGGTGCAGCATTCTTTTACTGCTCTAGTAAATAAGAAGAAATCACTATTTTACAGCATCTCGTTTGACTCCAGTTTGGCCAAGCATTAGGTTACTCAAAGCACACTTTCTTTATTATCTTTCATATACTGCAGCAGGCAATAAAACACCATTAACAGCGTCCTATCGATTTTTATGTGGATGCTGCTGGTGCGCTGTCCACACAACCATCATGATCTCTCAAACTAGCATCAGCACTAAAGATTTTACAACTCTTCTGTGGGCTTGGCTGGGTAATGGTAGTGCCCTTTATTGCAAGCTCCTCCGCTGGCTGGCTGGGAGAGCCTGCCTTGGGAGCTGGACTGGCTAAGGAGCTCTTGGTGGGATGGAAATGAGAGTTTCCTCCAGAATCGCCAGCTCCAGGCTTTAGGATGCTGTCCTCGGAGGACTGAGTGGGAACAAAGTGGGAGGGGGCCTGAGGAGCTGAAGTAACAGGAAGTGCTGATAAAAGCTTCAACAAAATATAGTTTAGAATAACAAAGGATGAAACAGTCTCAGTTGGACTGGGCTCTTTATTTCTAATGCGCCAATTGCATTACAAAGACCTGTATCATGCATTTATCTGGTTAATACTGGACACCTTTTATGCTTACTAATGACAAACTGCGGCACTCGTCCACCTCGTAAAATCAGGTGGAGTCCAGTGTGTGCTGTTTCGGGATGCTGCATGTGTGTTTGTGCTGTCTGAGAGACTGATGGAGGAATAAGGGCCGAGTGGCCCATAATGAAGCCTGCTCGTTTACCTAATGGCTGAGAACATTGCCCGCACTGATAGTGGCCGGGCTGGGCCCTGTGGCGGTAATGGATGGAGACCAGCTAATGAAGCTTCCCCTGCTCCCCCGATTGCTGCCTGCATGTTGACCGCCGTGCTGAAATCAACACGAGCGGATCGAAGGTGAGCGGCTAGAGAGCTCTCCAGCTGACTTGCTCGCTCACCGATGACGGACTTATAAGCTCTGATTGCAGAAAAGGTTTTAGAGTAAACCTGACAGATGTCATGCTTTTTTTAAAATCCAAGTTCTACTTTTTTTTTTTGAAGCGGTGGAAGTACCCTGCAGGGTGTCGTACCAAGTTGAGGATGCTACAATCTGATAATGTTTAGATTTTACAGCAGGTGTAAACAGACCACACCAGCTGTCCCAACGCACAAATCCAACAGAAAGATATTAAGGGATGAGGGTGCTGAGCTTTCTTATGGATTCAGTGGAAAGTCTGAAACCAAAAATAAATTGCTGCCTCTTGTTGTTTTTTATTGTTGTCCAAAAACTATTAAAAACACATCAGTGAGCAACACGGCTGGACTGACTGACACGTTTCTTCATTATGACGACCACGGGCACTGTAATTTATTTTGAGTTAGTCCCACAGACACCATCCTGCTACCATAAATACTAAACTGGAGCACCAAGACTGCGGCAGGAAAAAGCCTGACAAATACACTATTTCCTCCTGTTCCAGTAATACTTGTGAATAATTATACGGCCCTGGTGTTCTAGTGAATTAATTACTGGTTTCAAAACCTGTTTGTTTTGTAAGATTTATGATTTCAGTAGGAGGGAATGGGCTCAGGTTCTGGGCTTCTACAGTCTGGGGAAGTTAGGAAGTATTCGAGATGGACCAGTGCATTGTTGGATTTGGTCATTTCATGGGATTTATAGAATATTAAAAAAGAAACAGCCTCATGCTTCATGTATATTTTATATATGTATATTTCCTCTTACCTGTGGCTTCGTTGTATTGGAAAGCGGTTATATTCAGTGACAAACAAACATGGACAGAACAACCTAAAAGGTACACACAAGATCTACTGTTCTTGGTGCTGGTGGTGTATTAACATAAGTTAAGGCCTCCAAACGTTGGTACTGATATCTTCACACTCCACAATAAGTAATGTACTCAGAGAAATGTTCTAAAAATCCTTTTTAGTTCACAACATCACGATCGGCTGTCTCAGGGGTCGAAGCAGGATGGGGCTGATTGGTCCAGTTTGGGAGAGCTAAGACAGGATGACGGAAATGTTTAACAGACTATTGATTAAGCACTGGTGGACGGAAGCATCCGTAAGAGAAAAGCAATGGCCCGGAGTGGCTATTGATAATGTAATGACTTAGTAAATGTTTCTCCAAATAGTCTGGTCTACCAAAACAATGGCCCTCTGAAGAAACAGAGGCACCAGGAAGAAAGCCTATAAAAATGCTCACTCCCCACTACAATAAACAAAAGTCTTTCAAATATTAATTCACCTTACATTTAGTTTCTCAGTTGGCTGTGTCTGGAATAGATCTTGGCGAGAAAACGTCTCCATATGGGATTGTGATAAAACTGAAGTCAATAAGGATGATAAACGTTTGACGTTTTTTTCCCGTCCAACAGGCAACAGCAGAAATAAACAAGACAACAGCCAGCCAGTCTGCAGTTTTTGGCTTGCGTGTCCAAGTACAAATCCCTCTCCTACCACAAAGAATAATTTGAGTTAACAACCAGTGAAGAAAGATGGAAAGTAGGAGAGATATGGGTGGAACCTAAAGGCCTGATAGTGACATTTGCCTCTTGGCCTGTGGGGAGGAGTTCATCCACAATAACAGAGCAGCAGCGCTCACAGCAGAGGACTCAAACAGACTTGCTGCCCCATTTCAAACCACACCCGGGTTGTTGTACATCCGTACGGAGCTCACTATAGGGAAGTGCTGGAAGTGACCTTGCGTCACCTTTAAAAGCAGAAAGAAGCGTTGACAAAAGGGTAAAACTCTTAATTAGATAGACGTGGTGGACACATCTCAAAAGTGATAAAGTAACAATATGTCGGTTGATGCCAACCAAGACAGGAAACTCAACAAAACTTTTCCATCAGCTTAAAAAAGGCACCATCCCAGCTGTCACACCATTATTTCAATATGTTACAAGGCAAGTGAATTGCATCATTTTGTTAAGGCAGAGAATATATTACAACACTGATTTAACCCTTTAAACCAGCCCGTCTCTGGAATACTCTTGACAAAAACTTTTTTTTTTGTCACAGCAGAGGCTCGGAGAAGCCATTTCAATTTAAAGAGGCTGTCTCTACCTTTTGGATGGCCTCGTAGACAGCTCGAAATGCTGGCTGCTTGTCATCGTGGTAAACTCCCCTGTTTCCATGGAGAATGAAGACACCTTCTTGTTCAGCCTGTTGACAGTTGCTGCCATAAATGCAGTGGTCTGGACGGTAGTTCCACTGGCAGGGGACCACATACAGGCTTTCTGTAACACAGCAAGAGACATGACTGGTTTGGTAAGGATTATTAAAAAAAACTGGATTAATTTGATACAAACCCTCAAATATTTGACTGTTTGATGGTAAATGTCCAAAACAACAAATATGTTTGTGTCATACATAACATTAGATTCACATCTAAAATTATTCCATGCATGCGGTTACACAAACCTGGGTTATGGTGAAATATGATATTCAGAAGGTCCTGGTCACCCCAGGTGATATTGAGTTTATACTTCTGGAGAAGGGGCATCAGGATTTCCTCCCACCGCAGTGCAACTGTTGTCATGTCGTTCTAAAAAAAAAGAAAAGGGAAAAACACAGCAATCAAGAGAGCATTCATATAATTTTACATCAGGAAACCACGAACCTGCAATTCTGGAAAATGAATCCCTTTGTCAACACTTCACATCAAATCAAAGACACTCTTCTGTCACTCTATTGAATATGTGATGTTTGGAATAGTATGGAAAGAACTGCAAGAGTGACCTCAGCTGGTTAATCTTGGTGGTGCAGCTACAGCTACTGCTGAGAGCTCCTCAGATACTAAATTTTAGATGTTGATGCTTAGCATTTCTGGAGACTGTTTCAAACAGCAGTTACCTCACAGGCAAGCACTTTTCTACCAGTTTATTAAACTGTCAAGCTGAAGTATAAACTTTTAGCAGGTAGTAGTAGACAGTGGTTAACATTCTGAAATAATTACGCAAGGGTGCATTACCTTAAAAAATTTCTCCCTGAGGCGTGTCATGTTCATGAGCATGACTCCTGAGTTGATGCCTGTTTTGCCATAGTAAGGGTGGCGAGCGAAACGGTTGTACCAGCCGATGCGTGGCTCCTCGTGCTCTGGAGCCATGGCAGCTAATTGGCTCGAATTGAAATGAGAAAGAAGGGCCCAGATGTCCTCCACCGGCTGCAGAAAAAGGATATCTGTGTCCACGTATAGCAAAGAATCCACCTCCTTCAGGATCAGCTGGAAACACACACACAAAAAAAAAAAAACATATGAGCACAACGGTAATTATTACAAATTACATGCACGATGGATGACTCTAGACTTACAGGCAGGAAGAGCCTCTGAGAGGCACAAGGTTTGAAGAGCTTCTTCCACTCATTTGCATTCTCCTTGGGAAAAGTGATGGGGTATATGGTGAAGTTAAATTTGGTCTGAACTGCCCTGGGCCAAGAGACCAGCTTTAAAAAAGAAAGACACAAACAAACAACTATAATGAACATTTTTAAACAGAAAAACACACACGTATCACTCCTTCTTGTAAAAGAATAATAAATTCAACTTAAATCTTGATACTTCGAATCCAATCTTCTTTATTGAAGGGTCACTAAGAAATTCATATAACATGATTCATTTAGTTGTAACAGCACGTCCATAAAATGAACACACAGGTACGTGAACGTGAAGACACTTACGGCATTCCTGAAGCTGTCATGTAGGTTATCCTCGGCAAAGATGTAAAAGTGCAGAGGTTTTTTGCTGAGGAGAACAGCAGACTTCAGCATGGTGAGAGTCTCCTCTAGCCGGGGGCCACAGGCCACCACGGCCAAGTGACTTCTCTCATCGATACGTTTCTTGGCTGCAGACTCTGACCTCTCTCTAAGAGCCAAGACAAGGTAAAACGTATCAGTAATCAACCCCACCTTTTCTACTTACAACAGCATGGAAACGCTGACAAGTGGAAGAGAACAAAGTAATGAAGAGGTCAGCAGCTGTGTGATACTTGGCCCTGCAGGATTGGACCTGTGATTTGGATAATAATATAATAATAATAATAACAATAATCAGTAATGTTTCATGCTGCGTCCATGTGCTCCTTGTAAACTACTACTTTAGAGTTTACAAATCAGAAAAATACTGTATAACCACCCATTTCCAATCATATCCCTATATACATGGCATAATATAGCAAGATATCATATTATAATCTGATGATGCCAGCATAGGTTTAACTGAAGCAAGACTGACTTGAGAAAACTGACTGCATTACTGTTTGTAGGATAAAGAAATGTTTGATGCTGACGCCTAATGAAGCATTTGCATGATAAGAACTGCCTGAACTCATAACATTTAAGAGTAGTTACAAGGGTCACTGAACGCAGCAGTTGTTGTGAACTGTGGACCTATAGGAAATGGGTGAAAGCATAAAGTTGAAGTTGAGAACATTGTTATCTTTGTTCAGAGATGCACAAAATCAGTCATACCTAAGAGGTGATTCCAATAAGCAGTTCACTCCACAAACATCAGCAGGCTGTCTCCAATATGGATTCCAGTAAGAAACTGCCAGTGATTTACACCTGACAGGATAAAAACATGATCTTTGGGATCCTTAATCTATTAATCAAAACAGTGCTATATGTTTTGAGGTGATACTACATAGATTTGTCCTTAACTGCCTCCTAAAGTTAGTAGGTTTAACAGGTGGCGGACCTTTTAATCCAACCAAAAGCTTACAGGGACACAGAATTAACCAATTAGCAGCAACGTTAATGGTTAATCAGTTCACCAACTCGCTAACAGGTGGCTGCTAATACATTTGTACAAGTTAGCATTACACGTTTTCAGTACAAACCATGGGTTTAAACAATTAAACACAATTAAAACGCTCAATGCACCGTATTAGTATGTATACTTTATCCAGCTACGTTAGCCCAGTAACGTTAACTTCTGTGCTGTAAACGTTAGCTTGGTACCGTTAGCTGTAACGTTAGCACGTCAACCAACGTTTGTATTGTGTGTATTATTTAACCAAAAAACTACACTAAGTGTATAGAAACCTCACGTGTATCTACATCCAGCTACAACTTAAAATAAAATTACAAATGAGCTCAATTGTGGAGTTAAATGAACGCTAGGTGACAGATTAGCTTGCTGGCTAAAGCTACCTGTCAAGCCCTTCACGGTCTCGAAGGCCTTCCAGTCCTGGTGTTTTCCTGATAAGGTGCCCGCCGGCGTCATGCTCTCTCAAGCTCCAGTCGTCTCTGTCCTCCAAGGTGGAGGCTAGTTGATTGAACACATACAAGAGCGAGAAGAAGGTGAAGAGCACGCAGAGGAGAAATGCGTGAAGGTAGCATCGCATTTTGCGTTTCAAGTTTTTTTTTTATGCGCTAACGGAACATTTTTGTTAATCTTCGCTACCATTTGATGTGCTAGCAGCTAACTAATCCATCTCATATATCAAGTCAGAAGGTAAGCCAAAGAGCACAGTTGGTGTTGACAGTTTTCCGCTCCACCCACTTCTGTTTCACACGTTTGGTTTGATCTACCACCATCTGTCAGGTCATGTGTTTACACCTGACAGCTACATGTTCACATTCATAAACTAACTATTTACATTACAGCGAGGTGGGCTACGAACGACTCGAAACTGGCTGCAGAAGAAGTACATAAATCATTCATGTCAGACAGGATGGGCATCATTAAGGTGGGGACATAGTTAGGAAGTGACTTTTGGCAGTTTTAACTGAAATCCCAACTTCTTTGCATGTGGTTGAGATGTATGCAAATAATGTCCTTCATAAATTAAATCAAAGAAGTAGTATCCGCAAGATATACTTTAAGAAAGCAGCACTGTGTGCTGTGCAGCCGCTGTCGATGATTAATCTGCAAAGTGCATGGCTGTAAAATGAATAGAACTGAGAAAAGGTTTTGCCTCAAGAATTAGTTTTGTGTCTGTTAAAAACGCATGTGTTTACACTGAAAAATTAAAAACATCCAAGTATCTACAACTTATTTTATTTAACATTATTTTACAATATAAACCATTCTATAGATTAAATCATGCTCAACTCTACCAAGTGAAGGAGAAGCATAGTTAGAATAATTATTCAATATTTGTACTCAAATGTTAAACAGTAAAACAAATAACCGCATCAAATGGCATAAAATGAGAGCTGGATGAGGCCAGTCACCGACAGTGTTATGATTGACTGATAACGGCAAAGTGGAAATAATGCTAAGATAATGTTATCATGAACGTAGGATGCCATTAAGTGCAAATAATGATAACAAAGTTCAAGATTAAAACTACAATTCTGAGATGACTTCTTCGTATTTTCTTCCGTAATGTGTCACTCATTTTGTGCAGCGACGACCGACTGTGTGCGATGCTGATGTAACACAGAGGTCGCCACTAACGTGGCACAGTTCCACTGATATCCGGGATTTAATGCTACAGTTCCTCTTTTCAGTTCATCATGGTAGATATTGCTGCCACAGTTCTTTGATGCAGCACACGTCCTGACTCCTGAATTCTTTACCATCATGGGAAGGCAGTGAGAAAGTACAACCCCCTGAATGGAGGTGAATGCTATCATATTGGCATTTATAGTCGTGTTTAAAAAAAGAAGAAGAAGAAGAAGGAGGAGGGAAAAAAAATGTGCATGTTGAAGTTTAATCTCTGGTTGAGGCTGTTGAGAGTGCAGAAGAACGGGGTTGTGCGAAACTGGAAGTGTAAAGGTTAGTGAGTCTCTCCGTTAACCGACGAGCCTTCCCCGTGCGGCGAAGAGCATCTGGAGACCCCTCGTTCAGTGTTATCGGAGCTTGAGCCGCTTTGACTGTGTTGGTCTGCTGAGGCGGCATTTGTAGGAGTTGACATGGGTTTGGCTTTCTCCTTAAAGTCTGTGATTATTACAGTCAAGTCTCCAACTGTGACCTCTAGATGCTGGGCACTGCTCCGGTCTATGTTTTTTAACCTGGGCCTGGTGAAGAGACAAACAAAAAAGGAAAAAAAAAAACAGATTTGAAAACTGCTTGGAGGACAATAAATAGTTCAGTGGGTGGCAAAGATATAATGAGTTCATTACCTCAACTTTTTATGGCTTTTCTTTTTCAGTGTTGGTTCTTTATCGCTTTTGTCTTTCTCCGATTTTTCTTTCTTCTCCTTTTTGGGGTGTGTGGGTGGAGCAAACTGCTGATTTACTTGCTGTGCAACCAGTTGAGACACAGGCCGTGGTTTTCTGAAAAAGACACGAAAAAAGTCACTGACCTTTGAGTTACATTTATATCACTGAAACTGCAAGTAGGGCAGCATGTGGCTTGCACTGCTGAGCTAACTAAAACTGTAGCTATTCAATATGTCAACGAGAAGCACGGGGGGAGCTTACAACAAAGATTCAAATTGGAAATTCCTGCCCAAAGTGTAAATCCCCAAAACCCCGGTAGTAAAACAGTAGTCACATTAGCATATTTACATTGACAACAGATAAACCTTGCTGTTATTATTACTCTACAGTCTTAGTACAGGCTTAAGTATAACCTGTGCACATTCTGTTTCATTGAACAGTGTTTCCTTCATGCAGTGCGGGTGTAGTAACATAAGAGGACTTTCACCCAAAAAAGTAGAGTAACTTTGGAAGATACCCACTTGATTTTATTCTTCAAAGTTAGTCTTTTTCAGTACCAAACTCCCCATATTGCCCCCCCCATCGTTTCACAGCCAGTATGAACAGGATTACAGCAAACAAACATGCTGCCTTCCTGTGAACTTGTATATTAATACTGGTATTAATACTGTAAAACAACCACTATCTGCCTCTTTTTTTTTCATGATGTAGAAACCACTTTAATTCTGCTGTCTGTGAGAGGAAGTCTCAAACACAAGTTCACCATGAAGTGAACTGATTTCTGTTTTCTGGTACTGGTTGTGTGTAATAAAAAGTGTAATCTTTATGCAAACCCCAACATATGACATTATAGTACTGAAGAACTTTTCTTCTACGTCCATTATTTTACAGTTCCAAGTTACTTTCTTTGTTTCAGGAGTACTGGTGAAACCTCTGTGACCCGCACTCCCTTTCTCTTTTGGTGAGTAAATACGGTTCAGTGGATTTACTGCACTCTATGCTAATTCAAGGCTTCTCTGTGGCTTGTGCCCTCCCATCCTGTCCTCAAGTACCCAAATATACCAGTTCATTAGGTACAGCGAGCTTAAACTAATGCAGTGTAATTCAACAGCTCTGCAGTAAATCCCACCTTCCCGCCTCATGTAGGGATGTAGATTATATTGTGTTACACTGGGGGGTGTTTGTAGTATTTAGTGTGCCTTACCCTCAGTGATATAAATGTGGTGGGGGGTGGGATATTAAACTATCTCAGTATAATGGAATACATGGAATAAAGGTGTGAAAATACTTATTTTATTAGATTTTTTCCCTAAATAGATGTTAGATTTGCTAAATCCTAAAGATAATACTGGCCCTGACCATGGACTACAGTCTCCAAAAGGTCCGTGAAGCTGTACAAGAACATTAAGTCATGAATGTAGGACTTATTTCAGGGCTACTGTAATAAATCCATGTCATGAACAAACGTGCAAGTGAATTTACTTTTTTATTAATGCATGAAGAGTTCTGCAGTGTTCCTGTGGTGAAAAACAAACAGCCTTACCGGGTGGACGTCCCCTTCCTGACATCACACATCAAGCACTTGAACGCCTCAGCGCTGTTCCTGAACGTGCAGACGCTACAGTCCCAGTACCCATCGTCGGAGGATGGCTTAGACTGTCTTTTTGGCCTTGAGACAAAAAAACGAAACAAAACAAAAACACGCCACAGCCTTTAAATTGTTTCAAAGGAGAAAACGGTTAGATAAAGACCAGCAGAACAGGAAAGAAGCGGCTCGTTTTCGCCCCAGAAGTCAGTCAATGAGGAACAGGGAGCTTTCAGTTGAACAGCACGGGCAGTTGCCCCGTATTAAAGGAGCAGCCAGCCGCCATGAGCAGTTCAGTAAAATGCTCCATCCATTGACCGAGCTTTCTGTAACCAAATGTCCCGAGAACGTCTTCATTCAAATACACTAGCGAGGGTTTTACCTTGTGGGGCTCTTCTTGTCTCCCATTTTAGGAAACGTGTGCTCAGCGGAGTTGAAAAAAGGTCCAATGTTACAGGTTGAGAAAAACGCATTTAGCGCTAGCTGCTACTCAGCTGTCGTTGAAACGCCTGTCGAAGGACGGTCACGTGACGCGGCGTCACCCAATCGGTTGTAATGTAATCACAACAGAGAGACGGCGATCGACGCGACGCGACGCGACGCGACGCCGGCGACAGAAAAGACGCTTTGTAAAGTGTCGCACGATCAAATGAGCCTCATCGATCCCGCACAGGGGAGCTAAACTGTCACCGCAGCAGGAGGCAGCACGGTGACACACGCATAGCGCCGAGCTGCCTTCATTAACAGCCTCTGAAATAGTCAAGGAGAGTGCCACGAAATGTGGTGAGGCACAACTTATCAAAGAAAGTGATGAAGTTAGAGAGCAAGTTGTTAATTTTATTTTTACTATGCAACATAGTTTTATCTACCTCGTGTTTTTTTTTTTGGTGCATATTGTATGCCTGTGTTGTGTCTGCAATATTTGTAACTGCGGCTGCAACGCAAGAAGTCAGAAGAGTAAGTTAAGTAATCTGGCTTTTACTTGAACTATATTTATATTTCTTTCTGTTTATATAGTTGAATCTGTTACAACGTTTTCACGTGTATTTATTTATTTGGTTAGTATTTGTGTATTCATGTATATTTAACTACCTGTATATTATTATGCTTTGCTTTTATTCTATTTTATCTAACTATTTATACATTTATACATTTACACTGTCTGTCTGTCTGTCTGTCTGTCTGACTGACTGACTTGAATTTCCTTCGGGATCAATAAATCAATAATCTATCTATCTATCTATCTATCTATCTATCTATCTATCTATCTATCTATTGATTGTTCATTTTATTTTACAGCTACACTTAGAAACATTTCAGATTAAAAATAAGACATACATATATTGAGTTAACTCAGGTTATGGATTCAATGCATGCATTCCCACCAGTGTTTAAACTGATCAGATTTAGCTCCACACTGACAAGCTGCACCATTAAAACGCTGTTATTATGAATATTATGAGTATTGTGATAACACCGACAGGGGTCCATAGTGCTGTTCAATCAGTACTTATGCTACATAATTTCCAATACATTTAACCTTAAATTAAGCATCTATAAATTGAGTTTTTAAAAAAAATACTTTTATTTATCTTCCACACTTGGACATCGGAAAGTCTAGACGCTACCGCCTGTCGCCACCAGGTGGGGGTAGCAGCTCACTGTCTTCAGGAAGCACCTTGCCCAGCGAAGAAGAGCACGGAGGCAAAACACTTGTGGTGTGCGTGTGTTTCTGCTTTCACTGGCACAAAACGTTGACTCGGGTTAACGTGTCCTTTAGTCATATGAGGAATATGTAAAACGCACTCTGCGGTCAGGGGGGGATTCAAATCAGTATTTGGTGAGTGTCTTATGCGCTTGTGCTACGTTGCTAGCTAGCTCGGTTTGCTAACAACAGTGCTAATTGACACCGCAGTCATTAGCACTGAGAACAGCGACTCTGTCACATGAAGTCTTTATTTATTTTGGATGAAAAGGCAGTGGCACCTTCAAAATATCTTTTATCTGTGTGTCTAAATAGAAGTTTTTGTTTTCCTTCTCATAGCTGCGTCGTTCTCTGTGAAGACATCTTGAGCATATCATCCCTTCAAGACTACTGACAGGCCAGTGAGTGATGTGTTTGCCTAGTATGAGGGGGGGGATCGTGTCAGCGTATGAGTGAAGGAGTAGAAACTGTCCATCTGTTGTATAGCCTAATTGCTTTGCAAGCCCAGATGACAGCTTCGACCTCCCATCCTCTGTCAGCACCTGAGTGGTCTGCCTGCAGCCTGGCAACAGAGCGCAGCCTGTCGAATGTGTGGAAATGTCAAAACAGAAGCTGTCCGACTTTCCTGGTGTGGAGGAGAGGAAATCTAACACTTTGCATTAAGACATTCCTGCACTGGATGTTACACTGACCCTGCACCCATGCTGCCTCTATTATTCAGTCCTATTCCAGTTCACATCAAAACTTTCTCAATAGAAAGGTTAAAGCTTTGTTACATGTTCCACTGACTTTATATGTACGTACTTTGAACTCTGACTAACACACAAACACTCTGTTTTGTTGCAGTGGCATACCGGCGTGGTCGCAAATCAATTAGAGAGGAATACGAAGACCGCTTTCTAAAAATGGATACAAGAGAGGTAAGAGAAGGTGTTGTTTGACTTCAGCCCCCTTCGTGGGAAAAAAACTGGTTAGTTAGTTAGTCTTTAGTGTCATGATTCTTAAGTTGCAGTCTTGTGGTAAGCTTCTTGTATCCATTCACATTTTCTCACATTTGTTAGCCACTGTTTGAGGAGATCACAGTGTTGGTTTATGTATGTATGTATCATAATGATGGGGGCTGTTTTTCAGCTGTTTTTGTCATCTCAGTCTGGCTGAATTATGCTTAAATTCCATTATTCATGTTCTGCGATGCTACAAACCAAGCCATTCCCATTATTCTGTAAGGACCAGTACATTAGGACATCTTTATTTGAGCATGACAGTATTAAACGATGAAGATCTTGCAGAGAAATTACTTGAAACAGTGTCAGCTGTCATTATAGGAATATGTTACTGTAAGCTAGGTATGTTCAGACCTTCTACCCCCACATCTCATCTTGTGTAAACGGTTATATTTTAAATTATTCGTAATCCTGATCTGTTGGCCTAACACGTTGAATTACAAAATATGATATTGTGTCATTTCAGGTGACGGTCCATCGAGTTGTCAATATTGTTGAAAAGAGGAACCCAATGTCTCAGTCAGGGATGGAGCTTGACAGAGGCTTTAACGATGACAAGTTGTACGGTGGTCCCCGAGGTTACCAGGACATGAGAGACCCTCACGGCGAAGGCGGTTACCCACCCAGCGATCATCGATTTTTTGATGATAGTCCCAACTATGGCAGTTTTCGCAGATATTCCCCACCCCCACGAAATGTAAGACAAGCTTGGTATGCTTAGTTTGTAGTTTGTAAGTGATGGGATGACAGACAGATTACAGTTTTGAATAGTCTGCTGATTTATAGCTAATCGAGTAGAGACTTGTCAGACAGTTGATAGCATGTCGTTCATTTAATTGGTTCTCGTTGCCCATTTTGTAGTTTCTAGTGTTATTCGCAATAAACCTCATGGGCAGGATTTTCCAGTCATAGAAAAACACCTCCATCGGCTACTAGGTGCGAAAACTCCACAGGGAACCTTTGAGAATGTTGTAATTGTGATTTTGTTTTCAGGATGGCCCGTACTCCCAACAGTGTTATGGCAGAAATGATCTGAGGCATCACTTAGTCCCAAGGTGAGTCATTTCTGTTTATCATGTACTATCGTGTGTAATCATCAGTCACTTCGCTGACTCTTTTGTAATACACAAAACTGGCCTCTAGGTGGAGGCAGACTTCAGCCTGTGAACGGTGAAGCTCATGAGCGTGATCACGATTTAATGACCCTTATGGTGTGTGGATTTCTTTGCATGTAACATAACTGGAAAGAAAACGGGTTAACCAAACTTAAGAAATTACTTTAAATTGTTTTTTTTTTCAATGATTTACTTCCATCTATTAGTAAAGAATATAATATCAGTTATTACAATCTGTTTGCCAGAAGCCTTGGCAGAAAAGTAAAGCTTTGTGAAATGGAAGCATATTTCAGTCATCTGTGACCACACAGCTCTTAAGGTAAGCTCAGGAGTTTAACCCTACACAGCACAGCTCTCTCCCCTGGCCGCTCCAACAGTCTGCAGGCCTGGGCCCTCCTTTCCAGGAGTCAAACCAGGCTAGAGAAAGGGACAAAGGGCACTAGTGTCTACTCACTCAGCCAAACTCCCCCGCCCTACACCCCTTACCCCACCCTGAGAGGAAAAACAGCTGGACCACTCCCTCTTCAGTCAAACACCCACACACATCTCTGTTATTCTGAGCAGTCCATGTCCCGGGTCTCTTCTGGTTCGGCATTAAATAATAATTGAAGTCCTAAAACCTAAAATCTGTAATGGCGCATAGAAAGTTAGGAACATATTGTTAAAGTTCTATGTAAAAACATGGCTACTATAAAAAATAATTTTCCGTAGATAAACTGCAGAGTTTTATTTTGCCACCTGTCAATACATCTGCAAATACTTTTGTAGGCATACTAAAGTCACCATCACACCTTTTATTGATGAAGTGTTGGTGGCAATGGGTAATTCTGCATTTGAACTTTCAGCTTAAATTTGCTTCAGTTTTTTTAGACGCCTAACCAGACCCTCGACAATTTACATTTATGATGATGCTCCAGGCATTAGTACATGGAGGTGACATTTTTTAAGGCTGTAGCTAAACCAGTTTTCTAATAAACATTAAACACATTTTGTTTGGGTTGGACTGAACAGATCTGTGCAGTACAAATGTACTGTATGAATTAGAACAATGTCAAAGTTAAAGCTGAGGTGAGATTCTTTTCAATCTTTTTAGCACCAGTTTCCCTCTTTGAGTTACTAACCTTACAGTGGAGGAAACACTTGGAAGGAATTCTGTACAAAAATAGACTTTTCCTTTTAAAGACTCCTACCTGAAGTGATTCACTTACTACAGAAGCTTCATATTCACTTAAGATAAACAGAAGGACGACTGTGGATTTTAACCCCCACCCCCATTTACATTGGAAGCACATTAGGAGTGGATCCTGGCCAGTACTAACAGGAGGAATGATTACCACGACCAAAAACTGTTTGACTGAACATTTGGACACCTGACTGTTGTTTTAAGACAGACTTGAAAAAATTTGAACCTGCACTTTTATGGCACCCATGTAATAAAAATCAGTCAGTTTCATGAGAACAGTATAAGTTAAGTGTTCGGGGTCAGTGGAAGTTTATGCTTCAAGTTCACTGTCAAGAGGCAGCTTTCCACCTCTCCCATCATCCTGTTTAACAGACAGCAGGGCAGGATGTCTGTCCATAGGATTCATTCTTGCACACGGTCAGCTGCACCTCTGCTTTGCTCCCTTGCAGACGTTTTAACCCCAGATTATGAAATTAGTTAACCGTCCCTGCAAGCTCCTTGTGATGAACGGTCAGAAGTTACCGTGCTAAATGCAGCCATGTCTTGTTCTTCTAAACTTTTTTAATCCGCCCAGTAAACTATTATTTTTAAACGAGTCAGGCCTTGTGCAGTTATCAAAGACAGCAAAGGAAATAAAGAAGAAGATCTTTAGAGAAATAAAGATAAAGTCTCTTATTGCATTGTTCTGCTAATGTCTCCGTGTGGTAATTATCTATTTCTCGTACAGATCTCTGCTTCTGCAATAACACTCGGCCTTTTAACTCTGTCTAATTCCTCAGTGAACGCCTGGCTGGTAATGGTTGATTTGCTCCTTGTAAAATTATTTTTTTCCAAATTAAAGTACACAACTTTTTTTTTCTATTATCTCGAGTCTTTTGATGTTAGTTGTGTACTGCACGGATGGCAAATGGCAGGCTTAGTCTTTGCTACTTCAAACAGACCATGAGTCGTAAAAGTTTGAGGCCTTGTTAGACCTGCTCTTTGTTTGAGATGCTGCTTGAGTTCACGCTGAGGTCATGACAACCAGGTGCCTTTGGGTCATTTATACCTCTGGGCCTAAAGGCTGCCGTTCAGACACAAGCTTGTAAGTCTGAAAAACTGTAAAATGAGGTGCAATATATAGAAATTAAGTTTCAGTGCTTGTGTTAGGCATATCACGTGTTCCATAACTGCTCAGGACTACATTACATGGGTGAATAACAGGGTTGGTGGCAATGCTTTGTGACTCCAGCTCTATATTTAGGCTTAAACATGACTCTGCCTCCAATTGAAAACAGATAGTAGTGAAACAAGCCCAAAATTGGCCCAACTGTCAGCCAACTGTTGCTTGTGCCAAAGCAGAAGATTGCCTCTATTCCACAAATTGATCAGTGTGCCAGAGTGCCCCACTGAGTCTGAATCTTGAACTCTTTGTGGTTTTGTCTGATTTATTCTGTTTCCATTACCCATCGGAAGGCACTCGCTGACGAATACCCAACTGTTTTTCTTCTTCTTCAACAGTAGTGATGAAAATGATCCATTTTTGAGTTTACACTTAAGACGTTTCTGAGTCATCGAGGAATCATTTTTCATGTTTTGCCCCGAGCTGTACTCACCAACCAGTTTGCAGAGCA
Source organism: Nibea coibor (assembly GCA_023373845.1). Lineage (NCBI taxonomy): Eukaryota > Metazoa > Chordata > Actinopteri > Sciaenidae > Nibea > Nibea coibor. Next base: position 20,841,076 of record CM041721.1, read on the forward strand.
GCGTTGACAGTCGTTAATTTGTCTGTATTTTTTATGTTTTTCAGGAAAAGTAGCCGAGGTGGCGGCTATTTCCGCAACAGAGGTCGAGGATCGGGCCCTCCTTCAAGGTCAGTACCAGACAGAAAACCCAAATGACTGAGACCAAATCCCAAATTCCCAATCAAAATTGACCAGAAGCTATTGTATTCATTGAAATTCAAACATTTGAATGTTGTGTTGAGACAAAGCTGAGCTGTAAAGTCTGAAAATTCATCATCAACTCTGTCAGAAGGTGAATGTGTTCCTGCCTCAAGCTATCATGTGCAAACACACATTGTAAATGCATTAATAGACATCATTGATCTAAAGCTAAATCTTCTATTGTGTCACCAGTATCTGCACCGCTCTTTTGCATACTTTCACAGAGAAGACCGCAACGACTACAGGATTTCTCCGCCTGTCAAACGGGACCGCTCTCCCGGAAGCAGGGAATCCCAGCGACCAGTCCGCTCTGGATCAAACACCAGCAACAGGAGCTTCTCCCCTGACCGGGACAAAGGCTATGGCCAGCAGCACCCCCAGAAAAAGCGTAAGTAAAGAAAAATCTTCAGAGGACCTCGATCAGATCAAGTTTACAGATTTGCTTTGAGTCTAGACAAACTTTCTGTCATGCGTTTCTCCACACCTACTCATTACTATTACACACACCACTGCCAATTTATTAGTAATTAGTAGAACTTAACAAATTCACATTGCATGTTTGGCTGTTCCCTCTTGTGTCTGCAATAAAACCTAAATTTCAGTAAAGCAAACTATACGTAAATTTGTATTCTAACACTTTGAAATAGGCTGAGAAAAGGTCAAACCCGTCCACAGAGGCATACGTATAATTATAAAGCTAAAGGTATTAAACCATTCCAGGTGAAGCATCTGTTTTCAGAGGTGGTGTGTAATGTGAAGGGTCAGGGTGTGCTGGCTGAAACACGTTAAGATGTTAATTACGCTAACACCACACGCACTTTTCAAGGCTGGGAAAAAGGATCCCCTTAGTTTATTGGGGTGGTTTGGCTTTAGATTCAGAACGTGACCTTTTCTTCAGTGAGAAAGAGGTTCATGCGCTGGCTTAACGACGTCTTCAAAATCACTCTGGGTCTGTCATTTTACATGCTTTCTTTGGTGACTTTTACAGGTTTTAGAACTTTAATTAGCAATGCGGAGCTAATAAAATTTATTGATTCACATTTTGCAAAATCTTGTTGTAAAGTCATCTGACATAAGCGATATTGTTAGTCTGAGACAAAGCAGCGTGGACGGTGTTTCTCCAGTACTTTGATTTCTAAGATGCACAAACATTAATATGTTAAAGGCTTAGCTCCATGTTGCACCACCCTTTGAAGACGCAATAAAACTGTGAGAAAACCGTTGTACCTCCACGCCCGTATGGGATCCTAATTAGGCCCAGCACAGAAAATAGGTTTAGTGATAATACTGAGCCTGATCACACAAAACACACACACACAAAAGCTCTGTAAAATATCTTTTAATCAAATAATGGTCAATGATGGCGAGAAACACAGGGGCTGCTTGTACGGGGGCCCACCACCTGCAAGGCTCGGCACAGGGTTCTAGCAGTAGTGGAGCAGTTGAAGGCCTGTGGGACCTTTTTGTGGACTGAACTCCATTTACGGAAACAATTACAATGTCACCTACAGAACGTTTAAAACTAGATATAGCAGGGGCCCTGGAATCGAACATGTGGATAGAGGCCCGGGGTCACACTTTTCCTGTAGCTGCCCGGGCAGTGTGTTTACGTGCACTTAAGTAATCAGGTCATTCAGAGAAACCAGGTTACGCGGGTAATCGGAAAATGCGTTTACATGCAGTGTTACAATTTAACTTTCTGTATTCTTCAACTACACAACTTTCTTGTAATGAGAGACGCACAGACGTGTGACGTTATGGTCTCACATCTCATCAGAAGTTATTAATAAAACTATTAATGTAGGAAAATCATGTTAGGGAAGTAGTTTAAACAACCGTTTTTAGTATAGTTCGGGGACTTCATAGTCCTGATGAGGGACTCGAATTAAGATGGAGGTTTTACTTTGGCTCACTTTTATCACTATGGGAGCTTCCTTCAGGAAAAACAAACAGCTCGACCATATTTGTTTTTTTTTTCTAGACACATTGGAGCCAGTAGAGGACAATATTTCAATTTAGGCACCGCTGAACTCTTCGACCACTGTTGTGTGGGAGGATCCAACAAGGGAGTTTTTAATAAAAAAAACAAAACAAAACAGTGATTTATATTTTTCAGCTGCAGCATAATGTCTTTCATAACGCGTTCCCATGATAAGTGAGTGATTGTTTGATGTTTTACAGTAGAAAGTAATTGTCCTGTAGAGTATTTTTATTTTTATGGCATTTCGCAGTTGTGAGCACAGTGGAGAGCGCTGTGGACCGTGTGCAGAGCGAGAGAGGGGAATCAAATATAATATACGTCCCCATCCAGATCTGAACCTGGGACACTGCAGTGAATGTGGCGTGCGTCCAAGAAAAAACAGGATGACCCCCAGGGTTTATTTTAATACAGAGCAAAGTTAAATAAAAGAATACTGCACTCATGCACGCATATTTTTTAGAACATGATGTTCGTGATGTTCTTTTTTTTGTAGTCGGAATGTTTCGTTTTAAATAATTAAGCACGGTAGGAAGAGTACGTGCTTGTTTGCGTGCTGTCCTTTCAATTTCCATCTGTCGTTTCCACAGATAAGTCCAATGTGCCGACGAGCCACACTCCCAGCAGCTCTGCTGAGGGCTCTCCTCACAGCTCAGGATCTTCAAAGGTAAAAAAGAGTCATGAAATACATGCTGCACCTACTGTAACAGCCTGACGTCATTCATGTATAAACCACTCAGGTCATAGAATATCCTTGAATCCATCGCAAATAGGCTAGAGAAGAACGGTTACACTGTTCGTATGACTATATATATTATCTGTTTGTGTCACTGGGCCTTTACTTTGGCCCTCTTCTTTGATCTTTGGCTACAAGGATCCTTTAATCAGTGAGATGTACTGTATATGGTTCTTCATTTCTGTTTACTGTCGACATGCGGCATGCGTAATGACACCATGCACCCAAAACAAGAACTCGACGCCCGCAAGAGAGCAGAGTTGTCTCTATTTGAAACACTTTGAAATCAGAGTCAGCTTCTAAACCTGGTGACCTCGGCTCTGACCCCTTAACCTTTGGCTCGCCAGGAAAAACCTGCTGCATCTGTAGCGGAGACGGAGGAGGTGGCGGCTGCCAGCATGGAGCCAAAGCTGACACCAGAGGATGACTTCAAGGCCCGCCGGTCGGAGGCCATTAAAGCTAAGGCTCTGGAAATCGAGAAGGTAGTAAGATTTGCCCCACGAAGTGACCCAACTTTGGTGACTTCTGTCTCTTTATTGCTTATGGCATAACATAGCTTGTATTCATTGTCTTTCTGAGATCTAAACTTCTCTCCAGTAGAATGACTGGGTTTCTAATCGCTTCATCAATCGGATTTTTCTGGTTTCCATGACAAACTTTTAGCATTAAGTGACATTATTGTCATAACAAAGAAGCAATCTGCTTTATTTTGTTAGAAACACCTCACTGCCTTCCTTTAATCTTGGCATTTATTTATTGGGCACGGGTCAGAGAGCAGTTCCCTACAATGTTAAGTAGCGCTTATACACAAAGCACTTTGCCTTTGTCTATATAAGCAGCCATTCACAGCACCGATGTTCCTAACGGTTTCAGTTTATTGTGCGGTTGCCCGACGTTACAGGTATGGGTTTTACCCTGAACTTGAGTCGAGACATGCATCCAGACAATCCTCGCTGGCTTTATGATTAGGCTGAGAGTCTCGGGATTGATGTACAGGGTGTATAAATGTGCCTTGGCTTGCCATTTGTAATATTTAAGGCATACACTGTATTTGAGAAACATTTTTTTGGTGTAGAGAAGGAGGAGGAGGAGGATAAGTCAGCAGAAAAGTCTTTAGCACCCCGGGTTGTGATGCCTCTTGTGGCCTGCTATTTGGAGTTGCACTTCTCTCCCTCCCCTTCATCGCTCTGTAGTACAGTGCCACTTATCTGTTCCCGTTAAAGCAGGGCAGGAATTGCCCTGCAGGATCCAGGCGGCCCACCCACAGTGCGGTACGTCTCTTGGCATTAACACACACATGCTTACCCTGCCATTTCCAACTTCTTCAACAGACGTGGTGAGAGGTAGAAACCTCTACTGTGTCTTTACTGTAACATCTGCCCCAGGCTCACAGTCACAAGCACGCCGATCCGTCGCTGCTGTGAATTGCCCACTTGAGCTGATCATGTAGTGAGCAGACCTCCTTATACTGGATTGAAGGAACAGCCTCAACTCACAGCTAGTTGGTGTAAAATGTGTGTCAAAGACACCAGAATTAACTTCTCCTTCTTTTTTTGTCTGCCCTGATCTGGGTTGTGTACACAGCTCTGTTAGCATGGGGTCAGATCACTTGGAAATGGATTTGTCACACCAGCGTAGCTTATTGTTTTTCGGCCAAGAGTTTGCTGCATTGCATACCTTTTGTGGGCGTATCAGGGTTTTAAATGAAATTAGAAACCTCAAACAAATGCATCGACGCAGTAAACAGGCTGCTTTTTCATGAGATATTTCAAAATGTTAAATCATTTCATTACAGGCGTAATGACCAGCCTGCAGTTGTTGTTTTGTAAACCTTCGTCACAATATCTCTTTCTGTTTTTTTTCCTGTGGTGCTACAGATGACAAATGGTGCAATTTATCATTCTTGGGACTGACCACAGAACAAATCCGGGCACGTAAAACAACAACAACAATATAGGAACTCAGAAAATATCCATCCAAAACGTAGCTAAGTGCCTGGGAGTGATTTTCAGAGTCCATTCATCATCTCAATCAGCACAAATGAAACATATCCATTTCAACTATTAGCCCCTCCATCGAGAGGTCCGGTTTGCAGCTTGAGTGATTAAAATGGCTCTTTTAATATCCTCTAATGTGTACCAGCCCTCTAGTCATTACCCTACTTCCCTTATTATGCAGGACCCCTGCCTGCATCAGCGCTCATTTGAACAGAGCCTCACTAAATGTCCATGTGAGTGCCTTATGTATAATCTCACTCAAAACCCCCCCAACCTCCCAACCCCCACCCACTATCCCAGCGCACACTACTGTCGGTATGTTCACAATTTGGACCTCCACAAACATCCGATTTGGGCAGGAGCCCGCTTTTTTAAGGCTCCTCCTTAAGGCCCCTAGTGTTGCTCTTCCTCTCGGGGGCTCCGGCCGTCCTGTGTGGCCCCTTTAGTATCAGGCTTAAAGATCAGCTCATGGCTCCCACTGCAGGGAGGGGAACTTTAGGCAGAACCTCCCTGCAACCTTTTCTCACAACATACAGAGCACGCTCAGGTCAGAATCACCCTTCCTGTTTGTTCAGGGAACATGGGAGAGGTTTTTACCGAAATAGCTGGCTCGTTTGAAGTGATCCAGTACTTTAATAAATACGGAGTGATGCTCATCACCTCACACAAATTTATATGCGTGGTCATGTGCATGTAAGCACATGATGGCTCACAGTCTCCTAAACTCCACCACCATCAAGGGAAATGTCTTAATCTGAGTTCATTATAAGGTCACGTTTTCCAGCCCTTTCCCCGTCCTATTTAGAGCTTTCATGTGTGTAAAACTGTGTATACGGGATATAATGAAGTGAAAATGTAATCACTGTCAACAAAGGCTGTAGCTTGGAAAAAGCTTAGGACGGTTTTGTTTGAAAGATGGCAAACATAATCAGCCCTAAGTGATTAGAGGGGTACTGGTTTGTGGGACACACACCACATGTTTGTGTCTCATTTAGCCCGCGTTTCCTCTCACATCTTCAAACCTGGAACCAATTTTTGCCCCTACTAAATAATGCTCTCTTAGTGAAAATGTTTATCAAAGGAGACCTGGGCACTCGTGCAGAAGTGGTGTGGAAATCCACCTGAAAACTCGACCGCACGATGTTAAATTAAGACGATGGAGTGAGGCTCGGAGCGGCTCGGGCAGGGACAGCTCACACAAGTTGTGGACAGAAGGAAACCTGTGTTGAATGACGTTGACCCTGAGCTCGGCTGGCCACACGTGTCGTGCGTCTCTCACTTCCTTGTGGTCGCGGCTGAAGACTATCATTATGTGGGGGCCGCGAATTCGCTTGACATGATGTGCAGACATTAAATCATCAGTCTGAGTCCAAACATCTCCCACAGTCTGGGATATTTCTGTTGGAGCTTACGTGACTTGCCTTCATCTGTGTGTGTGTGTGTGAATACAATGCAGGTTGCGATACAGCAGATAGTAGCCTATATTGCTGATAGTCAAAATGCAACCACACCATGCAACAACATTTTATTTTTTTCCCCGTAACTGGAGCGAACACTGTTCCAAACTCACTTGCTGTACCACAGAATGTGGGTTAGGGATGCGGGGATGAACAGATAGGTGTGCAACAACTATCCGAACGTGCTATAGCTGGTTCAACAGGGGAATTATCAGGGCGAGAGAGGGAGAGAAATTAAATTTTCAAAAGCCATGAAGGAGAAATGAAGTGATCTAAGGCTGGAGGCGTTCCAGTTTTTTTGATATCATTGTAATTAGCAGGTAGTGCAGAAAATGGAGACCCTTCATTTTCTCCTACCAATTTCTGTGTATTTTATAATGTCACATTGTACTGAATACTTTGCTATAATAAATAATGCACCTGGCTTTTCTTTGTGTGTGCGGGTCCCATGTGGCAAATTGTTTCCATCCTTATTGTTCCAAGCTGAATGCCGTATTATTTTTGTTTCTTTGACCTTTTCTGTGTGTTCAAAGCACCACCCAGCCGAGCTCCCTCCCAGATCTTGATGCAAAAGATCATCTCGATCTTGTTTCTTTAACACATTGTAGACACAGTCCAGCATTATGTTTTCTTTTCTTTCTCTCTAAGTGGTGGCAGTCGTACAATTCAACACAGTTTGGACGCTTTTCGCCCCACCTTGAAACTCTTATGTAGTATGTGAGAGTGATACGACACATTCGCAAAAGCTCTCGTGATCACGATACAAATTGATGGATACACGCTCACGAGTTAGCCCAGATACACATTATGTAATGTGTTTCTAGGCAGAGAAACGGCAGTTGTGGGTTTTAAATTTCCGCATAACTGACAGAACCCTGGAATAAAGCCTTTTAACCGGTTAACCTCACAATCTGCTCAACGCTGGACACTGATTTAAGTTGACAGGCAGCGTTTTTCTTTTCAAAGTCACCAAAGCCAATATCTCGTGTTTTATTGCATTTAACAGACAGTTAATGTTCGATGAGATATTGTCAACTGAATTTGTTCTACAACCAAGTCTGCACCACCCACATTCCCTAAATGGTTCAGCGGTCTGTACATGACACAGATATACAGCTCCTCTAAGGAAGCTGCAGCCGCTTGCTTAAATCAAAAAGTTGAAGAAGTAGGGCATATCTCCTGACATTTCAATAAAATTGATGCTAAGATTGTTTTTTGTTTTTTTTTTAATCTAATGATCTCACCTAGAGCCCATTATAAAATAAAACACTTTATATTCTGTGAAAAATAGACACTTTATAGAGATGTTTTAGGAAGCAAATGTATCCTCTATGGCCACATATGATATCCTGTTTTTGTAAGCAGACATGTATCCAATCTTAACTAGTAATTGGATTTGATTGTTTTACTTGTAGTGGCAAAGAGAGTGGTTGTTTTAAGCCACAGAGAAGTCTTATGTCTGCCCCAGTGACTCTAATTTGAGAGGAGAGGTGATCTGGGCTGCATTAACTCAACCCTGGAGGACCCCGATGTCCCAGACTGCTCCTCGACAGGCTGGTTAAGCCCTAAACCTCTAGAGGGCTTCAGTGCAGGGCCCCACATTGAGCCTTTTCTCTCCAGGTGATAAAGATGCTGTGAGCTTGCACCTGGCATCTCTAATAAAGAACTTGACTGCCATTTTGGGCCAGCAGTAAAAATCTGAGAGGGATGTGAGAGTTTGTTACAATGTGGTGTGAAAGAATGCCACAGCACCAGTAACATACTCTGACACCTCATGTCGCCTTTGCGTTTGGCGGACACACACTTGAATAGGTTCACGTACACACATTCACACACCTGTCTCGTGGAATCCACCGATTTACCACAACTGTGTTCATTAAACTCACTTTTAGGCAAGAAGTCTGCACAATTCAAAGAGCTGTCAGACAAAGGGGGTTACTTATTTGTGAGCTCAGTTCAAATGATACACTTTCATTTGTCTTTAATGTGTGTGTATATATTTCAACATATTCAGCCATTACGAGGCATGTGTTGCAAAATAGGACTTAAACTAAATATTTAAATAAGCCTGTCATTTATATTGGTAAAGTGCCTTATATGCATCACTATATCGTTATGAATATTGACATTTGTTTTGTTTTTGTGCAGCATTACAGGCAGGACTGTGAGACATTTCGCACAGTGGTGAAGATGTTGGTGGCCAAGGAGCCCAGTCTGGATAATGTGCTGCAGGCTCCACTGGATGAGAACCTGTTGGAGATGAAACAACGCTGCCTAGATTCCCTTAGGCACTTTGTGAAAGAGCTGGATGAGGTATTAGATGCCACAGACCAAAAAACACAGAGGTAACAATTTGGAATATGGGAAATGTGAAATAAGTGTTGAGAAACGATCAAGACCAAGAGTACATTTTACCCTAAGCTAGCAAAGGGGAAACCGGGGTTAAGAGAGACTGACAAACTAAGAAACATGCTCTAATTTTAGCTTTGCTCAAAAACCATCCTCATCCTTTTATGTAAATCATGCATGCACGTTCTGTAAAACCAGTGAGATTCTTTATATTCAGTTTTTAACCATTTACATACATACAGGCAAAAACATAGTGTTATAAAGCAGGCGTGGGGACCCTGTATGTGTGTGTGTGTGTATATATATATTTATATATATGACATATTTAACAATATTAATCAATAAATGATAATAAATGATTGTACCTTTTTTCTTACATGTGACAAATAGTTTATCTTTATCAGTTAAATATCGAACTACTCTGCAGAGAAACATGCAGGAACAGACACATTGTCTGGTATTACTTTATGAGACCAAGTGACACAGTCATGGCTGTCATGCTGATGATATTGAAACAGGTATTGAGTGCTTTCTTTTTTTTGTTATAGGTAGAATTGTGAAATTGTACAATTCTGGCATTGTTTCAGCCACAGCAGGGGTGTCAAGCAGAGTGACATAGTGGTGTTAGTAGCAGCAAAGTATAGTATAGTATATGTAAGATCAGTATGATACCAATATAAAGGATACACCTAGATATTATATAATAAGAATGAATGGATGTAAAATTATAAACAGTTCGATGTGCAAGCAGTATGCCTCAGTGAAGCACGTAATGTTGCATGGCATTCCCATTGGAACTTGGTCAGCGACGATTTTACCCTACATTCTTCTCGATGAGCAATGGAAGAAAGTGTTCGCCTTCTTCCGGCTCTGCCAAATTTCAGTTTCTCTGAAATTTGACTTCGCTCCTGGTAGTATTTTCAGTCTGCAGAGGACAATCAGCTGGTTGTGGAGGTAAACAATACCCTGGTTTTGTCTGCCGGACGTCCCAGGACCGAAAGTGAAAGAAGCATCAGGACAAATAGTAGTAAATATTTAAACTGCACGCTTTCTTGGAGAAGTAACTGAGAGGGGAGAGAGACTGATGGGAACTATGTTAAATCAAGGAATTGCATATTTTGTTCTGTATGGGATTTTGCACATGATGTTTTATACCTTTTTGTAAATAAAACCAAGTAGATCAATTGATCTATTGAAAGACAAATATTGCGTCTATTTTGACCTCTTTCGTCCTCTCAAACAAGGCTTCTTTTACACTTTGTTGTTTTGGAGGTGAAGGGTCCTATTTACATTAGCCTTCTGTTCCCAAGCCCTAGAATTAAGCCCAGGTCCCTCACAATCAGCAGGGACCAAGGAACCATACTGATGTGTGGAGATTCTTAGTCTGTTTCCACTAACTTTAAATCCTCCAGAGCTAAAATATCAGATAGGAACAAACTCTCTTAAGATTAGGAACAATGTAATTTCCCATCCAAAGGCTGCAGTAACCATTTGAGGATTTCTATTATCACGAGGGTCCCAAAGTGCCCACTGTGTGTGAAAAGGGTAGGTAGGTAGTGGGAGGACACCCTGACAGTCAAAAAGAGCCAGTACTATGAACGTCACACACTATGGGTGTCTTTTAACCCAGTCATTGTGGTAGTCAGAGTGAAGTGGACAGGCAGAATTGGGTACAAGCAGGGAAACAGGGAAAAAATCAAGGAATTGGATCCAAATGTAGACAACTACAGCCAGTTTGTTTTGCAGTACAAATGATTTGATAATGCAGAAGTCAAAGAACAAAAGCTTAAGCATTGTTAAGCAGGTTCAGGTCAACACCAATAAAGTAGTTGAAACAAGCCAACAAATCTGACAGGGAGACAAAATCAAAAGTCTAAATAGCAGCCAAGGATTAAAAATCCAGAAACACCAGGAAAAGACAACACAGAAAGAAGACAAGCTGACAGACAAGGAAACTCAGACACTAAATACGCTATTGAGGAAAGGGTAATGGGAAACAGGAGAAACTAATCAAGGGCCTGGCAGACTTGGGAAACAGACAAAGACGGGAAGTGAAGTGAATCAAGCTCATGAGGAAATACTCTTACAACTTAAAACAGGAAACTGAAACCCAAAACTTCATTTTAAATATTAAGTACATTGTTTGTATTCATAAAATGTATGTTAACAATAAAAGAGGAGTTAATTTAGATTGCATTAACTATCAATTTAGCATTCATACAGAGTTGTTATAGGTGCAACTAATTCCTAGACACATGTCACTAATGTGCTGTCTTATCCCTAGATAATTAATGGAGGGGGAGACAAGCCTGGCCATGACAGCACCCACAAATTGTGTATCAAGTACCCAACCCAAGTCAAGTTGGAAGAGGTTTTAGAGGAACAAAAAGGAAGACAGCAACCTGGAAATGCAGTGAACTCCACCTCTGTCCCCGCTGAGAATCAAGAAGATGAAGAAGGAGGGGAAGAGGGAGGAAAGCAAACTGGGAATATAAAGGATTCCACCCCTGCCCCAGAAATACACACCCCTGTGAGTCAAGAAAACCTTGCAACTCCTCAACCAGAAGACAGCTACTCTAAACCAACGGAGGTTCTGTCTAGGAGCCTCCCTTCTCCTGCTCAGCAAGGCCCTGTAGAGGGCCTTTCAAAGCGTCTGCAGCTGTACAGCCGCAATGGTGGAAAATTCAGCTGTACTCATCTCTTGAATCCAAATACTTGGAAGAATATAACCTACGCCAGACCAGGATGGATACCAGATAATCAGCCATTTCTTAAGCCAGGCAACTGGTATTGGGAACTCAAGGCTAACAGCACTGTGGTTTCCACTGGCAGTCCACTATGTGAAAAAGGTCAAAACAGGGTGCCGTGTGGAGTAACCTGTTATACACACGTTGAAGGGCCTTGGTGCGAGGTCCAGTCCCAAAATGGGACCAGGATCTGTATCCTCGCCACACATCCAAGAACCGCCTGGACCCCACCTCTAATTGGGCAGGGAACACGAGCAGAATCCAAGAAATTGTGTTAAGAGAGGGCCGAGGCCAAGCATTCAAGCTAGCAAACAGGGAACCAAACAACCAGCCTTTCAGCTTTGCCAAAGTTTGTTAAATCTAGAAATAGCAAGCTCTTTTTTTATATATAAAACCAAAATTCTATTGAAAGACAAATACTTTTTTTTATAATGTACATTCTGACACAAGGCTTCTTCTTCAAGAAGATTTTTGAAATCCCCTTTGTCTCTAGAGTTCTCTAAGATGTTAGAAATACTAATCATTGGATTAATCTGGGAAGTGGCCCAAAGCGGTGCCCAATACAGTGCCCAGATTGACACCTTTTACTCAACTGACACTTTACACAAAGTTAGAAACACAGAATTATGAAAGAATAATCATTCTTGAATAAGTATTTCACAAATATGATGTGCTGCTATAAAGGGAGATTCAAAGAGCTTTTAGCCCTTTCTTATAGCAGTTCTGACCATTACTTCTCACAGTTGTGGCTTCAGCAGGGAAGCTTCAGATTTCAGCTTCTCAGAATGTGAATGCTTGTTAATTTCTTTGATCCTCTATGATAAGCTGTGAATAAAGTCTTTAAGTTCATTTCTCCTCATTTTTAATATCCATTACTACTTAATACTTTGGGGCAGGAAAAACAACACAGATCATGATATATAGATATTTTTTATTACAATTATCATCTATCTTAGCCTTATATTCCAGTTTGTACATTTATACAGATTACAATGATTTGCTTACAGTACAGTGACCCATAAATACACCACTCAAATAGGCCTTTTAATACACACAGTGTTTCTTTTATGTTAGCGCTGCAAAAGCCTGGAAGAAAACACATTTGAAGAGCTTGGGTCAGAGTCAGTTTTTCATTTATTTTCTGGCACCCTCATGGAAAAATGGCTCTGTATAAACTGTCAATAGTTAAATGTTAATGCAATTTTGGTACACAGCATGTCATGAGCTCAAGGGTATAAAAATAGCCATTTTGTTTTTTAAATTCTACAATATATACATTAATATCTTCACTGGGTTATATTAACACAGTTTAGATGTGTTTATAAATATGTATTATTCTAAAATACTTTATTACTCTTCTGGCAGTTTGTAATGCCACATGTACACCTATGAAGATTCAGAATAAGGATTTGTGTCTTACACAAACACCTTGGTAAACAGTGATGTGAATTTTGTAATAGCAAGCAGACTGTTATTGCATTTGAATCAGTGAACATGGAAGGCAAAGGTGAGTGACAGAGCATTACCCAAAGCTGAGGATAAGAGAGTAATGAAAGTCTATGAAATTATACAGTTTTTCCCCTTGTGCCCTTTCTTCTTTTTGGACTTGGTCCGTTGGCCATAAGGAGGAGAGGACATGCCTGCCACAGGGGTGGGCAAGTCATCAGTGTAGTAGTATCTATGGGGCCTAGGCTGAGGGATGGGCTGGCCTAGGAAAAAGCCTTCTTCCTCAGAATCAGAGGAGGAAGAAGAGCATGTGGAGCACCAGTCATCATCATCCCCATACAACCCCAAGAATCTCCCCATGGCTGGGCCCTGTAGCCCATAGTCTGACATTGCAGAAGCATTAGGGTGGCCGTGGAAGGCTTGGTGCCCCTTGGGTCCAAGGGCATTGCCTCTATGGTCCACTTTGTAGGACATTTGGGGCCTCTCTTTGGGCAGAAGGTTAAGAGCATTGTCAGAACGAGACTTGCGACTGCGGTGTCTCCTGTGGTGGTGATGTTGGCGACCAGAGTGATGTTCCTGGCCCTGCTCCTCAAAGTGGTACGCTCTCCGGCGAGTCCGCTCACTCATAGGTGGCTGGCGCACTGGGGGCTCGCAATAATGGCCATTGTCCACCACGTCATCAGAAAATTTGACTTGCTGTGGCCTAGATTGTGAACGTGTCCTCCTGAGGGCAGGGACATGAGGTTTGGGTCTGTCCTCTGGCAGTGGCAGCTCCTCCTCCTTTGGAACATTTTCCTCCACATCCTGTTCCTGTTCAGATACAAGGCTCTTCAGGGAATTTGCACTTCTGTGTAACATAGAGGAGTTGAGGGTTCCCATATTACTGGTTTTCTCACAGTCTTCTGTCTCCAGTTCATGGAAACCTTGCAGGGAATATACCAAAGGTCTGTCTTTACTATCACCATCTACTGAGGCCCCTGAAATGGAGAGAGGAAAATTGTAAAATGTTTGCACAAGGAAAAAATATATATATTGTCATCACAGAAGAGCTTATTTTCTGTTGTCAATCATGTATCATGTGTTGTGTCTACTCACCAGTAATATTGGAGAGTGCCAGTGAGTCCATAGAGTCTCGGACACTCTGATCTGTCTTCTTGAACTCGTCCGTGATACACTCCAAAGAGTCATTATACCATTGTGGCTCCTCTCCCTGGAAGCCTCCTCCAGCCCCATGATCTAGCTCCAACTCCTGAATCTTTCTGCTGCTTGCTGGGCCTGGGTGGCTACCATAGGCTGAGTCCCCTAGCCCATCCTGAGACTGGGCCCAGTACATGTCAGCCTGGTATTTCTTACTAGCCAAGCTGCCCCTTCCTACTCCACCACCGCTGCCAGCTTTTGAGGTTTCCTGCTTCATCTTGACATCCTTTTCAGAGATCCAGAAATCTGTGGGTCTGGAGTCATTGGCTTGCTGAAAGACCCCATGTTCCCCAAACTTTAGTAGCAGCTGAGTCATGTAGTCTTCATGCTCAGCCCACTCCTCCTCCTGATCCTCAGGTGCCTCTGCCTCCTCGCCACGTCCTCTCCAGAAATGCTCATCAGTTAAGTTCATGTGGGCAAGCTTGTTGGTCAGGGTGTCTTCAGCGTTTCCACTAAAGCCAGGGAACTTATAGTTTACTGACGGTGAGAAGAGAAGCGATTGTCGACACTGGTCGGCTGAGCGACTGCTCTTGCCCATGCGCACGCTGCGACGGGATTCACGTGAGCGTGCTGACTGGAAGGCAGAGTCAGAGGAGTCAGAGGCATGTACATCCTCCCCTAGACTGCAGGCCTTGGAGCAGTAAATACGGCCCTGGTGTGGCAAGAAGGGACAGCCGAGTAGAGAGCTCTTACACTGGGCACAGCTGAAGCAACTCTCAGTGGCATGCCAGTGGAGCCCGTCATAGGTCATCTGAGCATGATCAACACCTGGAAAAGGGGAGCGTTAAGATGGTTAGAAATAGTACTCTAAAGATAGGCAATCATGATGTGTGCTTTAAGTTATTATCTTACCAATATGTTCTCCACAAGCCTCACAGTACTCAGCATAGAGAGACTCAAAGCAGCCACAGCAGTATGGTCTGCCATCCTTCATGATGTAGCGCTGGCCTCCGAGAATTGTCTCACATTCGAAACAGGAGAAGTGCTTCATGTGCCAATGGCGCCCCTCTGCCTCTGTGCACTCATCAGCAAAGATGATCTGTAGACATAGACATTCAATAAATGAGACATAGATTTCCTGCCATCTTTTGCCTTTCTGGCTGTCATCAGTCTATATATTTGTGTTGGATTTATTCAGACAGTGGATATATAGCAATGTTATTACTATGCCAAAGGAATTTAGAGGGGCCATAAACTTCAGACTCTGGATGTTTTTTCTCCACTACAATGTTTTCTCTCAGTATTTCAGTCTTGTGGTTTTACCTCATCACAGGCTGAGCAGCGTGGTTTGAGTAACTCAGCATGGTGCCGTCCACAGTGGATCTTTCCATCGTGGTAGAAGTAGATCAAATCCACCAGCAGTTCACTACATGTGGAGCAGGCAAAGCATGCCGGGTGCCAGGACAGCCCAGGGCCGGCCCTCGAGGCGGACACTGCCATTTCTCCACCATTGATGTTTTCACCGCACTGTAATAGGCAAACATACACGATTATAACACTGACTCTGAAATTACTCAAATTCCACACCTGTATGGACACTCCAAATTTGCCCCTAAAGTAACTTTGGGCCCATAGGAACTAAATCATTATATGGTTTCCAAGTCCATTTGCTATGTTGATGAAGGGGTAACTATGTGGCCCATTTGTGTGTGCCAGCCCATTGGGTTGTCGCACCTGCAGTTTCAGAGTGGCCAATTTGTTTTTCTTTCCTGACCCGTCTTCCTGACCATTGTATCGTATGAGGACATGACTTCAAATCAACTACTCTGCCAGTAAAACAGACCAAAACAAGAGAAAGCGTGGATATCTAGTAGAGAGCTACATCAGATTGTTTTGACAAGGTTTATGGGCACCATCTGGCTGCTGTAGGAGAATTTTAAATACTAAGTGAAACGCTGTCATGAGACAGTCCAAAACAGTCAGCAGAGAGGTCTTTTTAGTTTGCATGGCTGCAAATCCAACTTATGTTTAGGGATCTCTTAAAAAGCATGGCTGACAGCAAGATCTTTATTTCAGCTTTGCCTCTGGGTTTTAGCAAAAAAAAATAATAATAAATAATCCAGATTAGCCAAATACCCATGGAGGGGATATACAGGGGGCAGACAGCAAATCTTTTTTTTTATTTTTTTTTTTTATAAAACTGTAGTTGAAAGATTTTGAAAGAATACTAAAGAAAAAATAAATTCGTACCACAACCACTCTCCCCAAAGCTCTCCATATTTGAATAAGTACATAATACATGCAAGACAGGGAACGTACATGCTCACAAATGGTGTTCAGCATACTGCTGCGGGGCAGGAGTTTTACTGTGCCCCTTCCCAGTGCCTCCTTCTTCCTCTGGACACTGAACATAAGCAGCTCCTTCTTCTCCTCCTCACTGAGGGACTGACAGTAACGCACCTAGAAAGAAAACGATAAGACATTTAATGATATACGCACACTTTGACATCACGGATAATTTGTTCTAACTGTTCAAGTGACATTTTCATATTCCACCCCTTGAAAGATCCAATCGCAAAGCTGCTTGTCACTAATAAAGGTTATAAACTTAGGTGAGTATGAGAGAGGGCAGAGTGCATACCAGAGCATGCTGGACAAAGGCAACTCTTGACCCCAGCTTGCCCTTCCTACACCCCCTACATATCTCCACCCACAGTCCCTGATTGAGAACATCATTTTTACAACGGGCTTTTTTGATGTTTCCCAAAGCCTTAACAAGAGGGAAAGCAGACGTTTACACAAACAAGGCCTGTGTTTAGAGTGAAATCAAGAGGACGGGGAACAAAGGGAGAGAGACAGCCAAGTCGAACTGTGGTGCCACTGCGGTGGTGGCATCACATAAAGCCTCTTTCAACCAGCGTCCCTCTCTCCCGCTGAGCAGTCCTCGTAAAAACCACTGCTATGACAGGAATCCTGCTGGTGGGGGCTCCCAGCAAACATCATAAAATCATCAAGTCAAAAGTCACATTGTGCCCACACTACATGTCTACAAGATTGTGGAACAAAAATCCCCTAGCGTGATGTCAACGTGAATGCCAAGGGCTCACATTAGCGGGATGGCATGGAGATGGTGAGGCTATTAACGCTGTGGGTTTTAGCGGGTAGCAACAGATATGGCTACTCAAACAAAATGGAGAGTGGATGTTTTCTGCAGCTGTGGTGTAAATGAGAGGGCCCGCTGGGATGAATTTTATGATACTTGCATTTACGCACATGCACACAAAATATTCTCACCTCATTATCGTGCGGTGGAAGTTGGTAGAGGAGTTGCTTGATTCTAAACTTCTCTCCCGGACTGTTCACGTAGGGAACCTTGTCCTCTGGCAGACAGGAGAAATATAACTGGACCTAGAGAAATGACGCAAACGTGGAAGAAGACGCATTAGAGAGCCTCAAGACAAAATATACTTGGTTTGATACAGAAAAAACATCTCTCCATATATATTAACATTTTAGGTTAAGTGAATGGTTCAGTGAATCCACAAACAAGACAAATGAAGCCCTTTCCAAATGATATATATTTGAGTATGTGCGGTCATCAATCTGAACATAGAGCTGTGTTTTTGTTCCCAATGTTGAGAAAAGCTTTTTTCAACCCAAATTGTCATCCACGGGACTCCTGCAATATATTACTGTTATGATCTTGGACAGAACAGCCAATCTTTATTAACACAATTTTGTTTTCCAAGGAACCAGAGAACCAACACATCAATTTGTGATGAGACACATTCTGGGAGAGCTCTTTGTTAAAATGTATGGAAGACTGACTTTGTGGAATCGGATTGTTTGCCTGAGTTTCTCTAAAAGTCCAACACATATAATAAATGTTCTTTGATGATGGCACTGGAGAAATCATTGTTTTCCATAAATCTGCACTATACAACAGGTCAACAGGTCAAATCAGTTTAGAGATTGTATTTTTCCACTTATGTTTGTCTCTATAGGGACAGGACAAAGCAGACTGTCACAGTGGCACTTTGACCCTTAGGGCTGACCACTGAAAACTAAACTTTATGAGGGAGGGGCTATTACAGTCAGTCAGATAAAGAGGTGGGATGTGCTTGTCTTGTGTGTTGTGGGGGCTTCCTGCAGCTTTGGCCGTCTAGAGGGGGGCGTAACAGCAATTTACCCTGACAATCAACCCAACGTTTGCCCCCCACCATAAATTATGCACATTTTCATGCTGCTATTACCCCTCATCCACCTCCCCAGGGGCTGGGGAACAGTCAGCTATCACCCAAGTCCTATGTGTTTCTTCACTGTAATGATGACCCATAATACAGGGCCCATTCAGGGCAATGGCTGCACTAAAGGCATTACAGTTGACCCACACATTTCCAAAACAAAAGGGCCGGCATGTTTGGGACTGAAGGTTTTCTTTTGCTGTGAACCCATCTCTTTTTGCCCATCTCCCCCTCATTGCTTCCATGTGTGCTGTTTAACAAGGGAAGTGGGATGGAGAGACACGGAGGGGAAGAGAGAAATGCAGCAAGAAAAGAGAGAGAGAAGCGAGGAGGGAAACATGCAGCAGATTGGGGAAAAGTGCCACATCACACTGTCTGCCCTGCGGACGCAACTAACAGCCCTGCCTGTGTTTGTGGAGAAGAAGGCTCGTTAAAAGACGGCCCCTTGATTCCTGATGCTGCCAGCAGCACCAGGCCCGGCCCACCAAGTCCTCCTCTTAACAGATCTCTGATAATCGCAAGCAGACTTTGCCGTACCACAGTTTGTAAATAAAAGTATACACATCCTGCCTGGAAGTGGCTGCCTGGTAAAGCCTGACAAGTCTGCCTCAAACAAAGGGACCGGGCAAAAGTTTTATGGAATAAGTTGTCTGTCCCACAGGTACCATTATCCAGAGACTTGGGACTCGGAGAGTTGGTATATTATTCAGTAATGTGCTGGATATCATTTATCTGGGCCAGGCAAATGGGCTAGAAGGAAGTTAAAATCAGGTCAGAGCTGTTTTTATTCTTTGTGAGGAGGACACACCATTAATCATTGTGGTGATTTGGAGAAATTCTGATTGGTGAACCAAGGAAATCACAATTAAAGGGAACAATATTATACTGTTGTTGGTTCCAAGAGGCCAGAAACTAGTAATTTAATTATCAGTCACAATAGGAACATCGCATTGTAAACAATATTTTGCTCACCTGTTCTGGCCTAAGGCCTGGAGGTACCCAGGCGTACTCCTCAAGCGCACAACCGGAGTCATCGTCTGAGGTGGAGCTGCGCTGGAAGCCAGACGTAAGCTTACTGACTTTCTGCTCCATCATCAAGTCTCGCTGGCGTGCCCCACCCTGGAAGCCAGCCGCCGACACTGCTGCACTCGCCAGGCTCATCGGACTCTCTTTTTACTAGATAGACAAAGAATAAATAAAAAAATATGAGTAAATAAAAAAAGATGTGGGAGAGAGGGAGGAAATGGGGTGAGGATAGGAAGTGGAGGGCGGAAAGAAAACGAAATGTTGGTTAACAAGTCATTACATCGACCGATCTCCACGCACAATGCTGTCCTCGCGCCATCTAATCGGGTTCTCTCGTATGTGTGTGATTCCGCTGAATGTTAACCACCGGCTGAATCACAGAATCACTGTCTCTTTCATGAGGCCCACACTCCCCCTCAAAAAGCCCATTATGGCATCTGGGCAGGCTTTTCTTGGTTCACTTCTGGTGATGAGTCTACTTCATAAAGACACTCATAAAGAGAACTATACCCTTTCACTGCTGTTGTGGTGGCAGTTAAACATGTGCCCTCCTCATGTGGCTTCTGAGGATATAGAGACCATTAGGAAATTCCAAAAGCTTCATGAGGTGACGTCCAATCTCATTATAGTGACAATAACAAGCACTTAGCTTTTTTCGTAAATACAGTGAGTCCAGGGTAAGTTATACGTTCTCCCAGTCTTGGGCAATGTTTCACAGACCTCACATTCCTTTCCTACATTGTAATCCAGTTTGCCATCAAGTCAGAAGAAAGAACACCAGGCACTGGCTGTTAAATCTTTAGGTTTCACCTTATCTATAAAGCTACGTCATCATTCAGCCTGGTGAGGTGCTATACTACCCTACTATGGTCCCAAGAGGGGCCACCACATGGGATCTGATGCTGGCTTGATCAGTTGAGCCTGTGGTCTGTATAAACACAGGACTGGCCCTTAAGACAGGGCCACCATATGGGGAATGTCCACAAGCCTGCCCTCTCCCTTCATCTTCGCTTTTTATTTGGACTGTTTGTTTTCCAACCTGCCGCAGTGACTGTCTGATCATCCTTTCATCTCTTGGACGGACAGAACAATGCCAGACAGGTGAAGTAGATGGACAGACGGGGACGTGGATGGATGGGGTCGACTGATACTCAGTTGGACACAGAGGAAAATAGAGCTCGGAGATCAAAGACGGACACAGTGTTAGACCTATGTGTGTGGCGGCCGCAGACACTAATGCTTTTCTACACAGCAATACTTTTGCAGACCTGACTATGACAGAGTAAAAACCAAGGTAGAAACAAAACAGACCATAGCACAGCTCGGTGAAGTACAAAAATAAGTGAATTAATGTTTATTGTCAAGCAAAACTTTAAAGCGAAGCAGCGGTCACTCTGGGAACAAATGTAACTATTAATCTTAAGTTTGCTAACATTAGCCACAATGCTTGTCATACCAGACCAAATTAAGCTATAGCAGGAAAACCCCACAGAATATTGAATTTATCATGAGTGCATGTTATTGCTTTTGAATTAGATTAAAACTTTTATTTCTAAGAGAAAGAGTGTGTTCTTTTACAAGTGACATAGTCTCACTTTAAGTGACATATCAGCAGTGATTTGCAATGTGACAAACTAAAAGGAAGTCTGTGACAAAAGGAAATGGCACGGAGTTCAACTTTCTGAAGCAAGCACTTTATCCGTTTAGGCTAATTTAATAATTGTTACAACCCAAATCACACCCGCAGGCTTCCCGAGCTGCTCTAAGATTTGCAGGACCGGGCAGACATGGAGATGATGAATGTGTGTCCAGTTGTGGTCATTTCTCACAGGCCAGGGACTCTAGCTGAGATCAAATGGGAGCCCGGCCAGTGTCCAGCAGCCTGGCCCTTATACCACCTCCCCCCCAAAGCCTCCACCCCCTATGGCCAACAAGGGCACCATGGGCCGCGGAGAAACAGCTGAGAAAACCAGACGCACTCGAGTGCAGCCTTTGAACACCGACGTGACAGTAAAGGGCCCTGAAAATCTGCGCTCTCTCCTGGAATGATATATATGCCTGGCTGCCTCTGGGAGTGTGCACACACATAGAGGGAATGCACACATTTATGCTGAAGCCAACGCTGACACATGCGGGCAGGCACGCACACACACATACGGCGACGTTAACACCCCGTCGGAGTCAGCTGTACGCTCGTGTACGCGACTTCACGTTGAATGATGACTCTTTCTGAGATAGTGGCACGCCAGACCCTTCTGTGAATGATTAACTGCTGCACACTTGGCATGCCAGACCTGGCAGCTATTGGTCATTCATATCAACTCATCTTCCTCAAGGACAAGTCTACCCGCCCCCCCTACCCCATGGCGTCGCCAATGCCAGTGACTGGCATGCCTTCCTCTAGTCTGCAGTGGATCCGTGGGCTTTTTTTGGAAGACATTCATTGTTCCACAAAGTGTAAAGTCAGGCGGATTGGCTTATGACACGTCCCATTAAAACGCCTGATGTCCTGAACAATGGCGCCTTTGTAAAGTAATCTACTGAAGGCTTGTTCCATCAAGAGCCTGTTTATCTGCCTTTAAGTTTTTTTTTTTCTCCTCCACTCCTGAAGATGTGGTGTGTTATCTCCTCATACATGACAGTTAAAGCCCCTTAAACCCAGATAACCTGTCTTCAGATGAGAGAGTGGGGCGAGAAATAAGACACTCTCTTGTTCTATTCGCATCTATTGACTTGCAAATGAGACCAAAATAACCTGCAAAAATGTGGCCTTGTTTGAGAGCAGCTTGGGTTTCACGTGGGAGATAGCTAACTATAGGCAGGTTCTGTCAGGAGCCAAGAGACTCCGGCTTCACAGCCTCACATTTTATCAGGCGCAGACTCAATCATGCGCTACATTTGTTAAAAAGATGTTTGCTTTCACATGTTGGCCAAGCCTCCGCGAGGATGTATCGCACAGCCAAACCTGACTCTCAAGAATGTCAGGCTTGAACGTAAGCCAAGTCCGCGAAGAGAAATAAAGGATGCACATGACTTGATGTGAGGCAAAGACTCTTTCCCATACAACCACATCTGCTTGCATGCTAATTTTTCCTTTAGATGTCATGCAGTTCATTTCCTCTGACTTCATCCAGAATGCTTCCTTAACTTTTTGAATGACAGAAGCACTGAGCCAACTAACTTAACTATGCTTACACTGACTTGCCAAGTCACTGACTCATCACTTGTGCTGCCGTTTCAAGTTTTTCTTCCAACAAGGGACCTATGGTTTGTAAGATTAGTTTGTACTCTTCCCCTCCTCACTGTTCCGCTCCCTCCTGCCCTGCCCCCTCCCACGCTAGCTAGACCCCTGCAGTCCTGAATGTTTAACAGCCCCTCACTCTTTTGTAAAGGTGCTTGTTAACATGGCTTTGGAAGCTGCAGGCCTGCATATCTGACTGATCTGCCCACAGAAGGCCAGAGGGTTGCGGGGGCTGCTATCAGACCGAGGCCAAATTGGGGTGACTGACATGTATGAAAATGTTAATGTGCCTTGCTGCACAAAAGAGAACGAAGTTTAAGTCAAGGCAGGTGAAAGAGGGAAGCTGGAACACACGATTGCTTTGAATGGTTCTCAGTGATTGAAGATTTTGAAACAGCCCTCAAGATATTTAGAATGAAAGAAAAGGTCTGTCCTGTTGGGGGAAAAAAGTGCACAATGACTCTTGTTGCACAGGAAGCTTATATTCTAACAAGCTCTTTATAACAGGAGCTCAGTGAACAAGTGGGTGCAAACTTGATTCATCAGGAAACAAATTAACAGCAGATTTCTATTCAAACTTAAGAAAGCACCGCGGAGGCTCTGCGTCGTGTGTTAACTACAGTGTAATGTTATGAATCACTTCACAAACCTCTCACGGGACCTAATACTGTGACTGACCAATAAATATAGCTGTCAGTGACATTTTAAATAGTATTCAACAACATTTTAACCAGAGTCGCCCGAAATCCAGACACTGGAGCATTGGATTAACAACCCTGGAGAGAGTGCGCAGAAAAATAAGCAGCTTCTGGTCTGAATTACTGTCTATATTCCTTTAGGAAGTGGATGATGGACATGCACAAAACCCAACACAGTGCTCTCTGTCAGCTTGGACCGGCCCAACATGTTTAACTTGGCTCATGCGAGCTTAGCAATGCAGGATAGGCTCTACTTGAAGAGAAAAACAAGATTTTCTGTTCATAGCCCCTGCTTACTTGAGCTTGAACTCAAATCTGAGTTTTGCTGTCACATATGTCTTGACTTCAGAATTATGCACCCTTTTATGCTGCACAAATATTTTCGAATGACTTAATATATTGTATCCCTTGTGAAAAAAAATGATCTAACGTACTAACTACAGGCCAAATCAGACTGAGCAATTAGATCCTTTTGTGGAACCAGCATATTCCCACAAGCACTTAATCTGAACAGCATTTAAGGTTAAACTTGTAACTAAAGGATCCAATAAACCAACATAAAATGAAGGTCTGAAAAACAGCACGTAGGATTCATGGTGATTCTGTTTGATTTGAATCCAGTCTTTCAGTTTGAAAGTCCCATGGCGAAAAAGCTGCTGGAAAGTCGGTCCGCAGTGAGGCTGATTAGAGACGAGCTTGTTTTATACAGTGCTGAGGTGCTACATGGCTGGAGTTTGGTCAGCTTATTGAGGCATCCTTTCATGGCTGGGGGAGTGTTTTTCCAAGACCAAATGGATGGGAGTGACATCCCCACAGAGATCTACACTATGGAGACCACCTGCATGCGGTGGGCCAGACTTAACTAAGACTCAACACACACACACACGTGCTGCTGTCACATAGCAGACATCAAACACACTCTTACATCCCCGTAAATTCAGTTTGCAGTAGAGGGGACCTAAAATCAGCTCTTTGAATGCGGCCGCCCTTCACACCACCTCAGTGGGAATCAGTCCTTCTGAAGGTAGATTCTGACTCCAAGCAACGATCAGAAGTTGCATCTACACATGCGATGTGTTGCACATCATCATGCAACATGATTCAGAAGACATAATAAACCATTCTTTCATTAAAGTAAAGAATCCAAACATTTTCTTATCATGGCTGCACAATGAGAAAGTGTAATATCCAAATCCAGATTTTTTTCGATAGAGGTAAATATGTGACAGCATTTGATGTAGTGTAGAGCTGCAGAGATGCTCTGAACTACACATTTTGTTCCAGACATAATAAAATTATATTGCTTTGGTACAGATCCCAGCAAATGACTCGTGATTTTTCATTTTCAGTGAAAGTCGTGATACAAAAACGATCGTACCAACTGTTCATGAATGTCTTGACAAAATAAGTGCACTATACCCTACTGCACATTTTAAATCTACATACATTTTTTAAGTCTCACGTCTGCATCAGAGTTTGTTTCATCTAGCAGCAGAAGACAGTTCAGGATGAGTTATAGTAAGACTTTAACATCTCCACTTGTTCAAGTAGTAATTCTGTCAGCCTCACTCTGAACAAAGCACATTCCTCTGAAAGAACCAGATTACATCTGCCGGTCTTACCTCAGCGTAGGCCAACTCTTCTGAGGTGAGCAAGAAAAAGGATCTTATCACCACTATATCCAGTCCTAGATTGTTCTCCAGCCTCTGGGCTCCATATCTATGTAAGATCCTCAGAGCACTAATTCCAGGGCAGAAGCAGTCAGCCTTCTCTATCAGAGCTGTCAGCACAGTAACAGCCCATATCAAAGCTAAGACTGTAAAAAGTCAGGGAGATGCCTGTCTGAGCGCGTGGGAGAGAGTGTTTGAGAGGGGTGTGTGCGTGTACATGGAGGAGCTCGACCAGATGGTCATCCCACCCTTGTCTCTTGCCCACCACTCCTCCTCCACCCCCTCCTCCTCCTCCTTCTCCCAACCCAGCCCAACCCTCTTAACCTCAGCCCGGCCCCTTAACCTCAGAGCAGCCAGTCACGGCAGGCTACTGCAAGAGCGAGGCGTCTCTTCCTCCGCTGACCCTCCTCCCCGTACTTCAAACATATGCTTCCAAATCAGAACCACCGGTAGAGCTCCAGCTCCCAGGAACTGCAGTTAGTAGCACATCAGTGATGGCAGAGCTCGTTTCACCGCACTGACCGCCCCATCTCCACAACAGCTTTCACATGACATTCTTCTTTCTTCTTCCCTATCAACAGCTCAAAGATGTGGGGAAGGTGGTGAACGTTACAGCCAGGCTTTGGTTTATCCGGCGGTTTGTCTCCCCTTTTTTTTTTTTTTTTGCGCGCTAAGATGTCACTAAGTTACAGAGAGCTGTTTGCTAACTACAGCTTTATGATTATAGAGTGATTGTCGGATTGGGTGAACAAAAGATGCTCTGCAAAAAAAAAAAAGACTTCCTTACCATGGACAACATCCTGGCTCATCCTCACATAACCCTTCCCTGTGACTGAACATGATGTCAGCAAGTCTGAATGAGGCCATCCATCAGGCCTCTAACTTATGAATCACAGAAGGCATATACAAAGAAATGATTCAAACCACAAAGCTGTTATTATCAGCTTAACATTGTCTGAGTGAGGGCTGAGAATGTCCAATATTGTTCAGCTCAACTTTGTTAGGTCATGCAAAATGCACAATGTAGATATATTGTGGGAATATATGGCAATTTAAGACTGAAGAAAGTAGTTCACCAAAAGGCTACAGGAACTAGCCTGAATTCATCATTATATCCCAGACACAGAAGAACAAAGCTACATTCAAGCTCTAGTTTGTAGGCAAAAAATTGTAGAAGTGTTCTATAAAATAAAATCCAACATATCCACCCATCCAGTGAAACTCCCCAGAAGGGCGCAGCTGACCTCTGCCTCTCCTTCACCTCTGCAGGAATGTCAGAACACGATTCTCTTCCTGTTGCCTCAGAAAACAAAAGTGAGCAGTTCGGGTCAAACTCTGGACAGTTGCACCTTTTGCATCCCTTTTGTGGCTGTTTGGTTGCAAAGTGTTACTTTCTCCTAAAAGGACATGTTTTATAGTGCACGTAATTGTAGGTAAGAGAACTAAAAAAGTCCATCCTTTTCAACGCAGGGTTTTGCTGTAGAGGGTTAACATGCTTTAAGACTGTAAAACAAAGCGTTAGAACATTTTACTGGGAAGCAAGGAATCTATTAAACAGCTAGAATTGCTTTCTTTATTAACATTTTAACAGCTGTTTAATTTTGTGGAGATGACGTCAAGGTGTAATTCTGTGAACAAGAACACATGCGTGAAGCATTTACCCTGTGGGGGCTGATATAACTGGGTTCACAAGGGTTAGTTCTGTTATAAAGCATCGAAAATGTTTGGAAAACAGCAACACTAATGAAACATGTGATTCATATGCACAAGTCTGCCCATTGTTTGAACTTTTAAGACTAATTTACAGTATATTCAACTCTAGTTCAGCTGATATACAACTGTCTACATACCAACGAGTCAGAAAATCTTCTTTAACTTTAAAAATATCAGCCTAAAAAGGAGGGCCACTCATTCTTTGCTTAGCCTACCTGGGCACGACTGACAGCATGTGATTGAGAAGCACTTCTTCCATCCTCTGCATGCCCATGCACATGCACATTCATACCATTGTGTACGTGCACTGGTGAATGTCCATTCACTCGTTTAAATGTTAATTTCAGTAAAAAAAGAAGTTCATCTGCTTATCTACACAAGTTTAAAAAAAATATGACGTTCCACGGGCTTACAGACGTCTGCATGGAACATGCAGTCTAGCTGTGTGTGGATGTGTGGACAAAGCCATTGTAGCAGCCAAGGCCAGGGAGGAGAGGCATCCTTTCACAGTAGACCTCAGGCCTTTGTAAGAGTCCTAAAGACTCTGCACCCTGCTCCATTAGCAATTCTTAGAGGGGAGGGACAACACAACATCCTGCCATTGGGGGGGGGGGGGGGGGGGGGGGGGGGCATTCATGAAATGCAAAGCTAAGACGGTAAACTAATCTACACAAAAGTTGCAGAGCTTATTCAACGTGAGTAAACAGAATTTCGCCCAGTGGTCCCCAAAATGAATCACCTGTGTATTCGGTTGATTTTCGCATTTGAAAAACAAAGGAAGCTTTTGTTGTTTCTTATACAGTTTCTTCTCATTTTGCAGTTCAGATTTTAAAGAGAAGTTGAGTGACATGTTTAAAAGTTCAGGGGAGCAATCACATATCTTTTAAGTTCACATTATGGGGACTTCTTACAGTGAAATTGCGAAAGAGAATCAGTGGCCTTTGACAATGAACTAAGGTGAGGACCCCTATTTAAAGACCCTTTAGTCTGTCCTGTATCAAAACAACAACATCCTGAGATTGTAGAGCTCTATAGTTAGAAGTAGCTGGCTGCAGAGTTCAAGGTTCGCCTCAGATAGTTGAATAATATTAAGTTGGACAAGTCATGCATCCCTGACCTCTGACCTTAGGGAGCACCAGATGACCCATAAATCTATGGCCCTGGGGCTTAACAGCCCATTCCCCTGTCATAGCCACAATGACCTGAACAGCACCTCACACCTGGTCTGCACCTTCTCACTGCTGTAAAAGAAAAAAAAAAAAGACGCCCCATGCTAGCGGCGAGGTAGTCCATGACCAGCATGCCCTGACAATGACAGGACAGGGATGATCATCATCAGAACCAACGCCCGACGATAAAACTACATTCTTCTCTGGTCCAAACACGTCCTCGAAGAAGGGGACCCATAAAACAAAAGTGTCTAGAATGCTGTATCTCAAAGTAAGAATGTCAAACATCAGGTAGAGATGACACAGCAGGTTTAAATGAGACAAATTTGAGTCCAAAGAATTGCCATAAATTGGGGTACCAAAGGGGGCAAAGGGAAGGTCAGTCTCTAACTTACCGTCACTGATGACCATTGTTGAGAGCAGCTCTCACTGGTGTGTGAGCTACCTTATAAAATGTAGGCATTCTCAAGGTTTAAATGACCTGCCAACGGGTATTAGCAGGACACAGACCCAACAAAAGCCTCAGTTATAAAGGCCAATAAAAGCCTATCACTCTACTGTAACAACAATCCTTTTTACGCCTTGAAAGAGGGAGGAAAAGGTCAACTGGTGGAGCAGTCAGCGCATTGATATTGACTTAGCTAGATTGGCGCTGACAAACTCAGGTCAGACTGTGGGCTTGTTAGCCCTATAACCCTCACATAACCCCTTTTACTGTTTCGCTCTGACACATTGGAGGCAGCTGACGGCAAGTCTTAGATCTAAGCTTAGTTTCTGACCTTTGTAAAAAATTAAAGAGAAATATCCAGTCATGTCACCCTTGACCTCACTGGAGATTCACACGTTTCTCAAGAACGTTGAATGAGAAAAAAATGAAATAAAACAAGGAAAGGATATGAGATTTATTGGACTAAATTGGTAATGAGATACGATTACATATGAACTTTTCAACTCCAACAGAAAATCTAATTATCAACCAAAAAAGGTCATAATACTTAAATCCATAAAAGTGCATAACCAGGCTGTCTGTATTCAATTATAAGTTCCACCATGTAATGCCATTGTATAAAAGCAACAACATTATAGCTGCTGCAGTAGATGATGTCAGTTCATGGAAGTAATCTGTGAGCACCACTTATCTACCCATTTATTTCTGTTGTGTTTAATTTGCTGTAACCCTGTCGTGTCACTCATGATGCAATCAAACATGAATGTCCAGTTTCCTTGGAGGAACCCGCACACATCTTGACTCAACTTTGAGCACATCTTTTCCCGAACAAAGCCTGGTGTCGGCAAACAAGTTGTTTCTTCACTTTATTAAAAGTACACCGCTGTCTAACTGTCTCGCCAAACATCGCAGAGATGTACGATTGGGACAGCTCATATTTCACCCTCAATTTGACACCCTCTCACCTAGTTGTAAAAGCCGGACCTCATTGGGAACAATGGGAAGTGGGGCGACAGAGCTCCTGGGGCTGTTAAAGGGAGGAAGCCCCTTTATTTGAGGACACTATAACTCAACAAAAGCCTGTGGCTGTCTGCACACAGAACGGGCCGAGGATGAATGGGTTGGTCTTACGCTACTCACTTGCGCTGACAAAAGCACTGGATCAGCGGAGGGTAAAGCCTGTCATGTGTGGTCTGTGGATAAACTGGGGAAAATATAGACATAAAATTACAAAACAGCCCCATTAACACCTCAGACCAATGAGTTCAACCAGCAGGTCTTCATTGAAACCTTAAAATGTTCTCCACAACCAGGAAAAATGTGAGGTTTTCCACGAAAAGGTTTAATCACTCCTCTTGAAACCCCGTCAATGTCCAGGTTCAACACTTGTGACCTCTAAGACTTCACTAAATTTTTAGCTTATGACCTCACACCTCATGCCCATTCAGAAAGTCTAACTCACACACCACTTAAACCTCACACCTCACACATCTGCGCTTTTCTCCTCAACTTTCCTCGAAGTTCAACCATATATCCTTCATACGGTAAGAAAACTATTTCCTGTGTGTATCCAGCCCCGGGCTCAAGCGAACACATGAATGAGACCGCCGTAACAAAACAGGGCAATAATCGGGTGGGGTGCTACGAGCAAGTCTTGAGAGGATGCAGATTTTTTTTTTTTCTTTCTTAAAAAAGAAAGAGAAAGTTGGCAATTCCCACACGTGGAAGCGTTTTACTGAGCCGCATGGCTTCAAAAGGAAAACCATGGAATCCAACAATACTCTGAAACAGTTAAGAGCTGCTCAGTCAGGATCCCACTAATGATTAACATTCCTGGAGAAACACTCCGTTACAGTCTTTTTAGAGCGTTCTAATTAAACACATGCTCCAGTGCCACAGCACAGAGGGAACTCTGACGACCGAGAGTGGGGATGCTTCTTTCCAGCTCTGCTTAATTGGACACAATTTAAGTCATTAAGGTGGTAGTAAAAACAGCAGAAAGAGCAGAGGAGAGGCCCAATGATCTCCCCTGTAAGGCTCCCCGTTGCTCTGATGTTGTTGACCCTTTCACCTCCTCATGTGACTCACGACAACAAAAATCTGGATCCTAGACATATACGTTCGCGGCGAGATGTCTGACTGCACATTTAGCCTGGTTTGACTTTCAGAGTTTATTTATGGTTTTTGTCACACGTATGTGCAATGTGTTCGCATTCCTGAGGACGACAAAGAGGTTATACATGTACGGAGGTCCTGCATGGTGGGAGGCAAACGTATGTCTTGTTATCCATGCATCTGTTCCACACATTGAGTTGCCTTTCTCTGTGTTGATATATTACCTGTAGATTAATGCTTATGACATGGATTTTATACACATTCTAAGTTATTAGGGATATCAGAATAGTATTGGCAAACAAATTGACCTAATTGGTGACAACAATTTGACTTCTTTCACTCTTTGTATGTCGGCAGAGACCGAAAACAGTCTGATGATTGAAGTTCCTTTATGAGCCCATGTACAGTAGGCTGTTTGAAGTGCTGACCATATAATCACCACCTCCCGTGTGACACAGGAGCTTGCATGTTGTTGCACGTCATGTCTGACCCTGTTTTTTCCTCTCTGCTCTCTTCTATCCACTGTCTGCTAAGTACAATATATACTGTCAGTCTGGAAGGTAAAGGGTAACCAGGGATTGCCGTGGCACTAAAAATGAATGTGAATTATCAAATGTTTGGTGAGTTGTGCAGTATAGACGCTTGTTTTTGTTGGATGAAATAAGTCTGTAAGCTGTGTGTGCGTCTTATGTACTGTATGCATGTGTATGTGTATTCAGGCCTAAATCAAAAGCCCTTTTGGAGGCCTCACTCAGTTTAGCAGATAAACAGGCCAGACATGGGGTCATTAGTGCCTGACATCTGTGTGTGAGTGTGCATGTTGGCATGATGTATGTGTGCAGTGGAAAAAGGGACACAACAGGACGCCTTATCACCCCCCCAAATTAAGGATACCAGTCCTCCAGGGCAGAGCTTATTCTTAGAAACCATCTATGTAGTACGCCTGTTTCTGCCCGTGTGTTATTCTTGGGGCTGCTAATACTGAGGTCATTAATGACCGTTTTCAGTCAGCGGCATGGGCCAGCATAAAGGAACATGTTACAGAGAGAGCTGTTTTTAAAAATTAATAACCCTTTCCATAAACTCTACGCTGTTTTTTTGAAGATTTGCCTAATTTTTACTGTCATAAAAGATTTTCCAAGGACAGGACAGGGGACAGAAATGCACAGATGTACACATCTGGTGAGCCACTGCTCTTGTTTTCTTTGGGAACCCAAGCCCTAACAGGAACTGCGCGAGCACAGCAAACAAAAATCGGGCTCTTTGAACTGGCCTCTCACTAGGAGCTGCCGTCAGCTTGTTGTGGACAAACGGAGTGTTTCTGTGTCAGCTCAGTGGGCCCATTGTGGGCCTCAGGCCGCTGCTCTGCAAGACATGTCCTCAGTTAGCCTCTGTCAATATTGACCCATCTGTACGTTATCCCACAACATCTACCTTCGCTGTGATGTATGGCTATTTTAACAATAGCACTTTTCCTCTGCGTGGAGCCATGAATTATATGAGATTACAACACAGCGTCTACTAAACATAAATCCAGTGATAATACGCTCAATAACAGCTGTCAAGACTCGCACCTGTGAATAGCATTTGTGAATAAAAATGATAAATAAAAAGTTGTGGCCAATTATTTGACAGTCTTCCTGAATGTATTTGGATTGTTATGTTATTTATGTGCAAGTCTATACAATCACGTATATGCATTTAATTCTCCTTGGTATTTAAAATCAGCTGAATTCATCGCTTTGGCTCGGATTCTGATTGTTGAATCCATTCGTCAAAGAATCCTGGCTCCGCTCTTTAGTTTATTATATGATCGAGAACAGAAACTAACTCATGCTGAGAGAAAAAAACACCTTATTTATGGTGCTAAAGACATAAGTCATAGGTTATGAGATAGTTTGTAATTCATTTTGTATAATAAAGACAAATATGAATATTCTCCTTTCCCAGCATAACTAACTTTTTTTCCCAGCTCTCTGTCATGATTTCATTTGTGAAGCCTAGCCTCGCTTTTGGACACCAAATCCTGCATATTTTTACCATGTTTCAAATACTGTGAATGTGTGAATGCACGGAAACATGCGTAAATGTCAGTGTGCATTAATTCATGGTAGATCTGTCAATAAGCATTGCCAAGGCTTCAAATCAGACTTTGTCCTTGATATCCAACCCTAACTCTGGTACAAGCCGTGAGATGATTGTCACTGAATATGGTGAATGTGTTGTAATAATGTAAATGTGCTGTAGCGCATATCTCGTGGTACATAGATATAGTATGTTCTTGGATGGAAGATCCCATCAAGCTAGCAGAATTAACAGACATGAGAATCTCCTATAGTGGAAAACAGAGAAAACAAGAAGCAGCAGGTTAAATCTTCTTCCCAGAAAGCCTGAAGGGAATAATATATTGATTTATTGCACTGTGTTCCTGTGTTAATCATCTGATGATGCATTGTGTGCAATATTTTAAAAGTTGTTATAATTAAATTCAGCTTCTATGTGATTTGGGAATATGGCCAAGCTCTCGTGTGCATAAAATTGTCTGCAAACCTGATTCATGGAAGTGTGAAATATGGCAGCAAAGTTTTAATGAGTAAATGTTCTGAGTGTCCCGGCTGTAACCTTTATGAAAAGTCTCAGGAAAGACCTTTGTTGTCAGTCCAAAACTCCCTCGCCCTGCAGAGTCCATTTTTAAACCCTGGTGACCTTTTCCATATCATCCACAGTCACTGACTGTGACAATGCCAACAGAGCAGGAGGAACAAGAGCCACAGGAAGGAGAGAGAGGGGGGTGTGTGTATTTTGCATATTTCCAGCCACGGGTCCGGAAAGCTTTAACTGAATCCCCTGTTGTGTCCCGGGGAAATGAGCTGGGCTTTTTAATGACTATCTCAGGCTAATATGTTTTCTTTTGCTCCTAGCCCTTGATGTTGTGATTGCTTGGACGGATCCCTAGAGACGTGGAGGACAGGAGGGAGGACAAAACATGCTCTAATGCAGGCAGCCATGTCTCTCCAAGAAACTCCATCACTAAAGTTGCTGACATTCGGCATCTCTGCATCTGTTATTCCCCTTTATCGAAGACAGACATGTCCATAATAACCAGTTTGTAGCGCTGTGCCGTGGTTATTACTCAGTACTCATCCAGAGCTGAGCATCATGCCTATACATGGTGGTGATAATGAAACATGTGTGTCGAGTATGACTTTCATCATCGTGGTGGTCTGATGGTTAGTCCCGCAATTATGCTGTGTGGTTACCAGAGATCTGCTGGGGCATTAAACTCCAGTGTGAGAGCCAAACCCGTTTTCCCCTAACATCATCCCGCAGCTCCTAATAAACAGAGTTGTGCCTGGAAGCGCTAAATCACCAGCTACCTTTAATCACTTTAGAATAATGCTTAGCATGTGGATCCAATGTGTGCCACCGCTGCAGGCAGATCTCACCGACTCTCATACATGATGCTGTTTGAAAGTTACAAGAGAGGGGGGGGCGTTTGCTGCACGGCGAGCAAAGTGTTATAATCGCTCCCACAGACAGTAGCATCCTCAGTGGTTATCCCAATATCTATGACCGCAGTGTAACAGTGCCCTAAATTTGACCATCCAGGCCACCGTCCATTCAGCCAGGCCCAGTGACCACAGATTCAGGGACCACCGGCGTTTAAACAAGCCATACTTCATCCCGCCTGCTGCCAACCTACCACAAACAGTTTACAGTCAACGTGCTCTGCTCTCTGGAGTTTGTCTATGGCAACCCGACTCCATGCCACATCTCCCCATCCAGAGCCATGAAAGACTGGCCTCCTCTGACAGCTCCTCACAACACACGGCCCTGTCCCGCTCTGCTTTTAGCCCCACTGCGGTGAGCTGGACCACGTCTGGGGATAAAAGGCTGCCAGAGTGTTTGGCTTGCAGGCGATTTACACGGACGCGAGGGTGATTCATTCTAGCTTTGCACAAACAGGCCTCTGTGTACATTTCACTGGTACTGGGCTTTTAAATCAACAGTGGGAAACGTATACACACGGGCACTGGGACTTATATTCTGCTCATTCACACTCAGCTGGGTGTCTGCCACACACACACACACACACACACACACACACACTCTCTGACACCTACAGACACACACATAGGTGACCACTTTGTCTCTGTTCATCTGCTCCTCTTGGACAAACACACACACACACACATCACGACATACCTCACTGTTTATGTCTGAGACTGGCTTCATGTCTGTGATTTGTCTCCACTCCCGCTGTGCTCTAACGCAGTGTGCTGATGTTATAGCTAGCTTATCTAGTTGAAAGGTGCATTACGAGGTGCTCATACAAGATCTGCCAAGTCCAAAACACTCCGGTCTCTATGCGCTTTGGTACTAAAATAAACCATCAACATATTCCACATTTATTAAATGAGCACTCGTAAACATAAAATTGGCCGAACTGATCGGTTTCCATCAGCTGTGTCCAAGACTTTTTATGATAAGGCCGGCTATTTTATTTCCAGAGTGTTTTTAAAGCCTTATGATTCTATTAATGGTACATTTGATTGACTTTGAGACTTTCTGAAACGAGATGTGAACAAGCACCGCGTGGCACTAAAACACCATTAAATCATCTGGTCTATAAATAACTTAAAACTCTCACCTGCAGCAGTGAAAGGACAAGCTCGGCTCACATCTCTCCTAACACGCGCCGTGCCTGCTAGATCATCTGAATATTAAAACTGCCGCAGCTGCGAAGTGTGAAACACAGATTCAAGCAGATACTCAGTATGTTGATCCATCCATCGCTGGTAATCCTTCGTTGGAAGGTGGATGACGAAGCAGAACGTGCGCTAGATGCTGGGTCACAAATGTGGGGCAAGATGCCCTTCTTTTGAATTCATGAGCGCTTACAATGACTGAGCTTTAGGGGAAGAACGTGGCTTTAGTCGGCTCAAACTCACAACATTTTACGGTTTATTTGTTGTTTGTGTCCGGCTGTAAAGACAATGCTGCTGAAGAGTTTCTGTGTCTCCTGGGCAGCAACGGCGTCAACCTCTATTCTAGCCACTAGGTGACACCACCACCTTGGTTCTGTGCTCCGTCCTCCCTCTGTCTCTCTGCACAACACTCTCACTCCGAGTATTTATTTATTCACCCTCTTCCTTTACTGGCCACTGTCCCAAGGGTAAACAAAGTATATATTTATCACTGACATGATGGTTAAAAGTGGCCACGCTTCAAAATACCTCCCGGTGCAATTACAGCGAGATTCTGACCTGGTGAGTTGCACTTTGACAGTGCAGAAGGAGGAAGATTAAACCACAGGTTCTGCACAATGTCAGCAATGCCACTTCAAAGTGCTCCGAGTTATGATTCCGTTTATTTAAATCTATTTTAATTTGGGTTGCCCTGCAGTACATCAAATCACTTCCACAATCCTATTATTTGTGGCCAAATAAAGACCATAGGACCTCCTGGGCCTGTCCTCTCACATAGCTGTCAGGCTGTCCTGGGATCAGCAGCTCTGTGTTTTTGTCAGCTGTGGCCATATTGACAGATTTCAGGCCAGTCTGCGCTCTTTTGCGATCAGTCTGAGCCAAGTGTGTCTGTCATTCTGTCAGCCCCCAAGAGAGGCACGCACAGGACTTAATGGCTTATGGTGATGTTTACTGTGCTCCAACGAGAACAAAATATTATCTTAGACGGCCACGGTTAAATATAACAGTAAGTGCTCTCCTGTGTCTTGTAGGTTTAGCACGTTCTATCACAGCTGAGAATGGAAATGTTTGAAACCCGAGGGTGTGTCATTGTTCTCCAAAGGAAACACTTTATGGCATGTTTAGCTCTCCTGAAGGTCCATATGGACCGATGAATTCACTTGAGCAGCTTGGACGGTTATTTTTATTATACAAAAGCTGAATGCACTGCAAAAACATCCAATCTATGAAGTGTTTTAGTTCATGCTTGGTCTTAAAAACATTCACCAGATTGGGATAGTTCTGTTCTTGGACTTTTATTTTGAAACAAGGCAGATCACACCATCTGGATGAAAAATAAAATACCCTCAAAACAATTTCTACAAGTTTTCTTTTGATAACTTCAGGACTACTGTCAGGGTGGATGTCTCTAATCTTATCCATCATGGTTAAGAAGGAGGAAAGCGAGACTGACTGACTCCTCATACTCTAGGCTGCAGGAGTGTGCGACCGCATTCTCCCTCACTCAACAGCACTCTTGACAGCTATGGAGCCCTGCAGAGGCGGACGAGCAGCGGTCACGGAGCGCCGACCAGTTGTCACTAAAGTGACAGGCGACAGCTGAGTCCATACATCTGGAGGCCCCCGGGGGACTCCACACTTCCACCCACCACCATGTCTCTAACCACGTTTTTTCAGCGTCAGAGAAATGGGGTTACTGTGGCTACACGCGCAGGGAAAGTGAAACGTGTCTCTTTGGAGATGTTGCTGCGTAAAAGCGCAAAGCAGCTTCGGATTGGGACATTTTTCTGGGCTAGTTTATGAGTCTCCACGGACTGTCAGTACAACTGATGGGAGTTGGGTTGTTTAAACTCTAGCTTTTATTGTTAAAGTGTTTTCTCCCTATCAAAGCCACAACACTGAGGATGATTTCTTTTTTCACCGCATCACCATTCTAGAGGATTTTCAAAGCGTAAAACTTTAAAAATCTAACAAGTTTAATGCAACCATCAGTCAAATTACTTTAAAATGTCTAATTATTGCGCAAAAACAACTCTTAAAACACACCAAACCACTCACCCACAAAGCGTTGAGTCGCAGTAAACCGAGTATCCAGAACCAATATTCCCGAAGTGAGAAAAGCCTTTCACGCCGCGTCTCATTGGCATAAGATGAAAAGTCCAGAGAGGGTGCACCACTGCGCCGCAAAGCTGAACCCCAGAGCTGTGCAAAGCGATAAGCTTTAAACTCCAGATACTGGCTGCATTGGTCTCGTCTGGTCTGACTTCACCCACTGTCACCACATCTCATTTCAGCGGCGCGCACGGTGCGCAGTGTGGTGCTGCTCCTCTCGGCGGTCACAGTGAGATGACATTAGCTTTGCTCCCTGCCTATTGGCTTAAACAAGCAGCCCCCCCCCCCACCAATCCTGGAGAGACGGACCAGCGGACATTCGCTCCTGAGAGTTTAACTCCTGCTGCTGCAGTGGGGAGTTTAAAACTGTTTGTGTAATTTAAGTACTTGAAAACTACTGAGTGAGTTAATCTTCCTGTGTTGCCTTTACCTGTAGGCGGCCCGTTACCTTTGTATGAACTTTTGCCTCTATCTAGGCTGTAATTCAACCGATGAAGCACTTTGAAAATGAATTAATCCGTTTCGGTTTAATAACGGAGCTGCAAAGGCGCCATCTTTTGCACTTCCATCCACACACAATTTGTCACCGGGTGTAGAAATATGATCTTTTGCAATCAATATGAAATGTTCACAATGTGCTTTATCTTCTCCCACACAGACCGTGTAACACTATTCCACTACACCACAGTGGGCCATGAAAGGTAAGCCTGTATGCATACACTGAAAAGTGGCTATTGCCTTGCTGGCTATTGAGTCCGACAAAATGTCCTGGGATGATCAAAGTTTTAAAGAGAATGGCCACCACCCGTAAATCAGTCCATGGCAGTATGATGGAAAAGATTAAAAGAAAGAAGATAGTAAAGTTTTCTGTAGATTTGATTTCGCTTGCAGAGTCGGCCCACGTGTTTTGTTCATGTGATGCCGTCAGTACAAGCCTGAGTGCCAGACACAATACCTGTAGGTTCAAATGAACTCATGCGCAGACAAGTTAAATACAATTAGGGCCCAAATAAGGCCTTTCCGTGACATCGAAAGTGACACCGCATCCCCCCCTCAAAACAACTCAACCAACAGTTGTTGTATTTGAAATCAGGATCTGAACCCGTCGGCTGAAACGCGAAACAGAAATGTGACAAACGCTTCGATTCAATCGCGTGCCCTTTGACTTCGCTGCCTCGCTCTCTTTCACTGGAACAGACGCTACATCTTTGGCTGACCTGGGTTACGACCCGGTGACCGCCGCATAGATCTGACTGTGCGAATGCGTGTTAAGTAAGAACAGGTTTCGTGAGCTCAAACATGTCACTCATTCTCTACATAGCCTTGGCATTAAGCAGTGGAACACATTGCAGTGCCAGTTCTTATGTGGACCAGATGGATATAGCCTGCTACCTGCACACTGTGTATACCTTCTCTTCCAGAGCTGAAGATATGAAAAGCTTGTCTAAATGAAGTATCACATGAGTGGTAACCCTTCGCTTCACCTCCTAATCAGTCACAAAGAACTATAAAACTCAATTTAAAATATTTGTTTGTTTGTTTGGTGCCTAATTTTAGCACCAGAGATGAGAGTTTTAGACGCACTTAGAGGCGTTTGACCCAATTCTGCTCCACATTTCCCTGCTTCATTTTTCAAAACTACACTGAAAAGATAGCAAAATTAGAAGATGCAACCCTGCCAACATGTTGAGGTGAGAAAACATAAGTTACAACATATGAAAGGAGGACAGCTCTAAACAAATGGGGTGTGTATGTCAGGTTTTGAAACACGGCACTGAAGCAGATAGATCGACCACTGATTATATTATTATTAGAGTCTTTCCTCTCGATCACGTGATGTGCATCTTTTAAAGATATGTATATTTTTTGGCCTTTTTCAAGCTTCATTTTTGACCGAGACAGCTGAAGAGTGACAGGACCTGGGCTGCTGCTCAGCCGTCGTACATGGGGCGGATGCTCTACCAGCTGAGCTAATCGACACCCTGTGACGTGCATCTTTTAAGAGCTCGCCTCCAGCTTATCTAATGAGATATTATAAAAGCGTTGAGAGAAAAAAAAACAGCTAAATCTCGGTATCAGCATCACTTACATTACTTTGCAGCACCAAGATGCTGTGCATACTTTCCAGCACGTCTCTCATTAATGCGGCATGTGACCGCCCTCCCCTCCCTGACTTTAATAACATAGAACTTGATTGCCATGTATCAGATGTAATCCTGGTGAATTGCTTGAGCATCAATTGGTCACCAAACCAACAGATTTTTTTGCCCGTCGCAGCTGTTTTATATTTGCCGTGCTCTGGTGTCGAGCAGCAGTGAATGTGTCGGTTAAATTGTCAATCCCTCCAACAAGATTAGGAGCTTAAGGCAACGTAAACCCTGAAACAGGAACCCGCCAACAAATCTGCTTTAATTACAGAAGATAGCATCTTCATATTCACTGTACGTAGACCCATGCAGAGAGGCGATGACTTCACACTTTACTTTCTCTTGTCTCTCCTTTCTGTCTTTCAATGAAAAAGCTGTCTCAAATTAATTATTAAGAGAATATAAACCTGCTGTAACCTGTATTTTCAGCCATGCTGGAGTAGTAATGGAGCATTTCTCAAAGTCAGGCCACGGACTTGGAGACCCATTTTTACGAGCTTGAGGGAATTCTGCATTCACCTTTAGTGGATCCCATCTGCATCTATATTTTATACCCAGGATGTGTGAATGCATCTGGCTGAGTGGCAAACAGTGGCACAGATTCAGGAATAAGTTTTACCACTTGAGTTGTTTGATATTTGGCCTGGAATCACAGTAATAAGGCTGTCTAAGTGATACAAATCTCCATTTAACACCTCAAACCACTAACAGTAATGCAGCTGTAACCTTGGTTTCCAGGCTCAGCGAGGATCTTTGCTGGAGTGTTAATCAAGTGGCTTGCTCTGTCTTTCATGTTTGCTCTACTCGTTTTATGTGTGGCCGTGTGTTTGCTTAGGCCCGGGACGAGCGAATATGAAGCTGCGGCGCATGTGTATATTAATTCTGCTGAGATAGTTCGATTTTTTATGACGCAAGTTATGACTTCCTGCAACCTACTGGGGTATTTGCATAATGGAATATATGAGATAAAGAGTTACAGATGGAAGCCGTGCCGTGCCCAGAAACATATCCCATGCTCACATTTCCCTGTAATTCCGTTAAAGATATGCGGTAATTGCTTGTTGCTGGTATATTACTCCCACACGGTGAGAAAATAAATCCACATTGAGGTGCATTCAAACAGTTTAGGACTTTCTAAAAGGATCTTGTTCCTCTGAGTTTACATAGGAAATCTCCAGTCCAAACAAAGGCAGGGAAACAAACAAACAAGTTTGTTTTCGGAGGGTGGACAGGCGACTGATAGCTGAAGGCAAAGGCGGGACCAGTCAGCTGAGCAGCTGGACCTCTTGACCAGTCACCTGGCTGCGGTCCATACTCAAACACTGGTGACCAATTAGGGACGACTAGAGCCCCAAAAGGCCCAACTTTACCCGGGCTGTTGACTTCATTTGGTGTTGGACAGCTTGTCACAGACTGACAAATGGGATCACATTACTAAAACAAGCAAGTTAATGCATGAGCCGGAGATACAGCGAGTCAGTCAGATCCAGTTTCCGTAGTATCCCACAAAGAAGGCGGTCACAGACTCCAGGGTGTACGTGAAGTGCTACAACAACAATAGGCTACACCGTTTGGCTTGTTGATCAAGCTTTCTTTGCATACCAGACTACCATA
This sequence comes from Nibea coibor, assembly GCA_023373845.1. Classification (NCBI taxonomy): domain Eukaryota; kingdom Metazoa; phylum Chordata; class Actinopteri; family Sciaenidae; genus Nibea; species Nibea coibor. The sequence continues at coordinate 20,882,009 of CM041721.1, forward strand.
ATTGATATGCTACACTTTATCCTTTTGTAGTCTCTAATTGGCTCTTGCTCGAGTTCTCCCAGAACAACTACAAACAACCAGGAGGAAACAAGAGACGGCTTGTTTACTGACAGCATGCTAATTATGGAAATGTTACAGGGTAGAAATAGTAACCGACTGCTGATATAATAGTAGGGTCAAAATGCTTGCTGGCCTCCATCCATGTATCTCTAGTGGGGATTGCTAGTTTGTTAATGGACTACAGACAAATCAGGAGGCAGCACGAGGGAATCCTTTACATATTTGGTAGAGGCTTTCATTTCTGCGACCAGAGCACAGACTTTCTCTGTCTTGACAGTGTGTCTGTGTCCTTATCCAGAGCCAGGCTAGCTCTTTCCGAATGCTTCCAGTCCAGCTAAGCTAAGCTAAGCTAAGCTAAGCTAAGCTAAGCTAAGCTAAAGTGAGCCAGTGTTATTTCCCAAGATGTCAAAATAGTAATTTCGTTTGAGGTTACAAATGCAATTTCTGTTCACGTTGGATCAGAGAGGCCGAAGTTATTCAAAATGACTAGTAGAGCAGAGTAAAGTTTTGCATACAGGACCCTTTGGACCTGCCATGCAACCACCCCAAGTGTATTAAAAGCTGGGCAGAGGTGGTGTTTCTGCATGGGGATAACATGACTTTGATCTCTGGCCAATTTGTGGGGCTTTAAGTTGGATAATTTCAGCAGGGAATGTACACGTGCAGGTGGAGACTCTGAGGGATTGCGCTCGTTGATGTACACAATGCTCTCCCAGTCTGGGAGGCGCGCTGACTGAGGAAGGTTTGTAGGCTTCCAGGCAGGAAACCAGGGAGCTGGGGGAAAGACAAACACTGAGAGGGTTCGGCCGAGCCGTGCCACTGAACAGATTTCAGCGTATTATCTTCCCTCCTCTAACGGTTTGGTCTGCATCTTTGTTCGTGTGGGCGAGCATCCCTGCTGAATTTTTCACGCCCCTCTAAATGTTATGCCTCAAACATAAATGGTCAAAGGATCAGACCCTGATGTTAGCTGGTTTCTGTTGCCTTTTTTCCCCCATCTTTGTGTCCTCCTTCAGCCTTTCATTCTTATCCCAGACATTGCAGTGCTTCTGCTATTAATTCCCCAGCAGTGGACTGAAGCTCCTTTAGGCATGCTGCATTCCCCAGTCCGGTCTTCTGTTGACTGTGAGATAGCGCAGAGCACACAACCTGCACTTCTATTAAGATTCCTTATGTTATGCAGATAAGAGACATGAGAGGACTTCTGCTTTCACTCTGCGTCTACTTTCTTCTTGTCTCTATAATGTTTCCTTCCTTCCGCTTCGCCCATGTCTTCGCCACGGATTCCTACCGCCTAATGCCTTTACCCCATCTCTCTCCCTGTCTGAGTTCTCAGACCTTGTCCAATCAGAGCAAGCGCACTCGCTCTGGTGTTTGGTTTCTCTATCACTGTTGGTGGCTCATTGACATTGCAACCAACACCTCCTGAGGGATCTCTCCTCCAGCACTTATCTCCTTGTTAACAGAACTTGGGAAGACTTACATTATACTCCAGGCAAGGTTTCTTGGACAGATATACCCGCAGTGTGTGATTGTAACTCCAGGGGAGAAACTTTCACACCTTTAGAGACTCAACACAAGCTTGAGAGCTGCTGCGGTTCAGCGATGTTGCCTGGAAGCCATTCGTATAAGTTTTTACCCTGCTGTACACAATCCCTTTTTATCATTATCCTCTTTTTACTTGGCAGTGGGAACCATTTTCAAAAGGCCGACCCAGTGGATAGTGTCTGTTTCCCTCATAACTGGGGCTGTACATCTTCTATTGCAATCCTGTGCAGCTTTCAGCGGCACTAGGCTGTAATTTAATGTGTGCCTGTGGAATTCAGCACCGGGTCATATTGCTTCAGTAAAATACCATCAACAGCTTTGTTCCGCCACAAAAAAATACATTAACAAAATGAGGTCAGCCGCACTTTTGGGCGACACTTTAAGTATCACACATTACTTTTTTACAGACTTGTTAGAGGCTGAAAAAGGCCAGATAACCTGATTTACAGCCGCGGTTCCAGTATCAGCACTCACAGGCATAGGTTCCTACATTTCACTTCGACTTGTGGCCCCGTGATCGTGGAATTTGCCCTGTTGAAAGGTCTCTTTTCCTTGCGAGATCAGTATCCTGAGGATCATCAACGTGGGGCTGCGCCAGTACAACTCAGTCTGCACCTCTGCAAGACTGACAGACTGATGGAGGAATGTTTTTTTGGAGGGGGGAGGTGGGGGTGGTCTTGGAAAGGTAGTTTAAAGGTAGCAGGAATCTGCCCCATTCCCTAAATTCCTTTGCTAGGCAACCTGCTACGGAGGAGGGACATGTTTCAATTGGAGATGCAACTCTTAAAAACTTTGGGGCCCTTACTCCGGACCCTTTTTTTTTCCAGTTGCTTAAACTCTTTCTCCCTCCCTCCCTCCTTCCAACCCTCTGTCCCGTGGAAATGCGCCATTGACAGATCTTTATCAGCAGCCTCATCCCTGCTCAGGCTCGCCGCTCGCCTTTGTTTTATTTCACCGACCAAGCGCTGAGCCAGGATGAGGGATTTTGTGTGCGCTTCCCTCTGCAGCCCTGCAAGCCCTAATGCGAAACTGGTGCATTTGTGGTCGTGACAATCCTTTTCCACTCTACGAATGTTGCTCTGAATGATAATAACATGGGTCCGCGCCCGGGGGACAACTCGGTGTGGTCAGGGTCAGCCGCAGATTGTTGTGCCTGTGGAAGACATAAACAGCGGAAATGTCAAAACAACCCCCGGACAAGTAAAGAAACGGGGTAGAAAATATGCCAATGAGGAAGAATGGAAAGAGGCATTACAAAGAAGACTAAATATAGATAACATGTAGGAGACATGTCGAAATGCCCACTTGTCCCTCACGCTGTGATTAATTGGTGCTTGGGAATGGAAAGTATGTTGAGCAATATATAAAACGCCAGGCTGTGGGCAGGTGGTGTCACCTTTCACATCCCCGTTCTGGGAACAAACAGTCTGGATGAGTCTCTAGAGGAGATCACTCAGGCCTCACTGGACTCCAAAACTATACTACATTACCCAGAACGCACGGCCACCCAGGCTTCTAAAGGTTGGCGAGGACAGCGAGAACAAAAAGTGTTAATCCATCTCAGCTCTGTCTATTGGCAACAACTCCATGATGCCATATGTGAATTCAGCTGCTTGGGATTTCATTCTTTTTCCTCCCCTGTCCTTCTCCAACCATTCCCAGTTTGTTAATAAGACTTTATTCATTTTCGCATAGTTTTCCTTATGTGTCAATTTTAACTGACACAGGACAGCTATGTTTTCCTTTTGTTTTGTTCTTTACAGCCTGCAACATATGAATCTTTTTAGGCATTTGGATAAACAGCCGATGCCGTTGTTTTTCTGGTGAGGACTGTCTCCTTGCTTGACTCCGTGTTGGAGCTATAAAATATATAAAGAAACATGCTTTTTCGCTGTCTGGTTCTTTCATAATGCTTGACTGCTTTTCTCATATTCGATGGCAGTGAACGCCGTGTCCTTGATGTGCTTTTGCCAACCAAACACTGACAACCAAATGTGTGATTTGAAGCAAGGAGCCCCTTAACAGAGACGGAGTGACACATCCCATTGCACCATCTATCAGTCTCAGTCTCTTTGGCTCACATTTGGCACACACACACACACTCACACACATAAGGTGGCATCAACTGCATGACCGGGAATGTCGCCTCACAGAGACGGTTTGCCTGTCAATCAACACTTTTACTAATTAGGCGCACTGTACCCGAGAACGTCGCCTGTTTTCGTTTAGCCGTCTTTGCTTTCAAAATGATCCGCGCCTCTCACTCAGTTAGAATTTAATGAGGTGGGGGACAATAAAAGAAAGCTGGACCATGTGCACGGCTTCTGTGCTACTCTTAATGACCGAGCTATTACTACTGTCACAGCACATCATTACCATTTCCACTGTGCGATTTCTATTGTGCACTGTGCTCATTAGAAGTGTCACCAGAGAGATTTCGCTTCTGTGGCCTGAAATAAGCCAACTTGTGGCCTTTGGAGGGACGAGTCCGTCTAATTAGCCCGAAAGGAGGACTTTCCCCTGAGATCAGCTTCTAAAAACACACTTGACCTTTTGAAATTTGGAAAATAATCCAACACCTGTGCCAGGCAGGGAATTACTTGAATCCGATATCCAAGGAAACAATCGGTACCTTTGATCCTGCGTGTGTGTGTGAGTCATGTCCCTGTAAGCGTGCTCCATTCTAAGGTGTAAATGGAAGGTCTTTTTGTATTGCAGGTGGCTACACGTACACACACACACACACAAGTCAGGGGTCATGCCGCTCCATTAACAGTCAGCCTCCTGTGACGTTCAGAGACAAACACTATTATCATATTTATGACTCATTTTCTGAAGCTGCCATGTGAGTGAAAATTAGATAAATGTTTTCGGGGGAAATGATAGGTGAGGTGATTGTGAATGAGGAAACAGTGACGGATTGTGTCCAACTGATGAAATCCATCAATCAAATGATAGTTTCAGTCTTCCACATTAGATTACGCTCTACACTATGTTACTCACACGGCAGATAAATGAGGTCTTTGAGGTTTTTAACCAGCCTTGACTTAAACATAAAATCAAGGTATGTCAGCATTTCCATAATAAGCTGTGTGTGAGTGGTCTGACATGTTCCTTTGATGAGGCAAATTTAGATTTGCATACTAATAAATGTTACAAAAAATGAAAATAGGGCATGAACTGTAAATAAGTTTTAAAGAAAACAAATTTAGTTATGCAACTTCTCTGCTCAGCATATTATTGGGATATCAAAAGACATGTCCCCTAACACTCCCTTGTGTGTGTGCGTGTGTGTGCATGTATTATAATACTGTGTGACGAATCCGTTTCTTAAAATTTAAATTCGTATTTCATTAAAAATCTGTTTTTGATTATTCATTTATTTATTTATTTAAAAAATATAACTGGTCTATATTTAGAGACAGAGCTTGTTGCCAACACTGCAGAGAAGAACAAAAGACAGCACACCCAAAATCCTCAGTGCAGACCAACTCTGCAGCTCAAATGTGCATATCTCAGCCTCTTTAAATAATCATATGCAGTCTATATCGGGCTTTTTCTGCATAGCGGGGCGTATAGAGGTCAGTTCTGCTGTAGTTTCCCTTCACAGTCCTTGTGGTTGTCTTAAATAAAACCCTATATTTTCACTCACATTTTTCACACTTTGATTTAATGAACATTAAACATTGGTAGCAAGAAGAACCAACAATACAATGCCCTTGAAGCAGTGTGGAGTTTGGTACTTTGCTAAAGGGAACCTTGGCAGGAGGTGAACTGACACTTTTTCAGCTCTCAGTCTACACTCCATGCTGTGCCGGACTTTAACTGGCAACTTTCTGGTTCCCAAGCAACATCCTAATGGGGTGAGCTACTGCTGCCCCCAAACAGGGCTCATCTGGGATTTGAACCCAGAACCCCTTGCACCCTAAGTAAGAATCACACCCCTAGACCAACAAGTCACTGACGTTGAAAAAATTCATACATGCTTGCTCAATAAACCACATTAACCCGCTGCACAACTGCAGAATCGGACATCAGGAATCATAGTTTTTCTAAGCTTGTCATACAATAGAGGCAGCGGCCACTTGGAGATCAGTTATAGCAAAGTCTGAGTAGCTGTCAGGGGAACAAAAGGTGTTGCCACTCAGGTGGTGTAGCATAACGTCTGTGTATACACCCCTGTCAACTGCTCTCTTTCTCTTGTTCAAGTGCTTATCCATCAGTTTAACCCAACACTCCTTCACTGTCTCCTACACAAAAATACTGGTGTGGAGTGATCCGAGCACCCAGGCGGGATCAGCCGGGAGCAACGGAGAGTGTCATCGCCCTCCTTTTTCCTACTTTAGGCATGAGGCATTTGAGACACTCTGTAATGGATCATGTGTGCAGTCAGACAGACACACATACAAAAACTACAGCTATACGCTTTCAGGTCAGCCAGGTGACGGTTGGAGTGTCGGAGCTGTGTCCATCACTGCGGATATAGTCTGTCACCATCATAATGGGGTAGGATTTAGAAAAATGCCTGCAAGAGAGAAAAAAAATAAGAGGTCTGTAGCTCAGATAGAGGAAGCTGGTTTAAGTGTTCACATTTCTGCAGGCACTTTTTGATAAAGACAAATTATCCTCTTTCAGCCGGCACTCAAGCAGCAATTGAGTTGGACAATGGGGCAGATCAGGCCAGTATGAAGAATATAAATACAGGGTAAACTAGGAGCATAATTCATTGTCAGGGCATACATATTGTTCTGGGTTATATTAAGCAACGGTTTATTCCAGAGAGTGAGCGTGGGCCAAGAAAGGATCACGCTGCAAGAAATATCCATCTCTGAAAAAGGCTCATATTCTTTTTTTAAAAATAACACGCATTAAAAATGATCAGCCATTTCTTTGTTTTTCCACTTGCTTGAAGGGAAACATTATTTTTAGACTCAGTCCTGAACAAACTAACTTGTTTATTTTGATGTCCTAAAAAGTAAGGCGAGGCTGGACTTCAAACAGTTTACTACGTAGGTGGAAGATTTCAAGCTGCACAACACAAATGACAACTCAGCTTGTACAAAACGGTCACCCAACTCTGCAGCTCTTATTTTACCGGTGTGCTCTACATTTGGGTTTTACTGCCCACAACTTTACTGTTTTGGCTCACTTCACTGCCCTTATGTACCTTGTTTCCAGCTGCAGCGAGTAGCTTTCATAAAACAACAAATGACATTTGCCAACAAAGTCTTTGTCGCTATATTTAGTGAGTATTCAGACAATGTTTTTTTACTCACTTTTTGTCTCTTTCATGACGTTATGCCTCTCTCCTACAGCGTCCATTACGATTCCATCTGCATGGATAATTATGCAAATTAGGCGATGATGTCCTTTAGCAACTTCTAGCGACTTTTAGGACGGCCAACATCTACTTTCCTGACTGACGAACACGGGACAAGACGAGGGGGAATGTAGCGAAGCGTCTGACCGCTGCAGGGAAAGGAAAGAAAGGACGAAAAGCAAATATCACGGTTAAACGGGCCTCAGAATAATCAATCTGATGTTGCTTCATGTCTGCTCAGTGTAAATAAGCAACCGTCTGCTAACATGTTAAGCATAACGCTATCCCGCTTCAAGGCATTGTTAGCCTGCTCACTTTCAGCAGGTCAGTAGAAAGGCTGATGCAGTGCAGACAGACACAAATGGTTGCAGATAAACTATGACTTTGAATGTCCAGTATTCAGCTTATGACAAACAAACGACTAAACTAGAGGCTCTTTGCAGTAATACTCCTTTCTTTGCAGCTCCTAAACCTGTGGTGACTCTTTAAGTTTAAGCAAACATGACTGGCTATTCATGACTTCCCTCCAGGGCAGTTAAACTCCACGCTAAACATTACAATAAGGCATCAGAGGAAAATGAGTCTTGTTCCAGTCTGTTATTATGGCGATACCACAGTACAACGCCAGACATATGTCACTGTGAATGAGACAAGCTGTGATGAGTGGATTGAAGCGGTGTCATGAGTGACACAGTGCGCAGAGTGACTCATGTCTCTTAAACTGTTTCCTCGCTGTTCTTTCTCATAGTCAGCCATCTGACTGGCTCCTTTTCCCCAAGCAGGAGATGTCAGCAACATAGCTCTGGGCTGGCAGCGTAAACGAGTGTCTGCGTGTGTGTGTGTGTGTGTGAAACACGGATTAAAACAAAAGAGGTGGAAAGAAAAGAGGTGATTGTGTCTGAGCTGAATGTGTTCTCTGTCATTTGTAAAATCTCCCCGATGACTAAACTGCAGATGGTTACATAAACGGTTGCAAATGAGGCTAGCAGCGCCATGCAGTGAAGAGCTTTTTTTTTTTTTTTTTTGAGAATGTAATGTTTAGTCTGAACGAAAACCACCAAAAAAAGTATAATATATCTTTTGGATATGAGTCATGGAGCATTTCTTTAAATTAATAAGGTGTCGTTTTATTAGTTTTTGATTAATCTTAAATTGCTCCTGCTGCGCCAGCCCCTCCAAGATATCTCTGGTTGCCCATAATGAAATACAAAGCACATATCATGTGTACTGTGTCATAAAGCCAAATTGGAAACACAAGAAGGCCTGACAGTCTGTACAGATTTATGGTGGGTTCGTGCTCTGAGGATTTACACCCTTTTGCCTGAGCACAAACCACAGCTGAAATAACCCAAAATGGTCCAAACCCTCAAGCAGTCAGTACCACTTCAAGTGCTGCGGGGAAGTAGCATGAATTATATGGAACATTCTCTCTTTATGTGCTCTGACGGTATGAAGGAGAGGAAAGCGGTGCTAGAACGGTGTCATCCTTGCAGGACACCCTAATAAAAAAAAGTGAAATAAAGACGTATTTTACCATCGAGACAAGAACCGAGAGGAAGGCTTTGTGTGTTTTTGTTTTGTGCAGGGAGGTGTCGAGCCACTGGACCTGTGATGCCTGATTCAATCTGATCTTTGTCAGAGCCCGCGGCCTGTCCACCAGCTGTGTCCAAACAACCCACACCCTATGTGTCTGGGAGCTTTGACTGGAGCTGATGGTGGTGGTGATGGAGGGAGGGGAGGTGCGAGGGTGTGGGTCAGCTGAGGGTGTACCAAAAGCTCTGTCTCCCCGTCTCTCCCTCTCTCTCCCTCTCTACGCTACAGTAACTTCTGCTTTTGACATGTGGAGGCCCTGGGCCCATCCATCCTCCCCCTGACAGCTCAGCTGCTCATACAGGCAAGGGGAAGGTAGAGAGATTTAGCTTGCTGCTTTCAAAAAAAAAACATAATCTGTGAAATTTATTTTATTTATATTGCCTGTTTGCTCTTAACACGGTGATTCAGTAGTAATTCCCATAATCAGCCTGTAAAACACTTTGCACTGCTCTGCACGAACTGTGTTTGTTACACTTTCGGCTGCAATGAAACGCATAACATCGCACTGCAGTGCTCGTCACAATAGTTGCTATGCAAAAATACGAGAGCAACGACAATTTATCAAGGGTCAACCCAATTATCAGAGAAAAGGCTTGATTAAAGTCATGAACTCTTTGTTTTGATCACTGTTTGGCTGCATGAGTACCAAAAAGAGGAGAGCAATGATAAAAACCATCCATGGGTAAGACAAGATGACAAAGTTTTCATTTCCCCCCTCACACCCATCCTCCTTCAAAAAAAAAAAAAGGAGCCGAGGGAGATGCTGTAAGAAAAAAAACCTGGATGGAATAAGAGAGATGTTGCAGTGCAGATGGTGTGTCTTAATAGATGTGAGCGCAGCGAGCTGTGATAAGGGACCGTGTCTACTTTGAGTAGGGAGAACAGGCAATCCCCGCTCGGGGAGCTGTTCGGCATCTGCAGCCAGACGTTAATAGATGACTGCGAATACCACATTGACAAATTGAATGCCACCGATGAGTAATGGCAAGAGACTTGAGCAAAAGAGAGGCTGTCACAGGACACTACAGACTCAATCGTTGCCAAATGCACTGATGCGTGTGCACAATAATGGAGTGGAGATGAACCTAAAACACAGAATGCAAAACTCTTTCGACTAACAGTTTATTTGAGCAGAAAAACAGGGGGGAGGGGGTTTATCGTTTAGCTGTCTGGTCCACAACTTAACTGCTTTGTTTTGCTCTCATCGCTCTCATAGTGTCATCTTCGTTTCTGGCAAAATGAAGTTTTTAAAAACTCACTGCACATTACCCGCTCGGCACCGGTCGGCAGACGGGAACTTGCTTGTGAACACAGCGGAGCATCTGGCAGCAAAAGAGAGACGCTTGTCAGACCTCAGAAGCTGAGACCAAAAGGAAAGCTAAAAGAGTGTAAAGTTCACCCTCGTTAATTTCCGTTGGGACATAAGCTAATTGACTGGCAAAGCATTGTGGGATTCCAGGTGAATAAGTGTAAAACGCTTAAATGCTTGTTATGTCCAGCCAAGAAATAGTCCGGCCCCGTTATTTTTACACGCATTTTTTTACAGATCAGTAACAATGAGTAAGCTTCAGTGGTGTTAACGGGGGTACTTTCTTGACAGAGCCAGGATTATGGCTTCCCCTTACTTCCAATCTTTATGCTAAGCTTAGCTTACTGGCTTCTAGCATACAAAAATCAGAGTTCTATCAATCTCCTCATCTAACTCTGCATATTTTCCAAAATGTCAAACAAAAATCCCACCACCACTACTACTACTACTACCAGCACTGCCATGACACCTTTACCCCAAACAACTGGATACGCTCATGCCTCCAGACTATGGGCAGATATTTTGATTTTGCACAGGACCATGTAGTGCAGACTCCCCCTGGTCATGCAATAGCTAAACTTACATGGTGGCTTTGCCCCTCTATAGCGTTTGACAGTAATCTTTCAGCGTCTTTGTAAACTATGTAAACACAGAAACCCGCGGCTGTGAAAGGGCAAAATGTAGTCTCAATTCAATCTCTCCTCACGCTGGGAGCCGGGGGATACTGTATTAATAACTGCAAAGAGGCAAAAAGGGCCGCGCTCGGCTTGGCTAAATGTGCGAAGACCATAATAAACGTTAAGTCGGCCGCGTGCTGAGAATAGTTCTGTGTGCCCCGACACCTTTCCCCCTGACCGGCGATGTTGCAGCTAAAAAACATAGCGAGGGATTGAGTCATATGGTTTCACTTTGAGGAATATACTTTCCTACATGCTCTCTGAAAAGCTCATGTTTCCATTTTCGTAGGTGTGGTCTTCTATTTAGGTCACAATAGAACTCAGAGGAGAGGAATTCCCTGTGTATCCATGTGAGGGAGGGTTTTTAATGAACTGCTCTGTGATTGAAACGGGGCAAGTCAGCTTGCTTTTAAACGAAGGCACGACTGTTACTGCTCCATCCTGGGAACATAACTGAGTTCATATGGTTAAAAAAAAGAAACAGAGGGGAAGTGCCCAAACATGAAGAATCTGATGATATTCCTAATGAGAAATGTGTGCTGCTGTTGCTGCTCCTGATGATTTTTCACATATAGGAACAAACTGAAACCATACACACATCTACTCTTCATCGGGTTATCATAAGCTGCATACCAAATAGTTTTTCATCTGTGCAAAAAATGCACATGTGGAGATGGAGATGGGGGGGGGGGGACTGAGTTGAGGCCAGCCGGTGTGCTTGCAGTCTAGCAAAAGCTCCCACTCATACCCCGAGACGGCTTTCTCTGATGAGTAAAGAGGATGCCTCTGGTCCTACCGGGGCTCGGCCAGTCATGCACCGAAGCGCCGTAGCTTATTCCAGACAACCATGATCAAGAAGAAACTACCTGAATGGCCTGCAGAGAGCGAGCGGCCTCATTAAATCACATGTTGGCTTGTGAGTGAGTTTGTCACTGTCAATGTCAATTTACTTTGAGGACCAGACAAGAGCATGTCTGCGACGGGCTACCGTTAAGTGCCCGAGTCTCAGAGGGTGTGTGTGTTGGAAAAAAGGAAGGGCAGCAGATTTCATGACTTCATCGGGCAGAAACGAAGGATATTCCTGTTCCTGTTGTGTCATCATCGGAGCATCACCTTGCTGGAATTCTTTCCAAACCACTAAACTATAAACAGATGTTAAACATGTTGGAAAAGTGTTTAAGCCCATCCTTTAGCTTCTTGCAAAACATTTCAAATAGTTTGATCCAAAACTTAAACGCTTACCTGGCTAGGTACAGTCAGCGACGGAGGAAGTATTAAGATGTTTAGCACTAACAACTCAATTTGGATTAAAGTACACAAGCAACACAATGTACTTCAAGTATAACAAGAGAATTCAGTGATTCATTGTGCAAAACTATTTGCAAATTCTAACTTTATGTACTTTTTAACAATGCATAACTTCGAAATTTGTTTGTTTTAGATACTGATTTAAAACTAGCAAAGAATACATTCCCTCTGAAATGTACTGGTGTAGCAGTATTAAGTATATTAAAGTTGCATAATAAAGTACAATACTCGAGTACTTGATACCACTGGACACAGTCTAGTCTGATATTTAGCAAATGAGCTCGAAAAACTGGTGTCACGTGACTAGATTTGAGCAACATTAGCAGTTTTCTGGGGTGTTTGTGCATGAGCAGGCACTTTTCTGAACGTATGCGAGTGCTTCTGTTCGTTCGAAGCCGGGAGTGTGGATTAGGTCTGGTCTCTGGCTCTCGTCAGCACATGCCGGACACGGCGTTCTGAGGCCCTGCATTCATTCCATGTTGTTTTCATTCCCCCACCTTCGCTAGGTGCACAAAAAAATGTTTTCTCAAGTCTTCGCATTCCAGCAAAAAAAAAAGAAAAAAAGAAAAAAGAAAAAGTGCAAGCATTTACTTTTACACACACCTGGATTGTGGCCTTTCATTTGATACCCAGCATTTTTCAATTATGCAGCACAGCCCAAAAAAATATGCACCATTTTCATCCTCCGCGCTAAGTCATTCTGGCACACAGGACAAGCAAACAAACTGTAGGTGAAGCTTTATTACACACATATTTCCTAATCTCTCATTTATCGGAGAAATCTACATTTATCTTGGTCATTAGTGCTGCTGGAAATAGCTGTATGAACATGAGTTTTTCACTCACTGAGGGGCCCTATCGCTCTGTTAGCACTGTAAACTGGAGCAGGAAATATCAAGGTCTGTAATTACAGTCAGATACAGAAGGTAAGGAAGTGAACTAACATTCCTGATCAGAGCACTGCCTGGATGGAGGACATATAAGACTTCCTCCAGTGCGCATTCATTTATTAGCTTTTCATTAGGCGACTCACCCTCGGTTTGATCTTTCCCCAAATAAAGCTACACAGATTTTCCAAGGAGCTGTTTCAGGTTTTCTTCTCCTCACACAACCCGGATTCGGGATTTAAATGTCTGCTTTCAGCGTAAAGCTAACACTAGAACACTCACCAGCACCGCATCGCGACCAACCGCTCTGTAAATACACACATCACGGTTTCATCGGGCCTGGCATGACATTGTTATTTCGTGTTGATGTGAATGACTCTTTGATGGCCTTTTGCTTTGATCCAGATGACATCCTCTGACATTCTGGGACTGGGCAGCCGACAGGAAGCTGCTGGCATGCTCTGGCACATCCTGAGTCTGGCCAGCAGCTCTGCAGATGGTTTGAGCTAAACGTGTTGTGTCATCTCACAGCCCTCTTACCGGAATCAGACTTGGCTGAACACCTTCTGCCCTCAGCGAATCTAGCACACCACCGTTTACTAACCATCTACAATTACACTCGTCAGTCTGTTATGAGTTTTGGAGATCTTGGTCTAAATTTGTGCTGCTTTTAATTAAACATTCACATTTCTTTGCGCAATTTTTCTGGATTCCATCTAGACAAAATTAACACCGGCAGCCATGTTACTTCTAAGAATTTTCAAATGACCCTTCAATAAGGAAGACTGGATTCAAAGTATCAAAGTATAAAACTAATATTTATAATAATGGGTCTAGTATTCTTTGGGATTCCTGAGAGGGTTGATTCTGACTTTGCTGATCCGAATTTTAGTTGGTACAGACATTTATGTTCTCCCCAGGTTGAACGTATGCTGAAGAGGTGGTAGTTCACCTCTTAGGCGCTGCAGAGGTGCCCTTGAGCAAAGTACCATGTCATCTAGTGGTGAGACTGCAGATTGCAGCCAACTGAAGAACCCTCCCGAGTGTGTATGAAAAGCTACAGTGACTACGAAAGTCATGAAAAATGCAAAACAAACAGCTGTATCTAGAACCAAGTGTTTGGTTTCTCCATTCTGGGCAATGACAGTAAAAAGAATGAACAGAGCATGACTGACGTCACCCACAGGTTTCCAAAGTGCTGTTTTGAAGCCGCTGCCGCTGGCCGCCGCCCTGTTGGATGCACAGCTTCTTCAGCCTCCCGGCAAAGACGTGGATCGCTGGCGGACCTAAGGCGGGCTAAATGACGCCTGTTTGTTCTAATAAGCCATCTGTAACAGCACTTACCTGTCAATCAAGCGGTCTCGCTGTTAATCATGCATAACTTTAACATCTGAACGGGTGAGTACATTTTTTTTAGACCCCCCTTCACAGTTGTCATGGACGGGGAAATTAGCTACGGAGGCTAAAACCGTTGCCTGAACTAGGCTGTGAACCTGTTTATTTCTCCTGTGCATTTGGGCGTTTTAATAGAGGTGCTTATTGAGATTGACTCACTTCTGCAGCCTGAGGAACTACAGTTCTTAGCACTTTCGTTAGACGTAAAAAGGTAAAGAACATGCCAAGTTTTAAAATCAAATCTTTGACAAATGAAGCTGTTTGTCACCACATGCATTTCTCAATATATGACTGAGCTACCAAATTGTTTGTGTGATTGCTGGCTCGATAAGGGGATAAATGTCTCTGCATATCTCATTGCCAGGAGCATGCATGACTGTCTGTCTTGTACTTGGGTAGCTGCCCCTATGACACCCCGGATCACACAGACGACCTCATACCAGAGAGATGCGCTGTGCTGACGAGGAGCTGAGATTCTAGCACCACACAGACAGCCCTGAACAGGGCAGGCTTTCATAACAACGCCGCCTGTTCCGTTTCCTCTCACTGATGGCGTGATTCGTGGATGCCTCCACCGTGCCAGCAGCAGGTTACCGGAGGCCACAGCTCTACATTACGCTACGCCTTCTTCCACAAGTTACTAATTTAGCTTTTTTTTAAAACCATGGTCACACTCCAGACAAACACTACAGAACATTGAGAAGTCAGGATCTTGATATGACCCACAGCTCAGTTTCCGACGGATATGTGCTTGCATAGTTTTTGCAAGAGTATTGGTCTTAAAGCAGGAAGCCCTGGGTGCTTTGTTGTGGTGGGAAGCAGCGCTGCTATCCAAACACAGATCTCTGTCGCATGGATTTCGGACAGCAGGAAAGCCAACAAGAGGGGCTTTCAGACGAAATCCCACAAACTGTTTGCTACTGTATCATCACACTTCCCCCATACCTTACAGAGCAGAGACAGATCCTATCTTTCCTTATCATGGGGGTAACTTAACCCATATTTATTTAATTTCATCAGTTGACTGTTGGCAGAGGGAGATGCATAGTGCAAACACATAAAGGTTGAAACTTTCCCACACATACACCATGATAATGGTAAATGGACTGTACTTACATAGCACTTTTCTAGTCTTCCGACCACTCAAAGTATCATTCACTCATACACTCATGGCATTGGCTGCCATGCAGGGTGCCAAGTGCTCATCTGTTTGAAGAGCTGACACACACCGATGGCACAGCCTTCGGGAGCAATTTGCCCAAGGACACTTCGACATGCAGACTGGGGATCGAACTGCCGATCTTCTGATTAGTGGACGACGACACTTCTGTCTGTTCGTTGTGTTTTGCCCTTTCTACTTTAATTCTGTAGTTTATATTACACTCTGCTGCTGTAATAAGTAAATTTCCCTGTTGTGGGATGAATAAAGTACAATCTAATCTAATTAAAGTTTGGGCCCGGATAAGAGGAAAACACCAACAGCAGAAAGAGAAAGACGAGCTTCTTCTCCCACGTACGAACGCTCACTTGGCTCCGCGAGTTGGACAAACAGTTGAAAACAAGCTAAAGGCGAAAGCGCCCGCTCAGAACGAAGGGAAAATGATTACGACCGCAGAGACTTTGGCTCGGACCTGATGGGTTGTTTACTGCCAAGAACAGCAACTCAGCCGAGGAAACAAGCTCATTCTGACACTCTCCGAACGAGTCCCCAGCTCTCGCGGAACAAGCTATTTACTGACCAAGTTTAATTAAGAATAAATTGATTTGAAGTTTTATGTGGTTATGACTTGGACGTACAGAGCGCAGTACTCACATAACATAACTCACTGGAAGGGAGGCTTTTCTCGGAGTGGTGCTTCAGCTCCCACAAGATATTCTCCCATAAAAATATGAACCCTCTACAGCTTTGTCAATAAGTATCTGTTCTTGACAGGATAATATCTGAAGTGCAGACACAAGTTTGGGGAGTTGCATAAGGGTTCAGATAAAAATCATCATGCCAGAGTTGTTTTTCATCGAGTAACACTCCCTGTGCAGACACAAGAAAAAAAGCTGGCCTCATATTAAATTAATCCAAAGTTTTGACCACATCGAACACGTGGAAGGCTTGAACCTTGTTCCTGTGACCATATGTAGTCCTGACTCATACGGTCACAGAAGCTGATGTCTCCCCTTGGCCCTAGAGGCGTCTGCCTGGTTCCCAACAACTCGTGGAGGGTCTGCCCTCAGAGCCGCAAGGCTCACCACAAAGTGAACTCAGTTCCTTGGGGTCAAAGGTCAAGAGCCCAGGGCCAGGTCACAGCCTCAGCAGCTGACAGTTATGCTTAAAGATCATACTCAGCAAGCTGATATGTGAGGTTTACATAGGGCATGGGCGGGATTGTCAAACAAAGCTGTTTATGGCCTAAGTGTTTACCTGTGTCCTGCCTCTGGAACATAATTTACAGCCTATTATTCTAAAACTATGACAGACAGGATATTTAGCAGCAATGACAGGAAGCTTTGAGTAAGTCACAGCAAAGTGAGAAAATATTCCCCACTGCAAAAAAACAAAAACAAAACACAAACAGCATCATGAATTCACAATCGCGTTGATCTCCGGCACATAAAAGGTGCGCGTACAGTGTAGCAAAGCTTTTAAACTCGCCATGGTGGAAAGCTAATCATCATTTAAATAGGGACAGCAACAACAAAGTGGCCCATTGCAAATCTTGTCAAGGCTTTTGGAAGAGTGCTCTCATAACGCCTGCTGACCCCAGGGTAGAGTAAACATTCCATTTGGCCTTCATGACTTGCCAGTAATTACCCAGACTGCCCCAGGGCTTTGCTGGCTGCCTGGCTGGCTAGCTGGCTGGCTGATTTTTACTAGCTAACAGACATAGAAAGAAACATGCGTGCATTTCCTAACAGGTTTACCCCACAATAACGAATCGACGAGCATCCACAAGGGGCTCGTAAACTCAACTTTCATAAATGTCAAACTCAAAGCAGAGGGATTCTTTCTAATGGAAAGCAGCTTATAGGTGTGTTGGTGGGTCTGTTCAGCCTTTTCCATTCTTGTCAACAATCCTCAGTGTTTTTTTTTTTTGCATAAGAAATGCAGCCTACACCGCATGTATGAACTCAGTGAATTACGAAGCTTCTGTGCCTCCTTTGCATGCATTCATTACGGCGTGTTGACTGCTGAAGGCTGCTGTCAGTTGCGATAGTCGTTACTGTCTGCCAGCCTTGACGCTGGGCTGACGCACTCACGGCTGTTTCTGCCCATGTGCTCACACACTTTCATGCACACACACACACAAACACACACACGCACACAGGTCTGATTGTCCTCTGTCCGGCTCCACTCCCTCATTATCTGTATAACTGCATGTCTGAGACCTTTAGCTCAGTGGCCAAGCCAAGTCTCCACAATGCAGACAAACATCCCAGTCATGATAATTCACCTTTGGGACATGAATATGTTTGTCTGGCTTCACTGATTTGGTTAAGATGTTGATCCCGTTACAATGTTCATTAAATTTGGAGGAAAACTTGAGAGAAGAAGGAGTCTTATATCGAGCACTAGGAATGTCCGTCCATACAAATTAGCTTTATTGGAATGCCAATAAAGCAAATTTACAACATGTTGTCCAAGGTTTGTAATGTAAGTATGTAAGTATAATAATTTACCTTTAATTTATTTAATTTATTTTTTAAGACTCTCTTTCCCGCTCGCACACACACACACACACACACACACATTGCCTGTAGCTACATGTATAGTGATGATTCTACATGTCTGTGTGTGCAAGATTGTGACACCCCTTGAGCAGATGAGTCACAGTGGGGGTTTAAAACAAAGGTTGAAAGAACCTGGAGAGACAATGCTGAAAGAGTCTTTGTTTTAAAAAGCACAGAGGATTTATGTCTTTGGCAAAGGACTGTCCAAAAAAAGAATTTGAATAATCTGCAAATTTAATATCAGTGAGTTAATGCATTGACAATGGCTGCCAGACAAAATGTTGCAAAAGGGGTAAATTAAAACATGAAAAGCAAACACGAAGGGAAAAACGGTGGCATAATGCAAACCTTTCAATTAAACGCAACTCGAGACCCCATTACAATAACAACAACATCCCTCTCGCACAGAATTTTCCTTCAGATTTAAGCTGTCTCAGCACATCGGCCATTCCAGCCAATCACCAGTGACCCGATGTTCGGCCTAAATGGTAAATGAATGTGCTGTTAGCTTGATGGATGTGTGTTTCCTGAGAGCCAAGCACTCGTCTCAACGTAAAACCATACATCATTTTTAATTGGCTGGGCTAGACTGCAACTTGTGATAATTAGAATGTAAAGTCCTGGCAAATGAGCTGCTGTGGCAACAAAGCCTGACAATCCTGTTACCTTAAGTTCCATTAGTGGTTTACTAATAAACTAAGCATGTGTGAGCCTTTAAGTATGTTAACTATCTGTGGAGGATCTGGAAAAATGTCTAGTGGTTAAAAAAGGAGAGAGAGAGAGAAAAATCAATAGCAGCTGCGGTGGAAATTAATTGAATTTAATTCTTTGCATGTTTTGCATTAAAAAAAAAAAAGTTTGTCTAAAACTTAAAAACCAGCTCAAAGACTCTTCAGACTCGTTTCCACAGTACAAAGCTGCGTCACCACGTGTTGAAGCAAGTGGTTTAAAAAGGGACTACGGGGGAGCCGGCTGAGCTGAATGCAGGTACTGTTCATGTAAGGCCCTCTCTGAATACATGTTTACTCAACCAGTCACATGTCCAAATCTAAGCAGGAAAAAAAAAAGTCATATTACCGTTTTCCAGACAGATTAACCCTACAATTCAGGTTAACTGCCCTCCAGCGCAGGAAATTCCTGTTTCACATGCTATGAGGGACTCTGTCATTTCTGCACGAGCCACATTATGAATTTTGATCTGTGCTGTAACGACCTCAGCCTATATAATCTATAAATTTAAGGGATATGAAATTAAATCAGTCACTGAAGTCTTACAGATGGGGGGAGTTACGGCGTTTGGCACCATTTCATATATGGCTAAAATGCTGAACCACACATATACATTTACAGCTCGTTTTAATGGGATGGCAATGAAAAAATGTCAACTTTGCACAGCCTGTTTAAAAGGTTAAACATAACTTTGCGTAAATCGTATCCATCCTCTCCTCGGAGGACATGCAATGAAATAAAATAAGTCTGCAGTGATTGGCTGTGCCACATAAGGAGTCTTCAACGAGATATTCCTGGAGTTTGAATAAAGTCTGATAGAGTGATTTTTTTTTTCTGTGCTTGTGTGTGTGCACCCGCAGTCTGTGTAAATAAAGGGAAAAGGCTGGTAGAGCCCTCTCAAGGCTTTGCTCTCTCTGCTCCGGCCTTATAAGGAGGCTCGCTGATCAACAGAGCGGTCGCTGGGACATTTGATCCACAGAGACAAATGGAGAGCACTTGCACTGGAAACAGTGGGCAGGCGGTTTGGGGGAGGGGGAGCCATCATGGTTAACCATCCTGCAGATATCACTGACATTTCTCAAGGCGCTTTCCAGTAAGTCTATACGTGTGGACGGGTGACTGCGTTTAGAAGAACATCTTTATTATACGGACTCATAAATGAAAATAGCAATTATTTCTCTTTTAATGTGAAAAGAAAGTTCAAGGAAAATAATCTTCCTCAGCTGACTTTGTAACATGAAGGATCAGCTTACTTTGACGCCTCAGGCAACAGTTGCCGATTCAGTCTAAGGCCTGGAAGCTGCTGGGATGAGAGGGTGCTGCCAGTGTCACTGAGACTTCGAGATGAAAGCGGTGAACATGTTCATTCCCAAGAGCTGTTGACAGCAGAACTGACTTCCAGGTCAGGATGGGGATCACGCACAGGGTCCAGACCTTTGCGGTAACCATCAGGGAAAACAGCTGGTCTTTGGAGTCCACCCATCCTCCGTTACTCATCCCGCTTAGCAAGAGCTGAGTCAGCTACGTGAAATGAACACTCCTCTTACCGCCAACCACAACGCCAGACAGTTCACTGTTATCTCAAGATTACGCCATCAATGGGAGCTTTGACAGTCCTGGATGATTGTAGGGTGACTGAAATGCCTGCGTGAGGGATTTCTCAGGACATCTGTTTGTGAGAAATCCTCCCGTTGGTGGTATTTCTTCTTGGCCGTGTGTTGAACCCCAGATAGTGACAGTGAGAAGTCTGATCATGCAGGTGCATGCGGGGTCTCAGGTGCCACAGTGGATGTGAAACAGCGAGAAAAGTCAAGCCAGATATGTAGGAGGTAGGAGGTGAGGGGAGGGAAGGAAAGACCACCAATTGCACAGCGGTGAAGCGAAACATTGCACATTAGCTCTGTTGGTTCACTGACTGGCCTTACAGTGAAGCGATCCGGAGGAGGGATTCGGTTTGGTGACCCAGCGAGTGCCCTTATCAGCGAGTTTGTATTTTGATCACTGATCACTCAGTCGAGCCCCCCCTCAGGTTCCACATGATGTAAGCCCAAGGGGGTGAATACCTGTGATGCAGAAACACTGTTCAGACATGGTGTGAAGTGAGTGACAGTTGCTGCGCTGCAGCTGTGTGGCTGGCAGGGCTGGACCAGACCACCTACAGGCTGAGCAGAGAGAACTCACTGTTGAACATTCCCCTCCCAGTCATTCATAAAGAGTGCAGGTGCAGCAACACATAGCAATCAGCAGCATCTCTATTTAAGCATCCGTGACCGGCCCTAAAATTATCTCCACGTACAATGTATAGGGCAGTGTCCTCTGACCTCTATTGCTTGTGACCAGTTATCCTACGTTCACATTACCTCGTTCAGACCATAATTATAATCAGCTGAGTGGGAACATCCACATTAACTTGGAGGTACTGGGCACTCCTGACACTTGACAGGGCTACGGGCGCTTGTTTATCTGCTTCACTTGTTAACGAACGCCTAAATAGACACCAGATAACAATGTTACCTAATTCATCTGGTGTGCCTTCAAGGGTAGCAGTGTCAGAGGGATAGAATAATGTGTGAATGGGAGGTTTTTTCTCATAAAAACACAAAGCCGCAACCATTACACGCGTTAACCAGTTTGTTTACTGGCCGAGATGAGTTCAACCAAAAATAATATTCGCTTGCTTAAATTGAAAATCTGAAAGAAGAAGAAAACAAACAAATAACTTAAATTTGTGCAACAGAAAAGTTTTATTCATCTTATTTAAAGTCAGATTAGACTTTGAACCACGTGCTTTGAGCGTCTAAGGGTTAGGGTAATGTTGTAGGATAGTCACTATATGGCTCAGGAGGGATTACATATCTCTCAAAACATATTTATCTTGAAATTTAGACATAAGCATATTTTCTAGCGTTGGCTGTTAATCCAAATCAATAAACAACAAACCACAATAAAATATTCCTGTATTGTCGTGTACGTTTCAGACTCATCCATAAATAAAGAAAGGAGAAAGTAACAGTGGAGTGACAGCAGAGTTTTAGTCCTGTGTGCTGCCCTCAAGTCATGATCTACACAGCAAGAGGCCCCTCAGTAAACAGAGGGAGCAGACACACCGCTCAAGGGCTTCTCATTCATCTCGTCATCCCAAGGACACTGACAGCTGGCCTTCGTGACGGGACAATGAGTCCAAGAGGAGCTCCAGCAGAGAGACGCTGGCCAAGGGCCCTTTCTGATCGAGAATGAGACTCTCTTTCTGAGGGGGTTAAAGTCTTAATCCTCCTCCTATTCTCTATGGCATAAGGATTAGCCAGACAAAGTTAATACGCACACCTTCAGGTTAGGGACTTGAGGAAGATCCCTGCTCTGCGGCTGCCAAGCCTGGCCACTGTTTGCAGACAGCACGCAGCCTTTACTGCCCTCATTGGCTGAAGTCGGTACCAAAGGCCATTTCGACCACAGGGTGACCACCCCTATTTCAAAGCCCTTTATGCAGAAAGAACAGATTGTTTGACTTGTCCCTCTACACTTTATGCGTATGCATTTTGTCACCACTTAACCCCTGAGCCGGGTCATGACCGAGACAGAATTTGCATCCATTCAGCATGAAAATATAGCAAGCGCTGTGTAAACAAGCGCATAAATAGAACGATTTCACAGCTCGCACTGCTGACCCTCAAAAGGGGGTTTGTTTGCTGCCGCTCGGCAGTATATAAATATTCAATTGCCTGTTAGCCACGGCTGCTGCTAATCCTCAGCAGAAGTCGCTGCCAAGTTGGAACATATTTGAGGGCAGCTGGATAATAAATCATAAGAACTCAAACACAGAAATATACCAAAGAGCTTGCTGTTTATGCCTTTTGTTCTGGAGCGATGATAGTTGTGACAGCGGGCTCGTGAGACGGGACAAAACCCACCAAGAAATTCAGGCTCTATATGGAGCGTCCGCGCTCCGCAGCACACGAGATGAAAGGAGAGCAGCACTCATGACACAACAGCGCATTTACTGTACGCTGGGCAGTGTTGTAATTTTAAAAAGAATAAGCCAAAGTAGCTGCTGGGAATGATGTCCACATGATGTTTTTATGCGTTTCCATTTGTTAATCTCAGAACGAATCACGTTGTCGATGTTTCAAAACAGCTTCGGGTTCAGTTCTAATTTTAACCGAAAAGCAGAAGAAAGAAACGGCGACTGGCTGTTTTGCAAGAGGTGAACTCGAGTTTGCCGTTTGGAAATCTTTAGCTTTAGACACCGGGATTGCCCGGTGCAGGCATCGGCGCTGCATCGACTGTGCAAAAGTGAAAGAAGTAGGTCTCCTTTCCCCCCTCCCGCTGTGTTATTTATATGCATTTATACTGTAACTCCACAGAGGCTGCAAAGAGCTTCACATCTGAAGATTTTTAATCAGAGAGGTGGAAAATTATTAACATTTGCAAACACTAAAAAGGAAAACTGAGCGCTGACTGCTTACTTTTGCTTTTTACAGTACAATAATTCACTCAAACTGTTTATTGGCTTAAGCAAGTGGATACTGGTATGTTGTGTAAGTGAAAACAGGTGTTCGGTGCTGTGGCTGGTATGGAGACATACACTGTCTACAGTATGTCTGTATCCATACATGTGGTGAATTTCTCATATCATCTATCTTTATCTATCTGTAACTCTATCTATTATTGCTTCCACTGCAGTCCACATGCTCCCTGCTTAATGAATAAAAGTTTTGGGAAATTTGGTATCATGGGAGATATTAAAAATTTATGTTTACAATAGCCAAATTTGGTTTATGGGACAAAGATAGACCGCATATTCCGCAGAGAAACAGTGTGGCGACACTCGGAGTATTGTGGCATATTTGTGTGACATTCAGTCGTAAATTGGCGCCTGGGCTCACACCGCCGCTGTCAGTCATATCCGATGACCAGTGAGCGAGCATGTGTTTGCTGAAACACTGTCTGCCACAATAACATGTTTACACTGTGGGAGGGAAAATGTACTGGGTTTCTACAGAAAACAGGCTTGTGTCCTGGAGGACACTGAAAGATTTGCGATCGCCGAGTCTCGGATAATCAAACGCAGCAGAGATACAGTTACAGATATGTTATTCACAAAAGAAAAAAGCTTTTGGAATGAATGTGAATGTTGCCTATCAACACTGCTTTATTCTTCATTCACAGTTGCAAATGTTTCCATCTGGGAACTGCCTGGTACCACCAGATGCTCCTCTGCTGTCCAATAGGCAGCTCTCCTGAAGCAGTTGAAGGTTATTTCACTGTGTTGAGGGCCCCCAAGAGGGTACCCAAGAGACAGACAGGAGAGTTACACTGTTTACCTTGGCACTCTGTAACGTCGTCACACACCGCTGCATTGTAATCCACGGCGAAGTATGAGTCAAAGGAGTGTGTGAAGAGCAGTCCACTGATTTAGCATTGCAGTCTGATAAAGTACAACTTGAGTACAGTTATTTGTGTTATGCTAGTAGCGGTTAATGTAGCCTCAAACCGCTAGCCACAAGTAAAGCTAAGGAGCGGGCTACAAAGATCACATCTTAGACCAATTTTTGCTTTGGCCACTGACTTCATAGGATTGTACCGGAAACTTATTGCTCAGCAAAAGATGTTCACAACCAACTTAACTACTCCAGAAAACCCAGCACTATACTGAATCATAACTTTAAATCAGTGTCATGACCTGGGTATGGTTTACTCTTTTGCAGAAACATAAATCACCATCTTTTATGGCGCCAACTATACCAACACCAAAGCCATGACCAACAGGCATGCCGGTCTGTGATAATGCTGGTTCAACATGAAGAGCTTGTAAAATTCGTGATAGGTCGAACCGTGCTACAATGGATTCACTTTGTTCAGGGCATATTTTAGTTGGACTAAAGATGACTGACGCCATTCTCTGTTATTTGTATCTCGCCCTAAATGTTAAGGTATGTGTGAGCTTCATAGCTGAATGTCAGCACCTTGAGCGATCACTGTATGTATTAGGACATCACTGTACTAATCATAATTCCTCTTAGTCAGTAGTCGACATTTGATTCATTCCTGCATTTGCGCCTGCCTGAGCAAAGCCGAACTGGCAGCCGTTCACTGGGAACACCTTTCCGTCTATATACCACGCCATACCACCTCCAGGTATCATTGGAATCTATGGAATTGTTGAAGTTGTTATGAAATCGCCTTGATCTATCTGTAATCCCTCTCAGTCAAGATGGTCATATAAAGAATAGCTCCATTCATCTTGTCAGTGAGAGGGATCCTGTGTGAGCAGCCCTTCTGCTGAACAGAGTGTCATTAGGACATCAGTGACAAGCCAACAACAGTACCAACATGGCTCAGATCCAGGTGGGACTTGATTGCTGATTGGGCTGAGCAAATTCTACCTTCCTATCTGACTAAAGGCACAATGCAGGATATCAATAACGAAGCCGGAGCTTTGGAGGGCTGCTTTAATCTACGGTGATATCAGAGCGGCCTCTGTCACCGAGCCATGTTTATTACTGAAGGGATTAAGGTATTGCTAGGTTAAGAACAACTTTGATCATGACTGCTGGCTCCTGGAACGCACAAAGGCTTGAACATAAGCCAAGGCAACAATTACCAGCCGACAGAGGGTCATTAGACAGAGGGCTGCTGCCCATGTTCCAGACGACCCCCCACCCCCACCGACCGTGACCAACCAGCACTTTTGATAACATCAAACCCACCTCCACTCCTCCAAGCTTTGGCACTAAAAAAGGCTGCCTACAGACTCTCCACTGAGATTACCCCATTCCCCACAACTAAAGAAGAGAGGAGTCACCCGACAGGAAGTGTCCAGGGAGTGCCACAGTGAAAGGCTGCTGCCTCTGGGTGGTTAGGTCCACGGAGAGCTGCTCAGATCTGGGTAAAATGTGATGCTATCACTGGGCTGTGCTCTGCCAGATTTTGTTTTGCTATTATTCTTTTCCCAGGGGGCACTCAATTCACCTAAAATAGGCACATGTTGGGCAGTGTTATTTTGGTTTTATTACATTGTCATCTCCTTAGAGACGCAGCATGAGTCAAGACGTTTTAAAAATAGTGTTATCAACTCCATTCATCCTTATTCCTAAAATAAATAGAAGAAAACCATGGCTTGAGAATGTGTTTATTAGACATGTCGAGTTAGACAGATGGATTCAATGTAACAATATATAAATTACAGTATATTATATAATACAAATTATATATATATGCAACTTTAAATGAAAATATTAGGCCATATTCAGAGGAACAGAACATTACTAAAACCGGATTTATTGGATTTACTAGTAAACCTCAGTCTTACCACAATACCGACCTAGGTTTTTACTGTAGTGCTATACAGTACATGAATATTTGGCGATGATCAGTGTGTGCTTCGTTTACCCCACTGTTAGAGTTAGAGTCCTTCCTTCTTTTTGTGATAGACAGCGACAATCTCATTTTCAATACAGGAGTGCTTTTGTTCCATTGTTAGCCGCAGCCTCCAACAGGTAATTCCATTTCTGAAATACACGTTAACTGCGTTGTAGCTGATGGCAGATATTTGGCTCCACAGGCGTGCCGCAACGCCAACTAGATCCAGTTTCAGACCTCCAGTTTCTTGTCTGTGGCTATGAATAGTGAATATCATTTATATTACGCTCAACTCTGGCAAATATGTATCCGTCTACCTAGTTCAATGCACCTTGAAGTGATGTACTTCTATTTTTGGGTGAACACAGCCATGAAAATTAAAGTAAAAGTCCCTTGTTCTGGCTTGTGCCTTTGTTTGCAGCTTGTTTTCAAGGAATGTTCCAGAATCGTTTAGAAATGTATATTCTGTGTGTAAAATAAATACATGAGTATCTACTCCCCCTTGATTCATGCACGTGCTCTTATTCTAGACTTTGTTCTTCAGCCTCCTCACTCTTCACTATTAATGTGTATATAGAGGTACGCAGGTCAGAACATATAGATGTAGACGAAAGCAAACGCTTCAGCAGATCAGATTAACATCACACCTGTGGTATCTTGTGCCTGCATCTCTGTGACCCAATTGTTTTGCTTAGTTGCAGGCTACAGTTACACCCATGATAGGTTGCAGGAAATTCTCAGTTTTGTTAAGTAAGAGAATCAAAGACAACCACGGTTTAAGTTTACTCTCTGGTTGTCTCCAGTTTTAATGTGTGTGACAGTCAAAATTAAGGGCATGAAATCAACAGGCTGACATTTGACCTACCTGGTCCTGTCTCCCTTCTTGACCCAGATCCTAATGTAAACTGGAGCTGCTCACCAAATGTCTGCAAGGTCAGAGCCGGGTCAATGTACCTGTAAAGAGTGAAGTAGAAAGGATCGCAGGGCCGAGCTTATGTTGAGAGCCTGATAACACTTGACTTTTATTAGATTGGTGAGGGTCAGGTTGCTCTTACACTGGCTCTTAATCTTAATTCACTGGGTCAGTGAGCTGAAAACCGAGGGAAAAATCTGCTATCTGTTTGAGCTCCAAGATTAGTTTGTACAAAGCGTAGTGGACTGGATCTTAAACTGCCACCAGCTGTGCTGACATCCTGCCAGTTTTGCTTGCTAATCAACTAGCTTACAGAGCATGCTTCTTCTGTTAAATATGCTTGTGTAAGATATGTTGACCCATAAATCTCCGAGTCGCCCCAGCAAATATACAACTCAGCAGTGTTTGTCAGCGAATAAGCAGCACTGACATAATCAACAACACTCCCTTTGGGTCTGATTATGCCACAAAAATTATTCAGTCCTTACAGTGTTTTTCACTCACTCTGGTGTTGTTGCTTTCAGCTGGTCGAGCACCATTGATCCCCAAGAAGCGTCTATATATTGGTGCAGACCCAAAGTTTTTTAGTTAAGCTCAACAACTAGCATGACTGGCAGGAAATGTGTAAATAATAGCTCCGTGTCTCCAAAAGAAGCCAAAAAGCCTGACAGTGTGGAGATAAATAAAGCGTTCTGTGACAGCGGTTCGTCAGCAGCTGCGTGAGTTTTGTTGTAATAGTTGTCATGTTTGTGGAAAAATAGGGGATTTTAAGCACATTCAGTCGAGGCGTCGGTGTGCTTCATCATGCTCGCTTGATCTTTGAACGATCTGTGAAACCTCATCCTCGCGCACCTTTCAGTGAAGAATAGGTGCAGACACGTCAGTTTCCTCACACAATAGTTTGGTTACATTTGTGCAACTGAGCCCAACACTTATGAATTTCTTAAGACCGAAGGTGTCTTCACCCATTTGTGCAATTCATCACACCGTGTTTTCTTCTGTGACGGCAGGCATTTCAGGCCGCCTTCAAGCGTGCCTGTTTGGAACAGCTGCCAACAGCGGTTCATTTCAAGCATGCTCAATCCTTCGGAGTGGCATTTTGACAGTGCAGAGTAAACTGGAAATTAGAAACCATAAGTCCAACAGTACAACCAGAGAGACTGCATCTCACCATTCTGTCTAAACCTGTTCAAACCCTTTTGTCTTTAGTGCATACATGTAATTGGAGTGACTTTTTCATGCAGAAATCAATATAAAGGACTTCGAGCGTCTCAACTAGTCAACAGAATGTCAACAGGTCCGCTTTCATTTAAAGTGCACGCAAAAAAGATGCAGAAAAGATGATACTTCATTTGAATAAATGGGGGTTAAAAATGATTTGTTTGTGCACATTTTTTCCTGTTATGCTATCATGTGTGAATTTATACCAAATCTGGCATTAAACCAGCTAAAATGGCGGGTTTCTAACCAAAACAAGCATTTAGATTTAAATGGTAGGTTAGTCAGCAGAACTTAGGGGGATTTTCGCACTGCTCTAGACCCAGCCACGTGGGAAGAACCTGAGTCATAGCGAGAGCAGAGATCTTAACTTGCAATGTAATATCCAACAACAGCATTTACAAACATGTCAAATTTGATTGCATTTGGAGTATCCCAAGAGCTGCAGTCTTTGCCATTGTCCAGAGAAAAACACCAATTTACTTTAAATCGCTCTCGGCTAATTTTGGAAACATGGGCAACTTTTTTTTTTTCAAGGCTTTTGGGGATGTTATCACAAACACAGCACATTGAGCGTTTATAAGACCTCTGCTATCCCCAGATTATCTTTGAACTCTGCGTTACCTGTGGCTGCTAAGCTACACTTGGCAGCTACGGCTGTCACGAAGATAGGTCACATGACGCACATTGTTGGCCTTTAGTTCATTATTATTACAGATTAGAGAGGGATTTCATCCATTTTCTGTAAATGATTAGTTTTGACTATAAATGGCAGGTAAAGTTCCAAGAATTTCTGTTGCGATTCAAGGCCAGGCTCATGAGATCCAAAGTTTACTCCAAAATAAACGGAGGCTCTTTTGTGTCTGCAGCTACAGTTAAAAATATTTGCTCCACAAGACATTTTATTAACTATAATATTCAAAGACGCTGCAGTGATGTTTCGATATAATGCAGCTTTAAACAGGAGGTTTCTCTTTTTCATACTTTCCCTCCCTCTCGATCTCTTTCTTTTGGCAGACATGCAAAGTAAAAGTGTAGCATATCATTAGATCAGCAATGGTTCGAAAGCTTCTGCTTCCATGGCATGTTCAGGCTTTACAACGAGCCCTCTCTCTTATCAGAGACAATGCTGCATTCCACTTCGGGGCAGACGAAGTCGCATTTTTAAACTCTCCATTTACAAGATTTACTATTGCGCCCACTATCTCTGTGATTTGTAGGTACAACCCACTTTGAAATTTTCCCTCATTTACCTCGGCTCCTTCTGGCACAGCTGAAATATGCTGAGGAATATGCTCCGTGTTCATTTTTGCACTCCTCTGACAGTGAAAACTTTTATTGTTCCTAGCAGTGTTGGATTTTCTTCAGTTTACCTCATTAGACTGATGATAGTGGTTTACTGACTGTACTGATGTCTGATTGCGAAAATCTACATTTCGGAGCAAGAAGCTATGTATGCACCGGTACATGCCCAAAACTGAGAGCAACTATTTTCTGATTGTAATTAAACAAACACAGGAGAAGGGTATATAATTTCAGTGCTTTATTGGTACAGACGTGTACAGTTTGTGCTCTGTTCATTGCAGTGATCAATCAACAGTTTTTCAGAGGATTTAAATATACTTGGATTGTAGTCAGAGTAAAGACTTGGTCAGACCAGTGTCTAAAACTGAGAATTTACAGGGAAATCAAATACTCCCAATGGAATCACTGCAAAATGAATTCATGTTGAGCTCATTGTTTGTTCTGAAGGTTCCTATCCTTCTTCAGTAAAGGACTCTATTGACTGAAGTGATGTTTCAGCCTCGAGAACAAAAGCATTTTGTTCATGTACTGAAAGAGACAAACGGGAAATCCGACTGTTCTTTTTTTCTTCTGGGCCAAGGACCAACAAACTATCTTCTTTCGAGCCATTTATGCAGCCAACTGGCTCTTCCTCTCTCTTTTAACTTTACAACACAGAAGCTTCAGTATTCAAGGAATGTTTTGGCGAGGTTGATGCTATACAGCCTGATTAAAACCCGTGAATTAAGGAGCACAAGGATTACAAGGAACTGACAGAATGGCCTTCTTCCTGCATTAAATCAAATCCCCCTTTCTGTCTCTTTGTATCCACAGACAAGCCAAGTCTATGCTGCCAAGGGCAGGGCACCATACCAGGGGCGCTGTAAGCTCTTTAACCTACATGAAAGTGTCACGGCTAAATAGAAAGCGTGACCTCTTCTTACTGGTCACCATATCCTTCTTAAAAATCATTTGAAGTTAAGCTCTGCGTTAAGTCAATCTCTGGTCTGCGCAGATAAGACACTCTACAGGAGGCCCTTTTGGTGATAAACTTTATGTACTATAACTGTATTTGCAGGTAGATTAGCGCCGGTGAGAATATACACCATCCAAGACAAGATACATTTTGTGAACTCTGTGTGTACATTTTGGCAAACCAAAGTATGCGAGGGAAGAAGATTGCCTTTTGTTCCCAATGTTAGACAAACTCAACCTCAGCGTTTAATTATCCTGAAATCTGTTTTCTCGGAATCTGAGTTCTGGGAATACTTCACATTTTTCAGGCAGTCATTTCTGAAAAGTCATTTGGATTTTCTGGAGCTTTTTAAATGTCTGTGGAAACTGATGATAATGTGTTACCAAGTCAAGGGGAGTTTTCTTCATTCAAAAAAGGTTTTGTACCCACGAAAAAAAAATGCCCCAGGTTGAAGGTAAAAGCTATAATTTTGTACATGCAAACACGTTCTTCAGCATGTCTGTTTTTATCCCTTCATATCTGATTACATGGAACATTCAAAATATTACATTCTGTGCTGTCAGTTTGCCAGAACAAAAACCATGAAAGCCTGTATGTCTTTCAGCAGCGAGATTGAAAGCGCTTGGATGATGTTGAACCAGATACAGGCTAATCTCTGGAGAGGCTCCATCTGTGTTGTCCTCACATTAAAGACACGAGCAGACACTGGCCAAACGCTTCAAAGCACTGGGAGGAGAACAATCACTTTCTGAATTACTGGTTTCCTTTTGGCTTATCCCCTCTGCTGAGGAATTTCTTGTATGTAAATAACTGTTTGCGCGGATTCGATCAGTTTGGACCACACCCTATTATATCTCTCAAGAAAAACTGTCTAGTCTCACTCGTGAAAATCCCTGGAACCTTATCACCAAAACCACGAACACATCCTTTCTATTGCTCTGTCAGATTCGACTGACAGACATGACCCACAGCTTTATCTCTTGGATGCGAGTGGGTTTTTGATCTCTTGATCTTTTCTCACATTTGAACCCACATCAAAGGATTTAAGCTATTCAAAGAAGGTGGAGAATATGGCATCCTGTCTCCACGCGAGCTAATCTAAGCCAGGAGGAAGCAGAAGAGAGGAATGAAGACTGATAGATGGCCTGACATACAGACGTAGCTCGTGGCATTGCCAGACCTGGAGTACTATGAAGCCTGCGTGCTTCGTGTTCAGACCCTTTGTTTAAGAATCTGTCACTGTGCTATATTACAGCCACTTTTATGTTTGTCTTGTGCCCAGGGTGTGCATTTTCTGATCTGCGCCCATCTGAAGCTTCTGTAAATATTTTCGATTCCACATTTTTTGCATCATGTTCATGCAGATTCATAACTTAGTCTGTAAAAGGTAATCCCCATATTTCTTTCAAAATACATTAAATATGTTGGAGTTATTTAGAGAATTATTGCATTTTTGTTACTTTACAATCGGGCCTTCATATCTACGGAGGGAGCAGGTTCTCTTGCATGCACTGCTAGCAGCCCAGAACAGACAAACCAAACTGTCTCAGCATAGTTTCTCCTGTGTGCTTAAGAGGGAAGGTTTAGGCGAACAATATTTATTCAGTCTGCAGCCTCGCTGCTAGAAGTCACTAAATCATATTCGTTTTCATCTATCAGTGAAGATTTGTCAGTGGCCAAACATATATATCTTCCCAAATTCTTACAAACTTGTAACTCTTTAGGAGTAAAAATCTTTCAAAAGTGAGGCTCATGCTCTCTCAGGCCTCCCACGGAAAAGAAAAGCTACTGTAAATCTACCCTCCTTTGTAAACTCCACTCATGATGAGTGGGCAGGTGTCTGAATTCAAACCACCAGGTGTGACTCATCACACACGTTTTAACTAATGAAACGGCAACACTATTTTGCTTAGCATTACTTCATGAGAAAGGGAAAGTCGGGAGAGATGTAGGACTACCTAAATCACTTTGACTTTTAATTACCTTTCCGTTTTAAAGTGCACCGAGACCTGGCACTCCACTAGAAATATCAACACATGGCATCATGTTTCCAAACTTAGACTGTACAAACTGTATAAAGTACCGCGGCTAAATTCTGATGGAAATCCTCAACTTGTCTCAGGCTCTTGACTTCAGCAGACCTCAACCATAAATAAAAGTGACGATGTGTTCTTGTGGGTTGTCAACACGATGAAATTGTCCATTTTTCATTGCACTCAGGCAGGCTGCAATTTCTCACCTCCAGCTGTACAATGATTTACAACTTGGTACTGGGTCTATTATGACCTGTCTGTCGCACACTGTATTTAAGCTTGTTCAACACTGTCATTTATGCAGAAACACCAGCGTTTACAGGCTTTTTGATTCACCCCCTTTGTCCAAAACCACCACATCTCACATCACTGATAGCCAAAGGTTCCACAGCTCGGTAGTAGTAGCCTGCAGGAAGGAAATTGAAAATTAAAGATTGTAAACGGTTTTATAAAGTGTCATGTACACTATAAAGTAAGCCATAAAAATAAGCAGAGAAGCCACATATATGAAAAACCCAGTTGCAACAACAGTAATTAAGGGGAAGACAAGATTGTTAGTTTAGATTCGGACTTTTGGAAAACATGTTGCACAAGACAAAGGGATAAGATGAAAGGAACAAGAGTCAAAATCACAGAGCAGAAGAATGGCCTTTATTAAAACGGTCAGGTTTGGCAGCATTGCTCAGCAAACAAAAGGAAAGGCCCTGGAACAAGTGGGGTGCTTCATCTGTGGAGGATTAAGTGTTCATTAGTCATAAAAGCAAAGTGTAGACCAAAGGATGACCTTCAGGCAAGTACAAATGGCATAATCTGTGAAGAAATCTCAGCAGACAAGTGTTTGTTCATTCTACCCAGCTGTCGAACAAACTTTGCTTTAACAGAATTCCTAAAGTCGGCTTTGAAGAGCCTGCAAATCTTCTTTTTATATAAACCAATAAATAATTGTTGAGGGATTGTTTTGGTATAGAGTTACACTTGTAGGGAATGTAGCTTTTCTGATTGGACTTAATTATACACAACTATATTAACTTAATGGAGTCATTCATGTCCAGAGCTTATGGTCAGCCACAAAATGTCCCACTTAAATAACCTACTCAGTTTTCATTGGCTAGTAAGGCACCACAGAACAGATGCCCCTTCAAAAAAAGGAAAAATGGGAACAAAAACAATCTCTCTGAGTTGTTTAAACTTGAACTCCAATAGGCTGATGGGAGGTAGGTTTTGGAGTGATTCCCCTCTATGCAGATCCTCCCCGCGCACATCAAAGGTCCCCGGCATTGGCAGATAGCTGGTTAACCCGGTGAGCAAAAACAGCTGGGCCAGAGCAAAAACAAAGATGATATAAGCGGCTTCCTCCTCGGTGGCAGCACCAGAGCAGTCAGCTATGATAAGCCCCAGCCTATATTGTGTTTGAAGCACGGTATCCTCCACCACCACCAAAACCAGACAATTTAGAGACCCATGTAATGCAAGAGGAAATATAAACTGTGATCTCTTGAACCCTGTCAAAAGAAAATGTCTGGCTTTTCTCTCTACAACCATTCTGGGGAAGTAGTGGGAGT
Source organism: Nibea coibor (assembly GCA_023373845.1). NCBI lineage: Eukaryota > Metazoa > Chordata > Actinopteri > Sciaenidae > Nibea > Nibea coibor. The sequence continues at coordinate 20,915,903 of CM041721.1, forward strand.
GACTTTAACTTGCAGGGACTGCAATCTGTGAAAGCATTCAAACATGCCTTAATGTGAGTAAGGAAGAATGGGGGACGGATGCAGAGATATGCAGGATTAAGACTAGACATTAAAATGATATACATATGAACAGATTCCACTCTTGAGTTAAACATCTGACAAATTGCTTCCTTGTTCTTCTGATGCCTGCGCGGAAGATATGAAGAATCATTTTACATCAGCCATCATCACTCTGCAACACGCTTATACGCAAACAACTAAAGGAGCTCTTAACATCTCGCAGGTTACTTCAGTACAACTGCTGATATAACACAGATGCAGCGGCAAAACAAAGATGCTTCTTAAATGACTCATACTGAGCAAAGCGGGATAGGCTGCAGCTGATACAAACCTCGCATAAGGACAGAAAATCTTTTTTTAAGATGAGGACATTTTCCTGGACCGTACCCAAGGAAGAGGTTAACATTTTCATGGCATGCACACAGTTTCCCTTTTGGATTAAGGTAACAGTGCTCCCGACCTTAATGACACAGGGGAAGCAAGGATCCAACCTCAAAGGTCACCAGGAACAAAAGACGTGAGACATTTACTTCTATTTTTTCCTTGTTCCCCTAAGTCTCTACCTTCAGTCAGGATTTGTGGAGAACAAACTTTTAGTCCATGAACACCGGGGTTCTCATATAATCCAGACAAAATTACAAGGTTAATGGGATAGAGCTGTGTGAGGAATTATGCAGGATTATGTAAAAAGGGTGCACACACTGTAGGCTGAGATTGTAATGAGATTACTTTTAGTGTCGAATGGTCCATCCATCATCTATAACCGTTTATCCTTTGCAGCCTCGTGGGGGGTTGGAGCCGATCCCAGCTGACATTGGACAACCCCGGACAGGTCACCAGATCATCACAGGACTGACACATGGAGACAAACAAGCATTCACACTCACGAGCAATTTAGAGAGCGCAGTTAACCTAACTTGCCTGTCTATGGACTGGGAGGATCCGCACTCAGTTAACCTCTGACCTGTAGCTTCTCGGTCTAAGGTTAATTCAGAAGAACACCTCCTCCTATAATTAACCCCACACACACACTTTGGCTGATCTGAGTGGAGCGCACATCCATTCCAAAGATTAGGAGTTATATTTGGCCATTTATCCTTGAAGCTTATCTTAGAGACATAGCCGCTGCAGATAGCGGACAACACGCTAACACTAGCCTGTCACATTAGTGCACACAATTAACTTTAATTAAAGTGTTGCATTTGTACCACAAACTACGCACAAACATAATAAAGCAATGGTAGCTTTCACCTCTCCGGCGTCTCTCAAGTACTTTAAATGACAACGCTGTAAAGAGGATTTGCAGCCTAAGTTCACAGAAGTTTTGCTCTATTGCAATCAAGCACATCATAAATGTTAATCTGACCGTGACGCACGGGAATCATCTATCCATCTACTTCTAAGAGTGACAACACTGTCCCCAATTATATTGACTTTGGAGAACAGGAGGGGCCACAAAGACCCCCTCTTCCCTTGGGGCCATCCAGAGCCACAGCCACGTCTGTTGGAAGTGTGAGTCAAGGATCTCACAGCCAGGCTGTTACGCCTCCATCTGGGCCCTTGAATTAAACATCAGCTAAGGCAGACGGGCTCCCTGCCTGAAAGCTTGAGGGACCAGGAACTGGGGCCAATTAACCCGTGCCCAGTCTATTCAGACCTTACTTTGTAGCCAATTAAAAGGGCATATTACAGAAGGGGATCAAAAGGGATAATAAAACGGTTGGGCTTGATTTGACATCAGGCACACAGGGTGCCGTTTGCATAAAATCGCAGCGACTGAAGCGGAGCACTTTGACGTTATGATTGCAGCCATCATAAGCAAAGTCAACACGTTCAGAATACCCTGGACAATATTTGCGTCATTATTCTCTTTTCCTCGAGTCATTGTGAACATGGAAAATTGAGAAACTTTTCCCACATTATGTCATCAGACGCAAGACACCTTCAGTGCAGCTCAGTTCCTCTTCTTCATCTCTTGTATGATGAAATACTTCCTGAAATGAGACGAGGACATCACACTGTATGACAGAAACAGAAGTCAACAGAATCAGGTCAGTCGCTTCCTTTTACCATTGTAACAGATGGAGATGATCACACATGGCTCAAACACAAGCCGCCAGTCCAACGCCATAGTGTATTGTTACACAATAAAAAAGAGGCCTGGTTATTTATTTTCCTGTCAAGAAATATGATCATAGTCATTTTATCCCTAGTTGTTGTTGTTAAACTGACTTTAAGCTCTAGCTTTCTACATAGTGAATGGGAAAAATCATTTGTAGCTTAACAAGCTGCAGACAGCGTTTGATTTAGCTTTTATGAAATGGTGCTGTAAGTGTCCCCAAATAATATAGCCAGCATGTATCCACATACTGTGCGGGCTGCGAGTATTTGGACAGTGATGCTCTTCATTGTTCTGGCTCTAGTCCAGCACGCTGAATTTGAAATGAAACACTTGGCGTGTGGCTGAAGTGCTTTTCATGTTGGAGAGAGCGAAGAGAGGTTTATATGGAATGGACACAAATTTCCTACCTTGTGAACTATTTTGGGTGATAGTCAGCTCTTTACAGTCACTAAGCCTATGAAATTGTCTCCTAGATAGTATTTTTTTTCTTAAATCGGGGTGGCAGTAGCTCGGCCTGTATGGACTTGAGAACCAGAGGGTCAAACATGGACAGGTAACTGGAGTGGTGCCCTTGAGTAAGGTACCAAACACCGCCCATCACTCCACCATCTCTCTACGTGTCTTTGTGTGTGTGGTTGTGTTTTGGGCCTATATGTGTGAGTTTTAGTGGAAAACAGATGTTACCCATTGAGTGATCAATAAAGTTAGTCTTCTTTTGTCCTAATTGGAAGCAGTAATTTAGTGAAAAGGTGTTTGATTTAAGAGAAGTGATCAACAGGCATACATTTAACGTCCCAAAATATGATGAAAAACAGACAGACTCTACTGTTTTCCCACTGAACAGATGATGATTGATTTGCTGTGCACAACACGACTGCAATGGCCGCTGAACCAGGCGGAATAAGAAGCTGGATCAGCAAGCTCCTCCAGCTGACAACCTTCAGTGCATTTCTGTCTAAGTTTTTCTTGCCAGGTACAGAACTGCAGACATTGATCATAAAGGTGGTGAGCTGGGCTTTTACACCTCCTTTGGATCATGCGTGCTATGATATAAAACACGTACGGCATACCATGTGTTCGCTGTGCTTTTTGCCTGCGTCTGTGAACCACAGATCCGTACACATCTACGCACGTGTTCCCATCTGTGAGCTGGCAGGGAAAATTCTTGGAGATATAATCTTTACAACATTTGTAACAAGGAATTCATTGCATTCGGCTCTCAGAACAACCCCTTTGAATAGCTGACATTTTACATCAATCTATTCCCTCGGGGTAGGAAAAAGTGTAATGACGGTGAAACTAAAAGAAACAGGTGTTCTTCTCGCTAAGGGTATCTTTGAAGGTGCTGAGAGTTACAGAAAGATTGTGAATCACCGCTAATTGCATGAAATTATAGTTGTAGGCTGCAAAATGAACTCATTCTAGTGCAGCTCGAGCCAACAGTTATAGCAGTGCTTCGGAGGGCTGTAGATGTCATGAATTATAGAATGACATGGGTATTTCTAGATGCTAGCTGAACAATGACTCTGGTTTACTGGAAATGCTGTAGGGGATTTACAGAAAGCCCATTTGATTATGGTGATTGGGGTATATTTCAAAAGCAAATTTTTTAATTTAATAACATGAAAGAATGCCAACTCAGACTTTGGGATCCTCCAAATTAAAAGCCAAAGGAAAATGTGCCACTTGGAGATTCGTTGGATTAAATCCACTGAGCCAAATGTGGTCAGAATATTCCTGGATTTGGCTGGAGCCGCCGTTATTGTTTGTTAAAAAGAAAGGACTGTCGTGGGAGCTCTTCTCTCAAGAGATGATTTATTGAAATGATTCAATTTCATTTTTAACTGACAACGGGGCAACCGTGCCTAATTGCAAAATACACACACTCTGTGGCTGATCGGCTCACCCGATGGCACCAGAACAAAAGCATTCGAAACAGATATTTACACGAGGCGGTGGCCTCCCATTATTCAGCTGATTTATCAGAAAAAGGCACCACCGACTAAACCAATTTAGGACAGACAAATAAGAGTCATTTGTTTTCTTTGACAAGCAAAAACCAATAACCGGGATAAATAATGCAAAAGCCGGCAGGGAAATATCAGGCTGATGATAAATCTCTGAACTCCCTTCATAATATTACAATAAGTTAATATATTATCTTAACTTGCTTAAAACATTAAACTGTATATTGCTGGTTGCATCCTGTGTGTGCAGCACATGTGAAACCAATAATCTGACAAGATTATTCATGCTCTGTGTTTATTCAAAATTAGCACAGATTCATATCGTACATAAATGTTGAGTTATGGTACGTGTTGCTTAACCTTTTGAGAATTAAAGTTGCATTTTGTGATTTACTCCACCAGAGAAACACACCCCACAGGCCCTCACACATCAACTACAAGAGGACCTACTCCCTCTTTAATATGATACAATGAGCTCGTACTAAGGGGATGAAAACACTAAACACTAAGTGTCAAATGTTTATACACTAGTGAAAACCTAGTTATGAATATTATTTATTTTACTGTGATAGACCCCCCTAAATGTTACTCACTGGACTTTTTAAGTTCGACCATATACAAGGAGTTATTTATAAAACTTTACTTTGACGTGGGCCTTTCCACGACATTTAAGGAACTGAAACCGTATCCAAGTGGGTGTTGAATTACGTCATAAGTGTTATTATATTTGTGTGAACGGAAGACGTTAGTTGCCACACACCTTTGACATCCTTTTTTTGGTCAGTAAATTTTCAGAGAATTAGGGGGATGACTCTTGACTAACAGAGTTAAAGGGCCTGAAGTTTGAGGTTTGAAGTCATTATTGTGCTATATTGCGGGTAGAAAACATCAAGACTTACCTTGACGGGACTGCTTCTCAATCGCGGATTAAAAATCAGCAGATCAACTTAAGGACAAAGGAAATAATATAACACTCTTGAGTATAATATGGTGTGCTTTGCTGTCGCGCTTGGCATTCTGTGTGGATTCATCAGCCTCCCAGCAGCAAAGGATACCTGTGACCTCTATGCTGCTGTTGGACAGAATCTGACTCTGCCTTTTGTCTACAACGAGCTGAGAAACTACAATAAGCTGAGCTGGACTCATAATGATACAACAATTTTCTACAAAGCCTGGGGTTCAGTGTCTGTCGGAAATTCAATGGACATTTCTGCAACCGGATCTCTATTGCTGAAGAACCTCCAATTCTCAAGTGCAGGGACTTACGAAGCAACTGTGTCGTCTTTCTTTGGAAGAGTGGTTAAAACGTGGACCGGTCAGCTCTGTATACTGGACAAGGTATCAAAACCTCAGCTCACTTATACCTGTGACTCAAGTGCTGTTAATCTAAATTGCTATGTAGCTAATCCTCAGGGTTTGGTGTTCTCATGGACACTTGACGGAAATGACTTAACAAGTGAAACAAAACAAAAACTGAGCATATCACTGGCACAGCTTAACGGGCAGAGGAACTTTACATGCAGTGTGGCAAACAAAGTCAGCGCGGAGAAGAGTGACATCGTTCGTCCAACTTGTAAAAGTCCAAGTTTGGTTTGTTTTCCATCCAAAACTGTTGCAGTGGTGGTTGCAGGCGGAGCTGGTCTGAATCTACTTTCGTTCATCGTTATCATTAGATTATGTTGCTGCCACAGACACAACAAAACATCCCTTGAAAGTAACAGGGAGGTCAGGATGGATTCTTCAATCAAAATCAATTCTTCAGTCCCAGACTATGAGATTATGAACCCGATTCAGAACCCGATTCAGAACCCTCCACCCCTGAAGCCTCGAGCCTTCACCCAGAGAATGACTTCTGACTTCACCGGGGCCAGCACAAAGACACCAAATGTCTGAATGAGGAACTACGAACCAGAAGAGGAACAAAGACAAAAAGACACATTTTAGCTTGTAACAAAATGAAGAAAAACACATTTTAAATGGCATCAACAGAATTAATCAAGACGCATCGACAACATTAAATGTGATTTTATGGCTATAATTTAGCAGTTATTCTGGATGGGTTAGCCTATCGCCAGCTATCGTGGGACACATAGAGACAAACAACCATTTACCTTCACATTCGCACCTACGAGCAATATGGAGTCATCAATTAACCTATTAAGTGTCTTTGGACCATGGGAGAAAGCCGGAGTACCCGGAGAGAAACAACGCAGACATGGAGGGAACGTGCATGTATGATATTTTCCAGTATTCATTTTAAGTTAGTTAAGTTCTTATTTGTTCATGTTACTAGTGTTTATATCTGTTTTATTATGAATTATTTAGCCACTGTACGTCTGTGTTGTAAGTGAGGGAACATCTGGTGAAAATGCATACAACTGTGAAATAATAGATAAAAGGCTACGGCTGACACAATCTAGTATCTATTCTCAAACAGTAAATTGAGAAAATTGTTCATTAGCTGGGGATTGTATTACTTTAAGTCTCAGTTTTTGTTGTTGTTTTTGTAAATATTAATTAGTATGGTATTAAAACTGTTCTGTCACACCAAATGTGTCCTCCTCTGTCTGAGTTACACATCCATCCTTATCCTATTTTTCATGTCAGACTTTTATTAAATGAAGCAGCTCAACCGATAACTGCCAAAAGATGCAAGATTAACAAGTGAATTTTATGAAATCACATCACATATTTTGACCTTCATCTTTTCTGATTCAAACACAAACACATGGTCTACGTGGTCATACTGGTGGTCATACATAGTACAAGTTAAAGTATGAGTGGGTTTGAGTTACTGGCCCTCGGCAGCTGGCTAGCAAAGTGTAGTCAACAGATGGACGTCTGTCACTGCGTTGGATGGGTCTGCCATGACAGTTAGACCGGCAGGCAGAGTTCTGAGTGACAGCCAGTTGCCTCTGACAGCAGGAAGAGTTGTTAACGATATCTAACCTGATTTCAGCCAAACAACCCTGACTCTACCTCAATCTTTTCAATTTTAATCCAATTTTCCATGCGCTTTATTCTTTTGTTGACAGAAATCTTAGAAATACACACATTACTCTGAAATGGTCTTCCAGTTACTAACTCGAGTTAGTTATGATACACTAATTTATTTCAAGAACCAACATGTGGTCCCATGATTCACCTAGCAATGTGTTGCTGCAGTTGTTTTGTTAGTTCATGGGGTGATTGCATTGAATTACGACACAAGTTGCATATATTTATATCACTGTGAATTATTCATGTGAGCGGAAAATGTTAGTTGCCCCCCACGTTTTCGATAATCCGTTTTGTTTCTGCCATATTTAGAGAACTGAGAGTAGACTCTTGAGTAACAGAGGTTCCTTCCCACTGAAGGTCTACTTCTTTTTAAAAGGGCATAAAGTTTGAGGTGGGAAGTCAGTGCGCCAGCTATACTGTGGCTCAGCGTGACAGGACTGCTACTCAATCAGAGTTTAAAAGATCGATTAGGAACGCTCAAGGACATTATGGCGTGTTTCGCTGTCGCGCTTGGCGTTATCATCCTGTGTGGGTTCATCAGCCTCCCAGCAGCAAAGGATACCTGTGACCTCTATGCTGCTGTTGGAGAGAGTCTGACTCTGCCTTTTGTCTACAATGGACTGACAAACTCCCATGTGCTGAGATGGACTCATAATGAAAAAATTATTTTCTACAGACAGAAAGGCAAAGTGTCTGTCGGAAATTCATTGGTCATTTCTGCAACCGGATCTCTATTTCTGAACAACCTCCAATCCTCAAGTGCAGGGACTTACCAAGCCACCGTGCTGCATTCCAATGGTACGGCAGCTAAAACGTGGACCGGTCGGCTCTGTATACTGGACAAGGTATCAAAACCTCAGATCACTTATACCTGTGACTCAAGTGCTGTTAATCTGAATTGCTATGTAGCCAATCCTCAGGGTTTGGTGTTCTCGTGGACACTCGACGGAAATGACTTAACAAGTGAAACAAAACAAAAACTGAGCATATCACTGGCACAGCTTTTAGGGCAGAGGAGCTTTACATGCAGTGTGGCAAACAAAGTCAGCAAGCAGAAGAGTGACGTCGTTCGTCCGACTTGTAAAAGTCCAACTTTGCTTTGTTTTCCATCCAAAACCGTCGTGGCGGTGGTTGCAGGAGGAGCTGGTCTGATTTTGCTTTTACTCATCGTTATCGTTGCATTATGTTGCTGCCACAGAGGCAACAAAGCAAGTCTCAAGGATAAAGGAGGGCTCAGGATGCTTTCTTTAAACAAACGAGAGCCGGACTCCACCAGCCGAGTCTACGAGACTATGCACCCGACTGAGGACTGTTACGAGACTGTTTCTCAGCCTGAAGCTCAGACTGAAAACAAGCCTTCAGAGCTAACCACAGCTGCTGAAGGAGTACAACCTTCACCAGTGCCAAAGCCGAGGACGAAGAGCCCCCAGACACCAAATGTCTGAATGAGGAACTAAGATCCGGATGAAGAAGAGGAACAAAGACAAAAAGACACATTTTAGCATTTATGCAACTGCGACAACGTGAAGAAAAACACATTAAAAATGGCATCAACAGATTTAATCATGACAGCAACTTTAAATGTGATTTTATGGCTTATCTATGTTGAAGTTTTGTGGTTAATGTTGTTGTGGCAGCATTAAGAGTTGTTCATTAATGTTACATACGTGCTGATCTGTTGTATTATGATTTATTGAGCCGATGTACTATTACAAAATAGAAAAATTGTGATTATTAATAGATTAAAGGGCTGACACAGTCTAGTCTCTGTTAAACATTTTTCAAATCGTGAATTGAGAAAAATAGTTGGGGACTAATTTCAGCTGGGAATTAATCTACATTTGGTGCTATAGCAGTTATTTATAGCGCGAGGATGACATGCGAGGGAGAGGCTGACTCTTGATGATAATGAAGGAGCACGTGACAGTGTGGCTGACTGGCGTCTTTTTTGTAATTTTGGGACATTAATGGTGACGTATGGCACAGAAATGTTATATTAGGCTTTGGAGACACAAAGAATACTTGTTTATACTTTAAAATCATATCGAATATTGCTGAACGTTGCTTTTCCTTTCTGCTTGTTTTTCAAAATATTAATTTGTATGTTGTAAAAAATACTGTGTCACAGTGAAAAAATTGTGAAATTTTGATGTCTACTGTCTGAGTCACAAACATTCATCATCATCTTATTCTTCATGTAAGCATTTTCGAATTAAGCAGCTGAACTGATTCTGATTCATTCGCTTTATGTGGTGTTACGTGGAGTTATCACGCTGTATGTTTATATATATCTGGTTTGAAATAAAGTTGTCAAAGATAATCTCACATCTCATATTTGGGTGGAAAACTCCATTAAGCAGCTTATCTGTGTCAAACACAGCTCTTTGTTCCAGCTTCTTACATGTCAGCATTCTTGCACTTATTAAAATTTGCTTGCTTGCAAGAAGTTATTAAAGGGAAAAAAAAAATCAATAGAGGAACGGATTAGCTAAGGCAAATATCTATTATCTCCAATGGGTAAATGGTAATCCACACATGAAAGTGTTTGCTGTCTCGCCTAATGCTGTGTGACAGCCACATAATGGAATCCCCCTGAGCGTCATCGCCTAAAACTTACAGGCCAATGTCATCTTTTGTCAGCCCCCGCTCCACTCCTGCTCTCTTTACATGGCTGAAATTTCAGTCCAGCCGGCAGGGATTTGGCAGCAAAGCTGGTATCTGCTCCTGGAACAATGCCATTTGTCTTTCTTGAGAAACACTGAGACCCGGCTGGCAACACGCCTCGTCACTTCCCCTCAGCGGCTAAAAATGTACACCGTATGCAGGCATGCACATACATAGGCATACAGTATTCTCACGTATGGTACACTTACACACACACACAAGGGACATTATGCAGCATAATGAAACACATCTCATACGCCTTTGCCAGATCTGCCCTGGAAATGGAAAGGAAATACTTCTGAAATGTGTTTAATCAGTGGCTCTTGGAGTCTAGAGGATATACCCTTTTGATCTTAGAGTGTGTGTGTCCAGGAAAAGGGTCAATTACCCGTGGAAAGTATTTATACTCATGTCAGATAATTCGTATTACAGTTCTCTCGTTGTCACGGGCTGCCAAGTCTGGGGAAAGTACAAACCAAATCAGAGAATCAGAGGTCAGCCAGCAGCGTGGCCTTTTTCATCAGATTTGTCTGAAAACACAGAGATGATTATGACCTATTAGCATTCTTGAGCCAACGTAGCACTCTTTGACCTCAGTCCTTTTTCTTGAAACTGAAAGCGGTGACTCGGCTGAAGCCACGATCCCCCAATCTGTCACGACTGGACTCAAAGGAGGACTCAGATGCAGAGATGAACGGAGAGCGGTTTTATTGCTCACACAAAAAATCCTCGTCTGAGTGAGGCTATAAAAGGCCTGAACTAAGGAAAACAAAAAATCACTCCTAAGGAGGAAAAACACTAATCTTCTCTATATAAGGTTAACAAACTCAAAATCACTCTTAACGAGGAAAAACAAAAGGCTATGAAATTTTAACTTAAAGCGCTCCAACGAGGCTGAAAATAAAACTATACTATACTGAAAGAAACAAAAAGCTAGACTACAAAATTACAACTCAAAATCACTCTTACGAGGACAGACAAAAACAAAACACAAGAGCTATCGAACATGAACTGTGGACTGTGACAAAAAGGCTTGGGTGCACGCTGCAGGAGACGAAACACTTCGGCACAAGACAAAGGGAGACGCAGACAATATATACACTAGGTAACAGGGAACAGGTGGAAACAATCAGGGCGGGGAAGACAATCAGACCGGTGACACATGAGGAAGGGCAAGTGACCTGAAACGAGAGGAGAGTTAACTTTCAAAATAAAACAGGAAGTGACAAGACAAGACAAAAACCCCAACTTGACCTCACCGCGGTGTGACAGTACCCCCCCCCCTAGGGCCGACAGCTGACGGCCCAGGCTGGTCAGGGTGGTCTCTGTAAAACTCCTCAATAAGGCTGTGGTCCATGATGTATCGTGAAGGCACCCATTGTCGCTCCTCCGGACCGTACCCCTCCCAGTCCACTAGGTACTGCCTGCCCCGGCCCCGGTTGCGCACAGCCAGTAGCTTCTTGACCTTATAGACCGGGCCGCCGTCCACTACCTCAGGGGGAGGAGGGGGTGGGAGGGCTGGGACTAAGGGGCTCACCTTGACCGGTTTGACCTGACTTACATGGAAGGTAGGGTGAACACGGAGAGACCGGGGCAGACGAAGGCGAACCGCTGCAGGTCCGATAACCTTGGTGATGGGGAACGGCCCCACAAAACGCGGTGCCAGCTTCTTGGAGAGGGCTTTGAGGTGAAGATTCTTGGCGGAGAGCCACACCCTCTGGCCTGGCTGGTACGCTGGCGCGGGTCGTCTGTTCCGGTCCGCGGCCCTTTTGACCCGGTCCCCCTGGCGGATGAGGAGCTGCCGGGCGGCTGCCCAGACTTGTCGGCATCGGCGGATCATGGCATGGGCTGAGGGCACCGACACTTCAGGCTCCTCGTCTGCAAAGACCGGAGGCTCATAACCGTACACGCATTTGAAAGGGGAAAAACCTGTGGCTGAGGTGGGCAGAGAGTTGTGAGCGTATTCCACCCAGACCAGGTGCTTGCTCCACATTGAGGGGTTCTGGGATACCAGACATCGGAGGCCGGTCTCTAGCTGCTGGTTTAGGCGCTCGGTCTGGCCGTTGGCCTCCGGGTGATAGCCCGACGTAAGGCTGACGGTGGCTCCGATGAGTCGGCAAAACTCCCTCCAGAAGCAGGATATGAACTGGGGCCCCCGGTCGGAAACGATGTCCCTAGGAAAGCCGTGGACTCGGAAGACATGGTGAATCATAATTTCAGCCGTCTTTTTGGCTGACGGCAACTTGGGCAATGCTATGAATCTTGTCATTTTTGAAAACCTGTCCACCACCGTAAGAACCGTGGTTTTACCTTGGGAGACCGGGAGCCCCGTGACAAAGTCCATAGAGATGTTGGCCCATGGTCTGGTGGGGATGGGAAGCGGTTGGAGAAGTCCCATTCGCCGACCGGAAGACGTCTTATTCCTGGCACAGACCGAGCAAGCCTCGACGTATTCCCGGACGTCCCGCTCCATGGACCGCCACCAGAACCTCCGAGTGATGGCAAACATGGTCCTGCGAACCCCCGGATGACAGGTAAGCAGCGAGGTGTGAGCCCAGTGGATCACCTGTGGGCGCAGCTCAACTGGAACAAACAATCGGTTCTCAGGACACCCACTAGGTGGCGGGCTCTCACCAATTGCCTGCTTGACCTCATTTTCTATCTGCCAAGTCACCGCTCCGACCACACAGGTTCGTGGAAGGATGGGCTCTGGTTCTTTGGCAACAGGCTCGGGGTCATAGAGACGTGACAGGGCATCAGGCTTGATGTTCTGGGACCCCGGCCTGTAAGAGAGAGAAAACGAGAAACGGTTAAAAAAGAGGGCCCACCTGGCCTGGCGCGAATTCAGTCTCTTAGCTTTACGTATATACTCCAGGTTCTTATGGTCGGTCCAGACGATAAACGGGTGTTCCGCCCCCTCAAGCCAGTGTCTCCATTCTTCCAAGGCCAGCTTGACCGCCAACAGCTCCCGATTGCCGACGTCATAGTTCTGCTCCGCCCGGGACAGACGGCGCGACAAGAAGGCGCAGGGATGCATCTTTCCGTCTATTTCCGAGCGCTGGGAGAGGACCGCTCCGATCCCCTCGTTGGAGGCGTCCACCTCCACCACAAACTGCCGCCGGGGATCAGGCATAGTGAGGATGGGGGCCGTGGTGAAGCGGGCCTTGAGGTGTTGAAAGGCAGCCTCCGCCTCCGGGGACCAGCGGAAGCGCTCCTTTGTAGAAGTTAGGGCATGGAGCGGGGCTGCTATTGCGCTGAAGTTTCTGATAAACCGCCTATAAAAGTTAGCAAAACCGAGGAACTGCTGGACTTTTTTGCGGCTATCAGGTGTGGGCCAGTCGGCCACAGCGCTCACTTTAGCCGGATCCATCTGCACCCTTCCAGGGGCTACGATGAAACCCAGGAAGGAGATGGTGTCGGCATGAAACTCGCTCTTTTCTGCTTTTACATAGAGCTTGTTCTCCAACAAGCGTTGGAGAACCTGGGTCACATGGTTTTTATGTGTTTCTTGGTCAGGAGAGTAAATAAGTATGTCGTCTAGGTAAACATATACAAATCGGTCTAAAAAGTCCCGGAGCACATCATTGATCATGGCCTGGAAAACCGCTGGGGCATTGGTAAGACCAAAAGGCATGACTAAATACTCATAGTGGCCACTAGGAGTATTAAAACCGGTTTTCCATTCGTCACCTTCCCTGATCCTGATTAAATGATAAGCATTGCGCAAGTCTAATTTGGTAAATACCTTAGCTTGTTGAAGTTGGTCAAACACAGAGGTCATGAGTGGCAGGGGGTAACGATTCTTTATGGTGATGGCGTTTAGGGGGCTGTAATCAATGCAGGGCCTGAGAGATCCGTCCTTCTTCCCCACAAAGAAAAACCCGGCCCCCGCTGCTGATGAGGAAGGACGGATAAGCCCCGCCTTCAATGATGATTCAATGTACTCTTTCATGGCTGCCCTCTCCGGGCCGGAGATGGAGTACAACCGGCCCTTGGGAATGGGAGAACCAGGAATCAAGTCTATGGCACAGTCATACGGTCGGTGAGGAGGAAGTGTCAAGGCCTTAGCTTTGCTAAAAACCTCGCTGAGATGGTGGTAGCAGGGAGGCACAGACCTCAGATCGGGGTTCTCAGAGTCTGTGGCAGATGTGACAGAAAAATGGTTAACAGAGGTCATGTTAAGCCCCTGAAGTGAAACAGGGTTGCAGTGGATCCCACAATCCTCCCCCCATCCCATGACTGCCCCTGTCCTCCAGTTTATGTGGGGGTTGTGTTGACACAACCAAGGAAATCCCAGGACGAGAGTTTGAGAGGCAGTCTCAATTAAATACAAGTTCAAAAACTCCCTATGCTCCTGGATCTGCAGTTCCAATGGTTCAGTAATGTGTGTGATTAGGAACAAATCCTTCCCATTGAGAGCCCTGGCCCTGATGGGGCTGGCCAGGGGCTCTGACTTTAACCCCAATTTCTCCGCCAAACCCCTGTCAATTAAATTTTCGTCAGCCCCAGAGTCTATGAATGCCTCAATGTCAATAGTGGTGGTCTGGTGTGTTACCTTGGCTGGGGTTAAACTGCGCGTAACAATGGCTGTGGCTGGAGAACGACTCACCTCCCGGGGTTTTTTGGACGGACAGGCGGCGACGAGGTGATTTGGTTTGCCGCAGTAAAAGCAGCTGCCCTCCTGCTGGCGTCGTCGTCGCTCTTCTGCCGTCAGCCTCGTCCTGCCAAGCTGCATGGGCTCCTCCTCCCTGGAGGTGGACGAAAGAAGACCGTGCTCTGGCGGCGAATAACAGGAGGCCTGCCTGTCCGGGGCTGAGAAGCGTGGAAACCTCTCCGACGTCGAACCACTGTGTCGCGGTTGCCGGAGCTCACGAACCCGATTGTCTGTCCGGATAGCCAGCGCGATAAGGGAGTCCAGATCTGCAGGCAGGTCCACGGGCAGCAGCAGCTCCTGGATGTGAGCCGCCAGTCCCTTCAGGAAAACGTCGTACAGGGCGGTGTTATTCCAGCCGCTCTCCGCCGCCAGGGTGCGGAAGCGAATGGCGTAGTCGCACACCGAGTCCCTGCCCTGTTTCAGTCTACTGAGCTCCCGGGCTTTTTCCCTGTCAGTGGACACAGGATCAAAAGTTCTCATGAGAGCAGTCTTAAAGTCCGTGAGGGAAGAGCAGAGCGGAGAGTCACGAGCCCACTCTGCGGTGGCCCAAGCCTTGGCTCTCTCTGTCAGGTGGGAAATCATGAATGCAATTTTTGATCTGTCGGTGATGAAAGCCTGTGGGAGCTGCTCAAAATGGATCGAGCAATCAATGAGAAAGGCTCTGCACTGTCCTGGTTCCCCAGCATAACGCTCCGGGGGTGCCAGCTTGATTCCCACCCCTGCGCCCTGGGATGGAGCCCCCGCCGCCGCTGCTGCCGCTGCCGCGGCCGCTGCTGCTGCTGCTGGAGACTCCGGCGTCGCAGGTGGCTGGGTAGTCTGCCTTAGGTGGTGCACCAGCTCTCTCACCTGGAATGACAGCTCTGCAAACTGCGATGCCATCGCCGTCTGAAGCTCTTCCTGCTGGGTGATGCGGGCTTCCTGAGCCCGTAACTTGGCCGCCCACTGGCCAGTCTCTGCTGAGTCCATACTGGCCGAAGTGTACTGTCACGACTGGACTCAAAGGAGGACTCAGATGCAGAGATGAACGGAGAGCGGTTTTATTGCTCACACAAAAAATCCTCGTCTGAGTGAGGCTATAAAAGGCCTGAACTAAGGAAAACAAAAAATCACTCCTAAGGAGGAAAAACACTAATCTTCTCTATATAAGGTTAACAAACTCAAAATCACTCTTAACGAGGAAAAACAAAAGGCTATGAAATTTTAACTTAAAGCGCTCCAACGAGGCTGAAAATAAAACTATACTATACTGAAAGAAACAAAAAGCTAGACTACAAAATTACAACTCAAAATCACTCTTACGAGGACAGACAAAAACAAAACACAAGAGCTATCGAACATGAACTGTGGACTGTGACAAAAAGGCTTGGGTGCACGCTGCAGGAGACGAAACACTTCGGCACAAGACAAAGGGAGACGCAGACAATATATACACTAGGTAACAGGGAACAGGTGGAAACAATCAGGGCGGGGAAGACAATCAGACCGGTGACACATGAGGAAGGGCAAGTGACCTGAAACGAGAGGAGAGTTAACTTTCAAAATAAAACAGGAAGTGACAAGACAAGACAAAAACCCCAACTTGACCTCACCGCGGTGTGACACAATCAGACCCCAAATGATTGAAAATGTGGCCAATTAAAGTGCAGAGCAGAGATCTAATGGCTTTAAAACCCTTTAAAAGTCATTTAAAGTGGAAAATGAGTGGAAAGCTTAGGTTGTGGTCTTGCTGAACACATCATGGCATTTATAAAAATGGTGTCAAATCCCTTTTTAAATGTGCCACAAGAATCAAATTCACAGTATCTGTCAACGCACGGCTCCTATTTATTTGCTCTCCTCCATCTGTCCACCTCACACTTTGTTTCACACACTTTTTTTTTCGCACCACATATGCAATTTGCGGACTGGCTCTGGCCCAGTCTGTGGCTGTCTGCAACACACCAAATCAATTTCACAAACTGAGGCTGAGCTGATTTTTAATGGAGGCAGAATACTTTCCAGACCTCAGCATGATTTAGCACCTCACAGACTTTGGATGTCTGAGGATGAGGCAACGCTCAGCGAGCTGGAGCTCACGACTCCAATACGGCTTGTAAATCGATTGTATCAAAGCATATAGTAGCAAGTAAACGCAGCATCACAGGCCGAAATATAACTTCCAAAGGCAGCTGTATTTTTGGAGGCCAACAACCTGCAATAATTAATCTTCTCAGCCACTTGTGGACAGCAGGAACAAGCTGTGAACACTGACATGTCATCACCTTTCGAGTTGATATGGCGAACCTCCAGCACTTACAGAGGAACATTATCATTGGCAACATTGCAGTTGTGTTTCTGTCCACCTCATGAATGTAAGTCTCACTCGCTCGCTCTGTTCTTGCCTTCCACAGTGTTTTCCTGTCTCTAACCGGCTCACTGTTTGGCGATAAGCAGATAGTCTGTGATTGTCTTTTACGGGCACTGAAAATAGCTTCTGAGAATCATGACAGATCATGAAAGTTGAGAGTTAACTGAAAAAGTAAGGTTGCAGGCTAAACAATGAGCTAAATTGTATCTGCGTGGCGTCATCCCAAAGTTAAGTCTGTAGGGGCCGAGCAGGCACATGAGGGCGAGCCCGGAGGGGGAAACACTAATGCACATGTGCAGTAGCTTGGATGCCGAAGCTTGAAAAGCTTGTGTGCCAGGCGTGCAGTTTCACTTCAAGTGAGTGGGTGCCATCTTTGAGTCTGGTATCCAGTTCCTACAGTACATCCATAAGTGCAACCTGGTTTCATTTAGCTATGTCTAAATGTACTCAATAAACACTTACCTACCTTAGAGGCTAAGTTTGAACTTAGCGGGTTCAACCTCCTCCTATCTGTACTTATGATATGGTTTAGTTATTAATTCAAAGCTGCTTCCCTAAAGAATAATATGCACAAACCACATTACAACTTGGCAGAGCCGCAGCGGGTTGATAGTTCATGCGACCTTACAGTAAGTCTTTAAAATAAATAAGTTCCAGGAAGGGAAATAAAAATTGAAGAGAGATGTGCTGTAGAAGGGATTTTCCAGTGTCTTCATCAGTGGTATAGACACATGGAATCATCTGTGATTAAAGCCAGGACTCCCCCAGCTAGAAGACCCTTTGGTACAGTCCTAAAAGAACCTGAAAAGTATTACACGTTGCTTGTATTAATTGTGCACAGGCTGAGTATCCTCATCGGAAAAGAGGTCATCTGACATTTCAGATGAAATAAAGTATAAACCAAAAAGCTTGTATGACAACACATCCTGCCCTTTGAAAGTTTGACTGTTGTGTGTGCTTCTTTGTCATGGTTACAAAAGGACAGCTTGTTGAATCTTTGTTTATAAAAGGATTTTTTTTTTTTTTTTACCGGATTTCCTTAGCAGACTAGTTTCTCAGTTTGTTCCCTGCGCTCTTGCCAAATACTCCATAGTTGTCTACTTTGACATAGTGGAAGAGACTCCTGCAGAGGTTGATTCCATGTAAACCCATGACAAATAGGCTTCCAGCACGTCTCTGATCCGCAGCCTAAAAATTTCATCATCTTCTTCATGGATGACTTAAAGTTGCAGAGAGCACATGTTTTTAGGTTTGACGGGTTTTTGGATGAGTTTACGCTCAGGCCTTGCTAATGTCTGCACTTTTAAAACAATAGTTCATTAAAACAGAGTTCAGGAGTTTACTGAGGTCAGGGAGGAGATATCTGGCCGCCGCCTCCCCTTTCTGAGGGGCAAATTCCCAATTATCACCTTAAAACCAACTTTGCAGGATCCTGATGAGAAAGAGAGCTGGCTGGCTCTCAAATCTGGCATCGGCAGTGGTTAGGAATGCGTGTATAAATCACTTTGATACCATATCATATGTCTATGACATGAGATACGAGGGTCATACAGGAAGAAGAGATGGACAGAATCAATGTTTCAGACTGTAATTGACAGTGAGTAGAACAAATATTCCCATAATTTCATTCTAATGCCTCGGCAGCTGCTCCGGGCCAAACAGGCTGGTGTGTGAGAAGAGAAAAGGCTGGGAAAACAACAGCCCTTTGTCAAACACAGACTGACAGACAGGAGCGCTGCTGCCATTTGTATCCAGTGAAGGAATGTGACAGAACCAAGGTCTACAGACAGGATACAGAACATCACTGCTCTCGGCATACGCTTTAAAAATAGTTCAGTGGAGCGAAGAACTGCTGTAATGTGGTCTATTGCGCAGTCACTGGTTAAAAACAATAAATTTCAGGGTACTTTTTTCTGTTTTATTACTCCTTACATCAGTAAAATAATAGACGTTTCAGGAGAAAAGGAGAACCTCCTCGCCTCAAACCACGATTTCCACATTTCAGGATGTGAATCACCACAGAGTGTGTGTTTAGCTCACAGCATATTTCTGGGGGCAAGAACAGCTCTCAGCCAAGTGCGAAATCTGACATGCATTGCCAGATAGAAAGGTGAATATACTTTATCGTTCAGATATTAATGCAAACTCCTTCAAGTCTAAATCATCTAAATCCTGCTCCCATTCCCAAGTTCATCATGAAATCATCTTAAACTCCACAGACTTCTAACTCCAACTTATTTATAACTTCTCTAATTCTTTTATGTTGGTTTTATGAGCATGCACCAGCTCCAAACTGTCTGTTGCTGTTAGGTACACATTTCTTATCATTTTGTACGAATCTAAAATGGGTTTCTGCAGTTGGTGTTCTCAGTTACAGCCAGAATGGAAACCAGCTGGATAAACACATTTAAAACTGAATCATCATCCTTTATAATGCAACCAGTCTTATGTATTAAATATCAAACTCACACTTGTTTTAAAGACAAAGTCTGTACTTTTACTTACTTTAGAGTTTACTAATCCCATTCTATCAGAATAACTTTTAGATCATGTGATATGTTTTTGCTCTCCTTGTTTATAGCCGTATGTCTCTTTTTATCTTCCATGTAAACTGGAAATGTGACAGCAACTTGTGTGTACTCGGCCGATAAAACTGATTTCAAGTCTGATGTGCGAGACGTCTGCAGCGGTTAAATGATGCATTACGGGCTGTTTAATCTACTCTGTTGTTATCCCTCACCAGGTGTATCTCACAGCTTGTTGTCATCTTTGGGCGCTGATACGAATTCCAGGTGAAGCTCGGGTTTAGGGGATGAGCCTAAACAAACATTCCAGGAGAATCAGCTGTAGACAAAAGAACGAGGGTAAACTCCGGTGCACGAATGCTATGAAGCTGGCCTATCATTTCCACCACAAACACAGCTCTGTAATAAAAATGCTTCTATCAGCCAAATTACCCATCCATGGTCTTGCGCCTGATATAAATCAGATGGAAGAAAAATTCCACCTCTTGCTCTAATAAGCATCTTCTGTGCACAGACTCAACATTCACGGAAAGATCAAACATTTCAGTAACATTCTTGGAGGTACGTTGCATGTGTGTGGCAACACAAAATTACAACTTGGCAAAAAAAAAAAAATAATAAAAATACTAACATGCCACGGCTTATGGTGTGCATTATGCACAATCAGACTTTTTGATTTGGCATGTGGGGCAAAAGCATTTAAGATGATTCTCCCCGATAGCTATGATACCTTTTGAGGAACACCCAGGAGAGATAATTTGGATAGTTTGAAGCCTTTGTCTTGGTCTCTGGGCCTATCTCCACTCAGAGAAAAGGATCCCTTTAAGCCTTATTGTGTGTGTGGATTCATGCAGGGATAATAGGACGTCGGTGAAGGGCCGTGCAACAATAGTTCAAGATGAGAGAGGCGTAAAGGTGCGACGGAGGGCTAACAACACAAGGCTTTTGCTTTGGCTATGCCGTGCCTATCTATCTGAGCATCAGCGCAACACTCCAGTGGTCTCTCTGTGTGGCCTTGGTTTCTTCAAATATCTTTGAAAGGTGCTCGGCTTTTTTGCAGTGACCTCGTACTGGAAAATTGCCTTGAAAAGTACTTTATCACCAAAATAGATAAGAGCTTTGGAGAGTGGGGGGAGAAAAAAAAAATTGTGTTTGCAGTTTATTTATTGCTGCCATGGAGACAAGCCGGTTGAGTGAATTGCGCAGACAAAAGTAAACACACAAATTCACGTTAATCGGGGCAAACAGCAGACATTACAATATATCTCGAAGAGAGGTAGAAGATTAAATTGCTACATGAGACACATGCAGTTTGCAATTAACCTTTCATATTCATAAACACAGTAACAACAGGTACCAAGTATGAGCCGTTTATAACAAGCCTCTTTTAAAGTGGCTGTCTGTAGTCAGGAGTGATCAAAGAAAGAGAAAATAACACAGCAAAAACACATTAATATATCAGAATAACACATATTATAGACCGCTATATGATTGGCGGCTTCATCTACAAATCAGTATGCAAGGGTTAATATTATATCAACCATGATTGTCTAATTAGAAGAAATCTAATCGCGTGTCTAACAAGTCTTCTGGGCCAATTAATATGAGTCCAAGCTCGACCTTATGGCAGCAGACAGACAGCCTGATCAAAGTGGCCACTGATGCTGCACTTTGTGCCAGTAAATGTGTCACAGGCAGCTGGGTGGTACGTTGCTGAGCTGTGGTACCATATGGACTGCTAAAACTGAATAGAAAAAAAATCCTGCTGCCATCATGGCACGTGAAGCACTCGTGAATCTCCCTTACAGGTCACGTTATATTTCATTCAGTGGTGTCTGCGATGCCCATATGCAAAATGGGAACAATGCTAAAGGGTTAAGGCAGGAGGCTTGAATTTGAGGCTACGTGGTTCATTTTTGGAGTGCCAGCAGAAAAAGATGGATCAGGAGTATTCTGATGCGAATGTTAAGAACACATCTTGGTTACTTTGGACTTTCAAAGCAGCCACCATTTTGATTTACTCCTGGCTTAGAGAGCGCATTTCTCACAGCAGACAGAGTCTGACCTCAAGACTATTGTTTTGTTTCTTTAAAAACATTCCAGATCAATCCTGCTCGCCGAAGAACATTAGCTCACGAGGACAACAATGTTAATGCAGTTGTTGCAAGACAGCCAGTGACACTCGAGAGCAGCCAGGAGCAACAGTATACAATAGGTGAGTGCAAACTCTGACCCAGGAGGACGACGTCTCCCCTGTACGGCCCAAACACCGTCTGGCAGCCGAGCAGGAGAGGTTAACATTGGGCAATAAAAGTCACGTCATCTAAAGAAAAATGGTCATCGAACAATAGTCAATGTGTTATAAATTGCCAAAATCTTGTCTATTGCCTACAGAATCTGCATTCATATGCAAATATATGTTTCTAAAGAGGGCCTGCAGGGTTGATGATGCCACAGAGATTTGCTCTTAACCTGCTTATTCCAGATGTGAAATCAAAAGTTTAACAAAAGAACCTAAAATCGAAACAGACCCATGACACAAACAGAAAACAGAAGTTTCTTGGTCCACGTCCTCTTCAGAAACTACTCCTTCAGTCCTAAATGGATCCCTCTTGTCATCCAAAGCTCATCAGGTCCACTATCATGTACTGTGATCGTTGGAAGTGGTCAGACCATGAACAGACATGTGGATCAAGTTAGATCCAGACTGCAGTTTGGAGTCTGCAAGAGCCTTGGTTGGACGCTGATGGAGGCTCTGTGGGCTTCTTGTCTACGATAATGGACACGAGCGAAGAACCTCCTTCCAGTGAGTCACCAGAGCTGGAGCCTGTTCTCGATGTCCAGGTCCAACTGGACTTACCTGCTGCCAGTGATGCAACGCTCAGAGAGGGAGAGACGGAATCTGCTACAAACACAGAGACATGTGAAGCACAGGTGTGTGTTTGTGTCCATCTAATCCAGACATTTCAGTGCACTGTCTCCATTTCTCCTTCACTTCCGTTCTTAAAACACAGTTATTCCTTACCTAAGGCTCAGTACAGACACTAAGTGAATGGCTAAAGAAGTACTTTGAATTAATATAAGTACAGTTTGAATATACTCTGTTATAAAACGAGAACGTCCTCAGAAGGCAAATGGAGCTGGAGTGCTTTGTCAGGGCCTATAGTGTGATAAAAGCTTTTCACTGGCTGTTGTGCTAGTCTATTGAAGTGGCTTTGTCTGCGTTTGAGTAGCACTACACGAGACAGACTGTAATGAGCGCCCCTCTTACCACACTTATAGACTTGCTGTTTGTGTGTGTGTGTGTGTGTTTTAAGCACACACACACACAATCAAACAAATAGACACAGACATAGCCAGACAAACACACACACACACTGGACCGTTCAGACAGAGAGACGTGCTCGACACAAGACTGCAGCCCTTAGACCGGCTCTTAATTAAAGCAGGTAGACAGAGGGGTGGAGATGTTTTGGGGGGGAAGTACGCTGTTGGGGGTTTGAGGCCCTTTTGAAGAATGAATGAGCCGGACAATAGTGCGGGGCTTTCTTGTGGGTTAAATATGATCACACCCTCATGTAAAGAAAGGATGATTGATAATCACAACACAAGTTATTTTCACTGAGTCCCGGTGATAGAGTGTGCAACCAAATATTTAAGTGTCTAGGAATTTCCCATTTTTCTTTGGCCCAGAGATTGTATCTTCCTGTGACAGAGGAGGGCTAGTCTACACGTCTCTTGGGCGCAAGAAACCAGAACCTATTATTTAAAAAAGTGGCTTCTGAGAGCGGAGGACTTTCGGGGGAAGTGACTGATGTGAGTTAACCCTGTCAAATGTAGGGTTATGGATCAGCGCAAAACAGGACATAAATCACTTCCAAAGGGTCCTACCTACCACTGTTAGATCAGACTGATACCCTCTCTGCTCTCCCTGTTGACTCTACAAATGTCCGCCATGTCTCTTTATTACTTCACTGTTTTAGGTGTTTTATGCCAGCAGTAAAATCTCAGACATTAGTTTAGGGCACACGTGAGGACAACAGTGCCCCCCTTAGTTCATAGGCTGGATGGACACCATTCTTTTTTTTTTTGTCAGGTGGAAAATGTATCGCATTTGACAACAAAAGTATCTGTTTCAAATTCAGAAGGTTAACTCTATTTATGTTGACACCGGTTTCACTTCCTTTATGTGCTCTATTTGTAAAAGTGGTAATTCAAATGTTTCCTTCCTCTGTTCCTCTGACCTTATTAAAGGATTGTTTATATTTAGATAAGGAAATATTAATGTCTCATGTTACACATGCTTATGCGTGAAGAAATATGTGTTTTCTTTGTTTACCGCAAAGTCAGACCTCTTATGAGCAAGCTGTTCTCCAATAACTGAACTTCAATAGATTCATTTGGATCAGGGGGGGTTAGTATTGCACAAAAAAATCTGTCAACATCAATCACAGACGAACATCTGCTGTGTTTCTATTACAGCTGAAATGGCAAACAGATGCAATGCTTCATTTTCCGTAGCGGCCTCCTGAAATCGCGAGTTCAAATTCATATTTATCTGAGCAGTCCGCGTAAAAAACTGGTAAAAACTTCCTAAAGGTGTCACGGTGATAAAGCAAAGTATTATCGTGGAGTTGTTTAAGAGGACTTGGAGTCCCCGAGAACATGAACAGAGCCAATGCATCACGCTATTTAGCAACACTGTCAGCGTTGTTGTCTCAAGTTTGATGCATCCCCTCTAAGTCTGGTCCTCTGCAGCAAGAAAACAATTGAGTATGGAAAAATGGACATAATCTATTCTGAGCTACCTTGACAAGAATTCCCTCATGACCGCTAACGTCTTTTTCATAAGCTTTCGCAAACTTTTCCACTGAACACATGCGGCTCGTCGCTTCTTTTTCGCACACAATATGAAAACCCCCAAAATGCTGAAGCCACAAGACAGAAAATATGGGATGTTTTTTTTTTTTTTTTCTTGGTGGGGAGGATTTCAGTCGCTTATACGGCCTGTTGTCCGTGTCATCACATGACAGGGTGTGTGTGTGTGGGTGGGTAACCGGATTGTACTGTATATACCTCACAGGCCTCTTGTTAGTGTGAAATGCGAGGCGAACAAAGGCGACATTCTGCTGAGAGGTTTAATATACCCTGGTGACGTGAGCCACAATGGCGCTCAAAAATCTGCTGAGAGCTGATTTGATTGGAGTGTTAAGTTGTTAAAAATAATTAGCTTCCCCCCTACCCACCACCCTCCATCTCCTGTTATCCAGCGTCTTGCCTGCTAGTTTTCAGACACAAAAGGCCGTCCGCAGCTCACAGCCATAGCTGTGTCTGGCCTTCGCCTCATTCATCTGACTATGCTGACATGGGGCAACATTTTCCAGGCTGCTTAACAGCCTACGGTTTTACAATGGGAAAGTATTTTCTGCTACGAAAACACTGCCACCGGTCATAATGTGTGCATTTCCTAAACGACTGTCAGCAGGCTTTTATGAGCGCTCGTCGTGAATACTACAGCTCTGTTTGCGCAACGGACAGACCGCTTTAACCTCGACGGCCGCAGAATGTGACTCAAAAGATACCTCGAGGTGTTACTCATGAGCCAATACGAAAATCCTCCAGTGAATGTCTTCTGCTCGCTGCTCGCCTTAATGTGTGATTCACGCCGGAGTCTCACATTCGTGGATCAAACAATGCGAGTCAATGTTTCACCACACCACATGTGCATGTGGTCTATTGGCACATACATGCAGACCTCAGGGGGCCCAACACTAACCCCCCCCCCCCCCCCCCCCCCACCACCCCCTTCATACCTCTTCCAGTTGGACCAGGCCTCTCTCTGACAGCATACCACCCAGCCATGTACACGTGAAGAGGTGGTCAGCTTTGGACCGAGGCTGCAGTCCACCGCACATTGCATGCAGCTGTTACAAAATGGACACTAGACATGTAACTTAATACCTAATGTGACTCGTGAATTATGACCTCATTCAGTCTCAGCCAGTTAAAGTCAAAGCTGACAGGATTTCCTTCAAAAGCACTGACAGTACAGTCTATAATGCCCGTGAGGCAAAGTGCCAACGGCTTCTACCCCCAAAAACTCCGGATAGTCCAGTTGGCAGGGGAGATGGCTGTGTAATCGTGTGTGGTTTTCATGGATTTTGAAGCAGACATGGTGCATCAAAAGATGAAACTGATACCGTTCAAGGCCAATTATTCCACTATAGGATGGATAGGCGGTGTGTCAGTGAAGGAAGATGTGAGCTCGCGTACAACGACGTCCTCCTGCTGCAACAACTCTCACTGAAAACTCTTCTGCGAGCAGCTGAGCTTGGAAGCCTGATGGTTCTGCAGGAAAACATAAAAAAGAGCATTAAAATCTGAAAAAACTGGACCTCCTGGACAAAGTTCAACACATATCCAATCACCTATGATACACAGAACTCACACATGAAAATATGCATATGCAGGCTAGCGAACAGCTGCAAGCCTCTACCGACGCACAGCAGGGCCTCACAAACACCACAAAGGCAGAGACAGCCGAGTCGACACAAAGTTGATGTTGCGTGAGCCTCTATGGGGAAGGCATGGAAGTAATTCAGCCAGTGGTTGTGTGATGCTTTACCACCATCTACTGGTCAGTAACAGAGATGCATTACAATGGGTACAGAAAACTTCCTGCATCAGATTGGTGATTGGTGTTAGATTATGGACTGCAGTAAAGAGCTAAACCTGATTGCAAGTATATTCACTTTTAGTCTTTCTGCATGTTGAAAAACCAAAATCAGTGAAGAAGATTCAGCCCGAATCTTCAGAAAACAGAAAGCTTGTTTTTTACCTGATTGTAGAAGAAGTAATATAATAATAGTAAAAATAATACAGTTATTGATAGATGAATTCCATTTAGCTGACATGAATCATTGGGACACCTGAATACAACATTAGTAATACGTGTGCTTTCCCGTCTTTATGCTCCAAATCCAGCAGCAGCCATCCAGATGGGCTACATCTGGACACGTTGCCATAGAAACAAACAACCATTTACAACTACGGGCAATTTAGAGTCACCAATTAACCTATTAAGTGCACAGGGGAACATGCAAACAGAAAGGCCCCAATTATGGTTCGACCCAGGAACCTTCCTGCTGTGAGGCTAACCGCTGCACCGCCACCCGCCCTGCCCTGCAAAGACAACACACACACATACAATAACATACAAATGTTTCAGGCTTTTTAGTCACACGTTCAATAGGTTCATCAGTCAACATTACGTCCCAGAGGACAACTGATTGAAGACTGTTGCTGTTATTGTGCTGACTGTTGGTATTCTGCAAGCAGCAGGAACTCTTCCCTGCTATATTTCTGTGTTCCTGATGGTGAGCTTCTTCTGTTATGTCTTTGTGCAACATCAAAATGAGACTCAATGAGATCCAATAACCAAGATTACACAACTCAAAATATTTATTTCTCACAATTTTTGGCCTTCAGTTGGCTAACAGCAAATCAGCAAACACACTGGAACTAAATATTCAACCTTAAATGACCTACTCAAACAAAGGGAGGAGAGCACACGGGAGCTGGAGGAAACCCAGCAGTCAGGCTGGAACCAATCAGCTTCCTGGAATCACCTATACGCTCACCTGCAGCCCATTACATTACACGCCGAGACATCAGCTTCACCATTAGCAGAGCGCACAGAGTGTGTGTTAAGCACATAGAGTAATAGACAAATACACTGCACCAACACAGTGTTATCATGCAACCATAACATGTCCACAGCCTACAGTGATGTACCTACACTTTAAAGGAATAGCTGTATGGACCTAGCTAAGCTTCTGATATTATTTTTACTCGGCTGTCTCCAGCAGGGTTGTCACAGCAGGCAGGCTCCTGGTTTAAACCTCTGCTGGGGCCTTTCTGTGTGGAGTTCACATGTTCTCCCCATGTCTCTCTGAGTACTCCCACAGTCAAAAGGTAAACAGGTGACTCTAAATTGGCCGTACGTGTGAATGCGAGTGCGAATGGTTGTTTGTCTCTATGTGCCCAGACGGCCGGGATAGGATGAATGTTTCCAACAGGGACACAGATTGTAAGATCTCATGTGATCCAGTAGGGGTCACTGTTTGCTCAGTTTAAGGGTAGAAGTTTCTTGGGTAACGAGTTAGAAGGAACATAATTCACCTAAATATTCCTTTAAAGTAATGAGATGTGCTCAGTACTCATCAGTTAGACCTATCAAAAATTTAGCAAAACCACTCGACCATAAAGCTTTATCTGGAAACAGGTTACAGCTGCAGATTGTACTGGAAGGCCTATACACTTGCTTTAAAGCAGACTTCATGGCAAACATTAACCATTAGTGTTTTTTTATGAGGATTCTCTTTTTTTTGCCTCAGTCATTAAAGATATCTGGTTTACGCTCACAGCAAGCAAGCCAGGCAAGCTTTTTCCTAACTTGTCCATCGCCTGGAGAGTCTGCATGTCTCACTGGAAAACTGCTTTTGAGGGGAGTTGTCGTGCGTCGGGACTCCTCCAAATCCTTAGATTAGATTTTAGGAAACAAGGCAGGCTTCTGGCAAGAAATCAAAGCGGTCCTAGAGGGACCAAAGTATCTGTTTTCATTTAATGTAAAAAGCTATCTCTGTGCAATGAGCCCTGGAAAAGTGGTTTGTACATAAACAGTTTGCCTTTAGCTGAAGCACCTTTATTATCGAGTCATTTTGGTGACATAATTCCCCAGAAATGGTGCGTTCCACCTCTTGGTAAAGTTTTCAAAGCTTGGGAACTTACCTCATTCTCTGATTTGAGATAACATTGCGGTGAGTCATCGCACAGTTGACATCCTCAGCTGTTTCCAGAACCCAAGAATATGTGCACTTCAGTGAGAAATGGATTTAAAGGTATTTGCTCTGTTTATGTGTCTCTTAAGTGGAAGTGAACTTTAGAAAGTCATGTTGTGGAAATGCAACCTGCACCACTAAGTGAATCCACATGGAGCCACAATCTGGCAAGCACGAGCACCCACCCAGCGCTGACCCGCTGCCCTTCTTTATTAGGCTTTTGGCCTCTTTGTAGTGTAGAGAAACTTTGTTATGGTGATAACAAAGATTTGAGTCTTTGCAGAAAAAAATATTGTTTTAAGACATTTTTATTGCGTGTGTGGATGTGTGTGTCTCCCCCCATTTAAGAGCGCATTTTTCCTATTGTTACGTCACTCGCATGTTTGACCTTTGCTGCGCAGAATGATGTATGTGCAGCGTTTGACACTAAAAGCCGCTTTTTTTCATGGGCCAAAGGGGGAAGTTTTCTCTGCGGTTATCTAAGAGTATGCTTATAGTTTAAGACGTGCCCATACGAGCATGATTTTATGACATCATAACTGGTTTGGAGGCCAGTTGTGATCCGATACGCAAATTACATACGCGTGTTGTCTCCCGCGAGAGAGACATATCAGGTTTATCAAATTCAAAAATATTTCTATATTTTTTAAAACACGCTTTAATGTTCTAACAACAGCCATGCTGGCAGCTCCGTAAGGCTGTACCTACGTCACTTACATGCTAACCACTGGACGTTGACTCCGTGACGTCACCAACTGGTTTCTGAAGAGCCATTTTGAGGCTCAGGCCGCCGCCATGTTGGCAGTCCTGGCTCTTCTGTAACCTGGTTTATCTAAAAGTCGGCAAAGATGTGGATCATCGGTGGATTTGAGGCGGACTGAATGAAGCCTGGGTGCTCAAAGAAACCAATTGTGATTGTGCTTACATGTTAGAAACCTGTTATCAAACTATTAAATATGAATATCTGTAAGTCTTAATATAATTTGCACAGGTTAAACACAAATTTAGAATAACTACAGTTGTCATGAAAGGGGAAATTAGCTACAGAGACCAAAACTGTCTTTTGAACCAGGCTGTAAAGATGTTTATTTCTGCTGCTTGACATTTTAACATGGGGACTTATGGAGATTGTTCCAATGGATAGATAAGCTAACAGTGTGATCCACAGAGCCATACCGCTAACTTAAAATGGACTCTCATGAAGCAACCATAAACATTTTAAATTAATTGTGTTAAATGTATACAATCAACTTGTGGGTCAGCTGAAAAGCATCTTTATTATTACTTATTTTTTACAGCGTTAGTATAGTAGCAAGACATACAGTATTGGTACAATTAGTAGTCAGCACCAGAATCAACTCATCATCACCATTCATATCTTTTATACAGGCTACATACATACTGTAGGTACATATGATTCTTAAAAACATCTTTGGATAAAGCATGGGAGACAAGAACACTCTATTCAGTACCAATGCCCATTCAATATTTAGCACAATTCAAGTATGAATATTAAAAATACACATATATCATAAGTTACAAATCTTAACGGTTATTACAAAACACAAACAGGATTACATTTCTACAAAATTTATGGCACATAGTGCATCAAGTATTCTTTAACTTTCTGATACAGACCTCATAGAACAATTGACCATCATAAAAATGAATAATGGCCAAAGGTTTTCTAGCTGCTCATTGACTTTATTTATTTTTCAGGCATTCTTAAAATCAAAAGAAGCTGCACTGTCTGAGAAGGAAAAAAAAATCTGCATCTATCTTCTAACTTTGGTTAAAGCTTAACGTCAGAGTACCGGCATGTTAGGTTACTTGATAGTTGTAGTAGTGTAGTAGTGGTCATAATGAAAGTCATTTACGATGAGTTAAGCGCTACTCAAAGGGCAGATTTCCTCAGTGGTTTATGTGATGCGGTTTATCTGGCGACCTTGTAGCTCGATTTTGAATGAGACGACCATGACACGCATTGTAGGCAGATCACACATCTGCATGAAGAGCCACAGTCCAGTGTTTTACTTCTCAAGATCCGAGGTATTTCCAGTATTTCAAAAAGCACCATTCGAAAGATCCTCATTTACGGTTAGTG
This sequence comes from Nibea coibor, assembly GCA_023373845.1. Taxonomy (NCBI): domain Eukaryota; kingdom Metazoa; phylum Chordata; class Actinopteri; family Sciaenidae; genus Nibea; species Nibea coibor. The sequence continues at coordinate 20,946,186 of CM041721.1, forward strand.
GTTATACGCTACAAATAATAGCTAATAGCAGACAAAAGACAAAACAAACCATCAGGCTGAACATATCTACAGTCATTACAGAATAAATATGGTCAAACATAAATATATTACAACACATATCTCAGTAGAGTATGGATGTTTGTGAGAGGTAGGGGTTGCAGGTACCTACAGTAGGCCCAATGGAGGGTGTGACGCGAGACATCACACCCGATACTGTGTCACGGCGTAACAGATGAGAACTTGTGGCTGTGTGGCATGATTAAAGAAAAACACGTCCTCGTGTTTTGAAAAAAAAAAAGCCACCAAAAACTTTTATACTGTAGTTAAACACCAAGAAAAACACCATCCATTTTCCTCACAGCGCTATTCTGCCCTCAAGTGACGCGAGTCGGTGGACTGACTGTCCGCGCAGGTTTAAGTAGTGTGTGAAAGACCTGACAGCAGACAGGCTTCAGAAATACACGATATGAAAACAAAAATGATCAGTAGTTGTTCTAAAGGCTCCTCGTGTTCTCCTAAAGTTTGACCTCGGATGTAAGGCAGGTCTGGATGGATATCATTAGTTAGTTGCTAGCTTACACTTTCTAGTAATCTTCACCCCCACCAAAAAAATAGTTCAACATTCTGGGAAATTCACTTTTATTCGCTTTTTTTGTCTCGAGTTAGATGAGAAGATCGTCACCGCTGTCATGTTTGGATGGTGAATATGCAGTTAGTCAGCCAACAGCCACTTAGCTCAGCTTAGCAGAAAGACTGGAAACAGGCCCTAAAGATGCCGTTTGCCTGGCAATCTCTGAGCGACTCCGGGAAGCTAATGCCAAGAAGAAATCGAGAAATTGTCTGGCTCAGAAACCCTTTTTTTAAACAAATAGGATAGAACATGTCAGCAGCTCTGCCTGATGTCATGAGCTACTGGTTGACAGCTACTTACCCCTATTTCTAGAATTGTGGTCAGCTAAGCTAACGGACCGCTGGCCATAACTTCATACTTACTGAGCACGTGTGAGTGGTGTTGATCTTCTCATCGAACTCTCAACGAGAAAGTAAATAAGCGGAAATGTTAACCTATTTCTTTAAACCTATACTAGGCTAAGATGATGTAGTGTAGCCCATTTAGTAGTCGCACATAAATACTTCTTTTATATATAACGGCTTTCATAAAACAATAACACAACCCTCCCTCACATACTCTTTCAGTGTGTGTCTGCAGTGCTTCTTTGTCACCGGAGGATTGCAATGATTATTAGATACGTACAGTATATTGTCTCATTGATTGCAGGTCAGTTAGCGGTTATTAAATGCTTACAGTGTAGCCGTTTGGACGATACGTTTCACTTCACAGAATACCGAAAGAAAAAATGAGAATTTCTTTCTTGAACTGAGAGAACAGTCACTTTCTTATTGTTTTGAAGTTTGTATGACGCTAAAAGATGCATATGAAGTGACTGCAACACTGTCAAATAGCTGGCTGAAGAACCCTAACCCTGTAGCACTGCACAGTACGTAGTGTCTCGTATGTTTTAGCTGCCATTTGGGAACTGGGGATGTTACTGTAGGATGATTACTGTTAAATGCTCCTCCACCACACTCACAGGTGACTACCGGGTCCAACAAATCACGGTCATTGCATGTTCCTGGGCTACTGTGTTCCAGATAGATTTAGAGGTTTGGTCTCTGCATGGCTCTCAGTGGACTTGAAGGAGTAGGCCGTTGTGAGCTTGGGGAATGCACTTCCCACAGAAACCACCGCAGCGGCCGTAGATTCTTGTTCCGTCCTACAGACAAAGACAAACGAGAGAGGAAAGAGTGGGCAAAGGGCAGCTCTTTATGCGGAAAATAGAAGCTTCATAAATGTCAGAGGGGATTCCTCTTGTGTGAATCAGACAGAAACACGACGTGGTAATTCCGATGACATTTCAGAGCAAGCGATCTCACTTCATCGCCCGACGTAAAGCGCTGTTACACTGCAGTGAATTGTACAGTTATATGCATTCTGACATAATCCGTTCCTAAAGAGCCAAGCAGAATCAGCCATACACAAAGAGATTTTATACATTTATTGATAGCTGCTTACCTCGGATCTGTGGACTTTGACAGAAACATAGTTGCCCTGAGATGTCCACTTGGTGGCCTCGGCCACTTTGAGACCAGTGCCAATCAGATTAATGCTGAACTGGCCCTGAAAGCACACATCAGACTGGGTCATTTCTGAGCAGTTATTTAGCCAGGAAATACGAGCTCATTCATATTTGCAGAAAAGCTCTGTGCTAATAACCACACAGGGAGCACAAACTACTATGTGGGGAGCACCACCACAACCTAGGCCGAGGGCATATACCCCCTGCAGAATTACTAACATACATATGCCAGAAAAAATACACATCAAGGCCACAATGCATTTCACCAACCTGTGGACACTTGGCTGCACTGTAACAATCTCCCGCTGTAGCAAAGGGAACAGGTCGACCAAGAAGAGTCTGGGAAAACTGGAGGTCTGTGACTGGTAAACAGCAAAGATACAGATCTGGAGTCACAATGTGCAACAGCAGAAGTAAACATAGACGGAAGACAGCTGCTCTAAGGTAAATAACCACACAGGGCCTCGGCAATTACAGTTTACGCAACTACATTTCACTGCGGGGTTGATGTCACTTCTCTGTCACATCAGCAGATGTTAAGACATTAAAAAAGGGGATTTGAATTTAAATCCAGCAATGAATTATCTCATCAACTCTAAATTATTACAATCCGCAATCAAATTAGTTCATTCTAATAATAAAAAAAAAAGACCTTTACCACCCGGCCAAATTTGAATGATTAAGAATGTCGACATGTTTATGAAATTAGGTGTCAAAATCTGGTAAAAAAAATATTCTCAGCTCCAGGACTGTGGGGTTATGTCCGCTGAATGTGCTGAAGCCACTCATCTGAGCAGTCAAGCAGCCATTTTGAAGCCACTGAAACGTGTCAGATGAGTTCAGAAAGTGACGTGACTAACTTTGAAACAGTGAGTGAGATGAAACTATCTCTGTCTCTCTGCTCAGGGTGGACTCAGTGTGTCATCGAGCCACCCTTTAGGACCGCCCCAAGAAATCCTGGACTGAAAACTGGTGAAAAACTGTTTTAACCTCTAACCTTAGGACTGCCTTTACACAAACTTTAAAGAACTAATGCATATTTGCTGTGGTATGTAGACAATATATAATGAATACTCGAATGTTTTGTGCATTTCTCTTCCCTAAAAGAGAGAGAAGAAATCCTGGATCCAAAGTAATCCCCACTTACAGTATATCCTTCCAACTGCAGTGTATTTGTGAGCAAATCTTTGTTGTACTTTTTGAATTCAGTGACTCAGTCTGTTCTCCTGTTCATTCCCATCCACCCTGCATTATCACACATGATAACCATGACTGGTGTCTTCCTGCCCTCCCTTCATGTTGCCTGCATAAAATGAAGATGAAGTTCACGAGATGCTTCCCTTCATCTTGAACTCATTACACCCCACCCCCCCCATATACCCAACCCCAACCCCAACCCAACCCAACCCCCCCCCCCCACCCCCCACCCCAGGTCTCTTAAAGCTGCCTGAAAGCCAAATTAGTACCATGCAGAGGGGTGGGAACATGTGCTGTCAGGACTCAGACCAGACGAAGAGGATGGGAGGATGACTGTGTAGGTTCTAATCCAACTTCCCCCTCATCACACACACACGCACGCACAGACACACACACACACAGACACACACACACTGTAGACTAATCCACATACTCTAATCAAAGGCATATTTGAACACAACGGGGAAGGTGGAGCTGACTGTAATGAGCAGAGGAATATGGCCTGAAGATGTGTGTGTGCATGTGTGTTAGTATGAGTACGTGTCTGATACTGATGCAGCTGCATGCATGGGTGCGTGCACTTTTGTCTCCAGGTCTTCTTGAGTGCGCTTGCCAAAAAAAAAAAAAAAAGAGGGAGCACTCCATATTGTCTGTCTGCGCGCAAGAGCAGGCACGCACGTCTGCGTTGTACGTGCATGCATGCATTCCTTTATTCTCTGGCTCACATGTTTGTGCTGAGAGGTCCGGTTTCTAGTCTTTGCCTAGAGAGTGCCGAAAGGTCATTATTTTGATTTCAGAGGATGGAGTGAGGGGAAAGCATGCAGCACATACTGCACTCTCAGGGCCGAGCTGGTATTAAACAGTATGTGACAAGACGTCTGAGGGTTAGAACAACACCGATGTGTGGTCTCATTACAGTAGACGCTACGGCAAATCGCACAGCAATTACGCACTCATTATCCTCAGGGAGCTCAGGTCCAGACGAACTTTGTGGAAAAGCGTGTATCCCGCCGCTGAGTAGTCGTTCCTGCATTCGCAGTCCTGTCTTCGGCTGCCGTTGTATGGACATTCAAAGGGGTTCAGCAACCTTTGTATTAAAGACAGCGAGTGTTAGGATGGTGTAAAAAAAAACACAGTAATTACATAATCCTATCTGACGTTAGCCAAGTGTCACCGCTACATTATACACACCTGTACCCGTACACCTCGGAGTAGTTGTCTGTCTGGCCGCTGCGCAGCGTCACATATTCCTTGGGGAAATCAGTCTGCATCTCAGCACAGTATATCTGAGGCCAAACACATCGAGACAACAGATGAGAACCTGAGGGGGGAGGCTGCAGCTTGAGTCATGATGTGTGAAGCAGAAATCCTGACAGGACAGACACACCTGTAAGATCCGGGACTTGACTTTCAGATAATATTCCCCATCTATCTTCACACCCTGCCTCATCTGGACTTCTCTGCAAGAAGCGAACAACTGGCCTGGGAAAAGAAATATGCAGAGAGGAAGGAGAGGTTTTAGTGCACCAGCACGGAAACAGGAAACCTTTACATTGACGTCTGCCATCATCCTTTTGAACGTCATGATTTTTGGCCAGTCCATGAATCTGTCGTCCACAAAAGCCAGAAAGATTGCAAAAGTTAATAAATGAAACCTTACGATGAGAATGGATTTTAACCTGGCTCTCGTCCACTTAGATGTGAGCTGTTTCATTATGTTTCATTATTTGCGTTGCCTCCTCTGTTTTCCCAGAGTGCTGTGGGGCTCATATCACGCTGATTAGCTGATTAATATTAATACTTGACCGCAGAACTGGCTGTCATCCGAGCATATCATTTTAATTTCAGCGGTGCCTGACTTGGCAGAAGCCAAGTCCAGTGCGCCAGTACTGAAACATCAGAAATTTGGGGGAGCAGTCCTACAAACTTTGGCCTGCTGCCGGCATTTCACAGCAATTTCCCAATGAAGCCTGCGCCGGCCCCGGCACACGCCCCTGAGGCGTTTTGACAGACTGTCCATATCACAACTTGTAGAAAGCTGCTGACTGTCTATTTATTTTTCCACTAAATAATCACACCGGGAGGCATTAAGTGGAGGTGGCTGTTCTGCCTAATGTGTTAAAACAAAGCAAAAAGTTGAGCTTCTATAAACACAATCAGATACGGTGCTGGCTGCCACATATACAGCACAGTCAATTTAATACCATCACTGTACACATTCCTGGTTTGTAGTAAGCACTACATGGTTCGGAAAAGCTGGAAACGGTGGAAGACTTTGGGGATGATGTGCTTCACAGCTGGAGAGGAGAGGAGAGGAGAGGAGAGGAGATGTCTGACTCACATTCCCTGTCTTGACATGCAGCTTGAGACTCAGGTTTTTCTGAAGGACGGCAGTGTTTGGACGGTTGGCCTTTGGAGGTCACACACTCCACTCTGCGCTCCATCACTCCTGCCCCGCAGGTCTGCGAGCACTGCGACACACACAAGTGGCACACAGAGGCATTCAATCTCACACCACACGGCTGCAACACAATGAACAAACACGCTGCAACCGGATCCAAATCCACAAATGAGATTTATCAGCAGAACCCTAAAAATGCGCAAGTCATCAAAATGTTTTGTGAAAACGCCGATTAGCTCGAGAGGATTTCTCGCCGCCTAACAAGCCTTTATTTGTTTCACCTTGCTCCATGGGCCAGCTTTCCAGTAGGCTGTGTGCGGGCAGTCCCTTAGGAGGCATGGACGGGTGCCAGGAGGGTGGGGCTCAGGGCAGCGGGAGCTGGCAGAGGAGGACTGGGCAGCGGAGTATGGGCGCAGAGCCTGAGAGGAGGCCGTCACAGAGCAGGAGACTATGCGCTGCTGGTAACCTACACCGCAGCTGGCAGAGCACTGAGCAACACACACACACACAGACAGTTACTAACAACAGCATGAGTAAATGTTTCTACTGAGCAGTTATCAAGTACACTGTCGTCATATGAATCTATCACCTGAATCACTGTTATTATTTCACCGACCTCTGGTGAAACAATGAAATATAGACTGTAGACGCGGTGTTGGAAAGATGATGACATTCAGGAACAAGAATTTTAAAGTGGCACTTAAAGGAACAGTGTGCACGATTTAATGGCATCTAGCAGTGCAGTTTCTGAATGCAACCCCTCGCCTCACCCTCTCCTTCCCTGCATAAAAGAGAAACGAAATGTGCGACTCTGCCCTATCTGGAGACGGTGTTTAGTTTGGGAGGCTCAACATGGCACACTCTGCGGATATAAAAATCTTATAACATATTTATGTTAGTATGTTTTTTCCCCCTACCTGTGACCATTCCCCTGTAATCCACCTGTAGTTGCAGGGAGCTCCTTTGCAGGGCTCGTGCGACGGTGGCTGCAGCGATGGCTCGCAGTAATCATTCTGGACGGGTGTCTTCTCTGGGCCCGTGCACCCCACCTTCCTGCTCTTCATGCCTTCCCCACAGGTTGCATTACACTACAGCGAAAATGCAACACAAGAAGTCAGGAGTGAAGAAGAGTTGGCAGAGGGGGGGCAGTGTTGTACTTTGAACAACAGCATCGCCGCAGCACTTCTCAGACTCCTGCTCGCTTCTTCAGCTCTCCTAATGGACACTCTTATTATTAGAGTTTACACAAGTGAGGAAAATTGAGTGCTGTGTGAAAATGACAGCATTAGCTCTTCAGGAACGCGATCCTAAACATGTGCTCTGGTTACCATAAAAGATAAAAGTTAAGATGGTTTCCCTCGGGGCCTGTAATGGTTTATAGGAGTGTTTAAAAGTAATGATATGGACCATCTTAAAATGAATTTATGTAAAAAGTCTGTTGTGTGTGTGGATTTTATGACAATTTCTTTGTAATTCCCGAGAACCGAGAAAGATTTCAGGGCTAAACTGTGAAAGAAATGAGGCTGTAAGTTCTCGAGGCAACACAGACAGGAATCTGAACACTGCAAACATTCCTGCAGCAGGAGGATACAGCGCTATGTCCCTACATGGCGCCCCTCTTTTATGCCTCACTTTCCAGGACAAAGCACGGGACATTAAAGAAAGATGAGCAAGGAGGAAAGAAAAAAAAAAGCCATCTGTTAGCGTGACACAGAACAGTGATATTCAGCAAGCGGGACAAAAGGCATGATGGCCATCGATATGATTTAGCGACTGATGGTTATCAACAAGGCCCTCACGATTGACGCACGAGAGAAAGGGTACCTGCAGGTCGTCCTTTTAATGGTGCAGAGGAAGAACCCAGCTCTCAGCCAATAAAAACCTTAATAAGATGGTTAAACATCTGTTCATCTGTCTCACACTGGGAGACCGAGAGCAAAGAAAGTGGGAGGGAGGTTGCAGATAGGGCGAGAAAGAGAAAGTCTTGCACTTACTTGCTCCCATTCGCCAGCGACCCAAGTGTAACGCGTGCACTCTGCAGTTTGGCATGGCCGGACGGTCACAGGACGCTGCCGAGCGTCGCACAGATCCTCTCTGACCCGGCCGGTGCCTTTTAGTCTGCAGTAAACATCTCGGTTCTGAACTCCGACTCCACAGGTGACTGAACACTGCTTAAACAGACAAAAAAAACACATCTGATGAGACAAAAACGGAAGAAGAGACACAAAGAAAGGACTCAGTAATGTGAAATCTGTTAACATGAGCCACGATAAGCCGCTCATCATATCAGCACAAGTTCTTATCTCCTTGTTTGTTGTGCAGAGTTGCCGCTTTGATGCTCCTAAACAATGCACTTAATAAGTCCGAAGCCTGTTTGTCGCTTCTCTGTGAGACGTATATCTGGGGTCACGCGAAGGTCTATCTCGAACATCTCTTTGATGTGCTTTGAGAGGCATACCTGCATACTGAGGAAGCACTCTGTAAGGCTCGAGCCTGATCAGCCTGATTTCCCTCCGACTCTCCTACAGACCTCAAAGAAACGGTGCCAGGCCTCAGCGATTTCACACAGTCAGAAAATCTGGGCATTATACAGCGAGTATCAAATTTCCCGAAAACTTCCAGATGTATTTGTGTTGTTCGTGTCTCGCTGCAGTCGTGTGTTATCATTGCAGCGTGGCTGAATGCGAAGGGTCAAGTCCTTGACTTTGGAAGGAGAACAAAAAGCACCGTAGGAAATCTGACCTTCAAATCAAAAAAATGCTTTTTTTTCTTCTTTTTTTTAAATCTTACAAAGCATGAAAATAGAACCTGCTGTTAAACTGATTATAGTCACCGTTAACTGCTACAACTAAGGAAACCCGATTCTCTATCCGTGCAAAAGACCTGCAGCCCCTTCATCGCAGACTGTGAGGACATCGTGAAACTATAGACGAAAAACGAAGAGACTCTTTTATGATTTCTGAAAAGTGTTGAGCGAGCCTCGTCGGACTTTAAATGGTCAAATTACAAACCGTATTTTTCTCACTCACGTTGCGCATCGTTTTGTTTTTGTTGCGAGATTACAATAGATGTTGGTTGTATTGTAGTTGTGCTGCCCGCAGCAATGAAACACGACATTTCAAAACTGCAACAACAATGTGTCTTTTCAAAAATGGTGTCCCTGTAACTCTGGATAATCCACAAAACAAAACTGTTTTCTTTGGAACTACTTTACAGCCTTATAAAAACTAATGACAGACTGATCTGTGGATTATCCGGTGAAACAGGAACACTGTTTCTGGAAAACACATGTTCCTGATTTTCTTTTAATGCATTTTCAATAACATATTCACGACAAACAATGTTTAATTTTCTCCTGTTGTACTGAGGTGAAGACAGACATTTAAATAAACAAAACTCAAAATTATCCACATAGCTGGAAAGCTCTAGACAACAATTAGACCATCTTTCTATTGCAGTTTGGATGAGCCGACTCTCTATCAGCAATTTCAAATATTACACTAAATCTATGCGTGCAGAGCATCACAAACAAGCAGTAAAAAGAGGAAAATGATTCCTGTGTCCTTGGCTTAGTGGGCAGTCCACACCCACCTCAGCTTCTCTAACATGTTGGCCATTACACCCCCAGTCAGAGGTGACTGAGAGGGCCGGGTAGCTGTGGAATAACTCAAACAGTGGGCGCTGAGGTTTCAAAGTTGTCACATGCATGGATATTAAGATATAAAACATGTCTTTATGCTCTAGTTGAGGATTTCATGGTTGCTGGTGGTATGTGGAGGAAGATGATTGCTTCCAGACACCAGCGAGGGAGAGAGTGAGAGGGGAGGAGGACACCCTCAAAGAGCGGGGAGTGGCAGGAGTCCTGTGGAGGGAGGCTGACGTGGGTCTTCAAGGACATTTTGGGATTTAACAGTTAAATTCTTATTTTCAGGTAATTATAAACCCAAAACATAGTTATGCATATTATATTTCATTTCTGCCATATTCTGCAAACAGAAACCGCTAAATCTGACAGACTGGACCTTTAATCTAGCAAACTACTAGCTACTTGTACAGAGCTTTTTAGCATTGTTTTGGTTTTTCAGCCCGCAACTTAAACCTAAAAAACGCAGGCAGAGAGACAAAGCTAGCAAATAGTTGGTGAACGCAGCGGAGTAAAGATCTAAAGAGTCAGATATTTCTCGCTGTAGCTGGTGGAGACCAAATCAGAGCTAATAGTTGAACGTTTGCATTCATCAAATGGGCACAAAGACTCACTATTTTTCACATTCACTTAACGTGGAGCTATTTTCTTAAAAGCTAGTAATATCGACTTAAAAACTCGGTATGAACGGTGTTGTGTTCACATATGTTTCTTATGATATTGCTGGTTTAGGAGGCATATTGTGTATGTATGTTTTATTTATCGCGTGGGTTTGAACACACACACAGCTTGTTCCTCGGGGTAATCTGACAGAGCATGACAAAGAGCATTCCTCATCTGACATGTGATAAATTTGGTTTTGAATTTTTTCCTCCCTGAGGGACCTCAACGTGATTTTGGGCCAAAACTGTGCTGCGGCTCCTCTTGGCAGCAGATATGACGGCTGTGTGGTCGGCTCCACGACGACAGCGACCTCAACCCCCCTAGCGACTCGTTCATACCAGCGTTCGGTTGCACTTGCGTACAACGGTACAGAAACCTGCTGCTTTCTTCTGTGTGGGAGGCCAAGCTCGGCTGCATCATGATCTCCATGTTTACTGTGTTATCTTAAGGTAGCTAATGTGGATAGATTTATACATAACACGGCTGATCGGTGTGTGGTCTGATGAAAAGCTCAGCATGAAGCTGTACTGCAGATTAAACCAAACAACTAGTTTAACACTGTGAATACTTTAAAGCTGATTTTAAATGTCAAGAGTGCTAGATAAACAGTTTTACAAATAAGCCTGTGGTGTTTAGTTCACACTTGAGGAAGTGACACATCACTCTCGACCAAGAATAAACTGAGTGGTGATTGGACAGGTGCGCTGTGTGTACGTCATCTTCAACCTCTGGGAAGTGTTTGCGCTTGTTCCTCAGCTGCTAGCAGCAGTTACTGTTAGTGCGGTCCCCGAGAGGCTATTTTGTGAGCCAGAGGAGACGAGAAGAAGAACAAACATACCTCGCTCCACCTGTTGGCCTTCCAACTGGGGCATCCTCGCGCCCGGCAGGCCTTCTGTGATCGCGGGCGAGGCAGATGACTGCAGTGCTCCTCCTCTATTTTGGTTTGGTTCTGATAAACACAGGCTATCTCCCGCTGCTTGGTCCCCCGACCGCAACTCACTGAACACTGGAGAGGGCGAGAAAGGGGGAGGGTGGGTGTTGGGTGGAGAAGAAGAAGAGCAGGACAGCAAAGATCAGAATTCTCAGTCTCTACTGATACAACAAAAGTATAAACACTAACGTTGTATTCTGCTTCATAGAGATCATGTATTGGCTGCAGGGACATTTAAAACCAGATTAAGCGAGTAGAAGCCCAGAAAAATGTCTTTAAAATAGTGTGAGGATTATTCAGGACACATTGCTGTTGAATATTTAATCACACGTGAAATTCTATTTGCCTCCAGAGAATGAAGACCCAACGGGAATCACAGAGCTGCTATGACAAAAAGTTTCTTTTAGCACAACATATGCAGCAATTAGACTTCAACACAAGGTGCACCCAACAGCTTCCTAGTTGCATTTCATGGCCAAGTGAACACAACGCAAACAAATTGAACCAAACAACTGAAACGGATTCCGCCAAAACCTTTTTTTTCCAGACGCTGCTGGAATGCAGCCAGCTATTTAACCTGTAAACAGAGGAATTACTTTTGAGAGCCGCTGCGAACGGCAGAGGCCGAGGCAAGAGGGAGGCAAAGATGCAGAGGGAAACATGGATGCATGCGCACGGCGAGACAATCATCTGGTACGAATAAGGGACCTAGAAATACTTCAGGAAAGCTAGAGAGACGGAGAAGGAGGAGGAGAAGAAAAAAACTCTATGAATAAAAACCAGACACCCTGATGAAAGCCCTGAAAAGGGCCTTTGCTCGAGCTCGTAGATGAAAATATTCTCGAGTCTTCGATCCCCATGAGGCCAGACAGCAATTAGGGTGCCCGCTATTTCTGCTTGACGAGTGAGCGCCCCCATACAAAGCCACTCCAAAAATGGGGTGCTGGAATCGAATACACAAGACGAGAAGAGTTACATTTTGTCTTAGCATATTTTCCAGTCCAGATAATAAACATAATATTGCATTGTCCTCTAATTATGATCTCAGAATGTTGCATAACACCAAACACATGATTTTTTTTCTCCTATGGGCTCCTACAGCAGCACTGAACGTACGAAATGCAAAGAAAGAACCTGAGCTGGCAAATGACTCGAGGATTTTCTCCATTTTTCTCCAGTTTCCAGGAGCTGAAATGTATTTTTACCTTTTAGAAATAACTACCGATCAAGGTCTGAGTATCCATTTGAACCCTTCAAACAAAGCCACCTCCAGCCTTTTCTTCTTCAGTGCGGTGCAGGGCTGTGGTTGACACTGCACACACATGCATCATACACGTTGTAATTACAGAGGCATTTTAAACATAGGGCTGGCTCAGCTGACGGAGAACATCAAAGCCGAGGCCGGAGCTGAGTGACTGAGTCCCTGAACATGGCAGATTCACATACCCGCTGCACACTCACTCAAAAATGATAACAGAACTCCCTCTACCTCAGACAAGAGCAGAGACAGGCAAACATGTTGGAGGGGGGGGGTGATGAGGCGGATGAGGGCTAGCCCCTCCTTACTGCTGTAAAAGCAGGAGGAGAAGAAGAAAAAAAAAGGAGAGGAGAAAGGAAAAAAAAGGGAGGAAGAAAGGAAATCGCAGCCATACGGGCTGTGCTCCCCCAGCTGAACTGTATCTGCATTTTAACGGTGGGAGAAAAGACACTATACTATGGGGGTGTGCTCCTCCCTCTACCCTGCCAACCTCATCTGTCAGCCATTAGTTAATCAGAGCTGGTAACACAGAGCACAGAGAGCTGGCACAGCTCGTGGGACCAGAGGACAGCTTCACCTCTGAGAGCAAGAAGAGGGCAAGGACTCAGGGACCTCTGCTTCACCGATCTACAGCTGGGCTGCTTCACTCACCAGCACCCACTCAGGTAAGACTACTCCACTTATCACTTACTTTCAGCCGTTACAAGTGTGACAAGTTAACGTGTCTTTGCTTTAAAGAAAAAATAAAATAGATAGGGGGTGCCTGATGTTTGGAGAAGTCAGAGTGGATGTTTGAAAGTGCATGATGGTGAAAAAAAGCAGACTTTGTATGAGAGCAGACTTTGTGCCTTAAATTTGAACTTATCTGAACTCTTATATAGGTCACTTTAAGCAGGTTATTTTCTGCTGTGCTCCAGTGTGTTGCTAATGTGTGAGTGTTTTTCTCAGGGTCTCTTTAACACGAGGGGCAACTCCTTGAGAAAAACACATAAATCAATGAGCCTCATGGGAAATGAAACACTCATGAGACAGATTTGCCCTCCCACGTCGTCCCGGCAATTAATTTCACATGATTAAGTGGGTTAAAGCTAGTATAATCCGGTGGGGTTCATCTAGGGCATAATGTGGATTACTATAAAATGGAATGACTCACCCACTTAAGATTTGGCACGCAGCTGAAAATCAGCCAAGTAAAACAGCTTTTGTTGAGCGAGCCGGACAGAACTTCTGCGGGCAAAGACATAATTGATATTTAAAGCCGTATGTAACGAACAGGCAGCTCTTAATTATTCTACTTAGTGGCTCCAAAGCGGCATTCTTGATTTGGTAGTATTTCACAGCTCTGGAACAAATCACATAATTGAGTGTGAAACCAGACCCTGGCTAATTCATGCCTTTTCTGCGTGCTATTAAACCATAAAAGCCTCGGAGGTTTTCGAACATGGATGTCTGACTTTGATTCAATTAAGAAATCATAATCGCAGAGGAATTCTCCCAATGATTTACGATGTGATTTTCTTTTTTCAGCATTAATGTCTTTGTCTATAAATGGCAGGCTGCAACTTCAGAATGACCCCACCCACTCCTCCAGTTGTGTGAACAGGTAAGCCAATGAGACACATGGAAAGTTTTAAGGAATCCAAGAGAGACTCAACCAGAGTTTAAATTTCTGTCACTCAGCCAATATTGCAATCAGAGCAGCTAATACTGTACAATACCTCACAGAGAGAAGGCAAATTCCACAAAAGCAGCTAACCCCTTTGGCTCGGATCAAAACTGCTTTGTGCGTAGAGGTGCATTTATTTAAACACTGATCACATCGGGCCCTTGCATCTCGCAGCGCACGAAAACATTTATTACTGTGAGAACTGTAATTACGCTATACAGTAAGTCTTTTTGCAAACAAATTGTGTTTTGAAGTTTGTAATATACAATGAAGGCTTCAAAGAAATTGTGATTTATTATGTGCAAAAGTCAATTTAGACCACAAGATCCTCTATGTTTTCTATATTTAGTGGTTCTAAGTAAGACCATATCTTAAAATGTGAGAGCCAAGGTCGAATTCCAATCACATTGCAGCACGTTCACAATGCAAGAGGATGGTAATACCAAGCATATGGTAACTGTAGTTACATAGACTCTTCAAAGGAGTTCAGTGTTGACCCGGAGCAAGAACAAACTTGCAAGTGTAGACTGTGAAGGGAGTGTAGAATTATACCCTGGGCTACATGTTGTCAAGGCTGTGAGGTAGAGAATATACTAATGAAAGGTGGTTACATTTCTCCGCACACCAAATCAAGGACACGGCATGTCGGAATATTTTGGGACTGAATGCACTTTCAAGATAGTGTCCTGTCTTTTGTTTTAGCTTCATCAATGTCACCGCATTCTCTGCAAACCACCGAAACAGCGAGGCGAGAGGGAGGAAGATAAAGGGTCAAAGAACATTCAGGCTGCTTCTCTGTTCATGGTCTTGTTTTGCAGGGAGGTTTCAAAGACAGAAGTCAAAACAACACATGTTGTCAACATGGGAACAGCTGGTAAGAGCGGCGTCATGGGGCAGAGGAATGTCAAGAGTCATAGATCTTTTATCCATCGAGACAAAATAGCCACACAGACTTGTTTGAAACCACGCACAGGAGCAGTGTGAAATCCGCCTCATCTCATGCTAAGCTTAACTAACTCTGTCCATTTACCAATCTCACCAGATGCTTCGCACTGCAAAAATAACACAATGAACGCGAAGTACGCCAGTAAAATCACATGCAAAATAACACATGACAAGACACAGTGATGAATTTCAGATGTGACAAGCTGATTTTGCCATATTATTCATCCCGAGATGGGACTGATTGCAAGATGTGGAAATAATTTTCTGTCTCCGTCTGCGCAGTTCCTGACAGACAGACAGCTGCAGGAACTGCAGCATACTTGTTATTGGCTGAAACTGAACAGCATATTCTGCACCGTGCACTCCAAAGTATGACTTTGTCATCTCTAAAGAGTTAAATAAACAGCCGGTTGAGTAGGCATATACAGTTTCTTCAACACGGTTTCCTTTTTAAGTCAACACCACTCAGAAAAGATACACCAAGCAGCCATAAGTCAAAACCAAATGACAAAACAGCAGAGTTCTTTCATCTGTCCAAACATTCCACTGAGAGTTTATAGAGAGATTATACTGCAACGTCCAGCACTGCGCAGCGCTCTGCTGCAGATGTGGAGGAATGACTATAGATACGATGAAAAATGCCCATGCCCGATGACAGAACTTGAAAAATACAAACAGCAGACCAGCCGTAAAGTTATAAAGCAGTGACCTTTGACACAGGACATTCAAGTCTAACTCCCTCTTCCTGCTAAATGTTACACAGCTGCTTTTCTAATCTGTCATAGCAAGCAGCTTGCCACAGCTTACATTCAGGAAAGTATGGAAAAGCTAAAAAAAAAAGTGGGAGAGCCTGACCTCACGTTTAGATTTACAAGAAAAGAAAAGATAAAAACATAAAGTAAGTGATAACAGCGAAGCAGAATTATATCGTTTTTGTAATGGAAAATCCACGAAAATCCACACCTGCTACGCATGTGTCCCGTTACCGCAGAGAATACGATTTAGAAAATTCATTTATCGCAGAGCTTATGTGGAGATTATTTGGTATCTAAATGCAAATGGCTGGGGTGTAACAAAAATATTATTGCCTTTTTTTATACCACATCCCAACCCAACCTCTTCATCCACCGTGGGGTTTTCTTTTTCAAAGTCTTGACAGAGGACAGATGCCTCCATCAGAGCAGAAGTCAACCCCAAAACACTGACAATGAGAAAATGAATAAAGAAATGAAAACTGTTATTCTTGCACGGCTACAAAGTTTTTGAGGCAGATCTTTTTTTTCTCTGTCAACATCAAAAAGTAACATCAGGTTTTAGTTTGAGCCCTTCAAACTCAACTAAGATGATTCTTTTTGTAGACAATCCTTTTGTAGACTTCATCAATGGTAAACATTCGCCCATGGAAAAAAAACCCCAACAAAACATGGCAGAAAACAAGACAAGAGCTACAGCCAATGGCAATATTCCCCGCTGGAAGTTTGTCTTTGTAGAGCCAAAAGTATAATGCAGCGGTTAATATGCAAAATGCTCCATGACATCTAAAGTATGAAAAGGAGTTACACACTCCGACTGCTGCAAAACAACCAAAAACAAACAAAACCAAAAACAATCACCAAGCACCAAATTTTCCACTTTTTTGTTTTATAGACCTTTATCATTCATTCATCGAGAAGTAATTGCCAGGTTTGATGATGAGAAAAAATACCCAAGGTTGGGTATTTGCTTTGATGTTGGTATCTTTTTGTAGCCAGTGTAGAAACTGACACTGACTGACATACTGTAATTTACTCACATCTGTGGACCAGTGGCCCTTCTATCATAGAAATAACTGTTCTAAGTAGATCTTACAGGTTGCTAAGTCAGGTGGAAAGTACAGTGTACTCGAAATGGTGCAATACACGTGGAGCTAAATCCCTAACCCTCTCTGGCGCTGCTAAAACATCACACCGTCTTGTACCATGGAGTTGAAATGAAGGACTATTAGCTCCCTGTTACTTCAAGTGACCCAGCCAGTTTATCACTGTCTCTCCCACAAGAGGAGCAAAAAGCTTTTTGACAGAGATGTTGAGTCCTACAAACTCCATTTCACTCCATCAACTTGATAGCATCGACGGGCCCAAACAGGACCAGGCCCCATCAAGTCTGACGTGGTAGCCTCATGTGAGAGGAATATCTGTTTAAGCGTAGTCTAAGAAGCGACTCCTAGAGGCTGAAAAGCACTTTATACTTGACCGACGTGTTGAGGAAAAGCAGGCTCTCTCTACCTGTGTCAAAGTGAGGCCATGTTCCCTATCATTGGAAGAGCCTCGGGTAGACCAAGCTAAACGCTTCCAGACTTTCACGCCCTGTCTACTCTCATTTCATCTCACTGTATCTGCTCCTAACTCAGATCGGCCACAATATAACAGATAGGCTCCTGTCTTAATTTTTCACAGCGGCCTGAACAAACTCATTGCGGTTCTAGGTCAACTCCTGCATTGCTCCCTTTGCTCCGACAGCATTAACATCAAATTCCGAGGGTATTTATGAAAGTGCTGGCTAAGAAAATCTATATTACAGCGTGCAGTATGTTAAACTTTGTGTTATCCAACTGCTTGACCTAAAAGAGACTTCCATTCCTAATGTGAGCGCCACGCTGTGATCCAAATATTTTGAATCTTCAGATAACATCTCGCAGCATCTGGTTTTCTGCCTCCCAAGTCTTAATGGTTTGCCAAAATTTGTAGGCCATAGTGCTTGACTTCTAACCAGCAAATCATCAACTGAACTATTTTGCTTTCTCTCAAAGGCCGAAATGAAACATTATCTCCTGACTCAGATTTAAATTAAAGCCATGACAAGAGCCATGCTTGTGAAGACCAAGGGGGGACCTTCCAGCCACCGCTTCGATTGCACGCACTCGACTGGCATATGGGCAGGATCAGGAAACACAAGCCCAGTGATGTCACGACCAACTGACCCCAGGGTGACAGGTTTGGAGAATGTTCATGCCCGCTAACCCTCAGGCCAAAATCAAGTATGTCAATGTTGTGCATGTGGATTTCATTTAAAGCAGCATGATTAGTTCACAGACGCTCAACTGCGATCCCCCTCCATGGGAAACCCGCTCTGGACAGGAAACGGTATGTTTTTGTTAGCAACAAACAGGCATAAATTACTAAAATGGTGCCTCGGTTGCCAATTTATCACACACAGCCTTTTTGTCGCTGCACATATTTGACATCGACGTTGCTTTTAAGGTAATTACCATTAGCTAATGATATTTACATTCCTGATAGTTTATGTTGAACTATGTGTCTGCAATCCTAAATTTGTGCAATAAATGTGATAATGGTTTTGTGTCTTTTCTTCTTTATATATGACAAATGTGTTTTGATGACGTGGGTTTGGAAGACGCATAAAGCTCGGACAACCGTTCATTTAGTTTCTGAAGCTGTCACGGCAAATTAGGAATGATTAAAAGAAAAATGGGGGCGGATTATTTCTGAGAGTCAAACTAAAGTAAAGCCTTCATGAAATTTGTGCAATTGCAAAGACGTTATTGTTTTTACGTTCTGTAAATGCATGCTGACATAAAGGGTTTCTCTTGTTGGTCAAATGTTTACCAAGGTGCAAAGCATTAAAGAATATTGTAAAGATGGTAGTACAACATCATTAATCAAGTTATTAACAAGTAATTTGGGTTATTTCCAAGAAATGTAGCCTATCTCTGAAACATATATAACAATCTGGGAGAAATGGCTTGGTTAAAATGCTTTATGTGAGGGATAATAAATGTGTTAACTGCTTTCCTAAGAAGTGATTTAACCGCGCACAATAATATTGGGTATTTTGAGAACAGTTTTATTTTAGCGTAGAAAAATGTTTTACTGCCAACGGAAGAGGCCATTACATAAGGTAAGACGCCTGACGCTCTGAAACCATGTGAAATATTTTGACAAAGTTATGTAATACAAGAAGCCCTGGAGCATTTCATCCCCCTCTGGCCTCTAAAAGAGCCCCCTGAACGTTTGTCACTTCACAGAGACAATATTTAATTTTTGGATCTATAAAACGATTAAAAATGAAAATGTAAAATATAACAGAAATCACATGTGTGAACTGATGTTAGCATCTCGTTTAAGTTTACTCATTTTGATCGACTGCTCTAGCATGTGGACTACACTGCTGCTTTATATAAAGTTATATTAAATGAATGCTTCACTGCAGCTGGTTCATAAGATCTTATTGTAGAATTTAATGATATTTTAAGTCGAAGCCTATGGTAACAAATTTATTTGAACTATTACATTATTCTGAATATACTGCCTGATATTATTTTTCACACTGTTTTAATTTGTGTTTCACTTTAAAGAGCAAAAAAAAAAAAAACAGGATTATGTCAACTACAAAATTCAATAAATATTCTAAATACTGGCTTTCTAGGGCTTGCTTTTGGATCCCCTCAACTAAACAACCCTTGCCAGCATGAATTAATACCAATTATTGTTGTAGTAAAAGTAATACTCCAGCGCTCTCCTGCCAAATGCATTACGGAGAGCTCCATTAATGCAATGGTAAACAGATGTGCCACCCAGAGCCAAAGTTTGATTTGGACTGTGTATGTTTTCCCCGGGGAGATTACAAAATAAAATCTTAAAACGCATAAAAGGAATAGGCCTGCAGCATTTTTACACTACATTATGCAGAGGTATGTACTACTATAGTATAGAAACTGATTTGAAGTATGCCTCCAAAGACTTAATTAATATAAGGACTACTTAAAATGGGTGCTAAACAGAGTGAAGTCAATTGAGGGTCAAATACCTAAATACCACATGAGACCTACAAGTTAAGTCTTTTCTATGGGCTGTTTACAGTAACTCACCTATATACACCTACTGCACATGGACTGTGTATTAGTATATTATTATTAAGATACTGTTTATGAAGGAATAATTACTGTGTCTAAACAAAACCTGTACCCCTGTTGAAGCAATAAACTACACATCCCAGGTTTTACCCTTCTGTAGCGTGCTGTGTCTTATTTTGTTTTCCCATCTTGTAAAGCAGTTCCCTAGAGTGATGTCTAACATAAATTGTGCACTTCCTGACATAAGTTGTTAACCTAACACAAACTGCGCTTTTCCTTTAGAGCGCTAAAGACGTTAAAGGTACAGTCCTGTGTTTTCTTTGACAGTAAAATATTGCATTGAGAAACAACACAAATTTCACAGTTATGTTTCTTTAATAATATTTACAATGGGAAAAGCTAATTCAACATGTTTATGTATTTTTGCACGTGAATGAAATAAATAGCAAAAAGAACAACAACGAACCAAAATATGCAAAATAAAGTTGAGTTTCTCCCTTGAGTTTGGTAACTTTGCACCACAGGGTTTGGAAAAAAAAAAAAAGAACGGAGTGGGAGTGAAACTGCCATTGCTGAGGAGTCTTTGTTGTAGTGGATGTCTTGGTTGAGAATGACACACACACACACACACACAGCGAGAGAGGCAAAGAGACAAACGGAGGAGACTGCAGACATCCTCACTGAGAGGACAACGACATAAATACAGACCCAGCTGCAACACTTCACCTGAAATATGTGTCATGATAAGTTTATGTTGCCTTTAACCAAAATAATATAAGTCAGGGTGCTTACATGTCACATTTTAAAACTGTCCTGCAGGAGCCTGAATCTGCAGAGCTGCACAACCAACAGAGTGCCTGAGTTCAACACATACTGTAGCAAAATTACTGTAGATCCAATGTCGAAGTCTGGCTGGAAACTCATTTTTCATGTTAAAGAGTAACTTACTACCAGGCTGGATATCGCTGCGCTCTCTAGTTTAAAGTCAGCTGCACAGTTTATGGGTGAAACCACACCTATCAGTGACGTCATAATGTACTGACCGACCCTGAAGTACACCTCTACGTCACTGCAGCAAAGTCAAGGTGGCAGGTGTGTAACTGCTATTTGAGCCTATAACAGGTAAAAGCAGCTAAAACCTATTGTTCATGCTTTGTACTAGCTGGAAAGAGTCATTTCTACCTGCTAGCCTATCTCAGTGGCATAAAGCCACTGTTTGTTGCACGTGTTGCTTTTAGAGCAGCATGCTGATCATTGGAAAAGGCCCCAACCAGGAGTGTTCATGCGACATGTGTGTATAATGACAAATAATTCAAGTTCAGTGTTACATCTGTCTAAACTGGGACAAAAACATTAAAGCATTAAAGCTGCAACAAGTAATAATCTATTGTAAACAAATAAATAAGTTTAATTTGAAAAAGAAAAAAAAATCCTTCAGAAATACAAAAAACTGGCCAAAAGAATAAAGAGACACAGCAACAAATGACGATAACTCTGTGAGGAGGAGGTATCTGTGTGCTTTTGTTAGCGTTGTGGAAAATGATGAGAAAAGGAACGGCTCAATGATGACCTGCGCTGACGGTTTCACTGATGCTGCCTACCATGAACAGAATAAATAGACTTTTTTCTGAGCCCGGAAATATGATAAAACTCTGTCTTCATGATACCGGCAATGCACCATCATATAAAGTAAAATTGAATAGCACCATATCATAATGACAGAATATCACAATGTCACTCAGATTTGATTGATTCAACCTCAGACTGAATTCCTCAGTTATGATGTTAGGACTGACGTCATATCTGAACATTTCCGTCAACACAGAAGGTGACCATTCTGTGGCTTAATGGTGTAAAGTAAGAACCAGGTGAAGAAAGATCTACGAATATGTAATTACAGCGTAGTTTAAAAGCATTTAAGCCTGTTTTCCTATGTGATATAGACTACGTTATAATACCAGACAATATACCTTATTGAAACATAAAATACCAATTTATATTTTTAAGTAGAAATATTTCCTATACTGGTTATTTTTCAGTCATTGTGCACTTTATCATGTGTTTATATCATGAATTTGGATCTTTTGTTTATTGAGATAACGCAGATGATTCGAAATGGTTTAACCTAAGAGAGATGAAGCCGTTCTAAATTGAATTTCAACTTTAAAACAACACATTATCAAAAAAAATTAAAATAAAAAATACGACTGAAACATGTTTTGAAAATATTTTCCTCTGTACAACCTGTATTCACTCATAGAGAGATATGAGAGGTCTGACCAAAAGCACCAGCAAAAATATTAAATATAATATTCAGTAACGAAAACTAGCTACTTGTAAAACAGAATCATACTGTACAAAGATACATATACAAAATACACTGAATTTCACTTGTTGCTGTTCAATAAAGGTCATAATATTAACTCTTATACACAAATATACACTTGTGTACTTCGGATACAGGGTGAAGACAGCAATAACAACACAGAACATTTACTTCACGCCTCATATATGAAATAAATATCTTCTAGAGTTATGCCTCTACAAATACATGGCATTGTTGGACAACGCTGTCCTGATTTATAGGTTTTAATTTGGAGTCTTGGCTCAAAATGGGACCCATGTGTTTTTAATGAACCCCTAAGTGGAGCAGCATTGTGTTTTTCTGTATTTTCTCTTTTTTTTTGTCTTGATTCTAATCAGCACCATGCCACTGCAGGGCCCATTTGGGTGGGCTCGAGCTTGCTAGCCAACAGTGGCGAGAGTTACCCGGCATTCACTTCAAAATCGCCTACAGTTTTAGGCTAAAAACACACTCAGTACGCACGTCTGAAGTCATTTTAGCACACACCATGTCTACTCACAGTGACGCGCCCTCAGTGAGGAAGATAAGTGTTGGAGGAAATCGAGTTAGCACTATCGTACCGGCTTCCATGGTCGGCGGTGCCAGGAGGCAGAGCCCGGGCAGGGCTGCAGGTTGCATTGCTCCATGTCGGGCGGCTTGTCCAGGACGTCGCAGTTGTAGTCGTTGAGCCTCTGGCCGTTCGGCCTTTGACAAACCACCAGGCGAGTCTTCCTCCCTTCACCACAGGTCTGAGTGCACTGAGGTTAGCAAAGAAAAAATGGCATTCAGTAACAACTACATTAAATAATAATGTGTCTTATCATGTGTATAAGTGTAAGACCAGTGACCTAAAGAACAGACAATGAAAAAAAGTACACATACTGTACAGACTGAGAAGTCATAACAGACGATAAAGTTGAATTTAGTTGAGTTTACGTGGGAAATAAAATTCACAACAATCAAAAGGATGTCTTGAACTTGTGATTTATCCTCACCTCTCCCCAGACGCCGTAGTTCCACAGCGGGCAGGGTCCAGAGTCGCAGCTCTTGGACTCGGCAGGTTTGACCCTCTCATCGCAGTAACTGTTGCTGCGTCCGTCAGCATCCTGACAGACTACCACTCGCCTCTGGAAGCCTCCTGCACAGGTACTGGAACACTGCAGAGCACATAGACTGTGTCAGTGAGGACTCCAACAGACACAGACACGAATATGCCTAAGCTTACAGACCATAACTGGGTGAATTTAGTTGAACGCCTTAATTTATTTGAACTTTGGCAAAGGCACAGACACTTTATGCATGCAAGGCCTAGTGTGAGTGATTAAACACCATACTTAGCATGGTTTAAAAATAGTAAATTTGATCTTTGATCGCAGAAAATTGAAGGTGCACACATACAAACACGCAATACACATCCTGTTATGCTGAATTTACCTCCGAGTCTAAGCGAGCCCAAACTCAGCTGCACTGTTCAAAAAGATTTTCCAAAGATGGAAAACATCAGTCCATGAAGGACAGTCTCAAACACCGAACACAACTGCCTTGAACAGAGCAGTAGGTACGCTCTGCATCCAATTAAAATGACACATCCCCACTGTCAATGGGAGTGAGTACACTCAGTGCTCTCTATATGTGAGGGAGGACAGCACGGAGTGAGCCTGAACAGCAGTGCTTTCAGTCAAGTTCATTATGTGAAACTGAACAGTGTACTGGGATGAATGCCTCTGCTGGGGGGAGGGGGGTTGGGGGTTTAGAGAATAGAACAACCGTCTTTGCATGGCTTTCAGAAAAACAAGATAAAAGCCCACAAAACATTTATCTACTCTAAAACAGGGCTTCACAGTAAAAAGAAAACATGTATTTCAATAGAAATAAAAAAAAAAAAAACAGCCATCTGTTAACTGAGTTGTGCTTGTTAGAAAAGAAAAACACCAAACATGAGGTGCCAGAAGTTGGCGTTTTATTCAAAATTGACCACTTTTGTCAATTATCCTTTAGCGGGGAGCAGGTTTTCTCTTTAAAACAACACACTGAGCTATAATTTCCACGTAAAGCTAAAACAACTCTTTGCGTTAGTGTTTGCGATAAGGCTGATCTGGGTATATAAGGGCAATTTGATGGCAGAATGGATGCCAGAATAGCACTGACACAACAAAGCCTTGGGCTTGAACTGTGTCTAGCATTTAGGGATTGTTGTGTCCGTTTAATTTCAGTCAAAGGGTCAAGTCTGCGCTAACCTAGAATTTTTCTTGGTTACACAGTCCTGAATGTCTATACATACACTGACAGGCTATATATACACTCTGCAGTCCTCAGTATGCTTTGCAAATCTATCCCTTGGTGCTGTTTGTAAAGTGCTTTACCATGTATGGCCCTCTGCCCTGAGAAATTGAACCATCTGCTACCTAAGTGTGTTCACAAGAATGTGTTTACAGACACACACAGGCCTGACAACACCTTATATGCACCATGCATTTGTTGGCTTTCTCATGAAAGCTCAAAAAGATCTTTTGGTTTCCCATAAATGATTCAAATTCTGATTGTAATTTCTAAAATGAAGAGCCCACAAGCCAAAACACGTGAACGGCTCTATTTCCCCAAAGATCACATGTCAAACATACTGCGCCCCAGGGTCCGGTCCTCCACTGGTTGTCTGCTGAGGGTACATTCCAGCTGCTGTGTCCAGGATGGCGTCCTGGATCCTGGGGATATCCGTAGGGCTGGTCGTTGATGCGCTGGCGGTGGTAGATCGAGGAGCAGGGTGCGGCGGTACACTCTTGTTCTACTGCAGGTTTCTCATCCGGGTCGCATAAAGACTGGTCCACCGGTTGGTGGTAGTTAGAGCAGACAACCTGCCGGGTGATTGTTCCCACGCCACAAGTCGCTGAACACTGGGGAGGGAGAGGGGAGCGAAACTGAGGTGAGGGGCTGTCGATGTCACAAGCAAAAGCTGGAATCTCATTAAAGTTAAAACATTGCCACGAGAACCAAGCAATAAACTGATGATTCTGTACTTCCTAAATGTCACAATACTGTATGTTGACATTTAATCTTTGTTTACATTCTTCCAGTTTGCATTCCTTCCCCCAGCGTTCCTTCCATTTATTTCTCTAGTGGCATTTTTGTAGGACATGTACCAGATTCTAAATCAGCCAAGTTTGGGGAGTGTTGTTTTCACTGATTGCTCCCATGTATTGATTCATGATGTGGAAACTTGTGATGTGAAGCCCCAAGAGTCTGTAACCGCAACCACAACGGGAGTAGAAATCAACTTAAAATGACATAAATTTAATGAACTTAAGACTTTGTCCTCAGAGATATTTCATTTGGCTCTTTTATTTCACATTAGCACACAATTAAAAGATCATGGCGGTATCGCTGTAAATTACCCCCGGCTCCTTGACTGCAAGTTAAACACTCCCGCCGCTGGTGTTTTAGTGACATCAGAGTGCACTCTTCTCATGCTGAAATTCACGAATCACTACTCAACAGCACGAGGTCACAGCAGCAACAAATGACCATTTTGTTTTGGAGATTTTGTTGTGATTTTTAACATTGTTGTAAAGAAGAACATGTGAGCGATTACTCAAAGCGGAAAACATCTGTATTGATTGGACACAGTGATGGCTGTTTTTACTCACAGGAGACCACTCCCCGGCACGCCATTGGCCGCAGGGGCTGAAGCAGGTCGAGGTCTCCGGCGGGCGAGGCAGGTGGGCGCAGTGTGACTCGTCGGCCACTCCTCCCTGGGCATCTCTGCAGCTGACGTAACGCGCCCGCTTCCCCTTGCCACAGGACACCGAGCACTGTGGGATACGCGGATACCAGCAGAGCTGAGATAAATATTTGTCTCATGTGGAATTCACCAAGTGCATACTACTTTTTCCTGATTATTATGAAATGATCATGAGGCAGAGTGCGGCTGTTTAGAAAATGCACCACAAAATTGGCTGGTTTCGAGTGCCGTGTAAGCCGTGCCATACAATTTTAACAAACTGGCAGCCCAGAATGATAACAAGAGCATACTATATACTCTATACAATCATATCTACAGGTCTATAGTATATAATTACCCAGATACTACAATTATGTTCAATTTGAAGCCATCAAATGGCCCCTTTTTGTATAAAAGAGCAGAAATTTGGTGTAAGATGAGTTGATTTTTTAGGATGTCATTTTAGTTGCATATTTTAACAACATGGAAAGTACATTTTCATATTATATATATATATATATATATATATATATATATATATATATATTTCTCCTCCAGCTGACAAACAGAGCTGTCTTTATGTTTGCTTGTTTGATGTTATGATGTTAGCAAGTCTCTCTAGACTTATACAATGTGTTATATTGTGGATTCTTTACCAAGTGTCCTGAAATGACTCCCCTGATCAACTTTCACCTGCTCGTATTCTATATAGCTGGACCGGTGCCACCTCGATGGGACATCACAGTAAACATTTGTGATGGGATGAATACCAAATGCAATCAAATGGCTCCAGCTCAAATAGGCATGTTAATATCCCCTCTCGTATCAGTGATACCCTGAAGAGGATGGCAGTTCCGCTGCTCGGGAGGGCAGGAGGGGGAGGGGTGCAGTGTTGTGCATGTGTTGTGTGTGTTATGTGTGTGGGTGTCTCTAAGACCACACTGGCGCTGGCCTCTTTGACATGTGAGCTCATACCGGCTTTCGGATTGACAGACGGGGTTCAATCTTAGAAACCGTAGACTCGTGTTTAGATGAAATCTGGTTTTCATTTGCGACGACTAACAATGCAAAGTATCAAAGAGACAGAGGGGCCTCTCAGCCCAGACGGCGGAGCCTGTGTGTGTGTGTGTCTGTGTGTGTGTGTGAGTGTGTAGATGCAGCAGGGGGTAAAAGAGACAATGCCAAAGAGGATCATGGTGCTGTACTATCTGAAGGAATGTTGTGATATACAATAAAGTTTAATAGGTAAACCTAATCTTTGCAAACAAGCGTGCAGACGCATCATTACTGGAGTGTGGTTTTCATATATTAAAACACACACACGTATGTTTGTATACAGTCTGTTTCATCAGCGTTCTCATCTTGTATTCTTTGTCCAGCCCATCATTTCCCCTTCCAGCTACATCCTCAGAAAGATGAATGAGACAGTACAAGAATTTGTTTACCGTTTAACAAAAACCGCATTGCTTTTGTATATTCCCTGGGCTCTGTAAGGTAAACCTACCGGGCCGTAATGTGCTCTGATAGACCCAATAAAACCTATTTGTTTTCTTACCGCTGTCCAGGAGCCGTATCTCCACTGAGTCAGGAGCTGAGCCGAGTTGTCGGGACGAGGTGTGCTTTGTGCCGGAGAGGCCCATGGACAGGCCGGCATCTCACAGTCCTGCAAATACAAACATGCAAATACAGTTATGATACATTGAAGGGGGTGGGAGTAAATATGCCAAACACGTTTCTAAACACATTTCAAAGGCTTCCTCGGCTACAAAGATTCAGTGCATGTGGTGCTCTAATAACTAAAGCTGTCCTAGAGGAATAAATCACTGAGGAAAACATTTAGTACAAACAAATATGCATGAAACAAGGCTATTTATACATCTGTTGAGGATGTCGGCAGCTGTAAAACGCTCTCTTATTGTTTATTTCCCAGAGCCTGCCTTCTATGTCTGACCAGGTTGTGGTGACCTCAATTCCAGCAGCTGAGACAGATCGTCTGTCTGGAGACGGAAAGGTCATGGGCTCAACATTCTCGGTGTCCATCAGTGTCTAAGAGGCCTTATGCAATACAGGTAAACCACTCAAGTAAAAGTGTGCTGCAGCCTTATGGTCTCTGTCCACCTTGACACTGACATGGGCTTCGGGTCAAAGAAAAACAGAACAGGCAAACATTTAAAGAGGCGACTGATGTTAACCAGGTCACCGTTCGGAGTGAAGGTCATTTAGGAGCATCGCAAAAAGCGTGCAGTTCAAAGATAGTTCACAGGTGAGTGGATCTGCTTTTAACCAGTCAAGAGATGACTGAGACAAGACGAGGTCTCCTCAACGAAAACATCAAAATAACTGAAAGAATGCCGTCACTCACTGGGCCCAAAAGACGTTTAAGTCGCTGTTCACAGGAAGCTTTCATTATCTAAGCAACCTGATTAGCTGATTGGGTTTGCAAATGTTGGGCTCAATCAGCTCCCAGTAGATGATTCCCATTGCAAACATTAAGCCAGTGAGATTTAAAGCTTCACTAATCAATATTTTATATTAAGAATTGATCAAATCTGTACTCAAGGCATTAAATCCTCTCAGAATTATCACCCGCTCTGCTGTGAAGCATTTTAGCGTCTCACTGTTCTCTACTGTTTGGTTTAGTCTGACAGCTCCTCTCCAGCTGCAGCGGGCAGCTGTTTTCACTGAAAAAAATGTGATAAACCAATGGCATGCTACCTGCCCAGCAGGGCAATGGCAGACATACAAAGTTAGCAACTAGCTGGTGAACCTGAAGTGCCAGATACTTCCCTCAGGAGTTAGTAGAGCCCAAAAACAGAGCTGAAAGAAAAGTGAGTATTGGACTAACAGCCATTCTATTAGCATTATTTGGTAGCTGTGGGCAGAAACATGACCCCAAATGAATGCTAATGTTGCTCTGTGTCTACTTAAATGTCAGCTTTAATAAAGAATATTTTGCCAAAGTGTTTACAGCTTGTTCAGCTGACCTCAAAGTGCCTAAAAATGCTGCTCTAAATTGGCTTATCAGTGGCTCTATCCTGTAAGATTGATTTAAAAGTCAAATAATTCAGGTGGCCTGAATTCCTCAGTGAACACTGATCAAAATCTGGCATTTCTGATTGCCCCACTTTTTGTAAACTATTGGAAACATACAATCAGAGTGGAAATAAGTATTGTTCTCCTTCGGCAGCTAAATGTGCCTCGTGTTTTGTTTGCATCCTGACCTCAGGTGGTGCACATGACATCTGCGTTCAATACTGTGTGCAGCGTTAAATGCTATTCATCTTTCATGACTTTTTTATTTCTTTATTCCAAGAGCAAAACATATAAGGGTGAACTTTGAATGTTGAACTTTTGTGCGTAAGTCGTTTTTTTTTTTCTTTTTACCTGACTGTCTCTGGGCCTCGCCGCAGCATTGCACTCTCTGTCATTTACCGTGTCACCGTATTCCCCCGACACACACCTAACAGCTCTCATCTGGTAGCCATGGCCACAGGTCACCGCACACTGAAAGACAAAATCACACACATACATACACACGCACACAAAAAAACACAGAGAAGAGAGAGGTCCAGTCAACCGCAAACTATCTCAAACTCTATCTAAGTATGTCAAGGTTGATATCTTAGACGGGGCCTCAGTCAAGGTTCAGTTCAGCAGACCCTGGGTAAATCTCTGACATGCACACACACACACACACACACACACACACACACGGACACATGCGTTCATATACACACCCACCGTCTGAACTCGACCCTTTACCCACATAACTCCCATACGAGGCGATCCAACCGCATTCAGGTACAACAGCAGAGGAAGTGCCACAGGATAGGTTTATTTGAGCAGCAAATTATAATTACATCGGCATTAGCAAGCCAATATATTCCAGCTCTGAAAATACCACTGACTTCATACAAACACGTGTGGGAGGACATTAGATTTATATGTATAAACTAGACTATGAAGACGCCCATTCATACGGTTCATTCAGTTTCTGCGTTACCCCTAACGGGGTTAAATCTATAGAGAAACAGTTGGAAATATTAATACACACGAAGGTGTGTGTGTGTGTGCGTGTGTGCGCGTCCACTGTGGGTCAGGTTTAGTCTGACAGGATATGAGGGCAAAGTGAAAGCACCATGGAGGAAATGGCAGCTGCAGTCAGTGCACACTCCTCTGTAACTTGCCGGTATATCAGGTTACACACACACACGCGCGCTCACGTACACGGACGTGAAATATACACCGTCACTCCTACACACCAAAAGTTCTCTCTGTGACCACACACGCGTGCACACACACACACACACAAACACACACTGAGTAACAGATACGAGCCAAACTCGTAGACAGCAAGCCACACGTGAAACCCATTTCCTCAGTCAAACACTGCATCAAGTCACCTCGCCCCAGTGTGTCTACGTCTTATCTGTGTGCGTGCGTGTGTGCAGGACTCACCGCTCCCCACACGCCAACCTGCCAGGACGCACACTCTGGCATTTCGCAACTTCCAACAGCAGAAGGTTTGCTTGACGGGTCGCAGAAATGCTCGCTCAACTTTTCCTCGCCGGCTCCCGTGCTGCAGGACACTTGTCTGTGCCTCATCCCCTTCCCACAAGTCACCAGGCACTGGGTGAGGAAGGCGTGTGTGGCATGATGGTGGAAAACGGTTGTCTCATTAATATGAAAGTAACATTCAAACTTTTCCCTGATACCAAATGGTTGACAGTACGCTGACACCTCTGACAGAGGTAGATAGCCTCACAAAGGTAGAATCTATTGCAGGGTGCAGACTATTATGTTGGGCTGGATATGGCTTGGTGTAACCTAATAATTGCATTATATATTATAGCCATCTGGTCCCCTTGTATTATATTATACACCTCTACTCTTAAGCTCTATTAGTGCGAAGCTAAGGGCTTAGTTTTCCTACTGTAAGTGGGTCAACGTTTGTAGATTTATGCTTCGCCGCCCCCCGCCTAAAGATTAACAAAGATGCTGCGTGTGTGTGATCTGTGTACGGGAGCGTTCTCACCTCACTCCACTCGCTAACAGTCCACTTCGGACACGGCTGATCATTGCAGGTTTCGGTGACCACCCTCTGGTGTTCGTTGCACTCCCTGTCCACCAGCCGTCTGCCCAGGTTGTTCATACAGAAAGACTCTCTGCTACGGCTGCCACGTCCACACGTCTTCGAGCACTGTGCACAAGAATGCATTCAAAAAAATACGTATTGGAGGCACTACGATATGCCATTAAACAGAAATCAATGCACAGAATGTACTATGTATACGTTATTATTAGAGTGTCATCTACCTGTGACCAAGCGCTGTATTGCCAGCTCTTAAGCAGACAGTCCCCATGGCAGGGCTCTCTGGTCTGAGGTTTGGCAGCGTTTCCACAGGCGCCGGCCTCCATCCTCTCACTCTGTCTCTTCATCAGGCTGTACTTCATACACTGAACATCCAGGCTGCGATAGCCCGGGCCACATTTAGCGGAACATTCGCTCTTTCCAGCAACATGCCACCTGCGTGTGAGGAGACATGGAAAAATGTTCAGCTGTGTGTGCTCTGCAGGGATTTGTTGTGTGTGTGTGCATGTGTGTGTGTGTCCTCGTGCATTAATGCGCACCTGACTTCACAGTCAGTGTTGCAGGGCTCAGCAACAGCAACAGGACGAGGTAAATGTTCACAGCGTTGGTCCGACACCTCAAGGTGATCACTCTTACGCACGCACACTGCCTTTCGTCTGCGCTCACCTGCAACACACACGCGCGCGCACGCACACAAACGCGACACATAGACACATGAGGAAAAGCAGGGTTTGAATCTGACAACATCTGGCAGACAGTTCGCTTGCCAAAATATCACATTTCTTCACCTTTAACAAGTCTGACCAGCTTTCTGACATCCACTCCTTCATCATACAGCCTTAGGGGTCCATGTCGGACCCCACAAACACATCTCTTTACTGGATCCCACTGTGCACCCTGACCTGCTGGGAGCTCGACTAGCTTGCTTCTAAAAGGGAAATTTGAGGGGCTTAGTCGGGTTAAGGGCCAGACTAAAGGGAAGGTGTTGGGCGATGTGAATGGCCGGGGTCACACTGGGGTTGCCAGAAGGGGGATTTATGGAAGGAGGAGATGAGTGAGTATGTTCTTACATCCAGAGGTGTGTGTAAGTAATGCAAGAAAAAAAATGCTAATCCTAATGCGCACTGACACTTAGATCCATGTAATGAGAGCTGTGAGACATTAAGGTTCCTATAAATGTCAGAGATTTTACAGATATTTGGTGCTGAATTTCCGGGTAGTGTCAAAGGTAGCTGTGTAATTTGTGTGGAGAAGAACGAATACTGCAATTTGGGCCTAAAAGTACAAATATTATATACTTGTGCATATGTCATAGCTGCACAAAGATTCAAAGAAATGATCATGTTCTTAACGTGTCGAGATTTAGAAGCCAAGCTGAGATCTCACCCTGACAGATGCGGTTGCACTCGAGCCAGGAGCCCGAGGGATCCCACACAAACTGCTCCCTGTGTTCCTCGATGGGTATGTTGAAGGAGTAACGGACATCTGGGTTGTAGAGATTTCCCACACACAAGACCTGTGGAAACAACGGTGGGAAAGGTGAGGTCAAAACATTTCAGTATTTTGTCTGAGTCAGACCTTTCAAGAGATTTAGTTCAGTCTGCCGGTAGCTGAGGAAGAAGCAAACATTAACAGGGAGAGAAGTAGACTAAAGAGTGATGAGAGAAGACAAAACAGAGGAAAACAGAATAAGTGGGAATTTAACTGATAAAGTAATTAAAAACAAAGATTTTTTTTCCTCATACCTGCAGGATGAGCTCCTCCTCGATGCGGTCGGTGCAGTTGATGCGCTCCACTTTCGTGTCCGATCCGCTGTACTCAATGACGGTTCCCTTGAAGGTGATTTCCCTTTTGAACATGGCCACCACGAAGTTCCCATTCAGGAGGGAGTTGGACTGGCTATCAGATAATGCTGGAATAAACAGACCGACAAAAATAAACAAATCCGACCACAATCCGCAAACAACACAGGAAGCGCTAAGTGGAGGAATGTTTGGTTCCTAAAATGAGCTCTTGCAGAATTGTTGGTCTTGGGAATGTTTACGAATTGTGGCATTTATTATTTCAGGCTATATGTTAAGTAAACAGTTTCCAACATATTGTTCTGCAAAGTCATTGTTGCACGGGAGGTATGT
Organism: Nibea coibor; assembly: GCA_023373845.1. NCBI lineage: Eukaryota > Metazoa > Chordata > Actinopteri > Sciaenidae > Nibea > Nibea coibor. Next base: position 20,979,166 of record CM041721.1, read on the forward strand.
TGAAACACTGGTGGCAAATTGCAGTTATTTGGAGTAAGACTGCGTGACTCTTCGTAATGACTGAAATTGCAACGCAAACAAGGGAGTTACACTAAATGCAAACACAAACAAGTACATAAAGGCACAAATAAAAAACAGGAACACATGGACAGACCCTCACACTTGGCAAACTATCACTTAAACCCAAAAACCAACACCGACCACCTCTTTCTCAAACACTGTGGTTCCAATGAGTTAATTACAATCTGAGCGTGCATGCAGAAACAATGCATGCGATTAAGACTCTAGATGCAACTTTGTTTACATTGAAGTCTGTACATTGTTGGATGCCAGCTAGTCTTTAGCCCAAAGACAACTGTGGGTCCTGTGGGGTTTCGACAATGATCTACAGGCTCTGGTTGTCATCACTGACACTTTGCAGAAATGGAAAAACAAACGCAAAGAAATATGTGAAAACAACCAACCACACACACAGACGGAACATTATGAGCATCTTGTGTCTATTCTTCTGGCTGTTGCTGACCAGGAGACGCTTCTCCTGGAGCTTATTTTTCAGACAAAATGTAGCTCTACTGACAGAATATGGCAGAAAGGGAATACACTATGCAAAACCTGCACTATGTTTTCATACAATCACTTGAAAATGGCAAATATTCTGTCTCTGTTACTTTCAAATTAGCCTTTTATATCAGACGGCATGGAACCAGAATGGACAAACTAAACACAGACTTTAAAGAAAACCTTCAGTCTTCAACATAGTTGACCCTCACGAGGCTAAGGTGCTGCAATCAGCAACTCCACCGCTTAGATGCATTTAAATTCTACACACTGGAGCTTTAAGTGTGAGAATGAAGAAAAAGTCTGACAAACCAAACACCTTTGGTGCTGTGATGATAGTCACGAAGAGCAGTGCATATGATGTCGCACCAAAATAAAAAACATTAAAAACATTAAAAAACATTTTTTTATTTTCCTGTCTGCTTTCTGGATCGATTTATCTTCACATGTGCTGTATTTGGGGGGTTTCTTTAGCAACTACAGTTGCGAGCTGCACGTACTTAACAAAGCACAGACGTGTTCTCTTTGATGCCATGGTAAGCTCAGGGATTCCCCTGTGCAAAACATTTTTATCGACTCTGTCATCAAAAACGTTTATTGGGGTACGCAGAGCAATTTAAGCAGAAACCTTTCAAGACCAGGGCTTCACAATGAAAAAAAAAACAAAGGACATAAAATACAGATTAAAAAGAAAAGGCAAATCTGAACGGACGTGTGTTGAGCTGCTTTCCAAAGGTGTCCAAACTGTCCGAGTTCAATGATGGAGAGCCTCGGAGGCACAGTCATGAGCGCTGTGATCTTCTCCAAACATTTTCTACATACTGTCCCGGCTGGACTGACAAAATTGACAAGGCGTTACAAATCCCAACCACGTTTAATGCAGACGCCGCTTGCTAAATGTGCGGTTGTGGCACTCAGCAGCAGCAGGAATCAAACAGCGTGGCAATGAGATCCTGCCAGATGTGTTTTTTTGACAATTGAACCTGACTTGAACCATCTGAGAATGGGCAACCGCCCTTACAACACAGGCAAAACTCGCTTTCTCTGCTTTTTTCTCTGTCTCTCTCAGAGACACACACACACTGAGCCCGGTGGGTCCATCTAACCCTATACCCCTATATCCACTTTCATGCGGCCTGGGCTCCACATGCCTCTAATTAGCACCTATTGCTGCCTCATTTATCTTTCTCAAGGGCTGACACATTTGCTTTTCCAACCAACCCTCTTTGCCATGACCATATGGACCAACGCCCCTTCACGTTTCCTACATATACACTCAGTACAAATGACAGTTTCCTTTCCTTTGTGAAAACAGTTTGACAACAGCTTGGCCCATGTCTCCTTACCCTCCATTACTAAAAGGCTGTATCTACAGCTCAGGGTCACCGTGCCTGGGTGGTTTATTGTCATGTTAGGGGATAATGGCATTGACCTATAAGATGAGAGCTGCAGGAGTGTAATATATACATCTTATTAGGTTGGACTGCCTCCATTTTGGGTAGATTCTCCCACAAAAACCTGCAATTTGACACAGTGTTGCTGAAAACCACCATGTTGCGTTGACACACACACACTCACCGAGGTAGTTGTCGTCTTCTGGCTTTCCAGAGTAGCTGACCTGTTTGATATCAATGTTGGTGGCTCCAGCTGGGATCCGCACCACTGTGTTGTAACCTGACGGAGAGGCAGACAGACAGACAGAAAGAGAGTGAGACAGGGAGCACGCATAGTTAGACAATTTCAAAGGAGTCTCATGAGGGAACAAAGTAGCCACAATAAGAGCAGCGAGCAGTCCCGTTCTGATTTCCATAATAGCTTCACTATGCTACACCAAACCCCGGCCAGGGAAGTCCACTTCCAACCACCGGGGATTTAAATGTCACACTTGGAAAAATACAAAAAAAGTCTAGTCCTCTCAAATAACCAACAGGAGACCTTGTTTTAGTCTCAGAGGCCCGACCGTGAAATGATATGTAATTATTCCCTGGACCTACCTTTGGCCTGTAATTACTACACCAGGCCTGTTGTCCCATGATAAACTAACATAGAAAACGAATGAGCATGAGGAAGAGAAAGAGCATGTGAAAGCCAAGAGGCGACAACAAAAATGTAGTGATGGAGACTGAAGGGGGAGGGTGGGCAGGGTGAAATATAATATTCAAGAACTTCTGCATGAATATGAAACCGAAACCTTTACCTGTGAAACCAAATGCTTTTTTTGGTTCTGACCAAGAAGCAATAAAAGAACACTTAGACTCATGCTCTTATTTACTCATTCCTTCATCATTTTGCCATTTTTAGCTGCACTTTGTTCAGGTAAAGTTTTAGTATCTTGTACATTATATCATTATTAATATTTGTAATGACACCGCCCTGCTTAAAAATTCTGCATATGGTAGTAGACACAAGATAACAACTGCAACCTTGCACAGTTTAAAAAGGAAAGAGTCGATGAGACAAAACGTCAAAGCAGAGTTGGTTTTTAACTTTTCAGTTAAAGTAAGTATGTTATCAGTGCAATGTTCTCATGATGAGCAGCTGTTTGGTGCATTAAGTAAAATCAGTGGCGTTCATTGCCACTGATGCAATAATAAGAGTAACAATGTTGCGTACATTAGTTGAGTCTTACTTTGTTCTTTCATTACGGGAGTCCAGCTTGAGAATTTGACAGCCGTTTGGTCAGGTGCCATCTGTCTTTCCAGAAGGGAAAGGTGTCGGCTGGTTAGTCTGACACCTTGAGCCACTCGGGGGCAGCACTTGGTTTACATATCATCCTCTCATCAAGTCATGTAGATGTGCCGAACACACACATGCACTGTAACATCATCACAACCATGACATGACATTGTTTTTCCATTAGAAGCCACACTGTATGAAAAAGCTGCTCTGCATATTCCTTCAAAATAAATCCCAAACAATTTTCACCGCAGCATAAAAACCTTTATTCAGTCGCCCTTTTAAGTGTCATGTCAAATTCCCTCCCTAAATACTGGGGACAGGATAGGCTCATAAAAAACAGGAGTGCATGAGCATCAGAAACCGCCAACACAGCCTCCCCTCTGAGGAAACATGGTATCCACAAGCCGTCAGAGGCCTCCGAGATCCCTGAGCTTAACAACTGACCACACACACAATCCTCCGCCACCGCAGAGTGACCCAGGAATGAACACACAACCTCAGGGAAAGAAAACACAACCATGCTGCACTTCGGGGAACACTAGGGTTTACCTCAAACATGCTTCTTTCTGCCACTAGCAAGACCGAAGATTATTTATTAATAGCCCGCGGAGGAAAATGAAAGGTTGTCAAACGCTCACCCTGATGCAAGTTGTCAGGGGATACCGACTGAGTTAATGACAAACATTTGCTTGTTTTGTGCTTTCTCTGATTGGTTTGTTCTCCCATTGTGAAACCTCCAAGTTTGTTTTTCTTGTTTTGATTTTTTTTTATAGTCTCAGCTTGGAAGCCTGTATGAAGTCCTCTACATCTACTGGTTCCTGTGAAACTGTTAAAGAGAAATGTAACTTTCTTGCATTATCCAGCACTGTAGAAGTGAGTGTTGAGACCTGAACTCGAGCATCAAGTCAGTGTCAGATTAAAAAATTAGAACCGATTGATACAGAGATGAAACAAAACAATGTTTTTGTGTTTTGAGGTCCTGACTGTGATAGATTAGGAGATCATAAAGTCATAAATTCCTTCTTTGATATGGACAAAAAACATGGTGATGCACACTGACCATGGCCTCTTTCATGACTTGCATGATGTACAGTACATATGTGATCGGTAAGGTGCCAGAGACCGGAACAATACATCCTGACTCTGACAGGCTAGTCTTTTTTTGGCTAGCCCCAGATGCTGCGTTGGTTGTCTTCCACTATGACACACTACATTTAATAAAACGAGCAATTGTTAAGGCAAACAGTGATTCCTTTATGTATTGTGTAGCCTGAATTGGGCAAGTTGACAATCTAAAGACTCAGACTCAGAGATATTTAATCATAAGGAACATTAATGTCAAATGTTTGCTGTCATTTCAGTGGTCACTCAGAAACTTGAAAGACTTTGCATTTGAAGATGTGACTTGGACTTCCTTCAAAAGACTCACACTTTGCAAATTCGGTTTGTCTAGTCTGGTGAAGGAGAGAAAGAAAGAATGAGACAATGGCAGAGATTGACAGAGAAAAGCAAAGGAGACAAAGGTAAATAGAGAGACATCAAACACGAAAAGGACAAAAGGGTGAAAGACGGAACGACAGGCCTCGACCCGGGAGCAGAAGGATATCCCGCCTGGGCTGCACTCCCACTCATGTTCTCTTTCTTATGGTCAAGCCAGATTTCCAGGGCTGGAGACAGTGCCTACTTTGGTTCAATACAGTGCCTAAACCCGGTACCCCCAGCCAACAGAGTGCAGAAAGAAAGCAGATGGATAGAGACGCTAAAGCTCAGCGCCAAACTAATGCGAAGTAAACATGACGGAGACCACACCCAGGGCTTTTATGCTAATGCTTTTGCTGTTTTGCTGCCCAGACCTAAGAAGGATTGGATCCAATCAGCAGTTGGCCCAAACCGAAGCACCGAATTAAGCGGGACAGTTCAAAGGAGTGATGTCAGATTTGTGTTTGTTATCGAAAAGACCCAACAGAGTGAAATCGCCGTGTTAATCAGTTCAGAGAAGATTGGTGGTTTGCATTTTTCCATACTTGTCTGAAGCATGTATTGTTGCTGAAAATCAAGCTTAATATGTTTAAACATAACCAGACATGACATCAGCACGGAATATGAGCGTGAAACATGTCAGCGTCAAAGCCACGTGGAGCTGAAGTCTTTCTTAGCTCTTGTGTGTTTACTGTGTATCAGGTATAACACAGTTCATCTGGAGAAGCTGCTGACATACGGCGCGTTTAATAGCGACGCCGTTTTTGCGAACGGTCGGCTATTAGTGTACGTTACATGTAATCTGAGCAACGGGACTCACCATACTGAGCATCGTTGAAGGTCCCTGCCATGGTTTTACACGACGAGTTGTCCCCGCCACACACGCCGCATTTGTCATTCCTGGCCTTGGAGTTGAGAACGTGGTCGCAGCCTGCTTGCTGAAGAGGCACAGTTGAAGGGAAGGCGGAAAATTATGACACAGAGTCATGTAATATGACATATTGTACTAAAAATGACCAGACACTGGTCCTCAGTGTTTCACCTGGACAACACAAATCTGACAAATGCAGGTCTCTCTGATTGTGGCTGATTGTGATTCACTGGAATCACAATCATCCTTTTCCAGTAATTACAGAACATGAATCAAGCAGAGATAAACATGCATGACATCATGAAAGCATTAGGATAAGTTAAAGCTAAGCTGACATTGATGTTGAAGCTGGTGTGTGTGTATGTGTAAGTTCATTATAAAAGAATAAACAGGCAGATATACCCTGCAGAGGCCTTGAACACAGATGTCGTAAGTATCTGGCCCACATGGCGTGCCGTCGATGACGCGGTCCTTCAGCTGATAGTATGCCGTCGTCCCAGCGACCCGGCAGAAGAGCTTACAGCGATCCTTCATTAGTACTAGACGGAGAAAGAAAACAAATTATGGAAAAAGTTGGACTGTAGCTCGTTAAGCTAATGAGATTAATAAAAAGAAAATGCTGAACAATAACAAGATGAAAAGCTTTGAGATGGCTTGCCCGTGCTGAAAGCATAGCACTTCTTGTTTTTGATCTCATACCTTCTTAGACTTTTTTTTTTTTTTTTGCAAAGTTCAGCAAACTCTCTTTTATCCGCTGTTTGGAAAAATCACTTTGTATCTGACAGTGCACTGGCTCCGGGGCTTGGCTTGTTTTCTTGTATAGCATCAATTAAATGAATGAATCACTTGCAGTTACTTAGACATGGTGGGCTTTGCCAGATGGTAATCTCATGTAGCCGGGCAGGCCCATCTAAGCAAGGAATGAGATACGGCTGCAAGAAGGAAAGCAGCCAGGAGGTTCATACTGAAGGGCTGCGAGTTGCTTTAATGTTGTTGTTTAGTGTCAACTAGAGGTTTACCCCAGGCAGCTCTCATCACGGGTATGCAAAGTATGACAAAGGAAAGACACAACAACAGATGTGCACTCCTACTTACACAGCCGCCCATTTGTTAACAACAACTTTATGTATTCATGTATTAAAAGTAGATGCAGAATTTTGGATGTCTTGGCCTGCACATCTCCTTATTCCTAATTTGACTTAGTGTAAAATTGTATGGGAAGTAATTATACAAGTATTGAATATCTTGCATTGGAGACATGTAGCATTTAAGTTAAATGCCCAAGCATGCCGTATAATGTCTTTGAACCACACTGTATAGTGGGCTGTAGATAGTATCCGTCTTTGATGTCGCAGCTCAGCTGACCACAGGATATTCAAATGACATGCTTCGGGATTACTTTGGTGTACTCACTGCCACTGTACTTGGGGACCCAGCGGACGGTGGGAGGTAGACCGTTGATGTTGAAGTGCTTGCCGTCGAAATGAGAACACTGCTCTTCGCGGAAATCTTTCCGTCCTCGCGGACATGGCTCAGTGTTGCAAGAGCGGAACTTCATCCTGCGACCCACACAGAACTTTCCGCCATTTCTGGGCCTAGATGGAGACAAACCCGGATCACATGAGCGCTGCGCTTATAGTTTAAATGAAGATCATGTTTGCTCTTGTTTGACTGGTGCTTCATGGCTCTGTTTACATTTGAATTCACACTAAGGAAACAAGCTTTGCTAACTGTAAATCATGTTGAGACTAACTGAATACGACATGTAGGTTTGTTACTCACTTTAGCTTGTTTACAACTATTATTCAGGCATCAATGATTTTTTTTACTACTTCACTTACAGTCTGTAATCGCTTTGATTGTCATAACTGTCTGGTCCTTTCTTACTCTGGCTTGTTGCAGTCTCTGCTGGTGCTACGCGTTCCTCCACCACAGGTCCTGGAGCAAACACTGTAGGGTCCCCAGGGACCCCACTCTCCATGCACCGGCTGCAAGTCCAACTCCTTGTTTACACACATCCCGTGCCTGCAGTACTGCATGTGAATAGACACAAACACACATATAGATCCGGTTAAAAACCAACTTCTGCAGTCTCGGAAAAAAACAACCAAAAAAACACACACGGATTGTTTTGTGCACGTCTCCACAGCAGAATTAGTGCTCGCACAACTGGGAGTGGTGTTCCTCTTTGACTTCTTAATCCTCTGTTTAGATCTCAAGCTATATTTTAAAAGAAATCCTAATTCGGCTATTGTTTACCCTCACGCAAGGCGTCCAACTCCTCCAGCTGTCCAAAGAGAAATGGGAGAGGGAGGGAGCGACATGGATACAGACAGAAATAGAGAAAGCGGAAGGCAGTAAAAGACAAGACGGAGAGAAACCAGCAAGTGAAATGTGCCACAATCCTTCACTACTCAAAATAAAAAAAACATCTGCTATTTCACAGACAACATTTGAAATCACTAAAAACACTTCATAAATCATTTTGAAAATTACATAATACAGATCTTTCATAAGGTAACAAACTTTGACAGAACATGAGGTGCCCGGTATCAAACTGTGTACCCACTAACCAACCTTTGCCAAGAAGTGCTAACACTGCTTTCATAAGCGGGCCCACTTCCCTTTGTGTGTAACTGAATCTCTTTCTCAGTGACTGAGATATCGGAGGGTCCTGTTCACTGAAAGAATGCAGGACAAGACGGCGTCTGTCTGGGTACGTAGCCCGCCGTCCGGGCACACAGGCACGGGGAGCAGTGGCACCGTGATAAGGAAACTCTAGAGTTGTGATAACAACAGGAACAAAGTTCATTACTGGCTTGACATCAGGAACTCCTTTTCCCCCGTTTAGCTGTCTGTCTACTCGGGTACACAGCTTTAAACCTGTAACCTTGAAAAGAAGGATGCTCCATGTCACTTTGTCCACTTTCACTGTGTTTGGTCGATGTACAAGTTGCTCCTGTCATTACTGGCTCTTTCAGATGAGAAATGCTACTATAATTTCAACCACAATCCAACATCCAATCCTCTACTCTAGATAATAAAACTTGCTGTGAAGACCTGAGAACCGGGAACAGAAACGTGTGTTCCGGTTCAGTGGATTTTCATGATTACACTAATAAACAAGGTAGTATATCAGTCAAGGTCATGTCCTGAGCAATGGCTAACCTGTCCAGATTCTACTTTAACATAATTTCTAAACTTGCAGCCATTACATTAGATGAACACCTGCAAAAGTGCAAACCCATACACACAAACACATGTAAACACACACAGACTTTGGCACCACTGCCTCCACTATCCTGGCTTAGTTTGCCTGCGTGTGTGTTTTACACTCTTGCGGGTCTAATGATGGAGTGTAAAGTCTGTGCACAATGACAGACAGGTGTTAACAGCTGCAGGGTATGAACTAAACAAGCCACAAACATTTCCATGATCCAGACATGGTTTGAATAAAGGCCTGGGCCCTTTCTTTCGGTCTTGCTACACTGTATATGCAAACCGAAGGCACTGATAATGTTGTTGGAGCATAAACAATGGTTTTAGTGAACACTTCAAATAAAAAGCACTGAGAGGAATGTGATAAAACATCCACATGAGTGGAAATGGCTTCCACACCACGAAAAAGGCAAACAGGTGCCCGTATTTGTTGGTTGAGCAACCTCCTCGAGAGGAAAAAAAAAGAGCTTAACAACTCGAGTTTCTAGGAAAACACATTTTAAGATTTTTCTAAGATGTTTTTATTTAAGTGTTTTCTTTTGTGACAAAGAGTTTCCCTCCCTTCGTAGCCCTTACGCCCCCTTCCCCCACCTCAGCTTAAGGGCTGTCAACCCGGACCTGTGCATCCCTTCTATACCTCCACCCATCCCCCTTATCCTCTTATGGGGGGAACTGCAAGGGCCACGCAGGGACCACCGCAGTGCAACCAGGCGGCGGGACCCGGGGAACTGTCAAACACAAGGCGAACTGTCTGTCAGAGAGGACCAAAGCCTGTGTAAGCCTCTGAGGCATTCCACTCCCCCCACTGGCACCCTGTGTTTACAACCGTTTTGTTTGGCTTGAAAAGGTGATGTGGGTGAAAAGAAGAAAGAAGGGAAGAGAGGAGGGGGGGGTGGAAGGAAAAAAACATCTGTGTGAGATGATGTATGTGTGTGTGTGTGTGTGTGTGTGTGTGTGTGTGTGAGCATACACATGACTGTGTGTGTGTGCGTGTGCACATGTGTGAATGTGTGTCAAGTGTGAGAGTGATTGCTCAGAGTCTAGAGGCATCTGGGGGCCACGCTCAATTCCAATTAGCCTCTCTTTCTGAAGTGCACAAACACACACCCTTGGAAAACGCCGGGGTGAAAGGCAAAGCTCAAACAAGCATTACGGACACCGGCAGGCCCTTTCCTAGAAAGATTGTCAAAATTTGCCCCTCAGTTGGGAATGTGGTGAGACATTTGAAGGTCTTGTGAGAGAAACCTGTCCAGCTGTGACTAGCATGTGTTTCAAATTAGGAATTTCACAAAGACACACGCTGACTCACCAGTCCAGGACATGTGCATATGCGCATACACATATATCACATGCATTCATTTTGTACGCACAATACGCACAATAATCAGAGGGAAAACACACACCTTTACCCCTCCATGCTCAAATCACATGCCAACGAAGGAAACAAAGTTTAACCAGCTCAGCCGCAGAGAGGAGTCACCAGCATGCTAACCTGCACAGTGGGAACAGTATCTAAGGACAGCAGCATCTGCTCTGAGCTCCTCAGCTGGCTGGTTTGGAAGTAAGCGCCCTGTAATTGCTAGGAAACTGTTGCAGAGAGCACCTCATTTCTGAACCCAAGCCATACATCACTGCAAGAATGAGAAGGCAGAGGACTGATTTAAAAAGCCCTTTCATTTTAACACGGTCATTTCCAAAAGGAATCAGCTTTCATGTTGTGGTGTCTTTCTCGTGGCTCTTGGTTCAGAGTTCACTTTGGCCTGAGGCTAGGCAACCTGACCATTTTAGATCAAGATCGTGATCATACGGCATCAGAATCTAGTTTTGTAACAATTTTCTTTAATTCAAGAGTTGTGCAAATGGAAAAATTCAAATCTGGCCCAGTCTGTTTGTGCCTTTGTGTCTTCTCTCTTCTCTTCAGTGGAGATTAAAACTGAACGCAATCCCAAAACATCTGGAGTTACCTGTTACAATGACACTGCGGGCATCACTCACTGTTATATTTATATTAAGTTGACCTGGAAGCGAGTGTGTCAACAGAGAGCCCATGAAGCTGTCTGCTCTCTGCGGAGCTCTCTTCGGGCAGGCAGGAGAATGGAAATAAGTCAAATGACAGTTGTTGTTACAGACTGTTTAATTTGATGCATTTTTTCACTGCTACTTCCATATTTCCTCTTTCCTACGTGTTGAAAGGATGTGAAGACAAGAGACGACATGATGCAACCGTGACCCCAACCAACCTCTCCTCTCACAGTTTTCTTCTCACTTTGTTTCCTGTCGTCTTTTTCCACTGTGTGTGATCCCTCCTTCCCCCACACGTTTCCAAGAAGTGTGAGGGTTGTCATTAGAGTGAATGAGTAGTTTGGTCCTATCAGCTGTTCCATTCACGTGCACTTCACAGACACTTTTACTGTCAGTCTTTCTCACTTATTATCATCTCTGTAAACTTGTGTCAAAACCCGCTGAGATTTATCATCCAACTCAGCCTCTTTTAGTCAATTATTTGCTTTTTCATTATTTATTTGGCCGCTTGGAGGCACACACTAAGCTGAAAACATATATTTATATAATTTCACGTCTTGTGTATTATGTATTCACTCTTTTAGCTCTGGTAAGAGCTCCACTATGTTCACCTGCTAATCGCTAACCTTGTCAGTCTGCCATTTGGTGTCGGGTGCTGGAAGTGTCCCAGTGGGAGACAGTGAGAGCAGTAACGTCAGGCCCCAAACAATGACTTAGAAGAAAAGACACTCTAGAGCTGAGAAAACTGCTAAGTCAGGGAAGATTTTCTGCCACCTCCTTCATATTATGTGCAGTTCATCACTCTGACAATACAATGACTTTTTATGGAGAAATGTTTTTAGTTTTTTTCTACTGATACAAACTTTTTGATGGACAGTAGACTTTTGAGAACTGTAGCTGCTATTAGCTTCTGTAATTAGCTCACTTAGTTAGCCGTGCTGCTTGGATGGCGAGTTTAGAGTGCTAGTGTTTAAAGTCCATGTGTTCTGAGTTTGTCATACCAGATAAGAAAGTTATTAACCACCCAGCCAAATTTGAATGATTAAAAATATTGACAAGTTTATGAAATTAGGTGTCAAAATCAGGTAAAAATGAGCAGAATTCTCAGCTTCAGGACTGTGGAGTGGGTGTCTACTGAATCCGCTGTATTTTGAAGGAAATCTCTGAATTTTAAACTAATACCACGGGTGCTTTGGACAGCCAGGAAGAGTAGGTTTATCTGTTAACAAAGTCCTTGACTTTTGTAATTACAAAATTACACCTTCTGCCATTTTCCAATGCATATATCAACTTTCACACAATAATTTCATTTTATTAACTGTGCTGGCTATACATTTTTGACACCACGCCATACTCATGCAATCATCTCGTCCTTCTGCACAGGCGCCAAAGTAAGCTCCGCTCACTGGCTACCGGACACAGTAATTCCATCAGCAAACTACGTGAATGCTAAAACAACAATCCTCTTGTTAGCCCAAATCCACAGATATGTCTGCGATGATGGCAAATCAAACTGGCAACATCCTACAAATATCCAGAGATTAGCTGAGAGTGACACCGATACCAGTCTCGCAATCCCAAGCTCGAGTACAGACACATGCGCGCACACACACACACACACACACACACACACACACACACACGTACACAAAACACACACCGTCCCAGCATCGTACGACAAGTCTGTCAAGCTGCCAGGGAGCTCCAGCCAACACTCACCGCCTCCGCCAACAGACTCCATTCTGCCCTGGCTTCACTTTTCAAGACCTCACTATCTCACTGTAATTGGCTGAAACCAGAGCAGGTCGTCATTCTTTTCTTGAGGAATGTTCTGGAAATCAAAAACAACTTCCCATTTATTCACTTACACTAACCACTCAATTAAGCCCCTATTAAGAGGATCTGGAAAAGTTTTGGGCTTTACACTTACTGAAAGAAAAGCTCAGCAAGAACTCATCGTACTGAACGAAATCGAAAACATTTGAAGATTTCGTTTGTCATTTTGCAACCAATTCCACCCTGGAAAAAAAAACTTTCATGGGAGCTTTCAGTCAAGACCACATTCAAGGTGACAATAAAAGAAACAAACCTCAGAACAATGAGAACTCTGACAACAAAACACCACAGTTTTTTTTCTCTCTGCCACCCATTGAGCCATGACGTGGTGAGAAGCACCGCAGGGATCTTCAGATGGTGGGGATGTGGATACAGGGCCCTGGCTTTGGCTTGACAGGCGCTTATTGACCATGCTGGCTGGCCCCTAATCTACACACACACACACACACACACACACACACACATCTGCAGTGTGTGCTTACGCTCACATGCAGTTAACTCTGCAAGCATATAAATGCATGTATGCACACACAATCAAAACACACACACACACAGACAAACAGGCAGGATCCTTTTGAAGAGTGAGAGGGACCGAAAAGGGGGTGGAGGAGGAGGAGTAAGGGAGAAAGAGCAGGAGAAGGGAGGATGGAGGATGGAGGGGGAGGGAGGGTGGTGGCGGTATTTATAGACAACAAGTGATGGGATGCCCTTGTTAGTGCACGGCCCACTGGGCCAGATGACAGACACGCCGCCAAGAGGTTATGTGACCACATTACTCACTCCGGCGCCCTGTAAGAGGGCCCGTTGAGCAACGAGAGGGAGGGAGGGAGGGAGGGAGGCACAAGTGGAGAAGCAAAGAGAGTAGGAGGAGAAGGGAACGAAGGGGGAGAAAACTACCCATGAACCTCGCAGTGCCCAGTGCCCTAATTCGACTAAGCTGTATACAAACAAACTTTTTTCTTTTTTTTTCACTTGGAGGACGTGCCTCTCTCCCACTTTTTGGCCACTGACCTCAATTACCCAATGCGGTCACTCCTTTGTTTTGTATCCTGACAGAACAAAATCTCTCCCCAGACAACGCGGGCACAATAGGTGACGGCTAACCCTGCAGAAAATGTTTTTTTTTTTTCGCGAGAGACGACATTTCCCATGTAATCGTTTAGAATGACACGGCAGGCTTTGGTCTAATGATAGGCTATGCAAGAGATCTTCAAAGGGAAGCTGTGGTCGCTAAGACAATACCTGCTGCTAGTTTCCCCCCTCCCATAGAGGCCTTAGCTGTAATCCTCCAGATCTGCAGATCTCCCCCCCCCCCCCCCCCCCCACACACACACACACACACACACACACACACACCTCTCAAGGCTCTGCAGACACCTCAGAGTCAGGAGCTCAATCCAAGACCCTGTAAAGCCTCAGACCTGAACCCATGACTTTGTAGAAAGAGGTGAGAAGGTGTAATAGATGTACAGTGCATTAAGAATGTCTAGAAAAAGAGATAGACGCCAATGCAAGGGAGGCACCACAAGATACAAAAGGAAGAACAACACGGTGCTGACACAAGAGAATCACGAAGAATCATCTGCAGGTTTGCAGATTATCAGACTTTTGAGGCTGGCATAAAGATGAACACAAACACAACCATACCAAAATACCACATAAAAGAGCTCTTGTACGGGCAGGTGAGCGCTGGTGCAGGGTCCCCCTCTCTTTCAACTCATGCTACTTCAAACAGCCTCCTGCATGGAGATGAAACCAGGGCCATCGCACTACAAACAAAGGTGGTGCCTCTACTCAAAACGCAGAAATGAAGGAGAATTGTTCATATAGAAAACAACCACTATGGTTGGTCCGCCACTTTGGTTCAGACTTTTGGACGACCCAACAAGAATTCATGATGATAAATCCTAGTGGCTTTGGCACCGGCGCCATAAATATTTTGACAGTTATTGGATTGGATTTCCATAAAATTGAATACAGACTTTTGTGTTCCCAACAGAAATCAAACATTTAGTGATTCATTTGTCCTTAAGCTTTCGTGCAACACCGTCTTCAGGTCCTTAGTTTCTGAGTAAATGCAAAAACTGAACCTTGCACTTGGAACTATGGCGTCATATCGTGGCTAGCAGACTTTGTTTAGGTGTGAAATCAACAGGCATTTAGATGGCTCAGATAAAAATGTGATTAACTGTGGCTGAAAGAGATTGTGAAGTGATTACATGTAACTTCCGTACCATCTCAAACTAACTTAACCTGCTTTTAACCTTGATGTTTGGTTTTTTCTGAGCTGCAAACTATCAAGTCAGTGTTTACAGGCTACCAGACATCTATTGTAATCTTGCTAAGTCAGCTCAAGTCGGGTTAAAGGTTTGTAGCTTATTAAAGCAAACCACTCAGTGTGATTAAACAAACACCGTGTCTCCTCCACATAAAGGCTGAGAGCAGTATGGGAACTGCAATCCCAGGACAATTACTGTTTAGTCCGGTTGTTGTAGTTGGATTAAGATGTTAGCTATCCCCTGTTAACCTCTCCTCACTAGACAGAGCTGATCCAGGACCTAACATGGTGAGGAGGGAGATGAAGCCACATGAAAGGATATACGGGATATAAGACTTACATGGGCCCACACTGCAAAAGACTCCTGGAGGGCAGAAGGTTAAGGAGAGAAGAGAACCCTCCTTCTCATTCCCTCTCTTTCTCTCTCTCATGCATGTTCCGAATGCTAAACACCGGCCCACCACATCCTCGTCCCCCTGTACCTCCTCCTCACTCTCCTCCCGCCTCCCGCACTGCAGAATCACTGATGTGAGGTCTTTTGTGAGAGCACTGCCTGGCCTCAGCCTAGGCTCTGTTACGGCCTGACCACTGACCCACTCACCCGCCTTTTAAAGAGGTTTTAGGGTCATGGGTTCACAACAAGGTGACTCAACTGTGAACGGCGGGCGGCATCCTCTTTCAAAGGACCCACGTCTTCACCTTTCCCTCTCAAGACTTTCTCTCCCTCTTTTTCGCCCCCTCTCTCTCTCTTTTCTTTCCTCTTTCTCACTTTCTCCTTCGGCCCCCCCTCCTCCCCTGCAGCCCTCTTTTCCATGTATCCTCAGTGACTGACCCGCCGTCTCAGCCCTAATTAGCATAGCATCCCAGAGCGAGGAGAACATGAAGGCTAATGGGGGTTGGGGCCCCGTAACAACACTGAGGGTACAGCTTCAAGTTTCTAACTAGGCACATCACCTGACTACATTTACATGGGTTTCTGCAACCAGAATGCAGGCAGGAGAGTAATGGATGATAAATTATTCCTTTTTCTTAGCAGAGGAAGTGAACTAGAAGGGAAAAGGCATCGGGATTCAAAGCAGCACTGCATGGAAGGTTTGGCTTGTGTCAGTAATGTTTTGTCGAGGATGTAATGAGGCCAGCTTTAACAACAACGCTGATGAGGGAACAGGAGAAGTACATTCAGGGGTGAATCCAGAAAGAAGGGACTGTGAATGAACCATGAACTGAGCAACCACTATCTGCCACATCTCAAGTTTCAGCTCACAAAACATACACCATATGACATTACGCTGCAAACAGAGACATAAAGTTTTGCAGCTGAGTGCAATTTGCATCTGTAAACAAGATTAGATAGAAGCTTAGGATATACCTGGACTAAGTATGGTCAGCAGCAGTGTCTGTCCAGTAATATACACACTTAAAGTGTACTGATATCGCAAGACTTGGCTAAGTTACAGTTGAGTCCAAAAATGTCATTCAATTTTTGATTATAACTATGGCAAAGTACCCCAAAAAAGAGGACAAGGGGTTTCTTTCTTCATCCCACCACAAATATAGTAGTTAATGAAAAGTGATGTAGTTATTGACCTAAATACAAGAGACAGTAGATCAGTCACTATTCATTTTACACTTTTAACCTTACAAAAAAACAACTTATTATTATATTATTTTAAGAGTTGTTACAGAGTACAGGAAATACTTTTTCCCACAACTTGACTGAGGCTGCACTGAGACCTACATCCCCAGAGTGACTTTGAGCATCATCTACAGCCCAGCAAGTGTCAGTCTGCTCACAAGGGCTGTATACATTTGTATTAATGGGAATCAAACTCATGTCATGTCTTCTTTCAGCGATACAGATCCACGCGTGCACCAACTTACCATTCCGTGTCCACAATCGGTCCCATCAGCCAGTGGCATGTGCTGTGTGCGACATCCTTTGTGGTCCCCCTCTGCACTTGTACACCACAGCCGCTTGCACTGTTTCTGTTGGGCAATAAGATGAGCAATAGCAATGAATCACCGTGACTGAATATGAAAAGAGCTTATCTACGACATGAGAACACTCTACAAGCTTTCAACACGGAAAATACCCCACTTATTCAGGGACGTTTGTCTTTGTCGAGCTGAGCTATTTGCCTCCCATGCTTCCTTTCTTCTTTTGGGAGGAAAAGCACGTGATTGCGGATTGGAATATGTTTGTTATTAATATTTCACATTCCAGACATGAGCAACGTGTCTTAGCCAGCATCGGTTTTTAATTATAAGCCATGCATTCAACAACAGACTGAGTTAAACCAGCCATTCCTGGATATTGCAAGAATCACACAATTAACTGACTATATGGATTATAGCTCTGCTCAAAAGTCTGGCCTTTCATAAAAAACAACTCACCATGTAAGGGCAAATTTGGGAACCGGGTCCAAACATCAGTTCACACTGTCTGTTGGCATTGTAGATTTGACCAGGCAGGAGTGTGGGGAGCTCGTACGTCCTGCTGACGGGCTCATCAAGGAGGCACTCCCCGTAGCCGGTGCTAAAAAGCAATGCCGGTGTAGAACGTACAGTAAATGAAACAGCACAAAAGCATACACATGTGTGCCCAAACAGACAAACGTGCATGTTTACACACACACACATAAGGCAAACTTTCATGTATACACATTTTCAGGATAATCCAGTATTTTCTGACCCCAGAAAAGTATCAACATGTGTCATCGTCTTTCATAAAAGCAAAGTAAACATTTCTATGTCATTGTCTGTGATCATCCTCAGATGTGTTTTCCCCCGTGGGTGGTCTGTAAAGTTACCTAACAGAGAGACTGATACCACTTCCCCTCAATGGCCTGTTAGTAAATGCTGTCACTGTGAAACTGGAGTCAGGCGCCACAGACTGAATAAAACAGCATTTTGATACAGACTGAGAAGGATCAGCGCGCTGACCACATTTTTATCTGAGGTGTAAGTCTCTGTGCTGAAGGAAAACAAGAGAATTTGGACTTGTAAAGCACCTCGATTAAGTTACATAAATCTGTGCCAGCGCCAGCACTGCACTATAATGACAGATTGTGCTGTATGTCAGCCACACCCTGAGCAACGACACAGTAACAGACAACAAAAGCACAGCTGGACTGAATGTGGCGTATAAAATCACCAGCCTTTTTACGGCCGTGAAAAGACGCTAGTCAAAGACGATAGCAGAGCAAGCCGAGCCTCAAAGGATCTCCTCTCCTTTTTTTTGTTGTTTACTTTTGAAAAAGGAAACCGGCGGATGAGACATGTATGGATGTGTAATTACAAAACATGTCTGCGTCGCTCTGACAAATTTAATCCGGGATTGAGCCGCCAAAACACCTGCTCCATACAGCACCACCTGATGTGACAGGCCAATAATTACACAGGATTATCCTGAGTTACCGTCACGTTGTTTCTTTCCCCTTTCATTTCCAGCCAAAATGTAAGGAACTGCAGCAAAGCAGCGCTGGGTGGCAGGGAGGGGGGCGGGTGTGATTGCATAAGAAGAATAAGACAGCGGTGGAAGATACTGTGAATGAAAACTATAGAGCAGCCTGTCAAGGAATCATACAGACAGTCCCATATTACAGCAGTGTCTTTCAGCAGTTGGTCATCTGTCTAATCTGTGTTCTGGAATCTAATGGAATTATTATTAAGACCAAGACAGACAGAGGGAGAAGGGGTCAGCGTGGTCATTTTTTAAATGAAACTACGCCTACTTTTTTTTAAAGAATATCAGCTGTGTGGATTCAAGACAATGAGGCCATTCCTCTCTGGCACCAGAAGTGAATCCACACCTGGCAGCCATTGGGAAACTTGAAAGTTTATTTATAAGACTTTCTTTTTTTTTTTTTTTCACAAAGTTGGCTGTTGTCCGCTTGTCATAAGAGACTAAACAATAATCGTTTCCATGTACGTCGTGCCGGGTTTCCCTCGGCGTGCAGTGCAAGAAGTCTACTCGTGTGTCAGGCTGATGGTTTTTGCAGAGGATTGAATGACACGGAGCATCACTGTACAGTGCTTGATCAAACAAACTGCAGCGATGCTGTCATGTGAGGGTTTTATCTTTGACAGCATGCACTGATTACTGTACATGGAGATATAGAACAATTTAATGACGGTTAAGCTGAATTTTGTAGCAACACGTGGTACGCAAGGATTCATCTTGATTTTATTTTTTAAAAAATGTCAAAAAAGTATTTAAAAATGATTTCACATGGGAGTTTTTCAGAGCGCCTGCTGTTAGAGCGGTTAGGCTCATTTTCGAGGTGTGTAATGGAAAATGATGGGGCTCCCCCACTGCTAATGATTATGTGGTTTCAACACCCAGAGAACACAACAATTAGTGGGTGGCAACAGTCGAAAGATTTGCATTTTACTTTTATATTTGGATTTTGAGGTTTAAATGAAACTGCGCAGTGCCAGACAGGGAATGAATGGTTGCTTTATGTAGTGGTTGACACATAATAACACCGCACAACAGCAGGACGCTTTTCATCGGCTTTCAGGTGCCGGAGTTCAGTGCACGTTATTACAATAACAGTGAGATAAGGGGGGAGAAGGAGGGGAATCCTTTGCCTTTTGAAAAGGGACGTTTGAGAGGTGGCACGGCCTTTTCGTTTTTTTAAACTGGTAGGAGAGCGGCGCAGATTGAATTTGCTCTTCGGGGAGAATGGGCAGTCAAAACACTGACGTACTTGACCAGGTCAGTTTGCTGAGCAGGCGTAGTACTGTTGAAGTGCTAGTTTGAATCAATGCTCCTCATTGTTGGCTGGAGACGGATTTCAAAAGCACTTGGACTACACTCTCAAGGGCCTTTCCCACCACTGCAGCTCCCACACTGCAATGCTGCTTCATACCTGGATTGCTTCTTATAATACATCCCATATGGTTAACAAATGTCTAAGTTTTATCACGGATGCATGACAGTACCATCGTGCACTTGCGCCTGTTTTTGTGCAGTAATCAGCCACACACACGCACACACACACAGAAACCTAACACAGCTGACATGAACGTTCCAACCACTCAGTGTTGAGGTCATCGCTGGCTGGAAACTATGTGAAGCACAACCTTAAAACTCCATACGAGGCATCCTCTAACAGTGCACTCTCGAGATGCATCTGGTCAACAAGGCCGTCCTTTGTGAAGGCCTCCACAATTAACAGAGGAAAAGAGGCAAAGATTAAAGGGTCATGTCCAGGGAAGATCTAATTATAACTGACATTTCCCATCTTAAAGGGAAGTCTTTCACCAGGATCAGTGACCACGGTGCGGGCAGAAGTTGCTGAATGAGCCGTTGCCCCGTGCTACAGGTTTTGCTGTAGAAAGCAGACCAGTGACTGGATTACTGTTTCCCCAGCATCCTGTGAGCAAGGCTCTGTCTGAGCGGAGAGACTGAGGGGCTGTGAAATATCCATCGCTCAGGTCAGCCGAGGAAGACCCCCGGATTCAAACAGGAAATACTCTTTCAACACCAGGCAATAACAAGCCCGCACAGTTTACATTGCGCTGACCTGTCTGCAGAGCGCTGCGAGAGACGTGGAAGCAGATTGTTTAGCTGGCCACGTCACAACAAGTAAAAGTTAATGCCGCACTTAAAATGGGGATGTGATAATATCAGATTGGAAAAGAAACGGAGAAGCATCGTTTTTCATAAGGAGGGAGTTTAATTGAACAATAAATCAGTTCAAAACTGGAAAGGAGAGCCGGTACCTACTCTAAAAACTCTGTGATGTACTTGCGGCTGCACTTGGACCACGACCAGGGATTGGTATCATAGTTGAGAGTGGGGGCCATAACATGATACTGGTGTTTCATGCCCGCCTCCCGACACTTTGGGTTGTCATCGTGAGGCATGTTGAACCTGCAGAGAAAAAAAAAAGAAAGAAAGAAAATGGAGAGGAGGGGTAAGAGATGAAGAGAGGGATATCTGGAACACACACAAAGTGATTATCAGCTACTTAGTCATAGCAAGGAGGATAAATGTCACAAGATTTACATTCAGCCATTTTTAACAGGGGATCACCCGGCACCATCCCTGTGGGCCGCCAACACACGGATGCAGCCACAGAGACATCTGTGAGTAATACCGATCACTCTGCACCTTTCGCTCCCTTTATTTGTGTCCCGCTTTGCTCGATCTCACAAATGTTTGCAGAAAAGCCTTGAAGGGCTTCAATAAAACCGTAAGCAGTGCAACATTTTATTCAAAATATCATTCTTCATCGATCTCCTTCAACATCTTGGCCAACGTGATGGTGAGAACTATATCAAGAGGTTAAAGGTCATCACCTCCTCCTCATGTCCATTGTGTATTTAATCACTTAAGACATCTAAGATGTTCAATTTTGGACTTCAGTAAAAAAGAAAACATCAGGAAATTTTCACATTTGAGGAGCTGAAACCGGCAAATGTTTGGTATGTTTGCTTAATAAATGATTTAAGAGCTTTAACGGTTATCAGCATCGTTCGTTTAATCGGTTCATCGATGAATTGTTTCAACGTCAGTCACAATAAACAAGAGTCTTCACAGAAGAGCAGCTGCATAAAATGAAGTACACAGCATGGCATCTGCAAATTAATGAATTCATCCAGGCTGTCTGCTGTTGGCAGTCTCATAAAGCAAGTTTTCTTGATCATGTCCAGAATAGTGTAGTGGAGTGCGGATGTCCTGTGTTGTGCTGCGGTTTGGCGTGGAGCCACAAATACATGTGGTGCATGCACCGATGCTTGCACACATATACATATACACGCAGGAACCCGTGCAGCTGTATGATGTCTGAGATGTTTACAACAGGATGTGGGCCAGTGCTGAGCCCTGGACTGTGGCTGAGGGGTCAATCCATAGAGCCACATAAACAAGACCTAGCCTGGCTGGCATGAGGCCCACCCTACAGGGGCCGTGGGCCTGAAGGCAAACATCCAGGGAATAATTACAGTAAGCCCCCGGCACAGTAATGAGCTCTGCGCACACAAATCGAGATGTTGGCTGATGCTGACGGATCAAATGTGGCTCAAATGGTCTTTTTGCAAATTATTCTTTGTCACTTGTGACGGTGCACAGGTGCATCGGAGCGACGGAAGTTTAAATTAAGAGCTTGACTCTGTGCCTTAACCCTCTGAACGTCCTTATTATCGTGATGGGGAGTCGTGACAGGCTCCAAACAAATTGTACTCTTAACACTTTATGATGATTTACTTGAAACAGATTTGAAGGGCACAAGTGAGGATACTTGCTTTAAATCCTGAGATGAGAGGCTTTTAGCCTAATTAGGTTGTAAATCGTTAAGTTTTATGGCTTTCTGTTTGGCAACTTCGAGGCACAAATCAATAACAGAATCAATTCCAGTGGTAGAGCACCAACTCCGGCACTTAATTATGAGCATCCAGACTGAAACGTGATTACTTAAAAGTCCACTCGGCCTCGTCAAAACAAAGTGCCTTTTTACTTTGCGTGTCATTTTCCGACGAGACAAAAACAGATTTCTGCGCCAGAATGCCAGTAAATAACTACGAGAGCAAGAACAACACGCGGCCGGAGCGATGACGACACGGTTGTGAATTCCTGCCGACTGGCTGTACATAAATAAGGGCCGAGGCAAAACACCGCTGCCTGCAGCGACCGCCTTGATCTGCTCAGACAGCGCTCAGTGATAGCAGAGGGAACGGATCGCTGCCTCGTTAGTGGATTACGCACTCTATCTCCTCTAAATTTAGTGCACCACAAAAGAAACCATCTTTGACAATCCGTGTAATTTTATCCACTTAGCTGGCTTGTTAAGTTTATGTATGATCAAGGACGTCTGTGATCAGCGAAGCCTTTCATATTTATGAAGACGTTTCACCAGAAAAAAAAAAAAAAGGAAGTGTCTTCACAAGCCGCAGACTCGAATGTCATATCAAAATGTCAGGGCGCTTTATTCGCGAGCCAAGACATCTGAAGTGTTGGCATTGTCTAATGACAAACTTGATTATGTGTGTCACCTTTGAACAGCTATCAAGTGACACCGCCTCGCCTGAAAATCCCCATGATGGGTATTAGCAATCACACGTCCCCGCAGTCATCTGAGAAAGGCCTCCTATCCATTAGTCTAAATCTTTCTTTAATCTGCAATACTCTTGAGTGGCTCCCACTACCTGACACTGGCTTTCCCAGAGCACTAAACACTCTTGAGAGCTCACGTCTGTGAACGCAGCGATTAACCACGCCAAGAGGCAGAGCCAACGGGGCCTCCAGCTGCTTGAACTTTAGTATAAACAGATCCACCAAGATGCAAAGGGGAAGGAGAAGAGGGGCGGGGTGGGGTAGGGGGGGCTGCGTAGATCTGCGTCCATCTGGCTGCTCTTCGTCCAATCTCTCCGCTGGAAGAATGTGTGAGCGGGACAGAGGTGGTAGAGGAATATCTTTCATTCTTAACCAATGGCTCACAAGCTCACACGACACTGGGAGTTTTTTTTCTATCCTACACAAGCGGACCAGAAAGGAAATCTCTCGCTCATTTCCCTTTGTTCTGTGAAGGAGGGAGAGAGGCAGGAGGAAAGGACAAGGATGGAAAAAAGGACACATGCCTCATCTTTCTTAAAAACTATACGCAAAAGTGAGCTCATAGAGATGGAAAAGAAGGTGGAAGAAGAACCGGTGTGTTAAATGTCAGATCCAAGGCGACTAGTGCTTCTTAAATGAGTGATTTTTTTGGAAACTGCCCCCGATAAAGATGAAGTGTTGTTGTAAAAACTCTTTGGGAGACAGGCGTGTTGCGATAACGCTGCCATCCTTCGCCAAGAGACAAGTTACATATGATGCTACTGTGACATCATCAGGTGTTTTATCAGGCTTTGGGGGCTGATATATAAAATAAAATAAAAAGATTCTGGGAACGAACAAGCTCGCGAACACTAAACAGAAAATTCAGCCTTGCACTGACTGATAAAGTTCGATGTGCCACCTTCACAAAGTCTATACAGCTGAAGTGTGTGTCATAGCTTTGTCTCGAGAGAACGGTGAGCTCCGAAGAGATTCGGGCTCTCTGTGCTCTCAAGACAAATCTACGACACACACTTCAGCTGTATAGCAAGGTATTATACGCTGGTGTGTTATTAAAAGTCAAGTTTTTCACCTTATTATGCTTTGCACCTGTGTGTGCTGCACCCTAGGTCTCTTGATAAGAGGCCTTTTGTTGGTCAAAGCTGTCTGTGAAGGGGTGAGACAGAGTGTGTGTGTGTACAGTGTGTGTGTGTGTGTGTGTGTGTGTCAGGGTGGTGGTGGTGGGGAGGGGTTTGCTACAAGTGCTTTGCTGCAACTTACACATGGCCCAGCTCATGAGCGATGGTGAAGGAGGCACTAATTCCATTTTCCTCACTGATGGAGCAGCTCCGGTACTGATCGCACATAGTCCCCAGCTCTGCAAGCCCTACGAGGGTCGCGTACACACACAGATGCACATAAACACATACAGACACAACTATTCATAAACAAAAACCCTGTTGCATGAGTGTTAAAGGCGATTAAACCATCAAAACTTTCCATAGGAGAGAGATTAGCACTGTCACCGACTCCCTCCTGCCCGCCTCCCTCCTCCCCTTTCTACCACTCTGTTCTGTCACTATAATATTATTAGCTGACAGCTTGCCATAAACTCATTACTGCACAGTTTATGAGCTGTGGTTAACGGAGTGGAAAGTTAATTGAAACAGACCTGAGGTGGAGGTATTTTTTGCAAAGAGAAAGGTGGAGGTTTACCTAACGTGTCGCATTTATCTTTCGCCCGGCAGATGTCTTCCCTGAAAAAACAAAAAAAATCAAAGCATGACGTAATGATGTTTTGAGGAGTATTTTCTTGAGAAGCTCTTTTCAACCGCGCGTACCTGGTGATGAGGAGCGCTGTGTCGTGATGCGAAGGGTGACTGTCATCCTGGACGTTCTGGCTCTGCTGCCAGACGCAGAAGTTGTGGAGAGTGGTGGCGGCATTGAAGCTCACTGTGGGCCCTTCCTGTTTGGATGAAACAGCATTGGGGATGTGACCAAGAAACCGAGGCTGTGCAGGGTGTGGTAGAGATCTTAAAATCTCGATTTGCACCACCTCCGTACTCCACCTCTAGGAATAGTTGTATATTTCAGGTAGAGGAGAGAACATTTGTTTCATACTGGACGGTGTTCCTTTATATTCATGTGTGGGTCAGTTTGAAGGGTGTAACAGTGAGTTCCATTTGGAAACTTTAAGAAACAACCGTGAGCCACAACCTTACATAAAGTAACTAGCATACTTGCATTAATGCCATTAGGTTGGCTGGCCCGTTGACCCAGAAAATGATCCCCTGTGCTCTTTATTTGACCAAAACAGCTAAAGGAGTTTCCAGGTGACTTCTAACTGTAGTTGATCATTGATTTGAGTTTGATTTCTACACTAGCCTAAAGTCTGGTTTGACAAATACAGGAATTTAATTTGACTTAACAATCAGTTACTCTGACAAAACAAAGCACAGCGAGCCTCTTCAGGCATCTTTCATTTGCAGGTGGTTAGCCGCCTCACTGTGGTATCGTTTGTTTTTCATGAAGACCTCTTGAGACTTGAGACTGACAAGGCAGGCAGTGTCCTTTCAAACAGGCCCCACAGAGTAAAAGGCCAGGTCAGGGACACCTGCGCTGACGTAGGAAATATTGGAGACCTGGATACGGGTAGCATTCAAGGCCCCCGCGCTCACCTGTTCGTTGTGTATGACGACCAGCTTGACGATCATGATGTTGATGAGGTTTCCTACACTGGGGTCCTTGTACACTGCCGCTACCTGTAACAAAGACAAAACACACAGACAAAAAATGCAAACCTCCACTAACCTGAACCAGAGCACAGATATGAACAGTATAAAAACTATGTCTACTTCTCCTGACTCAGTACTCGAGAATGAGAAAATCCTGCTTTTTGGTTAAGCTCCACGGGGTCTAATCAAAACAGCAACAGTTCAAGTCCAAAGAAACAACCAAAAAAAAAAGAGTCTGCTTCAGGGTAAGTTTAATCAACAGGGTATTAAAACCAATTACAATCCCCCCACAGACCTTTGCAACGAAAGAGCGAGTTAAAACCTGGACCCAGCAGCAACAAATGTGAAACTTCAGCAAAGCCGGAGCTCAGAGCTCAGCAAAACATTCCCTCTGTAGCATTTTCCCCTCCACTTCACTCCTCTTGCTTTTCTCGTGCACCCTTGTCACGGTCGGCCAGCGGCCTCCTAAGGCCGTGTGCAGCCTCCTGACAGGAACTCATTAGTCCACTATAAACATTTAGCTTGTCTTAGCCTAGGGGAGGGAGGGGGGAGGTAAATGTGGTCTGGGCCAGTCCAGAATGGGCAAAAAAAAAAGGGGGAGCCTGTCTTCACAGTCCAACTGTGACACAGGACACTGTTCTGCATGCTCTCGCCCTAATGTATGTTATTGTACGATCAGTGCAGGAAGCAGAAGTGAGGGTGGGGCAGGGCCGACACTGGAGCATCACTGCAGTGTCTCACGCAGCAAGTTAGCTGAAAACAAGCTCCGAGGGTACAAAGAAATGTCAAGAGACCATAGCTGTAATGGTTCTGGCAGTGTCTGGGGTTAAATAGCATGAAGAGGGGTTTAAATTGTTCTATTACACGTGGTGTTTTTAAGGATTCGGATCATCTCTACACAAAATATCTTTAAAAAAACTCACTTTAGCAGCCTTGAATGTCAAAAAATAGCAACCGTATCACACGCAATATACTACATGATGCCAATACTTGCAAACTTCACCTAAATCAAAGATTTCTGTAGCGGAAGTACGGCGGCTGAGGTAAGTGTGTGTGTCTGCACCACTTCATCCGCGGTAAATAAAAAATGCCCTGGCACATTTGACATTGACTGTGCCCTCTCTGCCTTACTTAAGGACAACACTCCACTGACAATCATTACTCCTCGGTGAGTTAAAGAGTGTTTTAAAACATCGAGTGTGTCACACTGCCGAGAGAAAGAGTAAGGTACACGCAGTTCAGTACAATTGATAACCTATCCTGCTTTGACACGCAGACTTCCCCAACACTTTTACTCTAATATATACAGACACAGTAAATCACAGTGTTACCGGCTTGATTAGAGGCCAGCAGCGCTCCCAGTCAGATACGGGCTCTCGTAAAAAGAGGTTAAGGTGCTGAGTCAGGATCTTACCAATTAACTGGTCCACTTTTGTTGAAGCAGCAGCATGTTAGGGTCGCGACAGGGTTTACAACCGAAATGTCAAACAGTAACATCTGAGTTGAAACCTGGTCTGAGTGTGTGTGTGTGTGTGTGTGTGTGTGTGTGATGGGGGGTTGTTTCACATTTTCAAGGCTTTGTTGACCAAATTACATTGTCTTGCCTGCCACGGAGATAGTTTAGGCTTGATTCGCTCCAGGTTTTCAGGTGTCTGCGATTTCAGCCACCACAATTAAGCTAAACAGTGCTCACTGTTTTAAGAGGGACAATTTCTCGAGAATGTGGGTCCAATAAAAAACGTTCACCGTGTTCTGATTATCCACAGTAAAGGGACCATTAAATTTAAAAAAAAAAAAAAATGTATTTATCCCTGTTGAGTTTAAAATGTCAAATATTTGTGGCGTAAAAAGTCCAGCAAATCTTTCACGTCAGGTTCAGGTGAGCTGCACAAATCTTTTTAGCTTATTAGCCATGTTGCGCCATCTGTTTTTATTTAACCCTCCTCCGCTGGTGTATAGTAAACTGCTCCAGGAAAGGCAGGATACGACTCTTGAATAAACCGTGAACATATCTTCCTGTTAGCGACAGAGCTAGCTCGCGCCAGCTGGGAAGTAACTGACAGCTGGCGAGCTAGCCGGCTAGCTGAGGTTAGCCTTGAACTGTTTTCTTTACGCTTCAAGAAAGACGTGTTCATTTTGCCGTCATGTGGACAGAAGCAGATCTGCATGGCAAATATGGGTCGAACAAACACGTTTTTGTCCTACGGCATTCACCTTCAATCTAAAAACAACCACCAAAGCGTCTAATAACAGTGAACAGCTGTTGCGTAGAAAAAAACAAAAAACAAAATAGTAATTTTTAGAAACATTATTTTACTTACTACTGACATGATTGTTAGGATGTAGTGCTCGAGGTTGCGTCCGTGGTGACGAGCCATTTTGGCGTCCGCCGTCACCATCAGCTCGACGTAGCGAGGGTAGGAGAGGAAACGCTTACGCCTGCGCGGGGATCGGGGCTGCGGGTCGGTGGAGTTGTCGTCAGCGTGACGATCATCTATCGTGACTCTGAGAGAATCCAGCTCCTCGCCCATATTTCCTCTGCTCTCATACGCAACTGACCTCTTGGAGTCCCCTGTATTTTTTTAGAGAGAAGAAACATGATAAGTGATAAATATGTTTGGAGGTAATATCCTGATCATGGACTATCAAATACGTGCACTGTGGACATCCACTACTTTATGTTATAATGGTATTTCATGAGCAAGCTATGGTTAAGAGTTAAGGATTTTAGCTTAGCTGAATTCCAATGACATAACAGAAGGACTTCGATGGCAAAAAAATGTCATAAATTGTTGTGTCATTCAAGTACTCGGGGAAACATATGCAGAAAGAGACCCGGGGTCAGTGGTGAGCTTTGAGAAAGAGAGTTTTTTGAGTAGAAGGGAGAAAATCCCATGAGGACATTTTACCGAATCCTAGGGGGGTATGCCATCTGCAAGGGGACATAAAAATCCTCAAATTATCCCAGCATATAATATGAACATTACATGAAATGTGCTGAAAGGCAACAACTGAAATACATATATAATGCCAGATTGAAACCATTCCATTAATAGGTTCGAGGTGACCGCTTTTAACAACAGCCTCAGATGAGGGGTGGGGGAAAAAAAGAAGCAGGACGTCAGCCATATACTGTGCATACTCAACTGGCATTCCCTCAGCTGAACCGCACGTGTTGAGCTGGCTATGAGTGATAGATTCCTTCACCATGACAGAGTGAAGTTAAAAGAGGGTGACGGAGGGAGAGACGCTGGACTTGAAAAGTACGAGGAGCTTGTTTCATTGGAGGGGAGGAAAAGAAAAATCCGCAAAGGTTAAGGTCGAGGCAGATTTAATTACACGTACATATATGACTGCCCATGTCTCCAGGGGTGTTTCGCCAAAGACTAAAAGGGGGAAGGGTTTCTAGTATCCACACAGGCAAGATCCAAATCACTCAAAGAAAGGGGTATATAAGATATATAAGTGATGGATCTTTCTAACGTCATCTATCAAGTTAATGATGAACACATCAAAGATTGTCTGTTTTGGACTTTTTCTGCTGAAACTGGCCATCTGAGGACGCCCAACTTTGCAGTGATGCATAGCCACATATGATACTATGAAAGAAAGAGTGCGTGCAGTGGCTTTTGCCATCTCTCGGCTAGGAGAAGATGAATTTAAGTAACCGCCGACTAGGCAAAGTGCCACAGAAATGTAGCAGGAGTGAAGAGTAAATCATTCAGCGTCATAACTCAAAGGCATTTTTGCTTCGGGGTTTGCAAACATTACAAATGATGTGACTCAATTCATGCAAAAAACTATTTATTTTTCGAATCCATACCGTCTTGTTACTTCTACACAATGCACACATTAGAAAACAAACTAGAGGCACATGAATTAAACATGAAATGACATTCAATGAACATTATATGAATGTTACAAGCCGGGCATAGTTTAGAGTCCGTCATCCTAAACAACCTCCTCAACTTTGGATAACCCGACTATAGTGAAGAGCTTCATTGTCTTCTCGACACTCAGTCTTTCCAGTCGTACAGAGAGAGAGATTGTGTGTAACTGTTAGGTCAGAGAAAAGCAACACAAAAAAAGAGGAAAGAAAACTCGTTGAGTTCTCCGAGATTATTCAAGCGATGCCCCCAGTGGGCACGCGAGGTGGAGCGTGACTCCCTGGCACAATGGCACACAGCTCTAGCCGCCGTGAGGCCCAGCCCCATGCCAGCGCTAGCGTCCAAGTCAGCGCCAAGCCCGTTTGTGCCCGCGCACACAGCCCGGGCAGCTGGGCCAGAACAGAGCTTTGTATTTTCCAGGAAAAAAAAAAATCTCTCTGAGGCCAAGCCCACTACACTAAACCCCCTTAAACAGACTCATCACTGCAGACAGTCTGACATCAAAGGGATTATCAAAGCGCAGAAGAGTATCTACATCTACAGAATCTGGTGTTAAGTCTCAGAGCAAGCTGGGGTGAGATGAAAAAAGAGAAGAGAAGAAGAGGAGGAGGGGGTGAAAATATGGTCTCTTATAATAGCCTTTAAATCAGTCTTGATTAGCCACACACAACCTTTCCCAAATCTCCTTAGGTACAAATCCCCCTCCCACTAGGTAGCGAGCTGTTACTCACACCATGAGGAGACAGGGGGGGTGACCGCCTCGACACACACAGACATCGCTGGGAATCGCATCAGCGTCTCTTCTACATCTTCATCTCTGGATTTTTAACACGCGGAACTTGATTTCCGTCGGCATCGAAACGCGATAGATTCCATTTGTTTTTACACTAGCAAAGATTTCGCGAGCTCGAGCCCATAAAACCCGAGTTCCAGCGTTTTTTCATAACAGAGAACAATAAAAACGAGTCCAGCGCCGCATGAGTGTAAGCATTTATAAATGTTGTAATTCGGTTGGCTCCAGTACGCACAAAGCTGAAACAGACCCACACCACACTTTTATGCTCTAGCGCCTACTTGACTTGTATACTTGCAAGAAAATCTTCTCATCGCGTTGCCAAAAGATAATGAAACGCAACAGATAATATAAACAATGTTTATCTACTCACTCAATAACATGTTTAATTGCAGTACCCCACACGCGCATTATGACTTATATAAAACGTTCATACAGATTTTAAGATTTCAGATGGATTTGAATGGGTCCATATGTTTACACTCATTCATAAACATTAAGGTATGGAAGCATTTCTGGTGGAGTCTATTCATATCCATTCAGGCTGTCCAGTAGGTTCAATTTAGATCAAAGTGTTGCTCTTTGACTCCCCTTCAGTTCTCTTTCAAAAGTATCAATGCCAAGAGCCCAACAATGGAGAACACACATTTCATTGTTGAACTAATTAACATTCTTTTACAATGGCTTGCTGAGAGTTAAAGCGCCCTATTCCCCGGGTGCCAATTAAATAGACAGTATACGTTACATTGAGTATAGGTAGTGCCCCGGTTCTATACAAGGTCAGACACTCTGGTTACTTTATTTTAACTGACAGCTCAACTCAAGAAGGGGGGGGAGAAAATGTTGAAACTCCTGCAGACAGAGGCACAATTAAGTGCAATTCTCTGGCTAGACAGAGAGAAGCAAAGGCAGCTAATTGTTGCTGCTGAAGAAGGCTTTTAAAAGTGAAGTGGCATGGCTTCTGACCTCCTTGGAAGACGGTGGGCTTTGTACACTTACAGTGCTCTCAGGGCTCAGTTGTTATTTTCAGTTCAGAGACATGCTAAAGACAGCATGGTGGTCAAGCTGAAGAATGTGTTTGGAGTAGCAGACCTCCTCTGAGGAGACAAAACACTACTTATGGATCTGGACTCCTAATGATGGGCAGGGGCCTGGAGTGTTTTGTTTTGTCAGAGTCAAACTGAGTGTTCCCGAGTTTCAGATTTGAAGAAATCTATTCCTTACACACTGTAGATTAAATAATGTATGAAGGAGCGAAGATATTAAAGATAAAAAACATGCAGACCAACATCCTTGCTGTGCAAATCTTTTAATTTGTTGTTTTAATAATAGCAAATGTTTCAAAATCTGCATCTGAGTCTGTATCAAAATACAGATGGCATTCAGATTGTTCGTTGATTTTGGGGGACTACCAGCTATGAAAAGATAAAACATCATCAGATTTTACAGAATCGTGCCGATTTGAATGGTGGAAGCACCGATGAACGTTGGTTCCATTTTTCCAATTGATTCAAGAGCTACAGAAGTCAAATAAATGTGGCAACCAATAAAATGCATTTGGTATAAAATATCAAACAAATATAGAAAGCCAGCAATCATAAATTGATTCCTGGCTACTCTTTACATCAAATTTAATTTAACAGTCACAAACTGCTCTGTCACAAACATACAAACAGGGCCAAAAAGGTCCCTCCTAAATGAGGTAAGTAATGGAATTACATTGAAGAGGACACATAGTGTGGAAAATTGACTGCCAATGTGATTCCACACTATTTCGAGAACAGAGCTCCTCATTTAAAGTCTACTACATCAAGTTCTGTATCTTCCAAAGGAGTTTATGGCTTAAGCTGTTAAAAGTTAAGGTGAGAGGCTTTTGGAAACCACAATAAAACCAACAATTAAAACAGCATTTGACTGTGGCGGCTAACGAGAACATGAGGGATGATTCTAGTTTATTACAACTTGGATTTGACTTTCTTACTCTTGGGCATCATTCCTATTGGTAATAATTGTAATCATTCGTGATAACTGATCTCAGCAACTTCTGGGAACAACATTACAGAGTGAGACAAATGGATTTTGTGGCCTTGCAACCAGATCTCACCTTTACCTTTATAAGTATGACATTATAGAAAGGATGGACCATCCATGTATGAAGAGCATACAAACATTTAGTTCAGCACAAACACAGTATGGAAAAATCACCACACCGCCCATATTTTCAAACCAAAATACCAAAAACCTATTTTTGACCTTGAAACAAATAGTTCTGCCTCAACATAAATAAAGCAGATCTGCAGTTTTAAGAGGTGTCTGGCCTCTCAGATGATGAACCGCCAGAGCTGCAGGCGATGACACTGTTGTTTCACTGACCACCTCTCAGCACTGCCTCTCCGCTGTCCACCTCAGTAGGAAACTGTCGCTCACCTGTCACCTCCTCTCACCTCTGACTGTCACCCATGCCACCATGCATTCAGTCACTGTCACTCAAGTTGGTCCAACCATTCCAATCAGCCCCCATCTGTTAAGAATGCCCAGACAGTAGACAGTGGCAGAAAATAGCCTCAGCTGGAATCTGTCACGGGAACTCCCGAGACAACACAACACATTGGGTTCAATAGGGCTGAAGCCTCAGGGCAGGCAGACACATGGCAGCTATTAAAGTTATAGACTGTCTGTAGCTGCCCAGCCCTGTTCAGCCCTGACCAGAGTCTTAAAATCACATGATCACACATCACAATGGGTGCAGTGGGCCATATTAACATTGATCTGTCATGTTATGAAATTTGAGGCAATGATAGGACAAAGCATCATGCCTGAAGGGAAAACTAAAGTAAAAAGTAACACCCTGCACATGTTGCTCAAAAAGAAGAATTAAGACCAGCATAGTCACTTGGCATTTCCAAAGAAGACTCTATTTGGATTTGAAAGAACAACAATCGATTAATCAAAATAACTTCTGATTCCTTTTCCATGCGGCCAACTGCAAGGCAGTGTGTGAGAAAGCTACTTTAGAAAAGCAGGTGTAAAAGAAGAATGGTGGGCAGTGGGAGTTTGGGAAAGAGCCGCGGCCTCTGCCAAGCACTGGAGCCAAACCGACAGGCACATGCAGCGCAGGCCAGGAGTGCTCAAACAAATGAAGAAAGGAGCTCCTTTCTCAATTCCTCTGCACTGCTTGCTCAGCAATTCCCAATACTCAGCAGGACACTTCGTCCACTGACAGGCCAGTGAGATGACATCCAGTCCTGATGGATGCAAGCACACTGTCACAAGCAAACCAAATCTATGCATGCACACAAAAGACCAAAAACAAACTCTTTTTTGCCAACAATAGACACTTCCTGGAATGGGGGAGGTTCATTCTGTCCAAGGGGCAGGAGGGCACAAAGCAAGCTTAAGCCTTTTGGAGCCATCTGACATTCAGAAGCTCCACACCATCTAAAGCCGGACCCTAAAGGTGAAAGAGGCTGTCTGAGTGATCAGCGCCCGTCCATCGCACCCTGGCTGTCCACCTTTCCTGACCCCTGTCAAGAGCCAGAGTTAAGAGGAAAACAAAGAGCTTAATGCATATATAGTTCCAACTGAAGCCCAGCAAACAAACCAGCAAGCCCAGTAACTATGCACCTCTAGGAAGGGAAAAAGCTCAAGGTCACATCAACCCGTCCAGTGAGTGACTCCAAACAAAGAGGGAAGTGAGGTCACAATCAACAAGTACTTCTATTCACATACATGAAAGCGCAAAGGGAGAGCGGGCAGCGTTTCAAGTCGGCTAGTTCAAACCCCAGGCGGGGGAGGGCATTTTTCCATGTAAATGAACCCATTGACCAAAAACCTGATGCTAGCATTTGAACTACCATGTATACACAGTGGGCACCAAGGGGGGAATCCTATACAATAATTGTGTTGAGGGTCAGGGAGCACTGATGCCATGAGTGCCAAGTATTGCTACATCAAAGCCAGTCACTTCGCCATCCCAGTTAGCCATCAAGAAATCTGGTGAAACACTCAGGAGGCAAAGCTGTAGCATTGGCGTTTGGATTTACAGCTGGTAATGTTTGCTGTCAAGCTGTCCGCATTTAATTCACTGTTTCTAATTCAGACAAAATATGACACCCCACGAGTAGACTCCAGCCAATGACGCACAGCTCCCTGGATTTGAGAAAGCAAAGGGAAGAGAAGGCAAGAACAATCTACCCCTATCTGTAGCGACCCTCATCTTTGTGGTTATCTCTATCGAAGGATGACGCAGGGATTCACATGCGAGCTCAAAGACAGATACCCTGTAGAATGTGTCATTAAAGGTCAGAGCAGTGTTGTGATTTGAGCCCAGCGAGCTTCTACCACTAAGGCTTTTAAAAACCAGAACCAGGCACAACAAGGCACTCTTGACTTTCAAACATTAATCACCCACTCAACAGCTACCTACACTAGAGGTATTCCAAACAGCAGGGAAGCCACCCAAGTTGGCTGGGAGAGACAGAAGACTGATACGGTTCCTAGCTATGTCAGTCAGTAAGACTAAATTTCATGGTCATGTTGTTCAGATTTGATTCACTCGTACATTCTGATTTGCAGTGGTAGTCTGCTGTGGTTTCTAGTGTAGTCTCGCTAAAACCATGTTTTAAACTCAAGTCCATTCCGAGGATATAGAAAGATGCAGTGGCCTTTTATCAACAGTGCATGAACACACACGGTGAGGAAAAGCAGCTGCAGACAGGTATATAACCATGTCACCACTGCTGAAATAACAAAACATCATCTCCCGTCAAGGTAACACTTTAAAAGCCCTTATCATTACACTTCTGTTGCTGAGACTTCACAGGCAGTGACGGCAGACGCAGGAAAAAGTCAAGTATTTGTACGTGTCAGAGATGACAAGCCCAAAGTTAGAAACAAAAGATGATCATTGTTAAATTCATGTGGAAACATCACCTTCCTCTCCTTTCAACACATTCTTTTTTAGGTCTGCGGGGACTGTACAAATTTTGGAAACTCTTCCTGCCTCAATACATACAGAAGTTCCAGTAGTTGTTCTGGCACCGTCTGTAAAGCAGAACTGAGACATCATATCTGAAGGAAAAACTTATCTCACCGGAGATGTCTTTCTGCTGATACACACTCTGTTTCCACTTGATAAAATGTAGCTTGTTTCATCTTTGCCATTTCAAACAGGGGTACAGCAACTAAAAGGACGGGTGAAGAATATTAATCACCACAGTGAATAAATTGGTCTTCAAAACTGAGAACTCTACAGACCTAAAAGGCTACCTGGCTAGCAGAGAGGAGGCATTGTTAGCCAGTCAACATTCCCATGTGTTTTCAGATATTTGGCATGTTTCAGACAAGGTCTCTAAAGCTTCAGTCCTCTTCAAAGTCCCAAATCTGCCAAACCCCTCAGCACTCAAAGTCCGGCTCCCAGTTCTGATTTAAGACAAGAGAGAGGGCCCTAAGATGACTGACCTGACAAAGAGTGCTTTTATAGCTCCTCAAAAAGTGGAGATAGTGGGAAAAGAACCGGCACCCCGCTAACACCATAGGCCCTCCAGGCCGTCATTTATGTGATGAAATAAATCAGAAACCTTTGTTTCTGAACATGCTATGAATCAAACATTGCTTTGGGGCATATGTGAGGACATCAATGTACTGAACTAGAAGAAAATTAAATAACCTTGTAGACGAAAGTGTGTTTACTGTTAACACCTGAGTTACCAGTTTATTGGGTCGAGTTAAATTAAATATAGTCCAATACAACAGCCCCACAATTTGTTTTTGTATAGATAATGTCTGAGATCTTTGCTGTAGCATACAGAAATGTACACATTTCAGTTTCAAGAGTCCAAAAACAGAGATCCAGGTCTAAAATCCTCAGGCAACAAGGATTCTGCTTGAAGGTTCTGTGTTTCTCAACACTTTTTTCCTCTCTCAGCAAGTAGGCTGTGTTCAGGAGCCCCATATTTAGACACTAATTCAGTCTGATGAGGAACACAAGGACAAGAAAAAAAGACATACTATACAGACATTGTGTAGGATGGAGTAAACAACAGGATGAGATACAGGGTCAAATGTCAATCAAAGGTGAATGTCCATACCCAAGGATAGGAACAGCCACTACAAATGTTTTCAAGCAGAACAATATACCAAGCCAGTGTTTGTATCTAACCTGCTAGTAGCAGTGTGTACTCCCTTCCCATAAAAAGACAGGACAGGCCTGTTAGTCTTGGCTCAGTATGGCCTTCAAAGAGACCATTTATCAGCACATCTGGAGAGGGGCCTATCTGATAAAGCCGAGGATCCGCATCCTGGGACACCTCACAGTCCTAATCTAGTCCCACTGGTTCTTTTAATCCTGCAGCTCATTGTTTACCTGCTGCCATTTGAGGAGGTGTCTCATTCACAAACATGTATGTATCTTCCTCCCTATTAATGCTTGGTGTACACTGAATATCATTTCTAAACTCATCATTATCAGAATATAGTTGAAATTATGAGAATAAAACATCAGGATGTATGTTATTACATCCCGACTGGCACAATATCTGAATAATGACAATCGATGGGATTCCGGGGACATCAGAGGTCCAGGGTCATTCACCAAGCTTTCACCCACCCAGTTTTTAAGGGAGAGTATACTGAAGTGCCTCAGAGTGGGGGCTGAGAGACCCTCCAGATTTCTCAATCTCTGTTTACCACACAGAAACTGAGAGAGTGAAAGGGCATAGCACATTAAAGGAGGTACTGGCCTGGCCCATCAGGTCAGTCCAAGTTCTTTAAACCGTCGCCACACACAATGGCCACCATCAGGCAACAATGGCCGGGTTCAGACAACAAGCAAATCAAGCAGTCTGCACATTAAAGATTTATTGCATCGCGCAACAAAGGCCGCCCACGGAGCTCCCTGCAAGGACGAGTCTAAGGCCCTCCATCGTGGTGAACTCCACTCAGTCACCCCGCTTTCTCTTGAGGGCCTCTCCACCACCCAAAGGCCTCAACTATAAAAATTCAAATGAAATTGGGGGAACTTTCAAGCAGCCTCCCAAGCGGAAAACCTCTCCAGTTCTTTTCATCACAACTGCAAACTAAAAAGTAATTATTCCTTCCCTGTGAGCTCCTGCCACAGACCCTGGATTGAATGCTCCAGCAGAACATGAGTGAAAACACCAGGCAGTGCTGGAGCACGTTTTGCTTAATTAAGTTGAAGAGTTTTCAGTAACACCCCTTAATCAAGGTTGATATCTCTTGGGTATCCTGCAAGCCAAAGATCGTGACTGAGTGTAATTTACATTTTAGGGCAGTGTTTATTCCCGTGGCTCAGAAAGTGAATGCGGGTCACCAGCAGGTAAGTGTTTGTGGGAAGAAGTTAGACAGACAGCGGTTACAAGCAGTATAGTTAGAAAGTCTGCAGTCTGTTACCTGAGGCAGCACAGGGCTCTGCGTTGTTGTCAGTTTTCGAGACGTTCTTATTCCTCTCGTGCCGATAGAGAAGATGAGGTTTGTTGTGCTCTTCGTCATATTCCTCCCCCGCAGCATTTAAAAGAGGCTCCAAGAAGTATTCGCCGTATTGTGTCGTAAAAGTTCCAATCTAGAGCAGGAAAAAAAAGAGAGGTCATTGACGGCTTTGGTATGGAGCATGCACTTGCATGCGTACATACTGTGCTACATGTGAGACGGTTTCATTTACAGATGAGGGTACAGTTTCATTTAAAGAGTATGTGGTCTAATTGCAGTCATTCCGTGCTGCCCTTGGGCACAGCTGTACTGTGCTCACTATTTCCATGCCGTTTTTTTTGACAGATGCACATGGAAAAAAAACACGCTGACTCAGAAAAGGTCAGAGAATGCCTGAAATAGTTCACTGTTTCAGTTACAGTTCAGTAACAATGAGAATTTAGATCAGCCGTGAGACATTTGAAGCCTTTCACACATTTATTGATGCACACGAGTAAGACATCACTCAATAAACCATTTCACAGTCCTCGCTGTGAAAACGCATTTCCCCTCACAACCTGACACTGGGAGGAGTGACATCATCATATATGGACAGAGCTGCTGACAGAGGAATGCTAATATTGATTTGGCAGCTCAGTCCCTCACAAAGCTTCTTAGCTCACTCAGCCATGAGGCACAATGGTGTTTGTATGGTAATTTCATGCGCACACTTAAACAGGATATTGGACACTGGAATGTTATCTTTGAGGCAGCATTATTCCATAACCGTCCCCACAGGTGATGGACGTTCGACAATGGAAAACAAATCGGATATGGAAAACATGTACAAACTGTATGTGTGTACCTTTCCTCTTCACCTTTCAGGGGTTGTGAAGGATTAGTTGGCTCGCACGTAGGCAACGTACTTCCTCGAAAGTGCTACAGGCCTTGAGTGCTACATGTGTTCAACGCCAGTGTAATGAGCTTGTGAAAACACGACACAGAATAGAAA
Source organism: Nibea coibor (assembly GCA_023373845.1). Classification (NCBI taxonomy): domain Eukaryota; kingdom Metazoa; phylum Chordata; class Actinopteri; family Sciaenidae; genus Nibea; species Nibea coibor. Next base: position 21,018,001 of record CM041721.1, read on the forward strand.
CAACCATACTACTAAAAGAAAAACACCCAAGAGCCTTGCACTCTAATTAGGACACAATATTACTGTTTAAGTTCTGACTAGTGCAAACTGCCCAGCACGTGCAAAGTGAATTCAGCCTTCATAGATTGTATCACAAGTCTGATATACATTGAGAGATACATTCCACTCACACCCACTCCTATGGGCAACAGAGACAGAAATTCTTTTGGACTTGGACACCAAAATTAAATTACAAACAAACACAGGTTGCCATGGTAACTCTTCTGTATCTTTCAGTCATACCACACGCTCTACAGTTGCAATGGAGCTGTAGATGGTAAAATGATCTTTTTGTGGAGCGCCCTCAGCACCGAAAGCATTCAGTTTGGTCTCATATCATTGTGAGATGTCAAACCTCTGTCTAATTATTCCTGCGCAAAGATTCGGGTACCTTCTAATTACATATGACAATGTTGCAGCCTAACTACAACTACTGTTGTAGTGATCTGAACGTAATGAATGATTTATGCAACGCAACAACCGGTAGGTGTTTACCTCTACCTTGTAAATAACTATCTATGGTGAGTTAACTTTAATTAGATGATTATGGTTGAGCCTCTCTGAAGTTCTCATGTGGTGTTAACGGAAGGCTGAACAGACAAATGCTCTGTTTAGTCAATGGAGGGGGCAGAGTTTCAGGGTTTCCCAGCATTAGCTCAGCAGCAACTCTGGCAAAGGTTTGGACAGACACAATGGTTGCTGTTCAGTAGTGGGTGCTGAACTGGACCTTACAACTGAGGGACTCCTATTTGAAGTGAGGTCACACTTGTGACATGGAAGGAATGACTATTGGCACACATCTGTTTTATTAGATCCCACAGAGACACTTTCAAACCCCACGGCTGCTGAGTCATGCAAAAGTTGCACAGTTGCAGTCAATCTCTAAAGTTAAATAGGACATAAAGGTGTCAAGGAGGCTGATCTTTACACAGAGGTACATTGCTTGGTGCCGGAATGAAGATAGCCTCATTTCTCAGGACGGGCTGACTCACCACACACTTCTATTATGTGAGTGAACAGATAGAGCGAGCTCCTTCAGGAACTAACATTTCCCACGCTGTGAGCGATCCTTAAGTTCCACACAACCTTCATTGGCAGTTGTCTCCTCTTCACAGCATTTCTCTTCTTCTTTTCTGCCCGTCACAGCTCACTTTGAAAAGGCCAAAAGCTCCTCAACCCCCCGCCGCCCCCCTTAGACCCCCCCCCACCCCACCCTGGGGACGGCTTTGAGCGACTCTGTACGAAAGGGGAACCTGCTTTTTCGAGAATGACCCCTTTGTTTTAGGGCTTAATTATTCCTTAATGACTTCATCCCAACAAAATGTGCCTGGCCATTAAGCTCCAGTGATCAGATATGGACACATTTATGACCCAATAGCCTCCAGTGCTGTCTCCATTGTCCTGTCATTCTCAATGAGTGATGATGCGGATAAGCAACAAAGATTGCCTGAAAAAAGGATGCAAACATGTTTGGATAAGCGAGTCATATATCAAAGTTGGGAAGAGGGGCAATTATGGCTTATTACCCTGATAATTTCGGCATAACTCACCACTCGTCTTAAATTTCGATACGCACTTTATCCAGTGGTCTCCTTTCGTTCTCCAAAGATAAATTGAACATGAGGTAACCACAACAAAGATGATGATTTTTTCTTTTATCATTATTCCAAAGGAGGACAATCACTGCGTGCATTGTGAATGTACCCGCTCAAAATCCTCAAAGTGCAGCTGATACCTATTCTGTGACATGCTATCCTGGTACTGTACACAGTGCACCTATCTAAAATAAGGATTATGTCACCGATATGGGGTTGTGACGGGGAGTTAGACTCCAAGGCTATGGCCCTCCTGTGTCTGTGTTGCTGTGGCCAGCCAAACACCCCCACCATGCAGTGAGTCCACACCAGAATCCGGCTGGCGCGACTGAGGTCAACCCCCTGCCCCTAGACCAGTAACCTTATGTGACCCATGAAGTCATCCCCTTCAACGCTTATCAGATTCTCTCACACAGGAGTCAGCAAACAAAAGAATTTGAGAATCAGGATCCCTATATAGTATAATGGGGGCGCTGTAAACTCATTATTGCCTAATAACTCCATTACGGCCGCCACCAGATCTAACAGATATGATGAAGAGCAATCAGCTGCTTTGGACTGGATTGCTTGGGACGGCGAGTAATGGTGACTTCCTGATTCTTTGATCTTTAGTCAATGAAAACCATGTAAAAAGTCCCACCAAGAGCTCCCTGAACCCTAAGGTGACATCTTCAAATAGATCGCTTTGACTGGCCAACGATCTCCAACACAGAGACATTCAAATTATCAGATCCGATATGCTCAAAACAGCGATTACTGAGCATTTGTGATTGATAAATTACTTTAAAAAAAGATTTCTGGTGATCAACTAACCAATCAACTGACTCGGTTCAGCATCTACAGGTAGCAACGAAGTGGCTGATGAAGTAAAAGTGCAGACATTAACCTTGATTTAACTCTGGATAACGTCTTCTGATCTTCATGGGGGTATGTCTGCCTGTTTGTGTGTGTGGCCACACAGCCAGAGCCAACCAGAGAGCTGATGAGGGTTTCTAGTCTTGCTCAAGAGCACTTGAGCAGAGTGTATGGCTTGTTGTCACCCCAGTCTCTACCAACCAACCCTGATGGCCACCAGTCTTGCACACGTGCAAACAGCAGCATCACCCCACACAGGCACTGAGATGCAGCCCTACACGCTCTCCTCCTCTTCAGTGACATTAGTCCGGTAACACTTGCTCCTGTTACACTCCTACACACTCCACTTAAGCTGCGGGTTATGGGGGGGACGTGCACGGATGAAATCCGTTGAAAAGCACGGAGGGAGGCATGTAAATGCATGGCTTGATTAAAGACACACACACACACACAGAGTAAATAGTGATACTCACAAGGCCAGTGCAGAGGCTGAAGACTGCAGGGTGCTCGCTATTGGCGTTGACGTGTCCGCGGAAAAAGCAGTGGCGCATATCGCTCGGGTCATGGAAGTGGGAGTCAGTGGAGTTGGACTGTTCCGCTCCCAAGTGTGTCACTGTGTAAGAGGGGGCGATGAAGCCGGAGTGCGCGCTCAGATTGAGATGAAAGCGTTCCCCGAATGCATCAATCCTGTAGTGAACCCGTAAACCCGACAGGTCATCATTTAAACTTCTCCGTCTCCTCCTGTAGTGCAATTTGTGGGGGAATGATTCTCCGAAGTCATTCACACGGAGCGGGGTGATGATTTCATACGATGACAGCTGCTTGATGAAGTTTTCTGCAAAGACATAAGAAAAAGCTCAAGACCAAAAAAAATGAAAAAATGCACGTGCAGACCTGATAATCCCAACAGCCAGGTAATCATCCCTGTCAAACACCACAGGTTACTGTTTGAACACCTTCAGGAGCGTGACTCAAAAAACCAAAACAAATCCCTACCTTGTTTCGGATGCAATCGGTATTGCAAAGTGTCCCGGACAAGTGCTGACAGATGACACATTAGTCCAACCAGCCAGATTGCAAACTGCATGATTCCCTCCGAAGAAACCCGGGCTGTCGTTTCCAAGGCAGTACCCTCCGTCTCTCCCCGAGCGGCTCCCCTCCTCTCCCTCTCCTTTTTCCGCGGCTTGTCAGCAACAGGTCGTGGGATCCGCGGAGGCTCTCTGCAGCGCAAGTCTTGCAAAGTGTACTGGCCTCATCGCATTGCTAAACATGCATCCACTACCCAACTATAAACTCGGAACTATTTATGACACATTCATCCCCCCCTTGACATAAATTTAAAAAAAAAATGCTGCCTAATGTAAACTGCAGTCTATACTGAAAGGAGGGATCAGTGCCAAGTACGCTTTCCCTTAGCCATCCCTAGAACACCCCGTGCACCCTAAGCACTCACCAACTGTGAAGCAACGCCCCTATAAGCTCCAGAGCCAATGGTGAGTGCGCCTCGACCACCACACATGGGGCAGGCTTCAGTGTTAACAGAACGGAGTGAGAAAAAAAAAGTGTGGTAATAAAATGTACCAGACATTATGTGAAAGTCAACCAAAAGAACAACATCATCTTGTGCTCAGGGCTCTGAGTTTGTCCTCTCTGGTGATTACTGGTGCTGATTAACACGTGAAATTTAAAGGAAACTATCCAAGACACTCTGTGCAACACTGACCTTGATTTATTTTAAAATCCCCTGTGATGATAATAATAATATAGCTATATTAGACGAGTATTATAGAGACTTGTGATGTGTCTGGAGTGGTCAGTAGTGATTCAGAATGTGACTAGAGTATGCGCTGTTATGTTATCATTAGTGTATAATCACCTGAAAATGAGAATCATTATGTTTTTATTACCATATATATCTTTATATCTACAGACATTGGGGGTCCGCTTCCACAGAGTGCACCATGTTGAACCGCCATGTTTCTACAGTAACCCACAATGGACAAACTTTATCGGCTTTACATGGCTTCACACTGGTCCTTTAATAGATGCTAGGGCTAAGCCGATACACTGGCCAAGACACTATTTTGACCTGATATTAGCTCATTGATTACATCTGTATTGGAAATATGAGAAAAATGTTAACAGTCATAACTCTCCATTAGTTAGTTTGACCACCAGAGAGCACTGACAAGCAACATTATTCAGTAACGCGTCACTACTTTTTTCAGTAACGCGTAGTGTAATGTAAGAGATTACAGTTTCATATTCAGTAGTTACGTTACATTTATGAATCCAGTAAAGTTCTGTAACTTCAGCAGAGATCGACTGTTTGATGAAGGGTTTGTTTGGTGGACTGGAGGTGTCCGGAGGCATTTAGCTTCTACTAAAAGATTAAAAATGAAGCTTCCACTAGCTCCAAAGTTTAAATGAAGATATGAAGATAAAGTTTATAAAAGCAACTTTGAAAGTGGACTGAGTAAAGCAACAAGTAGTGAAACAAATGACCTTTTTAGGTAAGTATTATTAGTCAAATAATATACATCTTTTAGAAATTAGTGATATTTAATGAGTAATTGATGAGTACTTTGCTGTTGCTATACTAGATATTAGTCATTGCTATAATAGATAATAGATCATTTTTCATCAGACTGTCATGAGAAGCTTTTGTTAAACCCCTTGAAGTATTTATTCAAGGGGATGATCATTTTGTCTGCAGGCAGGACACATTACGAGAAACAGAAATGTGTCCACCCATTGGGTGGATGAATATAAATTCACCTTTCATGTTAGTGTGCAGGTGGTGTCACTGTGTTGATTCATTAGTAACTGAACTTAATAACCCGGACTAAAACCATAGCAGCCTCTTACACCCTTATCTCCAGTGGTGAATATTGACTACACCGATAAGGACCTATAATACTGTGACATAAGTGTAAATGTCACCAGTGCAAGTCTGTGATTGTAGGCCTGAATTAAACAGAGTTCATGTAAGGCATGCTGACCAATTGAGTCTGTTATTTTGGCTACTATGGAAGTATCCAAATTAGTATGTAATTATAACTCGTGGGAAAATATTAGGCAATCAAAGCACAAAATAATTAGCACAGAGGGCATTATAAGCCATTCTTCACTGTCATCTATTGGAGGAAGTAGACTTCCTTTGCCATGATGTGGTCAGCTTCTCGTTAATCATTTGGGCACGTAAAGTCTTAAACAAAGTTGATGGACGTGTGAAAGGAGTCTTGTTTTTCATGTCCTTTGAAGACTAATGTCACAGCATTGTGAGTAATTAGACTCGGTTGGCTCACCGGAAACACTTTTGGATCCTGTAAGCTCTTTCTTTGACACAAAACATCTAGTTTCCAAGTCATGGCTATTACTTTTTAAGAGTCTTTCTCTCCCTCTCACTCATCTCTGTGTCTTTTTCTCTTTTCTTTGAACTTTGTGGTTTCATAGACACATTTCAAAATCACAGCAAGGTCAGTGGTAGACCAAACTTTTTTTTTTATTGGATTTTCCTTTTTGCTGAATATCAGATACAGAGCTCACAGCTACAAAATATGAGAAATATTATGTTTATTTTAGTAGTTTACGCACCATTTCATCACATCACAGTCATTTCTTATGTAGAGAGATCAACACACATCAGGATCTCATCATTATAACTGATTCTAAACGTGTAAATATCTGCAATAAAAAGAAATCCTTATGAAGCAAAATTGCACTGAGAAACGGGAAAAGCACATCTGGAAACAGTTCAAACATGCTAATAAAGCAACAAGATTCACACATTCTATAGTGTCATAGTTGAGAACCATTCAAATGTACTTCCAGGCTCAGTGTTAAAGTCCGGCCGGCAAAGATGCATCTGGATTTCAGCGCTCCTGAGATAAAGTTATTGTTGTAACTCCAATGTAACTCCTCCAATGCCTCCCTAATGCGTTATTCACTATTATGTACAGTCTCCAAACCTCCTATGAGGCTATTCATTCCACTGAACCGCTGTCACTGTTCTTTCATCATCAAGAGCCAAGCAAGAATATGCAATAACAGTTTGGCAACTGAAACGTGTTGTGTCAAAATATGTTTTTATCTATGGCTCCATGGACTAAGGGGGTGGGGAGAATGACTCCAAAAAGCATACAGTAAACTTTTTTGGGGGGGGGTAAAAATAATGATAAGCACCAGATGTGCAGCTTTCTCAGGCTGTAACAATCACTGCAGGGAGTTTACCTGTACTGCATGGCACACAGATGCCAAGGCCTCTAGCTATCACTTTAACTTCGCTTCACCCACCCAACCACAAACTAGCTTTTATCACCTTCGGCACCTTTTAAAGTTAGCCATATGACTGCAGAGGGGTGGCTTATTTAGGGCTAGCGTAGTTACCTACACACTCATTAATTCTCCACAGATGTTAATGGATGAAACTTTCACAATTTCTGCCAGATGTACAGTCGGGTCTTCGTGCGTGCGTCAGTCTCTGCCTTTGGCTTCTATAAAACGTGGAATCCTCCCACTGAAATGAGCCCAATCTGTCTTTTTCACATGGATTAATGGTTGCAAACTAATATTCAGTCAGTCCCCCATTAAACCAGTGACGTCTCCAGCAAAATCCAGCAGGAAGTTATGCCCTCAGTAGCCCCTAATTGTGCACATATTGAGGCTATTGCTTCACAGATCAAATGACAACGTCTTAATAAGAAAGCGTTGGTTGGTTTTCGCACGTTAACCATCATCATTGCTTTAAAATCTGTAATGATGTCCCTCTTTCTTGCTTGGCCCTTAGCCACAGTTGACCCTGCGGGGTGAGGGGAAAGAGGAGGTTGGGGTTTGGTTGAAGGAGGACTAGTGACTAAGGACAAAGCTGTTTCCCATTATTAAACAGCATCAACACGTAGAGTACGATTTTATTCATGCTACTTTCCTCTCTTGCTTCACCTTGTCTTATCGTATCTTCATCTTTTAATTTTGTCGTTGACGTCAATATTGGCGTCATTTTGAATTAAGGAATCAGTACACGTGCATTTTTTTTCTGTGCATGCACATGTTGTTTTTAGACTGACAACTGGCTAAAAGACAGAGTTGTACTTGAAGGACACTTCATGCATGTGTACGCGAATGGAAAGATTGTGCGGCCAACGCTTTGTTTCCTTATGGGAACAATCAATTGTGGTGAACCACCACACATCAGCAGAAATCATGTATCAAGTATGGTACATTTGATTTTATGGCTTTTCATGGTCTGTGATGCTGACCACAAAATATTTAATGACATTTCCTTATCCTCCTATTAAGATTTTTCGTTATGCACCATGTGGTCTTCTTTTTTTTTTTCATCAATAAAGCAGATGTCTGTTTCTTTTCTTCTAGCTTTGCTGTTTGATCTTTCTGTGCTTGGTCATTTATGTTTCTTAATATTTGGTTTTGACATTGATTTTTGCCACAATAGCAAAAAAGCTGTTACCTAATTTATTCTTACGTTACTTTTTACGTTTTAATTCAAGGAGATAAATTTGAACTTAACTTGACGGAGGGTTTTTTAGGTGGCTGAGCCATATGAATACAGATGAAACAAAATGTCATCATTACTGTAGCTTGCCAGATACTTTGGGAACTTTCCAAGAATTACTGTACAAAAGGGCTGCTCGGCTAGTCCTACTGTACAGTTTAACTAAAGGCAGGAGTGGAAGCTCTTCCACTGACACGTCAGGTGATTTATCATCCAGGGTTTGACCCCCTCCCTCTTCCTTCTCCTTCTGCTTTACCCCAAACTTGAGCAAAGCACAAGCCTGAGAGCTCAAACAGCTCCAGAGCTACTCTCCCTCTCATGGTTCAATGCGTTTGAACTCCCCAGTCTTAACAGTGATCTATACCTCCTGATGTACACCAGGGCCTTCCCTTTACCCCAGCGACTCCTTGCAGTGTTGCAACTTTGGCTGTTTTTGACACACACTTGCTCTGTGTAAGAGTTCCTCTGTGCAGAGCTTGCAACATGACCACAGCAAGTAACCCAAAAACTGCGATACATCACTGCATATTGTTGTAGACAGGCTTGACAACAAGTTCAACGTGACGATCCACAGATCGTAGGGAAATATTCTTGCAGGTATTGCGCTGCAACAAGGTAAAGACTTGTATTGAACTCTTCCTGCCGTGGTGCAATGACTTTGACTCATCTGAGGATAGATGAAAAAGTTACTGTGTCACCGAAGTTACCATAACACACAGGCCACACCTTCCCTTTCTGTCCTATCTCTGCTCCCACCCTCCCCCTTCTCTGACCATTCAGGTGGTTCTCATGGTGCAGTGATCAAGGAGCTCGGCCACCTGAGACTTGTGTTGGCTTGCACTGCAGATTAAGCCCCCCCCGCCCTCCTCCTCCTCCTCTCTAAAGAGGCTTCCGCCCCCCATTGCCGCAACGAAGCTTCATAAGCCGCTGAATTCCAAATGCCCTTTAAACACAGTGGTCTGTCAGCTTCTTCTCTCGCTCCCATTGAGCGAGGCATTGTCTGCGTTAGCCCTGCAGACAGCTGTAAAACAATGTCAACACGGCGCTCTCTCACCGCTCTCCTGAGCACCGTCCCACTGACGAATCGTCATATTATGGCAAAATAACGGGAAAAGGTTGACAGAAAACAAAAAGATTCCTGTTTGCTGAAAGAGACAAAACAGCGAGGCTTTTAATTTTTACGGCGCGGCGACTGTAGTCAAGACAGTTGTGTAAATAGATGATGGGGTCTTGCTGCTTTCACAAATACAGATCCTGTATTTTGACATCCTCTTTTCATGAAAGGGTCAGTGTTTATTATCGTACCGCTGATGTCATTACATCACCAGCAAAAGCCTGCTGAGTGACTAAGGAGGAGGGCTTGTTCGACAAGGCAATTATCAGTTACACTTATACAATGCGGAGCACAGTATTTTGAATACGTACCAAGGAACATATTGTCAATGAAACTATGATTAAAGCATCACTAGCATCACTGAACCCAAGCACTATATAATAGATAATAATAAGTTACATGAGAATGGAGTTTGACATACCATTAGTCAAAATGTAATCCCGTGAATGTACATATTTGCCACTTTTTTGGCACTCAAACTAATATGTGAATATCAACATCAGCAAAATGACACCCGAGTGCCCAAACAAGGCATCTCTAATGGCACCCAGCCCTTAATCAAAGTGGCCATGCTGTTAATTATGCATAACATGGAGACTGTTCTGTAGCCAGCCTCAAGTGGCCGTTAGAGGAACTGCAGTTTTGGCACTTTTGCACAGGTTTTACTTCACAGCCACAGAGGTTTCCACTTGATATTGACAAGTGGACATATGGTTGCTCATTCATACATACAGCAGACTCATAGCAAGATTATTATTCATTTGGAGTCCTGCTGTTGGCCACCTGACAAATGTTAAAGCCAGTATTTACACAGTTTTAGCTGTGATTTGGTCATCACCGACTTCTGAGAAATACATCTGGGTGTTTCATTTGATAGACGCTCCACTAAGTTCGCCTAGGAGCTTGTGCCAAATGTACACAACCTCAAAATGAATAGACAAAACACCGCCCTCCAGAAAGACACACACTAGATATGTTTTTCTGATCTGATGACTCATATCGGCAGGACTTTGCTGTTTCAGAGTTAATCAGGAGTGACTCATCTAAAACGTGCCCAGTTTGTAGATTTCTAGAGACAGGTTATGTACTGTTGTAGAGAAGTGTCTGTTAATGTCTTTCACGGTATCTTGGGGAAGTTTGTTCTTCAGTAACTTATCATCTTCTATGTTGTCCCTCGTTCCAGAACTACTTATTCATTAATTATCAGTTCCTGTTGGCAGCTGCCCAACATTTCGCTCATATCACTTTCATCAGAGACTCACAAACACAGAGGTGTTTAATGGCCTCCGTTTTGCTCTCCGTTCTGTGTCTTTTTCCAGCCCACATTTGCACCATATGTGAGCTTTACCACTCAATAAATAGATTTAACCTTGGAAGCAACCGCCTGATTCCAAATATGCACCGTTACAAACAGTCTCATCTGTGCTTTGTGTGTTCTCTCAGCAACACTTACTCGGCTCTGTTTTCCATACCAGGAGCTGTAGATATTTCCACTGCTAATCGAGATCGTCAGGATGTAGAAGTTAGAGGGAAAGTGGAGCTCGATCTGCAACGTTGGTGCGTTTGGGTTAGGTGAAGTGTGCGAAGCGGGGAAAGGTCTGGTGTCATAAAGACCAAATTTACTACATCACATGATTGTATCAATTACTCTAAAATGGGGAGGCAAATAAGACAGTCAAGTGATGTGAGATCATGTTTTAAAGTCAAATTGACTTTAAAACGATCAGGAGAGGAGTCATAAACCGTAATAAGGCGTCGCGCTCATAAATGCGGAGCAGAGCGGGCGATGATCTCAACAGAAGCTATGCGAGCGTTTCACTCCAAGGATATACCCGCCGTGACTGCGCTCACAACATGGGGTCTGCTACACAAGTCATGTGACTGTCTACAAGTGATTAGGTTTCACTCAGAAATGTATTCGCTTTCTGCAGTTGTCTGCAGGCAATCATGCATCCATCCCCACGATAGAAATAGTGGGTGCTGATTTCTTCTGACGTTTTTCTCACATTCCTCACCAGCAAGTGTTGATCTTCTTCTTCTTCTTCTTCTTCTTCTTCTTCTTCTTCTTCTTCTTCTTCTTCTTCTTCTTCAGCAGGTGGAAACAGATAAATAAAAAGATCATTCACTTCATGTAGACATATCAGACATTAATCTGCCACCTGATATGTTTCCAAACGGTGACCCATTGCCTCTCAACCCACCAGCACTGATTATGTTTTTACTCAAAGTGTGACCAGAAGGCAAAATGCTGACCATTTCACTTTGCAGGGCTTTGCATTTTCTCGTGTCACATAGTGTACTAATCCGGTAGTGATAAGTGGCACAAGCCATGCCAGAGACAGCTGCCTAGTATTTGGGTAGTATTAACAGCTGTGAACTTTAAGCGGGCAGTGACTCATGAGATTTGATGACAGTCCCGTAAGGGGTCCTTGGATCTTTCTTCTTTCGTCCACTTATAGCAGTATACACACAACATCCTGGGAACAGAGCCACGTACGTGAGATCATGGGTAAAGATGGTCCTGGTCTGAGCTCTTTTTTTTTTTTAAATATAAATGTTATTGCTAACCAGTGTTGGGCTTTGATGCACTACTTAAGTATGCATTACTTTTTGTAAGTAGCAGTAAATAGTTACACTGCAGTGATTATTCCCAGTAATGCTCCTTTATCTTTGACATTTTGGGGGGTTGATTTGTTTGTTCTTCCCGGGAGTTTGACGGATCTTAGTTTTGTTTGTGCTGGAAGGGTGGGAATGCAAATAGACACCACTAGATGAGGGAAAATTAAACTAGTGGTAACTCCAAACTCTTGTTTTACATGCTGTGTGCTTAACTTAACTTATCAGTAATATGCAATTAGAAATGTATAGCTTAACATAGTTTAAAAAAAAAAAAAAACTGCCCATGAAACTTATTGAAGACCACACTGGTAATTTTGCATGTTTTAGTCTAGTTACTAAAAGTTAGCTCGTGCAAATCAAATCCTCATGCAAAGCATTTTGATGTGATGGATTGACTGTGATGGACTACACAATTTAAGAGTCCCTTGTTGAACGACCTAGTGGAACTGAATGGAAACACACAGGCATCATGAGATAGATGGAGTAAAAAAAAACACCAAAACATCTCAAATTATTTGCCGCCTTTCCTCGAGTTAGTTGAGGAAATTGATATTTATGTTTGTACGTTAAGTACAGAGCCTGAGCCACAGGGCGATTAGCCTCGCTTAGCATAATAACTGGAAGCGGGAGGAAACAGCTAGCTCACTAATTAATACGTTGTAACTACGCTTGTTTAATGTGAACTCAAAAACAAATGTTCATTCATTCGTTCGTCTTCCACAACCGCTTTTTTACTTATCGGGGTCGCCGAGGGCTGGAGCCATTCCCATACACGCCGCCTGAGAGGCAGGAAACAGGATGACAATTTGTAGCTTTGGGGGGGGGAGTGTCTCAGCGTCTGAGCGTACCAGTGTCCTGATGGAGAGAACAGAAAGAGAAAATCCATCCACCAGCACTTCTGTGCAGTCACTTTGCACAGCTGTTGTCGACAAAGAGAGAGCTAGAGCACATAGCTCTGCCTTAAACCACAAACTGGTGTTTGGATGTTACTGTTTGTGTACAGATATTTTAAAAAAAGAGAGAGAGAGACAACGTGTGGTTGATTAGTGAGGTTAGTAGTCCAGTGTTTTCGCTTGGCTAGCTAATCGCCTCCTGGCTGTTTGTCCTGCACTCGCAGATGAGAGTGGTATTGATCTTTTCGTCTAACTCTTGGAAGGACAGCAGCTACAGCAAATATGTTTCATAAAATGTAGCTCTCCCCTTAGCTCGCCCTTCCCCCCTTTTCTCCCTCTTTTGTTTCAACTATTTGCATGTACATGCAGACAAATACAAACATGCTAGTTCCAACCTGTCATTACCATCAGTTTGCAGAGGTCAGGGTTAAAAGGTGATGGCTTCATGCCTCAAGATGATATCCTTTCTGTTTATGTAAAAGAGAACACACACACACACACACACACACACACACACACACACACACACCCTTGCCCCATTAGTACTCACATGAGGTTTGGCATCAACTCATGAAGGTCAGTTTTCAAACTTATTTTGGTAATAACGTTTTCACGCACGCTCTTTTTTCATGTAACCAAGCTTTGCATTCATACATGTGTAAACAAATCATGTGATTTAATATGTGGCCTGTGATTCCCACGTGCTTGACAACACATGAAAAGAAGAGCAGAAATTACAGGATAAAGTAATAAATCCCCACAGGCCACAGACGGGACAACTGCTGCACTATTTGTGACCAGCAACCAAATATAACAGTGAGGTCACATGGAGTGGAAATAGATAACACCACCCAATGAGAGGCCGGCGTGAGTGTTCTCTACTTCCATCATGGACGCCCAAAGGATGATCTTGACCAGAGAAAATTTGTGATTGCTGACCAGACCTAGTATTTCTTATCTTCTTATGTAAACAACAAAATGCATGTTGCTACCAGTGCAAACAGACACCTTTTCCTCTGAGCTCCGTTACGCCACCCTGTACCTCAGAAGTGAATACTTCTCAACGGAAGCAAGTGCTGGTTGGCTAATGTCTTGTGTATCACATCAGCTAACATAGATTTCAACACGCAGAACACAAAAACAACTCACACACACCCTGCACAGCCATAAATACACACGACACAATGATGCTGAGGTTTACTTGTTGCCAGGACCAAGATGTTTAGTGGCAGAAAAAGAAACATTTGCAGCGTTAGACATCAATCAAAAGGAAAAAGGAAATCAAGCTGCTGATAATTAAATGACTTTTTCCTACATCAGTCTGTCTTGATGTCGTACTTTAGTTCCTCAATGATTATTTTTCTTTTACAATAGGTAAGTTTGACTCAGTTACTCCAACGTTTCTTGGTTAACTCTAACATTTTGGTCCAACTTATCAATAAATTTGAGACATATTCATGATGGAGTAAGCTCTATGCATTTGCATTCCTGCGAAAGACTGTAACATGGTGACATTTTACAGCTAATGGCCACTCCCTATTGCACCATTAAAAAAATAGTGTGAACACATTTTGACTTGTGCAAGCTTTAGCTGTCTGATGCTTTGTACTGATATCAGAAAACAAAAAGGAAATCGTCATCGAACGCCTAAAAAACAGATAACGCGGACCAAAAAGCAACAAACAGCTGCGGCAGCAGACTGAAGGGTGAGTCTGTAAATTATGATTGTAATGCACATTTAAAAATGTAGAGAAAAAAAATGGGAAAATATGTAATATTTAATTTACTCCACAGCTCCTCCAAAGCTCAAGAATGACTTTGATCTATTCGCTGGTTCTCTGCTTCTTTTTTATGGCCAGGAGTTGCCATCAAGGTTTGACTGAGTGAATGAATGAATGAATTTTAAACTACTGCAAATATAAATAAATAATTCATTAAGTGGATTTTTGGAAACTTTAGTAATCTTGCTTTCTTTGGCAGAAACTCCAAACGACGCAGAGTTTTCAATCAATGTCATAGCAAACACTGAAGTGGAATTCGGCAGCTGCATTTGGATCGAAGTTAGTTTCACCTATCCAATAAACAAAGTTAAATTCCCATATAGATTGATTTTGTTCAGAGAAGATCCAGAAAACATAATCAAAAGCGAAGTTTACTATAGAGATAAAGTGGCAGACAACGTGTTTTTGATGAGGGGATTACCACCTGGAACGTATGAATACGGCTTCAAACTGGAATGGGAAAGTAATCAGTATATTTTTCCAGAGAGGGTTCGGATTTCAGTTTCTGGTGAGTAACAAATCTTGTTGTGATATGTTAAAACTTCAGGTGTGCTGCTCCTGATTGATTGTGTTTGTTGGCAGCACCAACACAGAAACCAACTGTGATGGATTTAACCATGGAGGAGGGACAAACTGCCCCTCTGCAATGTGAGGCGCCACTCTTATGCTTTTATACAACCAAAATGTACTTCAAATGGACGACAGCTAATGGATCTGTGATAGTGCATGAGAATCACGGAGACGATAAACTGATTGTACACCTCACCGCTAAAGCAGAAGACCACAACACCAAGGTCACGTGTGTGGTGGAATATAATGACACCACCATTGAAAAGACTGTCACCTTAACTGTGAAATGTAAGTACACTGCAGTGTTTCATTTAAGTCATATGAAATACAACCTTCCAGTGTTCATCTTTCTTTCTTTCTTTCTTTTAGTCGCACCCAAAATCCTAAGTGGTTCCCATTGCACTGTTGAAGGAGGGCTCCTGCTCTGCGTGTGCATCAGTCAAGGGAATCCCCTGCCGCCGATCACATGGCCTGTGGCCTCTCTCACAGACTTCTCAGTCACCAGCTCCAGCAGCATCCAAACAGTGCACAGCGTCATCACCATGCCTGCTGCCGACCACTACAGCGCCATCACTTGCATCAGCACGAATCATCTGGGTCGGGCTAGGATGGACATTCCACTTCAAAACCACACGGAGACTGAGTGTGAGACAGCAAGTGTTTGTTTCATCTGTTTAAGTTATTGCTACATTTTTTTAAATATTAAAATGACCATTACGATGAAACTGACGGATCTGACGATCAGATTCCTTCATACCAGCACATATTTGCTTGAAAGTGACATTTTGGTTTAGATTTCGATTAGAGTGGAAATTGTTTTAATGGAGTTCAAACCATGTGAATTCTTTTTAGATGGCTTGAAATCGAACCCCCTGCCTGATGCAGTCCATCCCTGGATAATCGCTGGTGTGTCTTTAAGCCTGAACCTGGTCCTACTCGCCATCCTGATCACTCACAACTGGTAAGAACGTGAAACACATAATGCTGTAAACAACAAACAAATACGTTTTTAGTTTAATTTAATTTATAGTTAGCACATCCCCAATCTAAATATCGCCACTCTGACCTGTCCCTGACCCTTCTTCTAGACTTCCTCTATTTACACATTAACCCGGACTTTAACTTACCCGACTTTAGCAACATAGTCATATTAGAGAAGTGAAAAATAGAAGATGTGAGGAGTAGAAACTCATGTACACATCTTATGATTTAAGACATTTGAAACACAGTATAAAACTAATTTTTATGACAATTTTATTTATATTTCTTCAGCATTTGCAGGGGTAAAGGTCAAGAGAAGGAATGTGGTGAAGATATGGACACTTATGCTTCCCTGAACCTGGCAGCTGTTGAACAACCCTATAGTGTTATTACGCCACGGACCAGATGAATTCTGGATCCTTCATGTCATGTTTGTTACTTCATTTTAATCCTCCGGTTTTATTGTTTTCTATCTTGTTTTTGCTGTTGAAATCTGTGAACTACATGTGCTTGTACATTACTTTGACACTAGCCAGATCATTTACAGCCCAGTCACCGGGGTGCATTTACACTGTTTTACAGTGCAGTTTATGTGTTGTATTAAATTAAAAAAAGAAGTGTGGAAATAAGGTGTGATGTAGTTTTGAGACATATACAATTGCTTAACAGTGAACACATGGCACCGGGGATGTGCACACAAAGCCCGAGGGGCAGTAATTCAACTATAAAAAGCTGCAAAGTGACTACAGCCAAAAAAATAGCCCGGGCCGAGGTGAGCTGATTGTGACTGTAAATGAAACGGCAGCCAAAGCCGCAGCTTTTATTTTCTATCCCAAAATAATGAAGAAAATGAAATACAATTCTTAAATTATGAAATGAAATGTGTCGTCGATATCGGCAGTCATCGGTTTCACGGCCTTTTCGAAAGATGTATGTGACGACGGGGAATTAATGGAGGCCACCGGCTGTACGTCAGGCATGGCACGGCAGATCATTTGTAGGCTTTAACAGTGTCAATCTGTCTAAAGCAGGGCTCATCCTTTTACACACCCACTGAGCTCACTGCTATTCTGCACTCTCACAAAGGGTCCTTCTGCTTTTCGCCTCATTTCATTCCCTAACAGCAGGATTAGGCTGTCGTAGCAGAGAGGTGTTGTGCACACACACTCTCTCTCACACACACACGGTCAGAAAATGTATTACCCTGAAACCATGCAGCAGTAGTATGACATTTTGGTAAATATTCTTATTTTGCTTTGCTTTAGAAGAGTAGAGTGATTCAACTCTCATGCCTATCTATTAAATATGTATCGTAGCTTAGCATAAAGACAATAAAAGAGTGTAAACAGGAGAGCCTCTGCCTCTGTCTTATTTATTGTCTGTACAAAATACAAAAAAGTGAAACTATTTCTTCAGTTAAACCCAAACTTTACCTCTATTTCCAAACACCAAGCCTAATCCTAATCATAATACTAGACCACAAGCATAATCCCAGTGGAAATCCTAGCCTTGAAGATAATCTCTGTCCTAGAAATAATCCATCATTGACTTGTCACTGTCTTGCTTGTGTTGTGAGTGTTTTGGTTCTTACAAAGACACACACACACACACACACACAAAACACTGTGTCCAATCTCTGCTTGAGCTGGCTCTATCAAAGGAGGGTTTCAGTGTGCCGAGGTGTCCCTTGATGAAGACCTGGTTCTCCCCGAGTGAAGGATGGCAGCTCTCGGAGGGCCCAGGGAACTTTCAGCCACCGATAACCTGGCTGAAGAGATACTGGGACATCTAAAATTAGTGTTGTCAGAATGCTCCTCGATAGTAAATCTTGAGATTTCACACTGCGCACTGACGGTCACTTTGTTCAGGTCCCGCCGCTGCTCTGTGAGTACAGTGTGTGTACCAGTTGGATTGCCACCACACCATTCACCCCAGCAGCAGCAGCAATGGTTTGTGCACAGTGATGATATAGGTACAAATCTGTCTTTTGAATAAACTGTGTGAACATATTGCCCCGTTACTCACCAAGCCATGGAGGTATGGTGGGTCATCCGCTAACTGGATGGTCGGTGCTTCGATCCCTCTGCTCTTCCAGTCTGCAGGTTGGTGTCCTTTGGCAAGATACCGAACCCCCAAATTGCTCCCAAAGGCCTCGCTGCTGTGAAGTTGGGCATTTCGAGGGATTACAGTTTTCTGGCACTTCCAAGTTGGCTTCATTTCCCAGCCACGGAGGTTGCCGCTTGAATTTTGCACACCATTAGTGTATGCGTAAGTCTAGAGGGATTTATTTTCCCCTTCAAATAATTTCATTTAACTACATGTGGCACAATGGTAAAAGTGCCAAGGTGTAATGTAACAAAAGAGAAAAAAATAGAGAAATAGATAGAGATCATCAACTAGTTTCCGGCCCCGACTATACAGCGAAGGCTGAGCAAATGTCACTTTGTGGTGTGACCACCGTTTTGGACAGACATTTAAGTAACGGCGGCTTTGTCATGCTACTGAATAGGAGACTGTTTTCATGCAATACCTTTTTTCACAGCAGACATTCAAGTAGGAAAAGCACAGGTGGAACTAACAGCGCTGGCTTCCACCTATTCAAGTGTCTCAGTAAGCCATGACAGTGAGGCTGCTTACACAATACAAGGGCTCTGAAACTGGACGAACTAAAATGGAATTCAGCCATCATTCACTGTGATTACACATGCTGGTATATTTCTGATTTTGACATGACTTCAATGAAATATTTCATTATTTCCATCACATTTGTTGGGGGGGAAGCAACAGTGGCAATCAGACAGAGGAGATGGCTTTGCTAGATCTCAAAATCTGGTGGTCTGGTGTTACTGGGATTGGAAGTTTGTTGGTTACAGGCATCTCAAAATCTGCCTCTGTTCTTTTTGTTTCCTGACTTTAAAACTGAGACTACCTGCAGCCAAGAGGAAATGGGTGCAGCACCTGGTATCCGGCTGTCCACTTTCACCTTATCTTAAGATACATGTAGACATGCAGTCTCCGCAGATTATTTAATCATGTTATCTGTGTGTGTGTGTGTTTGTCTGCGGGTGTGTATGTATGCGTGCGTTGTCTTTGCGCAGTACAGATGTGTGTGATTTATGTTTGGTGCAACAAAGTCAAAATCTGACGCCAGATTATTGTTTGAGGCTACAATCTCAAACACAACTTCAAAAGACGCTGTGTGCACAAGTCTTATCTTGATCAAATACCGCTACAACGAAGACCTTAATTCTCTACGCGTTCATTTTGATTTTCAGTTCTATCAAGTCCCGTGATTTGATAAGAGATATGATTTGTCAAAAACCAAACAGCTATGAACGTGGAAATGTGCAAGTAGAAAGTACAGTAGATGCACAGTTTGGTAACATGAACCATTTGTCCTTTTTATTAAACAATCTTTTTATATTTCAAACACTTAATCCAAAACAGGCACTGAGAATTGAAAGTTTGAAACATTTTATCGTGACAAACCCACTCACGTCTGCCTCCAATGGAACACACTGTTCCATGCGGTATGCATGAGCTATGACCTTCAGCAGGTTCATGTCATCGGCGACTTACGGGAAAAAGTTCAGTACCTCCCTCTTCCCCACCACCTCCATCCATTCTCCGAGCAAAAGAGAAAAAAATTAAAAGAAAAAAAAAACTCAGAGGCCTGTTTCAAATCCAAAACTGTGTAAATCCTGTGGCATGAGTCCATGAAGCGGTCCTGGGGAGGAGGATAGTGTTTGGGGGGGGGGATTAGCCTCAGTCCAGGTGGTCTTCATTTAGCCCACTACCCCCATCAGGGGGCTGTGTGCTGCTGTAAGAGCTCAGCACGTGGTCATCACAGCTTCCACCCGGTCCATCCACCTCAACCCTTGCACATTCAGCGGCATCCACCTGAGGGCTGCAGCTCGGTAAAACACTTCCTATCATCTTTATTAAGCACGATTAGGTCCACGATGCACTGCAAGTCTCATCATGTTGTCTCTGTTTTGCAGAAATGTAGACAGTACAGTTACTTGACCTATAAACAAAGGAAAGGAACTAGAAGAGTAAAAAGGAGGCATAAAAGGAGACGTCGAGGACAGAGGAGAAGAACATAACAGTAATAATGATGAACTAAACACTGGACAAAGAAGACAAGCTCAGGTAAAACTTATCCAAATATGTCCTGCACTATACGTCTTCCCCACCTTCTTAAATGGGTGTTACAGGTATTGTCCCTCTGCTAGTTAAGAGTTTGAAGTTGTGTAAACAGGTCTAAATGGCAGGGAAGATCTGAAGATCTGAGAGAAACTCTGATCAAAGGCACCTTTACATCCGGTGTCAGCGCTCTACATTTGTGTGTGTGTGCGTGTGTGTGTCCCACAATGAGATGACAGACATAGATCTGTCTGGTGTGGTTCCTTCAGAGGCCCTGTTGCATTTTCGACAGCCTCTGTTTGCACAACACAAGCCTCGGAAAGCACGCTCACCTGCACCGAAGCTCGCACACAACTCCTCACGTGGACTCTTCCCGCTGGACTGAGGCCACCATATTGTGCTTAAAAGAAAAATCTATCGCTGAAGAAACACTGACAACAAACCAATAGGGATGGTGAATGTACAAATTACTCTGCTTAAGCTAACTGGACAAGTGGCATGTGAGTGATGGACAAATTCTCAGGTAAAAGCTTTGTGTGTTAAAGACACCTTTATCCACGACACCTCTTGAGCAAACAAAGACGGGGAGAGAAAAGAAAGAGGAAGGGTGAAAGAGAGAAAAGCCGGGGGGGTTGAGTTCAAGACAGCTTTCCTGCTCAGCAAGAACGGCCTTTGAAAATCCCTTTAACAAAAAGAAACGGGGCAAAGTAAATGTCTTTGCAGGAAGTCCAAACTCTGGAGCGCCTTTGCCGATTATTGTTCGAGGTGACATTGCATGAGAGCTCTTTTGGCTGGGCTGCTTCCATGCAGTCCAATCCCGAGGTAAAAGGACCACCCATTAGCATTGCCTGAAGAAATGCCCATTCAGTTTCGTTGCCTATTCACAGACCTGCCTGTCTCTCTGAGCTCGCTCCTGGCCAGGGATTGTGGCTGGGGAGTGGGGGGAGTGGCAGGGTTCCTAAAAGCAGAGATCCCGGCAATGAAGTCTGGTTGCCGTGGGCTGCTGAACGGGCCGGAGTCGAAGGGGTATCCTGCTGTGGGTAGAGCAGGCTTTGATTTGCCACTCAGCTCCACAGCCATGTCCCAGAACAATCGACAGCTAAAACCCCAGGGGCCAGGCTTGGTGAGAGGAAAGGTTAGCAGTAGGGTGGGCGCATGTTGTGCATGGTGGTGACAGTGACATTGACAATGACGGGGGGACAATGTGGCGGCAAGCAGCTGTGTGGGAGGTGACAGTGGGGTGAGGAGAGAGGTTGAGTATCGAGGGCCTCTGCTAACAAACTTCTTGGACTGGAGTGTTGGAGTGAAAGAAGCAGGCTTCACTTGTGGCCCAGCCGTCATTTTGCACTTCAGAGCTGGGTAACCATAGAAGGTGTGTGTTGAAGTAGTTGCATTTTGTGGGGTTTGTGTGTAACTACTGGAATCAAAAAGCCAGGCAAAAGGTCTAGCTGTATATGTCTGCTGCTTGGATATTAGTCGGTTAAAAGAGGATGTTTATGTCTGGCTTTGTCATTTTCTGTCATATGAGCGCTGTGGGGTTGAAGGGCAGTCTTGACAGAGTCCTCATGGCTCCAACAGATGGGAACGGGCCCACCTGAGTCCTGCCTCACGTGTCTGCTTCATATTACTGTTCCCAGTTTCTGACAATGTGGCTCACATTATGGGAAGCTGCACAGCACTGCGGTGAGATCGGAAATTGATTCAGATAGTGTGCATTGAAGGGAATGACCTAATTACTTGGCAATTCATCACTTGCAGCAACCTCCCCAAGAGCGATTCACAAATAGACCCCTGACTGTTTTAGTACATTTCATTGGGTGTCCCAAAAAATTGAATTTCCTTTAACAGATTAGAGAGCTTTGTGAGGTTTCCTCTCCCTCCAATACTTGGCATGAAGCCGAATTACCCTGTAGCTTTGTGTTACGATCCGTGCAGCCGAGAGCGTGGTTGGCCAAATCGTCTGACAACCTGAATGCACTTTGGTGATCAATACGACACCAGGAACAGGTCCCAAGGTAGCAGCCTAAGAAAACATGTATCCACAAGTGTGAATGAATACTGACTTCCACTTGCAACAACAACTGTCCCGTTACAGGATATCTTGGAAGCACAAAGCAGACCTAGCTTTGAACCACTTAAGCAAGGTCATAATTGGATCTGACAGAGATAATTCAATAGAGAATACTTTTCCATTCTCTATAGATTTCACTTTATAGCTACTTGATTGCACCAGCGCTCTGTATACCCTAAAGTTTCTCTTACAAGATGTGGACAGAATTGAACATCTACCATGAGATTATGACACATGCATTCAGATATGCACGCATATAGAACACATGCATGTTAACCAGACTCTGCAGAGGGAATATGAAACATGCAAGTTGCAGGAGAAAAGCTGCAGCACAACAACTCAGAGATTCGAGCGTGACTTCACCGAACCGCTGGGTCAGCAAGTGCGTGTGAAATAAGGTTCTGCATGGTGTCTTATGCGCTACATGCCAACGCAGCAGAAAAACCTCCCCCTTAAAAATAGCCAGTCTCATCCAGGAAGAGACTCCCAACACAGAACACCTCCCTTCTTCCTTGAGACTGATGGGGCCCAGAGAAAGAGCCCCCAGAATGCTGATAACTCCCCCCCCACCACCACCACCACCACCACCATTCACCGGCACTCTGGTTCATATTTTTGTGGAGGTCCATTGACTTTCTCCTTTTCAGTCTCCCTTTAATCCCTGGGTCTGTGTCCTCAGTGGCTCTCTACAGAGGGGCTATTATTCAAGGCCTTATTACTGCGCCCCTCGCGGCTTATCTCCTTCCTGGTGACAGTCTTTTCAAGCCTCTCCCTAATGACCTGGGGAAGCTCACATGCTCAACTTCCCAGGGCTGCGGGGCCCCGCTGATGTCAGAGGGGGTGGCCCCCACGCAGGGGCTCCTGGTCCTGCCAAAGAATAAGAGAGAGGCACGGAAAGGTCCTGCCGCAGCCGCAGACGCATCGCACATTCAAACTTTCCACACATCTGCTGTCTCCTTCTTGTCTTAGCGCAGGTGACAAAGCCAAGTCCAGCGCGCAGGGGGCTCCACGGAACCGTTCATTCTGATTAAAATGAGCTGGGCGGCGGTGTCAGAGCCTGTTTGGACCGGGTCGACGTGCTGCCTTTGTTTGTGATTTTGTTCATCATTATGATGGGATGAAACCAGAGCTTGTTGTGCTGCGTCAGGGTGATGTCAGACAGGGTTTTTTTAAAAAGTGTAAGACGGCAAACTTCAGAGAGACAAATCAAGCGATGTCATTTCATTAGCTAAAATATCCAAAGCTCATGTTTATATTCAAAAGTGGTCTGCTGGCACACACAGTGACACATTCGGTATCCTTAAGCCCTGATTAAACGTCCACTAAAGCCAACCATTCATCTTTGTCAAAACAAGCGAGGGGATTGAATTGCATTTATATGAGTGAAAGCTTTTCATTCTACTTACATGGAATTTCTTGTCCCAGTAAATCATGAGAATGGATCCCCAGATGGGATCTCTGTTTCTGTTCAGTCATACTAGATTGACTCCGACTCCCTTCAGCATGCCCAAAACATTGCGTTTACAATTGTACAGCAAATATCATGCATAGAGGCTATTGAGGGACAGAAAACTCCAGCTGTTTGCTGCCAAGCTTGGTCATTCACATGCAATTTAAAGTCACATGGATGCTATAGGAATCAGTGAGGAGGAATGAACTCTCTTTTAAGGACATTGTCAGTGTCCTACTGGTGCACCCTTTAATTATCACCCCCCCATCTCCCTGCTTAACCCCGTGGTGTCTTTGGAGAGGTTCGAAAAGGGAAATGGCTGTCTACGATTATACTTTCGTCTTAGATTAAACCTCCAGGATATAATAAGATGACTACAATTCAGCTCATCGGAGAGGGCAAGCCGCTGTCTGCTGCTGTATGCGGAAAACTTGGAAAATGTGACACAGGTGTCATCCTGCCTCCTCATATGGCAAAGCAGGCTTGTCGCCCTGAGGCCAGTGGGAAAGCGCTTAGCGCTTATGTTTCTGAATCATAAACTACTTAAGGCTTTGAGAAAACATGTCGAACTGGCCCAATTAAGAAAGTAATGACTTTAGTGAGGCTATTTACAGGACAAAAAGCTGGAGACATGCCGGGCAAGCCCTGGAGGAGATAACGTAGTGTTCTGCTTGGTTTTGCCTGCACCCGCCTCCTTTTGCTCTTCCTTCCTATATCTGGTCAATCTTTAGAGCTGTGAAAAACTCTCTGTGAGTGTAGTATTAGACCTCTGAATGAGAAGGTACAGAGAGAAATACTTGTTTCATAAACTTTGGTCATCTTTTTGTTTTTTGGGCTATCAATCTGAGCAAAATAGAGCAAAATATATTAACAGTCAGACGATCTTGGATCTCTTAAGATCCAGGGTCCCCCAATTGGTACTTATTGATATTTACACATCTGAACAAATGACATAAGTCTTCTCTTTATTATGACACCAAAATGATCCAAGTAGACCTTGTAGTTGCAGAAATATACTCATTTTGGTTAAGTCCTTTTCGAGCAGAGGCCTAGAAAAGAGTCTGGGGCTTAAAATCCCTGGGTAAGAGACAACAAAGGTAAAAAATAAATAAATAAATAAAATCATGACATCCCTCTTAGTTTACTGTCTGACTTCCTGGTGCAACTTTGACCGACCAGACTTGTGAGAAAGTTTCCTGTAAGAAGAACTTGTGGAATCTTGCAAAGCTTTTTGGAGCCGAGCCACTGATGCCCTTTAACCCTTTACTTTGTGTTTTCGTTTGTTGCTTTTAGCAACGCCTAAGCCCGCTTTTAATTACCCCCAAAACACAAATCCTTCCACTTCCACTTACAAGGTTACTGAGGGGACAGAAGAATGTGCAGGTAACACAGTAAAAAAAAAGCACGCTGCAAGAACCTAACAGCAGCTCTAACCAAACGCGAAACCAAAGCTTCGACGTAGCATCTCGGCACTCGTGAAAAGTGAAGGATATTATACACTAAAATGATTGGAAATTCATTTACTGGTAAAGTCATTGTAGTCTTCTGCAAAATTACTTCAGCCCTGTGCATCAGCGAATGTATTAATGAGTCATACAAGAATATTACTGACTTCCCAATCCCATTTTCTAGCATTTGCAATGACAGTATTGCCAAGACATAAATGCCCTATAACTAATATTGTTTTACAAATAAAAAGGCTGTATAACAAGTAAGAAAACATGCTCAACATCTTGTTTTCAATGTATTTAGAACTTGTTTTGTTGATATGAAAAGTCTGAAGTGTTTTCTGTAAACAGACATATTAACACTGGTCATAAATGAATTGAAAGTTTGTGACATCTTAATCCAGTCAAGTCAGCACTATATCCTGAGATCAGACAGGCAGTCGTTCTGTCCTGTCCTCTGGGACAAACTTAACTCCTGTGGTTACGGATCCTGACAACTCGGTTGAGCTAAAAAAGACCCCAAGGACTGAGTTCCTGCGTGGTAACAGCTGGCATCAAAGGAAAAAGAGGGAAAAGGGGGCTCTGATAATAATGGAAAAGTGTTTTGACATCCAGGTTTAAGTAATTATTGGATTTAGATAAGAGGGGAATTCCATCCGATGTGAGGTAAAACAAACAAAACAGGAGATTGCAAATTATTCCACCAACAGCAGAAGTCCCACCGTAGCCCCGGGGTGGTGGAGCACACTCACATTACATCATGGATGTAGTCACACATGGAACAATGGAAAAATGCATGTTGGTACAGTGCTGTAGAGTCTTGTAGCCTCTCTGCAGGGTCAGCATCAGGGCAGAAGAGTTTAACAGTGCAGGAGACGAGTATCAGTGTTGTTGCATTTTTTTTTATCAGGTTAAATGAACGTTGAGTCTAAAGTAACGTTAGACGTGTAAAATGTTAGTCTGTAAACTAAAGCAGTGCAAGTGAATGAATATGTATCCATGCTCAACGCTCTGTTCCTGACACTAAACCAACTGTGACTCAACTTGTTCCACATCCTCTGCGTCTGTGTGTTCTCTAATTAGAAATGTTACTGCAAAATGTAACATGTAATCATGGCCTCGGAGGCACTGGTCTTTTTTTTTTTTTTTCAGATGCAGGTGGGGACAAATACAAATTCTATTAGAGAAAACTCTGAGTTTGAACATGCAGATGCACAGACCACATCGAGGACACGGCAGAAGCAAATACTGCAGATCGTGTGATTTACTCCCCTCGCCGCTGATATGAGGCTGTCTGCGCTGCAGTTTACCCACTCATCATTTTGCCAGTACTCTGCTTTCATGAACGCTGCCGGCCAGAGTTTGTTTGCTTTTATTCACCACATTCTATCCTTAGCCTAAAACATTCATTAATTAGTTTTGAGCCACATGATGACAACATAATAAGCTGCAAACATATTACATAATATAATGTTGCCATGGCAAAATATTAGCAAGTAATTCTCTATTTACACATCCAGAGCAACATTAATACTTGTGTTTCTGGCCATATAGAGAATGTAAGTCCAACATTCGATCAGATCTTAGCCATTTTGGTCTCTAACAACTCCTGAGGGAAATTATCTGGCTCTTTAACTGCTCCACTCCAGCTAATTGTTGACCTCGCCTTGTGTGCCGTTTAGTGTTGGTAAGATTGGACAGTCCATATATATTGTTTCTTTTGTATTTGTATTTGTTTTTAACTCTGCTGATGAGAGTAGTAAGGGAAAGAATCTTGGTAGAGCTGAGGTGAACTGCCGTGGAGGTAATTCTTTATGAGTTTGTCACTTTAAATGATTTAATTGCCTATGATGTTATATTGTAGAGATAAATCATGTTTTGCTCAGAGACAGAGATGTAGGTTACATGGGCTGCTTTTTTTGGTTCAGGTCTGGGTGACCCAAATACAGATAAGCAAGCCTTGTATATGCAAAGTTTATAGAGGATTCTCAAACAACTCAAAGCAGACTCACTCCCTCCACTCTTCTCATCTCTCCTAAACATTTTCTCTCCTCTTCTCATTTTCTGTGTATGTTTTTTGCTTCTTTTTGCTAATATCCAAACCGTTCCCAGTGACTTATCTTTCTTCTCCTAATAAATCAACGTGTATACCTCCAGTATGGCAGAGGGAGACAAAGTGCACGCCTTGACCTTTGACCTGGTGCTTACGGTCTGAAAGGACATCAGAGGTAATGACACCTCTTCAGACATCACAAGAAATCACAGCTATGTCACCCGCAGACGTTATTCCTCGCATACCAAGCAGCCCTCACACTCGTCCAAACTACAGAAACGCAGAGTAAGTAAACTTGCCAACGCCCCCCTTCCATCACACTTAAGATATATGACCCATAAAAGCCCTGGTGGGTATCTCTCTTCTTTTGGCATCTGTCTGAAACACCACAATTTGTCTTCCTTATCCCTGAGGACCTGTGCTGTGGTTATGTGTTTATGGAGAGAATAGCTTTACAACAGCCAGTAAGCATTCCCGGGTTTAGTGATGCACATCAATCACAATCTGTGCTGTGAGGCTGTTGCTGCATCCTGACATCTGCAGATTCTGATGAGACTCTCCCCAACAGCACTGTGTGTGTGTGTTTTTTTTTCTTAATTGACCATTTGCTAAACCCCTCTCCTGAAAAGTGAATGTCCAATCATCACTTTTCAAACAGTAATTCAGCACAGCAGGCCTCGCAGACTCTTGGATTTCGACACATGTCGAAGCGATGTCCGTGGGGCTGTAGTAAGAGCAGTGCTCTGCCTGCAAAGAGTCTTGGCGCGGTTTCTTTTTTTATAGCTTCTCCAAAACCAAACACACAACAGCAAAAATGTCAGGAGTGGTTTTAACAATGGATTTGTCACAGTGGACGTTGTCATTGTCTTTCTTCTACCTCTAACTCTTAACTGTCATTGTCAACAGTTTTCTTTTACTCATTGATGAATTTTAAAAAGTGTCCTGGTGCGTTTGTTGTTCGGCTGTGAGGCTTCCAGGTTTCTGGGACAACAAAAGAACGGACATATGTTCCCTACCTAGACTTGGTGCAGTTTTACCAGAGCACATGTGTTGCCTGGGAGGAGGCTCTGCCTTTAAGACAAATGTTAGGGGGAAAAACAGTGTGTGTGCCCATTAAATGCCAAAACATTACATGAAAGACTAGTATGATTGCCTGGAGTCTGTGCAAGATGTGCATCTGTGGTTTGTCTGCTCTAACCTGAGCTGTTTACTACCAACAGTAATAATGTTATCGTAGGTTATTTCCAAGGCCAAGAAGCACATCGCAGATAGCAGACCAAGACTGAATCCACATTAAATGAACCTCACCTTGGTATCTGGGATCTTTATCCAACATTAAACGTATTTTGCCCAGTTTAAGAATGACACAGGACTACAGCCTCACTGTGTGGAGGCACGCCTGTATTAGTATTAGTTCTCTTTAATCTAGATCTTACATTTCCCTAACATACTGCACTAGAGTAATTCAAGGCCTAACTAGCTCTACTTTGCAGTCGGCTTAGCGAGTGGTCAATAGTCATGGTCGACTTGAAACGTGGTTATCTGGAGCTCCATCTGACTCCCCCCCCCCCCCCCCCCTCTCTTGTTCCTTTTTTCCCCTCGCTGTAATAGATGCAGAGAAAAGTACGTGAGCAATGCACTACAGAGAGCAAACAACGTTATCCAACCTCCTCCAGACCTGGCTGCATGCATCCCCGATAGCATCTGTACTCTATCAATGACAGACAGGGTGTGGCATGGCAGATTCGAGGGGCTGGGACTGTGTGTATATATGTGTGTATATGCTGATGGATGTAGGGCAGTTCGTGGTGGTGGAGGCGGTGGGGGGGCTGCTGGACAAATACATCAGGTGATCTGTCAGGAAAGGAATGAAAATGACCGGCCGTAACCTTAGTTCACCTATACTTTTGGTGTTTTTGTGAATGGGACCAGTGTCGACGTCTGAGAGCGTGTGTCGAAACAACTTCTGGAAATAACCCCAAAGCATTCGAGGACACTTTTATACTCTGCCAAGATTTTTTAACTCAAACTAATCTCAGTTTTCAGTCAAAGGCAGCTGAACAAAACCAAATTCTGTAGTCCAACCTGTGTATTCTTGAAATCATTTGCATATCAGCTCTACTCTGGATTTGCTTCTCACCCAGCGACGGTCGTAATGATAATCCCAGGCCTGTAATCTCAGTTTCTCAACAGTGCCACGGCCTGTACTTGCAGTTCCCCTCCGTGGACTCGGTCTGACACTCGTCTTCGGCGAGCACTTCTGCCTCGGCTTTTGATCTACTCTTCAATTACACCATGTAGCAATCATCTCCACATCCCAAAGATGGTGATTGAAGTTAAAAGGATTCACACTGATAATTTACCAACACACACACGGCTATGTCAGGCAGCCACATTTCAGAAAGAGTGAATGAGTTTGCGAAGAGTTTACAACTTTGCTATTTTTTTTTTATCCTTTAATCTGTAATTGTAGATATTTATTTTTCCACTTCATTTCCGTGCCCTACAGTAGTACCTGTACTGGCCTACATGCTGTAACACACAAAGCTGGTTTATGATGATACTCTCAGGTTTACATGACAGCTAAGTACTCGGAAATGGGGCCCTTGTTCTGAACGTCCACAAACCACCCTTTATGTGACAGGTTTTTCCGAAGGTGCAAAGGTGAAGCATGAGTGACTTGAAATCTATTGGAAAAACTCGCTGTGTGTTTAACATACAGACACACATTCAACACATGACAGGATTAGCACCTTTGTGGGTTTTGTACAAAGATTACGAGGTGTGTTTCCATGTTCAACTTTAAAGGAAAACTATACAGTTTATTTACAACTTGATCGCTGAGAGAAGCTGTGGTGATCCATGTTCCATGGGATCTGCAGAACATTGTGAGTAAGAGCAGGTTTAAACAAGTTCAGTTAAACCAAATTAACCGAAGCACTAATAACACAGGTGTTCTTAACATATCTGCAACACCACTGTTAGTTGGCATCCCAAATCAGGTTTAAAATCTATATTCCAAGTGCACATACGTCTACCCAAAGGGTTCGAGAAATCTGGGCTTCTTTTGACGAGTGTATCTTTTGCATCTCTCAATATTCTGGTAGATATGAAGTTATTTAATTCTCCTCTGCAGCTTGCATTGGCTACGGGTGCTGTTTGAATCTGATTCAAGACACTGGTGCTTGTGCACTATACTGCAAATGGCTGAGGGCCATTTTACATCCAAAGAACACTCTGCTACTGCTGATCAGCTTCCTGCACCCTCATACACAGAGGCTCCAGCTACTGCTCAACAAAATCACAGCCAACAAAACAAGTTGTAAAGTTCTTTTACTTATATATAAAGTTAGAGCTAAAGGTTATACAGTTTGAGAAGTTTTTGAACAACAAAAGTGAAAATCTAAAAGAATAGATTCCCTAAATGCTCATGTTGGGGGGCAGCAGCAACAAATGTGCCATTTATTAGCAGACCTCTTATGCACAAATCTATCCTGTCCATCATTATTGTGCAGATTTATATTACACTTATCATAAAACACAGAATATACTGTATGTACACTGTTGTTTTATTGTTAATTTTAAGAGATGTTTACGGTAGATTCACAAAAATTCCAAATCAGATTTATGGAGTTACCTCGGATCTGATCTGAAGTTGTCTGGCAACGTGGGCCATTGCTTGCATGGCCACAAATCCATCCTGTTCACCACTGTTGTGCTGTTTAATCCATCCATCAGTCTGTGGTGGATGTGCTCAATCCTCCATATCATCCACAGCCACCATAACTCTGAGCTGTTCTTATTTATAGTTCACTAAACACTGATAAAAGATGAATCCAAAGGATTAGGATGATTCAGCATTTTAATTGTGTTTTATAAGGGCTTGCCGGGCATTTATCCCAAGTGTAATCAATGCACAACACAAAACATCTTTGGTTCTGGAGATCAGGAGGGAGGAATCGTATTATAAACACTGTCAATCTTTGCGATAATTAATGGAAACTTATTGTGTGTACCTCTGAGGGATGATTATCAGATTTATGACTTGACCACAAAAAGAACACAATGCTGGGTTGCTGGGTTGGGTGTAGCTGAAACTTGGATACTAATATTTTCTTTTGTATACCTGATATTTATTAAAATGGATTAAGCAAGTTTTAACAGAGAATATAACTGAAAAAGAGCGTACACGATAGGACTCCGCATTAAACTGATATTCCTGGATAATTTCCACATGAAAGTATTCCACATTGTATTTGTATTATTCAGCAACCCAAGAGCACGCAGACAAACCTTACCAAAAAAAGGTTACAGTGTATGTCAACGTGTCAGCACCTTTATTTGTCTTCTTCACTCTTTCCTTCGTATAGCCCTCAACCTCATCTATCAACATGTTGTAACAGGATTTCAAGGAAAAATGAGGAACAAATAAGGTGGAGCATTGTTTTATAGTCTGGAGAATAAACCACCTGTGGGGGTCTTTTGTCATTTGCAAGCTGAGAATATTCTTAAGACCTCAAAGTTGACGTCAAGACCTTCTTTGAAGTTTCAGAGACGCTTATCCAAAGATCGGAACAACCACCCCAATCGCCTTGGGTTATTTATCCACTAAAGTCAGTATTTTCAAGAGTATTACAGGTTGACAATACAAGGGGAAAACCAAGAAAGAGAGAGATCAGAAAACCTTAAACAAATTAGGAATTTGTAAACCATTAAAAAAAAAAAAATCTGCTTTTGTATGTAAGGCTCCGGCAGATTAGCGTCCCAGCCCACCTGGGGTTGATAGCCTCTTTCACATCTTAAAACTTCTCACAGAAAGTTCATCTTGAGGGTTTTGGCATTGCTCATGGAAAATTGCATGGCACAAGTATGAAAGAAAAGAGTCCAACTCAGATGTCAGTCACTTGACCCTTGACTCCTTGCTGGCCCTGGGCAGCCAATCATTGTCAAAGAGGAAACCTATAATCTTTCCTCTTAGAATGAAAAAAAAAAATAAATGAACTAACAAGCCTGTTCATTTTCTTCTAATCATCTATGCATTGAGGTTCCTACTTGGTTGTTAATGTCAGGGGAATGTTAGCAATTGCAACACATATGTTGCCGGCCCCTTTGTGGCTGTGAAGCTATGGATTAGCACTGACGAGCGTTGGATTACAGGGTCCCTGCTGGGATGTCAAAGGGCCACGCTGGCTCCTTTCACCTCCGCCCTTAGTGGAGCAAAGCATCAGTGGAAGGGGTTACCTACCATCAATGATTTGCTTCAGGAAGATCAGAAGGCCTTTTCAGCATTCAGGGTCACTATTGACCTGCAGCAGCCCCCCCATTCCCATGAATTACGCCCCAGTTATATTTTGGCAAGCCCACACAAAAGGTTCCCCCGTAGAAATCTGGATCCAAACAATGGAGGTTATAGAGGCTCAACGAGAACCACCACGCAGTTTGGAGCTTTGACTGCAGGAAAGTGAAGCAATGTGTAGCCAAAATTTAAAAGTCTTGTTATAGGTCAGATCCAAGTTTGTTGCAGAAAAATGAAAAAATATGACGGATGGAAACTATAAAAAAAATGAAACAACTGTTGATTAAAGTAAACACAAACTGCTATATTTGATTAAAACACACAGTATGTGTTTGCTGAAACAAAACCACCATTTGATTAAAATAATAACTCGGATATACAGTATCATTTATCATTCATTACAAGTTTGGCTAATGAGTGGGTGGGCAGCAAGCCAGGAAAGCTCTGTTGAAATCCAGACCAAAACTTTGACAAAATCAAATCAAAATGTTGAAACAAAAAAAAACAAAAAGCTGCTGTACACGAAGATGGAAACACGAGGACTGACGTCGACGCCTGTCTCTGGAGATGAGCATGGACAAATGACCGCTGGGCGTGGAAGCGAGGGTCATTTCCAAACGTTCAGACCAACTCTCATGTTGACAAGACGAGACAATTTCAACATTGTGCAAACCGAGCCGGAATCCACGTCAACTAACCAAAATTCTGACCTGATTTAGGGTCCCCAGTTTCAGGGGGGCAATGCAACTCTTGGAAATATGATAACCGCTTTGCTAACACAGGAAAACACCAAGGAAGTGCGGCAACACAAGAGAGCAACCGGCTTATATTACTGACTCGTCCAACAGCAACAAGCTCAGCGAGGAACTAGCAGTCAGCTGTTGGAAGTGAAAACAGATTGCTCAAAGATTTTGACTGACAGTCTGGTCTATGTCACGTGTTATACACATTACGTTACATGTCAAATAGCTGTTACTATCAGATCAAGTACTGAATAAAGAGAATTATTACATTTTGAATAAATGTATGAAGACACAATCATATTAAAATGCAATAAATTAACCTGCAAGTTTGTGTTCATGTGTCTCCTCCAGTTACATTCAGGTGCTTACGTGCACGCCTTTGCCTTGCATGACTCGTGGCTTTTTGCCAGACATCCCAGAATACGTCCAGCTAACAAGTAGCCTTCAAGCAGCAGAGATGCCACGGGAGGCCATTCTTTGTTGTTTTTTTTTTTTTTTTCTTTCCTCATGCTGGTGCGCTCGGCTGGACAGATAATTTGGGGATTGTGGCCAGAGATTTTTGAGGAAATATGAGAGGGCAACCTCCTGCAATCAGGCAGTGTCGGTGACCACTCGAGTGCAACACAACGACGAGCTGCCACTCAAGATGCCGCCAGATCATTCCTTAGAAGTAGACGCCTGATGAGCTGTGTCTGTGTGTGTGTGTGTGTGTGTGTGTGTGTGAGAGAGAGTGAGTGTTTCATAGGCCCGGTGAAAAGACTGGACAAGCAAACAGCTGCTACAGATTTTTTTTTTCTTTTCCTGGAAGTGCTGCAACCTTCCTCAGAAAAGAAATGAGGACTCAATTAAAACGTTGTGCTTTTAAACACCAAGATTACTTCTGCTTGTCACGTTGTCTCACATTAGCTCTGCATAAAACTACACTTCATTTTCCAAAAAATCTTTAATTTATTGTATCCGACTTGTTTGATCCGTATCCAGCTTTCTGCATGTTCAAGCATGTGTTAATGTGGGTCCATTACGAGCAGTTGTAAGCAACTACTGCCCTCTGTGTGCTACATAGGTAAGTACAGCCCCCCTTATGTGCTCTCCTTTGAACAAAATCAACATACTAAACCATGACACAGAGCGCTAGGGCTCTTATTGTAAACACGGCTGTAAAAGTTTCGACATCGCAGCAATAAAACACATTCAGAAACAAAAGGTATGCTGGTCGCTCTCAAGGCGGGGTTCCCTTCAAGAAGATACATTAAAACTGGCTCAACAGTTCCAGTCTGAGAGGAGACTCCCCGCCATGAATTCTCAATGTCCATCCGTGGCACACTGCTAAAGGCCTTGTATGGACAGGCAGTGGGCATACAGACATACATTGAAGCTCCTCTATTCGACCCTGATGCTGTGCCCATACCCCCCGTTGCTCCTCTCTGTCTCCCCGAGCGGGTCCTCCCATTCATTTGGCTCATTTGAATTCCAACACGGGAGACCTCTGATGCGCCGGGTGAACTGTTACACTACACGACAAGACTGCTAATTAATCACAGCCACTGTACGCATTGCCTTGTTGACTCGCGCGCATAAATCTGCCAGTATCCACCTAATGAGCTGGATGCACCTGTCTGGAGGCAGTAATTACTCAAAGCAGCACATGCGCATACATCAGAGGGCGCTCTGCCTCGCCGTTTTTTTATTTCAGGGCAACGGCTGATTACTTAAGCCTGAAGTGTTCAGCCTGAAAGGTGAGTATGCATTTCTCAGATTCAGTTCATGCAAAGACGCCGCAGTAGTAGCCTCCTTGTGGACTGGATTAAGCAACTTAAGTTGTGCAGTAAAGAACATTTTGGGAGGGTTCAAGTAACACTTTCAACCTGTTAAATGACTTTTTGCAACACTCTCAGCTCTGTGACACAAATGTAATGATAACAGATGAGAGGCGCAAACTGTGGCTAACAGCCTCCTCACCCCGCCTCCCCCTACTGTGTCTTGTAAAAGCTCTCGTCTCATCTGTCCTTGTTTACCATGGAGCTTTCCTGGACATCATATGACTTCCTCTGATCACTTCCTCCACCTGCAGAGTTTCTCCCTGGTGATTTAAGCCACTCTGGCATTTCTCCCGCCTCTGCCCTTGTTCCCAAACGACGGGGGACCTCTCTCTTTCTGCTCTCCCTCGCAATCCTTCCTCCCTCCTTTACTTCATCCCTTTCCTCCTCTTCTTCCCTCATACTTATTGTGTGTGCCCTCTTCTGCGTTTTCTGTTTTTCTTCCTCTTTTCCTCTTTTCCTTTCCTCACACATTCTCTCCTCCTTTCCTCCCTCCTCCCTCCCGCACATCGGCTCGTACCGTCTCCCAGCTCACCACGGGGAGAGCCCAGGGTTTTTGGCTCCGCTCCCCGTCTCTGCGTGAGAACTGTGCGCGCTGTTGTTGGGCTCCTGCCACTAAGGTTAGAGGAGTCATGCAGGAGACGATTAGGGGACTTCAAAGCATCTCCCGCGCACAGGTGTGAGGGCTATCCCACACCGGCAGATGCAGTGACACAAACGCACGAACATTAGAGCATTAAATATGAGAGGTCGGTGACTTGTGCTTGCAGATCCCCGTCAAACATGGAGCTCCTTTGATGGTCCCTCAGGCACCAGGCAATATCTTTACCTTGCAAATATTACACCCAATTGCTCGCCCCCCCTCTGGCTTGTACACACAGGAGAACAGAGGTGCAGCTACGCATACGTCACCTTCATTAAAATCACGCACACCTACAATTACACAAATCATTCGCCGCACTGAAACGCACCCACATAAATACACACACACACACACACACACACACACATCAAAACAAAATATGCTTCATGACAAACAACCGCTGATGAGCGCCCATCAGCTCATCAGCTCATAAATTCACAATTCTGTGTTTGTGGAAGCCTGTATCAAACGTCAGGAATAAAGAGGATACACACTCTTGGCCACCACAATTGCAGTAATGGCTCTCATTATACCGCTCCATACAAAATAACTTAATTGCAGTTTGTTTACACACGTGTTGACGTCTCCTTTTCATGTAATTCAGACCATGTGCGTGCATTGTCATGAGATATAAAAAGTCCATTAGGTTTATAACTCACTAAAGAATTACAAATGAGACTGTATGACGGAGGGTGTCGTGCTCAGTGTCATCCACCTAGCCTGAAGACATAGCGAATGACAGAGGAATCTCTCGGCTCAGATGGTCTTATGTTTATCGTTTGCGCTGACGATCAACTGAAACGATGCCCGGCGGTGAAGAGAGCGATACAGAAAGTCGTCTGTCATCATCGCGACTCGTCAGGATTTATCTCAGAATCGAATGTGACATGGAGGGATTGCTTTTGCGTGCGTTGTGGGTGATGCCTTTTTCTGTCATATTAGCGATAGCCATGTGCTTCGAGTCAATGTTTCCAAAAACTTCATACTGCTTGCCATATAACAATAACACATACCAATATTATTAAGACATTTTATCAGTTTTTAATTACATTTTGAAATTCTGTTTCTGTTTTCTGTTTCCAGACGACTTTGGGTAGTTTTCATACCAATATGTATCTTTCCGTGGTTTCTTTAATATATTACATTTGTTTGTCCAAATGATCTTTCTGCGTTCGACCTTCAAAACCTTTGACAACAATATCTATAGCTCATAAAATAATGTTCCTTCGTACAAAGGAGGGTTGACTATTGTGACCCATTCCTGGCTATGAATATTGCTCAGAGTTTTGAGGTAGCACCGTGGCACCGTGGATAGCAGGGAGAGTCAGACCAGACTGAAATATGTCAACGCTATCAGATGGATTGTTGTGCATTTGGCAAACATTCATGTCCCCTTCAGGATGAATCTCTGTGACCAGATACAAAACTAGTCACATGATTCACATGATTCCCTGCTGATGATAGTGATAGTTTGACAGTTTTGATGAAGCAGAGTTGTATTATGTACTTATGCACAGTCAGTGTGCTTCCTACAGTGGCTCCCAGTTTGGAGAAGCAGACAGAAGTCACGGCTTGGAAGTAGAGCAAAGGACTGGCGTGGACAGGGTCAGCAGAAAAATGTTCTTGCCACATAAAAAAAGGCCCACTGCTAACTTGTTGTCTTGCCGTCAGATGGCCCGACATTGTCTCAGCCATAGAACTCAAGTATTCCTACAGCTAAGCCCAGCTGTGCCACACATGGACAGCAAAGTAAAGCAATAACAATACGCTCACTGCAGCGTGTCATTTTTTCATGTGGCTAAAACTTGTCGCTGACTGCTGTCCACTGTCACACACTGACTCTGCATAAGTACCTCATACGACCCCAGTTCTAAACGCCCAAACTAACCATTTAAGTACGGTGTCACAGAGCCGCTGGCATTGTTATAGACTCATGTTTCGTGTGTCTGCTTGGTTTTATTTGATTTTTTTGTTGGGATTTCACTAAAATAAAATCTCAAGCTTAGATCTAAAGTAGAATATCCCTCACAATAACACACACACACACACACACACACCTAACAACTCATCACCCCACCCATCCAGCTAGACAGCCTGGCCCTGCAGTCCACATGGAACTGATCACAATTCAACAAACACAGTGTAAATAGCAACTAACACACCATAAACAGATCAAGCATTGCTAGTACACATACACAAAAAGGTAATCTAAGCACTTTAGAGCAAATGCTTCCATTTGTTTGCGAATTTGCCAATGCTGTTTGACAGTTTGGGTTTGATGAGGTTGTTTGTTTCATGCAGCTTGGAGGTTTTAAAGAGGACAATAAGTCTTAGAGGTTTTTCTCTTGTGGTGTGTTTGGTGTTGGATGCCAGCATGGCCAGTGGTTTTAGCTGAACCTGCTGACCTGCTCAGTGAGCAAACATACAGTGTTGTCCACCTCTTCTATTCAGCCACTCGTGGATCCACATCCATCGGGGTAAAATCAGATCAGGCAACTGATGCCAACGGAAAGAGAGAAAGGGAGGAAGAAAGGGGGGGGGGGGGGCGATGATGATGGAGCAACAAATCCACAATCCACAAAAAAGGGCAAAATCAAAGCGGACATCTTTTGTACAATAACTACCACAATTGTTCTGTTTGTTGCTTTTAGCAAAATCACTAAAACAGTTGCCTGCTGACAGCACAATGACAGCAAGTCCAGGGAGAACTCAGTGTCCACTTTGTCCTCCTCAGAGTCATTAAAGAAGTATCCATGTATAACTGTTCAGTCAGTCTATGATCAGCACCCAGGTATGTGATGTTATGTGTAATATACAGGCACTAGCAAGCAGGAAGACGCACTCATGGAGCAGTTTTAATCTCGGGTTCAGATTGACTTTAGGTAACTACTACACATCTGTAATAAAAACACCAACTATGCAACAATTTAGAGTGACGTCAACATATTTTCTAGCATGTATATATAGCACCGCATTACATTGTCTGCATTGGAAGAGCACCTTGGAGCTGTGGTTCCTAGACATTTTGACCCCTGGCCCTGTGACCCCTGAAAAAAAAAGGCAAAGTCTCCTCATCGTGACTCCTCATCAGAGGTCACAGCATTAGTGTGGACATTAGCTGTAAGCAAGAATTACTCTGCAGTCCTGGATTGTTTAATGTGTTGTTAAAAGGGTCTAATATTTCACAACAAGGGGGCAAATATAGGGGTCAATATATATATATAACAATTGTTTTCATGTTGGACATGTTGTGTATCATGTTGTGACCCCTCAGACTTCCTTTGGGATCCATCTGGAAGCCCACTATCCCCAGGTTTGGAATCACTTCCCTAGTGGCTACTTTATCACATTTTCTCCACTAAAAGTCACTCCAGAGGGCACTTTATCACGCTTTGTCCACCAGAAAGGCATCCTAGAGGGCACGAGAGGACACTTATATCATATTTTATCTATAATAGCATTGCAGAGGGAGCGCGCAAACGTGGGAATACCAAGGGGGTGATTTTTTGCTTCCACAGTGGGATAATGCTTCTTTTCCTTTGAGAGAAGTCCTGAATCCCTCCTGCACCATTGCAGGTATAATAAATAATAAACAAGACTTGCATACATAGCCACTACACTACAAATGATTGTAGGTGCTAGAGTAGATGTGCAAGCCCGCAATCTGAACGTTTTTTTCCCTCGATTCTTCAAAATTCTTGAACTGTGTCAATTAAAATCTTTTTCTGAATAGTACGAGCAGTTATTGCAAAGTTAATTATTAATTATTTCCGTCTTTAGCAATGCCAGGTTGCAGCAGGAACATGACAAACATCATAAAATTGCGTAAACATTGGACCAAGCAACCAAAACGCTCCAGCAGCATTCATGTTAAGAAATTAAACCTTTGCTAAGATCTGTATAAATAGAAAGATATCTAAAGAGTAAAACATTCAAATAATTTGTTTCCATGCAAGAGAAATGGAACGACAAATAGAGATAGACAGAGAGATAAAAATCATTTGATAAATTATACTTTTCTATAATGAAAAATGAACAAGAAGTGTGACTTTTCTTTTTAAATATCGCCTTTTGGGACTTTATGATTAGAAATATTCCAATAATTCAAATAAACAAACAGGTTGGAAGCAGCGGGTTCTCCTTATTGTCCACTAGAGGGCGCTGTCACACTGTCAGCATGCGTGTGTGTGTGTGTGTCACACTTTCTGCTCCTTCGTGTGTAACTAAAGAACAGAAACATGAACACACGTGTTGGATAAATCATCCATGAGATGAGCCGTGCTCGGGGGTCTCACCTGGGTCTCTCAGAGCCGCTGTCACTGCTCGCATTCGGATTTCCGCATTGAAGGTGGAGACTCACTCACATGCTGTGTTACGTTTGGGGAAGTTGCTCAATATGGGAAAGTACAGACTTCACTGAGCGCTTCGTTCATCTTCTCCGTTTTTATGGGTTTACTCAATGGGGAGACAATAAACACCCATGACGGCGTTGTAAATTGTACATGTCACATGACAGATTAAATCTACTCAGTCAGTTCGCGTCAGCGTTTTCTCGGTATCATGAATAATTCAATAACTTCCGCTACTTACATTCGTAACCTCAGTTATAGTGTACGTCGCGAGCTGTCCGACTATTTGGACTCGCAGGACAATTGGAAAGACGTTATTGTGTCCATACGGAAGCCGAGTGGAGACTTCAGGTACACTCAGCATCATGTGAGGTGAGCGATTGTAGCTGGTGGCCTGCCTGTTGTCATTTGCTGTTTTATTGTTTTAAAGATGGGCCATCATGCTTTAACACTGTCTGTCTCTCTGTCTGTCTGTCTGTCTGTCTGCCTGTCTGTCTTGCAGGAGGTTTGAAGGCCTTGTTGCACAGGGTAAAAGCCCCACAGTGGAGCTGCTGGCTGACTGGGGGACCACCAACTGCACAGTGGGTGACCTTGTGGACATTTTGAAGAGTCACAAGTTGCTGGCTGCTGCTAATGTTCTGTTACCTGGTATGATTAAAAAAAAGCAAACAAAAAAACAGTATGATAATCTCAGATTACAACCCTATCTGCAAGTTATAGGTTCTCATAACTCACACTAAACCCTGCATCGTCCTCAAAACACTGCATCTGTTTGCTTCTTATACAGAGCTTTATATCCTGCCGATCATAACTGAACTTATGTCAACACTCTTTCCATATAGAGCAGGTCGAGACCTAATGTCATTATGTAATATTATCTACAGAGACTCAACAATCCCAACCATGAGAAAGCAACTTAGTAACAGTAGGAAAGAAAGCTTCCTTTATAGAGGCAGAATCCAGCTCATGATGGGCGTCCTGAGTGTCCAAACTCTGGGTGGGTTCTTCCACAGTCCAAACACATGCACTTC
Source organism: Nibea coibor (assembly GCA_023373845.1). Taxonomy (NCBI): domain Eukaryota; kingdom Metazoa; phylum Chordata; class Actinopteri; family Sciaenidae; genus Nibea; species Nibea coibor. The sequence goes on from CM041721.1 coordinate 21,059,007, forward strand.
ATAGGTTGATCAGGGACTCTAAATTGCCTGCAGGTGTGAATGTGAGTGTGAATGGTTGTTTGTCTCTACGTGCCCTGTGATAAGCTGGCAACTTGTCCAGGGTGTACCCGCCTCTCGCCCAAGCTGAGGTAGGCTCCAGCCCCACAGATGATGGATGGATGGACATTATTATTATTATATGTCAAGGGCAATGTGCCACTAGTGGACATACAGTGAAAAAACATACAGATACTGAAAATCAACAAATATGAAACAGAGACGAATGAAACAGCCATTTTTATTGGATTGAGACCTTCACTCGCTTTCTTACCGCACCATGTCAAGTCAAATTTTATTTATATCACTGCAAATTACAAATCTCAGTGTCCTGCAGAGGTTTTACAATCTGTATAGTGTAAACACCCGCTGTTAGATGGGATAATTTTGCAACTATCTGTCCAGGAGGGCATAACAACAGAACAATCTCAGGTGTTGCCAGGTGCGTCATACCTCCTCTCCACTGAGGACAGGCCACATGAAGATAAACTCGCACACCTTGGAAACGTGGGAAGAGAAAGGGGGTTAGATAAATGTTGCTGGTTATCAACTAGATCACTTATTTTGACGTCTTCTTGCTCTGTCCTCACACAGTGGCAGAGGACATCCCGTCAGAGTCACCCCAAGTGTCTTCAGCAGCAGGAACATACAGCACCCTCCCAACTATGGTACTGGAGGCCACAGAAACACTGCCATCACCACCAGCACCACCTGCCACCACTGCTCTGAAGACACAGATTCTACCGGACAGTAGTGAAACGAGTCACACAGGTGGACTGCGCTTCTTTATTTTTTTAACAAATCAAGTTATGTGACACATATCAAGAGTTTTGTGACTTAAGTTGACACAGTGGCCTGTAAAGAGGCCGGTAAGAAGTGAACTGCACAATATTTGGGTTAATCAAACATCTATTACTTTTAAATGAGCATTCAAATGTATCATAACCTAACATAACATAAATGCACCATACCGTATGTGTTACACTGTTTACCTTTAACATGCATGGTAATAGGACAGAGGCATGAACACAAGCAAAACAAAAACAAGAAGGTGGGAAGAATAGAACCAAACCAAATATCTAAATATATCTAAAAATATACAATAATGAATAAAACATTGTATAAATAATGATATAATGACAGTTTTGTTTTTGTCCTGATATCCACTGAAGCAGAATTGTAAGCGAAGCTGCTTCTTTGAAGAATTGTGATTTCACAAAACTGACCAGCAGGTAGCAGCAGTGTGGCCTTTTTAACCTGAACAAAAGTTCATACGACACGTTTCTCCCTGACCTTTGTTAGGTTTCTCCAGCTTCTTGTACAATGAGTTGATGAGGATTACAGGAAACTTTGATGACCGCCCCGTATCAGATGGCGGCAGCCGACTCGGAGAGGGAGGCTTTGGCACTGTATACAAAGGTCTCCTGAATGCCAGACCTGTCGCAGTGAAAAAACTGAATCCAGTAAGTGAAACTACTTTCAAGATCATCTCATATTTTCGAAGATGTTCTGAATCACCAACGCGAACGATCATCTCTTTTAGATGGACGACATCCCCCTGGAGGAGCTGCGAGTCCAGTTCAACCAAGAAATCCAAATTCTCCAAACGTACGTTTGGTCTTCGGTCTGTGTCCTTGTTTGAATTGCTCACAGACGCCTCACAACCATTAAGCCTTAATTTTATTAGCTGGGCTAGACAAGCTGCTCTGAAGGAGGCATCTTAATCAGAGTAATGGACCTTCAGAGAGAGAGAGAGCATTAAAGGGGGTTTTGGAAAAGCTGCACACCAACAAATTGCTTCAATTATTCTAATCACAACTTGGAGAATATTTGATTTGGAGATCTTGTAAACGTAAACACTTGTCACTGTTTTGTGCAGTCTGTGTTTTTTCAGTGGGGACAGTGCCAGAAACTGACACATCAGAGCGCTGTACAGTGAAATCAAACTGTGGATGACACAGAGGAGCCTACATGCGTTAAGAGATCAGTCTGAGATTTGAGAAACACTCACTATGTGTCTGTTTAACGCGCGTATGCACCTTTTGAGAGAAGTGACAACACATGCTTCCTCCATACTCATGGGTGTCACTGCTGCAGCCTTGGTCTGTTATGACCAGCAAATAAGCACATTTCCTGAAATGTTAAACCCCAGCATAGGTTACCATAATGACTCATATATGCAAACGCTTTGGTTTGACAACAGGTTGAAACATGAAAACTTGGTTGACATGGTTGGATTTTCCTGTGACGGATGGTACCCGTGTTTGGTGTACGCCTTAATGGCCAATGGTTCTTTGCTCGACCGGCTAGCCTGCATGGTAAGCGTCATTTATACACACTCATGTACTCTGCTTTCCAGTACTGGTGCATTTACAGATAAAGACATAATTTAACTGTATGTTTTTTTTTGTCCTATTAGCAGGGAACTCCTCCACTGTCCTGGCGACAGAGATGCTCGATAGCCGAAGGGACAGCAAGAGGCTTGGACTATCTGCACAGCAACCATCATGTCCACAGAGATATCAAAAGGTACATAAAGTGAAGTCCGTCCTCATCATTAATTGATGGAATAGTTTTTTGACTTCATTTAGAGTTCACAGGACTACCTCATAAATGCGTCCAAGAGGCATTAAAGATGGGTTCAAATCCACTTGCTCAAATCTGTCAGATGTGATCAGATCTGAAAAATTAAGCTACACCAGTGGTTGGTTAGCATAGTTTAGGATAGAGACTCAAAATAGGATAGCTGTTGTTCATTTCTGCTAAGCTAAGCTAAGCTAAGCTAAGCTGTGTCCTGTAAGTGCCGTTTCCAAAATGTTGAATTATTCCTGATAATAAGCTGCATTTTTAGGCTGTTGTACACCAAAACAAATATAGTTAGGTGAAGTGTCAGGCTAGCTCTTCCCCCCCGTTTTCAGTCTTTGTGCTAAGCTAAGCTAACTGTCCCCAGGTAGCTTCATAAACAGAGCTGTGAGCGTGGTATCAATCTCCTCATCTAACTCTCAGAAAGAGAGTTAGAGATTTGTTAATCAGCTTGCCTCACTCATAACCACAATAATCTCCGTTGCCTTGTTAGTGCAAACATCCTGTTGGACGAACAGTTTGTGGCAAAGATCTCAGACTTCGGGCTGACCAGAGCATCGGCTAAGCGGACATCGACGACCGTGATGACCGAGAGGATTGTGGGTACCAGTGCATACATGGCACCTGAGGCGCTAAGAGGAGAGATCACACCAAAATCTGACATCTTCAGCTTTGGAGTGGTACATGCACACACACAAACACGCACACAGATGGGGATCTTATGTCAGGAAACTGCAACTGTAATGTAAAATATGGAACACAGCTCAGCAGTTTACTTGAGTGCTAGGTTCTCCCAAACTACTGACACATACATAACTGCCGGACATAAACATCACAGTATACGTTTCTCTCCATTTGTGAAAATAGAGCTGTGTTTCATGTATCATCTATCATTATACCCTACTAAAGATTCAGAATCGGTTTAGGGGCACAGCTGTGCTGCATTAGTAGCTATAAATGTCAAACATATTACCCGCTGTATGACAGTGGTTGGGTGATTTATGAGATCAGCAGTGTATAAAACTGCCTGACCTTCAATATAGTGCAGTATATACAGCTTATATGTCTTATTAGGACAGCTGTGGAAACACTACAGTTTCTGTGAGCCTGCTTTGGCACATGGCGAGGTAATAAAGGTTTTCTGTCGTCCTGAGCCATGTGATTAACCCCATCTCTCTGCCATCTACAGGTGTTGTTGGAAATATTGTCTGGACTGCCGCCAGCCGATGAAAACCGTGAGACGCAGCTCTTGGTGAGCAGCACAAAAGAGGCTTTCACCGCGTATCTATCAAGCTGCAGTTTACGATTACAGCTTATTAAAGACTTTGCATTTAATTAGTAAGAACACGGTATCAGTTAGCGGTCATTAAAAAGTAATTGAAAGGATTTGAGACAGTTTCATCAGGCTAACTTGAAAACTCGAAGAGCGGTATTTTCCTTCAATCATGGCTTTTGAAGTTGGCTCCGCTCGTCTTTAACGTGATTTTCTCCCAACCCTCTCTCTCACCGTCCAGATGGAGGTGAGGTATGATATAGAAGATGAGGAAGAGGAGCTGACTTTGGAGGACTTCTTGGATAAAAAGATGGGAGCCTTGGACATGGGCCAGGTGGAGAGTGTCTACTCTTTGGCCTGTAATTGCCTCGAGGATAGGAAAAACAGACGGCCAGTCAGCAAACAGGTACAATAAGGAGAGACGGATATTAAGACGTATACTTTGAGCTTGTGTAACAAAACCAACCACGTCCTACTCTATCACTCAGTTTTCTGATATATGAAAGACTCAGTCATTTCTAAAAACAGCTGAGTATTCTAGTTTCTGGCTATTGTAACTCAAACAGGACAAATAGTGCATTTGTTTGAGGCTATTTTCAGCGCTGGATTTGGTGCACCGGTGAGGCAGCAGGATATGAGACAGATCAACTTAAAATAAACTACATTGCTCATGCTCATTATAATAAACTACACTCAGTATGTCTATGATGTGCTTTTCTTAATAATTTTTGGATAAAAACGGAGGTTTATGACACATTTTGGCTTCTCAGACTATATTTGTTGGGACGGATCAGTTCATTGTTGGTTTTAGTGTTTTTACAGGATGTGTTATCATCTGACTTAAACTGTAAGAGACTCAGCAGCTGCATGTCTGAAATATTGTCAAGAAATATATAAATGAGGCTGTGCTCTGTCTCTTAATTGAGCAATAACGCAAAAGCTGTTATGCTGTTGTTCCCATTTATCCATAATTAAGTGTAAGTACAGTTTATCGTTGACATGGATTCACTGACTGTGACAAATAAAACTGCAATAAAGAATTAGAGAGAAATAAACTCTGGGTTTGCTGCAGCTTTGGTAAGATTAGAAATTCCCATGTTTCCTGTAAGGAAATGATGAAGTACAAAAATACATATGGCTGCCTGTACAATTTAATATTCAATAATATTAATATCTGTCTCAACAGGTCCTCTTGGAGCTTCAAGGAGTCATGAAAAGCATTTCACTGGATTAAAGCGCAGGGGGTGAAGTGTAGCATCCCAGAGAAGACTTTCTGAGCACACACTGACAAATACATCCAGCAGATTTAGACAAATGAATGTTGTCTGTGACAAATGTATTCTTTCTTTCTCTGTAGCATTGAACTGTGTTTTTTTGTCAGAAACATGTAACTTAGTTTTTTACTGTGCAAGTATTACGGCTACTCTGCAGTGTGCTGTAATGGCTTTAAGTATTTTGTAAGGCTGTTACGTCAGTTCGATGGCATAATATCTTCAAAAAGCTGAAAACAGTTGTTCTAGCCGGTGTTTCTGTTGTGTATTTATTATGAAGACAAATGAATGAATGAAACAATGTATGATTTAAATATTTTTTTATTTTCTTCTTTAAAAGAAAGATTTGTAAGAAAACAAATAAGACCAAACATGATTTTTTTTCCTTTCTATTATAATGACACTGTATGAATATAAAGGGCTTTTCCCTTCGAACATGAGGTGAGCTTAGTAGTTTGCCTAATAATAATCAGTAGATCAGTGGATGTGGCAACATTTTGATCAAGGTAGAGTATTCCCTTTCCTATCCGGTTTCTTGGGTTCCCTATTGTTTGGGAGCCGGCAAAGTTTGAGTAGCTTCCTCTCAGTGAAATATGAGATGTGTTGATGTAATATTTCTGGAAGCCCCTTTTCTTTCTTTCCACTGTGATCCTCACCGACACGGACAATCACCAGAACAGACCAGACTGTTTCTTAATCATAGAGCATCACACAGCTACAATATGTACATTTACAGCACTTGCATAGAAAAATAAGTTTCTCAGCAGATGATTTTTTTTTCATGTAAACCACAGTTATATCAAAAAAGAAGTCAATTTTCCAATATAAAATGCACTGTTAAAATGAATCAATAGACACAAGTGGGATAATTATATCGTTTCTGCTTTGGAGCACCTTGTGCAAACAGTAGGAGACAAATGTTCAACACAATTAGACACAAAAACATTAATTGACACAGACTTAAGGAATGCAAGTTAAGAACTGGAGCATGTGAACTAAAAATGGGGGAATTTAATCATATTGGCGCAAGTTCACATTCATCGCACTGACATTTCTAAAGTCTTCGAGCTGGCAACAATGTAAAAACCTCAACTTTGACTTTGTTTGGGCCCCTTATTGGAAATTCATATGTGTGACTCTACTAACAGACATAAATATGCTTCCATTTGGCAAGCTACAAATGGAAACTCTGAAGTGTGTCATTGCTCAGTTATCCTTGGCGTGCATAGTTGGTCTCTGGTGAACTCTGTGGGAATTTGAAGTTGTCGTCTTATTCTTTTAAACAAGCGTGTCTCCCTCCCACCCCGTCAAAGGAATGTCGCACTGTGAACCGTGCTCGGGGGGGTGGAGGTGTTGGCCGGGCGTTGAGGTCTGTTTAATCTTCCTCATCTCTGTCTGTGGGTGGTCGGGTGATGCGGCGCCCACCCTTCTTCCCGGACGGGCCTTTGGGCTTGGCGAAGGCCTGCTTGTGTACATGCTGCTTGGGATGCACCTCCTCGTACAGGAAATCACTGGTTAGTTCGTCCCCATTGTCGATCTCCAACTGGGAAACAGGCAAAAAAAAACTGAGCAGATGACCTGCAGGATGCACTCGAGCAATAGTTGTTCCAGCTAATAAAATATTCCCTTAAAAACATGTTTTAAACTATTATCAGCTTCAAAAAGCTGCCTGTCTTGTGTTTTTCAAATTCACGATTTTTGTTCATTAACCAGTTCAGAGTGTAAAGATATTCAGTTTACTGTCATGTGTGACAAAGACAGGCAACACAACATGACATTTAAGAAGCTGGAATCATTCAAAATTTGGTATTTTTGCTTGAAAAAAGAACAGTTAGGTCAATTAACTTTCTATCGATCGACCAGTTGCTGCAACACCAGATCGGACCACATTCACAGCCCCCTTAATGTCGCCCCCTTGTTGAATGTTGGTTATTCGGTCATGAATATTTGATATTTTAGAGAATCACTAAAGATAAATTAAAAAGCTTTCAGCAGCTTACAGTTTGTGACAAACCTTCAAGGTTGCTTTGCTGCTGCTGACCATCGCCACGCTGGATTGTGTCTTACCTTTTTCTCAATCTCAATCTGGAGTTTGTTTTCCACCATGTCGACCAAGGGGTTTTTGCAGCTGGAGTAGAGCATCCTCTCTCGGATGCTACACTTGTACCCGGGCATAGAGTAGATGAAGACTGCGAAGGATGGGAGGAGAGGACACAAGTTAGGAGTTCGAACAACACGAGCGACGTCGCTGGCATCAATAAGGGGTGTGTCGGCTATTTGTTACGAGAGGATCTATTCACCTGTGGACTCTAAGTAGTCGCCTTCGTGTGAATGTTTGTAGAGGAAGAAGTGGTAGCGTGCAGAATCTGTGGGGATTCTCATTGGCAGATCTTTCACCTCCGTTGGCTCAGTGCTGCACAACCGAATCAGCTCCTGTTCAGCGTCTACTTGCTGTTGACAGAGGAAATAAAAAAAAGTTACCCTCAAAAGGTCGGAGGCTTGTGACCGGGAAGTCCCCACTTTGAATTCGACACCAATTAAAAAAAACCTGGACGGGGCAGTGAATAACAAACAGTAAATCTCACTCAGGTGTGTCTGTCGCTGGTGTACTGGAGTAAACCCTGAGCGGACAAATAGAATCAAACAGGCTGGTTTCTTGAAAAGCTTTAAGGATAACAAACACAAAGGGAACTGACAGAGAGCAACCACACCAGCCACAATTATTCCTTTGTACTTTGCTCTGATCTGATCTTGTGACGTGAACCCATCGAATTTCAATGAGAAGAACAAAGGCTTTTTGGATAAAATGAGTAACTCATTGTGTCGGTCGGCAAACACCTCCTGACCAAACACATCTGAATCTCTGCAAACATATATATACGGAGACAGAGGGCTGATTTTCTCATTCAAAATATTGATCTAGCGAAGGTCACCGACTCACCAGTTGTACGTAGTTGATTTTTTTGTCCCTATAACGTTCAAGTGCCGCAACAGCGTCTTGGTGAAGCGGGAAGGCCACTCCCTGCAGAGTCTGCTGCTTGGTTTCCGAACCGATGTCTGTCTTCACCTGAACGCACCACAAACACAAACACAAACACACCGCATGACCAAAGGCACTTCAGCTTTCAGAACACACTGCCTTAAACAAAAACTGTTATGTTTAATAAAATATTTGACTCTATGGAAATAAATAGAAATTTATGGGAACAGAGGGGAATAAACTAGAAATTTACACAATTGAATGTTGGCACTTAAGAGAGAACTTAACTTATAGATGGGAAAATATATTTAAGTGTTATAAAATAAACAGATTTCCCATTAATTCCCATACATTTCCAATTAGGAATACTAAAGGGCTGATACTTAAGTTCCCATGGAAAGTTTCTTGAAATTTACCATCTATTTGCAACTCTATATATGAGTACTTAAAAAAAGGGAGGCAGCAACACCCAAATAATTCATACGGTAACTAGGCACTGTCTCCATACACTCATACTTCCCATTGATGATTTCAGTATCATAACGGCTGGTGAATAAGAGAACAAACACTCGTCTTCAGTCATCAGAAAGTGAAAAGGTTCACGAGTGAAACAAGCGGCTTGAATTCTGAAGCATGATGATTACAAATGAGCTGCTTGTATCGGAAGTGACAAGACGCTTTGAAGGAATCACAGAAAACTATAAATGCTGGGAGTGTGATGGTGGTGGTGGTGGTGGTGGTGGGGGGGGGATTACACTGATGGATTGAATCTATTTTTAGAACCCTCTTCCCACAAAATGAAATGCTGTGCAAACATGATTGAGCCTCCGATGTAACTACCTCGCATACCAAAAAGGATTGCGGGTCTTTTATCCATCTGCTTAGTAAGAGGCAGGCAGGCAGGCAGTCGACTAAGGCACGGAGATGATAAATATTTCAAAGCCTCTTTTTCATCTAGGCGGTACAGATTAATGGTACATTATCTTCCTTCAACAGCTGGTCGTGAGGGACAGGCACAAACCTCACTTCCCATTTGCTCTGCTGCTTTTAATTGACTGTACTTTAGGAAGGGAGTGCACTTCTCAAACATTTCCATATATGGTAAGAAAGACAGTTCTTGCTTATGTGGCAGACAAGAAGAGCAGAAATCAGATTAGCCTGTTACTCAAAGAACAAAAACAGTTCACTGGGGTTAATTTATAGGATCGCTCTTTTAAATTCTGACTAATGAGACTTTTTTTTTTTTAACTTTCTGTGTGGTGGAGCCTGACACAGCCCTGGAGCCCTTCACATCGGCAGTGTAAACAGTGCTGACGTCATCAGCGGTGTGCAGTGGGTATCACATTACAGTATTTCTTTATCTTATCCCTGCTAACGACAAAGGCAGAGCACAATGATGCAGCTCACCTGTGCTCCACGCCGAATCACTGCCGCACTCAGGCGCTGAAAGCTGCAGCGCTTTAACATTTGCATGTCAGCATGGAAATAATCGGCGCGAGCAGCCGTAGAGCGCTCGTCTTAAAACCGCCGTGCTGCCGAGGTTGAATGGGGTTTATGACTGTAAACAAGAGTTTTTATGGAGCTACAGCTTATACAGCTGTGAGCTGCGTAAGCCTAATAGATTCATCTCTGCCAACATCCTGCTGTTCTAATGCATCAGCGTCTTTGCGCCGTGTTGATAGGGCTGGGCAAGCAAATGCACGCTTGCACTGCTGCTGACCTTGTGCTGTTTTGGAAGGATGCATCGCTGGCCCTCATTGATACTCTGCACCGCTTCTGGTGGGACTTGCAGCTCTCACATAGGAGATGTGATAAGGCGGGAGAGCTGAGGTCAGCTATTTTTTTCACCCCCCCTCCGACTGAAGCCGCATGTGTAACCATGACAAAGTGTCGTCCATTTTCAGAACTGAAACCGAGAGCAATAAAACAACACCTAATCTGCACCCACTTCAGAACACAGTCTAGCCGCACGACTACCTTAAAGACAGCGGTGTCTGTGTGCACGAGGAGTGCGGGGTGCATCATTTCCAAGATGATCTCAAAGTGGGAATTACACCTGAATAACGTCTCTCTCCGTGTATGTGTGTGTTTGTACCTCATTTAGTTTAATCTGCCTCAGTTCCTCCTCTGCTGCAGTGAGGGGCAAGGGAGCGGCCTGCGAGGTTAGATACTTCCTGTATCCGCTGAGATTCAAGTCATCCTGGAGACCAAAAAATAGCATAAGCACACGTCATGCAGCAATACGGCCTGACTCACTAACGCATCTCTGCGCGTATCAGCTGGCACAGATCAAAAGGACTGAGGCTTGCTGCAGACTCAAAGGACTAACCTTTGTGGTTGCAAAAATCTCATCCTTGATGTGCCCGCCTCCAAACTCTTTCTTCAGTGTGGCTCTGGTAGCAGCATATAACATTTTTTGTCGCACCTGTTGAGAATATGAAGAAGGTAAGAGTCATTCTTTAGAACTTGCTCCATGTTTTGGCTGTTTCTAATAGAAAGAATAAAGAGTAATGTGAGCAACATAACGTCGTTCAAACTGACTAAAAGTTGTTCTACGAGTGGTCAAAACCTCCACAGTGCACCTCTAAATAAACAAATGGGTGATTTTAGATGAAGATTTGATTTAGATTAAAAGAAGTTTACATGCCTAAATGAAATATTAGATCTCATTTTGTCTGAGCAAAAACACACACAGACAACTATTGGTTAAGGCAGCACCATGCAGTGGTTGTGAAATGATTTTGCAACTTCCAGACAAGCCTAAACCTGAAGCTCCATGCTTGGAGCTAGAGGGCAGGAATGTGAAGCTCAGCTATGTCTTTCACAAAGTGAATCTGAGCTCAGTCTCCACCGTGCAGTTAGAGAGCTACAAATATCCCAGCATGGCACTTTATTTTAGTTCTAGGCTCTCTTTGCGACATTCCTCTTTCCACTGCTACAAAAACAACATTATGATATTTGTCATGGCTATTCTGACTGACTGGTTCATCAAGTTTCAGTGTGACAATGACTCGTATGAATTAAGAACGAGTGAAAAGCAAAACGCACATCTGCATGGCAGAGAAACGGCACAGCAAGACATGCTTATGTCACCTAAAAGTACCAAGAGGTTGAATTCTGAGTCAGGGACGAGGGGTTTAGGTTTTTGGGAAGCATCATTATCCATATTTAGACTTCAAGAGTTTTGTTAGGTAGTAATGAATGCGCTGTTGTCCATGTTTATCCAGTCTTTCAACAAATGTACAAAGAATTGCTGCCTTGATGTGGCCACTCCACCCATCTGATTCTCAAAGCAGAGGAGGACAGATGCCATGAAGTATGGAAAGCTATTCATTAAGGCCAGCCTCGGCTCGGTTTTCTTACTATGGAGTTGTCCGGCGACCAGGCCAGGAAGACCCACTCGAAACCCTGGTTGTTGGTGGAGTCCAGCCTGTACAAAATGTAGCAGGGCATGTCGTCCTCGATGAGGGGCAGCACTAAGGAATCATACTCCTGGTCCCACTTCTTCGACGCTTTCTTGGTGGTGCCCAGAGTCAGCTGCTCTGTTAAGCAGATGTGTAACCACGCACAAGTTTCAGCAGTGCTTTGATCATGTTAACATTCTTGTGTCAGCAGAGGTCTGCGGGACGCAGCTTACCGTTCTCGATGACGATTTTCAAGACTCGGTACTGGTCTCCGCTCTTGGCAGTGGCGAAGATATCCTTTACATCGTTACCCGCTGAGAAAACAGACAGACAGAGAAAGAGAGAGGGGGGGTGGTTAGTTTTAAACAGCTGCTTTTGACATTTGCTTGACAACAACACACTCCCCTAACATGGACATATGGAGCTCCGGATTGTAAGCATTCATCACAAAAGTGCCACACTATTGTCTTCTCATTTGACTTGGTTCACATACTATCAAGTGGACTTTGCCTTTAAACAAACACAGAGATGAAGTAACTCTTTGGTTCTACGGCTGGGCGTCAAGCAGCGATGAAAAAATACTGGACTCCCTGCAAAATCCGACTTTTTTTTGTTGGGGTTGTTGGGTTTCGCATAGGAACGCCCGAGTAGGTCAGCTGTGAGACACACACCTACGTCAACAACAACAACAGGAAGACAGACCTGCAAAACTGCAGTGCCTCCTTTAACAGGAAGGCGAATGGTTAAATAATGCACATTTAGGTGGTGGTGGTGGAGGGATAGTCTAAGCAGCCGCAGCAGGATGCATATAAATGGAGCCAGTTTTACTTTGAAGAGGCTGTGCACGAAATAGAAAGAAAGTTTTGAGGTCTATAAGTAGATGCACTCATGTGATCGCACCTAGATGCTGATTTATGATTATTTACTTTAAAGAAAAACAGTGCTGGACGTTGGCATGGGGATAGTACAAACCTTCCCAATAGCTCCTTCTCCGCGTCTATTATTAACTCACCTAATTTGCACGTTGTTTTACCTCAAAACAGACAGTTACCAGCCCCGCGGCGTTGCAGCCATTATGTGAAAGAAAAAAAGGACGTCACGCCCTTCTGAAGTCCATTTTTTTGTAGTAACAGTGCAGGTTACAGCAGTGCTAGCCACATATTTATAGGAACACCGGCCGGTTTACCAGGCCAGCAGTTTGTTTAAATGAAGGCGTCGCCCATCCATTCAGAAACTGAGGCTTTAACGCCTTATGTCGAGGAGCTAAAGCTTAAAACACGTTTGTATGCTAATGGAAAATAACAGAGCGGACATTATTTGGCCGGGTCGCGAAGTTATATGTTAAGAAATGTTGTTTCATAGTGGTAAAAGTGCCCAGACAGGGCACCGCTGATCACACACATCACGTTAGCTCCGAGCTAGCTAGGAGTGGCTAGCTAACTTGACGCTAGCTTCTCGTTGCAATGAATTGTTGCAGCTACTCGGAGCTCGCCCGGGAAAAACACGCCAGCACGGCGGAATACATGAGAACGGAAACATTGAGAGCAGTGAAAGGTGTCTACCTTGAATGCCCGTTTGATGAGACATTGTGTCTTTCGTCGGATAAAGGGCTGATGCAGCTGATGAGGCGAAACCAAACCAGGGCAAAGAAGCAGGAAGTGGACTACAGCAGCCAGGGCCCCGCCCCGAGTGTCGTCATCAGCATCAAAAATCACATGACTTAGACTGTTTGTTTTAATTTATTCAGATTTGTAAATTATTTACAATGAATTAATAACCGTAAACATAAACGTAGTGCATTACAATAATAAGTGGTACAAAGATTCGTGTATTTTATAAACACGTAAAAAAACACTACAATATTATAATAATAATACTCCATTACAAGTAAAAGTACATACATATTATCAGCAGCAGAATGGCCCATGCACCAGTTATATTATGTTATTGGATCATAATGCATTTTAATGTACAATGAAGGTCCCATTTCCAATAATTCACCCCCCTTTGGCTGCTTTGCATCATATTTCACAAGCTCATCGTCTGTTTTGCATGCAAAATCTAAACCTGTCAGGTAACTGGTAATTTTAGCTGCCGCAGAAAGCTCAATATGCTTCTAAAATGAGGTGGAGTACAAAATGAATACAAATGGAAATACTTCAGTAAAGTATAAGCAGCTGCTTCAAAACTGTACTTCAGTACTTCGGTGAATATATATTTTGTTACTGCCATTATAGTAGCAGTGATGGTGCCGATGGTGGTGGTTGAATACTGTACTACTACTACTGTATACTATGAGTACTACTGATACCAGACTACCTATCAGGCAAAGCACTGACTGCAACCCAGGGACAACAACTCCATCATAATGAGTACTGCTTGCTTTCCTGGTTTCCTGTTTAATAATAATAATAATAATAATGATAATGATAATGATAATGATGATGATAATGATAATAATATTCAGCTACAGTGCTGCAGAGAAATATAATCAGCAGTTTTATTGCTTTATTTATTTATTGCTTTATTGCCATTGCTTGAGTGTTTGAGTACTCAGATTAGGCTACAATAATGACAGAATATTATGAACAATTATGATGTTGTTGTTGTTGTTTTTTAACCCTACTGGTCGATATTTGCTTTTAAAATAAGATAAATACATTAGGCCTATTTCTAAATCTTCATAGGTATCTGTATACTTACAGCATTACACCAAAGATATTACTAGAAAATGATCATTATTACTATACTATATGTCCCTATAGGTTGAGCACGGTTAATGCATGACAACATGTCTTCATTTTTCCATTTTGATTCAGGGCTCTGATCCGTGAAACAGGGAGATTTCCACCTCTCGTGGCAGCAGATGAAATCCTGCAACATCTGGAAACCTCCGGGCTTCCTGTCCCCGCTCTCGGTCCCTCCCACACATAAAATAAATAAAGAAATGGATTTTCTAGCAGCAAAATCATCCTGTCATCAGAGGGAATCTCAGCTCTGTCACACAGCACACGCGACTGGGGACAAACCGGAAACGATGAGAAGATGTCTTCAAAATAAGGGCGTGCCATTTTAAAATAAAACTAATTTAGTCCAGTACCTCAGCTGAAACTGGTGTTAAAGCTGAAAAAAATGTTAAAATATGAATTACACGGTGAAATATCTCAGTTTATCTGATATCTGGGTTTAATTGAGTCTCATCAGACAAATATTTAATGTTAAAGATGCCAAAAAACAGACATGACATAGTGAAAAAGTAGTGAGCATTGTGTAATATAGCTATGTAAGTACATATATGTATTTCATGTGTGTATTTTTAAAGCCATATTGTCAGTTTGAGTAACATTACAAACGAACAAACAATACAATAAAAACAATAAGTAGAACAAACACAAATAAAATAAAAATACAACAACTACTACGTATAAAAACGACAATAATAATAACAACGATAGTAATAATGATAAATGTCCTTATTCATGGCGTTTTATTTTGAAAGGTATGAGCGGAAGTTGTATGTTGGTGCCGGCGCTGACTTGACGCTGATGAATCAACGTGTTTGGCTACATCGCGTTGCACTGTTGTTATGCGTGCTGTGTGGACCCAGCTATCTCCATCCACGCTACAGCAGCAGAGGCAGCGGCGGCGGCGGCAGCGTCCCATTAGCAGCCCGAAAAACTGCATCATCTGGCGGGAACCACGCTGACGAAGCACCGCCTGGCTGAGCTAGCCCCGTCCGGCGCATGGACGGTCCAGCACAATGGCAGAGGTTTTGGGGGTGCCTCTGTTGTATACCAACAACAGGTCGCATGGATGATTCCTCCCCAACCCTCCAGCGTCTTCTCGTGTTTTTTGGGGGGGCGATTAGAGCGCCGCTGTCGGCTTGATGTAGCAGAGAGAGCCGTGCGGGAGCGCGGCTTCTCGGCTTCTCGTCCTGGCTGTCGACTGACTGAGAGGAAAAACGGCGTGGAGCAGGTGCGTTGATGGTGATGATGATGATGATGATGATGGTGGTGGTGGTGGTGGTGATGATGGTGCAGGTAGGTAGGACTTGCACGAATCTCGGCCGTCCCACAGCGCACGGGGTGCATCCACACTGAAGTCGTGCAATCCGGCCAAGCTGTGAGATATGCGGGGTTGGTGATGGTGACATTTGGCGTCAGCACTGTTGTGTCATTAGAGGGGGATGCGTGGGCACAGACTTAAGCTCTTCACATAGTACAATGGCACTAATAGTGGGGACATCCCTGTGAATTGCCTCTAGCACAGAGAGAGTTTTTGCACTGGCTGGTGCAGATATCTTCATTTTTATGATTTGGAGGACGTCCAGGGAGTTCAGAGCAGGATGATATCACAGAGCTGGCGAATCCTGATCATCATTATCTAAGTTATACCCCCTTTTTACTTCATCATCACATGTGTCATGTTCCCCATCTGTTTTCCTGGGTGTCCTTTGGGTGCTCTGGCTCTGGCTGTCTCCATGCATGTTAGGAAATCTGCCAAAAAAGCCCCTGAGGCAAAGAGACAAACCAAATCCTGCATCTTCACCAGGATAATTTAAGTAATTCTACCCCTATTCAAGGAATCACAAGCATAGCAACACCCAAGGTGGCACGTAATGACAAGACAAACATGATGCTGGTGAAATTTAATAGTCACAAGGGTGGTTCCACTGTGTGGCAGCTCTATTCCTGAAGCCATTATATCATTCCAAAGTCCCACTGTGAGGGTATTTTTAGGAAATGGTGTCAAAGCAGGGAACTGGTTTGGGAAGTTCAGCCCAGCAAAGTCAGATCAGTCACGAGGGGGGCTACGGCGAGGGGGACTCAGACTCAAGAGTTCATGGCTGAGTGAATATGGTCTGGTTTAAAAATACAGATGAGGGGGTCGGGGGGTCGGGGGGTCGGCGGGCTGCCGGGAAGTTACTCGAGCGCTGTTTGGCAGGTGTTCCAGTGCAAGGATTGTTTTGAAGGGGAGAACGGCGCAGGCACACGGCTGAGAGGATAAGCCTTACAGGAAGCCAGTGCTTTACAGCAGAGCGCCTCAAGATTTTACCTCATCCAGGTATGACACGCGACCTCAGCTTGTTTTACTGACTCATTAAACTTAAGCTTCCGCCTTTACCGTTGTCACGCAGCTTGTTTTTTGGTGTATTTGCATCACTAATCAGGCCAAAGACCAAAGACCGCTCTGTCATACATGTGTGATAATCTTATTTTAACGGGAAAGCTTCTACATTGGAGTGTGACTGACACTGTCGCACCATTGAAGTTGCCTGAATTCAGCGTGATTCCAAACCTCAGTTGTGTTCCTACCACTAATCTGCGTCTGAGGGATGTTTTCACTCTAATCTGCCCTGCTGATTTGAGTGTAATCTGGCTGAAAGAACCACATCCTCTGTCTCTCCCTCTGCCCCTCTCTTCCTCTTTGATTCCCAGGTGTAGCGTGGCTGGGGGGCTCAGCAGGATGGAAATAGATGCCCGTTTCCGCTACTATTTCCAGCACCCGTGGTCGCGTCTCATCGTGGCCTACCTCGTCACCTTCTTCAACTTCCTCATCTTCGCCGAGGACCCCGTCTCTCACAGTCAGACGGAGGCCCATATGATCGTGGTGGGCAACTGCTTCTCCTTCCTCTTCAACAAGTACCCGGGCCTCGGATGGAACATCCTGAAAGTAGTGTGCTGGACACTTGCCATAATCATTGGCCTGTTAGCCGGGAAGTTTATATTTCACCGCCAGCTCTTTGGTAAGTCATGCGCACAATAATGCAGTGGAATGTGCAGTGTAATGGCTCTGCTGAGGGAGGGAACCTTCCTCCTGACTTGTTTTTATTGTGGCTGTTCATTAGTGAAAAGCACCTACAGTCTCATGCCCCACTTTCTGTGATTAGTAACGTCAGCTCTCGGCCCTCCTTGTCACTTATCGCCAGATCTGGGTCAAACAATATTTGCAAATCTCTTCAAGTGGGGCTACAATTAAAACGCTGTCGATTTATTTTTTTTATGATTTCTTTTTGTTCATTTATTGGCGTTAAGTGTCGGAAACTGTAAAAAAGCCAGTCACAAAGGTGTTCTCATCTAATTGCTGGTTCTGTTGGACCTTCTTCACTCAATCACTCATAAATTGTTGACTTGTACTTACAATGGCACGATTATATTGTTCCATTAAGCTTGCAAAAGGCTCAAAAGGCCCTTTTGTCCTTTTTGGCAACCGCACAGAGAAGGGATGGTGAGTTGAGCAGTATTCAGTCAGATGCAATCTGCAACTTTATTGCTAAGATGTCACTAAACCCGAGTCAATAGACATTAGAGCTCGCTGCCAAATACATGCATCTGTAGCTGCGAAAGGGTTTGAAACAACTTGGCAAATAGTAGAAATTTCCCGTTGTCTAATGGACTGTTATGGATTTTATTTTCCCTGCTTGTACCTGATAGGTGGTTCTTAAACTTTTTGCCTTGTAACCACTCTTAAGATGCACGACCTGCTCACGCCCGCTCTCCCTCAGCAGACTGTTTTCTTACAGCATTGTGTCTTAAAATAACTAACGACACAAACTAATGAAGTTGGTTAAGCGTATTATCATAATAAGAACCTCAGCCACGCACCCGTCACCTCCACGCGCTACATTTTCGAGTCTCATTTTGCTCACTTCCTTCACATCTCACACCTCTTTGATGCGTTTCCTCTTCTCTGTCACCCTCTCGCCACCTTTCTCACCCCTCCGTACAGCCTCCGCCTCGCCTCTCTCGTCACCCTCTTGTCAGCTCGACTCTTTCCATTTCACTCCGCGCTCGTCGCGTCGTGATTCAAATCTCATCAGCCCTTCATTTGTTTGAACCGCGCAGCAGTTACCGGTGCTTCCTATTCAACTCACACATTTCATTTCCTACTCACTTCACAACTCACTCAAGCCCAGATATTATTGGCCACCCTGGCTTATCGTCTTCAGCTCAGCCGTTAATGACTATAATTGAAGGGCAGGGCAGGGTGGGAGGGTAGTACTCTGGGTGATCATCGTAGCATAAATAGAAAACCAAGAGCGCCTGATGACATGATACTTTCTGCAAATACAGCCTCCTCACGAAGAGAGGAAATGGGGGAGAATGGCTCGGAGGACTGTGGCTTTGCTGTACAGGGCGGACACTTAGATCAGGTTATACCAGCTGTTCTATCCTCTCCAGTTACAATCGTTGAAATGGACGCCCTGTTTCCTTACCTCCTGTCTATGACAAAGTTGGTGAGGACCCCGCATGACGTTACTTGATGCCGTATACATCCGGGGTCTTTGGAGAATTTGGAGATACAGAATGTCATTTGATATTGTTTTTTTAATAAAAAGATATGTCTGAAATACAATATCATATTTTTGAATGTACACAATATGCTGGCCCATGAAAAAAAAATATTGAAATTCACAAGACAACCTAAATTGTTAGCATCATGAGAATTTGAGTCCTAAAATGGGGTCAGCAGCCAGACAAGGTCGCGGAGTACTGATTTGCAGATTCGGTTTTGGGGAACATTTTGGGGAATATCTTGCTGATATACCTGTCTGTTAAATATGAAGCTAAAGTCAGAAGCTTGGGGAACAGCTAGCCGGGCTCCCAGCACGTCTAAACTCTAATAACACAGCGTATCTTGCTTACGGAGGGTTAGATGCAGCGACTCGCCGGGCAACCTCGTGGTGACGAAAATTTTAGAATTTAATTGTGTGCTGGCTTTAGCTTCACATTTGTCTTTCAAATGTTACAGTGGTATCGATCCTCCCATCCAACTCTCGGCAAGCTAGCGCTAAAGCCAACTGGATTGTATTCGTAGAGCTTGTAACTTCTTTCAGCGTTCCCCAGAGTAATGTCCATGTTACTCCGGATTATCCACTGACCGAACATTGTGCGAACATTTCTTAAAGAGATCATTTCTTCAGTAATAAAGTAGATGAAAACTTCTCATAGTGAGGTCTGTGGATTATGAAAAGTAACTGGGACACAGCCCCTGAAAAGACAATTTATTATGCAGAAATCCCAGAGAGCTCAAAGCCTGGGAAAATAAAACCACCACTACCTGCGTGACAACCTACCAGTAGAGCTTAGTGAGGTAATGTTTTTTTATGTAGGTGAACTGACTTTTTTTTTTAAACACACAAGCACTTTTTCCTCAGTCAGTGCAACCGTGCAAGCTCCAGGATGTGCTGTATTACCTTAACGTATTACTCCACCAGCGTTTTCCCATTCGCAACAGTCGCAGTAGTAAAGCAGGCCCTCCGTCGCGTGCACTTTAGTCCTCTCCCAGTGAGTGAGTGTGTCTGGATCAGGGTCTGTACACTTACACTGGCTTCAGGGTATATAGAGGACAGAGCGAGCGCAGCTCATCCTGCAGCCAGGTACAACTAATGCTCTTCAACAAGAACTGAACAGATGGTTCGTGCATCTGCGCGCGCGTGCGTGTGTTTTCATATATGCGTGTGCTATAGTACGTGAACAGGTCTGTGCGTGCGTTTTGTTTTTACTCATCGAGCATGTAAGGAAGGACTGACGGAGAGAGTCTGCGCTAGAGAGGAGAGGTAAGATATGCTCCGCACAACATCCCAGTAAAGCAGTTATGTAACCACAACCCAGGTAGGGCATAAGGGCTATACCGTACTGTGCTCTAGAGCAAGGCCCACTGTAAGATACAGTATATCATCTATTATAGATCTGTCACAAAGGGCCCACGTGGCCCTCCCACTGCTCATCATGATGTCTCTGCTAAAGCCCTGAAAAGCTCTCTCCGTTATCTCTGCTGCTCTGTGATGTGTAGGCGTGCGGTGGGAACACTTCTGGATAGAAACAGTAGTCGGTGTAAAAGGTTCGAGCACCTGAGCAAGCACTCTGTGAAGTGATCTGTAACGGCTCGGAGGTGTTTTCTGCAGGCATGTTTGGAGAAGCTGTTTTTGCGATGACACCTTTGCAGATTTAAAACCTCCCATAAGTCCCATCACTCGGAGTCATTCTGCAGCTCGTGCTGTTTACAGCTGTCCTTAACTTCAGTTTGTCACAGGCGAGCGGCGGAAACAGAAATTGTTTTTGAAAGCCGGCACATCACCTGCATCATTTATCATTTATAACGACCTGGAAAAAAAAGACTTTACAGCGAATTACGCCTCCTCTTCTTTCCTCCAGCGATTTCACCCCCCCCCCCCCCCCCCCCCCGAGGAATCCATACAAATAATGAATCCGGTTGTCGCCTAACAGTTTCAGCTATGCACTTAAGTCACGTTGTTATTTAGAGTAGGCAGAGGTGTGCGGCATTGTTCTCTGTCTGAGAACAGAATGGACTGTTGTCGATGAATAGCTTGTGACAGATGATGTGATTTAAGACTCCGTTTGAGGGTTCAAGGAACAGCAACCTGTGCTGTTCCATTCAGCACTCAAGGCTACGTGTGCTCCCTAATGGAGCGGCGGGAGCCAATGACTTCTGGTCATTTAGAGGGAGACTGGCTGTCATTATACATCTGTATTAAATCGAAGGTCACAAAGGGTTCGTGAGCTGTTTCAGTTTGAGTCCGGTTCGATTGCATTCAACCGCGGATTAGATTGAGCCACAACAGACTCCTTTGGGTCGATCATGGCCAAGGACACGCTCCCTTACAGAAGATTATTATTAACCAACAACTTGAAGAAAAACGTATTTCACTCTGTCACTTTGGATGGAAACACAATACCATGGAAATAATAACACTAGATTCCCAATAGGATTCATGTGAAAATGTCTCAGCATACAAAGATAAAGCTGTTTGCCTTCTCATATTATATAGGCTGCATTTGATGGAGACTGAAAGTGAGGCTGTGGGAGTCTCAAACTCTCGCTCTCTCTCTGTCTCACACTCACACACAAAGATCACAAGACTGAAAAATAGAGACAAGTCATTGATTTTAGTTGTCAGATGTCAGTCTGTCCCGTGGTGTAGGGGAAGTGACGGTGAAGGTTGCTTGAAGCTCGACTGACGAATTTTCAAATTACGTGGAAGTGTAAGACTTTAGAAATGAAGGTGCTGTCAGAACATTTGGTTATTGCAGTCTACTTAGGGATTCAATTAGCTGTGAGCCTCACACAGCAGATCAGTTTGAGACGGCACTATCAAGAGTAAATAGGATGGCGGAACTGGCATTTAAAAGAGATATAGTGACGATGAGCCTAAACTTTGAGGGACACTCCCGTTATAGAATACCTGTCAGCCTCGCCGACGTATGGTTTGCTGTTCACATCACAAAGTAAATTCAAAAACTCAAAAGTTATCCTGTGTCTAGTTATAGCACAGCAGTCATGCAGCGTTGAGAGTTTCTCTTTGCACGTTCATTTCTTCTTAATCATTCCTGTTGTTGTCCGGCAGGAAGTACTGTATTTATGCATGTAAATTCTCCCATTTCACTGTGCTTCGCTTTGAATCGACCGCTAAATTAGTCGTCAGGAACATCCCTAATATCTGAGCAGCTTTTAAAGGAGTAGTTCAACATTTTGCAAAGATGAATCTGTTTTTTTTAAGCACTGAATTTAACATTCAGCTTGTCTACACATGCCAGATTTAGTGTTGTATTATATAATGCAACAAATGCCTCAAACACAACTTGCTCTTCTTCCAGCAGAGTCATACGGCAATAAAGCCGTCTACGTTTGCGGTAAATGTCTATCTCACGGCCCATCTCCATTACGGGAAAATTGAAACTGCTTCTCATTCCTCTCGTGCCGCCTCAGTCCCTAGATTAGCATAATATATTCAGCCATCTCCCTCCGAGGCCGTGTGACTTCTAAAAGGTAAATTGAAGGGTAATTTTAAGTCATGTGGAGCGCTGTCCTAACCGGATTAGAACCTACTTTGCATGATATTACCGACACTTACATTCAATCAAACATTGACCGCTCATCTCCACTTGGATGAGTTATGTCGAGCGTCCTGAATAGAGTGAGCAGCGAAGAAGAATGTGAAAACCCATTTCTGTAACTATCTAACACTATTGGATATTCTGTTGAGCTTTGTGTGCGCGTGTGTGTGTGTGTGTTAGAGAGGGTGAGACATGTCGCTGGTTTGCTCCATTGTTGGAGTGCCTCTCTTCCCCTTTCCCTGATCTTGATGATTGTAGCCTGCAGGATGCCATCTGGGTTCATATGTTATTACCGTGCCATGCAAAAGCTGAGATGGCTTATGTACAGCACTGTGCGGCCGAGGCAAAAGTCGAGTGTGTGTGTGTGTGCGCGAGCGTGTGTGTCGCTCCTGGGTATTTTATTGTCTGTGTATGAAAGAGAGAATGTGATGCGACTGAGAGTGAATTAATGTCTTTGCATTTAGTCACATGAGTGCTGAGACAATTTGTTTTATGAGAATGGTTTAATTATTTTAATCGAGCTTTTATATCATTAAACAATGAATACATTAGGAGTGTAATAAACACTTTACAGACGACACTTTGGGCTGTAGGAAACTGAAAGGTGCAAAGTATTTCAACATTATATGGAATTAAATTGACCAAAAGAATAATTTAAAAAAATTAATATTTGCAGATACTTTTTGTTTTTAATGTGTATGTAATTCTATACGGCCGGTGATGCATATATGTGAAGAACAAAAGCAAAACAACCTCTGAGTGATGCCTCTACATCGCTATTAAATGTTGATGAAGATTTATAATCAATCAATGAATAAATGACTCATGAATATTTAACAATAGACAATGCAATGTAAACTAATAGTCACAGGCGTGTCTATTAGTTTACATTGTGTGATATTAGCAGGGATGCTCCTCCTTATTGATTAATCTGTCTAATATCCCAGAAATCCCTTGTGGTGTCTAGAATTGCTGGTTTACTCCAGCCAAAAACCTTAACATATTCAATTTCTAACATAAACAAAGAGAAGTAAATCCTCATGTTTGAGAAGATGCAACCAGAGAATGCTTAGGTGGTTTCCCCTCATAAATGTCTTAAGCCATCACTCATTTATCACTAAAAACACTGAAATTAGATGCATGTTTAATGCTCCGTTCATGCCAGTCTCCATCAGTTGGTCTCAGAGATGGGTCCCTTCCTCTGTAAATAATGTATGATCGCTCTGGTGTCAGTGCACTGCTGTGACCCTGAAGCCTAAATTTATACTTCTGTCTTACCGCGTGAATCTCTTGGATATCGATGTCTTTGCATTTCAGAACATTTTGTGGCTCGGAGCCCAAACTATACAGTAGACATTCCTCGAAGGTTGTGTTTGTTGTCTGATGCTATATGCTCCAACAGCACAGCTGTAAGACTTAAGTTAAGAATTAAAGCTGCCCTGATCAGTTTTTATATTTAAAAATGTAAAATGAAAGATCCCACAGAGAATTATCATGCATATGGCCGTCTTTATACCCTTAACTCACTCCACTGTGTGCTACCTGCTCAACACCACAAAGCAGACACAAAGCTAGCAGCTAGCTGCTGGGCTGTATACACTGTGGAGCATTTGGCAGCTGAACACTAATGATTTCCCCAGAGAGTGAATACTGCACTCTTACTGTGAGCAGAGATAAGAGAGAAGAAGTGGTCAACATATTAACTTTATGGGATGATAGGTCAGAATTGTGTTGACATCATGTTTGCTGCCACCAAGTGGCCAAAATCTGAATGATTGAATGTCGAGGGGAAGTTTGGTTCCCTTTTTGTGTTGGCCCCAGTTCTACAAAAGTCATTACACGGAGATACAAGAACAAAATGGAAAAAAAAAAAAAACGACTGACATTTTCAATTCCAAAAACAATCCTGTAACATTTTGTAACCCTACAGGTAATTTTTCATTGTCACAAAGACATTAATAACGCCGTGCTTTACTCATGGAGTGAACTTCATGACGATGTTCTTGCGGTAAAAGCTAAAAAAAAACAAAGGTGTTTGCACAGCAGACTGTGAGACAAAGACGCAGCAATAATGACGAGAGCTGGCAAACAAAGGAAACCGGCCAAAAGGAAATTGCTTATTTACCTGAAATATATGACTCCTTTGGTCCTGAGCCAAGCCATAAATAACAATGAAATGATCTAACAGGCTTCCTGGAACAGGTACCTTGGTACAGTGGCCCAGTAGCCAGCTCTCTGTGTCTCTCTCAGCTCGACTTGCTGCAGTCTCCCCTCCAGAGGGAGTTCTGTTGTCACTTCCCACCTCTGATTTATTATCCAGACACTTAGTTACAGAGGAGTTCAGCTCTGGGGACACTAGTGGCCGTAGTTATGGTTACCCCCCCCCTCTCTCTCTCCCCTTGTGATTCTGCGGCCCAGCAAATGTGTGATGAATGGGGGAAGATCCAGTCTGCTTAAGCTCTCTGCACACCGGGTTTGCGCTTGAGGGAGAACGTTCATCAGGGCCCCAAAGGATGGCAGGATGCTCGATCTGATGCGTCATATTTTAAAAACAGGATACAGTACAGTTGTGTGCCGAAGCCTGAAATAGACACATGCTCGGAATAAGTGGAGCTGCTCTTCCAGTTTGCACACAAACGTGTGCGAATTCACGGCTTGAATACAAACAGCAGTGATTGAGACTGAAAGACTGCTCTATTTATAGCTGTCAAATCAGTATGGATACGATGGTATCACTTATCGTGTGACCAAACACGAGCCATGTTTTGGTTTTTTCGAGGCACGGTGTTTGCGTCTTTCATGGTTCATTTTGAACACATTTTCCATTTTCCAGCGGAGACGTCTGAACAGAAGGTGTCGGTGGGCGTTTTTTGTAGGATTGTTCTGATTAGGCCGACAGGAGTTAATCCCATCACTGCTGCAAATGAAAAAGTAGTAGGATGGTGCATTCATTCGTCTGTGCTTTCCTGTTTCCTGCATGGATCGAGGTAATTTGAAGTCACTTAAACTGTGCCTTCCTTTCCTGGGGCAGAGCCACTTTCATCATATGGTTTGATGGTTTGGTGACTATACACAATGATGCATTCACACTTCTTGATATTTCCCATACTGACTGAAACTTCATGTCTTAAAGTAATGACTGTTGAATTGAGATGTTTTTACTTCACCTCTGGACGACACAACTGGTGATCTAACACATTGAGAAGACAAGAAATTCAAACTTTTGACAAGGCAGACCTGTAGCATGAAGCTGACTGACAATGTCAAAAGTGTGCAAATTTTCTGGTGCCAGAAGGGTTCAAAATTCTGGGAATTTGGAAAGTTGGAAACTGGGAATTATGGGAATAAACAGAAATAAACTGGGAATTTACAAATTAATTTCTAGTTAATTTCCATTCCATAATTCCCATGGGTAGTCTCCAATTTGAAATATGTTCAGAATTTCCCAGCTTAACTTTTCATGGGAAGTTTACTTTGCAACCCTAGATATCCCTTTGGTTTTGGACTGTTGGTCCAACAACAGTACAATGGGCATTTTTTAAATGTTAGACTTGTTGGTTGCAGCCCTACTTGTGTTCAATTCAAGAATCAGAAGTGGATGATGTAAAGCACAAATGAGAATGAGACCACAACACTTTTTTTTTTTAAATAGCTTTGTTGGCACCAAAATGTTTTGACAGCAAGTCAACAAGTCTAACATATTTTAGAATAAGATAAAGAAAAAAGATGTGGTTTTACCTTGCTTTTACACTGATAACAATTTATCAGCCACAGTAGTTTCAGTTCCATAATAGTCCAAATTACCATCATACTTTAGACCAAGATAATTGCACTATTAATGTCCGCCACAGGCACATGTATAATGGTGATACAGCCAAGGCAATTTAAGGTACCTATCCAAAAACATCTTGCACTGGATTCACCCAATTACCCCAACTCTCCTGCTGGCCCTGCAGCACAGTCTCCTGTACCGGGCTCTTTTCAAGGCCAGCACCTTCCTCTGGAACTGCTCACTTGCCAGAATATACAGCACTGGATCCAGACAGCTACTTACACTACAGATGGCCTCAAAGAACTCATAGGAGGCATCAAGGATGCTCGTGTTGGACGGCGTGACCTGGTTTTGAGTCTTCATGAACATGAGGGCCATGATCATGACGTGGTAGGGCATGAAAGAAACTACAAAGACGAGTATGGCGGCGGCGATGAGTCGCAGTGGCTTCCCTCCTCGGTGCCTTCTATTCCTCGGTAGGCGCCTCAGAACGCGAGCTGTCATGATGTAGAAAACCAGCATGCCGGTGAACGGCAGCAGGAAGCCTAACATTGTTCTGATAATTGTCATTGTCTTGATGTAGATTAAAGGGGCGTTGATATGGTCTGAGCACACAGTGGTGTGTTTCGGTTGCTGGATAGCAAAAGTTACAAATAAGTCAGGAATGGAACCCAGGATGAGCCCGACCCACGTGCAGACCGAGCACAGCTTGGCCTTACCCACGTCCCACCAGCGGAGAGAGCTGATAGGGTGCACCGTCCCAACATAGCGATCGAAACTGATGAGAGTGAGGAAGTGGATGCTGCCGTATATGTTGATGTTGAACGAGATCTTCTTGAATTGGCAGAAGATGTCTATGTCTTTGAGGTACGGCCTCTGGAAGGAGAAGTAGAGCGTGAAAGGCAGCGTTAGAATCCAGGCTGAGTCGCACAGAGCCAGGTTCAACAGGAAAATATGGCTGGTGCTCAGGGGTTTCCTGAAGTAGATGTAGTTGATTAGAGCTGCTATGTTTCCCAGGATGCCCACAGGCAGGGCAAAAATGAAGACAACCAGCAGGATGTAGCAATACCACTTGGCGTTCTCAAAATGGCCGCAGAATACTGTCGACTGGTTCAGGAGCCCCAGATACCCATCTGGAATTTAAGCACA
Organism: Nibea coibor; assembly: GCA_023373845.1. Classification (NCBI taxonomy): domain Eukaryota; kingdom Metazoa; phylum Chordata; class Actinopteri; family Sciaenidae; genus Nibea; species Nibea coibor. The sequence goes on from CM041721.1 coordinate 21,086,334, forward strand.
GGAGGTTTTGCAACTGTATTATTCTTCAAATATTAATGTTTTTCAGAAATAAGAGTATTCCGACATGCAAGGATAAAGTTGGTGAGATAGATTGGGAAAAGCTATCGGAACAATTTCCGATACTGATATCGGAATTCGAACAACACCTTGTTTTATTTTGTGAATTGTCAAATAATAGTAGTTTAAAGCGTACAACAGTTAAGGTCTTCCAGGTACCAAATTTACTTTTCTTTAAAGTTTCTGGCACTAATCCATTATCCCATCAAGTAAACATATTAAAACACACAAAGTTTATAGTGTATGATTCAGTTGTCTTCCTACTTTCTGGAATTTAAGCTCGGTGAAACACTGTGGATATTCTCCACTATATGACATCCTTATTGTTTTAGTAGGCTTTTTAGTTCAAGAGTTTAATAACTTCCAGAATAATGTAGGTCGTGGACTGTTTTATTGACGCTGCCGGGAAGACCTGCTCTCAGAGTACTTTAAGTAAGATGTGTTCGCCCACTCTCTCCCGGGGCCCCCTCTATATTTACAGTGGCTGTCTCCATGTCTCTGAGCGTCACCAGCGTGTCCAGGAAGTGAACCTGCAACTGTCTGCAGCGAACAAAGAGACCCGGGCACTGTTGATTTATTGCCTCCACTAAATCCAACTGTGTTTGCACTTAATCAGAGATAATACATTCATTTTGTTCAGGTGAGCGGATCAGTTTCAGTCCAGTGTCATTACCCAGCGAAACCAATAAAAAGTCTTTACATTCTTTTTACTAATATACTATTTTCTGATGATTTGTTTAAATACGTGTGAAAACACACACGCAGTTTTTTCTCATACAGCTACACTGCAAGCAATAATTCTTGGAAAACATAAAGATGTATAATAAATCCTATCCTATATAAAATATATGTAAAATATAACGTATACAGTATTGACATTATTTAAATAACAGTCATGTCAGGAGATTAGAATACCCTAAACATTTATTATAGAATTATTTTATCATATGCTTAATAGAGTATTGTAACAGTAACCTGTTAAAAAGTATATATAATATATAATAGTATTATTTGAGGTTCAGGTCATACTTGCCTCCTTCAGCTGTCTCGAGCTTGCTGCTGTTGAAAAACGGTATCATGATGAATGGAGACAGTGATCACATCTCAGGTTGCCTCCACTCCTTCTCCACCAGCTATGTGCATCTGTCAGGAACTGTCGGTGCACTACCTTTCCCATGAGACCGCTGTGTGTGTGTGTGTGTGTTTGTGTGTGTGTGTGTGCGCTGTTGAAACATCTGAGATACATAATTGCTTGTCCGTGTGTGCCAGCGCACGTGTTTAATTCATCCGTCTCTGCTGTTTACGTTTGTGTTTCTGGCTCCAGGGCTTCTGTGTGTCCCGTGAGTGGATTGCTCCTATAAATCTGGTGATTTTTATAACCTGAGCACTTCCAAGAATTGTCGCGCATGATCTCATTATCAGACAGAGGACCGGCCGGGCAGCCATAATGTCAGCACTTTGAATTCACTGACTGTCTGAGACAATCTGGATTGAACGGGAAAGCTGAAAAACTATTACGCACTTGAAGATTACTGTGAGTTTGAGCACACGCCGAGTTGCCAGGTCGTTGGTCACATTTACATCATTGGAAGTCATTCCCTAAGCTGGATTTGAAACGTGCACTTCTGACACGGACGTGACATTCAAGATAATTTGATATGAATGACGCAAGATGACTCGGTTAGAGGTACCCTCATAACCGGGGGTGAAACTGGGATTTGTGTGCTCGTCTGCCATCACCTGCTCAAATCAACTCTGCATTTAAATGAGGAGAATTGACAAGGGAGAAGGAAAACATGAAGTGAAAGCACTGATGGCATGACATAATGATGACAAATAGAACAACAGATTGAAACTACGCCAAGGGACAATAAACATGAACCAGCCTCTCTTTTATATCAAGAAATGGATTTATGATTAGATTACCTCGTGAACACATTACAAACGATGCAAATGTGCCGAGCTAAGCTGGATCAGTAGTGATGCTTGACGTAGCTGTAAGCGTCCTCCTCCTCACTATAAATGTAAAGGAAATTCATTAATTCAAGGCAACGAACGCACGAGTCAGCCTTCATCTGGTTGGAGCTGCTGTTCAGTTTCTACAGCATTATGCTGACATAGCTTTTTTATTATTATATTATTTTAGTCTTTAAGTTAAGCATAGGCTGATCCCAGGACAGCCCCAGCCCAATTTAATCCCTGCTCATAACATAGGAAAATCCATAGATTATCTGTAACCGCCAGCTCTTCACAGGGCACATAGGAAAATATCTGCATATCTGGTTTGAGAGACTTTAGTGTTTCACGGTGTTTGCAATTCAAGAAGGACACTGTACAGACACTGGGTCTCATTTACCTGCCATTCAGCTCTGTGATGTGTGTGTCTACATATTACCACTAGATGGAGACACAGCTACATGTTTGATTTCCATTTTGGCAACATCCCGAGGAGAGGTGGATATGATCTCATCCCTGACAGAGCATTATAAATAGCATTAGAGGGCTGATGGTGTAAAAACTGTAAACTAGTACTGAAGACGTGACTGCACTCTTTGGGGCTGTGCATCAGCTCGGCCGACGTGACTGTGTCCGTGTTTGCGGCGCGAGCGAGTTAAAGTAAGAAAGTGATATAACAAGTGTCACCCGCTCTTCCCCCACTGTGTTATTTCTCTGCCTGCGTTTGTGTGTGTGTGGTGGTTGTTGTTGTCGTCCCTTGCTGGGCTGAACCTCGCAGCAGACAGTGCTCATGAATCACCCCTTATCGGGGTCCTCTACTGTCGGGAGGTGCGGTGACTCAAACAGCTTGGCTGAACAGTCTTGAATCACCCCCCCCTCGCCCCCCCTTTAGTTAAATCCGGCCCATATAGGCTGCGAGAGGGCGGCCACGCTCGCTGGCGCGGTGTGCTGCTTTAAAAGTCAGATCTGCTGATACACACTGTGCTCCTACATCTAAGCCAGGGCTCATTGGCACTGGAGGCAATTAAGTTCACCCATGCAAGTCAATTCAATTATGCATCTGTGATGAGCCCTGAAATACCACAGAGCAAGACGTATGGTGTGGCCTCACACCAGGCAACTTTGCTTTTGCAAAAGAAAAAAAGCCACAAACGTGAAGGTTTGCTGAGACTACTCAAGTTCACGTGCTCTGAAAATAAGTAAGACAACCAACGTTTAACTAACTTTGCCGATGCGTCGTCTGCTCCCATCCTACAACGGGAGGTTCACTCATTACAGCTGCACTCTAACTCAACAAAGATCGTCATCTCCGTGGGAATCTCAACATCTTTGTTTTTACGAGTGCAGCGGGGGGAAAAAACTAAGAGTGTGCAAGCTGAGATGGAACAGCATGTAAAACTATTGGAGAATAAACCAGCCAGGCTGTAATGGGAAAATAAATGGAGCATTCTGCTATGCTGTCTTTCTGACTGTGTGTGTGTGTCTGTGTGTGTGTGTGCGTGTGTGCACACAAACACAATGAGCTCTCCGAGGAGCTGTAACTCAAAGGGGATGCTGACTGAGCCGGAGGAGAGAAAAACAAAGAGTTGTTCCTGGGAAGATGGCCGCTTCTGGCACCAGATCACAGCTTGCAGAGCCGAAGCAGAGGGAGAGTGTGTGTGTGTGTGTGTGTGAGCAATAAGTAGAGGAAGTGGAGGTGTACAGCCGTGCTTAGTCATAGAGGATTTCTTAATTAACAGTCAATTGAGTAACCTTGAAGCAGTTGATGGTTTGGGGTTCACCGCACGAGGGCTGTTCACACTTGTAATGTCCCAATCAAGTTTTTTGGCTTGAACTTTGAGCATCTGCTGCTGCAGAGTCTGATCCCATACCTAAATGTTGATTAAACATGTATCGGACACATTTGAATAACAGCTGCAGCCTTCTACATTCTGCACATCTATTGATTGCTTAACTAAAACGACGAAATGTCAATTAAAAGTTATTGATATGATGAGTGCAACGAGCGAAAGCCACTCCTGAAACTGACACAAAGCGATCAGCTGGAGAGGAGAAGCGCCTGGTTCCGCCGCCGGCGCTACAGGCCGATGCTTCTTTTACCTCGTGAGCAACCTTTGGCAGAGCGCAGCTAGCGCTTTCGAGAGAGTTCATTTTGTTCTGTTATCAACAGAAAAGGTGCTAAAGATGCTCAGCGTCTGCCAGGAATGAGAAGCTGCCAGCTTAACGTTTTGGACTCCTCTGTGGCTCGGGAGGCAGAGCGGGTCGTCCACTAAATCAGATGATCGGCAGTTCGATCCAGTCTGCAAATGGAAGGACGAGATGTGCGGTGTGGTACCGGGTGAATGAGATATGTGGCGTAAAAGCACTTTGAGTGGACAGAAGACAAGAAAGACGCCGTCTAAGTGCAGTCCATTCACCGTTATCCTTTTTCATAAGAAAGAAGGTGAACAGTTAACAGAACTGGCACTAAGATTAAGATTGATTTGACTGAGCTTCACTCTGTTTTTCTCTTTCGCTTTGCACCTTTTCCCTTTCTTCTACACTACAAGCTAGCAAGCCTACCAAAGGCTATCTCCATCAGTCACATTACTGTCACTTTGCATTTCGTAGCCGTCCATCAGCCACCTCCAGGGTCGGACACAGTGATTCTTTTGGTTGACTTATGGGAAATGTAGGATCCAGCTTGTATAAGCGACTAAAAATGTGGCAAATCTTCGCCCGTGTCGCTCAAATTCTCATCAAACCTCTTTTTTTTAATTCAGTGTTTTATTTGCAAATCCTATTTGACCCAGCCTGAATGACAACACAAACGTACCAGGCAGATTGCCTCGATTACATGAGCGGTAGGAGAGGTGAGTCAAGGACTCTGACTGCGGTTGTGTAATTATACTATGCATATGTAACTGCGCCACTAACTGTTACTCTCTGATCTCCCAGTGATTTAGACTGCGTTTACCCCATGCAACGTTTTTTCATCTCACTCTGACCAGCCAACGTGAGCCCTCGAATTAAAGGTGTAATTGGTTATTTTTTCTGTTTGTCTTCAGCGGCAGCCGGAGGGAAAAACCGCTCTGTCATTATATTTACCACAGAGCGGCACCAATTGTAGTCTTTTCAAGGCGACAACGACAACAAGCTATCAAGATATAATAAACCTTGTTGCCTTCGCATGTTGTGCCGCGCGCTGCCGCCACCAAGACGACTCGTGACTGAATATCTGAATCTAATCTCATGCTCTGCCAGAGATATTTCTCCATAATTTGATTCCTGCACCAGGAGTGCATTAAAAAAAACAAACACCACAGGTCACAAATGTTTGAATAATTTCTCTAATCATGCAGAACGCTCATCACGAAACGCGAGCGAGCGTCAGTCGACTGGCAGCGCGCGAAGTGACGTCCGTGTCGAATGTTTTCTGTTGGGATTGATGATGAAATGGCGACTGTTGGAATTGGTCAGGAAAAGACAATTACTCCGGGGGCCCGTGGATGTGACACCTCAAAGTGGTCTTTAATCTTAATTTCCATTCCTAAAGGGCACGCGTGCCCGACGGCGTAGGACGTTATTGATCTATGTGACTAATTTATTTACTTTCATCATACATGTGAGCAGGTTGACATGCTGTTTGAACCCCGCCCCGTGACAGCCGTGTCCTTGTCGTGCTCCCTTCAGGTCGATACCTGCGCCTGAAAATGTTCCGCGAGGATCACGGCTCCTGGATGACCATGTTCTTCAGCACCATCCTCTTCCTCTTCATCTTCTCACACATCTACAACCTTATCCTGCTGGTGGCTGGGAGCATGAAGTAAGCCATTCAATCTCTTTCTCGCTACCCCCTCCCCCCCCCCCCCCCCCCCCCCTCATTCTCTGCTTCCCATTTGTTAGAGCCACTGTATGCTCCCCTTTGGCTGCTGTGATTGATCTAAATGTCTCGCTTGAGCAGAGACTCGATGCTGGTCTGATTAATCAGCCCCGACTTTAAATCACAGGTAGGGGCAGGCGAGGGGAGGGTGGTTAATCCTGAAAGATCACCTTCAGCCCCACGCACTTATTCTCCCATGATCCTGACTTATTTTTTGACACCTCTTTGGCTGAAAACCAAGATGTTTTTGCCATGTCTCGCTCGGTTTGTGGCTCAGATTTTTTTTTTTTTGTGCTCCTGTTGCCCCGGCTTACCTGCTAAGAAACCACCGCGCACAGCAGAGCTTGACACCCACACATCAAGCCGGTGACAGGAATCCGTTTATGCATTTGCAACGTGTCCGTCTTGAGGAAGGAAAACATGCCCTTGAAGCCAGCCAGCCAGACACGAGGTCGCCACGAGGTGATTTACCATTTTGTTTGTTTGGGTTGTAAAAAAAAAAAAAAAAAAGAAAAAAGTGTGGCAGGTGTCTGTTCAGGTACAGACTGTCAGAGAGCGAGGCCAGGGCTGTAATGGGATCTGTCCATACAATGCTGCTTTTCCATATTAACAACATGCATCAACTATCCATAAGGTGCAGGCAGATGAAGGCTATTAGCTGGCAGGCAAGGTGTTGTGTTTTCCTATGGCCAGAGGGATGAGTTTGTATAATCAGCCCATCTGTCACTTCGGCCAGCGCGGTGACATCGGCATCCATCTTGTCCGCTCTTCACCGGCTCCCCGAGAAAAGGGAAGCGAACGGCTGAGCGTGGAGGGGCAGGACCGCCGAGACGATGGATGTTGCTTGCTCAGGAAAAAGTTAGCATTTGCAGTGCATCTGTCACAAAGAGGATTCCTTTCTTTCTTTCTTTCTTTTTTTTAACGCCTTGAAATGTTGAGAAAAGGCCCCCCCTTTTTTTTTTTTTTGGTCTCGTCAGAGCATGTTTTAACTGTCAGGATTGTTTCACTGGATGACATTTAGATAATACATAGGGAAAAAATAATGAGTCGCTCAGACATTTTGAGAGACGTTATGTATAATTTATATCCATCTAACATGCGGAAGTCAGACATTCTCTGCTCATATTAGTCGCATCAGTTGTCCAGATATGAAATGTAGCAACCATAACCGCTTATTAATCAATTAAAGTGGCTGACAGAACACTAAAACCCATCCATAATGATTTGCTTTGGATGTACGGTGAGCAGCGGCGGCGTCGGTTATCCGGCGCTGTAAATCTCTCCTCACAAAGACAGATGGTGCTGTTGTAAAGCGGGTGGACCCGCCGACACCTGGTCTTTTTTTTTTTTTCCCCTGCACCGGTCCCGACCCCCCCCCCCCCCTTCCTCCTACCCTACCCCTCCCATCCCGTCCCCCTTTCCCGCTTGTTTTCTTTCTGCTCCAGCAGTGTGTCCACAGAGGACCCGGGCCCTGCCAAAAACCATTAGTGTTCACATCTCTGTTCAAGACTGACATGTAAGAGCAATGTTCACACTCTGCCAGGACGCCCCTCAGAAGACAGGCTCCGGGACTGCGATAGCATGAATGCAGCGGAGTGAGCAAAGAGGTGATGGAGGCTGAGTCGGGGTTGGGGTTGGGTGGGAGGGGGGGGTCAGTGCTCCAGCCCCGATGATGCAGTGAAACTTAAGTCTTTTGATCTACGTCCAAACCCATTTGCATCCCCCCCCCCCCGTCCCCTCTCACTGCTCTAACCACTGCCGCACCCCGTAGCGAGCCTGTTGTAGTTTTCTCTTTTTCCACAGCACAAAGGAAAAGTAAAATATCCTTTTTACGGCTGCAGCTGCCCCTCTGCGGGACTGAATGCTTGTTTTTCCTTTTCATTTGCACCGAAAGAACGAGCCACCGCGAGGTATTATTACTGCCAAGGGTTTTTAAAGGGTAGGTGTTTTGGCACGGGTTAGTCGGCTTTGACATCTAACCATGATGGTGCACTGCAGGGGATGCTCTTCTGGTGGCTAGACAGGGGCGTCCCACACACACACGCACACACACACACACACCAGCCACATTGTTCACGTCTCGCACCTCCGCTCAAGTTAGCCGGGACGTTTATGTATAAGTGGGGGAGAGCAAGAGAGAGAGAGAGAGACTGTGTGTGTCTGAGTTTGTGTGTTTGTGTGTGCAGAGGTAGGAGGGAAGCGGGGGGGTGGGTTGGCGTCTGTCTCCCTGCTGTCTCCCTGACCTGATGCTGTGCGCTGCCCGTGCCCTTCGCTCATTAATATGCTTTAATTTTCTTTGACCTTTCAGTCGGTCTCGAGCTTGATTTAATTAAAACTAGCGATACAAGCACGAGGAGAGAAAGATAAACCGCAGCAGTCAGGGCAGCAAACAAACACTGATGTGAGATTGTATATCTTTTTTTTTTTTTGGATGACAAGTATTTATTCATGATTAGTCACGTAGAATGGATTCGTCACAGCCATTGTCCGTCACCTCAAAGAGAATTTCCAGACTGTGTAATCTTAGACGTGTCCGACACGCGGGAGCCAATATTTGAACAGCCACTTCCAGGTCAACAGCTATCCACCTGTTACCTGACTCGTTTCGCATCAGGGCCAGATAAGCCAGCCCATCGCAGCACCCCGGGAGCCGTAATCCGCACTTGTTACCAAACCCTCACATCTGGCCTATTTGCATTTTAATGTAACTGTCAGATTAGGAGAGCGCTGTTTGTGTGAAACCAGGGGAGTGTGACCGCCCAGGGAGTTTGACGGACTTCATGAGTGCTCTGTCACGCCGCGCGATCCCATTCCCGCCATCTTACGGCAGCCATTACCAGACGAAATCAGCCTCTAATTAGGTGGTGTTATTTAATTAAGACGGCCCAATGCGTGGCGTACACATTAATCATGACTAATTTAGAGGAAGGGGGTAGTAAAGTGTGCGAAGGTGGAGGGAGAGAGAGGGAGTGTGTGCTGGATCTAATAGGGAGCTGAAATGGGACAGACAGAGTGAAGCTATAAAATGACTTCTATACTTCTTCTGCTTGTTACCCAGTAAAGGAATACACGGACGGATGTCGGGCTAGGCAGGGAAAGAAGGGTAAGGCTGAGGGAAAGGGAGGCAGGGCTGCAGTTGGTGGATCTCTTTGATGAGGCGCAGGGAGGGATGGATGTGACATTTGACTACACTGACACTCTGAGCGGGATTAGACCCCATCATATGAGAGTATTCATCTTTGTTTACCATGATCCTTTGTGGTGTGTGCATGCCAGTCCCCCCTGATCTGTCTGTTTGCTTGTCTGGCACTAAGCTGGGGTAATACCACAGACAAGTGGATTTAAAAGGCGTGTTACGGTATGTATATGCCCCCCCCCCCCTTGTTGAACGCACACATGGGACTTGGCTCCTGCCAACATACAGCAGCATCTTTCTAACAAGGGCTTCTATGATTTGGTTAATAATGCTGTAATGTATAACTAATAAACAGTGCTGTTCAAAAGTTTTATTGACCTTCTTCTTCTTTCCTTCATGGCTATTTAAACACTGATACACACAGTAGTTTACTGAAGGTTTACTTTACATTTAAACTTTCATTTCGTCAGTGTGCCCGCACTGTTTGGATGCCATATGAGAAAACTGGTGTGTGACCTGAGCTCATGATTGAACCGCAGCAGTGCTTTCAGCTGATCCCTCAGCCGTCGACTCAGTGGTTATATTGAAGGGTTTAAACTGTGATTTGTCAGTCCATACTATGTTCAGCTGTTATTCCATGATCCAATTCCAATAATCCTTAAATAAGCGATTTCTATTTTCAAGTGTTACGAATCGCTCGAGAGACTTGACTTGAAATCGAGCCACCCTTTAGGACCGCCCCCCAAAAAAACTGTTTCAACCTCTATCTCCACGTTTCAGTAATATATCGTTTAAAGAAACTTTTCACGTTTTCAGCAGCTGTTGTCCAACATATTTAATGTGTTTGGAAAGAAACCTGCCATTGCGAGGTCTTTAAGAAACGCTGACTCGAAGGACCTTTCTTTGTTTAGTTCACGTGTTCAGGTTAAATAATAAACAAAATCTTTAAAAAATGTTCATTGTCATTGCAGGTGTCTGTGTAACATTACCCTGTATGCGAGCACACACTATGAATGGCATTGTCATGACCGGATGGCTGCCCTGTCTGTTAAACTCTCTGCTGATCGTCTATGGATCACATCCGATTATCATCTGGCCTGTGACTCTAAATTAAGACTTAATAAATAAAGTCAGACCAAATACAGTTGTATGATAAAACTTGAAATTCAGCAGTTATGACACAAAACAAGGTCTGTTTGTCCTAGAACATTTCAGACAGTTACAATTTTCTGAACATTAATAGAAAAGAAACAAACGAAAATAACAATTTGTTGCAGCTGCAAACAAAATTTCGAGGTTTAAATGACCCGGTGTTCTTCGTCAGTTCTGTATAATATTTGGGGCAACAGACATGACATCGTCGTCAGCAACAGTTTCACTCTTGATGCTTGCTATAGAAACCTGTTGCTGTTTGTAAATCTCAGTAAGTGTCTTTAGCAGTTTAGATGAATTGATCTATCTTGGCCTTCCTCACTCTGCCTCACTCACACTTTGCACACACCCACACTCACTTTCTAAGCATATCTTCTCCCGTCTTTCACACTCCTACACACGGACAGTACGCTGGTATTTCAGAAATGACTCATTATGTATTTAACGAGGCTTTAGTTAGTGTAAATCTCTCCCCTCCGAAGTCATTTTCTCCTCTCTCAGAATGTATTTGAAACAGACTGCGAGCTATACGAAGCGGTGCAGTCATTTCCTCCATGATTATATTATCCTGCTGTTTTCTGGGACAGAGGGGAGGAGCGTCGGCGGTGGCTGCAGCCCCTCCACATACGTCACTGTCGGAGGGAAAGAGAGAAACAGCCACAGTTGTAAATAATAAACATCATAACCTTGACAGCGGCGTGCGTCCGCTGGGAATATAGCATAATACACATATTTATATGATAGATGACTGGAGGTGTGCGTGTGTATGTGTGGATGAAAGGTGAGGAGGGGTAACAGGATAGATGATTGTCCATATATGTGTACGTGTTTGTACTTAGAGCTCACCGTATCAATGAATATCTGACATTTCAGTTCCATTGTTTGAAATCTTGATTTTTCATGTCGCCCTGTTGCATTAACTTTCTGTTCTGTGACCAATAAAATCCAAATCATACATTTCTAAATACCACACACACACAAGTGCAGTGCACAACCAACAACCTCTTCAGTCAAGCATTTTTAGGTTTTCAGAGTTATTTTCTGAATACTTGGGGATTCTGTAGATACACTGAAGTGTTCAGTCAGACACTGGCATTCCTTGTGTGACTGCCTGCTCGTCTCGAACAACAAGGCTTTTAATTCCTCCACATCCAGCGAATCCTACTGAAAGAGCTACCTCAACAACTGCACGGACCAAGCTGCGTTTAATGACCCTGTCAGACGCTTCGTACAGGTGGCTCTTGATCAAATGTGCGAGAGCCTGACACCGGTTCATCCGAACAGTACACAATATCAAACAAATCTGAAATTGAGTCTGACTGTGAAATGAGTCGGGTGCTAAGAAACTTGCTCAAGGCGTCCATTGTATTACACGCTTTAGTTTCTCCCTGGAATCCTCTGACTGAGTCTGAGTTCTCCAGCTAGCGTATTCAGGTTTCTGAAACCTGAATATTGTGTTTTACGTGTGGAAAAAAAACCAGAAGCTAGATAAGTAAAAAGCCCCAAAGTAAAGTTAATTATGATTCTCCTCCATCGGTCTGCAGAGGACCAATGGATCTGACCATCAGAAATTTCTTACCATCAGTCAAGGTTTGTTTCTTTTAACCACGGTGGACCTTCTTCACAGCAGCCATACTGTCATGAAACAGTCGGGTCAGCACAGTTTCCAATCATACTAATTAAGCTTCTGTTAGGTTTATTGCAGCGGAGCCAACACGCACCGCAGCAGCGCCCTGACTCTGTTTGAGCTGATTGGAACAGAGCCTTAATTAGCATCAGTGATAACACCTGTGTGCGGGTACATGTCAAGTGGGTATTAAATGGGTGTTATCGTAACCATGGCGACGAAGGTGCACTAACCTTAACTAAGTACTGATGTTTTAACTAAATGATGTTTGTGTAACTCCAGCCAAGCCGCCGTCGTGCCTAAACCTAACCAAACCTTGACCGTACCACTGTCACATCATAAATATATTTATTTTTCAACAGTTAAGGCTAAGACTAAGGATGTAAGCGTATATGGATTGTCCTAAATAATACATAATATATGTATACTAGCATGCATGTAAATATCCTCAGTTTTAAGGTACACAGAGACCATGTTCGGACCCCTCTGTCCTAATGGAAAGCTGATGGGGGGAATAGACGGTCTGATACAGAGCTGACCTGAGCCAGGGGAGCGATAAGAACTAAAAGGACTCAATCTCCAGCCGGTTTAATACAATATGTGGGACGATTCTGTGCCGAGTGATGAATTGAGATTGAAATTTTAAGTTGCCTTGGGAGATGGTACAGTGATAGTGACGAGAGTGTGTATTGACAGCTTTATGCTGCCTGGTAAATGCTGCTGCTCAGCGCTGTGTACTGTAAATACGACGCGGGGTACTGTAGTGCGCGGGGAGGAGACAGGCAATGCATTTCAATGTGAAGCCAGCCAAGGTCGCAATTTAATGTTCTGAATGAGTCCAGCCATTACGGGGCAGAGGAGGTCAGTCAGTTGCCACGGTCACTAAATCACTGGCAGCCTGACAGAGAAAACAAGTTTATAAAACTCAGCATGAAGGCATATACGTCTAAGTGGACAGTGAAAAAAATTAATGGGAATCAGGGTATGTGATGACTCAGAGTAGTGAAAGCTCTCTCAGCATGCTGTTTTATAACCTTAATTATGAGTGCTCCCGTGGGCTTCGAAAATCCTTGAGTTGGGACTTTGATAAAAATAAAATTAAACCATAAACTTTTTTCTTTAAATTGATGAATATATGGAGTTCTTGAAATGGTTTATAGCAAAGTATGACATTGCAGAAGTGTTTCTGGCACCGTGCTGCTGCATGGATTGTTGATGAAATGGGCTTTTATGAGTTTAGATGTATTTAAAACTTCTTAACGGGGGGTCCCTCAATTACTAAGAGCCCTCTTTCATGTACCCGCAGTACATTTAAAGGAGTAATCTGCTGCGTTTTCATATGATTAAATGTATCTACCGCTGAGTGATATAGCCGAAATCAATATCCCCCTTTTTAATCATGTTTTTGCGCTCGTGATACGGCCGATGTAAAACCGCCAACTGATGCAGTGAACCGCGTGTCACATAAAAGTCACTGACCAGTTTTATTGTTTTTTTGATTACAATATGCTTAGAATGATTAATTATATTATAACTTGATCATATCTTTAGCACTGAAACAATTAGCTGATGTAATGAACTGGTCAGTCGACAGAAAAATAATCACAGCAAATTTGATAATAATCTTAAGCTTCTTCATAAAATGCCAAACATTTGCTGCTTTCAGCTTCATAAGTATGAGGATTTGCAGCGTTTATCTGTTTTAGATCATCTTACATTAAATTAGAGTTGGAACAATTAGCGTGTGGATTATTTGTTCCACAGGAAATCATCTGGCAATTATTTTGATAACCGACAAACCATTTCAGTCAGCCTATAAGGAAAACAAACGTTCACCGGCTCCAGATTCTTCTGGGGTTTTCTGTCTTTAACTTACTGTTAACTGGACAAAGCAAACAATCTAACATGAAGCACTTTTCACTTTATTTTTTAACACAGAATAGAATTTATAGAAAAAAAACTAATGAATAACTCAAGAAACAAATAATAATGAAAATATTCTATAGTTGTAGCCTTGAATTTATTCTATTTGGGTCACCTAGGGGCAGGCTTTTCTTTTTCATCAATACTGAGAATAAAGCTATTTTAAAGAAACGTTCTGATGCGCAGCAGGTGATCTATTTCATGTTGAAAAAAGCAACAGTTCGACTGCAGTGAATATAGATGGTAGAATTATGATCTGAACACGTTCAGCGACAGCTGAACAGACAACGAAAAGATGAGTATCAAGCTCTGGCAAAATAATAGATTATGAGATAGATATTATAGAACCAACTACGGTTCTTAACAGAGCAGTCTCAACAACATCACAATAACTTCACAATACTACACAACAACTTCACAATAAAAAAGCAACGATCTCTAAAGGAAAAGTTAAAACAGCCTTTTTCCACTTGTTAATGTCAAACAGGGGTAACGTCCAAACTCCAAACTGTATAACTTTGTACCCTCTGTAGCGCAAAATTGTAATTTCTTGCATGTGATGGAACAAGACTTTGAAAGGCATTCAAATGTCCTTGAATATTATGTCTGGACAAGTGTGGGAAACCTGATAACATTCCACAGAGGGTCAAAGCTGGCTGAGCCGGCCATGCTGGCACCGACACCGCCACTGGCTCTGCGATTAAGCCACGGGAGCCATTTTGGGGCTGATTATTCATGGTGCTACTGTACCGATGTTCCACTACACTGAATTCTCTCATTAGGTCATCCGGCTCTAAAGGCCATTAAATTTTCAGTCAGCATGAATAAGTCAGAGAGTTCTGCCTCTGATCACGCAGTGCAAAGAGTCCCCAAACTCATCATAGGTACTCTGCAAAAAAAAAGAAATAAAAAAAGAAAGAAAGAAAAGCCTCTCTTTCAGCACAGGGGTAACATTTGCTCAATTAAATATGTGAGAAGGGCAGGGGTTGGCGGCAGGGTAGTGTTTTTAGATTTAAAGCCTAGCATGTGGTGCCAGACAGCATTTCCAGAAGTATCGATCAGAGTTTTGCTGCGGGTAAATGACTCCCAATGGGATCTCCTTGGTAACTGGAACGGTGCCAAACCACTGAATGTCTAACTGACTTAATGCAGATATAAATCGCCATTCCAATCAAGGCCGTTTTATTTGCGGACTTGAGTGAGGCCGTACGTCACCGGCGGTACTGCACGATTTCGTCAATAAAATCCTGTCAAATCCGTTTAATGCGTTCTGCATTGATGACATATGATTTATAATGTTTCCTTCCAGGGAAGGGTATTACTCGCACGCGTGCGGTAAACAGGTAGCGGAAAACAGTTGGCTTTTTGGGTCGCTGGCTTGTCACTATTACTCATCATACACTACTGCCTGCGACCATTTGTTACGCTCCTCAGATCTGGACTGGTGTATTATGTGTAAAGGCATGATCAATTAACATTAATTAAAAATGAACACCTATTAAAGCTGCTACGTTAGCTAATAGCTTAAAAGGATTACCCATCACTGCCTTATAACAGATTGTTTAAACTTGTCTGACGCCGACTCATTTACAAAGTGAACGGCGCGGCAAATGGAGCTCTAAATGCAATCAGCTAAAAGATGAAATGGAAATTAAAGTCAATGTAAAGGCAATTCATATTTAAATACATTAAATATGTTAGAGGTTAATACAGTTTTTCACCGGTTTCAGTCCAGGATTTTGTGGGCGGTCCTAAAGTGTGGCTCGATGACACGCTGAGGCCTCCCTGAGCGGAGAGATAGAGAGTGTTTCAAAGTTAGTCATGTGACTTTCTGAACTCATCTGACACATTTCACTCGCTTCAAAATGGCTGTCTGACTGCTCCCACGAGTGGGTGTGATTTCAGCACATTGAACAGACTCATTTTTACCCGATTATGACGCCTAATTTCATAAACTTGTCAATATTTTTAATCGTTCAAATTGCGCTGCTCGCTTTACAGGGACTTCAAAGATCAAGGGGAGACATATAGGAAATGAACTATCCACCGGCGAGGTTAAAGGCCAGATTTTCCAGAGCCGTCTGTACAATAGAAAACATCTTTATTGGTGTTTGCTGGCGGCCAGAAAATGACCGGGGGAAAACAAAGACGAATGGAGCCATTGACTTCAAATACGACCCCTTGAAAGCACAGCCAGAGCCCTATCCATTGCCATCTATTATATTCATGAGTGTGACCTGTGGGGGGTGAGAGGGGGGAGGGGAGGGGAGGTGATGGGCGCCCACCTGCTCCACTCAGCGTCTAAGACACTGGCTGCCAGAAGATCAAACAGGCCCCTACACTCCCCTCTGTTCTCCTCCTCTCTCCCCGGCACAAGTCCCATATAGGAGGCGACTGACCCACTTTTCCTCCCCCTCCCTGTGCTATTACCTGGAGAAAATAGAGTGATGTGGTGTGTGTGTGTGTGTGTGTGTGTGTGTGTGTGTGTTGGGTGGGTGGGTGGGTTTGCAGGGGCTGAACAAAAGCTTCTCATCTTCACTTACTGTACAGAGATGAAGGTGCAACTATGACTCCAAAGATAAAAAAAAAATGTCATTTCTTATCAGATACTATTGCATATGAGATTGTTTCTCTAATGGTGTGTCAGGGCCTACTCTATGTTTTGCATTTGCGGTTGATTGTTAGCTGAGCTCACTCAGATCCAGCGCGTTAACTTTAGGGATCTCATCGGGACGGCGGCGTTGATTTGAAATCAACTAGACATGAGACGCATTTGCCAAACAAATGGATAATTTGCCGAACATTACAGGGCCAAATGAAAGCGGTGATACGCCATAAATTCCTTTGCACTGGCGTAAATTGTTTACAATCCTCGGGGCTTTATGGAAGGTAGAGCCATCGCTCATTGTTTTCACAGGATCAGATTGATATTGATTGACTCTGACAGCTAGCATCATGATACTTAGCGTCTGTGACCATTTTCTCTTTCGCCCCTGCTCCGACTGCCCCCCCCTCTGTTCTTGCTCCTCGTGTCTTCCAGCCTTCCCTCTCTGCTTGCGTTTACGGCCCTGCTACATTTTTTATGTCTTCTTTTCACTCTCCGTCTTCTTTGCTTGCAGGCCTCACATGGTGACAGAGTACATGGGCATCAGGAATGAGAGCTTCATGAAGATTGCTGCGGTGGGGACGTGGATGGGAGACTTTGTCACTGCTTGGATGGTGAGATTCCAACTCTTCCCTATCCCATATTAGATGACTTTGCATTTATTGGAGGGAAAGATTTAATTTTGCATCACTGAATTCAGGCGTTTTGAATTTTAATCCTGCATTATTAAAATGATCTTTTTTAGCCATGCTACCAGCGTGAATTTCCACTTGTTCAAAATTTAATTTCTTGACCAGATAACTTTTAATTTAATAACCAGATTTGATAGCTAAACTCAAGCAGATGTGTGTGTGTACAGATTGGCTGAAATTCATCACTAGTCCTCAGTTTGCTGATAAGACTTGAAACAATGATTGACACACGGAAGACAGAGTCTTGACCTGGATTTGTGTTTGCTGGCTACACCAAAAGTCCTGAAAAATTGGTTGCTGTCCGATGATGCTAGATTGTTGTCTGATGGGTTCTGAGATTGGGTCATAACAAAAAAGTAATGGAAAATGTCAGCCACCTCTACAGTTACATCGGCCTCTAGCCAGCTGCACGCATGTTAAAATCCCACTCTTAGCTCTTAAGCATGCTAACGTTTCGCTCAAAACAACAGCAGCTTACAGTGCTGCTTGCTGTAATATCTACAAGAGCAATACACAGACTTAAAATATGCCCGTTTCTGGCTGTTACATAAAAAAGCAATCATCCAAATTATAATCCCGATAATTCAGATTTATTCTGAAAGCTCTGATTTTGCTAATTTACCGCTTAACAATATGGAAGTTCCCGAAAAAGTAAACAAACGCGGATGCTTCACATCAGCAAAAGCTCGTTTTCCAGGGTAATAAAGGCCTAACTGGATTACCGGATGGATATAGTGCTGCATTGTCTACGCGCGGAGCTGAATCCTCACCCGACTTTGCAGCACTCTGCAGTCGTAAAACTAAAAATATCTGGAGTTGTCCGATGGATGGATGTTCACGTCATAAACATGGAAATCTCTCCCGGGCCTAGACATCCATCCCACGTGAACGTGTCATTACGCCGAGGAAAGTCAGGCCAAGTCTGACAATGCAGAGCCAAGTCTGGGAGGGTGAAGTGGAGATATCTTTTTAGGGCCAGTGAACAGTGGATACGCCCTTTTGAATTAGCTAATTAGCAACAATGGCATTCCTCTGGCATCATCTGCTCAGGCCAAACTTCAAATTCATTGCTCCACTGGTGGTAAACGTACAAGAACAGCACCCACAGTTTTCTTCTTTGTGCGTGTAGTAAACATTACAGCCTTGCAAGGCTTCAAGCAGATCTCAGTGAGTCGTCCTCATTTAAATATGTTAAAATCATATGAAACACACAGGGCTGCCATTTTTTTCATTCACAGACTCGTCTTCTAGGTCAGGTGTATCCTCTTAGCCGTTACAAAGCACACACTTGTGCACCCACTGTGCAGATCCAGTTCAATCCGCTACCCAAATCCTCAGAGTAACATGCAGTTTGATCTAAGAACGGTCAGAGGGAAACAATGAACGCGCGGGGAGGGACAGAGAATGCTGGAGGAGAAACCTACCCCTGTTCATTTGTCAACATAAAGTGAGGAGGAGAGCTCCAGCGGGAGTGGACTACCTGTGGTGGGAGGAGTGGGGCTCTGACACCGGCATGCACACAGCTGAGACAACTTGACAAGCTCCCTCACCGGTCACATTAGTATTCTACAGTACATACTGCAGAGAAAGAGAGCGGGTGGAAGGAGAGACAGGAGAGGGGCGGGAGGAGCAGGAGGAGGAGGAGGAGAAGGAGATGGGAGGTAAAGGAGTAAGAAACAGAGGTGAAGGGGAACGGGGAAATGTTGAAGTCTGGTCGGAAGGGAGACGGGGGGGGGGGGGGCGAGTGAGAAGGTGAGTCGGGGAGACAGAGATGCGCGTGAGAGAGAAAGTGAGGCCAAGGCAAAGTGCTGATTCCAGAAATTACTCACAAGATTTTTTTTTTTTTTTTGCATTCGATTAATTCAACAAGGCACTTTGAAGATGACCTCCGCGTCTCCTCGGCGGAGCAGATTTACAGTATGTCTTCACCGGGGGAATGAGCAGGAAGTGTCTGTTTTTGCAATGCTGCATTGCCAGAAACATCTCATAGACTGCCTGATTCAAACACCCCCCCCCCTCAACTCCAGCTCCAGCATCTGCAGTGAGGCGCTTTATTGACGAATTGACCTTGCCTCTGCAGTGGCTCCACACAAAGCATACAGTGGGGATTTTTTTTTTTTTTATACTTGGACAATAAAACGCTCCCTGATACAACTCTGCCTCCGTGTCAGATTACTTTTAATGATATTAAGGCTGACGTTGTGGCTGAAAACATTCTCACCAAACGATGTAGGCAGTGGAAAGACGGCCGCAACCAGCAACATTAATAATGAAATAAGCCAGTATTTACTGATGGTAACCACAGACTCAGCTTAAGCGTTATTCAATAACAATTAATACATATTTTGATATGAATAGTCACATTTCTTATGCATGTTCATGACTAGTATTTACAGGGGATGTGGGCATCCCAACGTTCCAGCTCATCCTTAAGGTGTTGGATAGGGTCACGGCTCAGTGCCGGCCAGTCAAGTTGTTGTAAAATCATTTCTTTATGAACCTGACCTGCAAGACTTTGTCGAAATCATGTTGAAAAGAGAAAGTGTCCGTCACCCAGATTCTGGCCTCATAGTTGTGCTTTCTCGCAGAGAATTCGAAGACATACCACTCTCCGGCCTGTCCATTAAATCTAAAGCTACATAAAGGAGGTTAGCTTAGCTTAGCACAAAGACTAAAAGCAGGGGTTGGTTACACCAGCTGTTTTTAGCT
Source organism: Nibea coibor (assembly GCA_023373845.1). Lineage (NCBI taxonomy): Eukaryota > Metazoa > Chordata > Actinopteri > Sciaenidae > Nibea > Nibea coibor. Next base: position 21,106,053 of record CM041721.1, read on the forward strand.
ATTGTGCTAAGCTAAACTGTCTTAAACTCATCTACATTCAGTCTTCGTTAGTAATTTTACATGCACTGTCCTTTCTGCAGGTGACAGACATGATGCTGCAGGATCAACACTACCCAGACTGGGGAAAAGCTGCCAGAAGGTTCTGGAAACAAGGCAACAACAGGATTGTTCTCTTCTGGTATGTTATGTACTTTCACTGAGATGAACTGTCTGTGAGGACATGTACATGTTAAATTTTCATGTAAATTTCCCCACTCGCTCACAAAATGCATTATACATCCCCACAAGGCCGTGCAGACGTGTGTGTGTGTGTAAGCGTGCGTGCATATGTGCTCTCCCCAGCCCATTGCAGGGTTACACACAGTCAATAGCCGTGTTAATCTTCTCTCACTCAGTGTCAGCACCTTTAATTAGAAGAACAGGGTGAAAATCGATGGACACAGCAAGGTCGCGGGGCAAACCATGGCCCTGCCTTTTACTTCCCGTGCCACAAGCTGTGACCCTTAAATAACTGCTAAACAAATTCTGCAAACCATGTCTGATATGCCCATTACTCCACGGCCAAGTAGAACCGTTTCCCGTTAAGATGTATTACACCTCCGGCGCGCAGTCCCAGCGGCGTTCATTCACCAAAGTGGCTCAGCGCCGTCAGTCAAACACGACACGCAAACGGCGTTTCATTTCGGGGGTCATAGCGATAAATGGAGGACACGTGAAGAAGAGGATGCGTTTGAAGCAGCTTGACAGATGTTTGATATGTACACAGAGAGCTCAAGATGTAGACATCTCCAACTTCAAAGGCAGTTTGGCCGGGGGGGGGGGGGTGTTGGGCATTTTCTTTCGCTGAATTGATTCACCTGCGATTAGAATGCAGGCAGACAAATTGTTCTCTGACTTTTTCTGCAGCCCTTCATTTTATTGACGGATTCCCCGACTCACACTGTCACAATCAATGCCGGATTTGACGAGCCATCGTTACAAATTCAGAGCTCGGAATATGATTGATAAATGTGTTAGAAATGTGTTGCTGGATACATTTTGTCAATATGCTCTGAGGGGTCGTGGCAAATTATAGAGGACGGTGCCAAATGTCGGCCATGCCAAGGAAAAGAGCGTGGAATAATAAAAAATAAATAAAAAAAATGTGTCCCTAACAATCGCATTGGGATATGAGCTGGCATCCACTATCTGCAGTGCAGCCAGCCGATGTGTGGTATGAGAATGCACACGACGGCGCAGTAATCGCCAGGTGACATTGAGACATAATAGACAGCGGAGAATAATACTAGCCTTTGTCATTGTTCCTCTCCTCTGATGGCTGGAGAAATTCTCCAGTAAGCGGCGAAGGCACATTTTACAGTAGTGTGACAGAAACACAATTCAGAGAGTGTGAAAGAATACAGAGGGTGGGAAAAACACACACACACACACACACACACACACACACACGACAAACACCGTATGCAGGTAAATTAAATATTTTGGCTCATGTTAAATATGGAAATACATGGAAATGTGCACGCAGCAGAGTTTTGAATTGCATTGTCTCGGCATCCACAAACAAACAGACACTGTTTTTCTCCATATACACATTTATCTTCCCCGGACGCTTTATCTGCTTCCATTTTTCAAATCCGGGTAAAATTGTTGTTCAATACATTATTGAGTCCATGAAAAGAGAAAGTGAACAGTATCTGATTTATCTTTTCTTACATTTGACATGGAGGAGAAAGTGGAGTCATTTGTCTTCCCACATGCACAGCATTAACCGTGCACCTCATCGAGTTTGAAATTTTTTCAAATTACATTTGGACTTTTATTCAAGGTCCTTTTTAAATGTGTCATTCAGAGATTGTTCTCCCCTCCTCTCTTTCCCTTTCCTTTCCCTTCCCTTCTCTCCTTTCCTATCCCCTCCTTTTCTTTTCCTTTTCTTCCCTCCTCTCCTCGGCCCTGCTTCCTTTTCATTTCTGTTTCTCTCATCGCTTTTTCTCCTTTACTTCCTTCCTTCCTTCCTTCCTCTCTCTCCACGTCTCTCTTCTGTCTGTTCTCCCTTTGCCTTCCTATCTTCTCCTTTCATTTCCTCTTTTTACCTTTCCCCTACTCCCTTTCCTCCCTCTCCTCGCCCTCCTCATCTCATTTGTCTTCCTTCTCTCCTCTCCTTTTGTTCCATTTTCTTCTTTCCATCCTCGCCTCCTTCTTTTCTCCATTTTGCTTCCTTCTCCACTTCCCCTCCTTCTCCTCTTATTTATATCCCTGCCTCCTTTCCTACCTCTCCCCTCTTGTTTTCTTTTCTTTTTCCTTCCTTCTTTTCCTTCTTCCCTTCCTCTCTTCCTTCCTTCCTTCTTTCCCTCTACTCTCCTTCTTCTTTCCTACTTCTTCTTCTCTCCTCTCCTCTCATTTATATTCCCTCCTCCTTTTCCCACATTTGTCTCCCTCCTTTTTCTCCTTTTTCTTCCTTTTGTTCTTGCTTCCTCCTCTGTTTCTCCTCCTTTTCTCTTTTATCTACTGTTTTATTCCTGCTTCCTTTCTCTCCTCTCCTCTCCTCTCCTCTCCTCTCCTCTCCTCTCCTCTCCTCTCCTCTCCCTGCAGGACAGTGCTCATCTCTCTGACGTCGGTGGTGGTTCTTGTCATCAGTACCGACTGGATCAGCTGGGACAATCTAAACCGAGGCTTCCTGCCGAGCGACGAGGTCTCCAGAGCCTTCCTGGCCTCCTTCATTTTGGTCTTCGACCTTCTCATTGTCATGCAGGTAGACCCGCTCCCCTGTGGCCAATTAAAAAAAAAAAAAAAAAAAAAAAAAGTGAGCTGGGATGTCTCTTGGCTTACACCACTACCCATCTTGCCAAATCCCCCCCCCCCCCCCCCTCCCTATTCATCAATGGGGCACTGCGGCACAGAGCAGCGAAAGGGGTGTTTGATCAGTCTCGGCTGGCATGAACACAAACAAATGCACATATATACACACAAATATATAGATACACAAACTCCTTTACATCTCCTCGCTCTCAGTCCCACCATCCCTCTGTCCCAGACCTCAGCCATGAATTCACCCCCAATCCCCTGTGAGCCCAGTTTATTTTCTTTAATGATGACTCACAAGATTGGAGTTTTTCTCACTTTCTCTTCCCCCCGTGCCGCCACCACCCCAATGTCCTCCCTCCCACAGGAGGGTGCACATCAATAAAGCCTGTGTCAGTGGCTCATGAATATGCAAATGTGTTTGTCTGGGCTAAAAAAAACAAATAAGTGTGCGTATTGAGGAGAAAGAGTGGGAGAAGGCATTCTCCTAGCTAGCCAGGAGCCAGAACCCCAGTCCAATCATGTATGTGGTTTGACTGCAAGCCCAATTCAGCGCGGCTCCTCCAAGCGTTTAATGAACATATTTCACCCAGGCCTTGTTGGTGGGTATTAGAGGACATGTTGCAAGACTAATATTGGGTATCTCCTAAATATACGTTTCTACTCTGTTGATTATGCTAATTACTAAGAGCTCAATTGCACGAGAGTACATCTTCCATTGTTACAAATACAGCCCTCCACAGAAACATGCCAAGGACACCATAACAATTCCCCTGGTTATTTGTTTTAAAGCAGCCGTACAACTGAAAGTGATTTCTCGACTTCTTTATCGAAACAATTCATTATTTTAAGGAGGGCCTCTGGCTGCTCTGGCCAGTAATTACTTCACACTGTGGTGTTTTTCTCATTCATTTACCCAATTATTGTGATTATGCAGATATATAGAAGCAGCTCAGCCTACAGTATGCAAGCATTTCCTCACAAACATGCCGGCGTCTTGCTGAGGCCAGCAAAAAAGCCACAGGCCCGATGTGACATGAAGGGCACCCTCCATCTTTTGACGTCTTCGTCCAACAACCCGAGCCAGTCCGGACCTGAGACTCCCTCTCCCTTTAACTTGGCGGTATATCATTCTCCGCGCTCGCGTGGATTTGTTTACGACGGGCCCTTCTCATTTTCCGTGCGGTGTACAGCAAGCACGTTTACTGCAGTTATTTATGAACGTTGCATGGTCCAGGCACCGGCGTCCGTCACTACGTCCCCCCCCCAGTCAATAAAAAAATCATCTGCCACCGCCCCGCCAACATCTATATTCACCTCCAGCACAAGGTGCCATAGTTAATCTCTCACCTCCATGAGAAAAGACGTGTGCTGTTGTTCTCAAACTAATTAATGCCCCAATTAATGACCGGTCTGGATTTGCCTTTGAGCTGGGTTTTACTTATTTTTTAATATTTTTTGTGTATAATTGTGCTGTTTCTCTGCTCTGCGTGCTTTTCCCATCCGACTGTCAAACATCAGTGTCCTCTGTGTATATGCATTTACTGTATACCTTTACATATGTGTATGATAGGCTGTTAGCCTGCCAGCTCACTCCTCCTGTGTTATAAAGACTCATTATTCTGTGGGAGGCCTTAAATGCCAAGCCAGTTAGTGCTATAGCAACAGATATGGTAGCTATGGAAGAGGAGCAGAGGACTTAATTAATATCCAGGGGGCCATCACCAAGCTGTTATGCTGTTCATAGATACTGGCATGGGACACTCTGGATCACATGAGGATATAGTGGATGCAGACACGCGGTAATGGGATGCAGCATGACGCTCCGTGCAAACAGCGGGAACCGAGGGGGAACGCGGCTAATCTAAAAAAGCAAAATGCTGTGTGCCGTGTTTTGTTTATTTATTTATTCATTTTCCCCCCCCACGTAATAGAGACGACAAAGACTAATTTGCAAGATGATTAAGTTGAAAGAAATGTTTAAAAACATTTTCATTTTCTTCATCAGTCTCAGCTCATCAGTCTCTGTGACTTTCATTAGTTTTCATGTTTGCCGTTTTAATCACGTTTTCATAATAAGAAAAAAACAAAGGTGCATGGACGTGATGACATTTTTGAGTACATACAGATTCACAGCCGTCAGAAGTAGCAAGGAGAAACCTAAACTGTACGTTATTTACTGTAAAACAAAGCAGTGAAATGTACTTTATTTATTCATCTGCAGCAGCAGTTGTTGTTCAGAGTTACTCCTTATGAATTACAGGCCTCAGACAAGCTGCAAGTTTTGGGAAATAATTTGAGACAGTACTTAAAGTGTGGCATTTTTTATTTACTGTCAAGTGACAGCAAAATGTTCCTTTTTATGAGCTGAGAAAATTCATCTGTTTTTAAAGCTAAATAAACAGTTTTACATACATACAGATACAAAGCTGATCACAGCACTGCTCACAAACCTTTGAATGGTTTTCACAGGACATGCCCTCCAAGTTTTCCACCTATAAAATGTGTGTGTGTTGGGGTTGGGTAAAAGAATGTCTTCATCATGGAGAAACTCCCAGCGAGGTTACAGTCAAAAACAGACGGGTCAGTAATACAGGCGGTGTCAGTTAAACATATATAAACAATACCTGTATACCTTTATTCAGACTGATGCTTTATGTTGAAAAGCACTAGCCATTAAATTTAACCGCATACTAGCAAAACGAGCTAAGTGACACCACAGGGCGTAGACACCTTCTAAATGTCAGTTTGGGGTGCTGGTTGATGTGTTTTGACGTGTTCAAATCCCTCTGCACGTTAGTACACTCCACAAGCCTGTAAACACACGTTGTAGCCCGCAGTCTGCAGCGGCTGGCACCTCGTTTGACCTCCAGTCAGCGCATCCACAGAGACGTAACATCAGCTAATATGAGGAAGTTCAGTCAAGTGTTCGACATCCAGTAAAGCACGATACATGGTTGACATTTGTCACGCCGGTGCAGTTATTTAAATGTGCTCAGTTTTCTACAGCTCAGGCTACATTAGCACAGCCGTAAGCTGAACGTGTGTGTGTGTGTGTGTGTTTCAGGACTGGGAGTTCCCTCACTTCATGGGTGACCTGGATATGAATCTACCAGGAATGTCAACAACCCACGTGAAGGTCAAGCTTCCTGTCTGCAAGAGTATCTTTAAGGAGGAGTACCACATTCATATCACAGGTACAGGCAGGAACAGCTGGCACAGCTGCTGCATACAAAGAACAAGATGGTGTCATTGTTTCACGAGGAGGAACTCTAGACAATATTTAACAGAATAGATCAGCACCCGTATCCGTAAACTGATTAAATGGCAGAAAGGAATCAAAGTGTCCATGCGGGATACATAACTTTGGCCTAATTCTGAATTGTATTGTGAATATTAAACATGCTCTCCCTGCTCCACTTTTCCATTTTCCTCCGTGTGGGGATCGCTTTGGTGGTTTCAACCACAGCAGCCATTTATAATACATGTGTAGCTGATGCGGCACGCAGGTGGCTCCACGACTGCAACTTTCCGTTTCTTTCATGCCTCCCTGTTGCGCCTCTCATCATCCTTCACGTCGCTGTGTTTTTAATGTGCTCTCGCCGACGACTACATTTCCCATTTGAAACGGTCCTCCCACTTCCTCCAATTTCGTTCTGCTGCGTGCACACGCCCCGTCTCACAACCATCAAGAGAAGGCAAAACCAATGTTCCTGTGCTAAATATTAAGCTGTTCAAACGCTCAGTGATTCGCGAAAGGTTGTTAACCCTAATGCATTGCATATCCATTAAGCATTATGGAAATGGCGCCGGCGCGACGTGATTGGTTTAACTAAAAGCTTATTAACGGCGTATCTCGGGGAGAGGGCGGAAAGAGGTGTCACGTATACCCGAGTAGACATCTGCCTGCTATCAGTCAACCTGGAGAGATGGCTGTCTCATGGTAATGTAGCGATCTCGTTAGAAGATACTAGAGGAAGTCGCACCTGCAAATGGATCTATCTGTCTCTACGCATGAGCTATATGCAAAGGGAGGGGGATCCTGATAAATGAATGTGACAGCATATCTGTCTGACTCTGCCCTCTGAATGTTGTTTGGAGTAGGCCTGTGGTGTACATCAATCTGCCTGTCTGTTAAATTATCTGTACAGTGCGGGATATGTTTATTCCTTGCTTACCTGTCAAAAACACCCTAGTTTTTAATCTAATACAAGTCCTGTGTCTCCTCACAGGTAAGTGGTTCAACTACGGCATCATCTTTCTCGTGCTGATTTTGGACCTCAACATGTGGAAGAACCAGATCTTCTACAAGCCCTACGAGTACGGCCAGTACGTCGGCCCCGGTGAGAAGATCTACACAGTGGAGGAGCCAGAAACGCTGGTAAACTTCAACCACAGCACGCTCACCTACGAGTGGCGCTCCACCAACATCAATCCCAACACCAACCTGACCTACGTGGAACGCGACATGTTCCTCCACAGCCGCTACATCGGCACCAGTCTGGACGTCAAGTGCCTGGCCTTCATCCCGAGCCTGGCGGCGTTCGTCCTCTTCGGGTTCTTCATCTGGTTGTTCGGCCGGTTTCAGGACAGCGAGACCTTTACAGAAAACCAGGACAAGACGTATGAGAGGATAAAGAGGAAGTCCCCGTCGGAGTACAGCAAGGAGATGGGCGTGACGCCGGAGGAGGCGCACGTGACTATGAGCGATAGCCTGAGGCGATCGGGAACACCCATGCTGCTTTCAGTGGACGGGCCACACTTTGGAGCGACGCCCTCGACGAACTCGACTATTTCCATGGAAACCCAAGAGACCCATCCGAGCATTGTGATTGACAGCGTGGAGCAGGAGGAACCAGCAGTCTCTTTCGATGTCCACAAGCTCTCTCCGTGACCTTATGAACGTTTTAAACCTCGAATCACACGACTGTGGACAAAGTAGTACTTGCTCTTCTTCGGTTATGACCGAGCCGCGACAGACGTTGAACACAACCGTTCGTGAGGTTCAGGAAAAGGACAGAGCGATGTCACGTGATCAGTCCTGATGGTTATTGCAGTCGTTTGAGTATTTTTTTACACAACCTTTTTAAGCCTCTAACACGGCATCGGTTCTGATAACAAACGCATCTTTTAAAACAGAATGCAAACTTTTAACTGACATGGTGCTTGCTCAGAATTTTGCATTTTCATAACTCGATTTTGTCACGGTAAACTATTTTGGTGCCTATAACAGAGGAGTATTTCTACAGTAATGACACTGCGGTCAGGTGGATTTTATCGTATCACACCAGTGTTACAGCTACACTTGTGCCTTGATATTTCATATGTTCAGATGCAGACAGAAACATATTCAGTCTACACTATGATAGACAACAAAATGGAAGATGTCCGATATGGTCTGCTATATTTATGTCCATACGCTTTCATATCATGCAGACAATTGTTACCTCATTTGATCCTCAGACTTTATTTTAATTTATTTGTGATGTCTCTGTTACTCGACTTTAAATGTATTCTAGTTGAAATTGCATAATTATGAACATCAGTGTACCGTCAATGACCTATTCATTACCCCTCACTTCATATTAGTTGCAGAGATAATAAATGCAATCAAGCAGATATCAAAAAAGCGACAACAAGCCACCTCATGATTGCTTATGTGGCTGCTGCACCTGGACTGAATACCAACCGAGTCAGAAAGGTGGTTATGCCCTTGGCATAAACATGTCATTGAAGTGCAGGGCAGCCTTCTGCTCCAAAGCTCAGGGCTTCATTATGTCGAGATAAACCTTAAACGTTTTAGGAGCAGTTTTCACAGTCATGGTAAATGCATGAAAAATTCATTATTTATTTGAAACATTATCCTGCTAGGGAAAAAATTATAAAAAAAAAAAAAAAAAGATTTCAAACGCATCTGAAACCTGCAGCGTTTCTCTTCAAAAAGTTCACTGCCTTTTTATGCATTTCCATGTGCTCCGCAGTCGCATAAAAATACATCTATTTGGAGTTTTTGGTCCAAAAAAAAGTTTATTTTCTGTGCGTACCAACTGTGTTTATCACATTTCATTTGGCATAGAAATTTCACCAAAGATACCAAATAATTCAGTATTTTGAACAAATAGTGCTGCATTAGACAATATGCTCATTTAAAGAGATATATTCACGATAGACAAAGTGGAATGATATTATGTGCTCCTGTATCACTCTGCATATTAATGGGCTGTAATGTACTATATAATATTTTAGGAAAATTGCCTCCCAAAAGTAGGGAAATAACCACGTATTTTTCACTAATCCTGACAGAATTTTGTTCGAGATTATTTGGGTTCAAAGCAATGTAGCCTGTCACCAGATAATAAACTGATTCATTTAAAAGCTATTATAAATTATTTCATTAAATTTGGTGGCATTTATATATTCATATGAACTAAAGTCAAATAATAATGAATTAAATTATAATGAAATAACTTCTTAAATTTGCCCATTAATAGTTCTGTTTTCTTATTCTGTCTAAGTTATTTAAAATAATTGAATTTACCAATGTATTCACAAAATGTCTTCCATAATTGATATGCTTGTGAAATAATCTGTGTAAACGCATCTTAAAGTCGCAGCGGAGAGAATTAATTGTAAAGATGTCAATTTGTACACATCAGCTAATAATATTTAACTTTGCAGATCCATGTACTGATTTCCTGCAAATTTCCTGTATCTTAAAAATTTGAATAAATTAAAAAGAAGTGTTTTTATTTTCGGGGGAAAAATGTAAAGTGTAAATATTAAGGCAGAATAAGGAAGCAGAATTATCAGCTGGCAAATTTAAAATGTTTTTGTTAATTAATACACTATTTAAACCTACCTTTAATTAACCAATTTATACTATTTTAAAAAAAAATGTATTCATTTATTAACTGATCATATGAAACACTGTAAAACTTAAAAATTATTCCAGACTCCTTACAGGACATCCCTGTGTGTGTGTGAGTGTGTGTGGCGACAGATGTGTCCATTCGTGTCTGCAAAAGATGTTTTATACTCAATAGTGCATGTCGTATGTGTGTGTGTGTGTGTATGTGTGCGCACACTGGACGCTTGCTAAGCGTGTAGGTGTTTGCTACCCCACTTGTTTTTGACAAAGGCCATTCTGTGAAGAGGTCAATTTATTTAGCATAATTGGTTTGCAGCTCTTGGTTCTGTAATTATCCTTTTATACATTACAGCTCTATGAACACGTTAGATATCAGTGTCTCACCAAAGGGCAAAACCTCCCTGGACTTGAAGGGGGTCTGATATGTGTGTAATGTGTTGTGTTTGGGTTTACAGTGAAGGTTTCTGCTTTGTTCTTCATGCCACTTCCATTGAATTCTGTTGCAAAACTGACCTTCAGTTCGTGTGTTTGTGCCGCTTGAAAGCAGAAGGAATCTCCTTTCAGTGTTTGTTCGGTGTTGTCTTTGTCTGTTGAGCCTTGTGTTACCAATAAATTAATACATTTGTTATATACTCTGTTTGCTTTGTGAGATTCAGTATAATATTTTTGAAGGTTGCTCATCTCATTATGTAATTTCCATGGAGAAAAGTTCCAGTTTACATTTCTTTATATGCTTGGGAAATCGTTGCCAAGTAACAGCACAGGTCAAGCTTCTCGCAGCTGCTGACCCAATTAATATGGCCGATATGAGAAATAATGATACCATCTTTGCAAGGACACTTGAATATGTAGCCTGCATTCACATGACACCTGGCTCAGATTAGTAAGAGTCGTGCTCTGGGCCTGTCCATTGTTTGATTTATGCCAGTGGGAAACAATTAGAATTTGTTATGTGTTTTGTTCCCCCACAGGAATTGTTTACGGATCACGTATATGTGTGTAAATGAGTTATAGATTGGATTGAAAATGTCCGAGGAGGTAAAAGGGAACCTGACCGCAGGCAGAATTCGTTTAAGGCAGCGTTTCCCAAACCCTGGAACCTCTCAAAGGGGATGTAAGATTAATATGATGGGTTATGAGATGAAAATGAATCTAACTTCAAGCCACGCTAGATGTATGGGAAGATTCCCTGAAATTCCCTAAAGGACAAAATCTTTAGTTTTCCTCTAGTGAGGCCAGATTTACTGGCAGGAATGCAATAAAATAGTCATTAGTATGTTTTCATCCATGTATAATCAGCTGAAAATGCTTATCTGAGCTATTTATATGTGCAGCGAGTGGGGGTCCTTTTCCATGGAGTCTGCCATGTTAAACTGCCATGTTTGTACAGTAGCCCAGAACAGACAAACCAAACACTGATCAGGATGTAGACTTTTGCTTTGAATGTGAATTGGGCAGCCAGTTTTTCTTACATGCTTGGAAGGAGGGGGTAAGCATGGGAGAGTATTCATCTGGTTGCAATCTGAGACTTCACCACTAGGTGTCACTAAATCCTACACACTGGACCTTTAATCAGTCAGCATACTGAGTGGCACGTGTCCAAAATGAGATGGCAAATGTTAGCATTCTAAATGTGCTAATTATTTACTAAGATGGTGAACATGTAAACATTTTGTCTTCTCAGAGTAAGCTGTCATTGTCATTGTATGAGAATGTTAGCATGCTGCTGTTAGCGTTTATCTCAAAGCACAGCAGTGACTATATACAATCTCACAGAGCCGTTAGCGTGGCTGTAGACTCTTGTTTTCTTGTGTAAAAGGGTCTGATCAATATTTTTTTTCTGAAAAAAAAGAGCTTCACACCTCATAGGCAGCTTTTTTTAAGCCCCAAAGCTTGAAAACCAGTGATTTAAGGGACTTAAGAGAGAGCTGTGAAAGACTGTTGATGAAGCAGCAGTTAAAAAGACCAACCGGTGACCGTGATACCACAGGTTTAATCTCTGCGGCAGTCCATCATCAGCCGCCACGTACCGTGTGAAGTGTAATTGTATCCACACACTGAACCCTGCCTCACCGCTCGCTGTAAATGATCCATAATAAGGGCATCAGCCTGGTGCTTTTAATGCTAAATATGAAATATACCTTCTGTGTGAAAACCAAGTAACTGTATGAATACCGAAGGTCTTACTGTTGCTTGTTGTTTGTCTGGGAAAATATATATCATTGCCAGAGTATTAGCTGTTTGACTGAGGCCTCTTCCAAGTCTGCCATTGGGCTGAGAAATGAGATATTGATTTTTGGAGGTGCAGTAATTGAGAGAACACATCAAAACCAGAGTTTCAAAAAATGTTTGTGGGTGTTGGAACCTGATGCCCATGTTGTGTTACCTGGTGTATCGACTACTTCCTCAATGAAGTGGATGCGAGTGGATGTGCCGGTCACATTCATGACTGAGTGCATTCCATTTCTAAACAAAGAAGCTTCATTTTCAAGCCTTTACTGCATTTTCAAAGTGTTTCACGTTATTTAATATTTGCTCCATTCACATATGCAACAAACCAGAAAAGACACAAGAACCAGTTTTTGAACTGATAGTGTTGTACCTACAGCTAAATATAAACCAGAAAAATCCCCCAGAGGAGGCAAGTCACAGCTACATATCTGCTGGTATCTCCTTTACTGTCTTTGAGCTATCCTCCAATTAGATCAGTGTATCATGTCCTGGCATGGCCCATCACTCTGTGCTGACAGCTCCGTGACTCTGGGAGACCCTATGAAATTTATCAGTGCAGTCAGTCCCAGCCAGCTATCAGCTCCCATCCCCCCATCCCCACCCCGCCTCCAGTCCTTTCCTCAAGCCTGAGATGGTTTCCGTCCCCAGTGGCCACGAGGGAAACAGGATTCATCACAAATTCCTTCTGCAGGTTTCTGATACCTTACAGAGGGAACATGTGGCTCAGATAAAACTCTCAACACATCCGACAACTCACTTGGAGGACTAAATCCCCAGACATGGCTTTGTGATAATGATGCCCGCCTTGCTATTCTTCTCTGGGGGGGAGAGGGGGTCTGTTTTTATTCTAATTGTTCTTAAATCAAATCAAGTGAAGAATTTAGAGGGGAACATTTAGAGTAGACTACAAGTGCTGCATTGCTGAAGGCTGCGACTTTGTAGCAGGACAGATTTGAGAACAGCCAGTGACACAGTAAAATTTTTAGATTTTGATTGTTTTCATTAGAATTAGATCTCATATGGGAAGACATGACACAGTAATACCAAAGAGAGTTGGAGTATTCATGTGTACGACTCACAAAAATCCGAATGGAGATGTAGTCTGCCATTTTAAAATCGATCTAACTGTCTTCAACATGTTTTTGTTGAGCATGAAAGGTCATTTTTGACCTTGGAAATCACGTTGGAGGACAACAAAACAAAAAAAATCTTGCTTGAAATGATCTGACGATGCTAAAATGTGACTTTCCATTACATCAAATTCATCCACCAAAAATTAAGAAATTGCTTTCTTTCAAAAAGAATGAAATGTAATATTTATCCAATTATGATATCAAGGGAAATAAGACTAAGAGTCAGGGCGTGTTCAACCATGTCGGAAATCAAAAGTGTCCATCGTAAAGAGGGGGATGTTTGTCATAAAACGATTCAATACCATCAATCAGTGGTTGGACACCCCCTCTTAGACTGATGTCTGAACAGTATCGGGGGAGGGGTTTCCATCCAGCAAGCACTTGCGAGGAAACACTGGCTGCTTCTGTGAAGCTGCAGGTATAATGTTTACCATCGAGTTGTTAGTTTAGCATGTTGGTAGGCTAAATCAATCCCAAGGGGGGGGGGGGGGTTATCAATGTCTGTACAAAATGTCACCATCTATTAGCTGTTGAGTTATTTCACAAAAAAACAAATACGCCAACGTTGTGGTGGTGCCAGGGGAAAATTCAGGGATCACCAATCCATCCTATAGCTGATGAGATATTTTATACTACAGTGGTGGACCGAGCCACACCGCTTGCTTTGCTTTAAGGTCTGAGATATACTTTGTCAGTCGCCTAACTAACAAAACATGTCCCGTTCACCAGCACCAACATAATATCAGTGGGCAGCTACAGCAGCAGAACAGTTTGATTTGTCGTTCATTAGATTTGGAGAGAACTAATGAAAACACTGGGCAAACGGCTTCATTTGCCAAGAGTACAGAAATGTAAGCAGATTGAATCAGTTCTTGATGAATGGTGGCTATCCTGATTATTTCAGCTTAGGAAAACAAACCCATAGACGCCGTGGGAATGTAGAGCATTCAGTCTGCGTGTTTGTTTTCATACAGACAAATCTGGTAACTCAAAGTGACTTGTTTTGGCTGAGGCGCTATATGTTTGGTTGTTTCAGTCAATCCTGCACATTTCTGGAAATAGTCACAAACAGACAGACACCGCGGAGTCTGCAGTAAAGTGGTTTGACGCCTCAAAAAATGCTTTCCAGCACACTTGTCCGTGTATTTCTCCCGTATTTACTGCATTGATGGTAATTATTGCACAAAGCCGTTCTGTCTTTGACACAAAGAAATCCATCTCCACAGAGATCTCTTTAACAGTACAGTGAATTTTGCAGACCAATTAGAGCCATTTGAAGAATGGAGAATCTCTGAAAATGTAATGAAAAAAACTGTCATACGGCACAAAATACTGCACACTAATGCGTTTTTTTTTTTTTAATCAATTTAAACTCTCTACTAAAGTAAAACTGACTTTTCTCTGTTGCCTTGCTTCACCAGCCACAATCACAATGATATGTGTGGTCATTAACGGTGAATATAGGACAGGCAGTGAAGTGGACTCCCTGTGGGTCCAGGCATCTGTTGCAGAGGGTTCAGCACTGCCATGGAAAATTGAACATTTAGGAGCCAGCTGGAGGACCAGTCTGCCCTGCTGTGCCACCACTACTCAGGTGCCCACTGGCTCCATGCCATCACCAGCTAGAAGCCACTGGACCAAAGCAGGCCAGATGGTGCCCTTGCCAACCTACGAGCAGCCACTGCGAACTGCCCAGTGTCCACTGCCCATGTCCCTTGCCCTATCATTCAACTCAGAGATGAGTTTGGAGTCCTGATAACCTGAGGTAAAAAGTTTTTTGGTGGAGCGAGGAGCAGAAAAAACTCAAGTGAGCGGGAGAGTGTGTTGGAATATAAATGGACCCCATTACGTTGTGTGTTTGTTAATGTAAGCAGCTGCGAGGTAGAGTCGGGGAATCAGTTTGGTAGGAGAGAGACTGCTCCACGGGGAAATAAAGCCATCTCCAGGCTGAACTCATTTGTCCGTGGCTGTGAACTGATAGATAATTATATTAGGAGCTTTAAGTGCTCTTCTGCGATACAAGTATTACTACCATCTCCAGAGGCACAGGACAAAGTAGAGAGGAGAAGAATCTGTGTGCTACAACTGGGATAGTCATTGCTCTGCATCCAAATATATGGATGTTGTATTCAACACAAGAGGCCTCAATTAAAATCCAAATCATGGCCCAACACTATTAGTATTGGATCTATGAAAGCCACAAATTTGATTTTACTTAATGAATTTACAGAGTCAGTCATACTCTATATCACACAGGTTTAATGTCTAATAGGGGGAGGCAAACTCTCTAATGGCAGTGGGTAATAAATAGTGATAATCCTTTTCTTGTAGTATGAGAGGTGCAGTACAGTTTGTACAGTTTATTGATCCATTCGGTCTAGACTTTATTTATGCTGGATGACCAACCAATGACTAGTGTCATCTACATGCTGAATAAGGACATAAACATTTACAATTGCATGACAAAGTGAATCAAAGATGAGGGAACTTTTTTGTCAACCTGCGTGTCTGCAAGGTCAAGAATGACCTTTGAAACTTTGTGAATCTTCAATAGTCCAGACATATAAGATGGAGGGGGTATATTATAATTAATATTAACATTAATATGCGTACACCGAAAGTGTTAAAAGTAACCATCACTATCTATTATGACAGTCTATATAAAGGCTCGTAACCATGGTTATGGTTAATATGTTTGTTCTTCATAAAAAGTCTTAGTAAATTATGTGTTAAACTTTCATAAAGTCATTATTTACAACCCAGTGAAGTGGTGCTGTCAGCCCAATAAAAACTGCTTTCAAAACCATAGTATTAAATATTCGTATTCAAATTAAATGAGTGTTTACTCCAATAAACCACAAACCATCATGATGATTATAAAGCTCAGTTTTTGTTGAAACAGTTTTAGAGGTGTTGATTCAACTTTATGATCATTTTGTAGTTTGTGCTGCTGCTGAACCACGAGTGATATAAATGCTTTGGACAAAATAATAGAAACACTTGGCGGTAAAAACCAAACACACCATAAAGTTGAATCAACACCTCTCTAAAACTGCCTTAGATATAGCTTGCTAATAAAAGCAACTGAGTGTGGACTTCAAACCACAGACTGTATAAAACATGGACGTAGTCACACGCAGGTTTCTTAAGAGTTGCTGTGAAACTCGTGGTCCAGCCGCCGCCATCTTGACAGTCCTGTCTCTGCTGCTCTGCTAATCTAAAAAATTGGCAAAGACGTGGAGCGTGCAAGGAGCTGAGGCGCACTGAATGAAGCCTGGTTACTCAAACAAGCCACCTGTCAGTCAAAGCATCCATGCTCTTAATTATGCATAACTTTAAGCCTTAATATACCAGGCTGTAAACGTGCTTATTTCTGCTGTGAAGTTGGACATTTTAATATAAGGAGCTTATGGAGATTGACTCATTCTGTAGCCAGCCTCAAGTGGCTGCTTGAGGAACTGCAGTTTTTGGCACTTCGGCCTTGGCTTTACTTCACAGCCATGAAGGTTACCTCTTGGTTCAAACACAATAAGTACAGATAAATTACACTCATACATGAGCCAAGGACAAGAATTAAATGTAAATGGAAATACTTTATTTCACTATTACACAATAACAAGCTTGGAAAGAAAAATTACAAAAAAGAGAAATGGAACAAAATGCTACAAAGCACCACATAATATAGACGACTCATAAATGTGGCAACGGAACCTTATGCTAACTGCCTTTACTCTATCTAAGGTATCATCATCACTGAGAAGTTAGAAATCAGCAAAAATGTTTGGACATCAAGCACAGTCATGCCAGTAATAGTAATATCTTACAGATTCATGTAGCGATGATTCGGAGTGGGGGGACGGTGATCCTTAAAGGTTCACTTTAAGTGGTGAAGACGGAACAAAGAGAGTGGGTTCGAGGAAACTGTAGTCCATCATCTGTTTGGTATGACATAGGTTTGCATTTGGTATAAAGAGGAGTTGAGGAGGCAGACGCGGGTCACCGAGTATTTGCGAAACACTTTTAATGCTTAACGTGCATGAGGTACCAGATGGGTGCGGTTTCCTAGGTAGAACATACAATACAAGAGCTAGAAATCAGCAGAAAGTACCTGAAGGTTAAATTTGTACAACTGTCTGTGTTTGACAGTGTGACATTGTATGAATTATCCTGATTAGTAACCTCCATCCATCTGGTTCAGCAAGCTAAAACAAATCCAAACAATGCAAACACTATTTGACCCACACCTGTGAGGAGGAAAGTGAGGAGACACTGGGGTGGTGTTACTTTTTTTTTTTTTTTTTACATGGAGAACACTGTACAGGTGCCTTCAGATCTGCCAGGACTAAAGGCACATGGGGTCCACTGAGCAACAGATGTGTCCGTTCTGGGGGAAAAAAAATGAGAGAAAAGAGAAAGCAAAGAGACACGAGTGGATTATCGTCACACTTAAAACCTCGGGCAAACTCCTTTTGAGGCTCAGCAGATAATATTTTTAGGTGGCGGCGGTGCTGCAGCATACACACTCGGTTTGGCATTTAAAATTCCTCGGGGTGTCATTTTGGCACCAACTCATCCAAGAGGGCGACATTCTACTGAGAATACAAATGTGAATGGTCTCAGAGTCATTTTGCTGTAAACTTTGGGGACTGATAAACTCTGGGGACTACTGTAGGTTTGCAGGCACAGCTCTGAATGTACTAAATTGAACCGGCACTGTTGAGAAAGATTAAATCCGTGTATTTGAATTCAATCTTTGACATTTTGCTTGAAAGATAGCATGAAGACATTGAATATTTATCATCTATATTTACTGTATATTTACGTCCACTCAGAATAGCTGCTATCTTTTCCTGTCAGGCAAGCAGAGAGAAAATATTTCATCCTAGAAACTCAAAGTAAGGGAGTCAGTCTTGGTGGATTAGTCCTAAAGCTGAGGCAAACAATTTATGCTCACAATTGGTAATGAAGAGGATATTCGCCTGCGCAGTTTACTTTCTCATTGATTGTTCTCTGCCGGAAGAAAAACTTTGTGGAGAGCAGCTCTCTCCACCTGATTTACTAGAACCAATTAAGCAAGTTTCTCTGTTTTCTAGATGGAATATCTAAGACGCTATATGTTGTAAATAATGCGTGTGCACACATGCCTTCTTGTTAAGGAGGGAGCAGAGCCAGAGCCCACGCTGAGCCAGAGGCTCAGAGATGAGGCGCTGACAGATGTTTTCTCAGCGTGAGTTTCAGTTAGTCCAAAGTTTCAATTCATTTTTATTCAAAGAATAATTCTCGCTGAGAGTTAGATGAGAAGATTGATCACGTTCTTGTGAATGTACATTAAATATGAGGCGACAGCCGGCAGCTGGCTAGCTTAGCTTAGCACAAAGACGGCGAAGTAGGAGTCTTGTGAGGTTGCCAGGCAACCAGTAAAGCGAGTCAATGGATAATTTTATATAATGAGAGATAATAATGTGTTAATTAATTAGCTGTAGAGGCGCTGGTAGGTGGAGTTTGATACTTTTTTTGAAAACTACAACAAGAGTACGAATAAAAGATGTGGACTGCTCCATAATGCCTTGACGACAAAGTCTTGACCACCCTGTTTTTTCTGACAAAGCACAAAGAATTCTCATTCTTCTAACCTTTTTTTTTTTTTGTCTACCACTGAGCGAGTCAAACTATAATTTGCTGTTTGGAGGCTGGCAACGGAGTTGGCGCCTTACCTTGCACTGGCACAGGGTGCACTCTGTGCCGTGTTTAATCCAGGAGGAGCCACTGAAGCGTGAGATGTTGTGCTCGTCCGTGCACGTCTTGGTGATGTCGTTGCGGATGGTGTCGGCCTGGCAGGGGTCGGTGACACAGCGGGGGCAGCATTCGCCCTCGGGCACCACGGTAAACTCGCAGTCCACGGGCGGGCACGGCAGAGGCCAGCAATCCACCTGCCCCTGCTGCGATGGCGGAGAGAAACAATTTTGAGACAGACAGACAGACGGACGCAAAGAGGAGAAAATGAGAGAAAGTTCGAAATAATCTGTGCTATTGGATTTTCCAGTGCTAAACAAGTTATTCATGCAAATACACATATTTCTCCTGACGCTGTGTATTTGCATGCTAGAGGGAGCATCTCCAGTTGATGCAAAAAAGAAAGGAAAGTTGTTAAGCTACCTAGAAAATATAGATGAGCGGAGCAATCTTCCAACACAGTCAGCAATTTTTTTTCAGACTGTAGAGGTAAATGCTGCGGCTTTTTTAATTGACTTGTTCTAGTCCCTCTCTCATTGTTGTTCCCACGGCAAACTCCCAGCGTCGAGAAACTTATTGGATTCCTCCTGCTGCCATTTTGCTATTGGCCCCGAGGAAACAGGTCATATATATATTTTGGCCAACGTTACACTGTATGCTATATCATTCTGGCCTGACCTACTTCTGCTTACACTGTCATCCGTGAGCGTTTCTGCTTCACAACCTACTCAGGAAATGAAATATGAGCTCAGACTGTTTAATCACACAAGCGCAAACGCAAAAAAGGCGTACACACAAACACACACACACACACGTAAAGTTACAGGAGGCTCGATGCGAAGTGTCCCACCGGGGATATTTAATATCACTGAAAATCCTACGGCTCAGCATTTTAGAAATGTTGTAGTAAATTAGGCTGGCTATAAAGCGCAGGATCTCGCCGCCTCTAATGCCCCCGCTCCCTGCCTTCGTCTCGTGTGTAAACATTTGAAGTGGGAAACCCCCCCCTGAGTGGCACTCTCTGCTCCTAGCCAGAGGGAGGGACTGGATGTAGCCTCAGGTATCTGTCCCACACTGTCATCTTTGTGTGTTCATGCAGATGTGGCCTATGATCACAAAGGAGAAGGAGATTTGCCGTGCGAGCAGCTTTTATTCGGCTTTCACGCGGAGCGGTGTGATGTGAAAACTTCTTCTCATTTCTTTGTGATATTTTGGAAGGTGATTATTTTAATCTGGCTTTGCGCTCAGCTTTCATGTCGTCTCATTCGAGTTTAATCTCTTTGTTTTTACGTGGATGTAAGGAAAGACCGCATGTTACGTTGCCTCCAGGAAATTAAAACTAGTGACATTTATCTGGGGGGGGGAATTAGCCCGCAGCAATTATTCTCTTTTCTTTGGGCACGACCTATGGCTGAGGAAATACATGCTTCTTTGATCTCCTGCTGATTTAAGAAGATTGCAAATCACAAGTGGCCCATGTGCTCACGTTCTGCAAAGGCCACACTCTTAGTTTCAAATGATTGCACGGGTAGCAGGGAAAAGGATTCACATCATGGTCTGGGGAGAATGTTTTTGCCCATCTGCCTGCTGTCACTGTGTATTTTAAGGCCCCCGCTGAGCGTGGACAGCCGCGGCTCTGCTAAGTGTAGCAGCATTCAAGGTTCATTTCACGTCCCTGTCACGCTACTGGAGCTCCTGTACGGTATCGCGAAGCAGCCTTCTCCCTCGCCTCCACCCCCTTTCAAGTGCTGCTCTTTATGCTCTGTGGTTGGTGGTCCTTTACTGTGTGTTTGTCTCTGTGCATCTTTGATCAAGTGTGTCTTATGTCTGCGTGTGTGTGTACACACGGATGTATGAAAGCCGCGGTGACAGGTGTGCCTGCGTGCTCAAACACGAGTACATGCGTGTTTACACTTTCGTACTCGGTACATACTCGTGTTTGCATAGCGTACGTGCGCCGCCGTGCTGCGACCGCCGTGCCCGCATTCTCAGACCTGTTTGTGTCAACATATATAAGAGCCAAAGTGAAGCATAGCCCCGGCGAGAGTGAAGCCGAGCGAGCCCATTTTCAGCCGACTGTGCTGCCCGCAGCCTCTCAGCTGAGCAGTGATTTTCAAGCTCCTCTATAATGGCTCGCTGTAAGAAATCCAGAAAGCAGCCCTCACGTCCGAGTGTCAGGGCAGCATGATAGTGGCGGGGAGGGGAGGGGAGAGGAGGGAGGCGATGGCATTGCTGTTGCTGCTTCAACCCTAAATCTGTCACACTGGAACCGACTTCTATTACCTACAAGTATGGCTTTGTTTTTAAAAGCTACAAAAGGAGGGACAAAAAGGAGAAACAGGAGCGGTACAGAGCTTCCCAGAGACCCACGGTGAAGATGATTTGTGAACCACCGAACAGAAGGAGTGACACTGGTGTGGGTGTGTGGCACAGCTGAGTGTGGGTTAGACAAGACAGCGGGGCAGAATGCAAAGCGTGACATTTGCATTTCGTGCGCATGTCGGAATGTGGCGAAAGCATCGGCGGTAGGATTTATCGTTTTTGTCGGGTTTATTGGGAAACATTTAGGAAGTGCGTCCCTGTTGTTTGAACTGCACGACTGTGCAAACCTGGGAAAAGGTCGACACACAATGGCATACGCGCCGTACTGTGAGGGATTCACGCGGTGAACGCTGCGTTTTGTGTGAGGAATAGGATTGCTCCTCAAGCCACAAAAACACATGCTACGTTCATACCGATGATACACAGCGTTACACCCTCCCACTCTCGAGGCGCGCATGTTTTCTCCTGTTCTCTTAACCTTGGAAGTATCCTTCAATAACACGTATGATTCCATCACAGCAGACAACGGTCCTTTAAAATCTCACTAATCACTCGCTGCCTTTCTTTTGCCACGAGATGAAAAGCAATCTTCATTTTCTACTCTCTGCAACCTTCCTATTCATCTCTTAATCATTCCCCCTCTATTTTGCCACAAAACTTCTCTCCTTGACTTTCTTTGCAGAGCACATCTCTCATTCATGAGCATTTCCATGGAGACGGGCGTATTTGTTACATTTCATGTGTGGGCGCCGTGGCGCAGGAAGGAATGCATATGTTGAATTAGCTCTCTCGCTGTAGCAGCGCCCTCCGGATAAAAGCGTAGACTAAAATTCTCGTCGTGAACTTGTGAAGGGTTTGCGCCTCCGCCCCTCACTCACCAGGCACTGGCACTGCTGGCAGTTCTCCACCCATGTGTCCCCGCTGCCGTAGGTGAGGAGGCCGTTCTGGTGGAGACACTGGCTGCTCAGTCGAGGGTCGCACTCGGGGCAGCAGAAGAGGTCGGCGTTGGGGTTGTCGCAGTCGCACACCATTCTGCGGCACATCACCTGGCCGGCCTGGGCGGGCGGCGGAACATAAACACGTATGTCACAATGAGCACAATTAAACATTGAACAGAGGCACGAGCACAGACGCATGCATGCATAGACAAGGCCATTTGTTTGATGGGAGTATTAAACATGTATGTTGGTAATAAATATTGTAATTCAGGCTATGTAGCCCATCCCAAGCAACTGTTTTGAAGCCGTATTTTATGGTTACTCAGTCCCAGCTCGTACCATCTGCAAGACACACCAGATTGAAATATATTTTATGAATACTGATGCACAGTGGTTTTTCAGGGGTTCCTTATTCATCACTGTGGCGTTTGAAGGAGTGCTACTTGGCTGTCTTGTTGTCCCGATGATTTAAGTTGCCTTTCACATATATGAGAACCGCCGTGGGTTTGGAATTCAACTCATTACCTTTGTCACATACTTCTCTCCTTCTCACACCCGTCACTTCAAAGTGTAACCAAGCCGTGAAGGAAATAAATGTTGTAATGCTGAAACAGTGTTGGGCTGACACGTGAGATTGACAGACAGAAAATCAATCTGCAACCATTTTGATAATTGATTAATAGTTGTTGGGTTTTTTTCCCCCAATTTCTCAACTGTCAACATCTTTTTGTCATGCTTTTATTCGTATAGTGACAGCTGAAGACAGACAGGAAGCTAGAGAGCTGCTGGGACCTCTCAGTATTTGCTGGTTTTATTAGTCCTAGCCTTATTAGATGAATGAAAGAGGAGCGATGGGAAATCATACGCAAAGGTTGGACACGAAACCGGGGACGTTACCATTCACCAAGGTGCCCCCAATCTTATGATTCATATTGGCAATTTCAATCATGACGTTGATCTCATTATTGTTTAATTCCGATCCTGTGACACACTTTTCATACTTTTAGTTTTTATATTTTTAGTCTGTCACAGTTTCTGCTGCCTATTTTAGCCAGGACACCAGGAAAAAGGACTTTTAATCTCAATGAGGCTGATTAAATAAAGTTTAGGTAAAATATATTCCAGGAAATCTTTGTTCTGATTGGAGCCACCTATAGACAACAACCTAGAAAGTACAATATATACCAAAGTACATTTTCAACCTGCATGGTGTTCACTGCCTAAATATGAATTTTATATGTGTTTGTTTCTGTAAATTGATTTCCCTCCCCTGCCAATAAAATAAAAGAACTTTTACTTTTGAAATGTTTTTCATAAATTGGCGAGACCGCTGACAGATGCACTGATGCATTAAACCCCACCCGCCCGGTGCTCCATGCAGATTGAAACAATAAACTATTTGCATATTGCACAACCTCAGTCTGGACACATCCCAGTCTCTATCTTATTTTCTGATGTCTGACCTTGGGTTCCCCTGCTCATCAGCTCTCCATCTAATATCCAGCTGCGTCCGCCCACCGCCAAAACAATAACATGTTTACTCCTTTGCTCCCTCAACCGCTCAATACGACTAATTTTGACGGGCGGCTCCTCAATCTTTCAAATCAATTAATATGACTCATTTAATTAGGGAGCCATTTCTGCCCTGCTCCTTTGTAATCAAATGAATAATTTGCAGCTTGATCATTCACTACCGACACTAATCCACTATAATCACCTTCCACTACTGCCAGACACTTGGCATTAGGTTGAGTGAAACGCTGAAATGCAAAGTATGACTGGTCCGTGACCTGATAATCACGGAGGGAAAAAAAAAAAGAAGAAGTGTTTGGGACGGTGGAATGAGTTTTCCGGATCAATTGTTCCCAGATGCCTTGTCACTGTGGTGTCAGGAATCAATCAAGAGCCTGAGTCACTCTAGCAGACCTTTAAAACTCGCTACATATACTGCACTTCAATTAAATTACTCATCACAAATGTATCACTGTCATTGTCAACAGCGCTGTCACATCAAGGTTTATTGTGCCACTGTTCCCATCTGCGTTCACTTTTTCATCTGTTTCCATGTCTACGCATTATCCCACGCATTTATTAAAAACAGAAGAGGTATGGACGGGGGCAGCGTTTCATTTTGAGCAGAATTCGATTCATCTTGTGGACACCTCTGCCTTCTGATACTTTCAGAAATGACATGACCCTCCGGGGTCACTTTCTGATTTGTTTGTTCATGGATTTGTTGTGGAATTTAAAGGCCTGTCACATCAGAGAGGAGCAGAGCGAAACTTTCACAGGTCTTGGTCTTGTCTTGGAATCAACAGCAGCTTTACTAAGATTTGTCTCGATCTCAGACAAAGAAGATACAGGATTTTATTCCAAGACTGGTCAAGACTACAAAGAGATGCCACTAAATTGTCTGTGTCATCTCTTATTCAGACTTACAAAGGAAGCACTTTTCAAGATTATTTTCAAGCTTTATTGGACAGAGACGGCTGAAGAGTGACAGGAACGCGGGAGGGAGTGAGACAGGGAATGACATGCAGGGAAGAGCCACAGGTGGGATTTGAATCCCGGGCTTCCACAGCAAGGACTGAGCCTTCGCACATGGGGCGGCTGCTCTACCAACTGAGCTAAACGCCACCCCGCAAAGGAAGCATTTCAAGAGAGGTAAGCTAAATGTAAGAGATGTTATGTTATGATGTCTTGGTCTCAACCCCTCAAAGTGTTGGTCTTATCTCGACTTATTCAGCTTAGACGGTCTTAACTACAACACTTACCAAATTTGAACTTGCTTCTAAACAGTCCAGATAGCATTCAATTCATCCATTGTTACATGTCAAGGCTAATTCTTTATCAGACGCCTGTGCTTTAATATTTTTCAAAATGGGAATGGCGGTTTGAGGGAAACAGTGTAGTTACAGGACAAAACGAGGTGACATTTGCTGCTGATGGGCCCTGCGGTGGCCGGCATCATTCTTAGGGGAAGAACTAGATTCACTGTTGCTTTGTTATTCTTTGTTTAGACGCTTGGATAGTAGAGAGAGAGCAAACAAAGAGCAAAAAATGCAATCATAGACCAGGTGGATGCACACGCAGTAAGAGAAAGAACATCACAGCTCAACTATCTATGGCACTCAGCACATTTCCTCTGTTTCTATCTGCCTCTCTGTCTTCTCCTTTTCTTTGTATCATATCCATCTTTCAACACATCTCTGTCTTGTCTCTTCCCATCCATCTAAATCTGCTTTGGCTTTTTCTCTCTCTCTCTCCCTCTCTCCCTTTCTCTTTGTCTCCATGTCCATCTCCCACTGTTTCTTACCTGACAGGAGCACACAGAGCACCTATCACTGTCCAGCACCCAGATCTGCCCACTGTGCTTGACCTTGTTGTCATGGATACAGTCACCGGTGCAGTTGTGGCCGTGGGGGCACCGGCAGTCGTAGCCTCCCTCCAGGTTGAAGCACACCGTGTCGTTGGCACAGGTGTTCCTCCCCGTCTTGCATTCATTAATATCTGCAGGGAGCACGAAAAAAAACAGATGACATCATACATATGCTCAGTGCAGGTAACACAGTTTCTGCCCAGCCTGTGGAGATGGGGATCTTTTTATGTTTTTGTTTTACAACTAGAAGCTCCGCAGCGTTTGCCTCAGTAACATGAGGACAAGCTAAGCTTAAATAAGCGCATCTTTGTCCTCCTTGACGTCACCTGCTCTCCGCACCCACAAATTGCAAAACACAACAATGTCAGAAGCTTCAAATGCAGCTGTAAATTGTAGCAATACAAGTAGTAGTACACAACCAGTACACAACTCTAATGTATCCCAGAAACCTACTTTTGGTCAAATTATAACTCTGCTTTATAAAACCCAGACAGGTTTCGTTTTTTCGAGAGTGTCTTTAATGTATTTTTTTTTTCCTCCTCCTGCTTCTCGACTCAAACTGACAGCCAAGATGGGGTCAACGAGTGGAACAGCGCTAGCACTATTGTTACAGGCGATGCTTCGATGTTACTGTAGATTGAGGGTTTCTATTTTGACAGCTGACACTTCCCCTGACAGGCTGGATCAGAGAGAATGTTCCAGAAAATGAACAGGCCGCAAAAAGCAAAGTGACGTTTTGGGAGGAAAACACACTGATAATGACATACTTACCCAATCATACCGTTACTTACACAACTGTAACAAAACATCTTATGAAACAAACGTTGAGTCAGTTTGTGATGCCGGGTGACTCACGTGTTTAAACAAAGTTCTTCTAAATTAAAATGCTATTATTATCAGTGCCTCCTTCTCCTTCTGTACATGTCGTCACACATAAGAGCCGTTTTCAAGCTCAGAATCTGCGGCTCGCTAGTCCTGCTTCTTCCGCCTCCCAGCTAATCTAAAAATTTTCAAAGACGTGGACCTGAGACCGGCTAAATGAGGCCTGGATGCTCGAGCCATGCATCTATGGAGCCTTATGGACATTGACTCGTTCCGTAGCCAGCCCCAAGTGGCCGTTTGAGCAACTGCGGTTTTTAGCACTCCCGCACTGGCTTCACTTCACAGTGGTTAGTCACTTGGGTGGGACTGATGTGAAATCAGGTGCCAGCTCTATATTCTCCCAATGCCAAAATGTAATCTTTAGCTCATGTGAGTGAAAAAATCTGAGGTTAAAAAAACAAATTAAGAGCGATATCCTGACAGAAGATTTTGTGTGGTGTCACAACTTCAAAGTAAACAGTTACACCGAGCGACGTTTAAACGTAATTAACTCGTATGAGAATAAACTATCCTGGAGAAAGGAAAAGAATAGAAAATTCAAGTTAAAATCAATTTTTCATTTTGTTCATTCCATGATCAAACAGACAGATTCCTACTGAGATTTTTGTTCTTTAAAGCCCGTGTAAAGGCAATGTGGAAACGTGGAGTTACAGGTTAAAACAGTTTTTCATCAGTTTGCGGTCCAGGATTTTTTGGGCGGTCCTAAAGGGTGGCTCGATGGCACCCTGAGCACACCCCCGCACACTCAGAACACATATTTATTCTTACTTCACACGGACTTTTCATGTTTCATATTTTTATGGGATCAAATGTTCTTTTGTTATACAGTTAAAAGAAAAATTCCCCCTCTAACTTATCCAAGTCTAAAATCGATAGAAAAACTATTTTGTACAAAAATAAAAAATAAAAAGTAAACAGACAGAAGGTGGGCCACTCACCTACACATGATTCCCCATTGGTGGAAAACAAGCCGTTGTCATGGTAGCCATCACGGCACTCACAGTGGTACCAGCCGGGCAAGTTGACACAAGTGGATTTACTATCACACTCGACAAAGCCGTCCGCACACTCATCAATATCTGAGAAGAAACGGAGAGCAATAAGACATCCACACACAACCACCATCATGCGGTTTCAAAATACGCTTTACACTGAACGGCCTATTAAGCTCCATTCTTGCCTGCTAGGCAGTTTTAACACTGACTGATTCATAATTGATAAAACCTGTCTGGGATGAATCCAGTCCATAGGCTTTATTGATCAAGTGAAGTTACACAGTGAGAGAAGGACACTGTATCAATAAAAGATAGCAGAGAATGAATGAATCTAATATAACAAGCCCGTTCTTAGAAGCCGGCGATTTAACAGACTTGTATTTTTAAATTCCATTAAAAAAAAAAAAACTCCAGACACAATCCCACAACACTTTCGAGCAAACAGAAGTTCTGTGTGCACACATTTATTGAACCCTGCCTGGACGGAAGCAGCTTCTATAAGGTGATGTGCAAAGAAGCTCAGCAAAGGTCTTTGACACCTTCTAACACAACCTGTGGGTGGCTGTTAATAGATGGCGCTCCACTTAGAAACATCCTTGACTCTGCCCTCCTCCTTCAGCTCCTCCAGCTTGAACAAAATACTTAAATTACACGCTCCGACTTCTCCATTGTCTATTATCTGTGCCACGTTGTTTCTCACTCCTCTTTCTCTTTACTCTGGAGCGACATTCAACCCCCTTTTATCAACAAGCAACTCTGCAACCTCCCGACAAACAACCCGAGAACAAATCCAATATGATTTTCAATGAGCACAACACACACACACACACACAAACACACACACACACAGGCAGATCACTCTGATATTTCAGCTAACATTTAATTAAACTAAGGCCCAGGCCCACACGAGAGAGGAAATAAAGCCTGTTATTACACAGTAGGGCTAAATATGTTAGGCCCAGACATGCACAGTGATTAAATGTGTCCGCATAGCCAGTGATGGCTTTTTTATGATTGTGCATGATGCATGATGCTCTGCTCTCATTATGAAAATGGCAGTGTGCCGTGTCTGACCTTCTCCACAACTGCCTGCAACAGTATCCCCCATAGAGCGACAGGCAGCCAGGCTCATGGTCCCCCATCGCCCAGGCGGTAATGGGATTAAGATCTATTGGCTAATGAGCCCTCAGCCTTTTAATAGAATTTCTGCAGCAGATTAAACGTTGATCAAATGTCCCGCAGATTAAGGCCTTATCTATTTAAAAATTACCCGCATTTGTCTGAGTAGCAGGTTTGCTAAAAAAAAAACCTACAGCATATCCCCCCATCCCAACCCCTTTTTTTTCTGTGTTCCACCCTGGCCAGGTTCAAAAAGCTTTCTCTCTCTCTCTTCTGGTGTGGCAGACTTTAAAGCCAATGCTCACATTTCACTAATTACATCCGTTTGGTGAGAGCGGAGCACCTCATTTTCTCCCCTCAGGACAGCGATGCTGGGTTAAAAGGACACTGCTTAAAAATCAAGAGCTAACAGCAAATAGTATAACTTGCCTTGTCTTTGAAAATGAATATAAATTCACCCCACTCACTGAGGAGAAATATCCAATGCTCTTTGTTGCCTGTGAATTTCAGTGTGATAAAAGCAGGGGGAGCTTTTAAGAGGAGAGGCTGGATGAGGTGTATCGCCACTATATAAAATAAAATCAAGCTGTATTTGCTCGAATCATCCTCTCCTTCACAATAAGGCGGTGTAAAATTGTTCAAAGTGCAAGTGAAGAGTCAGATACTATTTTTAAGTGACGGAGCAGTCTAAAAATATGCAAATGCGTTATTTTCAGACAGTTTCATTCAGGCGTTTTAAAAGCTTCGACTGTCTGGCTACACAAACGGCGGGTTACACCCTCGACAAAAGGATTCGTCGTTTTCTCATTTATCCCAGCCGAACCTGTCAGCCACAATTACGACGACGCTTCTCGGGCTGCCGTCAAATCAACTTTTTAAAGTGTTTTCGGACAGTGAAACTCACTGCTGTCGCACTTTGGACTTGACAAGCTTGAACGTGTGAGGTACGGCAAGGATGCTACGCGCTTTGCAAAAGTCTCGCTTTCTCTTTTATCCTCTCGCCAAAACGATAATGGAAGATCATTGTTATTAAATCATCGACAATGACAATCAGACAAGGATGCTGCCTGGAAGCTCTTTTTCCTCCACTGAATCACAAGGCTTTTGTTGAATCATAGATGTGGAAGTCTCAGTATCTTCGCTTGTCATGTTTTCTCTTCTCCCTGCTGCTGCTGCTGCTACGAAAAAAAACGACAGCACATACAAAATATCTTTCTGTCTATCACCCGGAGAGGTCGAGGGTAATTTTAAAGTTATCTTGCTGACTGAAAGGATACGGAAGCCAACACAAAGAGAGGAGGATGAGTGGAAGGAAGAAGCGGGAGGAGGAATAAGGCGAAGAAGGGGAAAGAGAGATGATGAGACAGACCGCAGTTATCCTACTCGTTATCCTGAGTGGCAGCCTGGAAACAAGGGCTCTATTAAGGCAGCTCTCGGAGGACAAAGTGAGAAACAAGCGGATGGACCTCTGCACCCTCCTGGGCTTGTTATGCCACTCTGCCATGAACACCCAATCCTCTCTTTCTTCATCCCTTTCACCTTTCCATGTGTCCTTTTTTCCCCTCCCTACATGGCTTGTCTATCTCTGTCTCAAAGCTGAGGTGAAAACAGAGGTGCCCCCATGATCACACTTCCTCATCCCTGCAGTCTG
This sequence comes from Nibea coibor, assembly GCA_023373845.1. Classification (NCBI taxonomy): domain Eukaryota; kingdom Metazoa; phylum Chordata; class Actinopteri; family Sciaenidae; genus Nibea; species Nibea coibor. The sequence continues at coordinate 21,136,104 of CM041721.1, forward strand.
GTATCTCTATGAGCAGGAAAAAAGCAGAGTTTAGAGCATGCCTTCATCTCTCACCAGCCTCCTCACTTCCTTATTCTGATCCTGGACAGGTACAGCTCTTTGCTTTTACCCCCTTCTTTCTTTCCCGTTGCTTCCCTGCCCATGTCTTTAGTCTTCTTTGACTGACAGGTAGCCCTGCGGGGATGGGGATGCAGTTCTCCTGTGTTGCATCACTCAGTGCAGAAGCTGTTACAGCTGCCGCGCGTACATCTCCAGTACAGTAACCTGATTCAAACTGATTTCCATAGAGGTCTTCCCGATAATCCCGATAGGATCCGGGAGGAATCATTTAGAAACATTCCTGAATCTCAACTCCACCTCCGGAGTCAGATGCCGTTTGACAATAAGTGGATTTTACAATGAGCTGAGCCCGTCATGTCAGATCACGTTTACAATGGCGGCTGAGAAAAGGCGGCAGGAGTCGATAATAATGTGTACAGAGCTTTTATTGGCCTGTACATGACACAGCGATAAGGTAAGAAATGGATTTCAGCTCTCTGCTCTTTTATGTACAGTAAAAAGTAATTGAGCGATTGTCACTGGTCCTCAGTCTTCATTAAGACAAAGAGCAAACTCAAATAATCAATCAATCATCATGAAGCCCGGAGCAAATTGAGTTACACACGCTGGGCTCCTGAAGATGAAACAGACACTGAAACGCAAATCTATATCTGCGAGCACTTGAGTGGGAGAGAGTGGATGAGTAATCATGGTAAATTGGAAACAAGCCTTGTGAACAATCTGTAGCTGGAAGCGCATACAGAATGCAATCACTCTGTATCACTTACCTAGAGCTGTAAAATTCCTCCACCCTTTGAAGTACACACCAAATTACAATTTGTAAACCGCTCTACGCAGAGATAAAAACATGTGCAATTGAATTTCAGATTGTTTTAGTTTTGAAAGTTAAAAAAAAAAAAAAAACAGGAGAGATACATTAGAAACGTTCCTCTTGACTCTAAACCTCAGACTGGGAGTGCAAATGCAGGTGTTTGATTGACAGCCGGGCCAACAGGAGCAGCAGACACAGTCTAAACAAACATGTCCTGCTAACTGCTACCTGTGGTTTAAAGGTTGTAACTAAAGGAGCTGCTGGCAGCATTAAGGGGGAATGAATCAATATCCTTGTACTGACAATGGAAAAAATGAATTATTATGAATAATAATAAAAAGAAGAAGAGATAATACGAAGCAACTGAGAATTAAAAATAAACAATACATAAAAAGGTAAAATGATAAATTAAATAAGTCAATTAAATCATATAAAATGATAAAAAATAAGCACACATTATGTACAACCCAACTTAACTAAAACATAATAGCTCACCATTTAAACTTTTTAAGATGTCAGTGTTGTGTCTACAGCTTGAGCTGCCCTTAAGTGGCCAAAAAATCAATTAATGCAGGTGTAAGTCTAAGAACCATTTAGTAATCAAAATTGATCAGGTACAACAATGTACTACAACGGAGTTAGTAATTGCTAGCAAGCCCAAAGATGCTCATGGTGCGCTTCATAAAAATGTCGATAGTTGCTTGGTACCTCATTCATCAAGTCAAGGTGTAAGTGATACGTCTGATGGGAGATGAGAGGGAGGCATCAGGTGTGTGGGTTATGTTGCAAAATAGTGAAATAGTTTATAGTTCTTGAAATGAAGTCGGTTTAAGGTTGGCTCGATGTAGTTAAACTCATTTTGCTAACATGCTTAGCTTGTTAGCTTCGGTGTAGTAAAGCTTCATTTAATATGGAGTAACTGGTAGCTTAGCTCAGTCCACTTTCTAGGTGGCTTGCCCACACACTCATAGTTGTTACTGCTTCATGCAAACACACTTTCTACATGCACGGACGGACAGAGCGGTGCTCCGATGCACAGATATCATGATACCAGAAAATATAATACATATATTTTCCAAGTTTGGACAGTGATTTTCTTCTCAAAAGACAGCACAGGACATGCGAGTTACCGAGCAGGTCGGTACGCTGCGGCGGAGAAAAACATGCAATTTAATTTGCATTGGCCTTTAAAGCGCTGTAGCTGTCCAGCTCCCCGTGCACTTCACTGTGCTGCAGCAAGCTACAGCAGCAAGCTATCCCTGGGAGATGTGTCATTTAGGTAGAAGCAGCAGGTTGCGCTCAGCTAAACGACAGCTCCGGCCATTAGCAGGGCCTAATTAAGACACACTAATTACGGGTGATGGAGTGAGTGCTTTGTGAGGCCGTCTCTAAATAAATAATGAATACATAATCACTGTGCTTAAACAAGCCGCTTGAGCTTAAACAGTCACAGGCCCCCAGGCCTTGTGGGTAAAAGTGTGGAGCAAAGGAGGGAGAGAGGGAGAGCTGCAGCAATGCATCATGGGAGCTGTCAAAGGGGTGAAAAAATTAATATGGTTTTAAATATTCACTACCTGTGCCTGAGTGTCGGGTGGGAGGTGCCCAAGGGAGATTTCAACTATGACGAGAGTGTGTTGAGCTTTTTTTCTTGCCTACCATCATGTAATACTCACCTCAACTGCTAGACTGGCTTTCATGCACACATTCAGGTCCACCTGATCGTCTGTATGTCTTGTGGACGCTTGTGTTTGTTCGTCTATGTGTTCTTTCGTGAAGCTTCTACAACTCTGACAAGCCTCCACATCAATGTAAATGACCCCCGGGCCAACAGATTGTTTCTCTGGCCCCGATCAGTTCTCTGTCCTGGTCGATGTGCCAGAATGACCTCGGGGCTCCACACTCCTTCTCTCACTGCATTCGCACTTTCCTCGTGAACTCGCTGGCCATCTCCTCATCTCCTACCATCCTCCTCATCTCCTACCATCCTCCTCCTCCTCCTCCTACTCCTGCTCATCTTTATTGCTATTTTTTCCTCTTCCATTTTTTTTTTTACATCTCATTAAAAACCTTCCACCTCCATACTGTGTGTCCTCTGTGTCATATGTTGCTTTGTTTCCCCCTTCCTCCCCTCACTTTTCTTCTTTTCCTTATGGAAAACTCATTGAATATTTCATTAGCAAATCAAAGAATATGGAACTTCTGATGAGAGGCCGCCGTTTCCGGCACATAAACAGAGCGTTTCCCTCTTTAGATCGCTTCTCTTTATGACAGCATCGCTTTGGTGGAAGTAGTGCCTTGGCAAACGATCACGACTTGAGAAAATTAGAGTTTTTCCTACCAATAAAACATCGATTTACAGTGTAGGTGTATCGCAGCACGGCTCCCTGATGGTGCTCTTGAACATAACCCTCCAGGAGTGTGTAGGAGTCACAAATCTAAACTGCATCATTAACACCGAACATAAAAATCTTTTATCTCTCTCTCCTTGTCCTTAAAGAACATTGTTGATGCTAAAGTAGCCTCAGTGTGATTCAGCGCCGCTGATTAAAAGCGCTCATAAGGACGTCAGACCGCAGACGAAAGGGGGAGGTGTCCATCCACAGCATCTCTTCCTTTAAGAAGTCCACGGTGTCCTTTGAGGAGCTAGCAAGAGGCCATCTGAGATGGCCATTAGTTACAGAGCTGACAGCGTAGTGACATCAAATTTTAACTGGTGGCCAAGCACCCTAACAAGCTTCGAGGGGCTTGAAAGGAGAAGATAATGAGCTGAAAATGAAAGAAATACAAAGGCTACCTCCTCATTCATCTCACAGCAACAGCAATTCAGTCAATAAACACACAAAACTGAAGGGGATGTTCACAGATTTCACAGCATTCCAACTGCTAAAAAATCTTTACAGTGCTGGACCCCGTTTTCTAAAAGCATCTCAAAGCTAAGATGATCATAAAGAATTTGTTATAAATCTATCCTGTCCACTCATCTGTCAGATGGAACTGCAACATGATTTATTTAAAGTGTTTATGCATTTTATTTTAATTAAGCCTGTACTTTTATCAAGACCACTGTGATGTCCTCTTGTTTTATGCAACATGAGCGCAGATCGTTATATGCAAACAATAAATAAATATAAATAATATATATATATATATATATATATATATATATATATATATATATATATATATATATATATATATAGCCCCTTGGCAAATGGAAATTACGAAGGATATGGAGGAAATTCTTCATTAGTTTTGCAGCTTGGGGCAGTGATATGCATGATGACAACACAGAGGTGTACTGGATTTTAGCAACCTCAACTAATGAACAGTATCTATTTTATCCTTATGTTTCAGTGCGCCCCCTGCACACTGTTGTTTTCTAGAGTTTTTACTCACCTACACACAATTCAAAGCTCAATTTGGGCCTAAGTGCAACATCTAGCAGCTAATTTACTTTCTTAAACATCCCACCCACTGACATGTATCGTATGAAATGCTGCCAGCTGGAAGCTCTGATTGTTGACCTTAAGTTATGCTACATTGTCATGAAGTGCTAATTAGCAAGTAAGCTCTGCAGTTTATGTATCTTCATATATATTATTGTTTACGCAAACCAAAGTCAACAAGCTGTGCATTTGTATGTTTTCTGAAAGGTCCAGTGTGTAGGATTAACCTGTGTAGCTGCAGATTGAAACCCCCTCGCCTCACCGTCTCCAAAAAATCTGAGAAGCCCTATCTAAAGTGTGTTTAGTTTGTCTGTTTTGGGCTACTGTAGAAACATGGTGGACTCAGTGGACAAGGTTTAGGGTTAGCTGTGTTCTCATTCTCAGGTAACAAAAACATAGCAAGTGTCATTTCCAGGTGATCATGCACTAATAAAAACGCATATTATATTCCATTTCTGCAATTATCTGCAAATGGAGCCCTCTGAATCTGACACACTGGACCTTTAAGCTCTGTTTTCAGAAATGGATGTAAAATTTAACAAGTTTTAACCTTTAAAATTGATTTATATTGAAAAACAAGGCCTTGGGAAATACGCTCAGCACTTAGCAAATGTTATGAGAAAAAAAAATGGCTCGGAGCATAAACCCTAATGACGAAGAGAGAGCCACAGAACTGCTCGGCGGCTGCAACCTCGACGAAGCGCAATGCGTGTTGATTTCAGAACATCAGAGAAATCCAGTTACACCAAATAATGGCCGCACTCATTCTATCTGGCATCCGAGCACTTGTTAGTTAAAAAACAGGCTTCAACAAGCATATTAAGTCGAACTGTGAAACATCCTAACAGCTATAGTAGCACTTTTTTATTCTGGTTTTCTCCAAGCCCGGCAAGAAAATGGACATCCATTTTACTGAAAAATAAACCTACTATTGCAGCATTTGCCCATCTCTCACCCCAGCCATATAAGGAATAGTGCTAGCCTGGGGCTAGAATATTGACTATGCAGCATGTCCGGGGCACACATTACATGGCTGGCCCTGCGTACATTTATATCCATGACTGAAGTGTATGTGCCCTGCCGCAGCTGTATCCTGCATAATTCATGATGTGTCAGAGTCACTCCACTAGCTGGTGTCTGTCTGTCAGCACTGTGTCCCCTGTCCCTCCCCATCCATTCCCCCTGAATGGTAATGACAAGCTACCAAGAGCACACACAGCCTCTAAAAGATCATAACACCAACAGGAAACACACACCCACATGCAGTACGCTTAGACAGAGGCAGGCACAAAATAGTACACAAACTATGGACACACTGACGTACAACACTCCAAAATTAGGAGGCAGGTTGACAATCCCCGAACTGTTAGCATCTCCTCATGCTTAAATATGTGTGTGGATGCTCATAGGTGGTGTGTGTGCATCCGCTTTGAATAGCTCTTGTTCGGTGTCTTATGACAAGCCGTCATTCTGCCACTGCAGCAGCAGCAGAAGAAGTGGTGGAGTCCCTTGGGAGGCCTCTAAAAGCTCACAGGGTTCTGGGGGGTGGGGAGCCCAGACTTAGTGAAAGCTTTTCCATGTTCATCCACCCAGCCCTGCTTCTTCTCCTCCTCCTCCTCCTCCTTCTCCTCCTCCTCCTCCTGCAGCACCAACTTCGCCGGCCTCATTCTGCATGTGAATGCAGAGAAAACTCGCTAACCCCTACCCCCTAACCACCCATCCCTTTCTTTGCATTTCCCATTCCATCGCTGCATCTGTCAGTTTTTCCCAACATCTCTGTATCTTCCTTTCCACTTCACCTCCTCTCACCCCCTCTCGTCGTTACCTCCCTTTCCTCTCCCTCCTCGAATTTTGCATCTGTCACTCTCCCCGTACATCTCCATCTCTTCTGCCCAAACTATTTCTCTCAGCCGCCTCCTCCTTCCCCCCCACCAGTAGAGCAGCATATCCAACAGTACATTAACCTCCATACATCTCTGTGAGCTTCTCCAGTAGACACTAGCCTCACTGGGAGTTCCTGTCACATTGTGAGGAAACAGTAAGACGGACCCCTCCTTTCACACTGGATGACTGCTGAAGTGTCTAAACAGTGCCGGAGGCTTTAGCCCTGTAGCATGGGGGGGCCCTGCCAGTGGTCCTGGACTACAAAACCACCAAAAAATAAATAAACACGAGGACAGTAGCTGTCACAAGTC